>OX465520.1:4800000-7200000 GCA_950022985.1 Udea ferrugalis
TGTAGTTAAGACCAATCCCCACTGTTATAAAATTCAATCTGTGCCTCTAAACAAGTTTGTATCTTTAAAAGAATCAATCCCTATTATTGAGTATTTTTAGATATAGGATAACCAATAGAAACATGTTTTGAAATATTACTTTAACAAGGGCATAGCTATTTATTGTTTGTTTTTGTAGTTGTCAAATGGACATTGTAACAGTTAGAACCTCTTTCCTGATGGTGCATTTATTTATATACTTCACTCCAAATTAATTGGCATAATCAACCAAATCCTTTGAATCAAAAAGAATAAACATCATTCACCTTATTAGCATCACATTTTGTTTCTATTCATAATCATTTGTTATTTAAATGACATTGAATATTAAAAAAGCAATGGGGCTAGTTGTTAAATACAATTAAACAGTCATTGTAGTGATTAACTAATTACCATTGGTGGATTTATAAAAGACATTTTAGTAGATTGTCTTATGTGAGAGTGAAATAATGATACTGATATCCTACTCTTTACTATCCCTTCTTAGGCATAATAAAATGAAGTTTAAAACATTTACCTACAAGACAACTTGATAGGTTTCATGTTAATATGTAAATAAACCACAGACGAGAAATATATTCCGTTTTATAAGCAAAGCTTTCACAAACAACAGTTATGAATAAATGAGATGAAAGTGCAACACTCTTATTGGAACATATACCACTAACATCCCTTTTCGATTCTATTGTAAGTTTAATTTGAAGCCATGTTTCATTTTAAAGACTAATTCATATTTAGAAAATTAGCAGCATCAATGAAGATATGGCGCATAGCAATGCATTGCAAACCAGACACTATTGCTGCATTCCTATGGCTGAAATTGCATTACAGTACTTTCATTTTGAGTAAGTATTTCTCTCTTGTCCAATTACTAAAAATATATTCTGGCAAAATGAGGTGAAAATATCCATCAATTATTATTCAGATCTGAGTGTGATACAAGCGAGTGCCAGTAACATTAACTACTTGAATAAAATATTGAGAATCCATTAATTAATTGGGTATTGACTAGACATATTCATTAGTGAGGAATGCAATGGTCACAGTGTAAGGAATCCAATATCTCTGCACAAGGCACATGTAATCTATAGAAGCAATGATAATGAGTTAATTAGAAATTGTAAAACAGAATTTTAAAGTAGGTACAAATAAATGAAATCACGAGTACTTAACCGGAACGCGAGACATGGCATTTGTAAGTAGATCAAGTGTTTTATACATAACAACTTTCACTAGAGTCATTGTAATGGTGACACATCAAAGTGTGGGGAGTGAAAGATAGATACACTTACTTTAAATAATTCCTTGAAATATGGACTACACGCCGAGAGAACCACTTTGTGGGCCTCCAGCCTATGACCTTCGCATGCCAGGGTGACGTCCACGAAGTCCTCATCATCGCGCAGTGCCTCGAATTGAGATGTTATATTCGCTTGAAAATTGTTCCATCTCAAACAGAATTGCTGGTCGCCACCCAGTTCTGTACCTTCCATTACTTATAGACATAACTCGATATCCCTGCTCATTTAATTTGTTGATAAGAATAGTTAATTATTGAAAATAAATATATCACAGTAACTTGCAATTTCAGTCGCCGTCTGGCCGAAAATCTTTTACGAAAGAAAACAATCAATAAAATCTCGTACCAATATAAGAAAAATAAAACTTTTTTTAATTTGTCATTTTGATGAGTACATTCACTTCAACGTTTCGTTTCACCTTCCGGTTCAGTATCGGTTCTCTGATAATAATTTATTGTTTTAAAATCTCTAGCTTTTGTTTTTTGATAACGAACACTAAAATAGTTTTTATAATTTCACTCCATATTAAGCTCGACACAAATGGTTCACTATCTCCCGTAGGCTGCTGCACCGTTCAGGCGTAGTTGAGCGTAATGGACCACTACTGGTATCGCAAAGGCGAGTTAGTTAAGAGGCCTGAATGGGACGAGTACTAAATCGCACTTCATAGTGCAAACATCTTCTTTTATTGCATACTCCTGGACTACACATAGCAATTTCCAACTTGTGGAAATCCAATTTGTGACTTGGTAAGAAGGGCACTGACAACATTATGCTGAGTGTTCATTCTCGCAGTTATCCCAAGTGTGCATGGACAAATGGACCATAAATACGATCCACATTTCAGATGGAGGTAGAATACTGATTGCCTTTTTTAATATTGGAGGTTTATCATAATTTGGCCCAATTAAATTATTATTAAACTTAAATCTGAGAACACTGCGTCTTGAGAATGAGAACCATGGACCTATTAAGTGAGGACTGACCACACGTACCTTAAAAATGAGCCGAGCGAGATAGTCAGTACAGAGGCCGCGTGTCCCTTTCTAATAGGGTGACCATATGAATAATGAAACTTAGTAAATCCCTTGGTGTTCACTAATAGTTTGTGAGGACCCGTATTGTAGTTTTTATTAACAACGAGGTGGCCGCCCTACTATGTCAAAAGATTGTATGAAAACAGGGAAAAATTGTCGATTTGGAACTTTCTCAAGTTTAAAACACCTTTGGCCTTTCGTTTTGATTTAAATGAGGATACTCAATGGACGTTCAGTCAAGGGCACATCAGGCTACCCATTTCTGTTTTTTATCCTACTTTGGCAAGAGGACTGATTGGAAATGGGTAGCGTGATAAACAGTTCACCGTACAGTCAATAGCACATCAGATGTCATTTAAGTTTTTGCCAAATGTCATTTTCTTGCAATATAGCAAAGTGAACTGACCGGAAATAGGTAGCCTGTCATGCCTTCGACCGTGCGTATTTTTAAGGTACATACACTTTGTACATTTGCCTACTCTTACGTCCATCAACCATTTGCTTATACATGAAATAAGAACCTGTCACCCAGCACGGCATAAGGTAGCAAGCAGTTATATGAAGCTTGATAGATTTTGAATAAAAAAAAGATACAATTTCGAATGCTAAGCCAACTTTTGAGGGCCAATAACAGCGGGGCATGCATGTTACCTTGTTGACCTGTGTGTAACATGCTGCATGCCCTGTGTCGATCTCATAAACAGGCATTACTAACTACCTGTAAACATCAACAACAAATAGACCCTTTCTAAGTTAGATACAACTTACAGTATTGGTTAATAGAAAAGCTCTAAATACAGTAGGTAAGCAGATTTCGTCAAAGCTAAAAATGAAACAGGCCACCTTTCACCTCATAAGCCCAATAGGATCATAGCATCTGCACACTGCCGTAGGCGTTACAAAAACTGGTGTGAAGCACACACAAATTTAATATCACAAGAACAAAATCAGTAAGGGTATACAGGTATGGCCTTTTCTAGAGGCAAATTAGTATAATGTTTTAAAGACATTTACTTTATTAAAAATGTTTTATGTTAACAAATATTCCGCAATCACATATCAAATACAAAAAATATTTCTGGACTACATTACAAGGTTTGCTCTCCTTCTACCATCTCTTTAAGATTCAATAGTTCACATTGGCCTGTTCCTTTTGTTTCCATCCTTATTAGCTCATCAATGGGTCTGAAATTTCCTGGATCAATCAAGCAAATTATATTTGCTGTACCGGAGTCCCAGTTCTCCTCCTCCACACTTGTGGCAAGTTTGACTACCTTTTCTTTTGTTTTTCGAGCATCTTTACCTGTTAGGACCAACCTCACTCTCATCTGAGCTCTTTCAAGTGGTATTTCCTTTTTCAATAACTGTATCACATCAAGAGCTTGCTGCTTCGCATTCCTGTTGACATTCACAGAGAAGTGAATGTCTTTCATAGCTTTCTCAATTATGGAAACTGTATACGGTCTTTTGGTCTCTGGATTGACACACTTATCGGCCACTGTAGTGGCAATATCCTTGAATAAGGAATCTATTTGTGAATGCCTTTCTTTATCTGAAACCTGTAGTTCACCTTTTTCCAAAATATCTTTGCATATTTCTGTCTGGTCTTCCTTACCAAATATTTTTATTAAATCTTCCTTCTTTGCTACTTGACCTTTAGAAACATTGGTGAAAACTGTATGAGTCTGCAATACTTCATCAATATCCGTTTCACTGCAAGAAAAAAAACTGTAAGCTGGTACACAAATCTACAGCTACTCTAAACATGATAAATCCACGATTCAGGGACTTACAGCTTATTCCTCCAGGATAATACTTTATTTCTGTAACAAGCGATTTCAAATCTTTTTCCACCTTTTTTTAACCTTACGATGGCCACGTTCGTCAATCGTATTTGATTAGTCGGCGTAAATATCTTAGCCATTTTAGATCGTAATCTTTAAAAATACGTACAGGTTTTCAATATTTTGAAATGCTATTACATTTACACCATAAAAAATCAACAAGTTTTCTTAAAATATCCTCCCAAATGCTCTGCTGTCTGTCAAAACGTGACATTGAAAACAATCATGAATGGACTGATTGTCTGTCAAATTATTTTAACGATTGGTTGGACTGAAGTCGGTGAGTTCCCAAATCGTAAAGTACAATACCGTAAAACGGGGTGACTCAGAACAGCGTGTTGTGTACTGTAAAACGGGGTGATACGATACTGGCGGGGTGTATCGCAACACTTGTATGGGAAAAAGTAAACATTAAAAACAGCCTTTTTTATCATGTTTAATAAAACTCGCTGCACAAAATTTAACGATATTTGGCGGGAGTTGCAATTAATAATATTCATTTAATCGGATTATAGGTATTTAACAATTTTTTTCTCTTTGACAATGTATATTTTCTGATGCAAAAACTTGAATCGTTTTATAATGTGCATAATATTTTGTTGACTTTGCTTCTGTTTATTATTTGTATGTCGGATTAGTGGCAGAACATAGTGACAACTCGCGCTTATCTGTAAACTGGCATATTCTACCTACCTATGATTGATAAGGTAATACGAAAATAAATGTTCTCTTTTGATTTCACACTTATGACGGGTGAGGTGACTCTTAACAAGGAACATTTTAGCCAAATGGTTTCATGAATTCTTTTGGTGTGAATAAAACCGATAGACACGATTGTAACTCACTAAGCATTGTCTCAGAAATTCAATACGAATTTACAAAAAAAATAACTAGTAAACTCTAAATACAGTGGCCAGTCACCCCATTTTACCAGTACTTTCTTTTTTTGATCTTCTTTGTTGTGTGTGGTAGCTATACAGAAAAAAAAAGCTGTCATTGAATATAGTAGAAAATTTAATTTTATCTGTTGGCTACATTGATTTTGTGTCAGACGCAGCACGACGTGTATTTCTTGGGAATTCGGCCGTCATTTTGTAATATTTGTGTATTTTGTCGGCGATTTTATGTGATTAATCATAAAAATGGCGAAATTGGTTGATATATACAACAGCGAAAAAGAACCCGTAATGAAAAGACGACAATTGCCGTTAACTATTTATGAAAATCTTACCGTAAGTAACTGATTTTGTACTTTGACATTACCACAAACGTAGATTAATCAGTGTTAGAATTAATAAAAAATGTCGTTACAGTTTTATTCATTGACAACATTCGGTTACTTTAGTTTACATTTGTATCTGATTAAGTGAAATGATTGCATTTATACATTGAATAGTGATTTGGGTTTCATTGATTTCTTCCGAAAGTAATGACGTTTTCTGCATGACCTTATTTTTGTGAATTTATTCCTTTGTTGTCTATATTTTTTGTTTGTTTGCAGATGATTATGGATTTAAACACAATGGGCTTAATTTGTGACAATCCCCAAGTGAAAGGCCGCGAGTACGAGGAGTTCATGCGCAAATATAGAGTGCTCTCCACAGACGAACTAAAGGCAGCGCTCAGAGTCGACGCCTCCGATATATTTAACGTTCTAAATCAAAGCATTCCTTGTGTCGGCTGTAGAAGAAGGTAAGCTATGTTGGCCAATCAACAGCATCAGTATTGCTTGTCAATGAAATCAGGCCACTTAAACTAGTTGTGTTTAGTGTTGAATTAATGTGGAATTTCATGGAGTTTAAGGTTGAATTGGTGTCTTTTATCCTAAAAATATCTTGAAATAAAGCTAAGAATCTTTGGCATTCCTGCACCGGGTGTCTTTGCCTGGGCACTGGGTCTAATGTATGCTCAAACTGTAATGCAGTTATCCTAGTCAACTGCACTTCTTTCTCTCTGACAATGTGTATTTATGCTAACATAGCATACTTGTACTGCTCATGCTTAGTGCCTGTTCACACTAGCAAATTGTTGGGTGATTTGGCAAGGCGATTTTGCTGCGAGCTTGTGGAGTGCACACCCTCGCTTGTACTGAAATCACCCTAAAATATGCTGGTGTGCTAAGGCTTAAGTTATGTGACTTTAGTTAATATGATTACTTTTATATAGGTACTGGAAATGTGCCTATGCTGAGTATGGGCAGTAATTTTTTCAAAGTAATGATTAATATGTGGTTGGTTTGTGAAAATACTTTTATCTTGAAAAATCCCGCCATATTAATCTATTCAGAAGTTTTATACCCCTTGTGTATGTTATCCATGACAGAGTTTAGTTTATGACTAATGTGATATTCCTTGAATAGATGCATGGAAAATTGAGTTTACCATCAGATGAAGTTGGCATGCTTGTTTGCCACCATATTGCAAAGTCCTGGCTATACTGCAAAGTAAGTCATTTGGCAAGAGTAAAATAAATAGAACGGGTAGCCTGATGTACTGTTGAGATTACAGTCAACGGTACATCAGGCTACACGTTTCCGTTTACCAAATGACATTCCTTTGCAGTAGAGCAAAAAGGAATAACTGGAATACATATAATAACAATGCATTTTGTCATTATTTATTTCCAAGTATTTTGTTTCAGTGTGGAGCGGCTTTTTTATCAGTTATGTAAATCAGGCCACCCCACCCTTGACCCGCTGGTCTTAACACCAGATGGGCTTATGACAATCAGAGAAGACAAAATAATACATCCACAGTCATTAGCTACATTACTAAATGGTCATAGGTGAGTAAGATGTGTATAAAATTACTATGATTTTAACATAAAAAAAAGCTGTATTCTTGAAGTAAATGTTCTCAAAAAAGGAAATCACTCATCGAAAAAATAAATGGAATGTATCTACAAAGTATCACAAGCTACAAATTGTCGGCGCCCTCTTTTTGCTGTCGGCACCTGCCATTAAGCGTCCCCGCACGCGGGCTCCTCGCCATACGCCACAAAACACCGTCACTCGTACAATCCCTGTAGTTTTCGTACATTATATGGATTTGCAGCAGCGGCGACGCCGGCTGCAGCCACACGCTACAAACAAACTAAAGGAATATGCCGGTCGCGGCCATTTTTGGCCCGTGTGCGCTAACACAGACACAAAGCGCAGTCAAAAGCTGCTCGCGCGATATCACCCTTTCCTATCTTTGCTTTAGTCAATCAGTTCAATCGAAGGAAAGGCACTCGTGAAAGACATTGATTGTCATCCTTTGTAGCCGCTTTTAGCTGCAGGTGGCCGCATTTGTGGGCGCAGCGTTGTGGCTCGTGGGCGGGCTGTCACCTACTAGTGGTTGTCTTAAACTAGACTTGAACTCCCTTCATTATACAAAATTGTTGTGTCTTTAACACTGCTTAAATTAATGTACCTTTCCGTTTTCTTACTCAAGCTGAAAGCCCAAACACTAAAAAGTACAAAATGCAGCTTTAAAAATTTTAAAGTGTGTCAAGCGTGTAGGACAAGGAAGAAAGTGAATACTGGACAACATATTAAAAATGTTTTCAAATTTATGAAGACCTGAGTAAAACAACTTTCTAATTGATTGATTGCATGATGGCCGTAGTGTGCCGCCCTAGCCTCCGAATTTGGGGGTAAAAACGCTACTTTAGACTGTGAGGCTACTTTTGTAAGGAGGAAATATTCCGCTACTAATAATCCAAGTAACATTTCAGTACGGGTATAGAGTGCCTGATTCTAAGTCAGCCTCGATGGAAGAAGTCGCAGCGCTGCACGTTGCACTCACTGGAGGCAGGCACGGCTCGGGGCTGGGGCGCGTCGCAGGGCGCGGGCGGGGCGGGGGTGGGCCCGCCGGCGGGCGCGGGGGCGTGCGCGTGGGGCGCGTGGGGCTGGGGCGGCCGCGCGGCCTGGCGGGCGGCCTGGGACGCCATGCGCGCCTCCGCGAGGGACCACGTCACGCTCGTGCACTTCAACACGCTGCACGACACGCTACACAACTACCTTAGGAAGCACCGGTTCTGCACTGATTGCAAAACTAAGGTGAGTCAGACACGCTGTCTGATATTTATATTTTTTTTTTGCATGAGTCAATGACAATAATAAGTTATGTGAACTGTGGCTGCTTTTTGGAAGAGCTGGGTTATGTTATTACTAAAAACGGTTGCCCACCTAAAAACTTTTTACTTTGCAGCTAATTTAACATCATATAGCTTAAACTTATCAGTTAAAAAGCCTGCATCATAGTCATTTAAATAAATATGTGTTATTTTTCGCTAAAATTGAGATTTTCAATATTCATCTAAGTAACACAGTTCAAAGTGTTTATTAGTTCATCAAAAAGAACTAGCAAATGACCCATATTTTGAGAATGCTGCAGTGATGCATAATTTCAGATTTCGTTATGTTTGTTTTTCGTACCTACTCAGCCAAGATAATTTTTCGGTTTTATCATACACTGATAAGATGCAAGGTTTAGCAATTTCTTATCTGAATGGTAATATAAATGGAGGCATTTGATCCTACAATTTTTTTTTATGTCAAAGAAGTATGTTGAATAGCATAAGGGCAGATTTTGACCATGCAAAAATAAACTTGTCGGTATGTCTGCCGCTATTCATAAATAATGCCTTCCTTTTTTGGTCATTCAGATATAATACTTACCAACAAAAATGTTTTGCCTATGTCCTGTCTGTGAAGTCAAAATGCATTTCATTTTCAGACTACCTACTCATAGTCATGTTCATTAAACATAGTAAAAATGTACAATCCTTTTCTTCCCTAGGTGCTGCGTGCATATCAACTGTTAGTTGAAGAAAAAGAGCCACAGAAAGAAAAAGGTTATGTTGGAGCACTCTATGGTGGTATAAAAAGATGTCTTCTAGACAAACATCTACACCTACAGGCCAAAACCGACTACATAGCACATCTCATAGCCCGGGCCGAACCAGAACTACTTGGGAACCACCGTGAAAGACATGCCAAAACACTCGAAATCGCACAAGAAGAAGTAAGTGTTAGATAATGTTTCATGTTTTTTGCAATTGACCTAGTTTTTTGTAGATAAAATAACTACAGTTACCTGAAGATACAGTTAATTTTGCAGACTGTAACAAAATTGTAATGTAATGCAGTTTTGCTTTTCAGCAATTCATATTTTATCTCTAGGTTATAGTTTCAGTGCTATATTGTCACAATGTAGGCTATTTCTGTTGTAGCATAAAACTTATTTTTTACAAATTATCAAGTAATTTCGTTAAAATACTTTCTACAACTTTTACTCCTGTAGAACTACATCCATGACCTTATCTAATCTAAGAATCATACTCTAGAACTCACAAACGACAATCCTCTGATTGCTTATGATTCTTTTGCGCTGTCAAACACATTCCCGCAAAATGTCTAGAGAACTGAAAGTGACGAAGCCGTGGTCAACTTTGGTTAACGTTGATGAATTCGGTGTATAGCCTTTTACAAGGCAATGGCACAATAGTTGCCACTTAATTCTAAACCTTAATAATCTCTTGCAATAGGGTTCAAAACCAATGAAATATTGCAATATTGTGGTCCCACTGAAAATCAGCGTCTGAGCTGTATCTAGTCCAGGCATAAGCTGAGTGGGATTGACACTGCTGTCTGGTGGAAATTATTCTTTGTTTTTTGTTGGTTTTTTTTAACCATTTTGTATTGTTTGTTTTTATCTGCTGCAATACATAATCGGCCTATATACGTCCCACTGCTGGGCACAGGCCTCACCTCAACTATGAGGTGGAACAAGCCATACTCCAACACGCTGGCTCAGTGCGGGTTGTTGGAGGGGTGTAAGGTTAGTGAGCAACCTTATTGTCAGATGTTATCAAGCCGCCCTAAGGCCTCTGACTAGGCTTAACGACTGACATCTAGCGACGTCAACCGGGACCAACTGCTTAACGTGCCTTCCGAAGCACGGAGATGCCCGAAATATACATCACTAAATTTCGGTCGGGGTGGTCACCCATCCCATTTCCGACCCGGCGTGTGTTGCTTTACAACAACGATCGTCGCCGATCACTGTCACAACTGCGCCACGGGCACCTCTGGTTATCTGCTGCAATGTTCAAAATCAATAAGGGTTTTTTCTTTCTTTCAATATGCTATGCCATATAAAGGGGCTGATGCATCAAATATAATTGATTATAGGTGCTCATTTGCCTTGGAATATGCATTTACGAGAGGCTGCAGCGCATTTCGCTGCGGCTTCGCGAGGAGGAAGGCACGTGCCAGACCCTCGCGGCGGTGGCCGTTGAAGCGCTGTACCGCAAGTTCGAGACTGCGGTGGAACAGAAGAGCGGAGTCTCCAAGCTGCAGTTGCTCTACGACGAGATCACCCAGGAGGAGCTGACGAGGCAGCAGCGGAAGGAGCAGAAGAAACTGAAACGGCGCAAGAAGAAGGACAGGCAAGCGGTCGAAGGGAAATGCAAGGTACGTTCGCGCAGGCCCTCCACGAGATGGGCCGAGGATCTTGTCAAGGACCGATCCTTGGGGGGAGGCCTATGCCCAGCAGTGGGCGTCGTTCGGCTGACATGATGATAATGATGAATACTTTATGGCAGTAAGAAAAAAATTACAGAACAGTGTTTTCTGCAGTTTAGGACGTACTTAATTAGGCGGCCTTTGCAAAATAGGTAGGAATTTGGATATAGGTATCTCGCGTACTAGACAATCACTACTGCCAGTGAAGCAAATAGGAAACTTAATGAAAATTTAAGTTCAATCGCTAAACCAATGTCAAAGTAGTGAATTAACTACAATGAATAAGTGCGGAAGTAATCAAAGTAACCAGAAATAGACCTTTCATTTTGCACTGATTTGCACAGTTCTGTTGATCAAATTGTAATTTATTATTTATTTTCTCTTTATTGCACGAATAATAGTAACAAATGGCGGACTTTACGGCTATCACGCATTCTCTACCAGTCAACCACACGGATAATAATTAATCATGTCTTTTTTTCTGAAACACAGGAGGCTGATTCGGAAGAACCTGAAGAAAAGTGCCAATGCGAGGAGTGTTTACTAGAAGAACGCGACACGCCCACCGACCTGCTTTCGCCGCGCGACTTCCCTTGCTTCGAGGGCAGCGGCGACGGCGACGCCTGCCACTCCTGCCACGACGACCCCAAGCGCCGCTCGCCCAACAAAACCAACAAGAAACGGAACAAACACGGAAACCTCTCGCCCAACGACCACTCTCAAGACTGCGGATACTCGTCCGGGAACAATGGCGGCTGCTGCGAGACCATGTCAGGGTCCTCGTCGCTTATGAGCTCGCCCGAAGGCTCGGAGGTCGCGTGTTCGGAAGGATTCTGCAACCACGAGAGAGGGGACTGCTCGGATTCGAAAAATGATAAAGGCTCGTGTACTGGTTTCACACTTTCTCTACAGGAAATGCTAATGGTGAGTGAAATTTAAAATCCAAATCCATAGTTTTATAATGATGATAATCCCATTGACATTTGAGAGAATTTTGGGGGAGACTTTTGCCCAGCAGTGAAACAGAATAAGTTGAAGAAAATATAAAACATAGCATGACGACTATTATTATTATTATAGTGTCTGTAACGTTTGACGCCAAACTACTGAATCAATTTTATTAAAATTAGGCAGCCTATATTATACAGATGAGTCCACCACTCACAAACGCGTTTAGTTAGCCACTTTAGCCAAAAGACATGAAAAATTACTGTTTGCAAACATTTACTCTGTCCATAAGCATACTATATTTTGAAAATTGTCAGTTCAGTACAAATCTTGTCTTTCTTCATTTCAGGACACGTGTTCTTCGGACGAAGAGCAAGATACCAGTTATATCCCTATAGAGGAAGTACTAGAATTCAGATCTCGTAGAAACATAACAGAGAAGAGACAGGAGCTCCGGCAGAACCTGAGACAGAAGTTCGCGCAGCTGTGTGTGAGCGCGCCGGCGCCGGCGCAGGACAAGCTCGCCTAAACCACTCCTGTCGGACCATTCAACTGCACTATATCCAATATTCACAGTCATTCAACTCCGAAATGGCACCTATAACCGCTTCATGGTCTTTAGATCTGGCTCCTAATACGTGTTCCATTCTGTAACTGTAAATCAAGATAGGTAACTGCTGTTGGTTGTAAACCGTAGAAAAGTGCTGCCCGACAGCTTAATTCTTCAGTTTAGCTTGTAAAGTAGTCACAATATATCAATCAGCCAGTCTATTCTAGCATCCAATTTTACGATGACCTGGTTTAATAGATAGCTCAGTAAATAATATAATTCAAAAGTTTTTAGCGGCTTATCAAAATGTTCCTTGCTCAGGATGAGGTAACTAAACAAAAATTCCATTCATTGTGATACTATTTGATGTAGGTCTGAGTTAAAACGTTGCTATTTAGAATCAGAAGATACAACATTAATATAAGTTAGTGATTTAATTATCCATCACCATACCAGTACCACCTAATTGCTATTTACCTTACTTCTCTGTTCCGTGATATATTTTATGATCAATAAACGTGTTGGATTACAACATAATCTTTTGATTGGAGGCACCACACAGTTCAGGTAGCAGGGCATTTTGAGTGAAGGCTGAGCGACATTATTCCTTTTGGGTATTTAGTAAGTTAATTAATTTCCTTGTGAAACATGTAGCGCTTTCAAAGTTAGTTCAATTTAAGATTTACATTAAGTTACTAGAAAGACCACTCAAGTTTGAGGAAGACATGGGTGCTTATAGGTAATGCAGATATTGTAGATGATATTATAAAATCCAAACATCAGTGGGTATTAAAATCAATTTGTTAATCATGTTCATGACTTGTGACAAATAATATTAAGACATAATAATATCATGTGCGAGTTTAAATGATTCCAACCATTTAAAATGAATTTGACTGGATAAAGCCCAGCATTTAAAGGATATTTAATATTTAAATTGTTAGAAGGCTTAGTAATGAAATATTTAAAGTAGCATTTTTTGATCAAATTATTTTATTTTCAATTTTTGCTTATGTGACTCAATATTATGTGGTACATGATGAATTAATTATTGCTCGTTATGAAGAAGCTTGAAAAGAGTGAGGACGGGAGTTACCTTGGCTATTTTGCCATTGTTATTGAAATCAAAAACATTTGTAACTCAGTTTTAAATATACTATAATACAGTGATAATGAGTTTTATTAAAAAGTACTATTGCCTTATTTTAGTATGAAGATGTAAACCGTTTCATCACATATTGCTAGACCTCATTAGCATTATCATACAGTGTGTCTGTCGCGTGATAGCAGTCTCTTGTCCCCTAACTTCCCGATTGTGACGTCAAGCGCCTTAAGATAACGAATTCTACGTAATCTGCCAGCCAGTGCAATTTAATTAGATTCTGTTCCATTTACATCAAGCAGACATTAACTGCCGCACTCAGAGACGTTTAATGGTTACTTAAGCCCTTCCTTAGTATAGATTTAAGTAAGCTCACTCTCAGAGTCACTTAACGGCTCATTAGCGTTGCTTAATGACAATTAAAGTTAAGGGATGAAAAATCTTTACTTAACTTTTAATGGGTGATTTTGACGTATATTTTGACGTATGTTTTTGAGGTTATGTTTTCAACTTTCCTTATTTTATCAGTAAATTTTGTTAATCATTTCTAGAGCAAAATGTCAAGCCTGCTGGACTGGACTTTACCGATTTCGTAAACAATGCTAGAAGATTTAGGGAAGTGGGACCAGGAAGATATCTCCGTGATTATTCAGACCCTTTTAGAGAACACTCTGTTCAAGAATTTTACGCTCGGTATAGGTTTACACCGGATGTTGTTAGAAATTTTATAGTAACTCTGATAGAGCCAGATCTAAAAAAACGTACGTTGGTCGAACGATTCTTAACCTAAGTATGAGAAAATATATAGTAGTTAAAATGTAGAGAAAATAAAATATAGTATTTGAAACATTTCTTTTATTTGCTTCTATTTTTTACCTCATCTAATTCTAATTTGGCTTTTTCTAAATCTATCTAATTTTTCCTTTTCTACTAAGTATCGTGCTGCCTCTTGTTTTAGGTCCATCCGTCTCTTCTTGCATTTTTTGTTTCTTCCTCTCCGTTTCTATTTTCATTTGTTCTACTTCTAACTGGAAAATAAAAACCAAATTAATATCATATCATGAAGTACCTACTTGTTATAGTTAATGAAGGCAGTAATACCAACTAATAGAAGATTACAGCCATCTAAGTTTTTCAAAATGCAGTAAGTACCTACCTGTGTTTTCAAAATTCTCATCTCAATTTTTTTTTATTTTCTAATAATTTGAGGCGCATGATTGCTTTCCTACGAATGTAGTCGACAGGTTTTCGACAGGTTGCGGCATTTGTATCATCAGTAACTGTCGAATTCCCATCTGAAATTAAAATGGATTATTTATTTTGAATGTTTTGTTTGCTATCTGTTATGAATTCATCCATGCAATGAGGTGGAGGGTTGATTACCTGAGATACAGGAGTTCTCCTTGTTGAGTATAACAAGAACAATAAGTTCGAATGATTAAGTTGTTTCTTAACCAACTGAGCTCGTAGGGCCTTTTCATCAGCAGTAAAGTTGGCATCTCTTCTGCGTGGTAGGTATTTTCTCTTGAAGATCCTGAAGTGAAATAAACTACTACTAAGTAAGATTTTTTTAAAGTATTTCACTAAACTCAAATATTTTCTGAATTTGTCACCAACTTACAATTATTTCAAATAAAACGATCATAATTAATAACACAACAAAAGACTTTTCGCGCACTTGACTGACACCAAACTTCAAATGTTACTTGACACAAGTTTTTTTCTTTTATAGTGTATGAGTTGCCGTAGTACAAAATCTCAATTGATTTTTTTTTAAATATTTTAACATTATATTTTCGCCAATCCATGAGTCAAAATTCAATACAAACTTACTTTTCTTATTCATATTACTTCAGCTTATGGTTTCCAATGCAGAAAACTCAATTTCTTGATGGTTTTCTATAAATTGATTTTAAATATGGCTACACAACACAACATCGATAAACAATCGACACATTATTTTTCATCTAGCACCGCCATATGGATCCTTAAATCTGTCATTAACTAACGGACGATTAAATTTCGACTCTGGGAGACACTGTTCATTAAAGGATTTAATGATAATTAGTTAAGTGATCATTAGGACTAAATTAATGAACGTCTCTGAGTGCGGCGGTAAGTGTCTAATAGCTAGCTGCTTTTTTTTTACTTTAGTAATTGTTTTAGAATTTCGGTTTAGTTAATAACCTTTTCATTACTCATACTCTGAAAGTAGGTCATTACTGCCCTGAGAAGCGGGCTGAAAGTAATACTTTTCATCCCTAGGGAGAATCACTTTCAACTGACAGCTGTCACATAATTTTTTTTAAAAACTACTTCTTTTTCACATAGCTATTGCACCATGTTCCAACTTTCTATACAGCCACGATGTAAAATTTGAAATAACTTAAAGATAAGGATTGATCAGAGAATATATATGTTTTAAATAACTTTATTATAATTAAGTTTCAACAATTTCTTTTAAATAACTTAGCTTTGAGCAAAATATTTACCATTTTTCCAATTATGAAAATAAAAAATAATGGCTGAATAGCGGGCCGGCCACAGAAAAAAAACAAACAAAATAGGCGGGAAAGCGGCAATTCGATCTTCATTTATTTTACTCATTTTTTCTTTAGCTAATTCATGTTTTTATTTTTACTTTCCTCGTATTTGTAATGAAA
The DNA here is from genome assembly GCA_950022985.1 of Udea ferrugalis. Lineage (NCBI taxonomy): Eukaryota > Metazoa > Arthropoda > Insecta > Lepidoptera > Crambidae > Udea > Udea ferrugalis. Next base: position 4,815,996 of record OX465520.1, read on the forward strand.
AGCACAGTGTTTACCTCGGGTGAAAGACTTATTTAGTCCCTCGAACTATTGGCGCCCTCACTTCGTTCCGGGCGCCAAACCCCGTCTCGGGACTAAATAAGTTACTTTCACCCCTAAGGTAACAATGTACTATTTCATTACTCATACTCTGAAAGTAGGTCATTACTGACCTGAGAAGCGGGCTGAAAGTAACACTTTTCATCCCTAGGGAGAATCACTTTCAACTGACAGCTGTCAAATTATTAAAAAGTAAAACTAGTTATTTTTCACATATCTATTGAACCATGTTCCAACTTTCTATACAGCCACGATGTAAAATTGAAATAATTTAAAGTTAAGTATTGATTAGGGAATATATTTTTTTCCAAATAACTTTATTTTAAATCAGTTTCAACAATTTCTTTAAAATAACTTAGCTTTGAGCAAAATATTTACCATTTTTCCAATGATGAAAAATAATAATAATGGCTGAATAGCGGACCGGCCACAGAAAAAAAAACAAACAAAATAGGCGGGATGGCGGCAATTCGATCTTCATTTATTTTTCTCATTTTTTCTTCAGCTAATTCATGTTTTTATTTTCACTTTCCTTGTATTCGTAATGAAAAGCATAGTGTTTACCTCGGGTTGATGACTTATTTAGTCCCTCGAACTATTGGCGCCCTCACTTCGTTCCGGGCGCCAAACCCCGTCTCGGGACTAGATAAGTCATTTTCACCCCTCGTGTAACAATGTACTATTTTGTGCCATATTTTCCTGCAATATTTCCCTTATTCTCTAGTGGAAAAACAGAAATTAACAAACATTCCATTTAGATAAAGAGTGAAGACATCACTTAAGCCACGAAGAAAATAACAGAGGGCCAATCACACCAATGTGCCTAAATGAAAAATAAATTATATTCATAGAGCGAGTAAATGTGAATGGAATTCGTAGTGTGTTTTTTCGTGGAAATTTTCGTTTACGAGCTCGGTGCGTGGAATTACATGCTTAAAGATAGGCACTAAGCCCTAGGCCCCGCAAACGAATGATGTCGCTCGTAACCATAACTTTAAATATCTCGTACAGAAACTGTAGAAACTCATTGGCTGGTGGATTCCGTAGTCAGACTAACCGTTAGTCTGACCCAATACGTTAGTCACTAACGTATTTAACTGACTCTGTGACCATAGTTTCTCGCCGGTAATAAGGAATTTGAAAGCTATGAGGTGGATGGCATAGGCTATGAAATGTTTTGCCTGGTGTCGGACGAGCCTGTAGGCGGACCTCTCACCAGCCGCCCCTATCCCCGCTTCCAGCTGTTGTCGCTCGGCGGCGAATATTGGGCATCTGTCGAATATAATATGTTCGACAGTCTTCTCCTCAGCTGGGTCCCACCTGCATTGCGGCGTAGCCTTTATTATCAGCAGTATTCGGAACCTACTGGTTCAGCAAACAGGAGGCTCTCTTTACATCTGGGAAGAATTTCTTTGCCGAGGGGCTCGTCGCGGCGTAGTGTAACCCTACTGCTAGGCGTTAAAAGAGTTTTGCCTGAGCCTTTACTTTTGTCAGTAATGTAATGGACTCGAGAATGACACGAGGCTTCATATCTCTTGCACGCATAGGTAACGCTATCTACTAAACGTTTGTGCGTTTTGTGTTTATTATTATTTAGCTTCAATTTATAATAGGTACTAAAACTGCCAGGTACAGTCAGCGTCAGAATGAAGTGCCCTCATAGAGCGTCGTCCAGTAGTCATTGTAGGCTCGACAAAAGTAATTGTAGTACTACAGCCACTCAGTCATATTTCGTTTGAATCTTCAATAAAATCTAAAACAAGTGGAACACATTTTTTTTGTGTAAAAGATGGATGAAAATATTAATCATATTTATTTATTGACCTTAATGTAGGTTTAAAGAATCATTTATTTCCCATAAAGATATTGCACAAAGAAAACAAATATTTTAGGAAACAATGTTTAGAGAAAATTTAGGTGGCCTTATCAAAAAGGATCTCTTCCAGACAACCTTCAGGTAGAGGTAGATTATGCCTATAAATGCTCTATCAAATTATGTAACATTATTCAGAATAATATATTACTTATCCTCGAATTCACAAACGCCAATCACGGCTAAGAACGCGCTCATGCTGTCCTGTAATTGTCAATAGACCTGAAAGGGGCAGCTATACTTCTGAGGGATGCTCAACATTGATTAGCCTTTGTGAATTCGGAGGTTAATTGCTTAAATTTAATATTTTGATACAAAATGCACAAAATGTATTTTTGGCCTTGCTATATTTGTGATATACAAAGAGTAGCATTTGTACCACCAAAACCAAACGAATTTTTCAAAGCTATTCTTCTGTGAGCTTCCCATTTTAGTGGTGCATTGGCTACATAATTCAAATCATCAACTGGTTCTTCCAAATTCAAAGTTGGAGGTAAAAGCCCATGATGACAGGCCAGGATTGTAAAGACAGCTTCTAAATTTCCTGCAGCACCCAAAAGGTGTCCATGAGCACCTTTAGTAGAAGAGATTGATATTTCTTTACTGTGTTCTTTGAAAAGTTTCTTAATAGCTGTTGCTTCTATTCCATCTCCTATTGGAGTGGAAGTAGCATGAGCATTAATGAAGGTTATATCATTCTTATCAATATTGCCATCTCTTAATGCCCTACTCATTGATAATATTGCCCCACTGCCATCATCCCTAGGTGCAGTTATGTGGGATGCATCCCCTGATAACCCATAGCCTAATATTTCAGCATACATTCTAGCATTTCTTTTTATAGCATGTTCATACTCTTCCAGAACCAACACAGCTGCCCCCTCCCCCATTACAAAGCCATCTCGTTTTTTATCAAAGGGCCTTGAAGCTTTCGCAGGTGTGTCATTGAAAGAAGTGCTCAAAGCCCTCAAACGACAAAAGCCTGCTATAGCAAGTGGACTAATGCAAGATTCAGCCCCACCACAGACCATCACATCAGCATCTCCATTTCGAATGAATCTGAACGCATCTCCAATTGAATGTGCACCAGTTGCGCATGCTGTGGACACAGCGTGGTTTGGTCCTCTGAAGCCATACTTGATGCTTATGTGACCAGCAGCCATGTTTGGCAAGATCCTTGGCACAAAAAATGGACTAACTTTATTGTAGCCTAGTTTCAAGGCCTCATTGGTATCACAGACATCTTTTAGGTCTATCATTCCCATGCCCAGAGCAACACCAGTGGACTCTTTTCCTTCAGTGGTTTCAGGAGCCCATTGAGCATCTTCTAATGCTTCTGCTGTAGCAACGAGTGCCAGACACGTTGCTGGAGCCATGGATTTCAAGTTGGATTTAGATAGAGCTTCTTTGACTTTGACATTGTCCTCCACCGGTATTATACCTGCAATTTTACATGGCAGTTTAGAATATTGTTCGCCTTGAAGTGGAACTATACCACAATGTCCTTTCAAAAGGTTTTGCCAAACTACTTCTGTGCCTGTCCCCAGTGGACTTACTACCCCAAGTCCGGTTACTGCTACTCTTCTTCTAGGTGGAAATTGACTTAAAAATCTAATTTGTTTTCTTAGATTGCTCATTTCGTCAGAGTAATTCCAGCAACAGTGCAAAACAGAAGTTAGTAGGTGAAAGAAATCACAGGAAAGGAAAATCAAGAGGAAAGAAAAAGAAAGTCTTTTTTTTTGTTTTGACTTTAAATGACAGTTGTTTTTTTTATGACATAGCACGACTGGCACGGTTTGTGCATTAGTCACATGTCCAATGCGAAACTACCATAAGCTTAAGTTGGCTTTAGTCTTAAGCCGAGGTGACTGAAGGGGGCCTCTGGGGTCGCTGGGAGTGCCCGCGGCAGGGGCTGTGTGCCTTCATTGCAAGTGGCCCCGGGGTAGGGTGGTGGTGTGGGATGACCTCACATCACTTTGCGCACTGGCGTTCACAGCTCGGCGTGTTAGAAAGGGAGGAACGGTACAACTCCCCTAGAGATGGGCCGACGCCGAGCAGTCTTTAGAGTGCGCCAGGGGTCCACCGGCTGAGTCCACACCGGGGTCCTCGGCGACCTCCAAGTATCGTACAGAGGACGGGCACCTGGGGGGATTACTGGGTACCCCTGCCACTTCACGGCAGGGGAGTCCGTGACACCCTAGCCTTTCCTCCAGAGGCGTAATGTCCGTAAACGAATTCCCCTCCGTCAAAAAAGAAGTGAAACTGACAGCTACTGCAAACTGCTGTTACGTACCAGACTGCACTCCGGCTATAGTGCCTTTAGCGATGAAAGGGATTGATTTTACTTTTCATACGGTTTGAGGCGGGTTCATTGCGTTTTAATACGGTACCGTACGTCAGAGCCATGTGAGCGCTAAAATTGCAAATCGAAACGTAGCTCAGTGTGTCAATGTCATCTTGTCACTTCTGTCAGTTCTGTCGCACTCAGCTGGAGTTGTTGATGTAGGCAAAAATCTAGAAAAATTAGTAAAGTTTTATGTTTTTTTTTACTCAATTGGATGGTACAAAAGCAGGAACATTTAAATGTATTGGCAGATCAACATCAAACTTGGGACACTTATAACACGATACTCGGAGTAGGATTTAAAACAACGTGAAAGCTTGAATTTAATTGTGTCTTGATTCTATTTTTTTCATAAAATGCACACCATTAGTATAGTATTCCTTTGGGCTGGCATTATTACAGGGATATTTACAATATTGTACAGTGAATCTATAGATTTTTACATAAAGAAAACGACAGTTACTCTAAGGGATTATTGGGCTGATACAGAACCCAGTAACCGTGCGCGTGAGTACACTCTGGAGGCACTGTCTAAATATAACGGAGAAGACCGCGGTCGTCTCTATTTGGCATTTATGGGAACGGTCTTCGATGTCTCTACAGGATATAGACATTATGGACCAGGAATGTCATATCATTATTTTATAGGTAAGTCAATTTTTCCTTTCTTTGTATATTTAAAACTAAGCTCCTTGATATCAAAATCCAATTGGTTGCTTAAGTTAGTATCACACACATCTTTCATTGAAAATACAAAGGTAATCCATTCAGGGTGTATTCTTATTTAATTTTTTGCATAATAAATGTCAGCATCTATCTATTTTTCAGGCAAGGATGGTACACGGGCTTTTGTAACTGGTAACTTTACGGATGACAGTGAAGACAAAGACCATATATCAGACCTAAACTGTAAAGACCTGTTGGTATTATGGAATTGGAGAGCAATGCTTTGTAAGAAATACAAAAAAATTGGTATGTGTAATCAAAATAAATAAAAAATATTGTCAACCCATCTGAGTGGGTAAAGCTGTTTTGTGTACTTGCAATAATCAAAGCTCTTACCCCCCTCTCCCATGCCCACCCACATAACCATTTTTCATTTTTGATGATGATCTAAAACAAGTGCCTGAACATATGCATTATTTGTGGGAATCAAATAATGTGTTGGTTGCCATTCTGGAAAAAAGGAAATAACTTTCGATGAAGTACTCATGATTTAGAATCCCCTGCCCCCATCTCTTCCAAAATATATATGAAAATGGATTGCTGTTCATTAGTCTCTAAAATAAAATAGCAAAGAGATAATGCTTCCATAATACTTTCCTTTGTTTTGAAGTAGAAAAACTATAGAAATCTATTAGCAAAGTCTTAGTAACGAAAGAATCACCATCCTAATACCAGGCAGTTAGTATAAGATGGAAGCTTGATTTATTACCATCAGGTGCTCCACATGCTTGTTTGTCACGGTTTTTGTTTAAGAAAACATTTTATTATTATTATTTACTTTGTTGCCCTTATTTCCAGGCTACCTCATTGGTCGATACTATGAACAAGGCGGAATGGAAACAGAGTACTATACACGTTGCATTGCTAAAATAAACTTGTGCGAGGAGAGTAGGAAGAATACTCAAGAGCACACCAAGCAATACCCTCCATGTAACGTTGCGTGGAGCGCCGAAAAAGGGACTCGAGTATGGTGCTCCAAATTAAGGTTTGTGGCTTGTTATTTTGGTATCATTATCATATGTAGTTAGGGGAATCCTACTAATATTTTAAATGCGAAAGTGTTTGTGTCGTGTTGCTCTTTCACGTAAAAACTACTGAATGAATTTTAATGAAACTTAACAACAATGTTGCCTATACATCTGAATAGCACATAGGCTACAATTTATGGAAAAATATCTTCGTCCACTCGGACGAAGTCGCGGGCGGCCTCTAGTCAGTCATAAATAAAATTAATAGAGTTAAGAAGATCATGATATCATCCTTTGTCGCATTGTAGTAGCTAGCTACGTAGCCGTGTTTGGAAGAGATCGTTTTTTAACGATAAAGCCGCGCCCAAGTTGTACATTCACATTTTAACTTTATCTACTGGCCTGTAAAATATTGTTGTTGATTTAGTGTGCAATAAAGAATATTTATTCACTTACTTGGCGCTACCTATTCCATCGCTCTTTCGCCGCTAGGGTTGGGTGTTTGACCTTCGGTTGTCCGCCATTTTTATTTATATTTATTTTATCTTCTTTCTCAGTGGTGGAGTAACTCGTGATTGGACGGGCGTGCCTCGTCAAATGTACACGCCCGGAGTAAAGGAGCCGACTTGTGTCTGCATTCAAAATGCTAAAGGAGACATGAGCATGTTCAAAGAATATGACAACTGCGCCAATACATCCACCACTTGCTCTATACGAGATGATGATAAGGAGGATGATGAAGAAGATATAGAATAATTAAATAAGAATATTAAGAATCTCTGTTAAGTTAATTTATTAGAAGTATTAGATCAGAGATCAAAAGAGTTGATGTTCTCTATAAAAACAGAAATGGTGCGTTTTGACTCATGTGAGGAACTGTGAGGCCTACGTACAGAGCCGCCCACTTCAACCTTTACAAAACCATTGCAAAATGGGTCTTATGTTAGAAGTATAAGGTGACCCTATGTAAAGGTTGATGTGGGTGCCTCTGTACGTTCCATTCCCAAGCTCTGGTGGTCTACTCTACTCTCGTTCGTATCGTATCGAAGTTTCGTAATATTCTAAGCATCATTATTGTTTTATTGCGGTAAATATGTGAAATGCTTGGCTTTTCATTTAAACCTTTAATAGAACTTCGTCAATGTTGCCCTTGCTTGAAGTGAATCATGGTCACTCTCAGAGCCTCTGCGAGAATTTAAGGGTCCGGCTGCTGCGCCCTCGATATCGAAGAAGCTCCCGGCTCGAAGATGCTCCCAACCGGGAGCCTCCCGGATCGAGGACGTAGCGGCCGGACCCGAATTTTTAGTGGTTTCTTGAAGTAGGACATGTAGGTAACCATTTTTAATTATGATCTCTAAAATAGTTCCAATAGTTTGTAGAAGCAGGATTCACACTTCAGTCATGGAATTAACCACTAACTGATAAAGATAAAAAATAGGATAAAACACAGTTGAAGTCCTATGCTAGCGGTGAACTCCTGCTAAGACATTATTATATTAGTCTATAAAATATGTGAATAAAGGATTTAGGAGATGCCTCTACGTAGTCTTTACGATTGTAGAGCGCCATTATGTATGAATACGACATCTCTGCTAACTCAACCCCAAATTCACAAACGTCAATCAAGGCTGAGCACGCGCTCACGCTCATGCTGTCCCGTAGTCAATAGAACTGAAAGGGACAGCATGAGCGTGAGCGCGTGCTTAGCATTGATTGTCGTTTGTGAATTCGGGGGTCAGTCAGTTTGATTTGTGACTAAGCAAAGATGTCAGAAAACCTTGAATTCTTAATATTAAGTTGGCCCCTTTTGGCATAGTGGTAATGAGCGCCGGTTGAGACGCCGTGGTTTCGATTGCTGCACTAGCATTAACTGGTTGCTAGCTGGTCTGACTGAGATATTCCCTCTTTGTTTCTGGTTTTTGAAACCTTATTTGGGCAAGTCTGCACTGTAATGATGTCTCATATTTATATGTATACGGGTATATGAGCAAAAATATTGTACTATGAATAGGTACCTACTTCAGGTACATTTTACTAATATGTACTAGAATATGTGTAATACTTGTCACTATTTTGAAGAATAAATTATTATTTTTATTCAAAATGATGAATGAATTCAGAATGATGAATGAAATGAATTAACCACTCTTTAACTTCAACCTTTTCCTCTAGATAATTAAAATATTTAAGTTGAAGGTAGGTATTTACAAGACCTTACACAACAAAAGCTTATGACTTAACTGCTCCTACCTTGCTTAGTCATATCTTAAAGTTGGTACCACCATCTACTTGAAGACTTATGTCAACAGTTGATTTACTGGCAAAACTAATTTAACAATATCTCAGTTATATTTTTGAGTTCAATTGCCTACATTTGGTACTACTGAAGATTAATAGTACAATTTATGCATAAAAAGTCAGAATAACACATGTTTCTTCAAATCACGCCCTAACCATTGTTCTGGCTATTGATTTGGTTATAGATAACTTTGCTTTAACTTTTGCAAACTCAAAGGCTGTATTGTTCAATCTGGGAAATAAGCATTGGTAACCTTCGATTGTAGTATAGAGTGCTGGACTTGCTTCCACTTCCATCTTATTTTTAATGTGAGTTTCATATTGTGTGAACAAGTATGAAATAAAATATTACCCTTTGGAAATTACAATTTAATTCTTATCAAATGATTTTATTTCACAGTTTTGTATGAAATGAATAGTAGGTACCATAGGTAAACACAATGCACACATTCTTCATGTTTCTTTATCCTTATTAATAGTCAGAATCTTTGTTTCACCTTGTACTGTCTCATCCAACTCCAAGCACTCAATAGTTTTTAGAAATACTTGCATAGGGATCTTCTTTCTATTTAGGAATGTTTTGTTGCCTAATAGCTTCTTTATTTTAGCTCTACGTTTCTTAATTTTTTCTTTAGTGTACTGGTTACCTAACTGGAATGTAAGAAGTCGTTTCACTTTTCGTCCACCTATAAAGGTCTCTAAGGAATTAGTAGAATTAGTATCAGTCTTGGGTTCTTCATAAATTGTCTCTAAAGTTTGTGACAAGGACTTAACCTTCTTGTTGAGGTACAGGGCTTCAATTTGCTTAGGGTTAGCATTCTCAGTCATATGTTTACGCGGTTTCATGCTCACTCGCCGGTTTCTCGACTTACTTATTTCAGGCATTAAAGATTTCCTTTTTCTGAGCACCCTTGGCGTTGGATCGATAACATCAGGTTGCTCCTGAGAATCATTTAATTCATCTACTTCCATTATATCCAAATGTGCCATTTTATTCGGTAATTCCGAGTCTACTCTGTAATAAATCGTTTATGTTAGTGTTTAGCTAAAACATGGCAAGTAATAAAACACAAAGAAAACAACTAACTTAGATTCTTCCATGATTAATCTGTTCACTCGTTTTCAGTCAATTATTGGCCATTTCACGACTAGGTAGGGAAGTGGCTTATATTTCGTAGCAGCCGTTGAAAAGATTCGATATTGCAAATTATAATAAAAATATTCGATATCCGTCGGTTAATTTGACATGACATGACAGCTCAGCTCCTCCCTTTCTTGACACTTTGACAGCTGAGCTGACTGGAAAAATATTTTTTTAATTCGGATTTTAGGGCTTACAGCTAGCTTCAGATGACGGAGATTTGCAGTGTGGCGGTCAAAAAATATTGCAAATGAAGATCTTGGAGAAGTTAAGTTTTGGTGATATGGGTCGAAATAACATCCCATTGCACCCGGGGTGGGTCGCTAGTAATTTATAAACTCACTATACCCATATCTGGACCTCACGACTGCTTCCCATCTGCAGCGAAGTCATCTTGAAGACCAAAATAAAAATAGAAATCAATAAACATCCGCCAATCAATTTCTTTAGTAGGTATCACTCTAGAATTTGTTGTCCATCATTTTTATTTCTGATTGAGGTTTCTTTTGTATGCTTACTTACTAGTCAGAACATAAAAGTACCACTACCAAATTGAGACTGAGAGAGCAGACTAGCTGACCCCATCTTAGTCGATCTAAACAATTTTCACATTGTAGTTTCAGCATTCAAGACATATTAATTTTGCATACTGTACATGGCCCGATACAGATAGTGTACGTGCTAATTCCTGTGTTGCTGTTCACACGTCAGCTAGATAACCTAGCTATATTTCGTAATCGTATTATTCGTAATCCAAAACTAACTAAGTTATGATAATCTCGTAGGTTGTTTTAATCTGTGCAGTTGTAGTTTCTCAATGACAGTATTTAAAACGCACCTTTAGACGGAAATTACTATATACCAGCTTACTTCCGCTTCCGTTACAAATTAGGCATAACTGATTCCAAAATGAATAAAGTAAGTTAAATTAAAATATAGCCTGAATATGTCAAGGAGTCTGTTCATTTATTTTGAAAAGCATTAATCGGAAAATGAGTATGCTGCCGTGTTCAGCTTAATGCCTGCACGCTGAGAAGACTGACCACCGCAGCTCTAAACCTAAGGAGTAGAGTTATCCCTTTCACCTAGGCCAAAACCTACGGTAATCAATATTTATTAGAGATGGGCCGAATATTCAGTTATTACTCGGTATTCGGCAATTTTTCCCTATTAAACTATTACTACAGAACTATTCGGTTTCGGCGCCAAATATATTTAGTTCGAGTATTTCTATTTTTTGCGCTATAAGACACGAAATCAAAACTGACAAAATAAAGCAATTAAGCTTCAAATCAATATTTATTCTTTAACCTCTAGCCACATAATATTTATTTCGTAACCAACGGTTAGTGTGGTCAAATTATATTTGGCTTGGAGGTGAGGTAAATATGCCTCACTGGTCATCTAGCTAGCTGCTCTACACGAGGGGACTATGTTAGAAACAGTTTAGGCAGAAAAACAATGTAATAGCACAGTATGTAATAGTAAACCGAATAATTCGGCCGAATATCCGGTTTGGTAAGGGTTAAACTGAATAGTATTCAGTGAAACCACTATTCGGCGCATCTCTAATATTAATGTGGTGTTTTATAATTAAAAGTATACGCGTTAGAAAGCGCTGGCAGCAGCTAATCTCAACAATAAGGTTTGGTAAAGTCAGCACAACAAAAGAAGTTTTTTAACAATAGAGATTTTGAGAGCGAATCTTAGTTATTGGAGAAAATAGAAAGTTACTTTCACAATCATTTAAAACGATTTCAGGATTTGGCCGTGGTGTGCCACCTGGTGTACCACGTTTTCGAATTGCTGATGTGTCAAGTTATCTTCAATGTAGCAGGTACTTTAACCTAGTTCGATTTATATCCAATGAAGTTCATGTTTTACGTCTGACTGACCTAAAAGTATACATAAATACAATAGAATGGATACTCTAATCAAACAACTGTCGTTTTATAACGATTTATTGTACAAAACAATAATACATTAAAATGTACAGGTATGTTTAAATTTTTGGACTCAATTACGTCCCAAACACTGGACAATTATGTATATCCTTCCCTTACAGACACCATATTGCTCGTCGAGGCGTCAGCACTAACAGAAACAGACTCGGCTCTATATAAGCAAACTAGATTAAAAAGAGAATAAAAATATAACAATAAATTAAATATAAGAGTGCTGTCAACTTAAGTACACATCGTCTATCGCACTGCTTTTGTCGACGGGCACCATGTAGTCTTTAATAGAACAATTTAATTTAACAATGATTAAACCCCCTAAGCATACTGTATTATATACACATTATGAACATGTCCTCTCTGATGAACTAGCGCAGGTGAGTAGGTGTTGGGGCGGCGGTTCCGCCTCGCCCGCGCCGTCTCGCCGGTCCGACTCGCGACTTAACCAACTAAAAGCCAATCGGTTACAATATCGGTGGCGAGAGCGTAGAAGTAGCAGAGAGAAGCGGGTGATCAACTATGACTCGGTGGCGTTTACCACTTGTCAATGACAATCTCGTTCGCTGCAAAACAACCAGAGCGTTAGTGTTGTGCTCGCTCGAGCGGGGCTGCCGTCCGAACTTACGGGATCGTATGTAGATTATCACAACCGTGTCGTAGTAACTTTAATGTGTAGTTTCACTGCGGGATCACAACAAACAATGAGTTCATGGAATATGTGCGTGCGTGTGCGCTGCGACGGGTCCCGGCGCTTACAGCTGCCACTGCGGCTGGGCTGCGGACGAACAAACGAGTTAGTGCATGCGGGGCGGGTCCAGGACTCCAAGAGCGCCCAGGAGGGTTCCACTTCAAAGTTTTGCAACTCACTTGCATCTTCAATTTTGAACAAAATTTTGGTTGCAGATTAATTATTACTTTTTTTTATAAAAGAATAAAGATGAATCAAATTAAATATTTCCAGCGAATAGGCTGTTTCACACTGCCAAATAGCGTTTCAAAAGCTTGCAAAACTTTTTTGTTAGGTTATTATTATTTTTGTTAGCAGGATACATAAAAACACAGTATTAATGGTGTTTTGTAGGTAATGGGTGTTCGTGTGCACACAAGGGGTAACAGTGTCAGGTGTTACGTTTTCTAGTAAGGATTGGTTGGAAGAAAACAAGATGAGGTTTTATTCTCGATATTTTTAATTAATGTAAAATATGTATAAACGACTGTACATTTTAAATAAGTTATTTATAATCATAACAGTTGGAGATTGGGGACAAACGACGAGGGTTTTGAGCATGCCCTTCTGGTGCAGTGTATAGTGTTGTAGATTGTGGTTGACGGTCTTACACATGTGTTTACACGAGATATCATAAAGATATAATTTAACAAATCTTAGTAACTCATCAAACCAAACCAAACTGCACTCTTAACTCGTAAACATGCAATAAACACATGCGATCGGGTTAACTATTACTATAATAATCTTATACAAGTAAGAATCTTGTACCATAACAAAAACATTACCTATTTTGTTTGAATTTAATTTACCTTAATGTAATATTATGTCTCATCAATAAAATTATTGATAGATTATCCCCAATTCATGGGAAAGAGAAACTTGAATTATATTGGTTATAAATCAAGTACTGTGTTTTATGAGACACATTCTGACATACATACATACATTGACTATATTGCTTTAAATATAGTTGAACTTGCAACTCCTTTTACAAATAAAACGACACTGGACATTAATTTGCATTACATTACAAATAAAAGCTTAATTTTTTTGCGTCACTTGACCAAACTTATAAAGATAATGAAGAAATAATGCAAATAAATGGCAAACATCATAATCATTGTTAATTTTAGCACAAGAAAACATTGTTAGGTTAGAAACAGGAAGGCGATGCTTCGTGTAAAACGCAGGCTGGAAAAATAAAATAAATCGAATGCATCAAGGAATGTTATCAAGCGGCCACAGTGCAAGGACAGAGCAGAATTACTTCTTCCTACCAAAAAGTTTGTCGAGAAAAAAATAATTGTAACCACTTTCCTACTTACAATAAATTACACTAAGCACTAACAATGCACATTACTTAGTATAGTAAGTTAATGTCTGCCGTCCCGAAGGACGGGCTACAGTGGCGTGCGAGTCCACTATAATGATATTTGCAAAATGGAGCTTGTTACCGTATCATTATTTATACAACAGTATATACCATTCGTAAACCAAACTTACACATTTATAATACCCTTTTTAAAATTAGTAAACCAATTTTTGGTGTTCACATTAGCACTTTACAATGAAGCCTTCACAGCCACTTCATCTAGCTAGTAGTAAATATAAGGTAAAGAAAGTAAAAATTCTCCTCCATTAAAAAAACGAGCTCCGAATATTATTGTCTCGCACGTATAAAATGCAAAATCACACACAAATTGGCTGACCTAGGATCCCATAAATAGTACGAGTCCTCAAATCGAGTGCACTAGCCCGCACGGTGCAGCAATCGGTTAGATGTACTGTGGTGAGCTCAGCTCATAGTCCATAGGTTTCCACAGTGGAATTTGCGTTGCCCAGGCGTTGGTCACGTGGGCGGCGCATAATTCGGGGTATGGGGGGGGGGGGTGGGGTATTAGGGGTGAGAATCAAACTGGATGAGTGGGTTTTCTAGACGATTCCGGAGGATATGATCGCAAAGAAGACGGCCCACATCAGCACAATCCACTGCATGCCGTCGAACCAGTCGCGCCTACCGTCCGAGATCTTGCGCGCCACGAACTTGAGCACCTCGTCCAGCAGCACCACCGGGATCGAGAACTTCATCACCGTCAGCCACTCGTCGATGGACAGCGGCGTCACCTGGAACACGGCCTGCAACACACACGCAACCACACACCACAACGGTTAGTCAGAACTTAGGCCTTATTTTTGGAAGACCTGGGGCCTTACGAAGATGTTTTTACAACTCAATTTACGATTATTAAATATATTGAACTTCAACTGAAACATGATTAATTAGTTGCTACAGCGAAATGTATCGCTATTCACAAAGTGTTAAGTTTAAAAGATCTTTCACCCGCACAGATACTGTTACCTGTTTTTGTTGTAATTTAGATATTAGTTATTTAAATTGAAATTAAACATTTTGGGTTTCCCCGGTTACTCGAAAAATGTTCAATAAAGTTTGAAACTTGATTCGATTTAGTACCATTACTGCCAGAAATGCTAATTATAACAAGCTGATTTGGTAAAAATGCAAAATCTTAATCGATAGGCAAGAAACAGTCAGTATATATTGTCAATACACATACATGATCCATCTCACACTGGTTACAGAAGAACCATTTAATTTTTACTTTCCAACCCTGCCTTCCGTTCTCATAGCACTTATGAAGGAGCTACCAGAAAAGCCAATATCACAAAGGCACTTTTGGCGCTGACTGTCAGTCAAGTGTTGAGTGGTAAAATATCTGGGTTCTGTTTCATCTTGAAGCATTCATAAAAGCTTGAAGCAGTTCGCTTACCGAGAGGACCTCGACGTAAAGAATGACGAAGTGGAGTGTGAAGGAGAGGGCCATGGAGCCGACGAGCCACAAGTTGGACCACGGCGGCATGGCCACCAGGGACTGGTTCTCCGAGAGGGAGTTCATGGCGTTCAGCATCTCGATGGTGACCAGCACCGACAGAGCCATCGTCATCGGGTGAGGGTCGGTGAAGATCTTGCAGTCGACGCCCTGGAATATTAGTGAAACGTTTTCTAGAAAGCTGTTTGACACAGCGACTCAATTGAGTTGACAATTAAGATTGCCTATACTGTAAGCAAAGTTTTAGAAAGATATTAAAAAAAAAACCAAGCCCAAACCATTATAGCATAGAAAACTTGGCATTTCTATTAAATTATTTTCATTATCCATCATTTACACCTTTGTACAGTCAACGGCACATCAGGGTGTACGCATTTCAGTTTTCTATCTTGCTCTTGCCTAATGTCATTTCTTTGTAATGCAGCAAAGAGGACTGACTGGAAATGGGTAGTGTGATGTGCTGTTCACCGCACCAGCTGAATTCTTTATTCAGGTAATGCATCATTTTACTTAGTAAATATGACAAAACGATAAAGAGACAGACTCTAAATTTGAAACAATAATAGCTGGTGAGGGCCGGTTATTATTTAGTTTATTTAATGTTACACTTCATAAGGAACGAAGAACCGATTCCACATAATTATCGTTTAAATTACAGCACAATAAAGAAGAGTCACTATTTAAATTTGTTAAATTCCAGATAATCGACAAAGAATCTCAAATAAATGAGAAATGGAGTTTATAAATGGTGGTGCAGGTTACCTTGAACTCGTCTCCGCCTCCCAGGCACTGCAAGTGATGCGTGAGCTGCCAGTAGGTCATCTGGGGTCCGTACGGAGAGTACATGAACCACCAAGAGGCGGCTCCCACTGTGGCGGCACCGACGTAGATACCAATAGCCATGTACCTGGAAGGTGGTTGAGAATGCTTTTATTTTTACTACACTCAAAGTAGTTTTTTTCGGTGAACACTTTTTTATATGTACAGTTAACAGCACATCAGGCTACCGTTTCTTATCTTGCCCTTGCCAATGTCATTTCTTTGCAATAGAGCAAGGACTGAACAGAAATGGGTAGCCTGTCGTGCCGTTGAACGTACGTGTACACAGATTTACGTAGTAAAATGGTTTATTGTTGTTTACTCATTTATTGAATAAATTAACAATAAAAATTTAATCTGGACTTACGAGGACCGATAAGAATAACTACTGCATTTCGAGCATTAGGGATTGTTCATGAGTAATAACTGTTTTTGAAAACATTTGAAGCTTATCTGAGATTTTTGTGAAATTTAAACAACATTTTAATTTTGAGATGGACAATAATATTTCAAAATTTGTGCACTGATAATGCATTGGCTTCTATGATTGTATACCTACTACTGTAATATTTTAACGAAAAACTTTTTGTCTATGATTAGAAAATGATTGTTTGTCTATTGTCCTATCCAAATTACCTGAAGAACAGCCACCCAGAGATGAGACCCTCATCAGCCTTACGGGGAGGTTTGTCCATGATGTCCAAGTCGGGCGGGTTGAAACCAAGGGCGGTGGCGGGAAGACCGTCAGTGACCAGGTTAACCCACAGCAGCTGTACGGGGATCAGAGCCTCGGGGAGACCCAGAGCGGCGGTCAAGAAGATGGAGACCACCTCACCGATGTTGGAAGAGATCAGGTAACGGATGAACTGCTTCATGTTGTTGTAGATGGCACGACCTGGGGGGTAGGATTTGATGTTAATATGCTGGTGATACTGACAGTTCTGTGTAGTAAAGGAAATCGGAGCCTTTCTGACTTGGATGGAATTAGGGAGTTTCAGTTTTGATGGCACATCTATCACAAATTTCATCCACGAGAGAAAAATAAGGAACTTTGTAAGGTAAAGTAGTATTAACAGCAATAGTTACGAAAGTATTTTATTGCAAAATTTTATATAGAATGATTGTTGTATGATTAAACAAAATACCAGAACATCATGATATCACCAACATATGTTTTGCAATCGTAACCTTTAATTAGAAATAACAAGAAAGGAAACTATCAGATTGAATTGTATTAGAATCTTATTTTTTAAGCCACAAATACATTTGAAATTTATTTCTCGCAAAGAAGTAACTGTCTAGCCAATTGCAAAAGGTGAGCATTACCTTCCTCAACAGCGGCGACGATGGATGAGAAGTTGTCGTCAGCGAGCACCATCTCGGCAGCGGACTTAGCGACGGCAGTTCCGGATCCCATAGCGATACCGATCTCGGCCTTCTTCAGGGCGGGCGCGTCGTTCACACCGTCACCAGTCTGGAAAAGATGGCGTTAGGTTGAACAACTGCGGAATAAGACCATCTGATGATAAACCTTTTATAATATCCTATCAATATTTTGACGCCTAGAGTTGAGTCATTTTTTGAACAAAATCAAGTTCATAAATTCAATCATTCCCATAATAATGATATCACATTTTTTCGACACTATTTGTTTAACTCGTTTAGTGGATGTTTATGAACAACATCGTTAGATGTCAAGTGACGTCACAAATATCCACATATCAGACAAGTACGAACTACAACTCAGTTTATAAACAGTCAGAACCAAACATAAACACTGAAGCCCTCCCAGTAGCGAACAATGTAAACAGTGCATAGTGTTAAGATAGAATTGATATTGTAATTTAATAACAAGTTCACAAAATCGGCTAGACACAATAAATACGAACCATAGCGGAGATTTCGTTCATGCTCTGGAGGAATTCAACAATCTTGGACTTGTGGGCGGGCTCCACGCGGGAGAACAGGCGGGCGCGGGCGCAGGCGGCGCGTTGCTCAGAGACGGGCAGGTCGTCGAACTCGCGACCAGAGTAAGACTTTCCAGTTGTGTCCTCATCTTCAGTGAACACGCCAATACGTCTGAAAAGTTAATATAAATTAGTATCATATGACAAATCGACCAAATAACACTAAAGATGTACACAAACGAAGCAAACGTACCTGCAGATAGCTTCAGCGGTGGCCTTGTTGTCACCAGTGATGACAATAACACGGATACCAGCGGCACGGCAACGGACGATGGAGTCGAAAACTTCCTTGCGGGGAGGGTCCAACATGCCCACGACACCGATGAATGTAAGGTTGACTTCGTAGGTGTAGAATTTGGTGGAGTCTCCGAGGTCCATTTCATCGGGCTTCAGTGGGTTGTCAGCGGTAGCTAGGGCCAAGCAACGCAGAGTGTCGCGACCGGTACCGTATTGACGAGTGAGTTCCAAAATGCGGTTCTTGAGGGAGGAGGTGAGGGGTACCTTGGAGGTTCCGACACGAGCGTGGCTACAACGGTCGAGCACACCCTCAGGCGCACCCTTGACGAACAGTTTAGGTCCAGTTCCAAGGCGGGAAGGCTTAAGAGGTGTGCAGTAAGAAGACATAGATTTCCTGTCACGGGAGAATTCGAGGGTGAATTCCTTCTTCCACTTAGTCTCGATCTCTTGGCGGACGACGATAGCGGTGGAACGACGGTCGAGGCCAGTCTTGGGAACGTTGAAGGGGTTCATTTTTTCGGCAAGTACAATAAGGGCAGTCTCAGTGGCTTCACCGACCTTCTCGAAGGCCTGTTTGAATTCGTTGAAATCAATAGCGGAGTCGTTGCACATGATGCAGATGGTACCCAATTCCTGGAGAGCATCGAATTCGCCAGCCTTAACCTTCTGTCCCTTCAGGTAAACATCACCAATAGGTTCGTAGGTGGAGCCAGTGATCTCGAATTCCAGGAAGCTGCTGTCATTACCTTCAATCTTCTCGAAGATGAACATACGTGAGACAGACATCTGGTTGGTGGTCAGTGTACCGGTCTTGTCGGAGCAGATGACGGATGTGCAACCAAGGGTTTCTACTGAGGGGAGAGACCTGACAATAGCGTTCTTCTTGGCCATTCTCCTGGTACCTAAGGCGAGACAAGTGGTAATGACAGCGGGCAGACCCTCTGGAATAGCGGCGACAGCCAAAGCAACGGCGATTTTGAAGTAGTATACGGCGCCCTTGATCCAGCTTCCACCGTGGGCGGGGTCGTTGAAGTGTCCGATGTTGATGGCCCAGACAGCAACGCAAATGACGGAGATAACTTTAGACAGCTGCTCACCGAATTCATCGAGTTTTTGTTGCAGGGGTGTCTTGATCTCCTCAGTTTCAGACATTTCGACACGGATTTTACCAATGGCAGTGTTGAGACCAGTTCCAATTACAATACCACGGGCTTTGCCAGCAGCGACATTGGTACCGGAGAAGAGGATGTTCTTTTTGTCCTGGTTGACGGCGCGGGGGTCGGGAATGGCATCCGTGTGTTTGATCACAGAGACGGACTCACCAGTCAGGATAGACTGGTCAATACGGATGGTGGTAGAGTAAATCTTGATTAGGCGGATATCGGCGGGAATTTTGTCTCCGACGGACACCTCAACGACGTCCCCGGGGACAATTTCTTTCGCTCTAACTTTTTGTACGCCAGATTTGTCTCCTCTTACTACTTTACCCATTTCGGGCTCGTATTCTTTTAAAGCTTCGATGGCGGATTCGGCATTTCTTTCCTGAAATATTTATTTTAGAGTTAAATAGCCACTAGAAACAATTTATTTGCCTAGACAAGTGCAGTTAGCTTGCCGCCAGTGATAATCGCCATAAAATCACTTATTCAAAGTCTATAGGACTTGCACATGTTAAGATATAATTTATGTTTTTTTTTATTGCACAACAATGACTAGTACAAAAAGCGGACTGAATGCCAATATGTCATTATCTACCAGTAAACTAACTTTTAGGTAAGCATAAATTCTTATAAGATTTAATGGAACTCATTTTTACCTGCCATACTCCCACAACAGCGTTAGCAATAAGAATAAGTAAAATAACAAAAGGTTCTACGAACGCTGAGAATGCGTCCTCATGTTCTTCAAATAAAGCTAAAACCTGAAACAAACATAATTGCATAAGTATACTTCTATTTATATTGAAACATATTCTAACACATAATCCGCGCGACGAATACTTACGAAAGAAATAATAGCGGCTAAGAGCAAAATCTTTACTAAGAGGTCATCGAATTGTTCCAGGACTAACTGCCATATACTTTTGCCTAAAAAAAAGAGAAATATAGGTTAACATTAAGTTCCCTAATGTAGCATTATCATACTTGAATATGCATTTTTCAGAATGACCTATTTCAGTTATCACACCTATTTGATAGGTATATTTGTTGCAGTAGCTACAGAATGTATTGTGTATGAAGTAGCACTTGTTAAATAACTATGTACTCATGATTTTCATGAATACCATGCCTACAAGGCACCAAGGCAAATATGTCAACTCAGACCTTGACACGCTTTTTGAACTTAAATGTTTACACAGTTTTGGATTCAATATTTATTAAATAACTTGTGTTTGTACAGAGTGGCTTACTGCCTTACGATAGGAACATTGACTTTTATTATAATTTGTGTCAATTTTAGCTATCTTGACTAAAGTAGCACACCAGACAAACATTATAAGAATGTTTACTATCAAGTCATTTCGATTGTACGTAATATCTCTATAGTCATGATACTTATCCAGTCGCCATCGTTCTACCGTTGCTTACCTTCTTCCGTAGGCAGTTCTGTAAAGAGAAAAGAACCATAATTAGATTTTTGAATAGAACATCAAAGGAGTAAATTTAACAGACTATAAAACAGTCAGAGCAGGCATGCGATCTATCTCGGTAGTTACGATCGTACATAAATACATTAGGCGGTGGTTGAGTAGGTGCGCCTCGCCGCAACGATGCGGTACGGGGGCTCCTCGCTGTAGCCACCGGTGCAAGTGGTAACATTTGCGGAACGAGTATCTTCAGAACGCGGAAAACCAAAACCCAGTGTTACACATTTTATTATTTAATACCAAAAGACACAACGAAATTAATTTATATTTTTAATATTTAGGCGCTTTGAGATACGATACTACTAGTTTTGAGAGCCATAGTATAGGCACAGTAGAAACAGTAGGTTATCTAAGGCCGCGTTATTAGCCTAGCGTGCACACAGACACGCGGCACAGCCCGTCGGTACTGCCACCACCTTATTTCCCCCTTATTTTATGCTAGCGTGTGCCTGAAATCGCGACACGGCGCGCGACGCGCACGCACACATTCTAACCGAGAGCGGCACGTTTGTATGCAGATATTTTACTGTTCTCTGTCTACTGTGGTATAGGCCTCCAGCAGTGACGCCAGTGACGTCAAAGAAACGACGCTTGTTCCAACAGAGCCGCTACTAAACCCACCACTACGACCTGTCCTCACGTCTGTACCTACGCAGCTACGTTATCAGAGCTAAACAGGTTTCAGTATTACGCAGTTTACCGGCGATTTGCAAACAAGTCTAATCTCATGGGCCGATTTACTCGACTCTGATTGTGAACGATAATATTATAATGTAAATAAGTAGTATTTTTTATCTGAATACTTGAGTCTTTTTGACAAAGGCGTCTCACAACACAAGTATAGCGTGATATATGGTATCATATACAAAGGATTTAAGATTATTATAAATACCTATTCACTAAAAATATCCTCGTTTAAGGTGACTCATA
This sequence comes from Udea ferrugalis, assembly GCA_950022985.1. NCBI lineage: Eukaryota > Metazoa > Arthropoda > Insecta > Lepidoptera > Crambidae > Udea > Udea ferrugalis. Next base: position 4,837,540 of record OX465520.1, read on the forward strand.
TAACACCGATCTAAATTTATTTGGTAGTTCATTTCATCATTTATTATCATTATGCGTAAGTGTGCACATTACCATTAGTATCTATTTTACAATGTAGTTCATTTACTTAAAAATTGTAGTTTGGTATACTGAATCATTGTATTAGTGTAAGTCAGGTTGGTGACCTATTTTTAATATATAATTGCTTTGAAATGGGTAAAACCAAATTCGAATGATAGATAATTTTTACTGCAAATTTTATATCCCACTTTACTAGTTAAGGTAAAGAAGCTTTGTTACAGCTAATAGTGCATCTCAAATACAGCGGAATATGATTTTGAAAATAGGGCAAAAAGTAGTCCAGCCAGAGATCTAATTTAAGATTATTTAGTTATTTATCGAAAAATAAATATTCGGGGTAACGCACGCCTCGAGATCATGTTAATGTTGTCATTTCCATAAAAGCCACGGCCGAGTTTGGACATCTCTTTGACTGCGGAAATAATCTTTGACGACGCCTAAACCTATTATCAATATGTACGTACACGAAGGTCTTTGTGTTGCGTTAATCGTGCGACGGTCACATTGGACGACGTCGCTTGCGTGACCTGTTCAATGACCTCACTCCGTGCGTAGCTTTGACGTAATTATCATTGTTAAGTGTCCGGTACCAATTGTCTTTGTGGCGGTGAGGACTGATTAATCAACATCTCATGTTTATCTAGCTAGGAACCTGTGGACTGCTACACGCGGTAGCTCTACAGAGAAGCGTAAGGCAACGTGCGCTAAGTCAATCGTTGTACCGACTCTATTTGCGTACGCGATCCGAGTGCCAGCCTCGCCGTGACTAATGTAAGCAATAAGTCAACGCATCGATAGCGCCGTGTCAGCATCTGTGCACACTCGCGAATGATCAACACGCCTGCCTTAGTGTCTTTTCGTGAGAACTCGTAACTCTTGACGTGCCTTCTTACGGTTCGGCCACATCACAACCGGCGCGGCACTCTCATGTCCGTGAAAAGGTGACGGTGAAGCGTCGGTTATGATGCCTTTACTGGTGGACCTGCGAAGTACGTGTCTCGACTGTCTATGTCATCAAACAATACTCAATAAACGTGTACATAGTGGATCATACATTATGCTGATCGTAAAAAGCAGCCATGATGTTTGCTCAGCAAAATTGCTCGCGGAAACGGTAAATGAATAGAGCAAACTACTGTAAAGTTAAGTAAATTAGTGTCATATGCCTAGTTAGCTATCTGGACAACAAATGGGTAAGCCGATAACAAGAGCGCTACAGGTGGTTCGCGGGTGCCCTTGGCCTCAATTGAGTTGTGGGACTAGCATCTAGTTTAGTCTCGATCCTATCAATTAAAGTGCACTTATAGAGTCTAATTTAGTTGACGTTAAAATACTGTTTCCTGATCTTTAAAATTAAAACAATCAAAGTATGACGAATTGAAGGTTTGCTTTCCAAATGTTGCTGCCCGAGTCTAGTGAAAGTCATGTCATCGACTTCGTCGATAGTTCGTAAGTTAAAAAGAACATGTTTAAAATTTACAATGCAAAAAATAAAGTGAAAGTAGCGCCCTGACAAAAAACAGTATAACAAATTATTTGTGAGTATAATGGCACAGCCTGTCGCAATCTTTCCATTAAAGTTGCAAAAACGTCGGTCGAGCGCTCTACCTCTCTAAGCGGTGGCCACTATAACGAACGAACGTGACAAATAGATTTCATGACCTGATTAATACCGTCATGAGTGTGATAATAGTGCTAAATGCAATTGACATACCATATCAGATGATTCTATAAATAATAAAATTAATTTCTAAGGACATCTCCATGGTCACCTGAGAGATTGTACTGTGCCTGTCAGTTACTGAAATACTTAGATAATTCTAAGGAATTACTTATAAAGATACACCCAGACACAACAAATGCCGTTGTTAGTCCAGATAAGAATCGAAAACACGACCCGGGAGATTACTCAGCAGGACCACTATGTCGTAAAACAAGTCTCAATGAATATTACTGAAATCGAACTGTGTCTTAACTAAAACTGTACAGCTACTAGTCTATGGATCGTCTTTCCAGCAAACTCGTGCCGTCCAAAATAAACTTGTGTATCTACATAGCCGTGGCAGACATGCGCAGGCGCATCAGCCGCGGCATTGCGGCTCAGCACTAGCCGTTACAGATAGTTGCGATTGAAGCCAATGCAATCCCTGATATCAATACACATTTGAGATTACATCGAGCTATATTTATCGACACAGCGCTTAAAACTGCATTGATCGTACACGTTCAACTGATCTAATCAAGGTTTGGGCACACATTCCTGCATTTCCTACCGTTGGCGAATTGAGACGTTTCCTCAATGTTTGTTTCCAAACAAAACCACACGTACGAGCAAGTTTGATGGAATTACAAATGAGTTTACGGTTCTCGCACTATAACGGCGCGAACTGTGTCACCTTATCATCAGTTTAGAGTCAATATTACTTACTCTAAAAGTAAGTTAGCTTGATTGAGAGATGTAGTTAATACAGTGGCCTTATTATGACTTGTTATATTTAGTCAATTTCTGTAACTACTCTGTTTACTGTTCTGAATAATAAACTATTTGTTTTTCTTTACTGTTTCAGTCACTTATTTTGTTCTGTTTAGTTATTTATTAATGAATTAAGATGTCAACAAGGCCTGATATAAACGTTTGCTAAAAAAAGGGGCAGACTGTCTTAAAAGCATTCCCCTTTTGTTAAACGGTTTGCTGATTCAAACAGCTGTCACACCCACCCACCCCTAAAGCCTTCGGGCATGCCAAGATTACGATATTATAATAACATTTTCAGAATATGTTTTAATTATACGCCAGTTATGAAACATGCCGTGTTCATCTTCTCGACGGCCTTGATATATTAATAATAACAAAACGCAATAAAAATGTGCACAATCTTAGGCATAATGAAACACAAGTAGGCTGTAATGTATGTAATTTTAAGATTATAGACTGATGGTATCATCGTCATCACATCATTGTCTCGTAAATGTGTCTAAGCGCACCACTTTTAAACATACTGATTGATCAGCGCGATTTCATCGCCTTACTATTTCATTTTGAGTGTTTTATAATTTTTGCGAATTACTTTATTACCGTTATTGTCGACCTAATTAGGTTCGATGATTCATACATGAACGATCATTACGATTTATTTGATGAAACCTAACAAATGAAAAAATGAGGAAAATATACTGAAGTACATTTGGCCGATATGCTTGGTTTTAAAATATAGTGCGAAGACTACGAGATTATGTTTGAATAATTACTTCCCGCTTCTAGTATCTATTTAAAAAGCTACTCCTATTTTAATTATAATTATCTCTTTTAGGGATTTTGTATTCAAAAGTCGACAAAATGTAAAGTTACTTTAGTTATCGCACAATATCTATGAATATTGTTTCTTGCTATAAATAAGACAACTTTGTTCCTATTTAATTAACTTCATGACGACTATTAAGTAATTGAAAAAACTAACGTGTCTATTACGTCAAACAGAAACGGATTAAAACGTTCCAGGAATAAGTTAGTATACTTTGTCAGATCATAATTGCATCAGCTATCGCCTAGTTAATAGGACTAGACGTGACGTGTTAACTTATGTAGGATTTACTTAGCTACATATACGTTAAGTTACATGATGTCTTCTGATTTTACTCATAACAAACTAGTAGTTATAATAGATTTATTAATACAAAGCTTAATGAGAACACTGTCATTATAATAGTACGGTAGTTTATAAGACTCGTGATTGTCTGATTGTGTCGAAAATGGTGTGAGAATAATTTCATAAATCGGGTTTAGTAACGGAACAAACCAACGTACCTATCTTTTCTCTGGAAAAACATAATATAAGGCCTTAAGAAGAAAATTGTTAAAAGGATCGTTATTATGAAACATTAATCCTCCTAACATTGTTGGGTAAAAGGATCTAACCTACAATCTTCGGCCATTTAGACATGATTACAATCTACACATTCAGTTAGGCTGGTCAATCTAACTAATATCATTATTTACTTGGACTCATAAATTGTTAGAGTCAGAAGTCTTAATTTCGAAAAAAGATGGAATAAGGAACAAGTTGAACTACCTACCTAGCTTACCTACTTTTAAATTTGTTTAGAAAACCATTAGCAGCACAAATTGGATCTGATTGAAAAATTGAAAACCCTTATGATGCGTAAAACGTGATGTGACGTGAGATAGGAATCGGCGGCGCATAATCGAATTTCCATCAAATCGAGCACAAATCGTTCGCCTCAGCTGTCCTATACCTACGAGTATTTACGTCGCTGGCGAGGTGAGGCGATCGCCACTTGGGTCGACAACGTTACGCCCGAGGGAATCCTCCGAGGCCCTCCCCCCGAGGGTTGCCACCAGTACTAGCACGCACATACAGAAAATGCAGAAAGTATTGTTGTATCTTTTAATCACAGTACGAATCATACACATTACCGAATGTTTCTTACGCGTGGGAAGTGTTATGTAGTCGGAAATTGATTTTATAAAAAAGATAAACCGCCGTTCCAAAGCCGTGAAAGTAGTCACCGTAATTGTAGGTAAGACAAAAAACACTTCAGCATGTTCCTTGAAACGCTTTAATTTATTTCCTTGCTGCAAAATTTTTACCTATAGTAATTTCTTAAAAATTCTGCTGATGAAAGGTTTAGTTTTGTTAAAAAGAAACGTTTTTCTATCATCCCTAGCTGTGTCTATGGTCGGGCACACGCACCAGTGGTAGCCCCTGTCCTGCGGCCCTCGGACCGCCCGCCTATAAATAAACACTTGACGCACACGCGTCCATCCATCATCTGCGGCCACCGCCGTCATCTACAGGTGCTCGCAAAAAATAAATACCGCAAAAAGCTTCCACTAGCCGAGTTCTCTAATATTGAGAAACTTGTCTAGTGTCTAATTACGACCGTTCGTTGTAGAACTGACCATTATTACCGTATTACGAAACCTCCAGAATATAAACAATTGTAGACTACTGAACTGAACTAACTAGACAAAGAATCTTGCGTGACTTTATTTATTGTTTATTTGTCTAGTTATTCTAAAACCCTTTTAAGACAAAATTGTAATAATAAGGCCAAGAATCTTCATACATCAGTATCACTGCTGTCTGCTCAATGCTGTCTCATTATACCAACATGTCTTGTGAACAAAATGAAGTAAGGCCTGCCTGATTTCAATTCTTTTTGGGATTTTGGCAATAATAATTTTCTACACTACATCACGTTAGCTTTTTTTGAGTAATTCTTTTGTTTTCATAAAACTAAAATAAATTTAAGTAACTAGTGTAAAATGGCGCTCGACTTAGAGACGAGTGTAAATATTTAACGAGCTATTAAACCAGTTACCTACATGGTTTAAAAGGAACTCACAAAAAACAACATTACCTAGGTCAATGTATACTTGAAACTGTTATCTTTCTAGACTTTGTTTGTTGAATCATTGTATTCTTTGGTATTTTTGTTAAGATTTTAAGGATTTTAAATAAATTATTCTGTTGAAAATGTCATGCACTAACAGACCAGCCAAACAATACAGAACACTTTCTTTCTCAGATATTTTAGAAGGTAAAGGAAAATAATGACTAAGAATTGATAAGTTACATAAGCAATGCTGTGTGTAGGTTTTAAAATTAGGTATGCTTTTAAAATGTTCTAACTAATGTGTGTGTGTTTCAAAACTGTTTTAGCTGTTGTAAAACACGAAAGCCTAGATTATAGGTGTAAAGGTAAGTAGCTATGATCATTATAATTATTTGTTTTATAATGCAAAACAAGCTGTTTTAATGGGAAGGATCAATGGTAATCAGTCTCCATTGAACAGGAAAACTGTCTTGGGAAAACAATGACATGACCAAATGTGCTGAAGCAATTAGTACCTAAGTGAGCATTCAGAACTGCACAATAGGACCAAGTCTCATTCTTGTGCACATGATATTGCTTCAAAACCACAAAGTTTTCGAAACATCCTAGGCAAAATCAACATTATCGTTTTGATTAGACATACTTAATTCAGTTATGTTAGGTACTCATAAAATGGAATTCTACTTTATAATCATTTTCAAATGCATTTTTGTATGAAAATATTTATTCAGTTTAATACCTTTGAATAATGTTTATATTTAGATTACTACATAACAAACATTTATTTAGCCTTATCTTTGAGCAAAGAGAGGAAAACTTGCCCTCTAACATTTCAATAACAATACATGGATAGGATCAGGCCTTTTGCATGTGCAACAATGACAAAATTTTAAACATTATTCAAATGACTAACTTGGAGAAGCTTCTAGAAGATGAAATGATTCAACAGAATATATCTCTTTTGAAATGTTATCTAATGACATTGTTATTTTCGCAACATGAAAGTATTTGCTGCTGGGAGCGGTTTGGCATCTCGCTATTTTTAACAACTGTTGTCAACACTCAATGATTCATGGTCAACCATGTCCAGCTGGCACCATTTCAAGTAACCCTGACAGATAGCCTAACACCAAAAAATTGTTGCTTAAAGACTGTGCTCTTCGCAACACTATTTTAAACACTAGAATTAGAAATGATTGACATTGGAATGCCAATCCCATCGTACAGTAAGAAGTCTTGATATTCAAAATCAGTGATTACTGATAATCAGTAAAACTGATCAAAGGTAATGAGAGTGAAAGAGATAACTATCTATCTATCCAAAATAGTGCTTTAAAGAAGTGCTGTAAGAATTGCAACTTAATATCTGTCTGCAATATGCACTGAACTTATTCTATCTGACACATCACTCATCATATCATTGGTGTTATCAATTTAAGATTAAATCAGTGTGTTAATCTATCATCACAATATTTATTTCCATAATAAATCATCAATTGTATTAGATTGAATCACAACATCAATTGATAGATCATTTCAGTTACATGGGTCAACATAAAACATCATTGAAGTTGGTTTGACCTTTCTAACCATTTGAATCGGTTTATTACAGTTACTATCAGCAGAATCCAAGAAGTGTGTGAATATAAGCCACATTGACTGTTTGTAGTCAAGAAATTAAGAAGGTTATTGTCCTAAAGTCAATATATGTATCATTCATACAACTTCAATTGAATACATAGCCGTATCAGGTGTTAACATGACAAAATATTTATACTAGATTTAGAGGACTTTAAACTTTGCAGATGCTATGGAAACAGAAACAAAAGAAAAAGTATTCATTTTATAATTGTATCCTGGGAAAAGTCTTTTCACAAAATTGTTGATAACTATGTAGAAATGAGCTATTATTACTATAAAATAAAGTTTTAGGAGATTCTTAACAAAAGTTAATTTCATTACTGTCCGACAACTGGACAAAACCCATATTATAAAATTAAATCATCACTATAATGACAATTACAGGATCAATCAGCACACTTCCTGGATTTATCTGGTAGCATTCTCGAACTCTAATTCTATATTTAATAGACTGAATAATTAAGAAAGCTCAATTTTCAGACTATATTTATTCTATCAAAATGATATCAGAATGTTATCTGTTGTGTATTCTATTATCATAAAAGTTCAACTGGTAATTGGGTTTTCAGCTGAGATACATTTAACAGGTAAATGGATTAAAATCATACTCCAATGACTGCTCAGACTGATTTAAGTCATACAGGAAAATACATTATGCAAATATTATTTGAAAAGAACTAAAAAACACTTACCATTTGGCCCATATTTCTCTTGGTTCCTTTTTATTTGGTCTGGACTAAGGCCTTTATCTGGGTCTGTGCCAAAATATCCTAATACTTCTTCCACGGATTTCGAGTGAGCGTCCTCCATGGTGGAATTACTACGTTGCCGTCAGTTCTAGAAGACAAGAAGAGATAGGTTAGGAATGACGAGTCATCATTTTCAACTACAACACTTTTAGGTTATGTCCAGATTATACACTATAAAGAGTAAAACAATAGTTTTGATCATTTAATACACAGATTAACAAAAACCCGCGTAGGTTCCTTTTTCGCATCGCAGAGCGCACCGTTTACTATCATCTTGAAATCTAACGAAATTGACAAAATCTTACGGTCATGCTACGCACTAAAGAGAACAGCAAAATTCACGAAGTGTTTGGAATAATTTATCCACACCTTCGTAGCAGCATGGAAAAATAGGGCAAGTGAGATCTGATACTGGGTAACTAGCAATATCCTAATAAATGGCAAGCACCGTTTGACCACTACACCACTCACCGAGAACTTTTTCTAATACATGAGCAAAATATTGTCTATTGAGATTATTCACTTATTTCAATGGCTGCTTTGTATTTAGTGGAGCAATAACTAATTTTTGTACTAAGATAATACTTTTTGTCGTAAAATATCATAAACCACAAGAACACGTATCCAAAGCAGCCGTCATTTTTTCGTAAACTGACGTGAAAGAAGAGGCGATAGCAGTGCCATCTATTGCGCACGTCTTCCAATTTTGCCAATTGAGGATCCTTATTTTTATTTTACTTTAATTTTAAAACTCGCAAAAACAATTCATGGGCTACGTCAGATTGAATTTATTGCAGTATAAAATTCAGTAATTTGGTAACAAATTTAAATAAATCCTAGTTTATGGTCACATACAAATGTGGAGCCATGCTATAGGTCGGTTTGTACCACGTGACGCGATGCTATTTCCGTGCCATAGGCGCCTGTAAAATTGCGGTATTTTTAAAAATCTGTAAAATTGTTTCGCGTTATGTAACACTTTCTCACTTGGATAACGTTCACTAACTTTCCATTAACATGTGGCACTTAATTATACACTTGATGTTACAACACACACAGCTGATCCGATTTTTATGGGTGGAATTGGGAACTTACTGAAAAAAAATTTTCGACAGCGTCGGGAAGGAAAGAAGAAATAAGAGTGGCGCGGGAGATGTTTTCCCTCCGCGCCCCGTGTAGCGACTCCCGGGCGAAGAGCGACGATTTTAGAGCGGCGCGGGCGCGGTGGAGGGATACCGACTGAGATTTCTTTAATTATTTTGGCAACAGTACTCGATGGCACTGCCGAGTCGTTTTCCAGGGTTGCATGTCGCGCGGCGGCCGTCCTATGATGATCTTTTTATAGCGGCCGCTGCCCGGGTCGAGCTCCGCTGTACTATACTCATACGTTGGGTCCCGATCATCATAATCATCAGACATGATTTAGTATGAAAATAAGCTTTAGGCCGATTTACGCCCATTTTGCTAAGTTTTGCAGTTCATCTGCGTAGAAACATAGTTTCAAATGATTTAATTTCACGTTTCTTTAGAATTTGTTTAGAAAACAAAGAAGCAATTTACCTTGATCTTAACTACATATCAGAAAGGTCATAGAATGAAGGAAAATGATTGGTCTATACCTCGCTAAATATAATGTCCGATAAAAATCGGTTTTCACTATTAAAAATAAGTAGGTAATCTGTATTTCCTTGATCCATACATGATTTTGTTACGATTTTGTTTTATCTACCTATGCTTGTTTTGCTTTGCTTTTTGAGGTAAACATTATAGAAAGTTTCCATATTCTTAAAATGACAACTAACATACATTTAAGTTGAGAGTAGATACCTAATTTATTATGTAGGAAACATTCAAGTAAACAAGTCATGTTTGTTTTGTTAACTTTAGTGTCGATGGCGAGTAAATAGACAGTCAATTCAGTTTTTTAGCAATTTGAAATAGATCCACTGTTAGTTTTAAAATTTGACTATCGGATTGAATTATATTTTTTTAGCGCTGTACGCTTCTTATTAGAAATGAGGTCGGCATAATTAATTAGGGCAGTAATTATAGTTTTCGAGTAGACGATTGCACGGTGCATTTGGAGCGGGGCCGAAAGTTCGACATTGGTGTACCTGCTGGCAGACACCAGCCCTGTGACACTGATCTATGAGACCGATATTTCCCATCTTGACAGGCGACACTCATACCTTGTACTTTGATAGTCGTTGCTCATCAATTTAAAGGGTGCGTAGGTAGTCGGATATAGTTAACTTATTTAGTTGGACTAGTAGCCTAATTACGGTCTGAATATTTGTCTGTTTCAGCCTTCTTGCCAGTTAAGTGTTGTCATGGTTTAGAGCAGTCTACATTATAAGCCACTTATTTAAAACATAAATTAATAATGAATCGTAGCTTTTGCAAATTGTAAATGGGTGAGATTATCAAACTTCGCAATCGCTTTGTTGTTATTTAGGTACTTATAATAAGGTACCTACAAAGAAAGCTTGAAAGTTTAATACACGATAAAAAGCTCGAGCATCGATTAGTTCGGAGGACAAGCTATACCTAGTGCCTGTCCATCCACCGTGTAATCAAACTTTTGATAGTAGTTTTATCAACTGATTATCTGTGACTATACTCATAAACACACTGTGTACAGTTTGTTTTGTTGGAATAAGTTTTGCAAATGTTTTCTCTGATACAATGACTACCTACTTAGTACAAATTGCAGGCATTAAGTTTGTTCACGTGCAGATTATCTTTAGTTAAAAAGTTAGTAATGTTAGATTTCACAGCATATTCCAATTAGTTCTTTGAGTAGTTACGGTGGACGTCACAATACACTCAACCCATTTCCGGTCAGTCTTCCTTGCGCTATTGCAAAGAAATGACTTTTGGCAGAGACAAAGAGAGAAAGAACAGAAATGGGGTAACCGGATGTGCTGTTGACTGTATACATACATGCGTCCACATGCCCCTATGTGAAGGTTGATGTGAACGTTGATGCCTCTGTACGTGTATGAAGGAAGTGGGTTAGTAATGCCTCTCAATGATATTTAAATTTGAATTCTATAAGCATAACATTAACATTGGTTTCTAATTTAGAAGAAAGTAGTCTATACCACCTAGGTACAACATTTTTCCGTCCACGCTGGCTGTTGGCAATAGCATTAAACAATCATAATTGATATAATTTTACGTTTTACTTGTATTTAAATTGAGTCTTAATGCGATGGCCGATACAATTTATTTATCTAAAACATAAAATAAATGAATAACCGATTTGAAATTACAACTTTTTCCGTGTATCTTTTGTTGCGAGACTTGGTTATTTTTACAAGTATTTATTGTTTTCATCTCATTGTTTTTATTTGCTTACATTCTAAGAAGGCTTGACCAAGGCCTCAATATTTAACATACTAATGAACGAACAAACCCACATTCGGTTAGAATCATTAGGGAAGTTCTTAAGGTTTTTTTCTCTGTTTTACAATTTCGCTATCTTTCGTCTATCGTTTGTCAATCGAAAACATGAATTATTTATACATTAGAATATATTGTTGTCTGAGTAATACATTATGTGTTTTTATCTTATTTATCATCTATGAAAAAAGAAAATCACTTCAATGCCGATGTTCAGTTTATTTTGGAGGCTGGAAAAATATTATGCTCGCAAATAAAGAGATACAATAGCGTTTCCAGATAGCTCTAAAAAACTAGAGTTTAGTTTCGCACTTTAAACTCTTATCGACGTATTTATTTCAGTGAGATACAATTTATTACTATGCGATCTGTGTCTTTCTACCTGAGTGCGAGAAGGAGGGTTATAAGAATATTTCATTTACGTAGAAAAAAATATGATTTCCCATAGTAAGGGCAAAAGTGCTTATTTACCTGTCTCATTTACTCCTCCAAAAATGGATGATTTTTCTGTCTAATTTAATTTCTATTATTTAGGACACATATTTCACATTAAAAATAAAGTTTTTCAATCAAAAACCCTTCCTATGTAGAATTTACAAGCGCTATTCACTAACTGTTCTGGGTTATTTTTAAGTTTCTATGACAAAAGCTTTTCTTAGAGGAAGCTATCCTTTTCCTATAACTTTGATGGCGAAGGGGGCATGGTTAGTTACACATAATTAGTTGGTTTTTATGCAAGCAACTCGTATCCAGTCTCGTTCCTTGAAACGAGACACACTAGAAAAACTTTTGAAAGTGGGCACATTATTCACAAATATGACGTCTTATGGCTACATTATGACTTGTTTTCCAACTATTCAAGGTTAAACTTAACTCATAATGAACCTACCGAACGAAACCCTGAAAGAAGTTGAGGGCCTAACTTTTTTTCATTTCATTTTTTTAAATTAATTTTGGTTAAGTGGAAACAAGGTATTATAGTAGGTAATAACGGCCCCTTTCGCAATTCTTTTTTTGTGTGTAACAACCAGCTAAATTATAACCGATGTCCGAACAGTAGCAGTCGTCCACAGCCATCATAACGTTTCGAATCAAACCTCAAAACGTTTTCCCTCATTCGTTCTCTTCATCGATAAGTAATGGCGTCTTTAACGGTCGTTAATACCGCACTTCCTTGATTAGAGAACATGACGAAAGTTTATCGCCCATTAATATTTTGCTATTACATATTTTATTTTTAGGTTTAATTTGATCTGATCGTTTTGATAGCTGTAAACATGATTTACTGTATTTATTATCTATTAATTGATTATTAATAACAATCTAGTGGCGGTCTTCATGCTAATTAATTAATCGATTCTCTACCAGTCAACCGCAAGTTTTAACAGCTCGGTGAACTCTACTACTTTTCAAGTATTGACACAGTAAATCTTTTGTATTAAATAAAATATGTTTAAAATGATTAAATACCCTAACAGTGCAGGGGAACATTTAAATAACAAGATATTATTAACTTTATCATCTTTAACTCTGAATTGCACCATTATTGTAAAGTGTAGGTGATAAATACAGAGTGGCAAACAAAAACAACAAAAAATAAAACAAATTGTCTTAGAATAAACTCAAAACTCGCACATATTATGGTTTCTAAATGACTATCGTACTTCCATGAAATGACTCAGTCATAACTTTTAAAGTATTGATTTTCGCGGAACTAATGTTTTTTTTTAAATGACATGTTATGATGCCCTCTACCTATTTTTTTTGAATCACTGTCGCTGGGCAACCTACAAAAAAAAAATTGGATTCAAGCATTTCTGAAGGAACCGTCCCATAGGAGACTTGCATATCGCATCCCGTGAAATCCTGCAAAATCCAGAACATTGCCTCGCGGAGGAGTTTTTTGGTTCCTAGCGATTTTTTCTGCTATATGTGTCGATTATGACGAGAAAAGTAAAGTAAATTATACGTAGAAATTGTTATTTACTTTAAATATTTAACGTGTATTATTTATTTAAAACAAAGATGATTATTGTAACTAGATTTTTATCACTTTAAATGATAATTATAATAGTGATGACTGTACTGATTCATTTCCACGTAATAGTAATTAAACTTCTGTTTCATGCTTTAACTTATAAATAAATATCTAACTGATTAGAAATGGTTTTAACAAATAAAAGAAACGTCTCGCATTTTTTCTTAATAGGTTTGTATTTGGCATGAGCTAAGTAAACAAATTAATAAAAGTCTTCAATCTAAGGACCTAACGTACTTTAGTGTTGATTCCTATGTTATATAAGTTTGTTATTTAATTGCCCCCGGAAGTTTGTTCCCTGTCCAACTACAACAGGCGCGCAGTTGAGTAGGGCATGATCAACAAACTACTTATCATTAGCTTTGTTGTTTTTGGCAACAATTGTTGTAGCATATAAATACTGCACTACTACGATAAACAAAGCCGTATGGTTGACTAAATACAGAATGCCTTATCGGCGTTAATTCTGTCTTTTATACCAATTTATTGTTGTGTAATGGAAAATAAATGCACTGATTAAACTCTTTAGGAGTTTATTAAAATAACTGTAATTTTACTCTTCATTTAGGGGATCGTACCGAATCATTTAAAAGCCCTGTTTCTTCTTTAAATAAGTCTGACCGTTTGTCTGCCACAGCTGTATAACGAAGGCTACTAACTTTCTCTAATTTAGGCAAAGTTTTAACAGGTGTTTTAACTGAGTGGTGACTGGTGACCGAACCTACGATCCATGACAACAATCAAACAAGTCAGATCCGACGTATGGAACCCTCACTGTGCGAGAACTCTCGCTTGAGTTGATTGAATCCGTACTACGAGCCCAATTGTCACGCTTGTCACAAAACAGTCGCCGAAACTCCGTGTATTGTTTTGCAAAGGTTTGCAAATTGCCAATCACAGTTTACCAAACAACTTCACGAGTCGTAGAAACCATAATTTTCATGTGCCTGCGAAACCAATTGCGGTCTACTCTGACCCAGTTAGTTTGGGCCAATTTGTTTATTTAAACTAGTTCTCTATCAACTTTCAAATATCTACAAAGTACTTAACCTAACACAATGAATAGTGTTATATTGTTGAACTAGTACAGAAGCAACTGGTAAGGTTATCGAGGTGCCGAGTGTATTTCGCTATATAAAATAAGCTTTTAAAATTCCAAAGATAATGTAACGAGAACTTGCTTACGCAAATATATTCTAGTGTCGGATCAGAGCCTACAGAGGTAGGTACGCGTTTCGATTCGTCATCTACAAATAAACAGGCGAAGGTAATAATCGAAATAGAATTATAGTGTGTACGCTGATGTTGTAATCTGCTTGGCAGGCCAGAGATGGCTTTTGGCGTGACGGCTGAGGACTTTGCAGACGTAGTGGAGTAGGAGGTCGTGGGCACGACAGCCAACTCTGAGAAGGTAACTCTTCAATGACATTCAGTAGGCACTTAGAACGTTAGATCCTGAGCCAAATTCTGGAATCCAGTAGGGATCTGAGTGCCATTTTTTCCTGACTGAGAATTCCTTGCACGAGAGCTGACAAGTGCTTGAGGCACTAGTCACTTAGTGAGTATCTAGTTGCCTTTAGAATATGGAAGTATAAACTAGTAATTTTTGAACAAAATTTTAACAATGGCGGCATTATGGAAACTGGTATGTATGGACCCCACGTGGAAGACAATTAATTTATTGAATATCTTGGAAAAACTTTAGTAAGGACACATTTACAAAAGTTTATTCGCTCCAACTAATGAGGATACTACACTTTCAAACTGTCAGCAATCATATAGTATTATTTTTTGAAATTACCTGTAGCTATTTTTCTTATGATAAACGCACTAACAAGATCCATTTATGCAAAGCGAGGTAACAATGGCCCAGTTCTAGGCAGAGTTCAAGGTTACGGCTGAATCCTGAACTTTGCATTCCTTGGAAATAACCCAATCACTAGGTAATCAGACAGATACCGTTGCTGAATTCCGATATAAAGCGTGCGAATTGTAAACCCACGTTAAGAATAGTTCTAGCTATTTATTTCTTTCAAAAACACGTGTCAAATAACTATCTACGTTGATCCAGTCGGCCGCGGACAGTAAAACAAAGATATAGGTAATATTAGATAATGGAAAACGGACAGGCTACTATTCCATAATGTGTTTATAATGGCGCATTGACGTCAGCGAATATTAGGTGCTTTGTTCGCATATCTGCGGTTTTCTAATCTGAAATGTAGAGTATTTTTACAGCTGGTAGTAACTGCACGGAGTAAACATCATCATCTCGTCTTAACACTACATTAAACCGTTACTATTGAAATGTATGATTTTATTAGGCTTAGTGGCCTTGGCTTCAGAAATATGCATTTTATGTTTTATACAAAAGTTTACCGATTCTATGAAAGTGCTCTTTTTGCAATCAAATCTGGGGCTATTCATAGGCGTGACGTCAGCGCGCGGATAGACACGGTGACGTGCTGCGAGTTACATCAACAGTAACATAAGATTAGTTCTTTATAGCTCTATTTTATTATGCAGGAAATATCATTTCTATCAATCTTATATAATCAAGAAAGAAAATAATCCAGGAAAGCGAGTTTGGCCGAGTGGTGCTATGGTCTCACATGCCCTATTCAGCCAGTATTTCCAGAAGGCAGTTAGTTAATATACAATATTTTATTTGCAATGACAATCACAAATTAAAATGTTATGTGCACTGGCATTTTACTGTTATTTTGTTTCTAACGTTTTCTCGTTTTAAATCACGTTCCGCGTTATTATTATTTTGTTGCACATTGCACTATCACTTTTTGCTTCTGGTAACACTGGCTTTTCACACTATAATTACAGATATCTCTAGAGACTAGAGATTCTTTGCAATATCACAGAACGTCCGTATTCCACTTGCAATCCATTTGAGGCGGGCAACACTGCACTGTTTCCACTCGTCACAGTCCGCACACCGTCACTTAAAAAACAAACTTACCGTATCACTTTTAAACTTGGTCCCGCTACTGTTACAAAGTATACATAAAAATGTATTTTATTTTACAAACTAGGTACTATCGTGTGAGATTAGCGCGCCCCATGAGGATAGAGTCGGGAGTGGAACGCGCCGGGCGCGGGTTCAGAGAGCCGCCCTCTTTTATAAGCTTCGCGTCGCCACCGGGCCGCCTGCCAGATACGCGCCGAGCGAACGCACTCTCACTCATAATTACACACATCATAATTAAGAAACTAATTAAAAAAGCACGCCATATGGCCCAAAATCGAATGACAAACTACTTCGCAACCGCAAATAAATCAAGCTTTTTTGTAAACTTGATACAATTAAGCCGGTCTTAACTTATAAAATTACGATCAAACGGAAACTATTACTCATTTTTACTACGATGTACTAATTAAAAGAATCCGCAACGACTATCAAAAGCCGATAAGTAATATTTTCATGACTGTAAATGTTCGAATTTTATCTGAATTGACTTATAAACTTTAAAATACGGCTTCCTTAATTTACACTTAAATAGGTATACAATCCTATGCACGCTATACTCTGCTCAGATTGGTTCAGAGTTAGTTTGATGTTAAGCACTAATACTTCAAACTAGTTGAGATTCGAAGCTTGCATTAGTCGAGAAAACTTCAGAATTACAACCCTCACATCTGTCAAGAGTCTCTTAACCGCAAAACCAATATTGCTGATGTGACAAATTGAGCCACTCCCAATGATATTACAATAAAAAAGAGATAGGGTATGTCAGTACTGACGCGAAGTCAAAAATTGACCCCTGGCGTACGTACCTATAATTTGACCGTGTGTACAGTCAACAGCACATCAGGTTACCCCATTTCCGTTTTTTCTCTCGCTCTTGCCAAATGACATTAGTTCGTGATAGAGCAAGGAGGACTGACCGGAAATGGGTAGCGTGATGTGCCGGCCACCGTACAAGATAGTACGATTATTTACTAGAGCGTAAACGAGACAGATACATGTTGCGCAGTGTCGTCTCAAACTATCAATGCTTTGCTCAGGTGGTCGGAAGTCCTGATTTCGGGTTCCACTTTTCTATTTACGTATTTTTATTATAATATCATTGGCCACCCCTCTGTATCTATACCCTACGGGTTGTCACAAGTTTAGTATCCATTACACAAGTATCTGATAGTATAAATATGTTTGTGCATCAATAAAACAAATATTCCACTTTAAAAATAAAAATTCTCGAGCACTTTCAAGTAGAAACTTTAGATAACTCTAGAAATCTATGAGGAACAATGCCGTTTCTTCGCGATTAAAGAAGTCTGTATCAAACCGGAAGGTTTGTTCCTATGCATAAAACAATGAATTTAGTTGTATCGGTTCTCCAAGATTAGATTACTATTTACAAACTTCACTTCTTTGTTAAAAGTTACGTTCCTATGCTTAAAACAATGAATTTAGTTGTATCGGTTCTCCAAGATTACTATTTACAAACTTCACTTCTTTGTTAAAAGTTACGAAAACCTTTACAAATGTAATAGAGAGGAGAGATTGATTGCCCTTTTGTATTGAATGGGCTCAGAAACTACTGGACCGATGTGAAAAATTGGTTTACTGTTAGAAGCCGACATTATCCCTTATGAACATGGCTCCTTTTCTTCAATAAATTTTAACGATAAGTTTATGTATTTATAGATGATATGATTCGCATTGCCCGCAAACTAAGTTGCGGGCGGATGCTAGTGTTGTAATTAAAGTAAAAATAAATTAAGCACATATTTTAGAATGAAAGGAAAGCAGAGTCATAAAATGATTTAAATTAGGTAATATTCAAAATTAATTATCAAGCAAACAGAATTTACTGAATACGGTGAGTATTCACTACGACTACAGCACGTGCTACGCCGTAGACTCGTAGCTCAGATCGTAGGGGTCCGGTTGCTATTGCGTATTTAAAGGGACCTAAGTTTAGTAGTTTCCAATATATATTATCAAAGGAGAAACACAATTAGCTGACTTATTATAACGTCTATCTCAGTGCTAGAACTAGTAACGTTGATTTTTGCACGTAGATATTATTTATTGCACTTACTCGTACGTTCAGATACAGGAGTTCTAAACCTTGTGTATTTCTGCCAGATTCACACCTAAAGTTGAACCTATTTGTTTTTCAGAATTTGATGTTTTAGTAAACAACTTACCATATTTGCAAAGATATAGTTTTCACTACAACCTAAGTCCTATTGAGACTACTTCGTTTACTTAAGGTGCGTGAAATAATAATGATTATAAGTATAAAAATTACAATGGCTCAATGGAGGGCAAAGGACTTTAGAAGTCATCATTTATCAGCCAGCAGGCTTATCTTGATACACTCGTACGTTCACTATTTGTGTGTACTCAGGGTTTTGCTTCACGTTAAAATAAAAATAACAAAGACACAATAAACAATTTAGGACAAACAATCATGTTTAAATTAGCACTAGTTCAAAATCAGTAATTACATTACCAAGCCAGCTGTACCCTACTAATTCTTTGATCTCCAGGTCCCCTCCACGCGCCGGATCGAGAAGTTCGTGACAGAGCACCACGGCTTCCAGATGCTGTACGCAGACACCTTCACCACCAGGGAGGAGTTCCGACAGATGTTCGACCACACCCTCTACGACGCCGTGAGGAAGCGCCTCCCATGACGAATGTTTGTGTTTTCTCAGGGCGTCTACTCCAGCGCAACATTTACTAAGTTTCGGAATAGCTTTACTGGCTTAGAAGCCAAAAAATAGAGCGTGACGTTTCTAGGTTTTTCCTAAATATTTACAATAAAATATGACGTTTAGAATAATATATAATAAACATGAAATTTCGAACTGTACTGTACTCAGACTTTTTATTTGGTGCAGTTGAATTTACACTTATGCAGTTAAAAATGGTAGACAGAAAATGAGCGATTTTTGAGGAAATCTGTCGTTTTCTGTCATTGACATTTCCAAGTCAGACTACAAACTCGAACTGCAGATCGCACTGCGGTGAGCGGCTACAGTGTTGCTTGTGGTCTCATTCCAAGCGCGGCAACATTCTGTTTACCGTACGATGGTACTTAGTGCGATCTGCCGTCGCTGCGAGCTGTGACCGCAGGAACAGTATCATGAGAGTTCTTAAAGATTCATAGGATCTAGTAAGTAGTGTAGTTTGGCGTAGGCTACTTCGATACGACATAAACGAGAGTAGACTTCCTATGCTTGTGTGTTGTATTATTTTGATTATCAAATAAGTCAACTTAGTATTTACAAATAGTTTTTGAGGTCAGGTGATGATTTTCATGGCAGCATCGCTTGACTTATAAATGCATGTCGTCAAAAAGCAAAAAAAATATTCCAATCGTGGATTTTACGAGAGATCTTTCGTTTGTGTCATCTGTGTGGGCTTCCATTAAATAGCTCCCCTGGCTTTCTTGCGAACAAGCTTTCTTACTCGCAACAACAAAAAGGCCACATTAGCGTTAGGAGGCTCTTGCACAAAGGACCGGATGATCCGTCTTTGTAGCGACTGACAGGACGGCATACACAGACGCCGAGCTTGAGTTTCAACAAGAGCATACAAAAAGAATTTCGCTCATAGGTACTTAATTATGATTTGCAACCAACAATCATGCGGACCGGCTGGGAAGCGGTTTAGGCGGGAAAATAACAGGGGTAGTAGATGTACTCGTGGGGTGTCAGGCTATTTGGTCTGAGTTATCGAAAAGCGTATGAATATTTTAATCAGCAGACGTTGTAGCACTCGTGCCGAAAAGACGATAAGATAAATAATCATTATTGCAGAAAAATACATAAATCAAGTAGACAAAAGATGGTGTTATGGGACATAATGTCCAGTGATTTATTCATTTATATTATCTGCACAATCCAGTCGGTCTTACATCTACAAAACGAACCCCCCAAATAAACCTGATTGGAGGTTAAATTACGAAAATCAACATTTGCCAGTGAATCTGATCTTTTTTTGAGGGGTGCCAATAGGTGACACTGCGAGCGATGCGACGTGATGCTGCTGGCTACGCGACGTGACGTTACTGAAAACGCAATGTGACGCTATGGTGTACTTAAAAAAGTACGCCATTTCAGATAGCTGTTACTTCTCTACCGAGCGGTTTTGGAGATCCGCCTATTAAGAAAGGCTCGGCTTGTCATTATGAGCGGTAGATGATAATCAAACCTAAACCCCCTTAAAAAGAAGAAGTAGACAGCGCAACAAACCTCTCAAACCATTATATTATTCAGACGGTGTTGTACCTAAAAATTTGTATAGGAATAAAAATTGACGATTGATTTAATCAATTTTATTTTATGCTTGGTTAAAACATGTTCTATTAAGGTGAGTCAGATTTTAAAAGATTTTAGATTAATTCAATCTCCTTTTCTTCATCGGACCACTAGGCGTAGACTGGCTTTCCACCCCTATATTGTTGACATCCCGGCAATCCGCACTTACCGTTTTGGTAACACATTTATAATGCGAACAGCAAGGGAGTGGAATGAGCTTCCCGCTGAAGTGTTTCCACAGCAATACAACTTGGGCCTCTTCAAGAAGAGAGCCATTTGTTAGGCCGGCATGTACCACCTTAGGACACATCATCACTTACGATCAGGTGGGGAACCCGTCACTTGTCCGAAATTTACTACTCCGAATTTCATTTGACTGAAAACTATTGACCAACATTTCATTTGCCAGATGTATTGTTTGACATATTTTTAACTCGTCGAAGTTTCTTTTGACATAAGTGTCGTTATACCGAACTACGTTAAACCGAATTTCAGAATAAACTTTTTACTATTGCCCGAAGTCTTTTTTCAACTTTTTTCATTTACCAGATGACTTATTTGGCATATGATCACTTTGCCTAAATCACATTTTACCGAATATTGCTAGGCCACAACTACTGTATGATAACGTTCAACGTCTCGTCAACATCACTGAAAATCAACATCAGTTGATTTTCAGTAATTTCAACATCAGGGCGAATCCGACTCAGTCAACCCCGACATCACGTGGTACTTGTTTTGCCCTACCCCAAGAGTGTTATTTAAAAGCGCGTAGGCATGAAGGGGCGAGGCGGCCCGCGGGCTGAGGAGCAGGTGGCTATGAGCGAGGTGCCGCGGCTGAGGCTGGCCGGCGAAGCCGGCCAACAAGCCGAAGCTGTGGTGCTGAGCGAAAGCCATCTGCGACGATTAGCACGCGAGGAACCGCCGGAGCCCCGTAATGCCGGAGCCGTGACAGAATTCTTGTGTTTTCCTTAAACTTGCATGTTGAAGACTTGCATGCCGTTTGCCTTTTTTATTTTAAATTCAAAAATTCCTTGACTGCTTTTATGCTGCTTGCATTAAAACCGTAACTTTTTTATGATCGTTTGGTAAACTAAAAATATGGCAATCAAAACAGTGGTCTAATCATTGTTCTGGAAAACAATACTTCGGACAATTGTTATTTCGGCCAATCATCACTTCGGTAAAACGTTTTGTGGCCTAATGACACGTCTGGCAAACGAAAAAAATCCAGTTGATAATTGGTCAACTGATACAGTGGCAGACGTCATTTCGGGGAAATGAAAAAATGCCGAACGAAAAAAAACGAAACGTTTTCGGGAAAATGAAATTCGGGAAAAGAAAATTCGGTCTTATGATAGGTAACCGATCAGGTGAGATTGTGGTCAAATGCGCGCCTAATTAAGCCGTAAAAAAAATATACTTAATGCACCGTCTATAGTCAGATTTTGAGATTTTTCTTTCGTAGATGATTCTTTGTTTTGAATAGATGATCATTCATCTATTCAAAACAAAGAATCATCTACGAAAGAAATAAGAACCATGGTTGTCCATTGTACGAACTCTACATACTTAGGTAGTTTGTCCTAGTTAAACACTTATTTAAATTACTAAATCTGTTTCTGTACTGTAGTTTCCTACCCATAGAGACAGCTTGGCCCGGTCGTCCGATATAGCATGCACGCTCCATTTGCCCAGCTCTGGTTACTGCCAGTGGGCCAACAAACTTCCACTTCCACTTCTTTCAGTTTTCATTCTTAACCGCACTGGCTGGAACCCTAAACCACTTGAGTTCTAAATTATTCAAATCTAAACGATAGATACAATGTGAGGCTTCAAAAACAATTAGGTACTATTAGTTTTTTATTGTCTGCTTGCTAAGAGATGGCAACTAGTAGGGATTAGAAAAAAAATCAGAGCAATAAAATATGATATGAAGATAAGGAAACTCGAAGAGAATGATCAAAACACTACCGCAGTAAAGAATAAGGAAATCAACATTAATCTTGCACATTTTTTTACGATTTCAATAATTCATTAATATTAACTAGCATAAAAACTATAATATAACGTTACACAAACGTTATGTTGTAAGAGATAGAATATTAAAAGTGTTTTCTAAAATTTGGGATGATAATAATAGTAAGCATCACTGATTGCCTTGTTAGCAAACATAATAATTACCTAATAATACTTCATAATGAAGGATTCTGTGTTATAATTACGTTAATGCCTATTAGCCCTCATCAAGAGTAAACAAACTGAAGTGGTATATTTTATAACCGTGATAAAAAACCACTTCAGGTGTTCACTCTTGATTTGGACTAGATTGCATCTTGGCTTCCCGTCACATGTCATGTCATTACCATTGAAGAATGGGGTGCAATTTCGCTTCGGCAGCGAATCATGCAGCCAGATATACTAAACTTAAAAGAAAACATATACAATAGATAACTACAGGTTATTAATTTGTAAGATAATTAATAGTTTGATTGATGTTCGACCGGGTTGCACTCGACGTGTGTTGGGCGAGCGTTTGAAATAATAAAGATACTCGTACGTTCACTACGTCCGGAGTGGCAAGCCTGCACACATATTAGCGCGGCATGTGCACCGTTCCTACATGCGGACCAATATCGGTCTAGCTGCCTATTTTCTTCTTCCGCGTCTATTAATACAATATCCATACAACCCGGGCGCCAATTCTCCTACTAGTGTGCACGTATTTGGCATCATTATCAGACTGTAGATCTGGGAATTTGCTTGGCAGTGGCGGTGCTGCCAGGCCTGGTCCGCGGCCGCTCAGCTCTGGCAGCGGCGGCCCTGTGTACCAGACATCAATATCACCTACATGTCCGTCATGACCACTATTTATTTTGGTATAGATCTCACCAAAGGAACAAAGAGATTCTAAATACATAAGTAGGTATTGCTTGTTACCACCTACTCCTATATGGGTAGGCAGAGCACAAAAGCTTCCACTTGATACGATCTTGATTCTGTTCTTCTTTCACACTTATTCATAAATGTTCGTTGGGTAATAAGGGTATTTTTAATGAACTTCTCTGGGAGCGTCTTGAATTTGTCCAAAGAACGTTGGTCTTTGCTTTTCCCTTTCTAAAGTTCTACTTATTCTGATACACATATCTAAGTATCTAAGTACCTATCTTCATTTAACATGGTCGCTATTTTGATGGAACTAAACTTCAGGGGAATATCGTGCCTATTCGTGTTTATGGTTGTGGTCAATGTTGTCATTAGCTGTTAGCAGAAGGAAATCAAACATTATTGATTGTACATTTCTCTACTATTTTAAAAGCTTGAAAGCATGTGTGACTTCTTCTTTCAGAGCTTTTGTAACTGAATTCTAGCTAAGTATGTTTTATTTATGTATTTTATTAAAAAATCTTAATAATCTTATCCATCTAATTATTCGATTTTATTTCAATTCTTTTTTAATTATATAACATTCGGCATTCGTCAGACATTGACATTGGTTGGCATACTTACGAGTACACTCTCGGTCGACTGAATTGCTCAACATTTTCCGTGCGATGAATAGTAGAATTTTCACAAATAGATCGCAATTTCCGCTTTCGCGCCGAAAAAATGTTTGTCATTATCTATCAGGAAAGATTAAACACGAAGATATTTCCTGTTCAAGTTTTGTTTGATTGTGAGCCGCGACCGGGAACGCTAATGTGTTTTTTGACGATCGTTAGAAACCTTCATGTACGATTACATTTTTGTGTTAAAAATACTACAGGAAAGAAATCAAATGTAACTCTTTAGATAAACACCTTGGTTGATGTACACAATTATCAGATTATTTAACGTAGGAATAAAGAAGCCTAATGTTGGTCAAATCAAGCCAATCAAGTTCTCACGAAGGCGATATAAAACCTCCGCAGGCCTCAGCGCGACCTGGCAGCATGACGCGCAGTCTCCTCCGCGCCGAAGAGAAAAAAGAAGAAAAAAACTATTGCCGCTGCAAAATTACACTGATAAAATGGTTCCCACGCCGAACATACTACTTGATTTTGCTAACACTTTTATTAATAATTGAAGGAAGATTAATCTAAGGTGGCTATTGGAAATTAAGCATCGCATTCGTAACATACTGGAGTTTGGTTTGGTAAGTGGAGTTGTTTTATCGATATATTTTAGCATCTGGCAATTGTGTTTGGGTGTTGCCTATGAAGGAGTGGATCTAGTCCGCTTTGGTATGGAGTTTACTTACAACACCTTTTTTCAATTAAATGATGATGATGTTCCTTAATTAGTTTTGAAGTAACACTAGAAAAATGAATATCATTAGATATCATTGGACATTAATCCACACTAATTTACAGTCTTGCTCCAAAATTAGCAGAGCTTGTATTTCCAATGTTTCTTTTAAAAAATCATATGTAGGTATTTAATACATGGAAAACAGACCCTGACCTATGCAGACCGACAAATACATGTATACGAATGTTTTTGCTATGAGGATCGAGCCCGCGACCTTCGGTGTAGTGGTCAACTTGACCATTACACCAAATCGGTCGGTAAAACAAACATGTATTGTGTTATTCTCCATGGCTAGTTGATATGATTTCCAGTCATCTGTAACAATAAGTACGTAAGATACTTAACATAATGGCTACGAGTATAATATATCATGGGGTAAGAAGCACACTGTGGCTGCAAAGGTGAACGGAACATTTAGAAGTTCACATTTCACCTAGCTCCGCTGGAGCAGGGGCCTTGTTATGATCACTTTACAGCTCAGTTTATGTCTTAACAGTTATTGAAATTGGACTAAAATTTAGGATTTTTTGACACTATTTACTACACAAAACACGACTTGCGACAGAAAATATGCAGCTAAAAAGATAGGCTTGTGACTGAAACTGTCAGGTTATAAGATATTGTACTAATGCTGCAGGCAGCTTTGGTCTTTTATTGGTGTTTTCCATCACCGGTGAGAAGCCGGAAGTTGTACCAATAAACACATAGTGGGTGTTCCGGCCAGAACTTAGGAAAATCCGGGCTTCGAGCCAGGGCGCTTAACCACTGGGCCACGATGCTCTCTAAGATACAGCTGTAAATAATATTTAGCTTTTATCGTAATACAAGGGTCGGCAGGTGATTCCTGGCCGCGCGCCAGACGCCATGCCCACGCGCATTGCTCGCCTACTAGCTATTCGCGCAAAACACGAATTCCGTCTTTGTCACAAAGGTACTGGGATTGATTTCCAATGAGACTTGTGAGCAAATTTTCAAATTGATGTCCAAATCTTAACAGCCATCTGCCTTGAGCAGAGTATTTTTATTTTATCGCGTTTATAACAGGGCCATCGGGAATACGTGAGATGCTTTCAGTAATAAATCAGGATGACTAGTGCTGACGCAATAATGTATTACCATAAAAACGGATTAGGTACCTAATTATATCCCGTGCGTTAATTGGACTGGGGGCTCGACATGTAGAAAGATGTATTTTCCAGGATTTGAGAACTTTCAACAGGCAAAATACGGTGCGTAGTTTGGCAAGAATATTTTGCTAAGAAGATGAAGTGGATGAAGATAACTAGGAAGTTAAATGAAAATCTGCTTTTCTTTTATCCTGAAACAAAGAAAATAAAGCTATTCAAATAACCTCCACGAATGTGTTAAAATAGATGATATGTTACCTAATGAGACATTTGGGACTGTGATTCGATAAAAATTGAAAAAAAATAATGGCATATGTTCCAAAACTAAGATTAGCTGTGTCAAAATATAACGAAAGTAACATTATTCCTATGGTATCTAAACAACAGACCACGCGTTTCAGTTTGATCTAGCAAGTTCAATTACAAAAAAGTGTTTCTTATTTCAAACTCTAGGAGTCAGTATCCCAACTACGAGTATAAGAGGAAGTTACTGTTCCAATGGGTAAATAAAACCAATCTCAGGGCTTTATTGTGACCTCTTAAGACCGGAGCATTTCTGCAAATACTTAGTGCATATTTCTTGCAGAATATTTACTGTAGGTAACTAGCTAACTAGCAGTTATGTTTTATGTGATAAATATTAACAAACAATCCTTCATTGTTCTTTGTCACTACAGCAACTTGTCTTTTCAACAAATTAAAGGATGTAAACTGAGCATAAACTGTGACGTAAAAAGATCATAATAAGGCCTCTGGGCCTCTCATCTCCCGCATGTCACAACCCGTGTCCGCTGGCGGCGGCGCACGCGCCGGTGAGCGTGCGACACAGGTTTCAATTTGACACTTATTTACCACATACGTCACCTCAGACGAGATGAGCTTGTCATATTTTCGACTAAACTTTTGATATCTGATATCTAATCATAAATCGAGAAGCATTAAAAACAATACTCTTTAGATAAAAAATAATAAATAAATTTAACTCTGTTCATTTGCTTAGCTCTTCAAAGCTCTAAAGAAGCACTCAAAGCAGTTTTACCACCAATTAAGGAAAACCTTCAACATACGATAGAGTTGAGGAGTCAGCAGACTTGTATAGAAGAGAATTAGATAAATTGACATTTGAGGTTGATATAACATACCTAAAAACATGAATAAGCTCATAAGGATAAGTGGACTAAGCCATGGATTTAAAGCGGTGCCTTATTCAGGATCATTTTATTCCAACCATCATGTCAATGAAAGGGCCGATTAACGAAGAACTATTTTGAAATGTTTGGATGTGCATGTCAATAATGTCTCTCTCTACATATAATATCGTAGCCACAAAAAGTAAAAAAGCTGACCGGATGTGAAAGCTACGAAAGCGAGGAGGCGTTCAAACAAAGGCATCGCGTTGGGTTTGTAGACTGGCGGATACATTTTCCATTGTTTTAGTAGAGGACTACCTCTATAGTAGCAGACAGGCAGTAGTTTTGAAAATATTCAAAAGATATGTTACAATGATACACAAGTGTTAGATCAATCATTTTTGCGAATGAAATACTTAACTATATTCAAAATGGTAAATAGAAATACTACGGCGAAATAAATATTTAAGTCACAGAGTAACAAAAACTTTCAAGAGCCAGGATTACTCTAATTGGGAAGTGTATCAGAAGTTATTGGACCACAATAAATGGGGCATCTTTCATAATAACCGATGATACACGGAGTAATCTCGGCGCCGTTAAAATTGGTTAGCCTTTGATGTGGCTCGGAGTGATACCAGTTACTGCGGGTACAGAGTGCGTCTCGTACACTTGCGGTGCATTACAAGTGTTACAGCATTCCCTGGTACGAGTACGTGTGTGTTTAAGTATTTTATTTATTACTGTGCAAGTGTGCATGAATCACACTTTTGTAAGCGCCCTTTGGTAGAGACTCTGGAAGTCTTCTTTTTATTCGCATCGTATCGGAAAATCTTTAATCGTTAGGCGTTTTAGAGACCATAAATAATATTGTTTTTTGGATATTTCGAGCATCATAAAAATACATTAATACATAATTTGAAAAATAGATAAAACGCATAAGCTTACACCTTCGTTTTTTATTGCGTCGTTTAGGAAGTAAATGGGGCGTGGGTTCGAGTCCTGTGGTTAAACATATCTGTTTCATCGAAAGGTTCCTCTTGTGGGGCTTGGAGTTTTGTGGTGCCTTTGGTCTGTTTGGTTACATCGGGGGAAAGGATTTCTTATTGTGCTTCCCAAGGTGACCGCACTCTGCTCGCTGGAAAGCGGCCATGAAATCCAGATAATATGAGGTTGACGAGGTGGGCGGCAGACCGCAAACTGCAGGGACACTACAGGTTTGTATGAAATTCTATAGGGGTGATTCCAAACGTGGCGCCTGCCGTTATTTTTCATAGATATTCATTGAAGCCAAGATTTGCACTTGCAGTTATTAGTCACGGTCTGCTGTTTGCCGCTGTAGTTTGTGGTCTGACAACCCGACCTGTCTCCGACATACCATACGTTGTACGTACCATACAATGTAGTTTGTACTACCAGAAAGAGGAATACCAGAGCGCGTCTAATATGAGTCCAAGATATATGTTCTTGCTTGTACGATGGCGAAGTGCTGCAAATCGTAAGGTGTTCAAAATCATACATAATAATACTTCACTCCTACATTTTTCTTTACTAATGTCATCACATACATTCATGGCGCTTTTAGGTGTCGTACTACGCTGTTGAACCTCATCGAATGTTACGCTATGTTGCTTTAATTTATTAATTATGAGACGGATTCCAAATGCTGATGTTTATGTTCGCCTCATGTCTGTTTACGTCCTTGATGTCGATTATGCCCGTTGCTTATTATTAAAGTCGGCCAGAAAAATGATGACAAGAAACGATTACACGATTTGCGGAAATGGAACCGAGCCGGTAAAACAAACAGTCTATTTGTGACTCGACATGCGCCCGCGACTGTGGCACTGTGGCAACAGAAAAGCTTTAAGAAATACGAAAGCGCGTCAAATGTAAGTCCACGAGGTCTGTTCTTGCTTGTACAATGGCGAAACGCTGTGGATTGTTAGGTGTTGAAAATCATTCTAATAGTTCAAAATTAATTTCGATTTATTGACACCAATTCATGAAACGTGTGTCACTCTTGTGTGTTGCGTCGATGACCCTGCAAGACCAAAAAGAGAACTTTTGAGCAGTCACAAACCCTTATCCTTCAGGTGCCCAAGCTAACGATGCACAGTACCTGATGAGCTCTGGTCCTCTGGATGTTATACTTAACTACACAAGACCAGTTTCTCGGCTAACATTGTTGTCAAGTGAAAGTCATTGAAATGTATCGAAATCATACTGCTTATATGCACAGAATGAACTCTATAGCTATTAAACGAGCGTGCTGTGGGCGTTGCTCTACATAAATAAACAGGCAGATCTTAACTGAAGTCCGTTTGGACAGGATTTAAGAGTTGTGTAAGAGAAGTTTGTTTGTTGCGCGAGTAGCGGGCAAACGCGTAACTCAGATGTGTTTGTTTCGCAGAATTCACTTTAAACACAAAAGGGTTTTTATTTCGCACACCGTTGCCAAATGGTTTTATTGAGGACGAGAAACGGCAGGTATTCTGGTATAACAGCAGCAATTCTTAAAGGGTAGATCACAGTAGATTTGATTCCGGCAAATAAACATTGGCACGATTAATACCAGCGTATACATAGTAGTAAAAAAAAATTTTTTTTACCCGAGAACACTCTATGAAACACGTGACAAATGCCTGCCCGGCAGAGCACGGTGTTGCCAGACCTAGAAGAGACTCACTCACGCGCGTATTATATTCGTAAAACCGTCACACTTATAGATATATTAAGTTTATTTATTCCTATGAGTTTATCTTTCCACTTAACTCAAATAATATTTTGTTGTCCTTTTTACCTTGTCAATTAACGTGTTTATGCCCCAATATTTTTTCTTCCTTTCTTTCTAAATAGAAAAATCCCCAGGTCATGGTTAGTAGGAAGTGCTTGTCGAAACCTATACCAATGAAGTAAAGAATGATAAGGTGTGAAATAAAATATCCATTGTAATTACAAATAATTGAATCATGCCGTGAGATATCCTACCAAACTTCGTCAAGGAAATTGGCGATGCAGATTTACAAAACACTGCACAATGTACAACATCACATGCATGACACAACAACATTAAACGTTTAAACGACCATAAGCGAGATTGACACAGAATTTTGTCTGCCTTGTCCAAGATTAAGAGGGCAAATCAAACGGTCGTAAATTTTCGCACGACCAAGAATAGCACCCACTCGCGGTGTATGAGTGTCGTTATAATAGAATGGTTTAGAGCCGCGTAAAACAATAATTAATTTAAAAAGAACACCGCTGGCAGACGTCCATCGAAAAATTCCGACGTTCAGTTTCGTTTCTGTCGAGGATTGCTCCTTGAGCCGTGAAACTAAAAACACAAAAACGGCCTTTCAAAAAGTCTAACATACTTATTTATTTTATTATTTTTTGAAATAAATTTAACATGATGAAAATTGTTGTTTTATTCTCATAGTTTAGAAAGTTTGACAACTTTTAATGAATGTCGTAAAGAGCTTGGCAAAATCAGGTTTAAATAATTCAAAATGAGCTTCGGCGCCAATGATACTTTGTGTCAAGAGCTGCCAGATCTGATTTAGGTTTTCCCTACTTTTATATTCCTGATTTCCCTATAATGACATTTAGCGCCCACTGTTAGACACTTACCCCTTTATTCATAAAATCAAAAACAGCCCTGCTGCACCACGTTCTACTTCTTCTTCTTTCTTTTCAATACAATACAATAGAACTTGACCAAAACTCCTTGACCTCGACTGCGTTATCCGTTGCCATATTTAGATCCAACCTTGCAAGTCTTGGGCACAGAGGGTAACCAAGGTGGTGCAAAGGAGACCCCAGAACGGAGTCGATTCAGTGACTTTAAGGTTGGCCACTGCTGGTCATAGCCAGGTGGTAATATTCCCGCAGGAGGAATGAGGAGGATACTTGCCAGACCAGGGTTTGATTATTGCGTCGGGTAGTTCTGTGACTCAAGGGTAGGTCTGTCTCAGGAACCCTTTGCAGCTTTTCAACCGGCCTCCGGCATGTGGTAGCCACTTTACCTATTGTAAGTAATAAACGAATATGCTTTAGTAATGGTTTAGATTATGCGGGAAAACCAATCCGATTTACCTTCTTAGGGAACGAATTTCTTCAATGTTTACCTCGCTGACTGACTGTTGCCTGACTGAAGAGTCAGGCAACCCTGTTTCTGACATTAACAATTTTATGTCTTCCTGCTTATCATATTTTAACCTAGAGATGTTATTTTTCATTTGTTTTTTCTCCGTTTTGTTTTATTAGTTGTTGTGTTGGCATGTCCCACGAACAAGGATCTTCAAAATAAGAATGTTTGTGGGCGTAAAAAATAAATTGTAGAGAAAGGAAATACTTACTCGTAGTACTTAGTTTGTATAAATGACTGTTTAGCTTTAAGATTAGAACCCTAAGGGCCGAGAGTTTAGCTGGCGGATAGCAACCTTGTTGATACGTGATTTGTCTGTCTGTCTGTCCGTTCGTATGTAATAGCCACTCTTTTAAACATTCATTCTCCTTCTCGAGGCGGAGACAAATTCAACAAATCAAGCATTCAGCATCAATCAGCATTTCTTGAAGTGTTTGCAAGTTTTTTTCAAATAAATAGATAGATAAAGATGTAAAAAGTATCTACTTTTCTAGGATCTCTGCTATTTGTGTTTAAATTTAATAAATTTAGAAATGAAAATGTGGTTTGGTAGCGTTAGGTAGATTTCTACATAGAACAGATTTACGCTAAGAATACAGCTTTTTCTTTTTGCAGTGTGTTAAAAATAATTGATTTTATAAAAATACTACAAGCACTAGAGTTACCAAAATCAGTTTAGTAATGTTTCACGTGCGTCAACGTTCCATTAAAATAAACGAAAAGATTTGCAGGTTTTTAACTACGGTGACTCAGTGATTTATTTCAGCTGTTTTAATTTTTAATTGAAATATTGCCAAGGTTAGAAACATGGTTATATTTAAATCAATGATAAAATCTACACGTTTTGTGACAATCAGGTCCATTGTTCATTATAGTGAAAATGAAAATAATGAGCAATCTCATTATTAAAAGAGTGTCTTTTGTTAAATTGCCTGAAAACTTTTCAAGTGGTAGAACCACTGTTTGTGCTTTTAAACTGTCATGCAGACTATATTCGTGGAAAGGTTATCTCCAATGGGCGCCAAAAACAAAGCAACAGGTTACTCAAGACTCAAGTGCGTGTAGAGTCGCCATATTGAAGCCCACAAGGTGACCAAGTAGTTTTGAGCAGTGTCCCAACCCATAAGTATGACACACACAAGTTGCCATAAATATCTGAACATTCATTACTTTATAAATACACGAACAGAACAGGTGACATATCTGTCAAGTGTGCATGGGAGTTAGAGACTTATAATGAGCCAGCATCTGTTCAGATATTATCGTTTAAGTTTTAACACCACGTATGTAATGTTTTGGCGGTTTTGACATTTTGATGCCATTCACTAAGGCCTCTAAAGACGCGTCGTTTAGTCCAATCAGAATCCAGGTACGACCGATCCCTTAACGAAAAAGTAACAGCATGAAAGCCACTATCCTATGAAAACAGTACGTAAGTCCATTCGGTTTTATGGCTCTCCTGGAAAGATGCTAAAAATGACATACCTGGTGTTAGAACTTAAACGACGATATTAATGAAGTGATGAATGTTCAGCTTTTAATGGTAAGTTTGGTGAACTTATTGACCGTGAAACCGATCAGAAGTATTTGGTCACCTTGTCTGCTTCAATATTTCTGATGGCGACTGTATCTATCTACCGTCAACAAAACTGAATTTGTTGGGATCCCAGCCCTGGGGCCTTACGAGTATTATCTTTGCAACTCTGCAAGTTTACGTATTTTAATTGACTAAGGAATGCACAATAAGTTGTTACCGTGATGAAGAACAATGAAAGTTAAAGTATGTAGTGCATCACTTCAAAATATATGGAAATAGCATAAGCACACAGGGCGTGTGATTAAGCAATCGGTTATAGATCGTCACCGATTGCAGACATTTAGTTGCATGTCAATACATTTAGATTTTTTCTGCTCATTGACATGGTGATTTTGTCTTGTGGAATAAGAGCGATTAGAGGAAGCCGTGGGATGTTTAATGGGTATACCTCTGGGCGGCTTCTTGTCAAGAAGTCCTCCCCAGATGGAGAGCACCACATAACTCGTTCGGCCCCCTAAGAGGAAAACACATGCTTAATTTCCAATGGTAACGAAATTAAAGCGATGCGTTGAGCGCAGCCATTAGCTACCAATGGAGCTATAAATCCAATTTTATGTGGATAAAGTCACGAGCAGGAACTAGTATCAAATAATTTATTAATGGCTAAAGTAGTTTAGATTCTCAGTTGATTGATAGAGTGCGCTTGCATTGAAACATATTTGGCTGCAGTTCCGACATTGTTCCTTGCTGAATGTCAGACGTACAGTCGGCATCAGAATGATGTGTGATAACAGAGTGGCCATAAAGGTATTGGCGGTTTGACAAAAGCAATTTTTATACCACAATGACAGAGTCGTATGTCATTTGAAGAGTCACGAAACGCTATAACAAGTGAAGCACTATTTTGAAACGATTGTGATAAGGTTGCTTTTCATTTAAATTTCAGTTATAACTGCCACTCTGTAACGCACCCATCATTTTGATGCTGACTGTACGCCGTTAGACTCTGTGTAAATCCGGGGATATGCAGCTTCGAATCAGACCGAAATATCCGAATATTATGCAGATATTACATTATATTATTATACGCTTACCTTGAGAGCAAAATTAGACGCTGGAATTGGTACGAGCAAGTGCTTGTACGAGTATATTATTTTTGGGTTTATATACCGGAGAAGAATTGAATAGAAAATATTTAGATACGAGTAAGTAACAACCTACATACTTACCTTGCGTTTTATGATACTCGTGCTTCAAAGACTAACAATACAATTGAAAGTCAGTAATATCAGTAGCGTTCGTAGGTTTTCAATTAAGCTAGCCAAATCAAAGGGCACAGACTGAATAATGAGAGCAATTTATCAAAAAGGAAATTGAATTATTTGAAAGTGCTTTGAAAGTACCTCGCCAGAAGGAGCGACATAAGACATACACTAAAAAAAGGGGCGGCTTAACTATGTTTGTCATTTTAACTTTACAAGGGGGAGGAATCTTTACAAAATACTGATGCGTTATTTCGAAACCTGTTTTACTGTCGCAGTATGGCCTTTCAAAAAACTGTAAGAAGTGAAGTGACCGCAGAATCCCTCTTAAACACAACAATCTAGTTCGCATGAGAATTTTCATGGGTAACCAGTAACTAAAAGTTTTATAATTTTTTTCAGTACATGTTTATCCCAGTAGACTACACATATAGAAAGAAAGAAAATAAATTTATTAGACTAACTACACTAAACTTAAAACTAAACTTAGTTAATTTACATCAAAATTGTACAGTATATTATAGATATACACATTCAGATGACGATTAATCTTGCAGTATTTTGTTGCTCCGTTTATCCACCGTTCTGTTTTTGTTGTATCTAGTTAGAGTCAGTTTCTCCTAAAGTGCGATTGCTTTACGATGTGTACGGTCGTCTAAACCGTTTGGTGACAAACGAGACGAATGCTTGAACGGAAGCCTATATAGAGTCTCCGTGAACGTCATACGACAGCACAGAGGTCAAGACCGGATGTTTCGGGTGAAAGATCATAATGATTATAATGATTCCAACGGTTTAAAAGTAAAAGAGACTACCTTGAATTAAGGCATTTTGACTTTACTTTGAGTATTTTTGTGTGCTGGGTGTAATTGTGATTGGGAGGTAACGACCCGCGCTGGCACCCGCGCCCAGGTTCTGGGTGACCGAGGTATAAATACCTCTGCTCGCTCAATACGGGATTTATTGCCTTCATTATTCGCTTCAAGCCACATTACAACATTTTGGACGCGAACGCCAATCGCTGTGTAGTGATGTAACGGTTTAGTTTTATCAGACCGGATTAAATCGGTAAGGCAATTCTTTAAACCGTAACCGAACCGAACTGTCGGAATCGACAAATTAACAAATCTTGGGAATGCAACGTGATTTGAACCAACAGAAGCGGGGATTTAAAATATTCCGACACTAAATATTTTTATTTTATTCAATTACCAAACACTACAAACAAACAAACACGCCAGTGTTGGGTAGTTAGAGGCTGTCCAATAATTACTATTATTAGTATGTAGATTAATTACGTAGCTCTACAATCTATAACCATCTGCATCCTTTTGATGTGCAGTAGTGCAAGCCAGTGCTGAGAGACGTTCACCGATGAATTTTGGTTGAGGCTCAGCTCAGTCACCACCGATTTGAAAAGTCGACTCGTTACATCACTAGCTGTAACGGCTGCGATTAAATAGTCGCTATGCATTTGCCTTAATCCGGGTTATTTTCAGCTCACTTTAAGCAGTAGTGGCGCGTGTAGTATAAATAATTAAATATGTTACTGAGCAATTGGTTATAAATTGTGGGTTTAGTATTCTTAATTACAGTCCCTTAAATTTCTTCACCAAAATCCCGAAATGTCCTCGAAATAAAGTATAAATACAAATATTTTTGTAAAAAATTTCTAAGGTGAAACAAATATTTTAAAAGGAAATTGTTTGACCTTAACACAGAAGCTTTATTATGTTAGTTGATAGCATTTCTGCAAACATAAAACTGAAGTGAATGTTTTATTGGGAATGTGTTTCACGCTGCGCGATTAAAACCAGGTATCCGATGCTTAATCATAGTCATTGGAATCCGTTAGGTTATATCCGTATGCCGCCGTGGGTGATGGAGACCAGCCCTAATAAACTCTCCTTTGAACTATGGTTTCGTCTATTGTCTTGTACTTGCATTTAAAAGGCTCTTTAACGTCGTGTTTATAAACAAGAGAACTTTTAACAGCGCCGTAAAAGATTCACTAGCTACTAACAAGTTTTACAACAAGTGGTTATAATTACGTTTGACCTCATTCCGGAGGTTGTAAATGACGCTGTTCAGTTGTGGTGGAAAACAATTTAGGTACAGATGAGCACTGACCTGCTTAATCCAGACCTGCTATTGTGCGCCAAATTCTACACAACAACAGCGCTGTTATCTAAAATACGGGCATTGAGAATGTAACAGTACGAGTAAGGGTGTTTAATATTTTTTTTTCCGGAAAACGTAGTATACATAGTCAGTCAGTAGTCACTCTTCCTCATCCTCGGTATCAACTTACGTGGATAAAACGTTATTTTCTCCAGCGTTTACCCGTGGTCCCAGTGAGTCGACCCATTACCGGGTCCACGGGTAATTTTCGTCATTCGAGACTGGAGCTCAAACTACAAGTATCTGTACCCACCTTAAAATGTTGGCATCCAACAGTCCTGTAACAGCAGGTAGTGTTACAATTTTATACATACAGTTATTATTGTTGAAGAACAATAGAGCCAACATTTTAGGAATATGGGTTTAAGAGCCACGAGGTCATCTTGAATGTGAGATGTAGCTGTGTCAGTGGAAGACCTAAAATGATTATTTACCATTGAGCCGACATTATGATCACCTACCAAGTAGCTCACTTAAAATCCATCATGCTGCAAAGCCATTTGTAAATGTTCCGGACAGAGCTTGGTAATGTGCGTATCAATCGTATTCGTACCCCACCGGTGTGTTTATACGTGAACTTGTCACTCAACTGCGAGCAGGTGCGCAAGTTCACAACCAACAATGTTTTCTTCTAGTCTTCGTTCTGTTTGACTTACTATCAGAAGGATACAACGAATCGCAGATGTTACAAGGAAAGGTATTTAGATATTGAACAGCTTTACATTTATTATTGCTGCATTTTTTGCGTTCTAGAGTTTCATTAACTTACTGTTTTTTGGATGATTAATGAATTTCCAACATTTCAATCTAAGAGTTAGAAGCTGTTAAAATTAGTATTCGTACTTACTTGTCTAGGTGGTTTTTAATTTATCAACTTTCAATTTGTTAATTTGTATGCAGTAAATAAGGCAAAAGTAAAAAAATGCATTGTTATTTACTTCGATAGCGCTGCACACCACTGTCTTCAGTAAAAGATCTCCTTCATTATTTTTTCAACCTTCGGCGTTGGAAGCCACATCACGGCTGCCTTGAAAAAGTGGTGTAGTTCAAGCTGCTGAATCTTCTAAATTAATTTGGACTTCTATGAAATCTCTAGTTACTCGATGACATACGGCACTGATGTTTTGGAAGGATCCTCTACGATTTCGTGGTCAGTTAAGAGGATTTAGGTTCTCCAAACTTAGGACGCATCCTTTCAATATCTTTATATTTTTATTAAGTCCTGATTTAAAGCCCCTGAAACAATAGACCGTCAGTGATGAAAAAAGTAAAACTTTTTGCAGACGTCCCAACGTCTATCAGCAACGTTCATCAACGGCCGAGATCTAGACCACCAGACAGCTGCGCCTGCGCTCCCGGCGACGAAGTTATTGTTGTAAGATTTATGCCAGCATCTCTTTCGTCAAGTCGTTGGCAGACAGCACAGTTACTCATAAGATCGCTATTTGCGATAGTATTCGAGGCTGTCTAAACTTCAAATTTTTTATTGCACTCATGTTGGACATTGTGGGTCTTATATTAAGTTTTAGTTCAGACATGAGGGTATACCATGAGTTTCCACTTGCGCAGACGTAAGCGACTGCGTAGATTATTAGACATTATTCTAGGGGGAAGTAAAACAACAACCGATATTACACACAAAGAATTGATGCAGAGGCTGGAGCATGAACCCTGTAAGAGAACCGCAATCCAGAAATCCACATCTGGTAACACAAGGCAGGTCATGGTGGCTCCTGCTACCTATTGAAGTGACAGGAATTTTAATTTCAAATCCCTAATTCAACTAGAAAAGAGCCGATGATTGCAAACGGCTATACGGATTTTCTTATTCTTATTAATAATTGGAATTAAAAATATTTTGTAACTTCCGCTACCCCAACATTTTGTTTTGTAACTTCAATTTTAAACCAAATTAATAATTTTACCGTGGTGTCATCAAAGTCAACTAAGTTCATTTCTATGTTTAGAAAACAAATGTTGGTTGCTTAACCTATTTTTGAATGAAAACAAGGAAGAAAACTTTATAAAAATGTAAGGAAAGTATTCAAAGAATTTTAACATTTTGTGAAAAAAATACTATTCTATAAAATTATGTAATTTAGTGTGGGTAAACCAAAGGCCATTACGCCGCTAATAGTCACGCACTTCCCGGTGGACAGTTCTGGGCCCAAAATAAAACAATGTACATAAGCTTTCAGGAATAGCCGCGGTCCGAAATAGAGTGTGCGCGAGAGCGGACGGTGACGTGTCCTTGGCGACTGGGCCGCGCCGCCAGAAATATGTCATTAGCGGGAAGCGTGGAATGTACTGCTTCGGGGCTGCTGGATACCAGAATGGTTCGTTTTAGGTCTAGACCAATTCCTAAAATACCTAACCAAATGGTGCAAAACATTAATTCCGAAAATCATCAAGTACCAAGAACGTTCATATTGTCCAGTTCCCAAAATTTTGTACCCAAAACCCCGATGAAATTCACTGAGACATAATTTGAAGGTTTTGCGGTATGGGACCATTAACCAAAAATAGCCGCGGTTTTATACATGAAACAGTAACAGTTGCTGACCATCCCAGAATGTTGTAATTGTAAACCACAACACAACCACGCTTAAATTCATTTTTGCGGGATGGGATGGGACCACCAACTAACAATAAGGTGTTAAAGAAGCCAGAAGCAGAAGCACAAAGTGACCTATGGCCTATGTCCATGGCTGAGTGTAGTAACTATAGCACTATTACCATCAGAAATTGTAGCGGTGACTTGGCTTTTATGATGTCGTTTTAACCCATTAGTGGGACCGAATACAGACTAATTTCCTACATGGCAATTTGAAAGTACTTTGTAACAGGTCTATTTAAATAAAGTTTTTTGATTTGATTTGAATTATTTACTTCACTACGTGTACGTTTTCCCCGCAAGGTGGACACATGACCTGATAAAAGTCGTAGATCTTCTTCTTAATAAAACTTCTGTAGCTTCGTAGCACCGGGATCGTAGCAAGTGGAAAGAAGTGGTCTCTGCCTACCCCGTGGCGAAAGAAGCGTGATGGTATGTGTTTATCACAAAGTGTCACCACTTTTCTGATTGACTGCTAGTGCGAGTCTAACTAACATTAGTCTAACTTATATACTTAATTGATTACATAACTTCAGCTTACTTATATTCCTTTGAACATAAGTGGTCACTAACACTTAAATCGTAAAAAACGGGATTGCTGACATGTACCAAATAAGGTACAAGGTAGCAATCCCTTAATTTACGATTTAAGGGTTCAGCTTACTTAATAGTATGTTTAAAAAGAATAAGTTACATATCTAATATAAAATTTTACTGGTGTGAAATTCGTATTTTGCTATCTTCTTAAAAGCCAATTAAAGAAGAACAGAAAATCATAAAAAATACAACTACGCTGGATAATCATGATAAATATGTCATTCTAGTCTTGCCTGAAGAAATAATGTGGGGCGAATCACCAAAATCCCAAAAAATATTATTCTTGAATATCTAAACACTGAAAGAATTTCAACTTATTGTGTCCCAAGACATAGAGTAGAGTTTACAATGGCTATAACCAAAGATTAATAGGGGAAAGCTTTTAGCTGTAACGTCCACACCGGGACTAGATACAAGCAATTTAATTTTAAATTAACGTCAGGGGGTGGCCATGAATGTTCGCACACGTGCCACCTGCTCGCAGTAAATATACATCATAGGTTGTCGCAACGCCGCGACGTTCAGTATTGCCAGGGCACTTAAACTAATCAAAGAATATCACAAAAGATTTTATCCTTCGTCCATTCATAGTTGGAACCGTGGTGTAAAGCACCAGATAGATGGTGCTTTAGTTCCTTTGGCTTTTGCTGGTTTTATTATCTGGTCTAGTCTTCTGTGCCTATTTCAAAGAATAAGGTATTTCATTTTGTTTGTATATTTCTATAGACGGATGGTATTCCCATCTGCTTAAACTTAATCTGTCGAATTAGGTAAGGCGATATGCGAAAGCTAACAATACCTTACCTTACCTACCTATATACCTTGGTGTCTTCAAGGCAAGAGTGAATAGGCATTTTCTGGGTAAGCGTGTTCCACCTTCGGCCTCGTCATCGCTTACCATCAGGTGAGTCTGAGGCGAAACACAAATCCATTTTTAATAAAAAAAAAACCGATGGCGATTGGATAATTCATAATCGCACATACTCAGATTCGGTTGAATCCAAAACGATCTATCAAAAAAAAGTTGGTCTTCCTCTGTCCTCGGTGTGGCTCTCTTTTCGGGGATGTTACTAGTTAGGTAACCTAGTTCCTTGTTTGGGCACTAATTCACATATTCTATTACGAAGCACACTGCGACTAAAAGCATGTTAAGTAGCAGATGTAGTTAAATTATGCAACAGCGGCATGCTTGAGCTGAGCATAGGTACCTACTAGTATAGTCTCTATTATGAAGATCGGTCTGCAGTGTACAAGGAGTAAGAGGTCGTTAAATCTAGATGCTCAGAGGAGACATCATTATCAATGAATGTTTTTGGTTTTGTTTCAAAAAAAATTCTCAGAGGAAAGCTTAGAGGAAAGCCTATTATTAAGTATTTTGTGATTGCTTAAAAAATATTAATTTGATGTATGTTTGTAGATCATAAAACCATTCAAGCGACACCGCTTATTGAGCTAGGGGCTCAAACTTGTGAAAACGGGGATAAATATTCCTAATGAGGTGCAGGAATAGATGAAAACGGTATCTGTGTTACTTGCGCTACGTGAAAAGGGTGACGAAAATTACCAGAAAAGTGTGTTCGTTGTTAGATCTGTGAGTCAAAGTTTAACATTTGCGTAGACGAAGCCGGGGGCAAA
This sequence comes from Udea ferrugalis, assembly GCA_950022985.1. NCBI lineage: Eukaryota > Metazoa > Arthropoda > Insecta > Lepidoptera > Crambidae > Udea > Udea ferrugalis. The sequence goes on from OX465520.1 coordinate 4,878,604, forward strand.
AGCTAGTACAAAAATACGAACGAAGTTACAGTAGGTAGACATAATAAGTCCATAAATCTGGCAGTGGTAGTACCTTTTCGCGGCCGTCCTCATTGTTTGGCAGCCATTGGCAGCCGACGCGGAACGTGCCATCGCAGCACGAGGTTATTGTCTATTCCTATTGTAATTACATGACGGTTAATCAATATCGAGTGATCTGTAATTAATCGTGCACTAAATTCGGACGAGGTACCCGCAGATAAGTGCCGACAGCAGATCGGCTTACTAATGTTCAGTAGGATGGGGGATCTTTCAGACCATAACTTAGTGATGGGTATTTTCGGCATTTCCCTGCAGTTACGCACGGGATACGGGAAATCCTTATTGATACCACGCCGCCTGGGCCCAGGGGGTCAACGACGTCATGTCGGACCCTTACCAATTAAAACCCCACAGTCCTCGACCACGGCACATAAGCGGCGAAGCACGGTAAATAATAAAGGTGGGCAGATTTTTTGGTGAATGCAGGTCGCCTGCAACCGGCCGCTCTGGAAGTCAACGGAGGAGTAGAGGACGCCATGTGGCTGTCAATCATGTTGTTGATGAAATTCTTATATGTAACACCTGAACATATAAGAATTTCATGATGATGTTATGGATGAAGAGAGAGAGCAATAAAATTTTGTTTTCAGTCTTGACCCTGGATGTGGATAGCGATATATCGTTATACTCAGAAAGGTAGAGGCTTGCAAGACATCTAGTGCAATGGGCATTAGTAGAAGGTGATACGAACTGCCAACTGGTATAACACTCTACATGGCTTCTGCACAAGAATAGCAATTAAAAATTACGGCGATTAATCGATACGAGATATTAACAAATCGCATCATCTGGGCCATCAAGTGAACTGCGAATCTTTTACCCCCCATTTTTCTATGGGGGTGGTTGCGGCCTGCATCCACTGAATCCTTTGCCTCCCAATCACAGAACTTCTTCGCTTTTTTCAGTCAAGTAGGTATATGACAGTTATATACATACCCTAGTATTAGAAAGTGAAAATTACGCAACGATTTAGCTGAACTTTTTATCTCTGGTCAAATCATCATCAAAATCAATTTTGAAATCCTTGACGGGCGTGAGAAATGGAAAAACTAATGGCTGCCAAGGCAGTCGTGTATGTCATCCTACGCATTGGTCACGGTCCCCAGCGTTGACGATCACTATGAGCATTGTAGGAAGTGCGTGTAAGTATACTCGGTGCGCGGTGCTCCGGCGCACGCGGGGTGCGCAGGCGGCGCGTGCGTGATCACCACAAATATAAACGGGCGGCCGCGCGCCCCGCTGTCACTGACCATTAACCCTGAGACACATCCAATACGCTGGGAAATTTAAACGGTATTCTAAATTATGCCGTACTCATTAGTCTGAATAAGCATAATCTACAATGAAGAATTTAGCTTGGTTTAAAACAGACCAAAAATGAAATAAGTCTAGATTTAAGCCAAACTTCTGTTGATGTTTATAAACTAACTTGAGACAGAAACACATATTTAAACTACAGTGGATACCCCATAAAGTTAAGGTTTCGAATAAATTCAGAGTAAGTTGGTAGCTTTTAGCTTTAAAATAAAAACTAGTACCTATCTAACATTTATGATTTAGAAAGCATGAGTACATTTAGAAGCCGCTGCCTGCGTCAAGAATACCGAATAACAATGATCATTAGTATTTGTGTGACAGATCGGAATCCGTAATAATTCGATCCATGTATTCGTAGATATCAGGTGGGAAGCGCAGGTGCCTAATCAAAATGTTCCAATGAAAATACGTGTTACGAACATCACCTACGTTTATTTTACACGTCAATAAAACAATACGATATTGCATTCCGTTCGTAATAAAAATCAGCTCAGTCGCCGCCGTATCGCACCCACGCGTATGAAAATATACCTACTTGACGACGTCGGCTGCCAAAGAAATTAAATAGACTACATTTTTCAGTCGGTCTGAACGTGAACAATAGGTCTCGGTTGCAAGAGAAGGACAGCGGTGACGTGCGCCCGCGCTGACACCCATTTATAAAAGTCCCGCGACCATGTTCTTTGGATAACGATGCGACAGCCCATAGTTACTGCTTGACTACGATATATGACACCTGAATACTTTTATGCCAGCAGTGGCTTAACAGCGCGATATATTGTGCAGTTGCTTTTCAATGAAAATTACACTGACGACGCTAAGCGCGATAATACATGGAACGCCCATACATCTCTCTAAATCGTAGAGAATAAAAGTGAAGTAGGGTTGAGACTCTGCCATATCGTGTTATCTCAATAAAACTACGAGTATTATGAATTTAAAGAAACCAACGTCACTTATTGTTTTTTTCGCAATATAAATATGTACGAGTATGTGAATTTCACTGCCTAAAGAAATGCACTCTATGAAGTGGTAGACACCAATTACATGTTCAAAGAGAGACCATTACACTTTATTGATACGTTAGTTTTTGCAAGAATTTGATATAATTTTTACTACTTTCTTCACAAAAATTTACGTCTACGGAAACATTAAAATCACACGAACAACTAAATCAATGCAATTTACTATTTGTTTTTGTTAACTGGCATCTCAACTCCCTCAGCACAATAAATAATTGGGTAAGGTTTGGAGTTTAAATTATGTTTTTCGAAGATATTCGGCTACATCGAACTTTTATTCCTGGATGTTCATGTCATGTTTACTATTTATGCTGTTATTTATTCTTATTTATTTTTTATTATTGTTTTAGCATTTTCCATGCAATATCTTTACTAAAGATCTGAAAACCAGAAAAAGACATTTGGTCATGTTGGCATCAGGCTGGACTCGAACCCGCATCTTTCGCAAGCCGGGCGACTGCACTTCCAATGATGCTACCGAGACCATTAACAGACCGGCCGAATCTTTCTGGTATATTTTACCTTTTTTTTATTTTTATTTAATTAAAATTAGGGACAGTACACAGTTCGAAATAATTGTGAAAGGTAATTTTAAGGTACAAGCCGATAAAGAAAAAATTGCTGGAATTATTGATATTACCACGCGCTGTTCACCCAGAACCAAAGTCCACTGCTGAATGGCCAATGGTACCCCAGATTGACTGGTTTCGTCGTAATTTCGCGAACCGACGACTTTCTCTAGTAATCTCTACCCATTATGAGAAGTCAGAGGTAAAAGTTTAGTTCATTCATACATCAACGTCTGCCTATAAACGTCCCACTGCTGAGCACAGGCCTCACCTCAACTATGAGGTGGAACGAGCAACACTCCAACAGGCGGGCTCAGTGCGGATTGTTGGAGGAGTGTAAGGTTAGTGAGAAACCTTAAGGTCAGATGTTATCAAGCCGCCCTAAGGCTTCTGACTAGGCTTAACGACTGACATCTAGCGACGTCAACCGCGAACAACTGCTTAACGTGCCTACCAAAGGACTGAGATGCCCGAAATACACATCACTAAATTTCTGTCGAGGTGGACACCCATCCCATTTCCGAGCCGGCGTGTGTTGCTTTACAACAGCGATCGTCGCCGATCACTGTCACAACTGCGCCACGGGCACCTTGCGCCCGGGCAAAAGTTAGGTTCCCTATTAAAAAACATTTATACTTTCTTCCTTCTTTATTAAAGGGAAACGGCTTTTATTTAAAAATGAAGGTTAGGGTGAAGTGAGGTCATCTAGAGTGAGATTAATAAAGTATGTAGGATGTAGGTTGTCATCCCTCATTACATGCGTCGAGATCAAAGATGCTGTAGACAGGTTTAGTTAGAGCTGATGTATTTTGGGTGCAAGCTGTAGTTTGACATTGGTCTGTCACAGGCGGGATGTGAAGGTGTATTATTAGAAGAGCGTCCAATTCACACGTTATATAAAAAATGTTAACTCGTTCATTATTCCCAACCAGGAAGGCGATCTACAACGCAAACCGCGTTTTCGAACGACTCAGTAAATTTATCTTAACATTCATTGTTTATGTGGATGGTATTTTTATTATACCACCTACCTGCTTATATTATAAATGCGAAAGTTTGTGTGGATGTGCCTAGTTGCTGCCTACTTAAAATTCGGGATATACAGGTTCTTCAGTTGATAGGCAGTTTATTAGATAGCTTAAAAAAACTAGTGTAAAGTAGAAAAAATTAAAAAAGTATTCTTTTTTTAATGGAGACCCTGAGGAATTACCAAAATCTTCAAATTAGTTGTAGGTGACCTATCTCGGGTTAACGGTTCAACCACTCATTACGGAACACCCTGTATCATTGAATCCGTTGTGTGTACTTATCATCAATACACGCAGAGAATGGGCAAACAAAAGTTTAAGTTGCGATTATGTTGGGTTTCAGAATATCCAATCATAACGCCAACATTATTAATTATTAGCATAGATGAAGTTTATTCTATAATTTACAATCATAAGCAACATTTTGACACACTTTACACAATTGCGCATAAAATGCAAACGTCTCATAAACAAACGACATGTTACATTTAGTTTAGTTGTAGCAAATTCGTCGTAACGATGCGTGTAGCAAATTTATGGTCCAGGGCGGCGCAGGCGCAGCTGCTTTCCTGAAACATGGGGAAATGGTGGCGACAATGTCGTCTGCACGTGGTGGACTAATTATTATTTATAGGTACCTACACTACTGTTGGTATTATTATTTCATCAAATTATGACAGGAAAAAAAATACGAAAACTACACCAAATGTTTTTACTAATAATATTTTCTTGTCCCGATTTGTCATCTTCGATCTTTAACTTTGGGTACCTAGTGGTTAACATTCATCACCATTAGCAGCCGCAAGAAGTCCACTGCTGAACAAAGGCCTTCCCCATTGATTTCCAGAGCGCCCGGTTGCGTGCGGCCTGCATCCACCGGGATCCCGCGACTTTCATCAGGGCGTCGGTCCACCTTGCGGGTGGGCGCCCCACTCTGCGTTTGGCCTCAAATGGTCTCTAGTCCTGAACCTTTCGGCCCCAGCTAACATTAATTTATATGAAACGAATAGAGTCCCCAGTATTCTTTTAATATTACTTAAAACCTTTACTTACTTAAAATAATTTCAGGTTTTTTTAAACCAATCTAACATTGAGAGACTTTGAGCTTTTCGAGATCGCATTATTTTTAAGTTATTAATGTATAATAGTAGGTGGTAAGTACCGTTATAGTTAACGCAAAGGTGGTATAATTTGTGGTGGTGTACTTAGTCAAAAACTAATTGGCAGTTTAATTAGATCAATAGGGTAGATGACTATGAGTGATTTTGCATGTTTTTTTATGTTCCCCAAGAATAATAATTGATTTCAAATGTTATTGTAAAACCACAATCGAAATTCGTTTCAAAATGAGGCTACAATAGGCCTGCAAACTTGGGTGGGCAAGTCCATTTCATATGTGTTATTTTTTTGTAAAACAATATCACTTTTTGTAACCCACACTATTATGAAGGAATTATGTTAGGAGACCATTATCATAAACGCAATATTTAATATAGCTGTCGAACAAAGTTATTACGCGCTCCTTACAAAAACAGCGAATGTGACGTCACGTTCGCTGTCACTTTTGTATGGAGCGTTTTTGGGCAAGTCCAAAAATGGGCATTTCAAATTGTGATATCTCTGGTGGTATTGATCCAGATGAAGTGATTCTTTGAGGATTGTTTACATAAATGTAAGGTCTTTCGATAATAAACAAAAAAAAATTACAGTCATCATGCCTATTGTTAATACTACTTACACTGACAGATTCCTCTGTCGATTGAAGGTTCACTAAAATCTAAAACAAGTGAAACACAATGATAATTAACTACTGATAATATGGATACGTTTTTTAAATACTCCAGACATATTTGACCACTATGCACACATCATCTTCATATGACTGTACCTATGGCGCCATCAACCATCACTCAAACTGAGTCTTATTAGTGTCAGGAAGCTTAACCTCATTCATAAAGCTACGCGTTACAGGAAGCTCAGTTATGTTCAACGAACAGTGCACTTTATCACGCATGTCACAACCACAGGCAGTCCTAGTCGAGTTAAATTAGCTAATTATATGCATTCATACTGTTTGGTACTTTAATAGGTACTGACACTTGCGAGAAAAAACATGGGAACTATAGGGATTCCTAGTACCTACATATCCGTCCACATCAACCTTCACAAAATGGGTCTTAATGTCAGCAATATAAGGTGCCTATGTAGAGGTTGATGTAAACACCTCTGTATAACAGGAAAGTCTCCCAACCCAGAATCCTTAAAGGCTATCTGGAGGGCTACATAAGCGCCTGCATGGAAAGATCTAAATATCGACTCCTAGGCGCCTGGGCAGCCTTCTTCTTTTTTTGCTTTGAGGGCAATATCTATGTTTACAACCCTTCTGCCAGTATCACGTAGTTAGCCATTACACGGTTCGGAATTGTTATTTTACCGACTGAAGTAATTTTTAAACTTAGCCGACTGGACAGCCTGTTGTGCTGGAGGCGACAGACACTTCTAAGCGTCTTGACAGTCCAAAATCAATGTTTAGTCTACCATTGTTTGATGAACAACGAACGCTTATTCTAATTTCATTTTTTAATACATCACAGTCTAAGAGGATTGATGGGAGCTATTAAGAAGCTATTTTTAATGGCGGCGTTACGACGACGCACAAATAACAAGCGTCGTGAAGGACTATAAATTCATAATTCACCCGGCGGCGCACGTTTTTAACTGACGGTTAACCTCTGGGAAAAACTTGAGATTGGCTTTCTGAATTCTCAATCACCACTCAAAGTAACAGAGCTCAATTTATACTTTTCCGTGATGTCAGTAGAACTTTAGGGTGACATTTGACGTCCGATTTGGTGTAATGGTTCAGAAGTGGGACACCAGTGGTCGCGGGATTGTTCCCCGCACAGTACTAACACTTGTGTACATAAACATGTCTGTTTGTACTGGTCTGGGTGTTTCTTTCGTATGTTAAGTACGTATTTCCATAGAAAAAGGATTTAAGTATGATTATCCGTTGTCTAGAATCCACAAGCATTTAGTTGCTTAGTTTGGGGATAGACGGCGCTGTGTGGAATAATGCCCAGTGATATTTATTTATTCACATCTAGATTTATTCTAAGGCGCCTTTGAGTGTGCATGCACAAATATTTATGTTGGTATAGTCGAAACATGGTGTAAACCACTCCTGTGACATTACCTATGTTTGCAAATAAATTATCTTGATTGACATTTGAGAAATCCCGTTAAATATTCTAAAGTAGGTATTCCACTTTTTAAAAAAAAAACACCAGATATCGAAAAACAAAAAATGTATTAGTTTGTACTTGATTTACAAAGATCGGCAATAAAAATGTTAACATTCATATCTGAATTGATCTTAATTAATAGGATCTCAACATTTACAAAGTCGTCTTAACGTACTAGAATCATCACCTACAATAACAAACAATGTCTTTATTTATTAACTTTTAACAATATTTGCCTTAAAGTAAATAATGTGGCTAACAGCTTAGTTTGTGCTAAAACGCACTATAGAAATGAAACAAATCACAGTCGTCATTATTGATCGTTACAAAACTAATAATTACATTATTCCTCATTTCATTTTCCTATGAAACAAATATAACATTATGCTCCCAGTCAAAAATGCGCCGCTCCTGCAAATAAAAAGACATTTGATAAGCGGGATAACACGTCGATTAATCGACTTTCTTAAACTTACAGTTCGGCAGTCATTCGAACACTACATGGGGTAGCGATTCACAACCGAGTTATCGTACGATTCGGTATCTAACTTTCGTTTATCTTTAGTAAATCGCTTGTTCAGCGAAAGCGCATGAACTTTGTGTATGTTAAAGCCGATGGCATTTAGTATTTAGGAGAATAATACAGACACCTCCCATATTAAAAAATGGTTTAAAAATTTAATGAAAATTACCGAATCGTACGATAACATAGTTCTGAATCCCCCTCCTGATCCGGTAAGTGAAATATTATTCCTAGAAACATGAAATTATGCACACACATAGCCCATGTGACTTCTCGTTCGGAAGTTTGCCCATGCACCGTGTCGTTATAGGTTTTTTAAAGTATTACGTCTCATGTTAACAAACTGTAGAGAGGGCTTTTTGTTACTAAGCATAGGTACAACGGTCTCTATACTAAGTCAGTTCCTGTGATTTTTATCATGTTGATGATACATTGGATAAATAATATTCATCAACTTATTTTAGTGTTAATGACCAAGAAAGTTTCAAGAAATAATTTACTACTGTAAATCTAATTTAGCCAATGCGATCCCACTGTTGGGCAAAGATCTCCCTTATCACTACAGTACTTCGTGATAGTGGCTAATTTGACAGCTCCGTCATAAGTTCTATGACAAATAAAGCAAAGTTAATGTGATATAGTTAAAAATTGTGTATGCAGTATTGTTGTTGACCGTCCCTATAGAAAACAGCTTGACAAACAGTCGGTAAAGAAATTACCATGAAGAAATGTGAAGTTAAGATTTGATTAAATCAACATGTGCCTGTGCGTGCGCGGCTCAGTCAACGCGAACAATGCGCGTCGCGCTCATTACAAAATTTGCATACACATTATGGAATTGTCGCACTCACACCTTTAACTTTAGGTAACTGCTTTAGTGCCTTCTTGCTCTAATATTGATTGAGCGTTTTACACAAATAAAAACCTTCAAAAACTTAGTAATTTTCCGAACTATGCCTTCGGAACCACCTCATGGTGAACGTTCAAAAGCCTACATTTCGTCGAGCGAATTTAAACCCAACGTGGTAAGGGGAGAACATACCGCCGTTATCCGGGTTTCTTTGGTGTTTTCCATCACCGGAAAGTACGCAGCAAATTGTATGATGAAAACCAAGTACCTAAGTGTTTTGGTCAGATTTGATCGAGAGACCACCAGGTTCCGAGCCAGTGTTTAACCACTGGACCACGACGCTACCCACAGTCCTTCTGTACGTCGATGGCTTCGCTAAAGTTTACTTTCCGGTCACGTTTAAAAAGCTAACGTTTTATTTATTAAATATCTTACCAGATAGCGAGCCGGCTAGCCACGCTGTGCCGATACGTGCTGAACACCGAAATTCTGTACTCGCCACTGTTTTTGAACTGCTTCAGGATTTTATCTGCCCTGGAAAGTATATAGAAGTTAAAGACATACATTCCCAATACCTCAAACACCATATAAATTGTCTTTTGTGTTTTAAAAAACATAACATTCTTTAAAAAAAGTCAACAGTCTTGTTGAATACCAACGTAATCAAGGAACTTTAGGCAAATTATTCAAAAGTTTTGAATGGTAAACAGTCTGCTATAGTGATTTACAAACTTGGGAAACTATCAAGGTCCTTAGTATACTACTATGCCAATAAATCAGTAATAGTACCCACTACAATAAACAATCACTGAAAATAACATTACCATCTGACCACAATGTAGCTGACAAATGACAAACTATAAATTATAATATATATAATTATAATATAATTAACAAACCGGTTCTTTTCCAATAATTCGTTAACTAAAAATCCAGTAAAAACTCCTTCGTCTGCCAATATATCACAAAATAAGCCGAAGAGTTATAATACTTTAATACAAACATGTCTAAACTAATATCTCGTCTTCATAACGTATCAATCAATACGTCGGTTTACAAACGACGCGGAAAGAGATGAAACGAGGAATATAAGATTTACTGCATTCGGTGCCATAACGTGAAGTGCAGTTGGCTTCACAGATATTTTATTGCAGACTTATGATTATTATGTTCTACTGGGAATATTTTATTGGATCTAACCGTATTTACTGTAATTTTACGCAAAGTTAGAACGAGCCGTAGAAGCAGTGGCAGTGTGTTTCGTTTCAATCTAAGATTCGATTCTTTAAGAAGGAAACATCAAAATTGTATTGTTTTTTTTTTGTAAGTATTCAATTAAGAATATTTCAATTTTGCCCTGATACTGGTACACACAAGTGAGAAGATGTATCGTTTACTTGTAAAATCGTTACATAGCGATTTTTCTTTTCATCTAATATAAAAATTGGATGACCATTAATGGCAACACTTTTGCGTTGTATATGTAAAATGGTGGTGAATACTCAATTAAACCAAGGTGCGGTTCTGTCCGTAGGTACTCGTAAGTATTAGATATGCATTCGTTTTTTATCGGCTACCAACAAGAATAAACATGGAACAACTTGATGCCGTTAAAATTGTGTGTTTACGTTGGCACGGAACAGTGGATTTTAATTGCAACTATTACTTGCTGTAACAAGTTTGTTGCGCTCCGAGCCGTCTCAAAGTAATCGATGGTGGATTAATCGTTTTGTTATATCTTTCAGAACGGTTGATGTTTTCAGCCATTTTTACGGAATATACATACATACATACATATGTATGTATGTACAGTCAACAGCACATCAGGTTACCCCATTTCCGTTTTTTCTCTCGCTCTTGCCAATTGACATTTGTTCGTGATAGAGCAAGGAGGACTGACCGGAAATGGGTAGCGTGATGTGCCGGCCACCGTACATACAAACACGCCTCTTTCCCAACGGGGTAGGCATTGACCACATCTTTCCACTATATGTTTTTAACTATTTGATACTGCGATATTGAAAACTTCAGCCTTATCGCCCTAATGGGGACAGACCTAATCTTAGGTTATTTAATTTTTAAGCATTAGGGATAATGCATTATCATCTTACTAAAGATAGGATAACCAGAAAAAGGCATTCGGTCTTGGCATCAGGCGGGACTCGAACCCGCGTCTTTCGCTAACCGGGCGACTGCACTACCAATGATGCCAAGACCGAATGCCTTTTTCTGGTTTTCCTATTTTTAGACCTAATCTTAATTATGAGGTTAGTAGTACAAGCCATACTTCAACCCTCTGGCTCGGTTGGGATTGTTAGAGGTGTAAGTTTGGGTCTTATCAATTCGTCTCAAGGTTTAGGACTAGGCTTAACGACTGATAGTAGTCGGAACCAAGTGCTTAAGTCTGGCACTATGACTTCTATTATCAGCTGCAGCTGGTAACATTTTGTGGTCTGGTGGCGGTTGTCTTGTTTTTTTTATGAATAAAATATCAGCGACATACACCAAGATCATCTAATCTTGCCAACTAAGCAAAAAGTGGAATATGTGTATGATACACAAACTTAAAGAAATAACTTAAATACCTAATAAGAAGACAAGAAACGAAAATGTTCGTCCCAGTGAGGTTTCAACCTACGGCCTTCAGCGCCATAGGCAGCTTCCCTCTCTACCCATTATGCCAACGTCCAAGTAAGCAAGTAAGTCTTACTTACTATGCTAGTGTAGGTACCCTTAGAAGATATACTTACGTATACTGGGAACCAGCCGCTATAAGGGCAGTCCGGCTGCCGTACGGCTTGATGTCTAGCGAACCAAAGCTGGACAGCGCGCTCGCCACCTATCAATAAAACATCATTAGTTATGGTGCGGCCCTGGCACCCCTCGCCATTGTCCCGGCCAACTATAACTCCCGACATAAACGACTCTATCGCGCAATGAAATATAGCGCAGACGACTTTTGCACCGGGATTACCGTATTTATAGCTTAACCTTAAATCAACCTTGACAGTGGCATGAAAAATGGCTTTTCGGACGTTCAAGAAATCAAACACCGCTGTTTAAAAACTGTCTCGACGTAAAAATAAAGTTTTCCGTGTGTGACACTTGGGCATTATCAATCTGTTTTAACTAGCAACGGGAAATATGCACAGCGCGGTGGCGCGAGTGGGAGTGCGCGTGTTAGAGCGCTGGCGCAGGGCCAAGCGCGGCTTCCAACTGCCGCCTCCGTGTCGCCCGTCGCCCGAGTCGCCGAGTCGCTCCGTTCTAGGGCTGACCACCAGGCACGGATCCAGCCCTCAAACAAGGTTGTGGGCACAGTCACCAAAAATTTGCAAAGTGAGAGTTTGATTAGAGTACGAACTCACTCATGAACAATCATGGACTTATTATAATTACAACAAGCAAATTAGGGTTGTAGGCATGCCCACAGTGCCAACAACGGTGGATCCGCACCTGCTGACCACCTTATTCTTCTTCTCAGTACAGAAACAACTTTCCGACACCGGTGGTTGAGCCACATTATGTTTGTATACTGTGTACTTTTTTTTACCTGCAAGATCCCATTGCTGGGCAAAGGTCTCCCCCGAACCTTACCATCGTTCCCTATCCTCTGCAAAAGTCCACCATTCTCTCGAGTAGTATACCCGGTCATCGCACCAGCGTTTTTTAGGCCGTCCCTTAGGCGATAGAATATTATTAAGTATTTATTTATTATTAAGTCTATTATAAAGTGTATTTTTGTTTGTTTTGTTGACGATTTAAAAGCGCTTGTAACACGTCTATTCAAATAATAGTCCGGTCAAATTAGACCTAAAAATAAGAGTGAAGTTACAATAATTCCCACCAAGCTGAAAATCGGTAAGATTGTTTGAAATATCATTAAAAACAAAATTTGAAAGTTCCCCATCTTTCCCCTGTAAGGAAAAAATTTTATTCAAGGTCAAAGGTAAAAAAAATGAGTTTTTCGCGATTTTCAGCAAAACGGTAAGTTTTATCTTAAAAAATCTCAGACAAAAATTGTAGATCATAAAACTATCTACAAAAAATTACTTAATACTTTTTTTCTACGAGCCACCGTTTTTGAGATATAACGATTCAAAAAGCTGTAAAAGTTGCAATAAGTACACTACCTCATGTCCGCCTCTGGGCGGCAGACCTGCGTGGTGCGGAGTTTGGCCTCCGTACATTAGAAGCACTTACCCCGGTTCTAGACCGGTGGTTGAAACGGCTGCATGGCTCCTTCTCCTTTAGGATGGTGCAGATCATGACGGGGCATGGCTGCTTCGGCTCCTATCTGCACCGCATCCACCGAGAGGAAGCCCCACTCTGTTTTGAGTGCGGTGCTGCGGAGGACACGGCGCACCACACTTTCGCGGTGTGCCAGAAGTGGGCCCCGCAGCGCAGTGCGATGGTCGCGAAAGTTGGCCAAGACTTAAACCTCCCCAGCGTCGTCATAGCTATGCTGGCAGATGAGGAGGCTTGGAAAACCGTTGCCACCTACTGTGAGGAGGTAATGGCTGATAATGAGGCCGCGGAGCGCGTGCGGGAGCAAGATCCCACCAGAAGTGCGCTCCGCAGGGCGAGGAGGGGCGGGAGGCGGCAAGGAGTTGCCCGTCGTCCCCAATCTCTCCGTGGAGGAGGCCAGCTGGCGCGCGGTACCTGCGCCGGCATTGCACCGGCCTCCACCACTGCCTGGTAGGGACGGCTCAACGCCCTCGGCTGTCCCTACTGGCCCCTCCGCACTTGGTAGAGGCTGCTTCCTGCCCGCCATGTAGGCGGGCTCCGTCCGGGGGAACGCGTAGGAGGCTTCGTACCTCTACCGCATTTCCCCAACGTGGACGATGAGAGGGAGTCGCTGAGTTTTTAGTCGGTAGGCCACTGGGTAAACCTTCCCAGTGGAGAGTCCGACATAACCCGTCTGCCCCCCGGTGGGCGGGTATGCGTAATGCATTTCGTCAGCGTCAAAAAAAAAAAAAAGTACACTACCTCATAGGTGGCGTGGAAATCGTTATATCTCAAAAACGGTGGCTCGTAGAAAAAAAAGTATTAATTAATTTTTTGTAGATAATTTTATGATCTACAATTTTTGTATGAGATATTTTTATGATAAAACTTACCGTTTTGCTGAAAATCGCGAAAAACTCATTTTTTTTACCTTTGACCTTGAATAATTTTTTTTCCTTACAGGGGAAAGATGGGGAACTTTCAAATTTTGTTTTTAATGATATTTCACACAATCTTACCGATTTCCAGCTTGGTGGGAATTTAGGTAACTTTGAATGTCTAATTTGACCGGATTATAAGGATATTTTGAATTTTGAATTTTATTCGTTTTTTTTATGCAACGACTGTGACAAACAAGATAGTGGTAAACCCACACGCAGTTGCTGCGGTAACAGATGCTTTTGGTGTTACACGTGTCCGTCCATAGGCCGGCCTGATGACATATGACTTGGCAGGAGCGACAAGGGCATCACTCACGCGTTGATCTGCATACTATGAGTTTTCTGCTTGCGCACTCGCTCAATCATTTGTATGGGTGTTCGCTACTTATTTCTATTAGAAACCACTAATGGCCCTATCCCTAGTCCTTACAAATAATGTCAAAACAAATATAGCGAATACTTTGCCAAAACCGAAGTGATAGATTCTCTGTTGATTTAGGTCCGGTAAAACCAAACCATGGCTATCTGCCTGGGTTAGCTCAGCAGGCTTTAAAGCGATGCTTAGGCGATCTAATTTGCTTGACCTATTAATCAATATTTTGCACTTTACATTAGTACACCTACATAATATATAATAAACTGCCATATACTCGTACTGCTGCTGCTCAGTAAGCTTATAATCATAATCATCCTCATCAGCCTATTGCAGTCCACAGTTGGACGTAGGCCTTCCCCAGTGTAAGCCACAAGACATGTTTTCCGGTTTTTGTCGTCAAGTCACTACCAGCCACCTTTCTCAGGTCATCGGTCCATCTGGATTATATCTAACAATATAAGTATTATAAGAGCGGTTGTCAACCCTACAACCTAGCATCCCCGCACGACACGGCAACACAAGAGTTAACAGCAGGAAAACACATGTTGCGAAGACTACTTCAGCGAGGAGGTGACAATTATTACTACCATAACTGTTCCGTAACATATGGACGCTAATTTTGGCTCCGAGGACCGAGACAACGCCGATGTTCCCGACTGTTTACAATATCAACAAAAATAGCATTGTGTTTGGCTCGTTACGCAAGATTTGTGGTACTTTGTTACACAAATTACCGCATTTGGCGTTCGTGGGATATTAGTCGCAAACGGCTATAATTACTGTCAGGTAACAGAACCTGTGTTAAAAGTATTGTTCTTGGAATATACTTACAATGCCGCTTTAAAACGCAAAAGTATGACCACGAGAAAATAAAAACATTGAATATAAAGACAAGACAAAATCAGAAACATTGCCTTGATTCGGATTCGGATTCGGTTTGTGTGTGCTTGTTGGGAGAGCTTTAAATATTTCAGTTTCCACTCTTTTTTTCAAATGTGTGTATTGGCTTCATTATTTTGTACACAAAATATAAAATTTAAACAAAAGAATGAAGCCAATGCAGGGAATACGTTCACAGTTAAAAAAATAACTCTTTCGATGTTCGAAAAATTGGCTAAAATTATAATCCGTACATTACAAGGTACAGTTAATGCCCACATTGGATACTGTAACATAGAAATATATTTTTCATTACTCATACTCTGAAAGTGGGTCATTACTGACCTGAGAAGCGGGCTGAAAGTAACACTTTTCATCCCTAGGGAGAATCACTTTCAACTGACAGCTGTCAAATTATTTTTTTAAAAACTGTTTTTTTTTTCACGTATCTATTGAACCATGTTCCAACTTTCTATACAGCCACGATGTAAAATTTGAAATAAGTTAAAGTTAAGTATTGATCAGAGGATAAGTATGTTTTAAATAACTTTATTACAATTTAGTTTCAACAATTTCTTTAAAACAACTTGGCTTTGAGAAAAATATTCACCATTTTTCCAATGATGAAAATAAAAAATAATGGCTGAATAGCGGGCCAGCCACAGAAAAAAAACCAAACAAAATAGGCGGGAAAGCGGCAATTCGATCTTCATTTATTTCCCTCATTTTTTCTTTAGCTAATTCATGTTTTTATTTTTACTTTCCTCGTATTTGTAATGAAAAGCACAGTGTTTACCTCGGGTGAAAGACTTATTTAGTCCCTCGAACTATTGGCGCCCTCACTTCGTTCCGGGCGCCAAACCCCGTCTCGGGACTAAATAAGTTACTTTCACCCCTCGGCTAACAATGTACTATTTCGTACCACTTGCTCAAAAAAGTGACATTCTATCCCGCAAAAAGCGAACATAACAATAGTCATTATTAATCTGTTAAAAACAGGGAAAGAAAATTGTACTGAAAATCATTCATCCCCTAGGGAGATAATGTGATTTGAATTTGGAATACCTACGTCTTACCGAAAATACTAAGGGTTAGTTGCACCATAGTAGAAGTTAAAGTTAAAGTTAAAGTTTTTGTCAAATTTGACAATTTGAGGAACAAAATTGACGTCGAATTGTCAAATTTAACAAAAAATTTAACTTTAACTTTAACTTCTACTATGGTGCAACTTACCCTAAATCTGTGTTTTCATCATTGAGTTTGTTTAAGTTTTAATTCTTTATTTGTGACCTGCCAGTATTTTATGTGATAAAATACAGAAAGTTTGATAATAAATATCCTACTAATATCTATTATAAATAAATGCGAAAGTTTGTATGTGTGGATTTGCCGTGTTGCTCTTTCACGTATAAACTTCAGAGTGGATTTTAATGGAACTTGACCATAATGTAGCCTATAAATCTGAATCACACATACTTAGACTACAATTTATAAAGAAACATAAACTTTATTTTTAGACTAAAATCAACGCGAACGAAGTCGCGGGCGGCTGCTAGTTGTGTAATAAATGCTTATCTCAAATTATTATTGTGTTAATTTTTTCGCAAATGGTACGAAAAGTAGAGTATTTTCCTCGGCGATAAAGCTGTCTTAGTCTTGGGTGAACTTAAATCCCTCGCTACACTCAGGACTCATCTTAAATCCCTCGCTTCGCTCGTGATTTAAGTTTTCAACACCCTCGCTACGCTCGGGAGTAAACCTCGAGTCCTTCGTTACGCTCGCGATTCAAGTCTTCACCCGCGACAGAAGACACTGCTTTATCCCCTCAGTTAATAATCTACTATTATAATTCAGAAGCTGACACATTAACTAGTATGACCAAGTAAAGTACTTCTGATGCTGCGTATACCAAAGTAAGTATTGCCACTGTGTTATAGACGCCAAAACTCACTTCGGTCGCGGTGAGTTATCTTTAAGTTCAGTTTCTTTGCAACTGTGTTCGTTTGGGAGAAAAGAACTGAATAACATTTTTTTATTATTTACATACAAAATAAGAGAAAATAATAATTCAAAGTGAAGAAAGAAAGAAAAAAAGAGGGAGCTAAAGAGAAGCGTATTGAAGTAAGCGTGAAGCACCGAGATGTGAAGTGATGTTAGCGGGAATGCCACCCCAGATAAGAGTAGAGGTCGTCTAAGCTGAAATGACGCGCCCCTCAATGCCCCCCAATGTGAAAGTTTGTATGTGTGGATGTGCCGTGTTGCTCTTTCAGTTTTCACGTAAAAACTACTGAATAGATTTGAATGAAACTTTACAATAATATAGCCCCTCCTCTGCATCTACGCTTAGAATCAAGCACTCTTGTATGCGTAAACGCGGTGGAGGGGGCGCCTCATTTCAGCTTAGACGATCTCTTCCACAATAACTGTTTCATTAACAGACACAAGTCAACACCAGTACGGTTAAAAAATGCTGAAAAAAAGACATCAATTGACGAAAAACATCATTATACACACATACCACAATATATTTGAGGGAAAGGAGTTTTTATGATCGAATTTAAAAGCTAATTCCGGTTAGTTGATACATTTTGCTCATATGTGACATTGGAGATCATTTGTAAAAAATGGTTTATTCCCTGCAACCGCAAACATAACTAATGTCCTACTAATATTATAAATGTGAAAGTTTGTATGTGTGGATGTGCCGTGTTGCTCTTTCAGTTTTCACGTTAAAACTACTGAATAGATTTGAATGAAACTTTACAATAATATACCTAGCTTATGTCTCTGAATAGGACATAGTTTACAATTTATGAAAAAAACTTCTTTTTTTTTTCATAAAACTTTTTTCCTGAACCTGTCCTTGAAACTCCATCAACTAGAAAGGATGTTTGTAGTAGATAGTACCCATACTTAATTTTCGAAGCTGTTTTCTTTCACACAGTAGACCACGACACGATCTTTGACCAGTGGACAATATTATAATGAATATGTTAGTTACCGCGAGAATTTCAAATTTTATTTTTGCAATATTGTTTTATAAGTTTTTTTTTATTGTATTAGCTGTTCGCTCAGAATCTGGATTTGACAGCTTTACCGGGCAATGGAGTTGGCGAAAGGCTTGCAACCTCATAAGTGAAACAAGTAGCAGGCACGGTCACCATTATTAGCCCTCTACTAATTGAGGAGTCCATATTGAGATCGCCTAGTAGGCTTCGCGCCAATTACCGCAGTTCTCTCAACATGGACGATGAGAGGGAGTCCCGGAGTTTTTGGTGGGTTTGCCACTGGGTGCCACCTTCTCAGTGGTGAGTTCCACATAACCCGTGCGCCCCCTGGTGGACGGGAATGCGTAATGTGATTTCCTCCGGGTCAAAAATTGGAGTCCATTTTGGAGGAAAATATGAAACGCCTTTTTTTTTTATATAGTGGTCTTCAAGATGACCTCACTCCACCTGATGGAAAGCAGTCGTGAGGTCCAGATATGGGGTTGACAAGCACAGTAATGGACAACTACTCTGCTGGTCAATCTCATTTTGAAGGCCTGCATAAATGCCTTTTCACGCCCCGCTTAAAAAACCCGGGATTGTAGGAAGAAGGAAGCACATGCGCTGGAAGAGCGTTCCATGTTAACAAATTAACTTTTTTTTTAAATCCGCAACCAAAGTAGCACGGTTGTAGAAATTCTTAGGAAGTTCACAATCCCTAAGGATTCGATCCGTAAATAATTGTGTATAGCAGGTTACAATTAAAGTGTGGACTTAACTAGTGTATCCATAACGTGTTCATATTCTTTCGTACTATCACGAAGCAATAAAAAACTAACCCTATGACTTGATCATGTGACACTGTTGGCTTTTAAGGTAAAAATAAATAATTGATGATAGCACCTGATATCTTTGTCAACCAACAAATAAAGTTTACTAACAGCATCACATATATTGCTCTGACTGATCCCAATGTGTGTCATGGAACAGGTGTGCTGGTGCGGGAATCGAAGCCATGATCGTTTACGCCTCAACCGGCGTCATAACCACTGCGCTATATACTAAAAGGTACCATAGCATCATCATCATCGGTAGGACGTCCAATGTTGAACATAACCTACTAAGAGGCCTGTAGACCTAGCAGGAACCGCTTACGTTTCGGTAATCGAAAAGTACACGATACTCTTTTTTCTGTCTTTAAGAAATTAAGTAACGTTTACTTTTCGATTACCAAAACGTTAGCGGGTCGTGCTAGGCTTACAGTTCAAAGTAGTCTGCTTACACCGAAATCGAGCGGCTTTTATGAGGTTATAATCCATTGGTCTTCATACAAAACTCAAAACAACATCCTTACCTTGCCTACGTTAATTGCCCTGTCCTTCAAGACCTTGATGTGAAGTATTTTAGGCCGATGCGGTGAAGGGTCGTCTCCCGTCAAATTCTAGAAAAAAGAAAGGTAATTGTTTACAGATGTTGGAACACTTGTAATTAATGAGATTAGAACCAATTTAAGAAAGATTTAATCCAAAGAACTTATTTCGGATCATCAGTTGGGTTTCAGATAATTATACTCCACAATAGTGTATTAACAACATTGAGATAACCCTTCAACAAGGTTTCTGTTTCGCCCGATGGTTGACTGGTAGAGAATACATTTAGGCATTAAGTCCGCCAACTGTACTTTTTCTTTTTGCAATAATAATAATAATTTATTTAATTTCAATCAACAAAGGATCATCAATGGCATTACATTCATTAAATTAAATTACAATTACATTCAATTAAATTCGTATTCATAAATTAAAAGATAATAATAACAATAAAGGACACATCAATTTACTAATTATTAATTTAATTTATATTTAAAATAAAATGAAGAATAAATAAAATAAACCCTAGAAGAAGAAAAAGGTGTGTTCCACTATTATTTCTAGATGTGACACAAGCATTGGACAACGTTTGGTCATAATTGAAACAATTCCATAGCAAGTTACAAGAATTCTGGAATCAAGAATTCAAGAAATAAAGTTTATAAATAGAATAAGATATTGCATACTTGAGACTCATAGGGATAGAAGTGTCTCAAGGAAGTGTTTCGAGGTCTAACTCTGTACTGTAGGCCTAGCACGAACCGATAACGTTTTGGTGATCGAAAAGTAAACGATACTTTTTTTCTTAAAGACATAGGAAAAAGAAAAAAAAAGTGATGTTTACTTTTCGATTACCAAAACGATAGCGGTTCGTGCTAGGCTTACTGTAAACAATTCGATAGGATCAATGAAGAAAGTTCGAACTACAGTAACTTGTATTTAGAACTAAGACAACTGGACTCCAAATAGAGGATGAAGCTCAATAAAAATAAATCAATGTTATAGTTAATTTCATATAGTCCAACTATTGTAAGAAATACATTTTGACAGCTGCCAGTGTCAATATAAATTGAAATTCAGGCAATACTTGAATAGTTCAAGTGTTCTGTCAAGTTCAAAAGTCAAGCCACAGTTTATGAAACGTATTTCTAATGAAAAGAGTAACCATCGAGTTTCTTGCTTGAATCTTCTCGATAGAAGCAACTTCCGAACCGGTGGTAGTCACTTTGCTCGTTTATTTTTTTTGATTCTGTCTTGACGTGTCATAAATGCTTGTTATAAGCTTACATGAACAAATGGTTTTTTTGCTTTTATTGCATTTAAGTACGAAATGTATTTCATCAGTAGGACTGTAGATTAGTTGGTACTCACTGCGTACGGTGTAGCTCCCCGAATGATGTTGACTCGGTTGCAGTACGGAGCCAGCGCGGCCAGCTTCTGAGTGGGCCCGACCGGCCGGTACTTGCCGCTGATCTCGCACGCTGACCACAGGCCTAGCCGAATGAAACAATAGCCTGGAAGTACAAGTTGTTCTTCTCAGTTAACAAAATTAAACCTTAATAGCGAAAGCTAATATAAGTTATGTATTTTGTTTACTATTTATCTATGTCGGACGACTTCTCAAAGGCTTTGTCAGAATATCAGCGTCGTTTTTTGTATAATTTATTTTGTTCCGTTTTTTTTTCTTTGTTGTTTACCTTTTGTCATTGTTTTTAATTTGGTTGATATTTTTGTTTTGTTTTCCCTGTGAGGTTCAAACAGTTTTTTTCTTTCTTTTTCTTAAACGTTAAGTAAAGAGATGGGTGACTGACCCAACTGATATAAGTGACAATGTACATTTTAGACATCTCTGTGCTCCACACGTCCGTGGACGTCGGAGGATGCGTCCACAGATGGATCATCATGAGCCGTCCACACATCTGACGTCATCAGTCAGTCCGGAGTTATGAAGGCAGACGCGTCAGCCGTCGTTTAGATACCTACCTACCACAGACGCATCTGCAGATGACATCCGCGGACGCGTCTTCCGAGGTGTGAAGCCAGCATAACATGTACCTCTTCCAAATATGGACTGAGGCCGCGTGTTGATGCAGGGTGCGCCAAAGTTCACCTAAAATTCTAACTCCTAATATCGGAACTCCGAAAATTTTCTTCCTAAAATTTTTCATCCTAACAATCCCAATTCCTAACTTCGCTTTTCCTAATGTTTTAGTTCCGAATCATTCAACTTCATAATTTCGATAGCCATAAACACTTATATCCTAATTTTTGTCAACCTAACCGTCTTTGACCCTAATTCTACACTGGAAAAATGAATCTTTTCTCTATGAAAAACTATGAATTAGTTGTTCCGACTCTAGAGTCGGGGCGAAACCGACACGGATAGATTAGGTTAGAAGGTTTCCTTCGTGGTTATTTTTTTTTTAAACCCCAAAAACAACTTGCCTGATTAGCTTGCTGCTTGCGTTAACCCCAGCACTTTTTATGATCTTTAGCAATGTGCATTTATTATTGTGTGTATTCATTACGTTATGAAAAACAACATTAGGAGATGAAATATTATGAATTGAAGTTTTAGGAAACATGAGTGTTATGAACATCGTCATTAGAACTACAAAAAGTATGAAAGAAAACTTTAGGACTAAAAATTTTAGGAAGAGTGATCATTCGGATCACAAATCGTTAGGAAGAACAATTTCGGAGAAACAACTTTAGGTGATTCAATATGGACCCGTTGATGCATGGTTTGTACTGAGTTGAAGTGAGGCCTCTTGCCAGCAGTGGAGACGTAAAGGGTATTTTTTAATGGTATTTAATAAAAAACGCGTGTAATACATTTCATTTACAAATTAGTTGGAATTTTGCCGGGTTCCTGACTGAGTAGTCTGCTTCTGGTATTTCTATATTTGGATAAATATACAGCATTGTGCATGTGAAATAAAGAAACGTAATTGAAGGTATCTTAATTATATGTATTGTCTTACCAGAGCAATATGAGTCCCACCCTGCTTCATGGTATGACTGCTTCACATCAAAAGGTGTACTCAGTCTGATTGGGTTGACACCTTGCTCTAGCTTCTTACACTTTCCTTCAGAGAAGAATTCATACAAACTGTAATAAAGAAGTGCAATATTAAGTCAAGACTAATAGTGTTTTTCTAATAAAAGAATTATGTAATGTTCAATGATATTTTAAAAAAAAGAGGTAGATAGGTTAGTTGTGCTGAAAAAGTGGCACCCGAAATCAGCCGTGCTATTCCGGCGGTGCACATCGCACGTGCGAGCATCGATGTCGAAGGGAGATTGCGTTTTGGCATTCCGGCGATCACTTTAACTACGGTGGCGCTGCGATTGTGATGGTGGCAGTGAAACGTACTACTTTTCCATACAAATGACAAACTCACGGCATTCCCAACGTGCAATCTGACAGCCGACCTTCGATCGCATCTGTCACATTTTCAGTTCGAAATTGAGTGATCCATTTGTTAGTTTTTCAGGAAGAATCTCATATAATTTCACTACTACCATCGAAATGTCTTGTTCATTTTCATTCTCAAATATTTTAAAAGAAGCACATGCTTTTTTTAGACGTGATCGCCAGTCCACGTCAAGCTGCAAATTTGCGCCGTTTGCCAGTGTTCAATGATAGCCGGGATTATGTGGTCCTATACACGGGTCCTATATTGTTTGTCTGAAGAGCTCTTTCAAAACCTTATTGAGGAGATATATGTTTCAACAACAGTACAATGGAAAACAGGTTTTTCCACTGCACACAATTGATGCAATTGTGTGAAACTTGTGTAAAAATATTGTAGAGGGAACACCTGAAGTGCACTACAGTGAAATTCATGCTACTGCCCGCAACAGTGTAGAGAGAGCAATAGGAACCCTTTCATTAGGAGCCTGACACAAGAGGAAAAAGTGCTGTCCTGCATAATATATCGACAGAGCAGGGCTTCCTGCCCAGACTTTTGGTTAACACGAAGAGGCTAGGGAGGCCAGCTTAGACACCTGGGCAAGTGGCAGAGGAGAAAACTCTGTAATAGAAACTAGAGTGAAATTTTGATTGGCCAATCAGCCAGACCCTAGCTAGATCAGCTATGGTGTGCCAGTACATTATAAAATAAAAACACTTCAAATTATTTTGCTTCGTTTTATTCACAGAAATGAATTAATTCATTTACAACAACACTGTCATAAAGATTATTACAGGTTACCCCAATGCAATGCGTTTAATGTAGACATAAACTTAAGCTAACATTAAACAAAAACAAAGAAACTCAACATAAAATAAAAACTTTAAAAATTACAAACCACTGGCAACCTAAAACAAACAATGTAGCCTTAATGTGAATTCAGTCATGGAACAACAGAATATGTCCACCGTATTAGCAACTTGGTTGAGTGTGATCAAGCTTCCTGTAAAGGGGGCCTCTTTGAGGACATTGGTTCGAGCGTGCGGAATTGCAAACAAAGCAGACAAAATCTTAATTACTTCTAACTTCAAAACTTTATTGCGCACTAAGTGGATTCATGGTGTTGTAATAATTAAAGCACTCTTAACTTAGTGACCCTTTGCAGGTACTTCAATGGTCTCTAGGACAATTTACTTAACAACTAGATATTGCATAGATACAATTTACTGAAAAACTAACAGTTCAGTTTTCACTGTCCAAACAACAAACTAAGATATAAATTAACTATGGATAGCCAGCAACTCTTTACCTCTCATATTTCAATAAGGTTGTAATAAGCCCTACTGTTATTGACCGGTTGGGATCATCACTCTCTATAATTGTTATTAATCACAAGATTTCAAACAACCGATTGTTGCTAATTAAAACACACCCTAGCACACAGTGAAAAAACTTCTTTTATTTATGTTCTTTGGTTCAAGTTTTGAGCGCTGAAAATGTATTTCATCTCCTTTGTGGATTGTAGAGCTGATGCAATATTTTAAAATATCTGCATGTTTTGGATGCTGTGCTGTTCTTCTAGTCTCAAAAAGCTGCTAAATTTCAATTGTCGCTATGACAGTGGCAACGGTGGTCTCCAGCGCCCTGGAGCTGCAACAAATAAATATAATCTTGAGCCAATGTTTATTTCCATACATGGATGTAGAAGATTTTTGGATTGATAGGAGTATATTTTAGGAAATATTTTAGTAACAGATACCTTTGTCTATTGTTTTCATGATTTTAGCACTTCCCTCCATGCTATTTAGGTGAATGGCCAATCTTTCCCAACTCTTGCGTGCTGTGTCTCAAGCACTGGCTACTTTTGAGAAACCTTTAGCCAGGCTTGGGATTTTTTTTCCAGGAACTCAACTAGAGCTTCTACTTGTGCCCGAGTTGGGTGCGGCGACCGTTCGTTAGTAGGACTGCAATAAAAGTTATCTATTATTAACTACATTCTTATTGTATAGTCAGGTAAACGTAGGTTACCTAGAAGTGTTATACTTACTTCATTACGTTTTTTATTCACATAAATAGGTATTGAATGTTGTTGAAGACTAAACTTCGTGTTATAAAAAATTACAAAACAAACAAACGACCAAACAACAATAACAATCAAGTGTCAAATTGAATTGTCATGTCATCCATGTTTTTTTATTTCGCAACTACGGCCCTAAGGCTATTTAGCCAAAATGGCCGTAAATATTTCATTTTATCCTGTTTTTTGATGATTGTGGTCCAAATAGTGAAGACTCAACTATTTAATTGGCCTATTAAATGGTCAACTCATCATTTTCTTGAGTTTTTGTCTAAATAAATGTTAATCATTTTTTTTTCGATTATAACTTTTCATACATGCAAACACTAGCTCGATTCGCTACTCACAGCACTTCACCCGTACTTCGGTAGTGAACGGGAATACCGATTTAAAGTGATGGGAGTTGACGATCGAAGCGAGTTTGATCACTCAACCACGTGCGAAGCGAGTTTTGGCGTCCGCCGGAATAGCATAGCAGGACTTCCGATCACCTGAGCAAAGCATTGACAGTTTGAAGACAACACTGCGCAACATGTATCTGTCTCGTTTACGCTCTAGTAAATAATCATGCTATCTTGAACACACAGTCAAATCATAGGATACGCCAAGGGAATTTTTGACTTCGCGCAGTACTGACATAACCTATCTACGTCGTTTTTATTGTTATATCATTGATTATGTTGTAAATGCTTAATGAAGACTATTTCACAATACTTACTCTTGGAGAGCATTTGATTTCCACACTTCATCAAAAGTTAACTTCCTGGCCATTTCGTGGGAAATGTATTTTGTATCATAAATATTAGGAAACAATTCATGAATATTTTTCTTGAATGTTGAATACTTATTTGGCAAAGGTCCTATAAATTGGTTGTGCAAGAGGACTATATCCAAAAATATATTATGGCCTATTATAGGTTTCTTGTGAGATGCTAACAAATCAATAATCTGGGTAAAACCTAGAAGATAACTCTTTAGATTATCATCTAATATTGTTCTAGGAGCATTATTAGCACCTTCTACATATCTATCTCTGTATATTAGAACCTGTAAAAAGGAAAAAACAAAATTTAAATCATAACTAGAGCTATTTATGGATATTTGGTAGGGACTCTCATTAGAGCAAAATAAATAGTAGTTACATATTCACATAAAAATATTGAAGATAAAACAGACATTAGCTCACACATGTTGAGACATGCGGATGCAGGAGCCTGATTGGATGACTGCTAACTGCTTTTCTTTCTGGATATATATTTCTATATTTAGTACATATTTCTTATTTCAGTATTACTGTGTATCTTCCATTTATTTCTCTGTCAATCAATGTTTTTTTCTATCGTTTATCTAATAAAGGCCATATTTATTAAATTTATTATTTATCTACAACTTAGTAATTTACCTTATTGCTATTACCTAAACTATCTGTGGTAAGGACTTCTGGAAATCGCATCCGTATTTCATGGTGCACAATGTATCTAAGCACTGGACTCTTAACATCTAAGTACAACGTTTCTTCATCACTATTGCTGAGCCACCTGAAACAAGGTACATGTTGCATCACAAAAACTCCAAAGCTACATAAAAAACAAAAAATTAACTCCCATAAAAATATGGGCTTTGCCAGGCATAAACATTAAAACTCTGCCAAATGATAAATATAAATATCTAGCCAAAGTGACACTCTAGACACAATGAACACAGTAACTAGCACCATATAGATTACCATAATTATCGACAAAGCACATTGTTTACCACTGACATTGTTTTGATCTTAAAAAAAGTGCAGCACTAGCTTCAAAGTTAGGTACAGGTTGAACTTAGTGTTGATTATTGACAAACAGGGCAATATACATTATAACTGTAGGCATACGGTGCCATAAAAGCTTTTATCACTTGCCTAAGGTTTAAAATAACTTCACTTGGTAAAATAACAGTTCTGTACTGTGTAATGGCTAACTACCTGATACTGGCAGAATTGTGGTAAGCACAGATATTGCCATCAAACCAAAAGAAGAAGAAGAAGCTTTTGTCACTTAAGAAGATGCTATTCTGATGCACAGACATAAGCTATCACTATCATGTTACTCAATTGCTCAACAGCAGGAGTGAATAAATTGTCCCTTAGGATACTCTACTGTGCGAATTAATCAGTCCATTTATAAGTTAGAACTCATAATATTCTGTACCTTAACCCTTATTGTTAAAGCTTAAAACCAATTAAAGTTGACATTGCTTGAGCTGGTTAAAGTTAAGAACCTTAGATATTTATTTCCGGCCGCTTACCTCGATACTTCAGAGCAGTAACTTTGCAGCAGTTTTTCATCTTCCATTTCTAATCCTTGGGTAAGATTGTCACACATACTTTGTCCTTTAAAATGTTCTTGGATTTTACTTTCTTCTGCTTTACTAAGATATGGAAGGCCTTCATATGTAAACTGTAATGTAAAAGGGTCCATCTTTAATATTATTGTTCAGAACATAATGCTACTTCAATCTCATTTTTATTTTAATAAGAACAGAGCATAAAGTTTGATACTGCTTTAGTGGTGTAATTAGAATTACCTTATTGAAATCGAAATTGTGTCTACAGAGAAACCTGAGAGTAGAAGCTTGAAATATGAATGATTGATCTATATCTCCAAACACTTGCGGACAGAGATGAAACGTGTATCCAACTGCTGTATATGTGTCACTATCCCTGTCATACTGGAACATGGTCAGGCCAATCTGGGTCATCATCATTTGGCTCACTTTAGACTTAATTTTGTTGTATCTGTCTTCATTTGTATCAAATAATCTGAAAAGTTTCATTAATGCACATCAATACTCAGTTACTGTAGCATTTATTGATAAAATACTTGATTTTGTTGGTTTTTAGTTAGAGTTTAAGTGCATCCATTTAATTAGCAACATAGAAATAGGGTAGGTTAACAATACACAACTTTCTCTGTTTTAGGTTAGAAACAATAATTTTATTATAAAGTGTTGAAATGATTTGTTTAAGTGCTCTTGTAAAGTAGCAACTGTCATACCTATGTTTGAATGTTTCCCCTGATAGAATTGCGGTGAATTCGGCATCAAATCCAATGAAACACGATTTTTTCAAGTTTTTGGTTATATTAACCAATTCCTCGACGAAATTGGACTTCGTTATATCCATTGTTGAAGTTTTTGCAATGATAGCATACTATTAAAGAATGAATTTGTGAATTCTA
Organism: Udea ferrugalis; assembly: GCA_950022985.1. Classification (NCBI taxonomy): domain Eukaryota; kingdom Metazoa; phylum Arthropoda; class Insecta; order Lepidoptera; family Crambidae; genus Udea; species Udea ferrugalis. The sequence goes on from OX465520.1 coordinate 4,906,727, forward strand.
GGGCATTTACCACTTAGGAAATTTAATAAAAAAATGTTTTTTGATAAAGATAAATTAACAAAAACACTCGGTTTTGGAAACTTCAATATGTCAAATTAACATTGACAGTTGATTGACACTTTTGTTTGATTGACAGATGCGGCGGGCCGGGCGGTCCGAAGCACGCCATAGGTGATTGTGAGCGAACAGCGAAAACAAGCGATTGTGAGCACGTATTCGCTAACTAATAGGCCTAGCCTATGCCCAAGAGTGGGCATCGTTCGGCTGACATGATGACATATGAAATTGCGTCTCACAACACATGTCATTTCACATTTGTGTGAGTATTGTCACGCCTCTGTTTTCGAATTCTCGTTTTAAGAACGTTGCGTATTACGTAAGTACTTCCTCTTTAATTTTAATCAAAGCTCAATAGTTAGTTCCCGATAAAGAAAGTTTTTGGATCAGTCAAGTAAAGTCTGCCATGCACCTGAAGTGGTTCTTATAAGACCGGTGGCGTAATCAGTGAGCAGCTCCCACCTTCGGTAATTAATACACCTATGAACCAAGTTGGAAGGGCTTAGTGTCGTAGCGGGCATGGCAGGGTACAACTCGTGTGCGTTTAAGGAACAACCTGTAAGTTTCAAATTCCCTATTTGTTTTGATTGTTCGTCAATCGACACCTGAGTCTTCAGTCTGAGATCTTGTGTTTTGTTGCGGGCCCAGTAGGGTACATTGGGAGCCAGCAAGCGGGAGTACGGGGTTGCTCTGGCACGGCATCCACCGAGACGGCGTAAGTGCCTGCGTACTCCAGGCGCTTTTGTGGCCCCTTTGTCCCCTCTTTGTTAGGAGATAGGTTGGATGGGTTCCTATTAGGGCTAGCACTGGCGGTGGAACAGTGTGGAATCACTTTCGGTAGGATCCAGCTTCGCCGTCAAAGTGCCGCGGTTGAGTGCCGTGGGGCTTTAGTCAGTAGGAGACCGACATAACGTCATCGTCCCCCTGGGCAGCGAGGTATCCATGAGGATTTGGCCACGGAAAATAAAGGTATACTGTTCAGTGCCTCCTTCACCACAGTGGAGTTAGGAGCCGCAGAGCTCCATATGCGGGGTAAGAAGACTGAACGAAATATCCGATACCCTCCATATCTGCGGAGACTCAATAAGGATTACCTCAGGGACCCGTGAGATTATGTACTCAGACCGAGACGCAGCTCCACGACGTTACCCCGTCGAATCTGGAGTTCCACAGGGGTCGGTATCAGGGCCCTCACCTGATATACTCTTCGCATTACCCACATATGGGACTTTTGCGACGATTCATGTATATCTACCTCGCCATTCCGAGAATAATGAAACTAAGTTGGTATTTCCGACTTCTACAGACTAAAATCAGGAGAAGAATAGTGCTAAAAGCTAAAATCCCACAGTACATACCGCCACGTTTGAATCTGAGAGGATTAACAAGCAAGGCCTCTATGACAGGCTCAGTAAAGACGGCTCAAATATTATTCCCATGTGAATTGTTGCAACAGGATTTAGTTTTATGACAAATGGGCAGTGTCGATCTCAAGCTTCACATCATTGAGTAACAGATCGTGCCATACATGTCTACCTATATCTGCCAATCAGGGGGAGGGAGCTCGAATCAGTGTTGGCATTCCGGCCAACATCACTTCACATCTCGGAGCTTCTCGCTTACTTCAATCATTAATACTCTTCACTTTGAATTAGTATTTTCTCTCATTTTGTATGTAGGTAAATAGTTTAATTGAATAATATTGAAAAAGTTTAAACTTCATTCGGGGTGAGTTATTTTGTAATGTCTTTTTTTGGTTTTTGGATCTTCATCATTAAACTTGAGTTTCTTTGCGACAGTGGTCGTATGAGAGAAAAAACCTCAACCAAATTTCATGTTTTACACTAGTTCCTGTGAAGTGTATTGATGATTAAAGTAAGCGTGAAGCACCGTCTACGGACTACGGTGTGGTCTACGGACCACATTTACAATGCGGCAGATTATTCAGAAGTCTGTGGAGTTATGATCTACTACTCTACTTAGGGAAGAAAAAACGGCCTCGTGGTTAGTTAGACCGATCAAACTAGGCGAACTTTTAAAATCCCTTTGCTCCGATAGTAGTACTGACAGGATTTGAGAAGTCCTTAAAATCCGATCAATCGAATATATTCGTATTCCGATTGATCGGACTGATTAATTAATAGTCAATCGGACCTTGCGACCTACCTATCTTTCGGGTGTTTTGTTATCCTCACGACCCTCATCTAGAGCATTAGGAAACTCTGTTTTTTTGTGAATGGATAACAGAGTTCTTGAACAGTGGCGGTGCGTATCATTGCTAATATTTTATAGGTCATTGGTACTTCACACAATCCACCAACACACTCTGGGTGCCCTAAGTATTAGATTCAAAAGGCTGTTTATACGGCAAGTTCAATATCAAAAGTAGGACGCCCTGTACCTACTAACAATCAAATTATAGCAAGATAAAAAATGATGTAAGTAGGTATTTAGTTCAGCTACGTAACTGGTTGTAAATAGGCATGCAGAGTTTAGTACAATCCATTTGATTGCATAATCTGATGTGACGTAACGCACGGGTTCTGAGAGAGAGAGAGCTCGCACGCGGTAATTTACTTCCGAATTACCCAGTTTGGGTCTGAAAGGTATGGCCTGATGGTGCAGTGTTGCATCAATCGGGCTCCACGAGGCCAGTCACCAGTCGCCAGCGGTTGGTCGGCTCGCGTGGTCGCGCTGTCACACGCAACCTGCCAACGTTCCGATTCACAAACATGTAACTTTTAATTGCGCGGGAAAAGTTTTGTATTTTTTTTAAACTTGTCAAAGTAAACAAGCATCATGGAGACTGAAAAGAAAATGGAAAGCACTAGTGTACAAGTGGAGAAACCTAATTACATGTTGATGTCCTTGCAGAGGATACTCGTGTTGTCTGTAATAATAGCCGGTGTTGTTGTGGTCGTTCATTACACGCCGATGCCAGGTAATTTTACTGTATAATGAACCACTTTCGTTAATTAATAATTTACACTAATTAATGTCTATTGTTGTTGTTCTACTTATAAATGTTAGTGTATATAAAATGAGCAAGTTTCACTATTTTTAGACATACAATATGTAACAATTAAACAAGTCCAAATCTACATATTTTACATAATCATAAACAATTAGCGAAGATACCTAGAGAAAAAATCAAAACGTACCTTATTTCATGCATAGATAAATAAAATAAATAAATAATATAAAACTTACCTAATATTAATATGTATAAGAAAACCTTGAGGATACCAACCACATTTACCAACATCACACATTTCTTAACTTACACCACCTTATTGATCTTTTTTTCGTTATCTGAAGGTTGCATGGAAGAAATCACTTTCAGCGATGAGTGGCTAATTCAACTAACTATAAGTACTAGACTCGTGTAGGTAGTATGTGTGTATCTGAATTGCTTACTTGATGCAAAAAAGAACATATTAAAATCAAACATCCTGTTCCTGTCTGGCGATCTATACGCTGACATGATTAACTTTTAATTGGGTGCAGTAAATTACCTGCCATAACACTGCAACTAATTAAAAGTTAGACAGTAGGTACCAGGCTACAGGTAGGTGTAGGTAGGTGACAGACGTAGTCTAGGTGTTAATAACTTGTTTTTTCTGTTACTACTTATTTCTGTATTGACACAAAAACATTTTGTGAATACTAAATAATAACAGTATTAATTTAGTAGTAGTTCACCTTGCACTTTTGCACATGTAGCTCATACAATCATGGAAAATATAAACAAATAAGCTAAAATGTTTCATCCTCTACATCATCTTTGGTCAAAAGCTAATGTGGAATTTTAACCCAATTTTTCATGTTGACTTTTTATTGCCCTTTACAGAGGAATACTTCGAGAACTGCGACCGAGAGTGCCACGAGCTCGACTGGCCCATGATATGTCGTGTGAAACTAGTCATAGAAGTTTACAAAACACTTAGCAAGTAAGTGCAGTCTAATGTCAATGTACGTAACATTGACCTATTGCCCTTTTCACAAACACAATTTAGAATGACTCTGCCACTATTTCGTCAGAATTTAGAATAATAAGAAAATTTAAAATATTTCCAGATCCTGCGGCAGTTGTACTGAGAAGAATGGAGGAGACTGTCCCTCAATGTGCATATCGGCAGACGGTCGGTTGCGCGGCGTGCTGTCCGCCAACCGCGCGCTGCCCGCGCCTGCGCTGCACGTCTGCGCCAACGACATCCTCGTCGTCGACGTCGTCCACCGCGCGCCGGCGCACGCCCTCTCCATCCACTGGCGCGGTCAGCCCCAGAAAGAGACTCCCTTCATGGACGGCGCTCCCATGCTCACCCAGTGTCCACAGCCAGCATACACCACCTTCCAATACAAGTTCCGAGCCTCCGCCGTCGGCACGCACATGTACCATGCCCACTCGGCTGCTGACGCCGCCGACGGCCTCGCCGGAGCCTTCGTCGTTCGGCAATCTCCTCGACTAGACCCTCTGAGCAAACATTATGACATAGACTCTACAGAACACACCATCTTCATTGCCGAATGGGGACATTCCATGGGACCCTTAGCCGGCATGATGGCTAATGTTCCAAATGCTGAGTCTCTCCTGATAAACGGAAAAGGAAAAACATCTGAATCACAAGACGCTCCCGTATCGAAGTTCAACGTCGAATACGGGAAACGATATCGATTCCGACTGGGATACGGCGGGGGATCCAAAAGTTGTGCGGTAACGTTCTCGATTGATCAACACACGCTAAAGCTCATAGCGCTAGACGGGCACGGAATCGAGCCGCAACAGGTGAAATCCATCAGGTTGGGCCGGGGTGAACGCGCGGATTTCGTTTTGGAGGCTAAAAGGGCGCCGAGGGCGTACCCGATAAAGGTGGTGGCCGATAAATCATGTCAGGAAAACTTGGAAGGTGTCGCTGAACTAGTGTACGGAAGCGAGGAGTCAAAAGTGTTACATAAGGACGATGACGTTGGCTCTGAAGTAGAGCGTGAGTTTTCTACAGTGATCAGTGACCGGTGCGGAAATGAAAATGTGTTGTGTTTAGACGAAGTGAGTGCGGCGGAGCGGCTGCCAGACGTGCTGGCCGGACACCCCGACGAAACCATCTACGTGCCTTTCAATTATTCTACAAGGCAGATTTCGGCGAAACGAGTCGGTGAGTGTGATATTTATAGATAAGATTTGATAAGTAATGGCGATAGTTTATTTAGGTTGTTAAAACTTTTGGAACACATAATGAAGGATGCAGGCTGAAACGTAATTGGGCATTATACCACACAGTGCCAGCCAACCCCAAACTTTGCAAACCTAAGGCAGGGATACTAGACACCGTCCGGGGGAGTGCGTAGAAGGCTTCGTGCCAGTCACCCCCAACATGGACGATGAGAGGGAGTCCCACAGTTTTTGGTGGGTATGCCACTGGGTGTCACCTTTCCAGTGGTGAGTCCCACATAACCCGTCCGCCCCCGCTGAACGGGTATGCGTAACGTCATTTCCTCCGGGACAAAAAAAGGGATCCTAGACAATTTTATTGATAAACGTACTTACAAACTTTTTAAACCTATACAAACGGACATGTTCTTGCACACAATTGTGTGTATGTACTGTGTTGGGATCGAACCTGCGACCTCTGGTGTAGATAGTAGCTAATTTCTTTACCATTACCCGTTTGTCATTACATTCGAGTACGTATTACCACCGTTGTTCGGGACCTAATTTGAGGCAATAATGTCGCATTATTTTTAATTTGAACTCATTATGGGTAATTACTATCGAGTAATTGTGAGTATATCAGCCCGTACTTTAATTATGTCAGTGGTTTAAGCTCTGCTTTTCGTTTTCATGTGCATATTTTTAATTAGTTGGAGATCGTTATTATAATAATAATAACTGGAGCCCATAATCGTTTTACAATCGTGTTTTCAACACTTTAGGATTTACGACGTGCAATAATGATTATATTTTAGAAACTTAACCTACTCTACATCATAACATAAGTAGTTTATGTAGATAGGCAATTAAGAATGAGCCCTTACAGTTGGCGTCTACTACATGGGAAAACATGTCATTATTTTGAACATAGGTATAAATTGGCTACATCCAAATGTTAAACATGTTAAACAATTAATCATTCCATGTCGTTAAGAAACCGTTGCGCTAGCGCAGGCAGCTCTTAACAATTAAGTAAGGTAACGTGTCTTTTAGCACCCATGAGTGCAACACGGACCTCCGCCGAGGTAGATAAAACATATTTAGTTTTGCACAGACACACGCATTCGAAATTGTGTTGATTGATTTTTATTACACATCAAGATAGGTGACCATTGTTGCACACATCAATCTGTTTTTTCTGCGTCGGTTTCAGATGATGCCTAACAGAGGTGTGGGTCACGCCTTAACTGACGAAACATCGTTCAAGATTTCCAATTCTCCTTTTTAGTAGATCCCAAAAACTGTTTAGGTAGTTAAGCGTATATTTTTCGTCACAAACATGCCCACAAAAAATTATATGTAGAGGTAGACTCTTGTTTAATTCCCTTACTGAGAGAGAGTGAAATCGCGTATTTCAACCCAATTGATTCGTATTTCACAGCCTTTTTCAAATTATGTCGGCTAACCGCTGATTTCTTTCACAAGTCACAACGTTACCAGATTAAACGGCAAGCCCAAGGCGCACAAATCAAAAAGTTTAAGTAACGTGTCTGGAGGGACCTCGGCCTGGGGCTAGACTAGGAAAAAGCAATCAGACATAACTTTGAGAAGAAAAGCGGTCTGAAACGACCCGGTAACGCAAGTCGGAAAATACTTCACAACCTAACCCATAACTCACCTGAGAATAGGTAGTACTTTTTGTGAGGCAACCAAACCAAAAACTCACTCGCCAAAGGGTTGGAAAATACCCTAGGCGTTTGGGGAAAATTTCACCGTCTAATAAACAAGATCTTATCAGAAATTAAAACAAGCCGTTTTGTTTGTTACAAATTGCGAAACTTTTGAAGACTTCTTTCCAAATAAACTTAAACGAACTTTTAATTGACTATTTTCGGTTGTAAACTGAAGAAAATTGTTGCTAAAGTAAAATAAAATGCTAAAGTTTCAGGATAAAACTTAATTTTAACAGATAACTAAGTAACTGACTAGCTACGGAGCCCTACCCGAGTGGTTTTTCATATGTTCAGAATTAGGTAAATTATAAATGTGAGGTATACCTTCAAATTCTTTGTCAATGCTTTTATTGTTGATAAATACAAATCAAATCTTTTGGAGAATATTTTGTAATTATTTCACTCTATTTCAGGCAGAGTTCTTAAAGAATTCTGCTCCTAATAGTTTCAAAAAGTAGTTTAAAGGAAGAAAGAAAGAAAGAAAAGTTTTTTATTGGCCCCACAGTAGGCAACATTAAAAATAACAAACAAGAATCAGGATATGAAAAAAAAACACACAAAGCAATTTACACAGATAAAAAATATACATACGAAAGTTTGAAGTTTCTAGACTGACAAATCTTAAAATGATGCTGTTTTCGTTGCAAATATAAAACGCACCGCTCTGTGTAGCGAGTGCCACGACCTGCATTACGCAATCTTGAGTTAAGAGCGTTGCCAGTGGGTCGACTTATTTCGTAACCACCTCTGAGGAGTGGAGGAAATGGATTTTATGCAGCAATACGTTTGCTCAGATTTGATTTTTGTCAATGACCTACAATCATAGACCACGTGACATATGTATCGTATGCTATAGCATTTGGGCCAGCGCGCAGCTAGTTAAAACAAAAAAAAACTATATCCGCGGAGAGTTGCAGGGTCACATTTGTGTATCTTTTGTCAAATTAAAACCGCCGCGCGCCGTGGGCCAGTAGGCTTATCTCCAGATGCCATGCCCTTAATCATAAAACTAGTATTCATCCCTCGTAGTCGACTATATTTTTATTAAGAAGTAGCAATATGTTATTAAAATATAAAATCATTTCATTAATAAAAACGCGTTCAACGTCGCTTTTGACGCAGCGGCGTGTATCAATGTGGATATTTTGCATTGTTCTCCTGTCTGCGTGGTCTTCGTTGGAGACGGTAGGTAGGTTGCGCGTTGGTCTAATCCTCTGCGTCGTTTTGAATTATATTTTATTGATACGAGTATGCCACATTTTGCGTTGCGTCATCGCATGAATGTTTCATTCAATGGATCTCACTCATGTGCAAAGGCTATAAGACGGACACGATCGTAAAAATCCAAATACGACTCCTGGCAATTAAAATACCTTTACTGCTAATGCAGTTTTAAAATTTCTAAATCGTTTCTTTTGTGCGCTTTTCAACGAGAATTTATGATATGGTTGTTGTTTCTACTCCACCAACACCGGTTACTATTTATGTTGTATTTGTTCAAGCTTCATACTTAAAGGAAATGACATTATTTCTTTACTAAGGTGTTTGAAAGGATTACTTTAGCTACCTACTTCGAAACAATATTTCTATATGGTTAGCAGTTTCGTTGGTCTTAATTGTACTAAGTGATGGTTTTGTAATTTCATAGAAATACGTCTTTCCTAACCTATGTTGAAATATCAGAAAAATGAACTGTAGGTACGAGTATTTTACTGAATGATTCTACACTGTTAAAAATTAACTCTTCTAGTGAATAGTATTGTTTAATGAGATTATTATCTCTAGGAAAATCTAAATTTGGACAGTCTGGTGACCTGGTGAACCTCCATTTATGATGGGAATAGCCAGACTCAATTGTCTTAATTTTCACACCAATGTGTTAAATACTTGCGCATGTCATTAAAACAGTAAATATTTTGTGAAAGCATACAGTTTTTTAAAACAACTGCGTTGTGTGAACGCGACTGTACAGCTCTTGCCAATTAACTTTTTATATTTATTTTTTTCCGCTCCATTGTAAAGAATAAATTTGCTGGAGTTGAGGTGGCATGTGTTTACCTTCACACGTGTAATTATATGAGGATTTGCTTTTTCAGCCAATTAAATAGGTCCTTTATTGAGAAAATATTTTCAAACGCAGTTTTAAATATTAGCTGTTTGCTTAAGCAAGGTTTACTAACAGCTACTAAGAGCATTAATTAGTTAAGTATCGTGATTTAATATCCTATTTATTTAATTTGAGGTTACATAAACGGCCTATACATATACGTCCCACTGCTGGGCACAGGCCTCACCTCAACTATGAGGCGGAAAAAGCCATACGGGCTATACACGCGGGCTCAGTGCGGATTGTTGGAGAGGTGTAAGGTTAGTGAGCAACCTTAATGTCAGGTGTTACCAAGCCGCCCTAATGCCTCTGATTATAGAATTAACGACTGACATCCAGCGATGAAAAGATGAAAGGACTTGAGGTTTTTAAGCTCTTTAACAGTAACTCGACTCAATTCATACGGTTAATAACTCAATGAGTCTTTAAACCCTGAACCTTAACCCTTATTTGAGTCCAAGACTGGGGCCTCTAACTCTACTTTATGACTTGAGTCATTTTGAAATGACTCCAAATTTTAAACGACTCGAGTCTTAACGAAAAGGTTCGAACCTTTTTAAAACGACTTCGCGGGAGTCTTATGTCATGAAGCGCGCTCATACATCGTATTACTAGAATAAATGTGGATATGGGATATCGTATTCCTAAGCTAATAATATTATACTAAGCTATTATATATTTCAATTTCTTTTAAAAAATATTTTTGAAATAATTTAGATTCACGATAATTGATGCAAAATAAGAAAACTTAATTAAAATATAATGATCAAAGACTGAAGTTATTTTTTTTTATAATCCCACGTTAAACAGCACATCTTATATTAAACGACTCGAGTCCTTTACTAAAAGGTTCGCGACTAAGTCGTTGTAACTGTTATTAAAAGACTGGAGTCGTTTTATTTGAGAGTTCAACTCTAAATTTAATAAAGTCTTCTACATTAGTAAAAAGCCTCAAGTCGTATTTTTGAGTCGAGTCCTAAAAATTGAGGCGAGTTTCGATTGAAAAGGTTTAAAAGCCTCGAGTCCTTTCATCACTTCAACGTCAAGTTATACAAATAATATTTGAGCGTATAAATATTATTGTATATCCACGGATACTGGCATCAGATTGAATTACTCGTAGGAAGTGATAGGATTTAAACCCGTTTTTTGTGTTCTGAGCCAAGTGATAAATGAACGAACGAAAGTTAATGGACAGTTAATTTTACTCTACCATTAATTCCTTATTTGACTGGACTTGTCGTAAAGTAATACCTACGTTAGTGCCTAATTTACAGTTTTCAGAAGTCTAAGTTAATCTAATCCTAATCAAGGGGTCCATTAGTTCCCATTTTACACAACTGGATATGAATAATGCTATTAGTTTTGCTTACTGTCACTTTTACTTCAATTTATAACCTTCAGACTACTCAAAATACCGAGCATAACCCTTTCCATAGATCGTTCAGTGGCGTTGAGTTTTATTGTAAGGCTATTAGATTTATCAACTTACTATGGAACAGACCACGTTTCAAATTCATAAGTCACTACCGGTAGCACACACTGGTTAGACTTTCGTTTTCTTCAATAAGATCGCTCTGTCGATATAAATCGCCCACACGCACGCGGCCAGCATATCCGATGGTCCCATTGTCGGTTATTTATTATACCTTAGCTGTTTGTTGCCCGACAATCAAATGGCTAAGAAAGCATAATCCATCTATCATCTGACTTTATAATTGACCTTAGATAGAGTAGGCGATTAACGATTATACCTGAACAATCGCGCTGTATCAAATTGTAAATACTCGTACCTTTGACTGTCTAGATAGACATGGGTATTTTTGGTCCATTGGCTTTTAATGTCTCTGTACAATTATGTGGTATTTGAAGGATTAATGGCACTAAGCTTGACTGTAATTGTGGTCCAGTGAAGACCTCGGTAGCTGAGTAGTCAGATTGATAAACCACTTAATTAAATCAAATCACCAACCTAATTAATTGTAGAGGCGTAGTGTTTCCTTGGTTTTTTTTAAGATCGATTTCGGAGAATGTGCGCAGGAACTTCATGACCTGGTAGCACCCTCTACTATCTACCACCGGGCCACTAGACGCCATGGCTTCCACCCCCATGTGGTTGACTTTCCGGCGGTTACTAAACGGTTTGGTGATTCCTTAGCGGTGCGGACCAGAGTCCGCACCGCTAAGGGGTGGAACGCTCTCCGTGCGTCTGTGTTTCTGAAAACATAGGTACAACCTTGGTGTCTTCGAGACCAGAGTGAAAAAAAAACACATAGAAAACCTCGTGCAAATAGAGCTGCTACAGAGAATTTTCAAATTATCTTAATAATTCATGTTGATGATTCACATTGGTGAACGAATGTTTACCAACAAATCTGAATGCGTAACGCCTAGGGCTTACACAGTTTAATCATAAGTACAAAAAGTATAAAGTCGTGTTTATTTTGCATAGACATATAATACATTTTAAAGGTGTATCACTGTTTATTGATTATTATGTTCATCAGTTACTTACAAAAGCTATTTTAAAATAGATAAAACTATACTTCTAGCTATTTTAAAGTAGATTTGAGTTGCCTGTAACTTTTTGAAATACTATTTTGAAATTACCCATACTCTACCTCCGAAAGCCATAAAAACATATTTTTAAAATAAACAGGGATCTGAAAAGCAACCCGTAAGAACGATTATGTTTCAACAAAGTTGAAAACATAAAACACATATAGGTACTTACAGATGAATCGAAAACGAGTCACTTTTGTTTATTCAATTTATTAAGCCCCTATTTACGCTGTGCATATCATAAATAACAAAGGTACTTAACAAAAAACAACAAATATCTATAACAAGATCAAGATCATTCAACCCCCAAAAGCTATTCACATGAAGAACATGTACACTTAAGATTTTTAATGTAAATATTATAAGGTAGAAATTTTTACTAGCAATCCAATCGGTTAATGCCCAAGTTTCGAAAGTGGAATTAAGTTCGATAGAGCTTTAAATGTTCCGGTGCGCCGGCGCAGGCGTGCGCCAAAGAAAGTGAATCGGGAACGTGGACGCAACGACTACGACCGCATATAATAACGATAATGCTGTGATTGCGCGCGCGACGATGTCGCTAGGGCTGTCAGAGTAATCGATACCAATGTAATTAAAAAATATTTTATACTATTTTTTTTATTAGTTCCACTGTACCGCGGAATAACAGCGTCGTAGCGGGTCGCATGACCATGGAAACCTTTTTTGGTGCTTACTCAGAATGTAGCCTCATAATGTTGTTACTTTGTTTACTGTACCAAATAAACGTCTTTTCTTTCTTTCTTAAAGCAGAAGACTTGGTAAGATGCGCTTAAAATGGTTGGATAGTCTTATCAAAGGGCTATGTAACATGAAGTTGAAACCAACAGGAACGGAGCATCAATAATAAATTATCTGTTCATTAGCCCTGAATGTAGTACTTGTCTCTTTGTAAATTACTTTGTTTTGTATGCAATATTTTGCTTTGTTTTAAAAGGATAATATAAAACAAAGTAAATATTATTATATCTGTAGAGATACCTATGGATGACGAAGAGCCTCTCGATTTTCTGAAGACACAGATTCGAGACCTATTGTTTTCTCCTAGTCTCTGGTATCTTTAAATACAAATATCGTTCTATCAATGAGGATAAGTAGTTCATCTCAAAAAAAGTGAACGCGATACATGTACTCCAATCCAATTGAAAAACGATTCATGAGCTTTGGCTTGACTTTTGGGCCTTACAGAATACTTGAAGAATATTTGCATCGTATAAAGTTTTATTTCCAATGACACTGGCAGCTGCCACAATGTATTTCTTGGACTATAGTTTTTTTGTGAACCCTATCAACCGGACGGCGCGCTTGCAGCGTACGCGCACACCTCCGCTAAATGCCCGCAATACATTGTAATTCAGGTTTTCACATTTATTGCTCCATTTGATGGAAGTGGTATTGTCAATATTACCGATAATCAAGTCAAGTTGCTATAGAAATTATCTGCCATGAAGGTTTATGCACCCATAAAAAAGGTTTATTAATTTAATTATGGAACATAATAGCTTTAAAACTATTGCTGGCGTTAGTTCTGTTAAACAAACATTATCTACTTTCTTACTCAAACCAGTGTGTGTTGCCAGTGATGACATATGGATCTGAGACATGGTCACTCACTATGGGCCTCATAAGAAGGCTCAAGGTCACCCAACGGGCTATGGAGAGGGCTATGCTTGGTGTTTCCCTACGAGATCGAATCAGAAAGGAGGAGATCCGTAGGAGAACGAAGGTCGCCGACGTAGCCCAGCGTGTTAGCAGGTTGAAGTGGCAGTGGGCGGGGCACATAGCTCGAAGGACTGATGGCCGTTGGGGCCGGAAAGTCCTCGAGTGGAGACCATTCGAGGCCAAGCGCAGCGTGGGACGCCCGCCCGCAAGGTGGACGGGTGACTTCATAAAGGTCACAGGGTCTCGGTGGATGCAGGCCGCCTCCAACCGGCAGCTCTGGAAATCGATGGGGGAGGCCTATGTTCAGCAGTGGACATCATGTGGCTGCTGATGATGATGATGATGACTCAATTAAGATCATAATATTATGATTTCATCTTTCCTTATGTTTTTCTTAAGTTTTTGATTAGTTATCTGGAAAATACTATTGTAAGGTGTACGGCACATCACTCTACCCATTTCCGGTCAGTCCTCCTTGCTCTATTGCAAAGAAATGTCAAGAGCGAGAGAAAAAACGGAAATGGGGTAACCTGATATGCTGTTGACTGTACATCGTGGGAGTGAATATCTATTTTTGCCCGTTAGTGCATGAATCTTTTGGTCGGAGCCTTACTAAAACTATTGAACCAAGCCGTCTTATGCATATTCAGTGGTCTTTCTTTTCAAAACTTTGCATCACAAATGAATTTTAAGTAACTACCGCAGGTATTATGACCTTGCTTTTGTAATAAAAACTGTCCAACGATTTGAATAACATAGCTGTTCGATTTGTACGGCAATCGAACTATTCTACTCGTAAATAAGCTGGGTTACCACTGTTGGACCACGAAGACATCCAGTATACGTGTTACGGTTAGAAAATAGATTACAGAAATACTACCTATTTCTAAACATAAGTTTTCAAAAAATATTATGTGAAGAGTTTTACCCACATCGGTCACAAATTTTCAATTTTATAGTTAGAGTAGATTATTTTACCGTAGTGCGTATTTTAAAACAGGTGTTCAAAAACTGCACCAACTTTGCTTGCGGCTATTTTACAATAGAAAGATTTTAATCAAGTTAAATGGCCAGTAACGGTTGACTTAACTCTCTTAGGTGAGTCCCACTGAGGTTCAAATTCATTAAAGAAAAAGAAATCAAAACTAGTTTTGGAGAAAATAGCATTCTTTTCCATTACGGGAACTGTATCAGCCGCGAAGAAGCCAATTGGCTTACTGCGACGGGTCGCTCGAGCTCTTGAATATTTAATAAACGAGCTTCGAGCTTTCACGCTAGCCTATAAATTAATACTTACCTTCATACTTAATCATTATGGGAAATCATTGAAAACGTGTTTGTTGGAAAAATTCCAAGATTTTCTTAGCCGCCAAAGTGCTATACTCGTTTATCGATTGAACTTTAATACCTTAAGCAATGTAGCAGCACAGTTAGTTTAGATAGGTAGAATTGAAAATAAACTGAACGAAAAACGAATGCCAATTTTTTTAAATATTATTCCTTTTTCTTTTAGACATTTTCTTCGAAAAGTTCCAAAAGGTGTCTGAAAAAATTAACATTTTGGCGATCTTCGTCTTAATAACAGCAAGCATTTTTTGTAAAAACTTCTTGCATTTACCAATTAGGTTTTTACCTTAAATAATTCAAACGAACTGTGATATTATTTTTAATAATACATTTTAAGATCGTTCCTGCTACTGCGAAAGTTTCTAACTTTGTGCTTACTGAATATTTACTTTTTTTATTCAGCTTTTATTTGATTTTGTAACTTTTCTTGGTATCTTCTATCTCAAATTACTGCGGGTGTGTAGGTGGTATAGACATACGTTTATTAATTCCACCCACATCGCATTGTAAAAAAACATATTTCCATAACTGAATGCTGCCCACAATTACGATCCTACAGTTTCGCTTAACAAGATTCCAGGGAAACAAGACCTCTATGAATGAATAACACAAGACCGTAGTACGAAATGTCGAGCTTATGTAAATGAGATTGAGTGCACTTTCAGTTGGCGCCTCAGATTTCTTTGGTACACAAAAGTGATTACCCTGGTTTTCATTGCAGGGCTGTATTAGATTGGCCGGGTGGCCCGCACCCGCTCAGTGAAGGTATTCATCATGTTTTGTGAACACTGTACAGTGAGCCTCAACAACTTTTCACATCAACCTTTGCAAAACCATTGCAAAATGGGTCTTATGTCAGCAGTATAAGGTGCCCCTGTGTAAAGGTTGATGTGAACGCGTCCACCATACTCTGTAGTGATCTTATCGTGTTTTGTGTTCTTGCTGGAGTCTTATCGGTTGAATCAACGTTCCAATCAGATTTAGAGTCACATTGTTTACTTAGTATTTTTTTTCTTCGACTTGACATCGAAGAAAAAAAATACTAAGTAAACGATGTGACTCGATGTCAAGTCGAAGAAAAAAAATACTGTTCTGTTCGGGCCGAACCAGAGGCACATTCTTTGTTCGGATATAACTTTGTCGACTTGTTATGTTCTTACATACATGCTTTTGTTTATTTTTCGAGTCCGACTATACGCAAGTTGCCATTTGCCGTTGAATTTCAGATAGCGTTGCTAATTCGCGGTGAGAGGTTCATGAATAAACTGGCTACTGGATACCACGTAACGGAGGAAATGATATCAGAGCATCACTTCTGTATACAACCAACATTACATAACAACCTTTACATAGGGGCACCTTATGTTTCTAACATAAGACCTATTTTGCAATGGTTTTGTAAAGGTTGATGTGACTGCCTGTGTACATAACTTTAATGACCAAATTATATTTAAGCATGACTGGTTGATGTCATGGTGAATGGAACATTTAGAAGCTCACATTACACTGGGAGATCAAGAGAGAGCGTCGTAGCCCAGTGGTTAAGCACTACGGCTTATAGCTCGTGTGGTCCCGAGTACACACCTAAGTTCTTCCTGGCAATTAATACAACTTGCGGCTAACTCTGTGGTGTGCGGTGATGGAAAAACCGACATAAAATCAAAGCAACTTGGATAGCAGTGGTAGACTCGCCTCTACTGCGTTAGGTATAAATTAGCTAACGATTCTAAAAATATGTGGTAACTGAATCTGCTTGTCTTTGTATGTAAATCAGCTTTATCTTACTAGTGATATTCTCATAATAATTTTACAAACGTGCACCTTATTTATTTATTTATTAGTTCGTACACAAAAATATAGTTACATTAAAAATAGTTAGAACACAAAAAGTACAGGTGAGCTTATCTCTAATAAGAGATTTCTTCCAGCATACCATGGTGACAGGATACGAATTCAAAAAGTTTGACAGTTTAAGACAGCACCTAGTGTACAAAAAGAAAAGAAAAAAACAAAATAAAATAAAATTAAAATATTTAAGTTGGAAGTAATAAACCTACTATAATCAACACCTTACTGAGCGAACTAGTTCACCCACATTTGGTTTATTTAATTCACTTACGATCCTCTACCTGAAGGTTGTCTGGAAGAGATCGCTCTCTAGCGATAAGACCGCCTAAATTGTACATTGTTCTCTGTAATTTGCTTCAAATGTAATGTTTTTGTACAATAAAGAATATCTATCTATCTATCTATCTAGTTAGTTCACACGTAGTTATATCGTACAAGATCAAAATCATCGTTTTAATCTCATCTTATTCAGAACGTAAGTTAGTTCAAGCTGTAGCGTTCACAGTAGGTAATTAAATTAATTACTTGAGTAAAGACAGTGCGCTTGTTCCTTTGATTCAGCAATTAACAATAAATATACTCTTTTGAAACATAAACCACCACAATTATGTTATTAACCACCGATTTTAGGAAATTTTACCTTTAAGTGAAACGATGTGGGCGTGGTAACTTTGAAAGTCTTTGTTCTTTGAAGTTTTGATTGTAGCAAAAGAATATTATGGGTGCTCAGCATAAATAAATAACCAGTTTCAGATTTTTGGATTTCCATTTATTTACTATTTATTTGCCTGAATTGTAAAATATTTGTATTTGTTACAATAAATTTTATTATTTTATTTTCTCTTTTACGGTAAATACTTATAATATGATCGGGTAAAAAGCAATGTCGTTGCAGCTGGCAACTGTACTAGTAATAGTAATCCAGTATAAACAGGATCCATAGTCAAGGTCAAGTGCATTCAAGTGATAGAATTTGACCTAAAAGTTTAAAAAAAAAGTAGTATAGAACGAAGTAGAAAAAGACATTCTAGAAAAAGCTTATCTCTAATAGCCCAAGTGGTTGCTTTTTTTAAATAATAAAGTAAAGTGCTCTTCCCGACATGTAAACGAGTTGCCTCCACTAGCGCAAGGTTATTCCCGACACAATACTCGATTACGATCGGGGCTCGGGTTCCCAATACAGTCTCAACGCTTTCCTTCCGCCTCTGTCATTGTAGTAATTGATTCAATCGATTGGGGTTGCTACGTGAGGGTTGCGTATGGAGACACGTTTTTTATAACTCGCTAAAAAGCTATGTATTTATAGCAAAAATGCTTTCAGATTTTTTGTTCGTTTTGAATACGCAAGTAGGTGAGGTATTTTAAGAAATCATATTTAACAGAGATAACGCAAATATTTACTTCAGCGCGTAAGATCTGTCATCAGATACTCTTAAAAAAAACCTTGAACACAAAAAAAACATTTAATACTTCAGAACGCTGCTGTCTTTTTCTAGCAAAAGCTTAGTCAAGTGCTCTTCCCGACATGTAAACGAGTTGCCTCCACTAGCGTAAGGTTATTCCCGACACAATACTCGATTACGATCGGGGCTCGGGTTCCCAATACAGTCTCAACGCTTTCCTTCCGCCTCTGTCATTGTAGTAATTGATTCAATCGATTGGGGTTGCTACGTGAGGGTTGCGTATGGAGACACGTTTTTTATAACTCGCTAAAAAGCTATGTGTTTATAGCAAAAATGCTTTCAGATTTTTTGTTCGTTTTGAATACGCAAGTAGGTGAGGTATTTTAGGAATCATTTTTAACAGGGATATCGCAAATGTTTACTTCAGCGCGTAAGATCTGTCAAGCAGATACTTTAAAAAAAAACTTTAAAAAACAAAAAAGGTTGTGGTAGCTTAGAACGCTGTTGTCTTTTTCTAGAATAAGCTTTACGCTAATAGCCCAAGTGGTTGCTTTTTTTAAATAATAAAGTAAAGTGCTCTTCCCGACATGTAAACGAGTTGCCTCCACTAGCGTAAGGTTATTATTCCCGACACAATACTCGATTACGATCGGGGCTCGGGTTCCCAATACAGTCTCAACGCTTTCCTTCCGCCTCTGTCATTGTAGTAATTGATTCAATCGATTGGGGTTGCTACGTGAGGGTTGCGTATGGAGACACGTTTTTTATAACTCGCTAAAAAGCTATGCATTTATAGCAAAAACGCTTTCAGATTTTTTGTTCGTTTTGAATACGCAAGTAGGTGATGTATTTTAAGAATCATCTTTGGAGAGATAACGCAAATATTTACTTCAGCGCGTAAGATTTGTCAAGCAGATACTCGTAGATTCATGATTATAAACTATAGAACATCATTCAGAACTAAGTTTGTTGAAAAAGTTGATATTATTGTTATTATTTTCACAGTGGCCTGCTGGGATACCTTAACTCTTAAGTACCATTAAGGTACCTAAGTAAAGGTATCGAGTATTTTATAAAAAAAATTGTTAATTTTAATACCTATCTTACGTACGACATTATATCGTAATGTATGCATAGTGAAAACTTACTTACTTTGCAAAATTCTTAAGTTTGGCCTCAACAAAACTATTTGTTCTGCTCCAATACGGAGCGATCAATAGATCTTTTAACTAAAAGGTACTATATTTAACCAACGCTAACTATCAATATTCAAGAATCATCAGACAACAAAACGTTAGCACATTTATCATCATTTATCACTAAATTAGCTTCCCTTCAAATAATTGTGAGCAAACAACAAATAAATGCTTCTTCGAGGAGACGTAACTTTCTTCAATCCACTCTAACGATTTATTAACTATCGTGAAATTGCTTTGATGTGTTGTGAACACAACACATTTACAAGAGGCTTGAGAGGTACTCACTAAGTAGTCAAAGGGAAAAATGAATGGCACTTTAAAATACCCTCATTAGGCGGTTTGCGGTCGATTCATACCTTTAACGTCTTTGTGATTGCCCAAAACAGGCTGACAAGTAAAAATCTCGTAATAAGATACTTACATGTTAACCTAAGGCGCTGATCACACCGAAAGCTAAGCGAAAAGAAATATTAGTTGGATTTCCTTAAAAGGTATGAAATTAGTTTGGTTCTGTACGTCGCGGTGTGAGAAGAAACAAAATAAGTTTGTAAGTAAGTAATGCAGATTATACGAGTCTGGTTACACATTAAGAAAACAGAAAATCGTAAACTAAAGATGTTTGAGATTGTTTCACATATAAGATAATTTTAAATAGATACCCGAATAACAAGTATTTGTCATACGTTTAACCCTCGACCTGCGTCTGGGTAGTACTTACCTGGCATAAATTACAACTTTAAGTTGAACTACATTAAGAGGTCATTTCAAAATGCTAGTTAGCTGTTATTGATTCTTCACCGTGGATATATCACTGTAATGTAACTTTTTGATTAGTTCTAAAAATTGACTAGGTTAGTAAATATTCGTCTTTTATGTACCTACCTAAAGTCACTATTTAATTGCGCTCGCTACCCTACGCTTTAAGATCTACCCTAGTCGATTTTAAAGGGAACTAAATTATTGCATCATGAATAGTACCATTTTTTGAAATTAAAAAAAATATCGAGCCAAAGTTATAATATCATGTTTTCGATTCACTATTACCAACCCTGGAATCCTTAAAAATACAACATATTTTTTTCATCTGGTTCACTGAAGTGTAACACCTAATTTTCGTTAATACAGAAACTCGGATTTTGCCTACATTTGAAGCCTAGATTCTAAGAAAAGAGACTTATTTCTGAATATTTTTTTTTGACTACTGCCCTAATTCTAGTTATTGAAACCATTTATTTAGCAGGTAGAGCAGAGTTGGTATTTGTATTAATGGATAAAAATAATTCTCAAACCAATAAAAAGACCCAACTTAAGTTAGATCAGAAAATATCACCAGAACAAACGATATAAAATTGCTATCTGACACCTTGTCCTGATTCTGTCGGCTCGGTCGATGTCGATATTTAACCACCGCTCCCCGAGGGCATATCAATTTTATTGGTGTTGTAATTTGTCCGTTTGTTAAAATAGTTTCCACATTTAACAGGTTCGAACGGTTCCGAAACGGAAGTTCATGAGCATCCTGGCTCGAGCGTGAATTATATTACTTTGACTGTTTTTATCAGCGCAGTAAATATTTTGTCGCGTTTTGTTGATAGTATTACCGTGGTCATATTGTAAATTACATTTGTGATTTTGGGTTTTGGAATTAGGTTTATTTTTTGTAGAAAGAATAAATAAATATGTTAATAATGCTAAACAGTCAGTAGATTAATTCATTCCCTGTTACTATTTTTTTTAAATTTTTATTCATAAATGCTGTTTAATGTAAAGTTTAACATAAAACATACGATGAGATGAAACAGAGACAACTTGGCTGTTCGTCCTCATTTATGGAACCCACGTGGGGGATTAGTGGGTAGTCACCTGAACCCGGGAGCTCTAGGTTTTTTTAGCCGTGCCAACATGCAAAGGAGTTCAGTTTTATAGTGAAGTATCTGCTCCCGAATTCACAATCGTCAATCAACTCTAAGTACGTGCTTACGCTCAAGAAAGGGACAGCTATACTTCTGAGAGATGCTTAAAGTAGTTTTGCGTTTGTGAATTTGCCCAGAGGTCACTGCCACTGCTCTCCTGATATTGTGTTCCTTAAGTCAGTTGGTTTGTGGAATATGCTCGTTTGAGCCTGGACCTGACACGTACTAAAAGGGCTGTTATATTCAGATAAAAACACAGCATAAATGTTAAAATAACAGTTAAATAATGAACTGGCTTGGCCTGCATTTAAATCTGTCTGAGATACTCTATATACATACCCTGGAATGTTAAAATATCTTTTGTGCTTATTCTTCTATTGTTATAGTTTTAACATTCTAAACAACCCTCAAATCTGTTAAATAGTTATTGCGTGATTAACAATTTACGTCCATCTGTCAATCCAACCTCAAAAACTTTCGCGTTAATAATATTATTTTGCCTAAATCCACAAGCGGTTGTATGAATTTGTTTGCCCTTCAGACGGACAGTTGATCAGTGAATAACTAAACGTTTTTTGTTGTAGAGAGCTGGGGTCAGACAGACGGCCACCGGTTCACATACCCCGCGTCTCCCCTGCTGACCCAAGGAGGAGACGTGGCGCCAAGTGCGATGTGTTCCGAAGCGGCGGGTCAGGGCGACGAGTGTGTGCATGTCAAGAATGTGCCTCTTCACTCTTCGGTGGAGCTTATTATGTTTGATCAAGGTAAGTTACCGTCTTGCACCGCCGCATCTACTTGCTTTCCGTTTCTCTAACTGAAGGTTGTCTGGAAGAGACCGCCCTTAGCGATAAGACCGCCTGTGTTGTACATTCCAAATATCTCTAAGCATCGTTGTGTAATTTGTTTCCTTTGTGCAGTAAAGTATATCTTATCTTTTCTTAAGTTCTTTCTCACTTCACTTCTCAACGTGCGCTCGCCCCTGTACTCGTATGCCATCGGCAGTTAGTTGGTTGGTAGCTTTTGCAAGAAAGTAGAACTCAGCATTTAAATCAGTGATTTTAATCGTAACTCCCAAACGGATAAGTCCAAGCCAGATTCAAGAAAGTTATGGAACAACAGAATGAAGTTTCAATAGATTGTAACCGATTACAGTGATTGAAACTGTGGTTCAGTTTTAGCTCTCGTTTTTACCAAAATAAGCACATAGTGCCGATACGTATCATAACTCAGAAGGTTAGAAAGACGAATAGAATCATAGAAGGCGATTTGTTTGAATTACGAGTATCGCCCGCAGACCTCTCGCTGGCTGAGCCGGTGAGCTATGGAGCCTATCCGAGATTTTCACCGTTTTCCGAAGGTGCGTTTCGTTTTCACGTTATCTGCCAATAAGAATTGAAATCTTATTTTTATCCTACGCAGATTAACGTCAGACAATATTTTGTTCATTCGACGCAAATCCCCTTGATCAATCTTTGTTGTTTATTACCACAAACTGTTGAAATGGCCGCAAACGATTTTGATTTCACTGTGGAATTGATATACCTACTTAATGGAATTTATAACATAAGGGAGACCAAATAGTCAGTATTCTTAGTCTCAGTTGCTATTGCGAATAAAGATGAAATGTTCATACTTACTTACATCTGGCATGCTTTTTCCATATTACTTAATTACGCTTTCCTCCGCAAAAAAGGTTCTAAAAGTCGATTGTTATTTTTAGGATACCACTTGTCATCATGCCCTTAATTTCATTTTCTAAATTTCATCATGCATTATTTCTCAAAAAATATCTCATTCAGTTTTACATTGGTAACAATTTTCAAATAAGTATGGATTTATCACTATGGTAATACCAACAGTACACACGCGTGACTCATGATGTAATTAACACTTGTCTTAATTACCGATTTCATGAATGACTCATGTTTATTTGTGCCACACACTGCCACACAGTTGAAATAATGTTATTTCGTTTACTTTAGTTTAAGATTACAATGTTTTTCGTTTCATGGGATGTTTGTGTGCCGTTTGAGCGTTTAATGTGCGTTGCAGCTTAAAATCAGTAAGATCTATTGTAACACCAAAAGTTTTTTTAAAACCCAGGTCAACATCTAAACTGGAAATGCGGCGGATGTAGGGTTTTATTGAATTATTATGGTTAATTGTTTTTTGCATAACCATGGTTAATAAGACTGAAGGTTCTTTATTTATTTAAATAAAGCAAAAAACAACTTTGTGTTACAAGTGTTTACGGACAAATTTAAAATGGCCAAAATTAAAAAATCGAACTCAAGTCAAATTTAACTTTTTATCAGAAATTGAACCGAATGGTTCGGTCGAATATTATTCAAAATGTAAATAAAAACTTTCTCATTCGTATTGGTAGGATTAGCTGGAAGTATAATAACATTATAACAAACAATGAAACGAATGTATGGGGCAATTTACTGAGTTCAAAGGCCATTAACTTCAATCAATCACTAAATTCCAATTTACTGATTTCAATACACTCTTTAGTTTTTACATGACGTTTGCATGAATGTTAATTCAATCGTATTTCATGTCCAAAAACATATTACCTAACGTTGAATACGTATTTTTGGCGATGACTTACATTTTTTTTGTGTTACCTTTTTTGCGGTCGTGAATAGGCCATCACTTTTGTGTTCGTTGTGTAATACATTATAAACGGGAGAAAGCAAAGTAACTGAGATTTTACAAATGGATTGTCGTCACTTTGATGTTAATAATAGACTATCTGTTTCAACGCCCAGAGCGTTAGTGGATTTAGACATTGAGCTATTTTTAACGTTTATTTATGTAATCTCATTTGTTCATGTCTTATAAAGAAGTGTTAATTTACTGTAACAATACTTTATTATAATCATATTAAGCGCTGTTAGAAAAGTGAGTTTGTTTTTTTAGGTGAGCCCATTTGACATATCACGTTCTCAGAATAGGATAGGAAGTGCACCTAGGCGTTCTTGGACCGTAACACTCTATTTAACTGAAATGTTGTGTAATAACTTCAAAAAACTGTGGGTCAAAACTACCGCGCTAAGCTCGCCCTTTACCACGTTGGGTTCAGATTCTCTCATGTGCGAAATGTAGGCTACTTTTACCTTTCTAAGCTGAACCTTTTACGTGAAGTAAATTAAGGTAGGCCATGGTTCATGAAGGCCTTCCATTCCACGAGGGAAATTGGATTGTCTTTGAATGGCGTCTCTATAATGTTGGAGCTGGAGCACCTGAATTAGTATTCGGAACTGCGCTGGTTTATGTAGTAGTCCTTTGACTCGGTACGGAGACGTGAGGCTTGGGTTACTTAAGATATAAATAAATTAATATATGGGACACCCTATCTGAATATTATTTAAGTCCAAACTAAGCTGAGCTTGTAATACTTGCATATTTACAGATGAAACAACAAGACACACATCAAAAATAAAATAAGGATCAAACTCATCTCTTTTGGCGCAATATACATTGCGTTTATAGGCTGGTAAAGAACTGAGTATTTTACTTATAATTTTGCGACTGGAGACTTGTTTGAAGACTAAAGTCAGAAAAAAATCGCAAAAGTTATGGTAGCCTTTAGTTTTCACGTTTCATTTTTTAGTTTCCAGTTATTGCTTTCTCAAAAGAGTCTCACTCTTTACAAAAATAACTAGAGACAGAGTCATTTACAATAAATTAATAGAAAAAAACTCAGTTATATTAGTCAATGTGTAAACAACATTTTATTTACATAATAGTTAGTTCATTACCATCTTAGCGAAACGTAACTTAAGAGCCATTAGAACTACCAACCATTTAAGTTAGTTTGTTTCTCATAAGCAAAAGCTTTAAGTAATCGTGAGAGCGTTGTTTGTCCGTTTTATGGCCACACTAAAGTTTCTTAATACGCATTCCGTATTTAAACAGCTTTGGAAAGTTAAAGTTAAACGACACATGTTGTCCCATCACTTTGCCTTCGCTCTGAGAGCGGAAGGTGTTCCGATGTGTCAATATTGGCATTTTCAGACAAAGGTTGTTGCGCAACTAATCGCTTGCAACAGAACCAAACAATACGAGTATCTGTTTCGTATGAGTGACAACTGAATGGACGTAAAGTAGGAGTACCTGTTACTGTTGACTATTCTGTAGTTGCACCTTATTATTATCAACCAATAAACTAGATAAGAATAAACTAACCCAACCTAAGCCTTTACCTACTGGACCTCGACTCTGTTATGAAGCGACTGGTGAGAGCCATCTTCCTACACGCGGGTTAGAACAATGTAGCCAGTGGCCTAGTAGTTAAGCGCTCAGGCTTGGAGTCCCTGTGGCCCAAGTTTTAATCTGGACGGAACACCAACTTTAAGATCACTTCAATAACTTTAGGGCATACCCTCCGGTGATGGAAAGCACTGAATAAAAAACCCAAGCAACCAGTAAAACGCGCTAGGCCCTTACCACGTTGGGTTCAGAATTTGCTCGTATGTGATACACTTCCCTTGTCGCGCTTTCAGTACAGTGCTGCCTTAGACACTCTCGTCCTTCTATCGCATCCTCGATACTCGATTACTGAACTCTGCATTTAACTCACACGCTATCTGCATAGTATAAGCGTATAATACATCAATGAAAGTTCAAAGAGCCAAAAGGCGTAGAGGACATGTCTGATACGCACTTCGCCAGTTTTTCATCAAGACGATTGAGAGAAATGTTTTATAGCACTCGTTTTAGCTCCCATCCCGACTATTGGTCATAAAACGCCGCTGTAAACGAAATCCCGAGCACAAGAATATTTGCGTATTATATTGTCAAAAGCATCATCTATTACGATATTATAGGATTGGTCGGACATTAAAGTTTGAATGACCCTACTATAAGTGAATGCGTTCATCATCATCTCCATTACTGAACATTATAAACTTTAACAAGTGCGCTAGGCGCAACTAAAATCCGACGAAGTATGTTTCGGACAAAGTGTGTTGTGAGGGCGTCGTGGCCCAGTGGTTAAACACTCCGGCTCGGAACCCGGTGGTCCCGCGATCAAATCTGGCCGGAACACAGCTACTTTGCGTTCATTGTATAATGTGCGGCTGACTCTCTGGTGATGGAAAACACCGATATAAAACCCAAGCGACCCGGATAACGACGGAAGACTCGCCCTTTACCACGTTAGGTTCAAACTCCTTCGGCGAAATATGGGCTTCTGTATGTTACGTTCACCATGAAGGCAACAATATGTGCCTCTGACTAACCTATTAGGGTTATGGTCGTGTGGTATGTTATGTTTTGAACGCAAACGTTACAATATCATAGAATCACATAAACCAATGTACCGTTTCGTCATATGACCACAGAGCGATCAATTCCAGACAGGCTTCAGGTGGTTCGTATGAAACAAAAGACTACTGCGTGTGGGTAAAGTAGCGTACAAAGATGAGTTATGAAAAGATAAATATATGGAGGAAGTAACAGCATATTTGTCCACTCATACTAAGTACGCTTTTAGAACAGCGATTGGTTAAGTAGTGGTATTTTATACCCTTCCAATGAAAAAATCATCATAACATTTCAATGATTCGGCGTTCGGCCTAGTTGTCGAACCGAATATAAGTTTATGTACGTAAGAATTTAAATGTTTCTATCTGACTGACGTAAGTTATGTGATTCTGGTTATGTCATTATCGTATTCATAATAGGGCAGACTTACATCTAGTCAGCGGGTATCAATCAGAAGGCAGTATCAGGTTAAAGATATCAGGTAGCACGCCGATTTCGCTGAAACTCTATATTTCTAGATAATTACAAGCTAGAATGATTTCACGAAGCGATATTTCTTGTCTATCTCTCTCTATCTACTCGTAGTTGTATTAAATTGCAGAAGTTTTCGCTTGCACGTTTCTCGGAAATTATGCAAAAAATAATGCCAAAAGGGTATTTAGTTTACAAAATTCGAGTACTTATTGTTTCGAGGTTTTAATCACAGCAATGAAGCCTTGGTTCTTGTTGCATCAGCGATTTCAAACGTTTTCAGAAGTATAGCGTTATAAATCTTCATCTGTGTATAAATATAAGGTTATCCTTACGAACTGTCAAGTGTGGCAATTTGCTAAATACCTACTAAAGATTTTAAAAACAATACAATCGTTATCCCTACTACCAGTATGGTTTAGACACCAGATAAATCACGCCACTACATTAACTAATTAGAGTTACAGACTAAACCACGTACCTACTATTCATAAACAATTACAATACTATTCGATCTCAAAGTGCTTACGAACCCAAAACGGCCATCCAATTGGAGAACACTGGAGAGAATAACTGGGCTGCATGCATTCGGGTAGGGACCAGTCGCATCGGTAGGGGCCGAGTTAAAATCTGTTCCTACTGACCTCTTCCCACGAGGAAGGGGTCGCTTCCTGCCCGCCGTGTAAGGCGGGCTCCGTCCGGGGGGACGCGTAGTAGGCTTCTGGCCAGTCACCGCATTCCCCCCACCGTTGACGATGAGAGGGAGTCGCTGAGGTTTTTAGTCGGTAGGCCACTGGGTTAACCTTCCCAGTAGAAGAGTCCGACATAACCCGACCGCCCCCCGGCGGCGGGTATGCGTAAGGCATTTCCCTCAGCGTAAACAATAAAAAAAAAGGTACCAGTCGAATGGTTTCTTCGTGGGCTAACAAATTACATACCCCAAAAAGGCTCAGATCTTAATGAGCATTTTAACTAGGATTTCAAAAGATTGTCCTCAATTGGTTTTCTCATTACCATCAAACGCTAATGTCTATTTGCAGACTTTGGCTATTAATTTTTAACAGTTCCTCAGCTGACGTAACGGCCTGTCACTAATTTGCAAAGTTTAACGGTGCTGACAATGAAGATGACAACCCAGTTGTTAGGACTGACTGAGGAGAAAATAAATATGCTTTTGCGACTGCGAATTTAGTAGGTAGTTGCCTAAAGCCCTAGCGTACAGCTAAAGACAACAGGAAAGAGTGAGAAGGTTGAAAATACTCAATAGATGGAAGAACGATCGTTTAGTTTGCAGTGCGGTTTTGAACCTTCTACTATTCCTATCCTAAGAAGAAAAGTATGTTTATGAATCTCAGACTCCCTTGAATCGGATAGATCAATGCAAAAAGCGAAGGTCATTCAGTCGCGTTTTTTATACTATGGGACTCGAGTTCAAAAAGAGGCATTGGTGTAGAGTAGATGCATACAGACACATCCTTTGAAAGATACATGAGCAGCAGCGTGCGAGGGAGACAGGCGAGGATTCGGGAACATGTCTTATTCACGATCCGCAGATGTCACGTTACGGCCAATGTTTTATTGAGAACCGATATGTGTTAAGACCTCGAAGGCCCATGAAAAGAAAGATAGTAAGTGTTAACTGCAAATTATGATTTTCTGATGTCAACCCTAGGGCAAGCTGGAAGTCGACTCTTTTGCCTATAGTATTCATGTATCCACAAAACATCCTTGCTGTTCGAAATTAATATTACTATAGACTATCGTTATCACCTTCCTTTTTATGGACATTGATAATATTTATGAGTAGTAACACACACACATAACGTGATTGTTGTACATCACACGATAAGCCACTGTTACCATCGATTGTTGAATAACAGCAACAGCATCAGGAATGATATTCATCAAAAATGAATGGATCCAGGAAAAAAAATTTTAAGGATAAATCGATAGTCTAACTATCGATACTTCGGCAACACTATTATTGGAGGTGTAACTCTGCGAGTGACTTTTAAAATCAATAAGATTTCAATTAGGAGATGCAAATCAAGCTATCTGTAGCTTATCGTTATCTTAGTTAACCACTTAACAATGCAGTGTGCAAGCAATTAACTCACAACACAAAGTACAAGAGGGAAGTTCGTTTGTTGAGGCATGGAGTAGAACGCTCGTAATTGGGCCTTGCATGGAACACCTCCGCTTTCCGAGTCAACTTCCCTCTCAGTGGCCTGCCCGAGGCTCTGCCTCCCTAATGCGCAACAAACACCGCCAACAATACTGTGTGTTCAGGCTGTGACTTGAACGCGATTGTGTTTACATACAAACGTTTTAATGCAAAGTTAGGATATCAGACTTGTTTATTTTGATAAGTAGAATATTTCCTAGGATAATAATGATAAAAATAAATGCTTGGTCTGCATAGGGTTTTGCATATTTTTTACGTATTTTGTACAACTCTTAATAAGGAGCTAGGAAAAACACTATTTCACACTTTTTACGTATTTGAAAAAAATAACTCTACTATTGTGTTCACAATAACCTGAGTTTGGTCTCCAGGGAGTACCTCGATACCATACACAATTTTGAAGATATCGAAAGCTTTGGAAGGTCAAAAGGATCATAAAATGAAGGGAAAATAGGTTTATTGTATTTTTTACAGTAAGATACTTGTGATATCAAAAAAATCTCAATTAAGAATCCTATCTGCTCATAAATATTTTTTAATGCTTATAAAACGCTAAAACCTTTTCAAACGGAGGTTTATGATTTTATGAAATCTGAGAATAATTTTTTGCTCTTACTTTTATTAAGATGCTTTAATGGATACTTAATTACGTCGGAAAGAAGTGTTTGGCAACGCTGACTTGGTGATTCATCTAATTGGTGGAAAGAACAGTGTGAGGGCCTAATAAGGGGAAAGTTGTTAGATTACAATAATCTCAACACTCGTGGTGCTTTATTATGGTTTCTGACACATTAGTCTTCTTGCGGTAGTTATTTATAAGTTACTTATATGACAAGAGTGAGTGGGCACTTAGCGGATAAGTATCTTTGAGACACATGAGATCGAACGTCGTTACCTTAATCAGGTGAAATTGTGGTCCAACAGCCTGCTTAGCCCTGAATCATGTTACAATGCGAAAGTTTGCTTGTATATTTTTGATGAAAGTTTCTCAATATCCTTTATTACATTCAACGCGTGAGTGGTCATAAATAATACGATTTTGATTATAAATAAAGGAACCGATGGCAGTGACGGACTCAATTTTAAGATAGAGAAGATCATGAAAACGAAAGTAACCATGTGACAACATCATATTACAAAACTATAGGGAAAATGTATGTAATAAAAAAACAAAAACCACTTAGGTAGCAAACTTGTCCTGGGTTTCTCGTTGTTTTTAGGTCAGCTCCCAGCATTTAGTCATCAGTTCTAAGGAGACGGGAACAGCGGTGATGTTCACCAAGATGTTTGTTTACTAACTACTTGCTTCTATCAATGACAAATGTTTCGACTATCTCAAACACAGCGGCATTTATTCAAGCTTTTACAAGTGTTTATGACATTCAAATAGTCATCCACCGATTCAGATGTTTAACATGTTGGACATGTTGTTTTTTTATGATAGCTATGTCTAATAACCTACTATGACAAAATAATAGACCGTTGAATATAACGTGAATGAAACAACAGCTCAGAGTTGAAAAACTACTAAATTACCTTGTTATTGATTTAAGCACAAACAATATTTTACTTAAGTGCAAGTTACCTAATTCACTCAATTTTGTTCTAGGAGGAGAATCTGATCATATCTTCCATCTCCATGGATACAGCTTCTACGTGGTTGGCATCAGGGAGTTCAACAGCAGCATCACCATCGAAGATGTCAAAAGAATGAATGAAGACAATACACTTCTGACGAAGAACTTAGAAGATCCTGTACGCAAGGACACTATAGTTATACCTAAATTTGGTGTGGTAGCACTTCGCTTTAAGGCTGATAATCCTGGCTATTGGATGATGAGGGATGAACGATCCACTCATTGGACGAGGGGATTAGACTTCATACTCAAAGTAGGTGAAGAGGGAGACTTCGTCCAAGCGCCTCCCGATTTCCCCAAGTGCGGTTCTTATGTAGGCCCTGAATACTTTTTGATTTAAAAATATAAAGTGAAAGTAGTAGTTACCAGTGAAGTTTCATGTAAAACATTATTCATTAAGCAAGTGGCGGAGTCGAATGAAAGTGATAAAATATTCAACGAATTTAGCCACGTTTTTATAACGTCTGTAAGAATTAAATAGATTAAAAGAGGGACGTATGTTCTGAAGACCTATGGTAAAAGTAAGCGACTGAAATTAGTGTTAACTGATAGTAATGATTATCTACGAGTACATATAAACCAGATTTTATAAACTCAATACTTTTGAAATCGTTATTACAGGAACAACCGTGTTAAATGTTTTGCTCTAATTAAAGTAAGTATTTGTGATAATGTAAAAATGTACATAATGTTGTTATTTGTGATTTTAACATTATTTTAAAAGAGATATAGCAAAGTCAGAGACACGGCCTTATTGTTTGCCTCTAATTCTTTAAAACGGCAATCATGGTTAGGAAGCACTTTCAAGTGATACTGTCCTGTACCTAATATTGTCAGTAGAATCGCTTTTCAGTTCATTTTTTCAATAGTCTGTACCTTAACAAGGAGGTACGACATATTTTATTGATTCACGCAGTATTTCGCAGATATTCACGTAGTCATAAGGGCTGTTACACTTCTATGACATGATTAACCACATGACTTCAATACCAATATTTCTGTTATTTAACGAGCGATACTTTCGGTAGTTTATGAAAAGGCTATCGATAGAAGTTGATTGAGTTGCCACACTAGTTTATAGTACTGAGAGCTCAGCTTATGGCGGCAATGTTCACCTCTAGCTGTGGTTTATGGCACCTTGATAAGCATCAAGTCTACCATTCGTAGTTTACTATTGTGTCTACTTCACGGACGGAACCTAAATAGGCACGTAGTTCTTGCAATAGTGACGATAAACATGTTTATTCCTCCTTTTCTTGTTAGTGGGAACTTATTGCTGTGATTCTGTGGAACATGCCTGCAACCATGTATTTTAAATTATTGTTTTTATATTTATAATGTTACACAGTTTTGTATAGTAGTCAAGCTAGTTTTATAAAGGTAAAATGATGTAAATAAAGTTGTTTTTCTTACAGAATTTACTGTATTTGTTTAAACATACTCAAGCAAAAACCTCGAGCCTCTGAAATCCAGGGATTGGCAATTTATTTACCAGCAATTTTTCAAATTGTAGTCTAGGTAATAGTTCGGTACCTACCAAGCTTGTTTACATGAAACTATATTAATTAATATAGTTTTGTTTCACTTTGTATGTTGTCAACTCTCAACCAGAGACAGAGTCAGTTCGCCCTATAGGCCCCCTTTGGATTTCCGAAAGCCCGTTTTCTGGGCTGAATATTAGTTTCTGCTACCGCAAGTAAAATGTCATCGTAAAAAAAGATGACAAGAGAACAATTTTGCCGCTTTAAGTAAAATCCATTAGCCTTAATTTGTCAGTTATGTATTCGCCTTATCCATTCACTCATATTTGGTAAAAGGCCTTTTCGTCGTAATGACCGGTTAGTAAGTCAGTTATTACGCTGGATAGTTAAATTTGAGAAATACATGTGTCTTGGTAAAACTATACAGGATGGTGAGGGGATTTCAATATTGTGAAACATTTATTATTGTAATTAACGTGAAAAACACACATTCTACACAGCTAGGATACATACTATTTACTAATAATTTAGTAGACACTACAGTAATGTTTTGGTAAAAAAATAATATCCATCTATTTGTCTACCTATGCAAGTAAACAAAAACAAAACGGAACTAGAGCCTTCATAGATGGCTCTGGTCTCAGATTCCTCAACTCAGAAGTTGAAGCCTTACTCCAACAGGCGTGCTCGTGTAGACTGCTGGAGTGGTGAACCTATTTACTCGTTAAGTGAGGCTTCATCAGAGATAACGTTACTATCTCCTCCGACGTACTCGAGGTGTCTGTATCTCTGTCTGCGTTTGACTGCCTCTGTAGTGTAGTGGTTAGAGCGTTGGACTCTCAACCCAGCCGTGGGTTCGAATCCCACGCGAACCAACAACATGTTCATATTTGCATTGCGCACACTCTTGTTCACTTGTGTGCAGACCTCCTTCGTACCTGGTTAATCTCGTTGAGATTGGCCGTTGTGGCGGAATCGACGAGGAGGTTTTTTATTAAACGTGGCTGTCAGATGCTTTTTTAATAACCGCATCTACTTAGTGACATCATCTGATACCAGCTGCTCGTCCTGGTACTCAAACTGGCGTTTGGTAAGGCTCATCAACAACTACGGATAACGAGAAGGTAATCATATGAAATAACACAATGTTAAAATTCACGTAACTCTTTGGAAGCGTAAATTATGTACCAGTGCCTCAGAATAATGACCGCAGTTACCTGATTCGACTCAGATTAAAAATAAAAGTCGCTCCGCAATTTTTAACTGTCCAAAATGTGAAAGCGTTTTCCGTAGACGTCTTATTCAGTGGTGTTAAAGCGCATTTTTCAGCAAAATGTCACAATGGGTGCAATGTTTTGATGCGTTATTGTATCAGGCTTTGGTTGTTGTGTCGCACACGACATGAACGGACAGTTGTAAAAAAGTAAGCGCAATCTGTGACGCAATAAAACCTTCACTTTTTCTTGTTACAGTATTTTCGATAGTGTACCCATTGTAACTGTCGTTCCGGCCATGTTCCGGTCATAATATTATGATTTATTTCATAAAGATTTTGTCACTTAGTCGGGGACTAGGCATAATTACTGTTGCAAATTATGTATTTAAGAGTAGTGTGTCGAATTGTTTGTCATTGCTCGTATTTTTCAGATATAACAGCCTAACGTGTTGTGCAGAAAATACATTGCTGAGTTAGTTTGAAATAACCTGAAAACCTAAAGTAGGCTGTAAAAAGGTGGATTATGGCGGTCTCTTAGCACGTCGTGTTCAAATACTCAATCAATAATTCAGTGTGCCCCTGACTAATCGGTCGGGGAAATGGTCGATGGAGTATGTTATGTTATGTTTGTAAATTTCCGGCTCATGGAGACTTATGTAGAGCGATGACTGTCTATAAATGACAAAGTGCCCTTTCCAACAGTGAAATAGTTATAGGCTAATTACTAAGTATAACTAACTCACTAAACTTATCGAAAGTACTAATTAGTTTAACTGTTAAATCGTGTCAGTAATTTATTAACTTTCTTGTTTTCTCTACAGCTATACCCACGAGTTTGACCTATATAATAAATCATACACCATCAGTGACAAGATTAAAGGTAAACCCAGATTATCGGTTGTTTCTCGTTACTAAACCGGTTTTTTCGTTAATGAGCTTAAAGGGACAAGTTTTACTACGAAACGAGTGACAAGTTATAACAACGAATTCAACGCAGTAGACTATGCAGTAGTGAAGCCGAGGTATCGATAGTGAACCTTGAAACTCTGTTATATAAATGGTGTCGGTAAATATCGATATTTAAGGTTCGCTACTAGGGTCGGCCGGAGAGAAAATCTGTCAAATTTGAAAGCGATCGTGACAGCTATGGTCACACAGTGGTTGGGCCGTGCAATCCGTGCATAAATGCAATGCATAAATCCGGACGACCGTCTTGGTGTAATTGTTTAAAAATCGGCTACTACACCAAAGGTCGCGGGTTCGATCCCCGTACAGTACAAACATTTGTGTGCATGAACATGTCTGTTTGTATTGGTCTGGGTGTTTCCTATGTATAATAAGTATGCATTTACAAAAGAAAAAGTATTTAAGTATGTTTATCCGTTGTCTAGTATCCCATAAAAACGGAGTATAATTAGCTCACTTGGGGCTAGATGGCGCTGTGTGGAATAATGTCCAGGGATATTTATTTATTTATTATTATTATAAATCGCGGCATGATTAATCATTTGATGCGTTCACCAAAGATATTTTTATTTCGCCACCCAAAATATTTCAGGATATAGGGCAAACAAAAGAAACTAACCAAACATTTTATTTTATTAAACATACTAAGAAGCGGTTTTGCCAATTATTTTTTTACACTATTATTTGCAATTTATTCTCGTGACCACGTTATTTGCACAATGTTATATCTGGTACTTGACGATTCCATCGAGATTTAGTTGTAACTTGGTTTATCCGTTCGATCATCATCAACACAAAATATGTCTTACATCCAATGCATATGATATAGCAATACACGGAGCCATTTCTAGTAACATGCAGAAGAACCCACTAATAAATTGGTCTTACTTGTAATGAAAAGCTGCAAGAAGCATTAAAGGGAGCTATCTTGTTACTAACTAAAACGAGGAATTTAACAGTTGTCAACAGTTGAGACACTTTTAGTGGATAATTTATTTTAGATAATAACACTTGAGTATAATACCTTTAGTCTCCTGTAGAGGCCATCGTATTTCAGGCTTTTTACGCTGAATTTAATACAGAATCCACCGTGATCTTCATCTTACTGGAATTGATCTACGAGTAGAGCATAGTATGAAGAGAAGTCACCCTCCGCGTTTTTCTGTCTGTTTTTACGTAAGCTTTCACTATCTAAATGATAGTTGATGCTAATTATATTTTTTAGAACGTTTGTCTGTATAGTTCATTCAAATTACTACAGGGAAAAGCTGTGTGCAAATAGCCAGTTAGAGATAAAAATGCTTGCACTGCCATTTTTCCATGGCTGACGTAAATATGATAATTCATATTTATATCAAAGTTCTATCTGATCCATTTTTTTTAAATTTAAAATGGGTTTGCGTTTGACCTCAGTCTCGCCAGCCACGCTTACCCAAAAAATGCTTATTCACTCTTGCCTTGAAGACACCAAGGTTGTATGTATCCGGAAACACAGACGCAGGGAGGGTGTTCCACTCCTTAGCGGTGCGGACCAGAAAGGAAGCACCAAACCGCTTAGTTCGGACCGCTGGAAAGTCGACCACATGGAGGTGAAAGCCCTCACGGCGACTTGTGGTCCGGTAGTAGAAAGTAGAGGGTGGTATCAGGTCATGAAGTTCTTGCGCACACTCTCCGAAATACACCTTATAAAAAACCGACAGACAGGCAACTCTACGCCGATGCTCCAAACTCGAGTTTGGTTCCAACGAGCGTCTCGTCACCCATCAGTCTCCTGGCTCTTCGGTCTACTGAGTCCAGTGCATCCAGCTGATACTTGGCAGAGCCATCCCAGTGGTGGCAGAAGTACTCCATACACAACCGAATTTGTGCTTGGTACAATTGTAAAAGCTGTTCCGGTGTGAAGTGTGTTTCCATTTCGAATAACTTGTCATTATGTTCTATTGCAATAACTATTTCTGTTTCGTATAAGCAAACGCAAACTTTCATTTTTCTTTGCTCGAGATCTCCATGCTAATTACTATGGAACGAGTGAAGTTTCTTTGACAGCCGTCTGCGCAGTCCCGCAACTCAGTCTTCCACATGACGCCGGGTGAGTGCAGGTCACTGCGTGAAGAATACAAACAAGCATAAAAATACGGCGTGTGTAAGTACACGAACTCGATGCATAGTTTTCTGTTCGCATTTTTTCAAAGACTTAACTTAACGTGAGTATTAACTTTGATTTCTGCTCTATAACTTTGTATCTTTATGTTTCGTCAAATTTCTTTGTCGAACAATTTCAGTTATGATAGAGGCCTCCAAAATTAATTTAGTAAAAAATATTGTTCAAAAAAGAACCTTTAATCTATTCCGACACCTTAATCAAGCTTTCATGATCAGATAACATAGTAGCTTAGACCACACAAATAACATAGTTTTAATCAATTCGATTTGAAAGCAATCAAAGCTATTTGCGTTCTTACTTCGTTCCCTTGTTTTGCTTAAATATTTTAGGCAGATCCCGTATTGGCATTAACCGATGATGCTGCAGATTGACACCATGCTAAAAGTAAATACATAGATTGTTTTTCAAATACCAATAGGTAAAAACTTTCAGTATAACTTACAAATAGTAAAAATTTACAAGAAAAAATAGGAAAATGAAATGGCAACTAGTACCACATTGTTAAACCCAAGTGAGCTTTTAATCAAGTGTACTTATAAATATAAACCTGCCATATTACTCTCATGGTGAATCATGATAAAATCATACGTTTGATAAATTATGCATAATGCATATGAACAAACAGTACGGAGGAAAAAAAACAAAGTTGTACTATTTTCAACAAAAGACCCTATGTGCGCCTATTTCGTGTAAATTATCCGCGTAATTATAAATGTCATTTTCGTCAAAAGCGACGTGCGTTCACCTTGGGGGCATGGGGGGGAGTGAGCTGCGACGGTGCGCGGACAGCTATCAAAGAAACTTCACCCACTCCATAGTAATTTGTATGGAGATTTCAAGCGAAAAATTCGGAATGTTTGGGAATTTTTTGCACAAAACTGAAATAAAGCAATGAAAAACAACTGATTGGCAATGCTTCTTTGATATCTGATCTTTACACGTTATTTAAAACACGTAAGTTGTTAGTTTATATGATGCCTAAACTTTTGAAATACGGGAGTGCGTTTTGCACGTTTTTAGCGATATTCTGATTTTTTTTCACATTAATCTAGTAAATTGATCCATATACTGGAAGTTTGAGCTGATTGTGCAACTCTTTGACTACTATGACGATTTTTTTCGTGCCTCACACTTCATATTTTCTATATAAAACTTTAGTTTTCCCGAGAGCCGTTTTCCTGGTATCGCGCCTTAAAAGGAAATAATTCTTAACATTTTAAAAAATACTATTTTAAGCTGCGTTGGAGGATGTTTTCAAGCTTCTGGACTAAATAGGACGCGGCATCAACATCAACGGCGAGTACCTAACACAACTGCGATTCGCGCATGATGTAGTTCTTATGGCTAAGACCTTAGAAGACCTGAACATAATGCTCGAAGATCTCGGTGATGCTTCTCAAAGAGTGGGTCTTAGGATGAACATAGACAAGACGAAAATGATGTTGAATGCCCATGTTGCACCAAATTATCGTGATTTGTTGCCAAATCAATACAATTCAGGTACTTTTTACGAATACAAACAGATTTTACAAACTTTATAGTAGGCAATAAAAACTCATGTCTGGTTACGGTACTTATCTTAAAATGCTATGCTACGCTATATTCTATGATTGGCTAAAAATAACCAAAATGGATTCCGAAGTAATCGAAAATTTCTGATACCTACATAGTTTTGGTTCACATGCCTAGTCCCTAGTCCAATTAATCTGACGGCTGTCAGAAGGTAATTTAGATTTGTGGAACATACACGACTTTCAAGCCGAAACGGGAAGCTCGTTCCAGAGAGTATGTTAATGGTGTAATTGAGCTAAGCTTGGCAAAAATATTTATACAGGGTGATTTTGCAAGTACTTGCCAAATTTGAATTTTGACTTTGTATCAGGAACTTATAGATTTCCGTGAGTTTCTTTTCATAGGGACATTTTTTAAATTTAGTTAATTTACTTTATTCATGGAAATATACGCCAGCTCACGCCACGATATCATTGCATGAGTTGAACTACAAGTGTGAAAGCCATATTTTTGTCATATGGTGGGATATTTTAAAACATTTAAAAACACTACAACGTTTAAAAAAAGATTGACGAAGACGTGGTTTTATATTGTTTTAAGTATAGAACTTATTTAAAAAATGGCAAGTACTTGCAAAGTCACCCTGTATAAAAAATCACTTTATCGTCGTTTATAATTTTTATGATGATTACATACAATTATGTATGCAAACGAATAACATAACATTTGATGAATAAGACATTTGGAATTAGGATTAACAAGATATTGCTTCCTTTTAATTAACGTTCCTTTATGGAGCCTACCGGATGGCAGGCTCTGGTTTGATTGATGTATAGAAAGCCTGATTTGATGAATCATTCAATGAGATCATTGATCTCGGATACAAAGTCAGGCTCCGCCGAAATGTCAAAAGTCAAAGTGCCAGCTAACGAAGGACAATGTTTAGGACCTCCTTAAAAGGTCAGGCCAAGCATTTCTCTCCATGGCACCGACTCTCTATAAATGACCTTTCTATCAACTAATTATACGTTCAATAAAAGGGATTTGATAAGGGAAGGGATATGAGTTTCAAATTGGGAGTGCCAATCAACGAAAAAAATTCGTTTAACAGATCAGGATTACAATATACTTAAATCTTCACCAGAGAAACGTCTGACTACCTGAATATTTTCGAATACTTTGATTAGAACCCTCGATTTGCAGGACAGAAACAAACTGTATACCGATCGGTAACGAAACCCACGGCAGACGTTAGGCTGAGCTATAGGCATGATCTTAGTAGCCATTGTGCTAATGACCCCGTCATTTTGCTATGTCAATAAATACAATTTTCCCTATATACGTAGGTATAATCAGCAAAGGAATCAAGTTATCGTTTTGAGTGGCCAAAGAACTGTAGCAACAAGGTTGTTTTTAGAATATTATAACTAGGTACTACTATATTTTTCTGCTTAGCCCTATGGTCGACTGGTAGAGAATGCCTTTTTCGGCATTAAGTCCGCCATTTGTAACAATCTCATTGTTGTGCAATAAAGTATAAATAAATAAATAAATATAACATATTCGAACTCCATGAAAGTTCACTTAGCTCTGAAGATGACTGTACCCCTCCCATGTACTCATCTGATAGGCAGTGGTGTAGTGTGGCCAGCCGAGATCAAATCTCGAGTGGTGGTCCATCGCTGTTGCGGTACTGTAATTAATAGGCAGGCTGATTGACGGGAATATGCCATACCAACGTATTAATTAGTTACTGAGGCAGTTAAGAGCCTCACGTAGAGCTCGAGATAGACCTCGCAATTATCGTAGCCTGGTTAAAACACGGCTAACAGTTGTTAACTACACTTCGAATCAAGAAGTCATAAGCTTGCCAAATCAAGCACTCACGAAAGTGACATTGAACCTCCATGAGCTCAACGCGTCCTGGCTGGATAATGCGCAAAAGGGAGCTTTAAGAAAAAAACATGTGTGTTGATGCGATTTTTTAAAAGATAGAGTGAATAAAGAGGATGAAGTTAAGTTAACATTACATCCCATTGCACCCGTGCGAAGCCGGGGCGGGTCGTTAATTCCTCATAATTTAGGACCTGGCCAAACACGCCCATTTGAAATTTCACTGTTATCGTGTACCTATTACAATTCCTTTTTTTCTTGTGGTTTACGTTGACTGTTGTCCTCAATTTTGGCATATTCGATTTCATGTGACATTACATGATCCTGCATCATCTCATCGCCCTCTCCGAGGCCGGCCCTTCTAGGTCTATTTTCAGCAGTGGACGTCAAGCAGCTCTGGATGATGACATCAATTAAGTAGCTTTTAGAAGGCTGAGTAGCCTATAATAAGCGGTCAATTTGGATGCTTCCAATAGCACCTAATTTTGTGTTTGATCCGCTGCTGTTGTGGCTTGTTCAATTAATTATGTTCTCTGATTAACAAGCATGCCATACGTCGGCATTTATTGAAAGCTGATGAAAAATACACTTTGTTTGTACGAGAAGACAGGCTACACTAACATTGAGGGAAGTTGTATGATGATGGTGTTTATTCTGAGCGATTTCGATCAAAGCGACCACTCCAACTCCTCATCGATTAAGTATGCTGATAGCACACGTGAGTTTCCAAATTTTAAACGCTATTCCGCAGCCCTTCAAGTTGAGATTGGGCAGCTACTCAGTAGAGTATTACTATCCCGTCAACTGCATGTCTGGACATCACGGCTGCATCCCATCAGGTGGAGTGAGGGCAAGCTGGAGTGCGCTATCAAATATTTACGGCCACGTAAGTAATTGTGGTGAACAGCCGCTTTCATCACGTCACGTATGGCGCCAAGAGCAATGAAGAAAGTCAAAGAATTTACGAACGAGTATTATTGAAATATAATAAAGCACATATCGGTTGTCAAAAGGCAGAAATTAATAGGCAATAAGCCATTAAATCTGAAGGGATTTATTTGCTGCTATTGTGTGAATAATTGTGCTTTCTGATTTACGGACATGTCATGTATCCGACGCATATCCGACGTACGGATTCAATTTGTGAAGCTGATGGGAGATACCAGCTATTTGTGGTGTAACCGATTGACATTGATGTCAGCAATGATGACAATCATTCACTTTGTGTTACGTTATTATGGAAATTATCGAGGTGCCGACACCAATAATCAAATTCGGAAATACCTACTAGATAAGTGATTCGTAAGTGTTTCCTAGGCGGCCTCATTGATCGCCTAAGTGGAAAGCACGGTAATTTAAATCGTTCGAAAAATGTGAGCTTCTGGATGTTCCGTTCACCCTAATGGCAACAGCCTTAAAATTCTTTGTTTGTGATTTAGTCGCTGGCGTATAATATTCCAAGTTGGTTTGAGATATTATGTGCGCTCTCAGCATTTAACTGTATTTTCTTTTACGAAGATAGTAATTTAGTTTTAGGCCTGATATCTACAATTAAAACATTTAATAATTGCTTTAACGTAAAGAAATAAACTGTAACAGTAACCCATATTTTATTTGATTGATGTTTATACTGTTAATATAAATTATATTGTTATACACAAAGGTAGTTCATATCATTGATTTTGATAGAGGTATCTTTACAATTACCTACATTGGTTATGGAATACAGTGGAACTAAAAACAACGACTTTCTTAACAGTTTTAATGGCGTAGTTTACCATTGTTTTCGCCATTACAAACACCAGTGCGTCTAACAGGGTGTCATCATAATCGTTATAATAAACCTTTATTGTAAATAATAACTTTATCAAGTTTGCAAGTTTTGCATGGCTATAACATTTGATAGTTTTGGTTAGCTAGGAATTTACTACTTGCGAGACCTCATGTAGGTATTTTGCATATTAAATATAGATATCAATTCTTAATACTTAATAGCGTCGTAGTGGCGTAGTGGCGTGATGGTTAAACACTCTGTCTTGGAACCCGGTGGTCCCGAGATTGAATCTTATATCTCTGAGGTGCCCGTGGCGCAGTTGTGGCTGTGATCGGCGACGATCGCTGTTGTAAAACAACACACGCCGGGTCGGAAATGGGAAAGGTGACCACCCCGAAAGAAATCTAGTGATGTGTATTTCGGACATCTCCGTGCTTCGGAAGGCACGTTAAGCAGTTGGTCCCGGCTGACGTCGTTAGATATCAGTCGTTAAGCCTAGTCGGACTTATGGCGGTTTGATAACAACTGACATTAAGGTTGCCCACTAACCTTATCCTCCTCCAACAATCCGCACTGAGCCCGCGTGTTGGAGTAGGGCTCAATCCACCTCATAGTTGAGGTGAGGCCTGTACCCAGCAGTGGGACGTATTTAGGCCGTTTATGATGTGTTATAAGTATTTCTACGTGTGACTTCTGGAAGCTTTCTCATTCAGCAGAGAGCCATCTCTACCTTTGGTCACACTTTGTTAACCGTCTTGACGCGTGACGTAATTTATAAATGGCCCTTACTTACAGTCCACACTTACGTTTCCGTATGACTCTCAACTTATACATTGAAATAACATAATATAGCAGTTGTGTGGAAATAACCAAATGCGTGGAACTTTGTGCTCGGAATGAGCACCATTGAATATTTACTGTAGGATGATCGATATTAG
The DNA here is from genome assembly GCA_950022985.1 of Udea ferrugalis. Classification (NCBI taxonomy): domain Eukaryota; kingdom Metazoa; phylum Arthropoda; class Insecta; order Lepidoptera; family Crambidae; genus Udea; species Udea ferrugalis. Next base: position 4,949,236 of record OX465520.1, read on the forward strand.
AAAAATATCTATGTGGACATAGATATTAATATCGATTCAAAATCAGTAACGTACAATAAACATCGATTTAAAAACATTGATATGTCGCAAAACATCGATGTTTAAAGAAGGGTATGAGAATGATTGTTTTATGAAACTTTACACTCCCAATGCTTTTTGGGTCGATCATTTACAATAAATGAATATTATTTTAATGAACTAATTATGCCAAATTAATATCATCTTCCTGCTTTGAGATCTTCGTCTAATCACTGTGTATGTTCGGTTAACCATTAATTACAATTTACTAATCAAACAGTATCTAACAATGTCCGGCTGATACCGAATCTCAATTGCTATCCGGAGGCTCGTTCACAGTATAAACCATACAGTAGTTTATCTAAGGCCGCCCGCCGAGTTATTGGCCTTTTTTTTTTGTTAAGTAGGGGAAATGCCTTACGCATACCCGTCCACCGGGGGACGGACGGGTTATGTCGGACTCTCCACTGGAAAGGTGATATACCAGTGGCCCTACCGACTAAAACCCCTACTACTCCCTCTAATCGTCCGTAGTGGGGGAACACGGTGAGTAGCGCGAGGCCTGTTACGCGTTCCCCCGGACGGAGCCCGCCTGCACGGCGGGCCGGAAGCGACCCCCCCTTCGTGAGGGGAGGCCAGAAGGGGCATCCGATGATGTCAAGCCGTCCCTACCAGGCAGTGGTGAAGCCCGTGCAATGCCGGCGACGGCACCCCCGTACCGCGCGCCAGCCTGCCACCGTACGCAGACCCTACTGGGCCCGCAACCACGAGCCACCCAAAGGGCGGCTCCGCTGCCGTAACCGGCGGTACGGCCCCGCCGAGCCGCGATGCACAGGGGGATCAGCCATCGAGTTATTAGCCTAGCGTGCACACAGACACGCGGCACAGCCCGTCCGTACTGCCGCCTCCCTATGCCTCCCTATTTTATGCTAGCGTGTGCGTGAAATCGCGGGTGCGTGATATCGCGACACGGCGCGCGACGCGCACGAACACATTCAAACCGAGAGTGGCACGTTTGTATTTAGATGTTCTACTGTATGGTTTATACTGTGGCTCGTTGTTACTCGAGTAATTAATGTTTTAGATGATTGGCCCTAATTGACAGATGCAACTCGGCCGAACGGAATTTAGGTAATTAAATTGAAATGTCTCGTTGATTTTTTATTAATAATCATAGGCTGAACGATGAAATAAAAGCCGTTAAAACCATGATTTGATTCAAACGGTATTTTCGAGACATAAACAATTAAACAGCTGTATTATTTTGCTTTACACGAGGGACCCGCCCCGGCACGGTACGTTAAATCGAGTTTCTCGACTTTCATTTTTTATATGAGTTTCTTAGCTACTGTGATCAGCATAAAATGGAACGTACTTATTCCTTGCACTAAATTCAATTTCTTATAATTTTTAACTTAACCACAAACTTATATAAAAGTTTCGGCATGATAAAGCTACTATTGAAAAATAATTTACACAAGCAAACTTTTTGTTTTCGGCAAGAAAATACTCATATGATTTAGATTACTTCTGATGATTACGCCTGATCACAAAGGCGTTTTCTCGCAAATTTCTGATACAATAGCAGGGTTTGTCACTTCAACTTAAAGCCCTTAACAGTCCACATTGAGCTCGAGTGTTTTAATCTGGCTTGAACAAAAAACTAAGAAGCAGTACGAAATGTGTTTGTGTATACCTGGAAAAACCAGATGGCACATTATTCAAAAGGCAGTAAACCCGCGGAGCAAGGTAGTCGTTAAGTATGCAAAGTGCGGAAGCACTGAATCGCACGTTCTGCAATGGGGAAGCTAAAAATAGCAGGCTACCTATTAGGGCAGTGGTTCCCAAACATTATGCCTATGAACCCCGTGGTAGGTCTCAAGGCTATCACTTCAATATAACTTGCACGCATTTATTTCAAAAAAAAAATAATTAAATGATTTGTAGTCTCGTGTAAGCGATTTTTTTTGTTATAATGATGAGGATTGATGATGAATGAATAAGAATCTTTAAGCCCAGCCCGTAACAATACATTATTTCACAATATTTGAAGATACGCAGGGTTGCGATTCCTGCACCAGCCCTTCTATTTGTTGATAAACAGAAAAAACAAATATTTGTGCTAGGTGGTGTTTGTTGATGCCTAAGTTGTTTTAGTTAGTGCAAAACCATTTTTTGTTATCAAATGACTTAAGCCACAGACAGAAGTTCAGAAAATGATCTAACCAGCAGGAATTGCGAAATCTGCAAAATCTTATTTAAGTTTTTTTTGCATTTAAATATTCCCGTTACCAGCTTACTAAAGATGTTACTGTTTTTATTGAAGATTCTCTCGGAAATAATGAGAACAACATTCTGGGGCGTTTAATTGAAAGCAAATATTCTCCTACCCCTTAGGGGCGCTGTAAAACCGCAGATTGAGAAACATTTGTCAGACTACAGCTGTGTTATAATTTTCCAAGGCTAAACCGGTTTTGCCTTTTCCAGTACTTTTTCTAAACACAATGTCGAGGAATATAATTTTTGCCAGTACTTGGAACATGTAGGTTGACGACTATGTTGTGCGCAAAAAAGTGATGAATAATATTTTAACTCGACACTTCACACCGACCTAGAGTCAACATAAAAATGACAGCTTTTCTTTTTTGGGTGATCCATCATTTTGAAACTTAGAGCTTTTGTATATTTCTAAATGAGAATCGTTTTTGTTTATTTACCGTTTGATCTAACGAACCGTTGCGGGTTTGCTTATGGAAATGGATTTTGTGCTGCGTTTAGCTATTTGTGGTACGAAAGGCCACAGTTCAAGTGACACTTTGTTTTGCACTAGCAGATATTTTACTATTGTGCACTTGACGAGTTCTATGCTTTTATTGTATTGAAGACTGATTTGGTTATGTAATGGTCGGTAGGTTGGCTGCTACACCAGAGGTCGCGGGTACGATCCCGCAAAGTACAAACATTTGTGTGCATGGACATGTCTGTTTGTTTTGGTCTGGGTGTTACTTTTGATCAAACCTATAGTACAAAACCGGTAGTGACAAAAACAAAAAGTATTCAATTATGTTTATTCGTAACTGTCCGTATCACATAATACGGGCTTTAATTAGCTTACTTTGGAGCTAGCTGGCCCTGTTCGGGAAATATTTTAATTTATACTGTTGTTGTTTTTTAAAAAGCAAAGGGAACTTCACTTAGGAGCCAATAGGAGCAAATTTTAGCCGTGGGAGAGCCATGCATTCGTGCACGTATGGGCTGGCTCGACCGGAGTGATACCACGGCCTCACAGAAAACCGGCGTGAAATGACGCTTGCGTCGTGTTTCGCCGCGTGAGTGAGATCACCGGAGGCCCAATTCCCCACCCCCCTTATGATGGCGCAGTTTAATAGAAATCTACCCCAGGAGGGTACCAACTGCGCTGACGTTGGACAATCCCTCTCTGGGCTTCCGGGCTCGGGAACCAACTCTCCTGAGTGTGGATGCCCAGGCCGCCCCACGTATTCTGGGGGGGGCAAAACCGCGCTCAACATTTCCCGGGGCAAGAGCAGACAACGCATGGCGTCCCCTGCCGCACTAGTTGTGGAGTTTTGCAATATCAGGGGCCTACATTCGAACATCAATGCTGTCCACTACCACCTCGAGACATCAAAGCCGGCCTTGCTCTTTTTAAATGAGACGCAGATATCGTCTCCGGCGGACACCTCTTACCTACACTACCCTGGGTACAGCTTGGAACACTCCTTCATACCAAAAGCTGGAGTATGTGTGTACGTTAGGGACGATATCAGCTCTCGCCGCCTCAGGAATCTTGAAGGTAGGGACTTTTCCATCTTATGGCTACGTGTAGATAGCGGCGACCACCCCCGCGTCTACGCTTGCCTTTACAGGTCTCATAGCGGTGATGCCGAAACCGAGCGACTCCTTGAGCACGTCCAAATGGCTACAGATTTGGTGCAACAGCAGATCCCTTCCGCTGAGATCGTGATACTCGGCGATTTTAATGCTCACCACGCCGAATGGCTTTGCTCACGCAAGACCGATTATGCGGGAAGATCTGTTCACGACTTCGCCCTGGCTTACGGTCTTTCGCAGCTGGTTACAACGCCCACGCGAATCCCAGATGTGGAAAACCAGGAACCTACACTGCTGGATCTCCTGCTGACTTCTCATCCCGAAGGCTACACCGTGTCTGTCGGTGCCCCCCTTGGCTCCTCTGACCATTGCCTCATCCGGAGTGTGGTGCCTCTCGCGCAATCAGCGCGACCACGCTGCCCACTAAGACGTCGAGTGTGGCACTTTAAGTCAGCAGATTGGGATGGACTGCGTTCCTTCTTTGCATCCTACCCATGGGGTCAGGTTTGCTTTGCACTGGTTGATCCTAACGCCGTTGCTGATGCTGTTGCTGATGTGGTGCGGCAGGGAATGGAACTTTTCATTCCAACCTCTGTGGTCCCCATTGGTGCCAAATGCCAACCCTGGTTTAGCCAAACCTGCAAAATTGCTTCACGCAAGAAGCGGGTGGCTTACCGAGCTTGGGCAGCGGCAGCGGCGTCCCAGGATGTAAACACCAGTGCCTTCAAAAAGAAGTTGAACCACGCCTCCCGGTCCTTCAAAAGAGACATCGCTAGGGCGAAGTCCTTGCACATCTCTAGGATTGGCGAACGGCTTGAGCGTCTTCCTTCGGGAACTCGCGCATTTTGGTCTCTTGCCAAAGCCGTCCAGGGAAATTTCTGTTCGCCATCTTTTCCACCTCTGCACAAGGGAGATGATTTATTGGCCCACAACGCGAAGGAGAAAGCCGATCTCTTGGGCAAATTCTTTGCATCCAACTCATTTTTGGATGACAGGGGCCAGGACCCGCCGATCATACCACGGTGTAAGAGTAGTATGCCGGACATCCACTTCCACCAGAAAGCAGTGCGGTCAGCACTGTTATCCCTGGATATCCACAAATCGTGTGGGCCCGACGGAATCTCTCCCATCGTTTTGAAAATGTGCGCCCCAGAGTTGGCACCGGCCATAACGCGCCTCTTTCAGCTCTCCTACTCCTCTGGCGTAGTCCCGACTTCATGGAAAACGGCTTTGGTTCACCCGATCCCTAAAAAAGGTGACCGCTCAGATCCGTCCAACTACAGGCCAATAGCCATAACCTCTCTGCTCTCGAAAATAATGGAATCCGTTATTAACGCTCAGCTCCTCCGGTACCTTGGGGATCATCAGCTGCTTAGCGACCATCAGTACGGTTTCCGTCAGGGTCGCTCGGCTGGTGATCTCTTGGTATACCTGACGCATCGATGGGCACAGGCGATTGAGAGTAAGGGCGAAGCTGTGGCCTTTAGTTTGGACGTTGCGAAAGCCTTCGATCGGGTATGGCATAAAGCGCTACTCTCGAAACTTCCTTCCTACGGGCTTTCTGAGAAATTATGCGAATGGGTCACTAGCTTTTTAGCAGACAGAAGCATAAAGGTCGTAGTCGACGGCGAATGCTCTGACCTCATGTCCGTTAATGCTGGTGTCCCGCAAGGCTGTGTGCTATCACCTACGCTGTTTATCTTGCACATAAATGATATGCTACAAATCAGTGGCATTCATTGTTATGCGGATGACAGTACGGGTGATGCTTTATACACCGGCCGCGCGAACATTTCTCGGGAAAACGTCGTCGAGAGTCGAAACAAACTTGTGTCTGAAATTGAAACAGCGTTTCAGAAAGTTTCAGATTGGGGTAAACATAATCTGGTTCAATTTAACCCCAAGAAGACGCAAGTTTGCGCGTTCACCGCAAAAAAGCTGCCCTTTGTCGTATCGGTTTGTTTCGAGAGCACCCCATTAACTGCCGCAGCCAATATCGGAATTCTTGGTGTCGACATATCGAGCGAAGTCCAGTTTCGTGGCCATCTGGAGGGTAAGGCTAAAATAGCCTCAATGAAGCTCGGCGTGCTCAATAGATCGAGACGGTATTTCACACCGGCACACCGCCTGCAACTTTATAAGGCGCAAGTTAGGCCTCACATGGAATACTGTTCTCATCTCTGGGCAGGGGCTCCCCAGTACCAGCTTCTCCCTCTAGACCGCATTCAACGGAGAGCAGCTCGAGTTGTTGATTGCTGTGAAGTTTCGAAGGATAGGCTTGACTCCCTGGCACTGCGTAGAGATGTAGCTTCGCTTTGCATTCTCTATCGCATCTATCATGGAGAGTGCTCCGAGGAACTGTTCGGGCTGATTCCCGCCACCTCTTTCCGCCATCGATCTACGCGACAACTCTACCACCCCCACTACCTTGACAGTTGGCAGAGCACTACTGTTCGTTTCAACAGAAACTTTCTGCCCCGAACCACGAAATTGTGGAATGAGTTGCCGCATGCGGTGTTTCCGGACAAATACGACCTGCAGTCCTTCAAGAAAAGAGCGTACTCCCATTTAAAAGGCCGGCAACGCATTTTGTAGCCCCTCTGGTGTTGCAAATGTCCATGGGCGGCAGTATTCACTTTCCATCAGGTGATCTGTCTGCTCGTTTGCCCCCTATCCTATAAAAAAAAAAAAAAAAAAAAATGAAAGCATTTAGTTTTCTAAAGGCTTGTAGTGTTTTTGAGTGTTCGCTTAGTTGTTATTTAGTCCTTTCAAAATGCACTTTGGATTCTGGTTGTTTTGAATATCGTCGGGACTTCATATTAACTGCTGAGTTTCTTGCCGGGTCTTTTGAGTAGAAACAACCTCCCGACACTGGTGGTAAAGTCACATTGTGTATTGATTTTATATACTTATTGTTTAATTACCGTATTATTATGTGAGTAAAAATGAGAATTTTGACTATTCGAAAGTATTGTATAATGATCTACTTGAATAGACATATTGAATTTGAATTCCTTACGAGGGTTCTAAAAAGTATTTTTTCTAAATTACGTGAATTTACTTACTAAAATCATTAAGGGTCAGCAATCGTTGAACATGCTTACCACAGAACAGTTGAACATATTGTGTTCAAGAACATAAGAGTGTGGTAGAAACTGTCTTAAGGAGATCGGAATTGTGTCCAGGGGCCTACTCCTGGACACAATTATTCTCTGTGACAAGTTCTCATATTCTAGTACTTATTCTTAATTAGTGAAGTGAATGTTGAATTGAAAAATGTTCCGAATTGTTTTATGGTTGGTTGCGCATTGCACAGCCCGCGGCGTGCGCCCGCGCAGACCTTCCACCAAAACGGAACTTGCTCTTACACCCAACAGACGGCTTTCACTTTTTAGGTAGAGACGATCAATAATGAGTTCTTTTGTCCATTTAGGGTTGTCACGCTCTTAAGGTACTTATTTTAGGTACTTAATAAAACGTTTAAAATTTTAATGTATTTAACGACCATATCCCAGGTGGTGTGGTCAGCAGAATACTTATTGTTACCGTCATAGTGAACGGAACATTTAGGATCCCACATTTTACCGTGCGAATTTTGATTCTAACGTGACAAGCCTACCGCCGTTATCCGGGTTGCTTGGGTCTTTCAATACCCAATCTGGTTCAAAGGCATCTAGCTCTACGGGGTCTTTATCTGCCGGGTTATCGGTATTGCTTCGGTTGGGACCATTTAGTCACTGCTTTTGCCCTTCTGGGTGGGTGGTTCAGTATTCTGCATATGTGTTCAGCCCAGTCCCACTGCAACCATTTCCACATTAGCTACTTCGGATTTTGGAGCGTAGATATGAGTTGGAGATATGGTCGATCGGGACGGGAAACGAGGCTTTGCCCAGCAGTGGGATTCTGATGGCTGATTAAGATGAGATAAGATTCTAATTCATTAAAATAAATTGGATGTTATAATTTAGGTAGCTGATTTTTTTTTCGGTTCTGTCTGATCCAAAAAAATACTTGATTTTAAGTTAAAAAAGCTATTTGCGTGTTTCAAACACTCAAATAGTAGGTCACGTCACTCACAGAACAAACTCGTAATGAACAGAATGACCACTAAAAATGAAAACTTTTAGAGTGCCTGGATAGTTTTCTGCCCAGAAGTGGGACATTTTTGGCTCTTATCAAATAACAAATTGTACAAATCATAAAGTGTTTGATTATTGGGATCTGCCTAGGTAGACAATTCTTACTATCCTCCTTCCTTTCATTCCTCTGGATTTTCCTTAATGAAACATATTATATTTGTATTTACAGCATAAAGTATTTATGTATGTTCATCCGTTGTCCAGTATCCCATATTGCAAGCTTTCCCTTATTTAGGGCTAGGTGGCGCTGGAGCAATAGCTTGCTGGTGGCGTGGAATAATGTCTAGTGATATTTATCAATATATTTATTTATGTTGATGACAACAACCAGATGACAGTGACAACCCTACGAGTGTATCCGATGTCGATTTATCTGGCTGATACAAGTTAATATTCTCTCAATTAATCACAGCCCTAAAGATTTCATTACCAACATGTTTCCTTTTCATTCAAATTAAGGCATCAGTCTTTGTATAAATTATCTATGTAATTAATTATACATTGCACTAACAACACATACATTACGCTATTGTTAATTTAGAAAGCAAATTTTAATGATATGTTCTATTGTCGGCAGGTTTTAAGTAATATATTAAACTAAAAGCGTCGAGGCCTAGTGGTTTTATACTTTGGCTTGGAACCCTTGTGATCCCGAGTTCAAGTATGGCCGGAACACTTTCTTTGAATTTTATTGTGTTAATTGTTCAAAGCTCCTGAGTGAAGGAAAATATCAGAAGTAAACTCGAGCAACCCGGTTTAACAACGGCAAGTTTACCTGGTACCGCGTCGGGTTCAAATTCGCTACGTGAAATGTGGGCTTTTGATTGTTCCGTTCATCATGAAAGTCATAATATATACGTGCAAACGAATTATGCGAGCGTGTCACATTGTAGTTATTCCTTCTATGCAATTAAAGCAACCACCGTATTTCCTTCATTACCTACCGCTAGCATAGGTGAAGTAAAAATAATCTTCCCATCAGGTGGAGTGAGGTCACCTTGAAGACTACAACCACAAAAAAGTTTTATAGAAAACATTTGTGACAACATTTGTTGTGTTCATTAACATATTGAAGACAAAAAGGGTTGACAGGCATATTCAGTCTTTTTAAGTCTAATAAATTTTGCAGTCAGCAAAACAGACAAACACATTTTTCAGTTTATAATATTATATTATTATTATAATAATAAGTTTATATATTTTCTCAACTGCGGTGTTCTTTTTCAATAACTTTGGAGTTTCTAAAGATGCTATCTTTGCATACGGGTAAAGACGTGCGTTCAAAGAGGTCGATATTGACAGAATTTTCACCGGATATTGAAGTATTCACAAGTTATTAGATTACAAGTAAAATTGTATATAAAAACGGAAGTGGAAAATGTTACAAAAAGTGCTTAGATCAAATAATAGCTCTGAGGAAACGCTGACGAGGGTAGGCAGAGTAGGTGAAGGCTCGCGTGACACAAAGAATGAAAGTGCTTTAAAACTATTTACGTGTCATATTTCACTGTGAAAGTATTCTCGATAAAAATGTACAAATACATAGTTGAAGCGGTTGGAAAATGTTCGGCGCAATTTTCAAGCTGGCTAGTGGAATGGTTTGGGAAATAGTTTTGACGTGGTTCAGACCGCAATTAGTCAGTTTAATGAGTTTAACGCTGTCAGTGCTGCCACTCAATTTGTTCAACGGTTAATCGGAGCTTCAAACAAACAAACAACAGCCCTTATGCGTCCTACTATTTAACATAGGACTGTCTGGATTGTATGTGCGGCTACTTAGTAATAAACTTTAGCGTTAGATGCTATTATTAAGCTCCCCTTAGGCCTTTGATCAAGCTTATTGACTGTAATCTTCTCCTTACTATTTTAAAAAAGACGAGTGTCCCCGCGCACAGGCCACACGCCATTACGGCTACAATTCTATTATACAATTCATAGTTTTATATATACATTTTATATGGAAGAGACGCGCACGGTGAAGCCGGTAGCCGCCATACGCCACACTCTAAAATATTTAGTATACGCCACACTCTGGAATATGGCGGCATTTTGTGGACGCGGCATTTTAGCTTACGAACCCACAGTTTCATGTAGTTCTAAAATGGAAAATACAGCCCTATTTACTACAATTAAAAGAAAAGTGAGTAAGAAACGAAAACGAATGAACTTTGACAGACCAACCCTGAATTTGAAAGCCAATGTCTGGAAATGGTGCCGCTTTTTCGGGCGGCAAGTGACCAAACCTTGTTTTTTAAATACAAAATAATATAATAAATCAAACTTACGAAAACATGTAGACCTCTAAACGCAATCTGAACTGAGTTTTGAGCTTTAGAAGTTTGCTGATTGTACATAGGTTAGAAGTTTGGTTATTAAACATTATTGTATTTAAAAAACAAAGTTTGGTTGTTGGCCGTATGAAAAAAAAGACGCCACTGCTCCTACCAAATCCGGCATTGCCCTTTTTGCGAAATCGTTGGAAACCTGTTCACTTATCTGTTTGTCGTAAGTAAATCTTACAGACTTCAGATCAATGGAGATAAGAAGACGGAAGTGACAGGTAAACGTGTGAGTTTGACTTACAACGGATGACTATCACTCATTGTTGTATCTGTCTGTGGAGATAAAATCTAATCGCTAGCCATTAACACTACGAGTCTATCAAGTTGTGATTGTTAGATTACAGACGGTCTCTGGCCCCTATTCTCGTCACTAAATGAAAAAGCACAGATTCCAGCCTGATCGTAGTTGAAAGTTATGTTATCTGATTACTTTCGTAAGATAATGTGAAAAAGCCCCGAATTCAAAAAGGCAAATCAACGTTGAGCATCCCTCAGAAGTATAGCTGTCCCTTTCAGTGCTATTGACATTTTACGGGACAGCATGAGCGTGGGCGCATGCTATCAGGTCTAGGCATTAGCTGAGTGGGACTCTTGGACATCGTGACACTGCTGTCTGATGGAATTTTTTGTTTATTTTCTTTTTTCTCTAACCATTTTGTTTTGTTTGTTTATATCTGTATGTGTACGATGTCCGGGGTCAATAATCATTTTTTCTTTCTTTCTTTCTTAGCATTGATTGACGTTTGTGAATTCGGCGACGATCGGTCAAAGGCAAGACGGGCTAAGGGCCTACCCATTTCCGGGTTTATTTCCTGATCTTTTGCAAATCATTCATATTTGGCTTCCTGATGAGCCGTTGACTGTACATTATCTCGAATATTTACCCTAATTTTAGAACAACCAGAAACATCTGAAGCACCACTAACACCCAGTTATATCACAAAAGTATACTCATACAATCAACAAACATTTGTCACGAGACAAATGAAAATTAAATTGGATTGGATTGGAGAATGAAATGCTTCATAAAAACAGCACCTATTATCACGACTACGATCGTAAGTACCTTGTAAAGTAAGTATTATACATATACATAATAAATAGTGGGCTAGTTTGAAGAGGGTACACTAATGGGGGCGACTATGACCACATTAGCCCTAATGTCCAGCCCATCTTTCATACCTTTATGTCACTTTAAGGTGTCAGGTGGGAGCTATGTCTACTAAAGAGCTGAAATACCTTTAAGTAGTAGACTTACGCAAGTGATGGATATTTTCTAACTGAAGCTTTTCAGATTTAACAAAGTCTAGTATAGAAATAGGCTGTAAGTAACAATAATAATTTCATCGTAGCTCAAAGCTCAAAATATTTATTTTGTGAGCCCTGCCCCCTTCAATATACTCCAACGGCTCTAGGTGCTCTTAACTCTTTTCAGCCTTGATAAAATAGCAAAAACACATTTAAAAAAAAAAGTCAATGCTTGCGTTTTAACTCAGAATTCTGATGAACGTGTGCACTGGACAAAATTTTAATTAAAGGGAACCGATACAAATTGAACCGCAAAACAATGGCTTCGGAAAGCTCAAGAGAGACAACTTACTACATTTTTTATTGTTTGTTATAATTCCCTTTAAGCCTTTTCAGCGTTTGATTATTGTGGTATGTTTTGTTTTAGTACTTTTAAGTACATAGGCTATATGATTTATCTTAGGCGACAATAAGTTGTTTTGACACAATTACGATAGGTATCTAAAGCGACCACTCGTATTATGCTTTTTCGTAGTGTCATCGTGCCTTTTAGGCGAATTTGTAGCGTGAAGAATCCGCTTCATGCTCTTTAAGGTGGCTTTAGATACCTATCGTCATTGTGTCAAAACAAATGTCGCCTAAGATAGGTCACATAAAGCTAAAGGCGTCTGTACATATTACTCTCAGAGCATTTGAGACATAATCGGAAATGGGTACTAGGTACTTGTTGTATATTGACTTGTTAAGGCGTCAAAGGTCGCGGGTTCAAGTCCCACCCAAGACCGGCTTACATGTGAGGAACATTTATTATTGTGCGGTACTGAGGCCTATTCATTACCTGTTTACGAGAAAGCTTGTATTTTGAATATTTAAGATAAGTTTGTTTATTGGTTTCTGATACTCACAGTGCAAGCTTAAAGTTTGGTTCAAGTTGTCAGTATGGTGATTTCTAAATTCAGTTTTTATTTCACAACAACGAATGGTACCAAATGGGGACTTAATGTGCAATGTTTAGGTTATCTTGATGAAAAAAACCTGATCGCGAGGCCAATTGTCTTGTTTAATCTTCCCGGCTCCTGCGACACAGACTGTCTAGGTATGGGTGCCACTGGCAAAACTTTTACTATAACAATAAACGGTTTGTAATTCTAAATTGTAACAATGCGTTTTGTATGTTAATGAACATTTACACACAATGTACCCACTAGAGTGTTTACTGAAATAAATGATTTTGTTAATGTCATTCTAAAATGAATGCACCTGATTGATGTGTTAAAAAAAGATACTCCAGATTTGATTCATTAATTTATTGAAATGGCCGTGTTAGCGGATTCAAACGTCAGTAGTATGATATTACGTTATTTTAACCCTACATAAACTGTGTTGTGAACCCCAAAAGAGTTACATTTTTCACAGCTGGCAAAAAAGGCAATTTGAATAGGCGAAAAATACAGAAAATTGGCTCTAATTTCGACCCCAAGTTGAAGAGCTCAAAGTGGATAATCTGCTGTTTCCATTAGTGGTCCAGTGGTAGTGAATATTTCAGTGGAACTGCGTGCTCGAGTTTTTTGGCGAGTTCGGGCATGCTCTAAGGCGGCTTCCGACAGTGCGTGATACTATGCACTATACTCCGTGCCAAATAAACCCGCAATAAAGTTTAGTGCTCCTGTAGCAAAAAGTCGTGTACAAAAAAACCGGCTATACAGTGTGTTTGGGAACCGGTGTCCGACCCGTTAAGGTGAAGTAATATGATCTATTTTATGAATAAATCCACCATAATTGAGCACTTTGCCCCAGTTGTTTTAAACATTTTTTTACCTGTTCGCAAGCCAAATTTTACCTGCGTTTCAAAGGGTCTCTGATGACAGGGTGATATTCAATTTGTCACAACTTCTAAACTATTTTACTTGGAACTTTGATTTTTGCTTCAGTGTTTAGGTGATGTCTTTGGGTATCCAAAAAGTTAAAAATAAATGTATGTTGACAGTTTAGTTTTTCTGAAAAAAAAAAAAATGTAAAAAAAACTAACAAATTCTATCACAATTTACAAGTTCAAACATTTTTTTGAGGTATTTTAAGGGAGTTATGAAAAAATGCTTTCTTGTCAGCTTATTGCCTACTTTTGTAGCTGTCCAACGATACCACTTTTGTGACTGTAGGACCTCTAAATCGGCAGATATTGCAAACTAAAATAACCCACCCGTACTCCCGAGAAAAAAAAATTAAAATGGCGGCCATTTTAAAACAACTGGGGCAAAGTGCTTAATTATGGTGGATTTATTCATAAAATAGATCATATTACATCACCTTAACGGGTCGGACACCGGTTCCCAAACACACTGTATATTCCCATACAAAACTGTCACTTACCTGTCGCTGACTAACCTCGGCCCGGTTTTATAATAACTTAGCCAGATTTTGTTCTCAGTAGCTAAAAAATATAAAAAATAGGCCAGAATATTTGAACTTTTTTGAGAATCTTCGTTTTGCATGTTTTGATGAACCATGAAAGTTTAAGTAAAATTTTCACAATACTGTCTTATTTCCTCTCTTGTATGAAAAAAACTGTCCTTCTTCTTCAGAGTGGCAGCAAACATTCTTCTGATGATTGCACGTCGGCCATGACCGCGCACCGTGAGAAGCCACCTTAACTTTAGCCTACGTTTTTACGTGGCAAATAAGCATGAGAGGCCGGTTTAGTTTATTCCAAGAAACTTCTTAAACTACTTTTATGTTTTACTTTACCAGTTTTATCACCCACAAAGTGATATTACATTCTGAAACATGCATTTTTTACGGTTTAAATAAAAATTGTTTACTATAAAAGTGGAAATTCCACTGTCTATTTATCGACGATGTAATTATAAAATCACGCTGCGGCGCATTGGAGACATAATTGAAAATACACACATCAAAAGTGTCTAGGGATATCATAGGGATATCATTTTTCAAATATTTCATAAAGTTAAGTTGGTTTACAAGTTGAGCATTATCTCAGAATAACGCGAGGACAGTGGCATAAGATAAAGGTTAAGAATATTACAAAAAAAACGTTTGATTTTGCTAAAATTTTGACACCTTTTAAAAGAAAAATCTGTCTTTTTTTAACGTCCTTACGATTGTACAATAATGCTACTACAATAATTTAGCAGATATAGCAGTTTCTGTGTTCTAAAAATTTCTACGTTGGTAGCATTATTTTAATTTGTACAGCCTCCCAAATAGCTATACTTTGTATGAAAATGCTTGAGATATCCCTAGACACTTTTGATGTGTGTAATACGAAAGCCGGGATATATTATATAAACATATAATAAATTTATAGTGAATAAATGAATATGAATATAATCTTTTTGAGGGCTTCCGATACGTGCGTTATTATAGAGGTAGATTTGATAAAAGATTCGGGCAAATATAAAAGAAACATGAAATAATGAAAATATTATGCAATGTGCAGATTTGTAAGAAAAAGTTCTCGTCGGGTCAGCTAAATCATAATGATTTTCAATTATCTCCTTTGTAATTTTTTAACCGATTGAATGAAATCGGTTTGATTATCAATGAAACTATGGAAGTAAAGTAGACATTTAAAGAAAAATCATTTTCATTATTGCCAGTGCCAGCTTTCAAACCAATTTCGAGTGTTTCTTGTCAACGTGTAAAGGTTGTAGCACATATACCGGCACCGCAATGGCACGGCTCCGACCCAGCAGTTATATTTCATACTAGCATTTTCTCATGTTCACTCACCTTTTAAGCCTTCCCCGGACCTTCACAAATATTTCACAAACAAAATTAGCCAAATCAGTCCAGGCGTTCCCGAGTTTTAGCGAGACTAACGATCAGCAATCCATTTTTATTTATAGAGATTATTATTGCAAAATGTTATATACCACTCAGGACTTGAGATTCAAGAATGGGAAGATAATTGTTGGGTCGCAGCCGTGCAGTTGCCATGCTCGATACTGTCTTGTGAGCTTAAGCCGTCATAGATTTTTAAGTCATCCTCCTTCTACCTTTCTACGACATCTTTTTTTGTACAAATATTCACACAAAACGAGTAACATAGTAGTTGGAAAACAGCCTTTACCTTTATGATATTAAGTGATACTAACTTTCAAAGTGTTCACGCTTGACCTGCGGCCTTTTGTACCTACAACGCGGGCCAGTAAAATTCTGCGGACGTGCTCTGAATTCTAATACCTCTTGATTGTATTTCATGTCTTTTGCGTAGGTTTGGCAGTCGTATGGTATTAGTAAGAGCATATTATTTTTGTGCCTTCCCAAATTACATCAGTAATGAAACAACATGTTTAACAACTGAAATTACCTGTTACTTTCTATTGCAGCGAATAGTGAAATTATGTAAACGAAACTGCTAATTATATATCGCAGTAATTAATGTCTTTAAGTAATGTAAGACGCAAATAATTACGCTCACCTCTCACAGCAAAGCGAACGAATCCTTAGAGGATTTTTTTGTTTCTCATCTCAAATCGACGTTATTTTTTAACTTGAAGTGATTTTAGTAAATAAATTAGATATCCATGGAATTCAGTGAAAGGTCTGCAGTGGTGTTAGCTGTAGTGTAGATAAGTTGTACAAAAATAGGTAGTTGGACTGATCATCATTATGACCTTATGTTAAGAAATTGCAGCCGCGTGACGGAAAGCAAGAAACTTTTGATAGTCACACTGATTTTACATTCGTACTCATTTCGACTCTACTATTACGGCAAATAATAATTGCAATTCATAGCCCTATACAATTGAAAGTATTGATATTTATATAGCTCAGTTAAATGTAAAGAATAGCAATACTTCGTAAGTAACGATACAATTATTTTTTTGTTAATTTCAGAGATCGATGGTATTAGTGGACATATTTTAGCCATAGATATTACTACTACAGGTCAAGTGCAACTATCGATTAGCTTAGAAACACTAATATTTACTTCACAGCAGTGGGAGTTCAGCTTATGCCGGCGGTGTAAGGTCTAGCTGTGGTGTCTGTACACCTGCAAGTACCTCGTAGGTGTACAGTGAGGAGCTAGCACGCGATGTCGTCGTTTGGCCTTTGACTGAGAAGTAGGTTAATTATGCTCTTGCCCAGTTGACAATATCTGAAATGATAGAAGAAAACTTAATTAACCAAAGATATTACCGAATGTTTAGGAATTTCGCATAACCTGATTCAACTTGCTAGGAATTGCAAAACGGCGCAGCTTTTACTCGTCTACCAAGCTCATGTGTCTAGAGACCAAAATCTACAATCACTGTTTGTTGCCAATGATTACATAGATTTCGACGTGTTTCCTAATTACGGACTTCATTATGAAGAGCACTAGAAAAAGGGGGACAGGAAAGAGTACTATGTGATTTCCATTTTAGCACTGATTGGCCCTGAACCACCCGATGCCTTATCTTGCTTACCTGCTGGGCTACGCGAATCGGCGACTTCAGTGATTCTAAGAATTCCAATAAAGTCCATGTCACAACAGCACAACACTTGACGTAGTTCCCTAGCGACGTTGGCAAAGTACAGTTAGTTAAGTTGGATTCGACGAATTACCTCTTCCTCCAAGTTGAACCTCGGGTCCCTTTTCCTAAGTAGACACGTAAAGTATTATACAATTATATGCTCTTACTAATATGAGTAATAAAGACTCTGTTTATGGTTCCACTGAAAACTACGTATAAGTATCGCATCAAATCTATGCCTAGCATTTTTGTTAGTTCTGCTTACTTGTTTTTGATGACAGCACATACTATTTTCTCCCCTTCTTTCTTTTTAATTAGTTAAACTTCTATCTAAACATCCTCATCAATTAACACCATCAAATGTTACTATATTGCAATAAGTCGTTTAACTACCTTACTAAATTCTTTAACAAAGTAAATGGCCTCAATACACGTATAAAAGCACTTTTCCTGATAAAAAATTAGAGAACCTTTTCCACCTGGTGCGTGTTTGAATAGCGCATCGATTAAATACATAGCTTTTAGTGGAATTAAAAAACGAAATTGAGCTCTCGGAAATTCTAGATACAAGGCCTATTTTCACCAACTTACAGAGGAAACTGTGGGTCCCGAGACCAAATGCAGATGCAGACCAGAAAATGCAATTGAGATAGGTATGTACCAGAGAAAATTATCTTGGTCTTGTGATTTGAGAATATCACAGAATAGTCTTTTTCTTCCGCGATAGATTATATCCCACATGGTGGTGGGGTCAGCTTTCCTTATTTTTCTTCTCCACTTCGCCTTCTTCATGTCCTTCAGCACTATGCCTTCCCACCCTGTCTTGGGCCTTCCTTAGGATGTCCGATCCCCCGGTCTAGTGAGAGGTGCTATAAATAATAAATATTGAATTTGACTCAGGTACTTTCAAATCGTCAAATCGAATTAAGCAAACAACATCTTTATTATAAGGTAAGTATACAACTTACCTGAAATTATTACATATACCTAATATTACGTTACATAATTACGTTTACATTAAATAAAACATCTGACAGGAGTCAGTAGAAAAACTGTATTGAATTGCAAAGCAGCTTAACATATATTTTTTAAAGTCCACCGTAGTGAATCGTCCTGATTTACGTTATGTCAGAACATTACTATAAATTAGTCCCTTGGTACCTTTTAGCAGCGTTCAAGCCTTTGGCTTTTAATATTTGTCACCCTGTCCAGACCCCCTTTGCCCGCCATTTCCGGACTTGTTACTGTAATTACAGTTTAAATAATATTAATGAAGGCATTATTTAATTAAGAACACAGAATGAAGCGGCACGAGTAACGTGGGGGTTGATAGGTATACCGGGGAGGAACGCCAGCTGAATAGCG
Organism: Udea ferrugalis; assembly: GCA_950022985.1. Lineage (NCBI taxonomy): Eukaryota > Metazoa > Arthropoda > Insecta > Lepidoptera > Crambidae > Udea > Udea ferrugalis. Next base: position 4,967,680 of record OX465520.1, read on the forward strand.
AATCATTCCTGGAACTGAATGAAAGTAAATAGGATTGCTTTTATTTCATTAAATTTAGCACGAACACAAACTAAATAATGTTGGGGTGTTTTATTTGTAGATAAAACAATTTTGGTCTATAATAAAGAGTTAACAAGGTTTACCTGCACTGTTTGTGATATTGAAGCTTCTAGAAGATGAAACAGATTTTGATTTAAGTTTGGCTGGAATGATGATGATGATAGTTATGATTTTTAAAAATCCGCTCGACCATTTGAAGATTATCAGCTCAAAAAGGCTATTGTTTGAGTTCATATTTTGCAAAAACCTACTCTCAACATCTTATTTATGCTGCTGTTTTGAAACGTTGACTTGACTTTTCCCATAAATAGTGGCAGTCATTAAACAGCTTGCTCCTCTCAAGATCCTGTGAGCTTTCACACACCTTTTGCTCGTCTTATCATAGCCATACCGATCAGTCATTGCATCTGTTCTTGTTTACAACTACCTCAAAATGGGTCAGCGCTTACATTTTACAGATTCACACCCCATTGTACCGGTAACTGAAGGCAAAACTGAAGAATGGCGTGCCTGTGAAGACATCACAATCAGTTTGGCGCTGCGCCAGCGCTCCGACTCTGTGTAGACCTGCCTTATCGAATCAGTTCATCGGGTTCCGCTGTGTCTAGGGCTTATATCTGAAAGCATCGTAATTGTATGGTATTGGTTGAACAGACATGATACGGTCTAACTTCGGAATGGATCTATATATGAAAATTAGCAGTGATAACATACTTCGATCTGTTGTTTATTATTCTTATTCATTGCACAAACTAAATCGTACTAGTCAATCAGTAAGCGAAGCAGAAATCTTGCTGAGCAAAATTGGTTGTAGTAGTACAATTTTATTTGCTTGGTTTTCATCAACTGAAACTTTAATTAGTGTACAACCTTACCTTACTTGTGTGAGTGTTTGTTGCATTGAGCGTCATCTTACTTGTCGGTGAGCAGCCACTAACTGTGCTAGCCAACTCGATACCACATCACTAATTTTAGTGGCGTGGAATCCCACGCGAATCAACAATTCCTTCGTGTTGATTCGAACCCACGACCTTTGAGTTGAGAGTCCAACGGTCTAACCGCTACACCACGGAGGCAGTTAGGAAGTAGTGGTATAATGAAGTACCGACTCAAAACTGGTAGAGTTAAAGACTGAAGAGTGTCAACCCTGTAACTGTCCCATTCGATTCCAGTTTTACTGCTATTAGTTTATACGTACAGAGGAAATTAATGGCTTCTGTGCAGACAGTTCATTGCAAAGAGAAAGTTTAAGACGACAGTTCGATTTTACTACACAATAGTTTAATTAACTGGTATTGAACGCAATTTATAAATATGTTTTCAAATACTCCCAAACTTTGAGAATATTTTGAAATTCACATTATCAGACGTTTTCTGAAAAAAAAACGGGGTAGCGAGTATTTCTTTTTGTGATCACTCTAAATTTAAGCGTCCCCGAATTCACCAACGTCATAGTCGAGGATAGCGAGTTTACTTTAAAGGCGTGCTCAAGTTTCATTGAAGTTTGTGAATTCTAGGTTAAGCTCCGACTTTACTCAGGTAAATCTAAGTTCAGCAGCTCTTACAAGCATAGCTGTCCCTTTCAGATTGTGAATTCGAGGGTTTGAAAGAAAACTTTTCGGTTTTAAAACCGAATTGTAAGAAAGCATTCCCAAACTGGGAGGATGTAGGTGCCTAGGTACAGTCAGCATCGAAATGATGTCTGTTAACAAGGTAGTCAAGAAGATATTTTGGCGGTTTGACAAAAGCTTTACTGCAATAACAGAGTCGTATGTCATTCTTTAGCGGCACCAAACTCTATAACAAGTGAAACACTATTTTATTACTTTAGTGATAAGGTTGCTTCTCATAAAAATGTCAGGCATATTGGACCAATCTGTACGAACCCATCATTTTGGGGCTGACTGTACTAGTAAATACCGCCAGTAGTGATTGGTGCGACGGTGTAAAAAGTAGCCGTGTGCTATATAAGTTGTATAACCGTTACTGAAATTATTAGTAAACTTGCTTTTGTTTTAAAAACCCAATTGCCCGTCAGTTCCAAAAAAAAACCCCACACTGGATGGTCGACCTGAAAACGCCTTCAATATACTTATAGCAAATATTCACGTAGGCATCATTCTGAATGAACATGCACTGTTTTGCAAACGCTACATGATGATTAAAAGTGGGGAAACAGTTATTAAAAATATAGTCATCACCAACTATTAAGTTAGGTTTTATAAGTTTGAGAGTTGAGAAGCACCTATATTATAAAATGACAAATTATTAACACAGACGTTTCGTTATGAATGAATGAAAATATTTATTTCTCAGAGAGTGGTAGTAAAAGGTTTTACATGAAAATATGTACAGCACAATCTGCCACTAGTGGCGTAGAAATATTTATATCAACTTACAGGTTATTACATACGAGTATTACATTAATAATTTGACGCGCTACCTAGGTAGCTGAAACCCAACCTGCTGATTTGAAACTAGCCGATGATCTACCTATACCATTGGCTGGTCTGTAATACTCTCATGTTTATGTTTGCTTTACGTTTTGTTAATACCATCACGGGCATTTTACGAGGTGAGGTCTATGCCTGTACGTGAGACGTAATGGCTGATGTAGAGTCCAGGCGAGAGCCTAGAAAATATCGTTTTGTTGAAACTGTCGCTAGTGTTCTAAATCTGGAAGTAGTGTTCCCGATCGATCGTCTATCGATAGTTGACGTCATACAAAACAAGGCAATACTATCGCATGAGAGCAAAACTATCGATACTATCGATAGTATTGCATTGTTCTGTGCTATCGATGGTATTTAGTAGTAGCGTTCGGAAAGCTCCGGCATAATTCGCGTCCGAAATACCTCAGTGTCTCAAGACGAAAGTCTTTGACCAGTGTGTGTTGCCAGTAATAACATATGGGAGTGAGACGTGGTCGTACACTATGCATCTCATAAGAACGCTCAAAGTCACCCAGCGAGCAATGGAGAGAACGATGCTTGGTATTTCCCTGCTTCATCGAATCAGAAATGATGAGATCTGCAGGAGAACTAAGGCAACCGACATCGCTTGAAGGATTGCATCATTGAAGTGGCAGTGGGCGGGACACATAGCGCGGAGAACCGATGGCCGTTGGGGCGGAAAGGTTCTCGAATGGCGACCGCGTACCGGACGACGTTCCGTGGGCAGGCCCTCCACAAGGTGGACCGACGATCTTGTCAAGGTCGCGGGAAGCCGCTGGATGCGGACAGCGCAGGACCGATCGTTGTGGAGATCCTTGGGGGGGGGCTATGCTCAGCAGTGGGCGTCGTTCGGATGACATGATAATCGATAGTATCAATAGGGTACATGTTATTCGACTTAAAATATCGATAGTTTGCCAACGCTATCTGGAAGGATACAGCTAGCCACTATTAAAAAGTGTTGCGGCTACTCTGTCCGGCTGAGGATCGATCTGGACGTCGGGAACTGAGAAGTTTATTTTGTACCAATGCTTCTTACTTCAAGGTCTCACTGCTCATTTAATAACATTATTTATTTTTGTATTCATTCTTTATTGCAAGGTAAAGAAGCGAAATAGAAATAGAAATAGTGTATTTTTACAGGCACCACAAGAATGAGTAAAAATAAATAAAAAGAATAGGATGAAAATTAATGAGAAGGAAAGAAACGATGAAAATATTTTTGTTGAATATCTATCCTTAATGTGTCGTGGTCGATTTTAGTGTTTCTAAACATAATTATCTTACCTTTTTGTGTACTTAAATAACTGTAATTCAGACTACAAGGTAAGAACCTAATTGTTTCACAATTGTTTTATTAATTTTATTCTTAAATGCCTCAAATAAATGACCTTTTCATGTGATTACAGTTTATTTGAAGCTATAAGTAGTGACACAAGGCCCGTTCATGTATTCCAAATTGTAAATAATGGGCAGGGGCAACTACTATAATGCTAGAGAAGACTAGACTGCAGATTTTCCAGCCAGTACTCGATGACGCAGGAAAACTTGCAGTGGCCTCCCACACTGTGTAGGTTGTGTGTTTAGACTGTTCGTGCCGGTTCGATTTATGAGTAGAATTCGAGCGCGCCGGTCGGTAACTCCACGATCCAATTTAAATAGGAAAGGTTTTATCGGATGCTATCTTGGCATATTTTGAAATGTATCGCGGCGTGTAGGTGTTCACCCCGATTGGCGTTACCGGCACTTAACCATTATGGCTGATTATTTTCCCTGTAACGCCCTAAGCCTAAGTTGGTGGCCCCTCAAGGGGGCTCTTAGTGCCTAAGACCTCACTCAAATCTTTTGGGTTAGGAGCCCTCTGCCGTGTCAGTCCATGTTAGTTGATGTCAAGTTGTAAGGCGGAATTTCGAAAATTCTGCTTTAAAGTGTTTTTGGTTAGGTTACAGAATCATCAGTTAGGCTTTGTTTGAGTTTTATAGCAGTTGTTAAAATTGATTGCTTTTAATTTTTTAGATATTTTTTTAATATTCGATGTTACTATCGACATACTGCCCGGAACCTTATTACAAAACAATTTATTATAGGTTTTAGATCAAAGCGAAGACCGGTGAGGGCAATTTTCCCAAACTAAAGCGCGAGACAATACAAAAACCTACGGTCGTTAGGGACAAAAAGGTTGCCCCGAGGGCTAACGACTGCGCTCCACCTGCGATCTCCTTAGCCGCTGTCTAAACTAGCTCCAGGAAAAGGAAAGGCTTTTTAGTACAAAAGCTAATTCCGCGAGTATGCTCATGTTTCAAGAAAGATTTTTCACTTTTTTCTTGCTTATTCCTGAGCCTCCCTTCAGTACCTATGTACTCGACATGCTGAAGGGATTCTCAGGAAAACGCTTTAAACTATTTAATTATATTTAATTCAGAGACTAAAACAAATAAAACTTGTTTAAGAAAAGAGTGAGAGAGATAGCTATACAAACGTCAAAATAATGGCGGGGAATGCTACTCTCGACGAGTTGCGTTCGGAAATGCCTAACAATAGTTTTTTAAATTAATAACTGTAAGTGCAGAAATGTAGTGAATCATAACATGCATAAGAATTAGTGTGCAGGTTTGAAATTTAGACATATAAATAATTCTTTGACTTAGTTGACGCCACAGCAAACAGCAATGCAAGTGAAATTTTCCAATAGAAAAAAAACAAAGAATAAATAACATATTGCTTGAAAGGGGTTAAACGCCCTATAGTTAGTTAGGCATCTAAATTATAGGCAATTTTTAGTGTGTTTACTATGTGAGAGGGTTAAGTATATGGGCAGCGGAGATAGAAGCTACGCTGAAGGCATAATATCTCTGAAATTAATATGAAAAATATTGTATTAAAACATGAGATGCAATATAGGTACAGGGCCATCTCGCTGTATCGCTTGCAGCTATATCAGGAAACTACGAGGAAATATAAAGTAAGGTTTTTATTAAAATCTGAGTTTGTTTACAAATGGTATTATCATATTGAAGTAATTCCGTGAGCAAAATAATATTCGCTTCATCCTTTTAACATTGCTTTTATTTCATATTCATTTAATTTCAATGAAATCCACGCTATGATATTACAGAGTGCAGGAGGTAGCAACCTTGTAGATGAACAGAGGCGCTCACATCAACCTTCACAACGGGACACCTTAAGCTGCTGATATAAGACTCATTTTGCAACGGTTTTGTAAAGATTGATGTGAGCGCCTCTGTACCTGTCTCAGGGCTACCTGGAAAACTGGTTACGTTTACTTAATACCTGTTAAAAGTACCTCTGTTACACTGTCTGTTTGTTTGTTGTGTTGTCTGTTACTTTTGATCGAATTTTGAGTTATTTTTGTACTACTTTTACCAGACATTTAGACATTTTCATAGAAGAAGAGTGGCGGGTTAACCCCTGATAACCAGGTTGCTTAGGTTTTCCATTAGTGTATTTGCGGTGATTTAGCCGCAAATTGTAGAATTAACAACAATGAAGAGTACCTACTGCTGAACATAGGCCGTCCCATTGAGTTCCAGAGTGCCCGGTGCGTGCGGCCTGCATCCACTGGGATCCAGCGACTTTTAGCAAATAGTCCGTCCACCTTGCGGGACCGTCCGTCCACCTTGGAAGACCATTCGCAGGGTGGGGCACCCCCCACCCTGCGAATGGTCTTCCATTTGGGGCCAATCCCTTCGGTCAGCCTAGAACCTTTCGGCCTCACCGGCCATCAGCTCTACACGGTATGTGCCGCGCCCACTACCACTTCAACCTGCTTACCCACAAAAACACTATTTTTTTTTATAGTGGTCTTCAAGACGTCCTCACTCCACCTGATGAAAAGCAGCCGTGGGGTCCAGATATGGGGTTGACAAGCACAGTAATAGCAAACTACTGAGCTGGTCAATCTCATTTTGAAGGCCAAAGTATTGTTGCGGTCAAATTTGACCTCAGAGTTCAGAGTTCAGAGCCAGGTTGTTTAACCGATAGGTCATGGCGCTCTCCGTTAAAAATGCTATAGGTAATTGAATAGCTATGCGAGTTGCCACCCCTAATTGGCGTTGCCTGAAAAATGGGCTGGTTTTAGAGGGGGTGAGGTTGTTTGATTTATGGCCGGAATATATTTTTACATTTAATTTTATATGTATTTGTAAGTACCACCTATTATTTATAAGGTGCCTTTATGCTAATCAATCAGTTGAACTGAAAATTACAGCGGTTCTTTTTTTGAAAACTATCTATCAATTCCTGCAGGTACTTAAAATATATTTCTCGGAAACTATCGGAATTCGAATATTTGTGGCGTACTTATGTACAAATAAAGTATATTTTTAAACATTTACTAACATTATTATAACTACGAAGCCAAAGAGTTCTCGGTAAACTACAGGCAATTTTTCACATTTTGTTGAACGGATGGCAGTTGTATTTACTGTGTTATTTCAGTTGACGATTTTCAGGTAAATATTATACATTCCACGAATCAAGTGGTTAATTTGCGGATTGTTATTGAGGTGAAAATGTTAAAATGAATAAATTATCATAGTTGCGCCGAAATAAGTAATACATTCAGAGATAATTAGTATTGTAACCTAAATTACTGTTTTACTTATTTTATGAGTTTAATAAAACTGAAACACTTTAATGGCACAATACCTACTCTAGCATTTATCAAAGCCGGTGGTTCAACAGAGACGTTAAATTTTTTGTGAACCCTGTACTATTATAAGGTGGTAGTCCGAGACGGACCCATTGATATAAACAAAGAAGAAGATTCGACATCCACGTATGAGAAGTGGCCACCCAAAAACAAGTTCGATGGACAGAAGCAACAGAAGCGTGTGAGAGCTTAGCTGGATAGTTGGAGGTTCTGTCAAGAGCAAGACAAAAAATACAAAAGAGTATGAGAGCGACACGTTTAAGTGCATCGGAAATTATCGGCGCACATCGGTGACGCGATGTTCGAGTCGAGTTTTCATGACAAAGTTTCGTTTTGTTAGCCACATCAGAGCCGATATCGCAGTAGAAACACAACCTGAAAGGTTTGCAGGAGTCGCTGTCCCTGTATACGAAGACCCGACTGACTGAATTTTGACAAAATCAGGCTCGAGTATTGTGAAGTATTTTTGATTTATCCCATTTTATACTACTAAAGAAATAAATTTCGGCCGATGCCTACCAAGCCCCGATGAGGAATTCATCCATTTTAATAACACAAAATGCCCTTTTGTTTCCAAATAGATTAGGTTTTGATTGCTGGTTCGTTCATCCGAAGGTCCATGCACAATGCGGTCATAAATACAGGCCTTCATTTAAAAAGTGATGCCGAGTGGAGATTCCAATCAGCTTTGCCGGGCAATATTCATTCTGACTGCATCGGTCCAATACTACACTTTCCAAGCGTTAAACTCCTGGTCTAGGATTGCGAGGGAACAATCTTCACAATGAAGCAATAATACAATACGTGTGGTGAAAATATCCAATCATATTATGACGAAGTTAGAAGAAAAGGATATGAAGGTCAAGTACTTATTAGCGAATGGAGATTGTAATGCCAAAATAGAGTGTTCTTCAGGGATGACTATTCTAATAAGCCATACCTACTATATTTTAGTATGTGTGATTTTAGAGTAGAAAAGTCAAGCGTTTTATTCGATCGCGAGGTAGTGCTATCGAGCTTCTGGCATCTACGGAAGACCAGCGTCGTCGTGGCTTTACTATGACGTTCGACACATGAGTACGTCCGCTGAGTAGATTCCTTTTCAGTGGTATTTTTGGTAACAATGTTACTTGTTAAGTTTGTTTTATCGTTAATTGTATAATATTTACCAAGTCACTGCATAAAATATTTTTACTTTACTTAAAAAGAAATTAAGTAGGTAACTATAGTCGGTAAATTTCCCTTAGAGCGTCCATCGTGAACTATCCGTGAGAATTTCCCCAATAATTCTCCTCTTGATCATATACTCATTATGTAACTGTAACAACATTACAATAATAGCATTGTGAACGGTAATGTGGAGTTCGCGAGCATGTCCCAAATGGAAAGTTGCGGTTCGCTGCAAGCTGACCATATCGGTTTTTGCATAAAAGCAAACAAGTATAGTCCGTTCGTAATTTTAGTCATTATGGTGTGCATTTCGTAGGATCTCGTTACATTATCAAGCCCATTACATAATATTAAACTTTGCTCAGGTTAGAACAGGTAAGAACAAGGGTGGAACCGCCGGGAAGCCAAAAGAAGTCAAGCGTGGCGGTGTGGTGTACTCACCACCCTCCCACTGCGGCCCATGAGGGCGACATGTGGGGCCTGCTGGAGCCTCGAGGCGAGTGGTGGTGGTCGCTGCTCCACGATCGGTTGGTGGGGGTCAGTGATCCGTGGCTGATCCCCCCTGTGCATCACGGCGCAGCGGGGCCGTACCGCCGGATGCGGCAATGGATCTGCTCTATGGGTGGCTCGTGGTTGCGGGCCTATTGGGGCCTGTGTACGATGGTAACCCTTCGTTGGGCGGTCGGGTGGAGGAGGCCGCGTGAGGGGCTTACACTGGCGCCGGGGCACTGCGATAAATCTATTGTTGATTCAGCTTTGCCACCAAAGTCCCACGGTTGAGTGCCGTAGGGTTTTAGTCGGGTCCATGTGATTTTAATTAATTGTGCTTCTGTAGCTATCGACCTTAATACAAGCTCTGTTTGGTTTTGGTGTCAGTTGATCTTGGTGTAAGTGTATTTATTTTAATGGTCCATTGGACTAGTAATAATGGTGCGATGAGAGACAGTCGAAGTCCTAGTCGGTAAAAGTAGAGAGTTATGTCTACATAACTAACTCATTCCTGTGAGAACTCATTCCTATTATAGAATGAGGAATTCCCATTTTTATTATAAAAAGTCAACCCAGCTTAAATTCGGAGTTTCAGCGTAGCACCAGCCATCCGTAGCCAAAGGGTCCCGACCTTCCGACGCACAACATTTCTTTTGATCTGTGAATAGAGAAAAACAATTCATTACGACCTTTTGAAATAGAATATAACGTCCTTTGGTGCCACCTCTTTTTTGGTCACGTCTTACTTAACTAATTGGTTAATAGTTTTTTTTTCATGATTTTCTAAGTAGAAGTAGTTTCTGAAACCTTGAAGTCATAAAGCATCGGTAATTATTTGGAATTTAATTCCACAAAACCCTTTCTAGTAATTCAAACAAACAAAATATGATAAATAGAGGTACATGAGTATTTTGATGTTAATGTTGAACCCTTTTTGATTTCCCAAGTGGTCGCTATGGGATTGATTTCCACAAAAGTATCAAAATTCACCTGGGACAAGGAATGATGTTGAAAGCAGTCAATTACGATGTCGTTGCTTTTTGTTTGGTAACGCTGCAAATATTTTTATGTTACCTCGTTATTCTGAAAATTCTTCCACAAGGATTTTTCGTCGTGAGGAAAATTAATTCAAATAACGCCGGGGGATAGGGAAAATGTATTTCTTTACAGCGATTCTGTAGAACCCATCGAGAAGTGCTGATATTGCTTATAAACGATCCAGGGAGGTCCGTCTTGAAAGATTTCCTCTTATTTCCTTTACTAACTACAGTTTGAAGCCTTATTTACGTGACTACTATTTTACCTACCTTATTGAATTTAAAGAGCAAACCATCAAGATATCACATTTTTTGTATGTTGATAGATTATTTGTCTATTTCCTGTTTTAACAACTTTTCGTTTCGTAGCCCTAATTCTAAGGAAGTGGTGTTTTGCAAACTTTCATATCACCGAGTAACTAAACAAGTACTTAGCCTATACTCTGTACCACAGGTCGGAAAATACTTCCACCTCTGAAATTTAACCATTGAGTTGTATTGTCTTCCCACGCTTTCTATACGCGTGTAGGCGATCTAAATCCAGGCAATGTTTTGAAAAATCTGAAACACCCTTTGCCTTTTGATTAACATACAAAAAAGTGAGATGTGGGCGAAAGACACGAGGAGGGAAGGCGTGGGGTGTGACTCCCACTCACCCCATCCAATCGCATCCTGCCTGCACATACCGCCCACAGCTTCCTCGCACAACGCAAAAGTTTCCGCTTAACATCCTCGCTTTGCTCACCTAAAATTCTTCGAAACGCATCTTCTTATCGCTTCTGGAAACGAAATCTTACACTCTAAACTTTTAATTTGATAAATATTTTGAGGGGGTATCGATATTCTTTAGGGCATGGCGATATGTGGTCACATAATTAGGTACCTAAGCTGTCTTGATCTGAACTGAAGGGAAGTAATTAGAGAAGACATTGAACACCGTTTTCTCACTGTCAAATGTGAACCATACACTTCATTTTGAGAACCCTTCGTGTGCCAAAGTGTAAGCGCTTGCCTGCATACTCGTACATGACCTCACCTCAACTATGAGGTGGCGCGAGCCATCCTTCTACACGCGTCTTCTGTGCGGTTTGTAAGGGGGATGTGAGGTGTTATCAAGAAGCCCTAATTCTCACATCTAGCGACGAATTGCTTAACACTTAATTGCTTCAATATCTATATATGAAAATGGATTGCTGTTCGTTAGTCTCGCTAAAACTCAGGAACGGCTGGATCGATTTGGCTAATCTTGGTTTTGGAATATTTGTAATGGTCCAGGGAAGGTTTAAAAGGTGAGTAAACATGAAAAAATGCTAGGAACATAGTGACAAACCACAATTAAATTTTCCCTTAGCAACTGTTCCTACCTGTCACGTGACACTGGATGTTTGACAACAGTACGAAGTCTGTCGGGACAGCTAGTCTTTGATAATTTTCGGTCTGTGTAAAACATACCATTACCAACTTGGCATCGTCCACTCCCACAACCGAGTCACAGTACCCCGTATGTCATCTTCTATACATAAGCAAGGAGCGCAGCTTGTTTGTGCGTACGCGTCGCCGCCGCTCACACAGACGATTTTCTTAGCCGTACGTAAGTCGGCGCGTACCTGTGTTTTTGTTTGCTCTCGCGATGCTGCCGCTCGCGTAGGAATTGAAAGCGATAGCCCTAAATGTTTAGGCAATCATCCCTCACTGGGCGTTCAAGTTACTCTACTAGTTTTTATTGTACTATGACTGAGTTACAGGCACCTCGTTTTACCTACCCCCATTACAATGGAGGTCGTTTCCCAACTACAAAATTACTTGACGTGTCGCTCACTAGAATAATCTGGGACTTCAAACTACCCTCCCATCGGTACCGGCTTCGAAGCCACTGTTATTTCACCCATCCACCCTGTTATTAGTTTCAAATAAAGCGGCTCCTTTTAACAGAACGCTATCGTGCCTTTCCCAGTTATCGTTCCACGAATGGAAATTTAAAATAAACATTCCCGGAAACCCCCAGGGAGTAGTGGCTAGTGATAGAGCGACGCCGACGCTACCAGCTCTTTGTTAAAATCGCTTTCTAGTAATAGATTGTGAAGATAAATAACGAGGAAAGCAATTTATATTTGCAGTAAACTGTGTTGCGATTTAATTCACTTTGTCTTTCATCGGAAAACATTAACGTTTCCAATCGATGTTTCAGTGAAAGAAACGTTGATGCCTTAGCCAGATTCTTGGGATTGTGAGTAAGAAACTTAGTAGTTATTTTCATTGCCCACTAAAATATCTACAAAATAAAATAGTAACAATTGAGCGCTTGCTTTCACAAATTTGAGATTTATATAAAAATGGTTTGAGAACTTTCACTAAAGCTGGCGCATTCAAAAACTCAAATTCCAACGATCGTAATCAGCCTATGCAGGTCCACAGCTGGACGTAGGCCACCTCTAATGCGCGCCATCGCGCCCTATTCTCAGTTAGACGCATCCACCTCCTGCCAGCAGCCTTTTGCAAATAGTCGCTCCTCCTATCTGAAGAGGGGGCCACACTACGTTTGCCGAGACGAGGTCTGTGCTTAATAACGCGCCTACTCCAACAACAAATTTCAACGTGGAAACTCACTCAAACTGTTGTAGTTACTTAAGTACTTAAATATTTTATGTAGATAAAGTTTTAATATACAACTAATAATGTCACATTGCATTGCATTCCTCCGGGCCCTGTCAAAACTATTCCATAATTTATGCATATCCAAAACTAAGCTTAAATTGAAATTATTTAGTCAAATGTTTTGCACAATGCAGCCACGCAGAACTTGTCTGTTAACTTGATAACTAACTAAAAGTTTTAAAGCTCATGAATATAATTTTAATAAGTTCAGAAAGCGTCGGTCCTAAGTTTTGTTATTACCCCTTTTCAATTCATAATTTGAAATTCTGATCTCGCACATCTTACTTAAAACTTTAGAAAGAAGAACCTTTTATTACAGGTTTACGTAAGCACTACTTAGTTCACGGTGAGTTCAGCCGCGCCCCATCGAATGTACCTGCAGAAACTTTTTAGCCACTCGTCTTGATATTCAAGTCACCTTTTTCAACGTGTAGCTTTGCGAGTACTTAGTTGAGTCAATGGGTGCGTTCCGAATTTAGTCAAAATAAAGCACAGGCGTCCTGAATCGAGATATCGTGCTAACGTCCATCTAATATCAGACGGCTTGACGTCATGGGTGACGTCACTAACGGCGCCATATTGCACTCACAACGATAATGCTCCAGAGCGTTATCGCTGGGAGCCTTAAGTCAGATTCATAGATGAAACGTCAATCAGTCATTTTCGCGTAAAATATTTTTGCCAATATTCCTCAGAGTATATCTTTTTATAGACAAATATTTTTCTGTGATAACGTAACAGAAAGTTTTACTTCAAGAATCACAAGTATATCCTGGGAATGATAGAAATTAAATTTTTTTTAGGTTATGTGTCACTAACTAGTGGTCCGAATAGATTTTGACGCTGACAGTGCTGTGAGTGCTGATGGCACGTTTTTTCCATTCGGAACGCCTGATATCGTCGCCAGCTCTTGCTCACAGACCTGTAATCGCATTACGGACCGCACAGGATCTTATGGAGCAAATGTGACGGCAACACTTCGCAGTCCTTGGCCTACAGAGGACCAGGGAGGACCGGTACTCGTCACATAGAAGATATTCAATAAAAATCATATACCTGAGACTGGACTGGACTTAATTGTTTTGAGAAATCCAATAATATCATAATTTCCAAATTTTACTGATTACTTAAGGAATGACCATAAAATTCTATGGATAAATCAAAATTTAAAAATATATAGAGCTAATTTATTGCACAACTATGATTCAGAAGGTGGACTTAATGCCGACAAGGCTTAGATAATGCCTGCCTTGTCGGCACTAATCAGTTAACCACAGGACTAATCAGAAAGTATAGTAGAAAGTTTAGGTGGTGGCTTCACATTGAATTAAATTATATTTATGATAAATCAGAACTATCATCTGAAATTATTTCGTTTTGCTGTTCGACTTTCATAAATTGCATAAGTTTATAGACAAATATAGAGTCATTAGCTTTGTTATCTCAAAAGATTCATCATCATCATCATCATCAGCAGCCACATGATGTCCACTGCTGAATATAGGCCTCCCCCATAGATTTCCAGAGCGGCCGTTTGTAGGCAGCCTGCATCCACCGAAAACCTGCGACCTTTATGAGGTCGTCCGTCCACCTTGCGGGTGGGCGTCCCACGCTGCGCTTGGCCTCGAATGGTCTCCACTCGAGGACTTTCCGGCCTCAACGGCCATCAGTCCTTCGAGCTATGTGCCCCGCCCACTGCCACTTCAACCTGCTAACACGCTGGGCTACGTCGGCGACCTTCGTTCTCCTACGGATCTCCTCATTTCTGATTCGATCTCGTAGGGAAACACTAAGCATAGCCCTCTCCATAGCCCGTTGGGTGACCTTGAGCCTTCTTATCAGGCCCATAGTGAGATCTCAAAAGATTGAATTTGTTTTATTTGTTTGTTGTAATCACATTTTATAAGTGTTTGTGTTTTAATTTTATTTGCTTTTTTATTGTTTCCTTTAAATTTTACGGTTTTATCATGTAAGTGTATTGGCTGCTTAGCTGTAAGCTTGCATTCTGATTGTTGAACAAATAAATAAATAAACAATAAAAAATACAACTGAATTAGGAACATAACTAACGAATGGTAATGATAAACATAATAATATAAAATAAGATAAAAAGTTGGACTCAGCGAACCAAGTCAACATCATATCATTAAAATCATACTGAAATTAATTGCCAATCCAAAAATATCATCTCGTACGACTCTTCTTGGTAGGTTTTAGAAAGAAATTATATTTGCGCTGAAATCAGTCATTCTACACGGCAATTATTCATGCTCGTCTATTTTTTGCTCTTATACCCGTCGCCATCGACTCCCCGAGATCCATTATATGTCTAATAAACTTCAGTTAACAAGGGATTACCTTTTCTCTGAGCCAGTGAATGTAAACGTTTCTGTAGCCGCCTCTTTTCATGGTATCTACCTTTTTTCCATTGCTTTATTTTGCACAAAACCGGTATTTGGCATACATTTTACATAAATAGCCAAACTCCCTTAACTGCCTGTAAATTATATCTGCAATTATATATGTATATCGTTTTACGATTCAGGGCGTAACAAATTTTTGCACTTGTTAAAGATGACATCGTTTATTCTGAAATAGATAAATCAGTTTTATAGGTAAAAACAACAATATAAATCACACCTACAACAACAACGATAGTCAAACCACTATATTATTAAGATCAATTTGTACCTAAAGGCTATGATTGGAAGGCATTATATTCAATTATTCAACAATGTTGACGGAGTTGTTGCCTAAAGCAACTTGATCCCACCCCTAAACCTTCCGTTAAATCATTTGTCAGTTTTTAAAATATAACGTTGTTCAGGTTTTTAACTTTCTTCGCAGAAAATTTTACAGCTTTACACAGAAGGCTTACTACAACCTAAAGTATTTATGGGTATTTAGTACCCTTACTAGATTTAAACTCATTTTAAACTACAAGTCAAACCTTAACTAAGCTGCTTGTAAATCATACTGAAACCACCTTTGAAGTTTATCCATTTATAAAATCTTCAAACTTCACACAATTTATTATAAAAGCATATCAAACCTCTTGTAAGTAAACCACCTAAAATATGCTGAATAATGTGGTATGGTACAATTCTAACATTATAACATTATGAACTGAGGGTTGTATATACCTATTAGGAATGAATTAGTTTCAATAACAACTACTATTCTATATACTTTAAAAACTCTTCAACAACACGTTAACTTTTGAATTGCTCTGTCACTTTCATTCTTGTTGCTGCCGCCATTTACGAGTAAGTGACATAATACGTCAATTTGTTAAACTATGCTTTAGCGTTGCGTTCGTTTTTATGAATGAGGGGGTACATCTCTAACCGTATTTTAATAGAACTCCACGACCTCACTAAGAGTTCATTCATTCTGTTTTCAAAAAGCTAGCATAATTACCACTATACTAGCTGTTTTATTGTCAAATTCGCGGTGTTGCCGAAAAGGTTCATTTGTGAACGACGGTTCAAGTGTCACAAAGGGCGCGAATACTAAACGAGTGGAGGGTCCACGGGTAGGGCGGGCGGGGAGGTGAGGGCGGGGCGCGCATCGCCCAGACTCAAACGCGCGACCGCCGCGGCCGAACGCCGCGCCAGCCCCCGTGCCCAACAAGGACCAGTGCAAAATCCTGTGTGAAATAATGCTTCTCGGGTAGTTGTGTGTGCCCCACGGTGATATAGTTGCCTGTTGCGTGACCTACCAACCCCCGCAGAGGCCCAAGGACGAGCCTAAAAAGGCACCGTGAATACATTTCGGTGAGTACGCTTTCTTTTGTTATAATGCTCGATGGATATCGGCGGTAAACGATTCATTCCGGCGAGGAGGCTAATCTTGTAGGTGCGCCTTAACAAAAGTTCAGGGGAAATTTTGGTAAGTGAACAAACGTCCGCCGGTAAGCTATACTGAACTAAACTTGGTGAGAGCTGTTATTAATTTTGGGGAAATTACTTTGCTAATTGAATAAGTACGTAGAGAACTACGGAGGTTAGTTGTTATTTTGCTTCTATATTTAGAAACATGATTTTAGGCCTTATTTTCAGAGTGAAAACTTAACAAACGGCAGCTACGCGTTCCGATATTATTTTTGTTTCTAATTTGCTAATAGCGGAAATCACAAGCGATGGACTTAATGCCAGGAGAAGATATTTACCAGTTCAGCATATAAAGCAAGGAAGCAACAGGATTTTTGTTGGTTAACAGAACAGTAAGTTACTGTCAATATGTAGGATATATACCAGTGTCTTTGTAAAATAATACATAAGGTTAGATCATTCCAGTTTTTAACAGAAACATCTCCTTCAAAGATTCTCGCTTTTTTATTTTAGATAATATTTGAAGAAGAAACTTAAAGATAGGATACGGTGTTTAGGCAACTAAGCTTACTAGGTACTTACTTCAAGTGAGTAAGTGATTAAGAGTGGATTATATTAATACTAATACATACAAATCAGCAAATACCAGCAACAAATTCAGTTTTTTATAAGGTTTTGCACAAAGCAGTTAATTGATTATTTGTAGTTTTGGTTAACATTGTTTACGTGACCTATAAGCAGACATTGTTCCATTTTACCACCTTATAGGGATTAAGACCCCACCTTTAACATCGTTTTCTCGATTTAAGTGGGCTAGATTCATTCAATATTAACGACAGCCAGCGTACAATTAAATTAGCTCTGAGTAAATACTGAAATAAGTTGGCTAAACGTGGCCTTTAATGTTGCGATCGTGGGACTAGAAAAGAAACAGTTTACGAGTTTAGTCAAAAGTTTCACTGAAGAAAGCCTTTGAAAGTATGAGTCACCCTTTAGAATTGACTCAATAATGAAAAACGGTTTAATCAAACAATAATCAATTACCTACAATGGCTACAATCTACAATTCCCTTTAATTCTCCTGTACCTATACTTTTCCGACCTATTATTTTTCTTCCAACAGTTTCGGTTTATGTTTTAGGCAATTGTGTATCTTTTTTATTTGTAAAAATCCCCATTTCAAAAGAGGCATTTGATATAGTCTCAATAATAGATAGGTATTCATTTCGTTTTTTTAGCCAGACCATTGTTGAGCAAGCACCTTTAAATACACTTTATAGGAAGTTATTTTTATTGTTGAAAGCTTCGTGAAACTCTTCATAGCCCGGTGACGAGGTTGAGAGCCGTCAGATGGCTGAAGTTATCAAAGCATTTTTGGGATAAGAATTCAGCCAATCAAATAATGTTCAAGAGCTCTAGCTGGAGCGGGAGTGGTTCTGAGTTCAAATCTGCCCAGAAAAAGCTACTTTGTATTCATTAAACAAAATGCTAACTCTCCGGGGATGGATAACAACGATATAACCTTAGCAACCCGGATAATGGCGGTAGCCTCATTACCTGCTCACCACGTTGGGTTTGCTAACTTTGCTATATGCGTGTTTCTGAATGTTCCGTTCACAATGACAGCGTCTAACTACCCCGTTTGGGAGTCGTGAGCGTACCCCATGGTATGTTATTACAAAGGTATTCGGTTTAAAAATGCTGCTAGGGTTTTATGCCCTTGACGCGGTGGTGAAAACCAATTTTGTTGGTGGTACTGCAGTGTTTATTCATATTCATGTTAGCCACAGCAAAAAGTTAAAATACTTAAAAGAAATGTAGAAAGTGAAAATAATTCATGCAGATTTTATTTGTATGTCGCTGTCGCTGCACTCTGAATGCGAGAGAAAATGTATGCAGTTTGATTCTGTTGGCTAATTAAAACTTATTTCTTGAAACTCAAAGGACATTCTAACTTGTAAATGGCGAATCGTTCTTGGTCGTTACATGTTTGAATGGAGAAAAGACTTCAAACCTTGTTTAATGAATGGTTACATGCCTGTTGTACTGTTGGCACTCTTGAGTCCTGTCGAGGCGACTGGCGGAGTGAGATTGTGCAAGTACAAAACTAATTATGCTAGTAGTAGAATTTATCTAACTGTGGCTACTACTGTGGCTGACTAAGCGGCTGATGATGATGAAAATGATTCACCTATTCACCAGTATGCGACGTCAACCGGGACCAATTCCAGTTAAGCCTAGGGGCGGCATGATAACACCTGATATTCATGCACTGAGCCCACGTGTTGGAGTGTGGCGCGCGCCACTTCACAGTTGTCTACCCCGTATGTTTACAACGTTATTTTTTTCAGTTACTGCGCAATTATACAAGCATTACGGAAAAGCAACATCATAATGGTATATATCGCTCACAATAATGGCCCTATAGCACCCTATACACCTTGGCACTATGCTCCACAGCGGGCCAAATAACTCAATATAATATGACCTTGCATAGTATGCCTACAATACAAAAGCGGTTTATGGATCATGTATATAGGGAAAGCTTATTTCTTCTTATAGACATAGGCTTTCTCTATAGACATGATCCATTGTGATAACATTTCACATAACGCTTGAACCTCATAACTGATTTAGCGTATTCTTTTTTATCATAAAATAATCTAACTACCACATATGCAAAGTTATTGAGTTTTACAGAAGGTCAAATATAAAAACCAAATTAAAAAAAAACATTACTCTCACAGTAAGAAATCAAAAGACAAGTTTCCATTCTTCTAGTTGTATTTACAGCTCCTATTATACTTTGATTTTAATTCCTATAGGTACTTTTTAATTACCCTGACCAGCAAATGAACCTATTATTTATTTACCGACACGTACTTTCCCTAACAACGATGTTGTCAAGTAATTGTCGGCATATGTCCTTGCCAGTACAGTGTCCTGTTATAAAATATGTATGAGTCGTCAATAATGCCAAAAGGATATTCGTTAATTCTGATAACTGCCATATTAACTTTTGTAGGCGGACGGAACGTCAAAGAGGGGTCGTTTGGGTTCGTCTGTTTTCGTGATTCAATTTTGATTTATTTTTTAAACGACTTCAGAAAAGGAGGAGGTTGTCTATTCGACGTTTTATTTTAATTTTTTTTACTAAGCCTCATACTAGCTTTCTGCCCGTCTCTAAGACTGTCAGTCTGTCCTGTCACGGGGCTGTTTCTCAAGAACCGTGATAGCTAGAAAGCTGCAATTTTCACAAATTACGCATTTCCATTGCCGCTATAATCCCGTGCTATAATCATCAAATAATAAGTCCGACTCGAACTTGGCTTGTTTTTTAATTTAAAAGGATGCCATAATCAATAATGTTTATTTATTATTTGCTCTCTAAGTCGACTTCACACCAATCACTATATTGTAGGCAAACACACCTCACTGGAAGAGATTGTACGACTGACAAATAAAAGTTTAAACGAAGGCATTTGATCAAACTATGAATTCATTTCAAAGTAAAGCTAGCACACATAGCACACTATGGCAGCACGGCAACTGTACGGCTTCAGTCACGTCTAAAATGGCAAAGTTATTGCTGCCGGTGTGTGTGCTACGACCTTAAAGGTTGTGCCAGTCCGTACATTTAATATTACCATAATTAGGGATTGTACAAAAGCGTCGTTTATCAGAACTTTGCAGCTTGTGTGCTAACCAGAACCATTGAAATTGTAATGAGGAAGTTTTAGAAGGAATGAAATTTCCTTCACATTTAAATGAAAGGACTATTTAATAATTCTACATTTGAAAATCGTAATGATGTAGGTATTTGATATTGATCCCCGACGCATATAGATGTTTTTTTTTGACGTCTATATTTGTGTATGAGCACATGAAACGATTAAGAGTTCTTTTTGGTTTGTAAAATGACTTACTGAGGTAGATTTTATACCATTCATAAAAATCAAAACTGTCAGCCAGGGTTAGCTCTCGCAAAACTACATCTGGCGAGCAGGAAGGGTTTGAAAACCAGCTCTTCCCGAAAACAATGATATTATAATAAAAAAAGAGGTAGATATGTTATGTCAGTACTGATGCGAAGTCGAAAATTGTCCCCTGGCGTACGTATACATATGATTTGACCAAGTGAACAAGATAGTATTTAACTAGAGCGTAAACGAGACAGATACATGTTGCGCAGTGTCGTCTCAAACTGTCAACGCTGTCAATGCTTTGCTCAGGTGCACGATCGTTCTGATTTCGGGGCCATTTTTTTAGCACAAGTAACCTATCTACCTCTTTTTATTATAATATCATTGCCCGGAAACCAAATTTCCGCGGCAGAATATGCTGAGTGACTTGGTTTTAAGCTTTACTGTGCAATAAACTGTTTGAACAAATTATATCTATTTTCAAAATTGTGACAACCAAGTCAAACGGGACATTTGAATGGAATGAAAATGTCGATTCGCACAAATCTATTAACAATTCCACTCCACATTAACGTATGTAATTTGGGCAGCCAATTATCTCTGGTGACACAATAGCAGCTGCGGTCGGTGGAATTTGTAATTCTAACAATCGGCGGCTTTGTTTAATTAGCAGGCAAATTGATAGATATATTATAGATAGAATAATAAATGAAAACCAATTAAAATATATGAATAAAGTAAGTAAGTAAGTCTTTCCTGGGGGGTCTACGAAAGCACAATGTATGGGATGACATCAAGTTGCCAGATCGACGACGATAATTTTGAATTGAATATAACGCCTGATAAGTATGTATGTTGCCAGGTGGCGTGTTGTAAAAGCTATCATCCCCCCATTTATGTTTTCTTTGAAATATTAATTTTGAATAATAGGAACTTTTGTAAATTCACTTTGTAAAGGATCCTGTGAAGCGTTAGGTGCACTGAGTTATGATTGTCAAAACACAAAAAACAAAAGTCAAGCCTAAAATTTGTAACGCAGTACAACAAACTATCCCAAAAACTAACCCTACTACTGACCCTTTAGCGCAATAGGTAGTGGTGCCTGTAGTACAGCAGGCCGTGGGTTTGATCACCACCGAGTAAGGAAGCAGCACTTCTTACCTTGGTTATGGTCAGATAATCTCGGTGCAAATATGTTCCAGCGAGCATGTAGAGAGCGTCGTGACCCAGTCGTTAAGCACTCTGGCTTGGAACCCGATGGTCCTGAGACAAATGTGGCCGGAAAACACCGTTTAGAAACCCAAGCAACCCGGATAACGGCGGTAGGCTCGCCACTCACCACGTTGGGTTCAAATTCCCTCTGCGTTTGGGCTCCTGAATGTACCGTTCACCATGACGGCAAAAATCAGTGTGCCTCTGACTAACCCATTAGGGATATGGTCGTGAATATGTTATGTAAATAAAATGTTCCAGGTATATTTGTTTAAACCCTCGGCAGCCCAAGGGGGTGAAAGAGCGATGAGCCCAAAGGAATGGGTGCTGACAGCGTTAGCCTAAGGGTCAGGAGATTGGCAGCGAGTGTCTATTGAAACAGGACGAAGAGGGATCGATGAAAAAGATAAGGGGTAGTGATTTGTTCCGGTCCATCACCCTCTAGATCCTCGAGGCACTTTTTATCGCAATGAACCTCAACGTAAAATCAAGCTCTACATGGCTTCTTGTTGTAGTTGCGGGATAACCAGTAGGTCAATCTAGGAGCTGTTTTTTGATATTGCTCTCTCTGAAGAGTGTATAAAGGGGAGTTTAAATTTGAGCATTACCTCGAGCGATTAGGTGTAATGTTACAGGCAAAAGCTTCCGTTAGCCTAGGTATTGTCATGTGAAATCATTAAAGGGCTGTAACAGAACATCGTAGTCGTGTTCGAGTAAATTTAAAAATAGCGAATGCTCGATGTTCTGATACATTAATTACGCGTGTTACGTGAGCACTTTTTTTTCACAACGCACACTTGTAAAACAAACGTTTGTTCTAAACCCACTAGTAGCTTTCGACTTTTATACCAACGGAACAAAATGTTTGGTTTGCAAATATCGTGCTAGAGTAGAGTCAGTTGAAACGTAATATAAAACTATCCAGATTATCTGAACAACAGAAAGAATACTTGATAGACTTATAACAGTTGTGATTCTGTCCTATTCATTTACTAAATAGTAAAAGAGACGTTTGTGGTTTTTATAGTTCATGGAATGTTTATTTCAATAGAATTGCAGCAAACAGCTTGTAAACAAATAATGTTATTCCATTTGTAGTTTTGCTCCCACGTAGGTGTGGAAATAATCAGGTGTGTGCCAGCCAACACGAAATATGTCCATGCACAATCCGACACGACCACGAAGCCGTATTCGGCGAAAATGCCAGCAGTTTTGAACTTATAATAACAACACTATTGTAGTATTATGACAAGTACTACTAGCACACGATAAACTTCAAACTTGCAGCTGAATAATGACCTTCAGTTTCAAGTAAATACTCAGTCACATAACGCACTTGAGCTAAAGCTGGACTTTCGAATATAAATACATATTTCAATTGCTCAGCTTCGAATCTTCTCTATATGAGTATGGTATCTTTGGCGGTACGGGTTGGACTATTATGATTATGACAAAGAAGTCTACTCACGTTCTTACACTCAGTCCATATCCTCCTTCATGCAGTCCATATTATGAGAATTTGAACTTTTGTCTTGAAATATTAATGTTTTTATGAGCTTATCAACATTTTTGCCCCCTCTTGTTTTCTTTTCCTCCCTCGAGTTTGCCTAGAAGGGATCACTCTTTGGGGTAAGCCCAAGTTTCACATTACTTCACGTGTAATTTATTGGTTTAATGAAGCAATGGAGACCACTATTCATCAATCATAGCTTCTGGTATTTACCTGACTAGTAGTTAAGTAAGTCGTATTGTTACAATGACCTGAACAAATTCTATTCGCTTCCTAACATTCCAATTTCCTCTATATAGGATTTAGGCTCCTTAGAGACCGTTTATTGGAAGGGCAACGTTGGAAAGCCGCCCTATGGCGTCGCAAAAACGGTTTCCTCCGAATGTTTATGCTATCATAAGAGACGATGTCGCATTAGTTGCTCGGTCCTGGCAACAAATTTGAAACTGTCATTCCTTTCTGGTGGTCGTTAAAACTTTTATATTCGGCAAGAGCAGAGTAACAAAGGATGCCGCGATGAGGGATAATTTATTCGGGAAGGATGCGAAGGGACCGGCTTATTCAAGGCAGTCTTATTGTGGTCCGGTGGCGGGAATTAGCAAACAGAATACGTCTTCATTTATATGTACACTGGGGATTAACAAACTATTGACAATTTAGTTAGGGTAGCCGTTTATTTTGTTTGTACTTCGCACCGTATTTAATGACTTGTCCGCTAGGGGGCATTTGTATCGCAGCAAGGTTGAATATTGCTTATAGTACCGAAGCGACTAACACCGTAAGCATAGCATGCCAGTTTATTTTTATGAAAGATCAATTTATGCTAGTAGTCTTACGCTCTAGGTATTGTTTTAAATACCACTAACCAGAGCGGTTACAAAACCGACCAATTATTTTTAAAAACATTTTGATTGGCCCAAAGTTAAAGAGCTTTCTGGTTAAAAAAGGTCGTGTCGTGCAAAGTGTGTTCGTGAGTTTTCGGAACATTATGCGAGCAGGCATGTGATGACAAACCACAGACGTGTTTGGTTATTCAGCCAATTCCTATTTGTTGTATCCAGACATAATTTGATTCCGATGGTGGACGCTAGGGTAGAAAGCCTTGTTATTTTTTACCACTCTGAGGGAAAAGTTACAAACGAACGTGAACATTTGTTAAAAAATACCATTGTTTTCATTAAAGTAAAGTAAAGTAAAGTAAAAATAGTCTTTATTCATGTAAACTTATTAAAAAGCACTTATGACAAGTCATAACATAAAAATTGAAAAGTAATAATGTGATTCTACCACCGGTTCGGAGGTGTTGATTCTACCGAGAAGAAACCGGCAAGAAACTCGGTAGTTACTCTTTTTTAATCTTGTTTGTTTACAATAATTGCGATGACAGAGTAACAACAGTAAAGTCAAAATACATGATGTGCAGAGGAGCAGACTATTTCTGAGATGACCACAAATCCTTGTCGTTCAAGTAATCTTTTACATTGTAATAACCTCGTTTCATTAACTTTTCTTTAATTTGCGCTTTAAACTTGTGAAGGGGTAGTTCAACAAGACTTTGAGGTACTTTATTAAAGAATTTTACACATTGACCCACAAATGATTTTCCTACTTTATGAAGTCTAAGATTAGGATTTACAAGTTTGTTCTTGTTTCTTGTATTGAATTTATGACTATCACAATTCTTCTTGAAAAGGTGCAAATTTTTGCGTACGTACATTATGTTGTCATATATGTATTGAGAGTGTACAGTTAATATATTTATCTCCTTAAATACTTCTCGGAGCGAGTCGCGTGGTCTAAGGCTGTATATGGAGCGAACGGCTCTTTTTTGAAGTACAAAATAGTACATTGTTATCCTAGGGGTGAAAGTAACTTATTTAGTCCCGAGACGGGGTTTGGCGCCCGGAACGAAGTGAGGGCGCCAATAGTTCGAGGGACTAAATAAGTCTTTAACCCGAGGTAAACACTGTGCTTTTCATTACAAATACGAGGAAAGTAAAAATAAAAACATTAATTAATTCATGAAGATGGAATTGCCGCTTTCCCGCCTATTTTGTTTGTTTTTTTTTTTCTGTGGCCGGCCCGCTATTCAGCCATTATTTTTTATTTCCATCATTGGAAAAATGGTAAATATTTTGCTCAAAGCTAAGTTATTTTAAAGAAATTGTTGAAACTTAACTATAATAAAGTTATTTAAATCTCTAATCAATACTTAACTTTAAGTTATTTCAATTTTACATCGTGGCTGTATAGAAAGTTGGAACATAGTTCAATAGTTTAGTGAAAAAAGAACTAGTTTTTTTAAAAATAATATGACAGCTGTCAGTTGAAAGTGATTCTCCCTAGGGATGAAAAGTATTACTTTCAGCCCGCTTCTCAGGTCAGTAATGACCTACTTTCAGAGTATGAGTAATGAAAATAGTATTTATGTCCGCCGCTGACCCCCACAACATTAGTCCATACGACATTACACTATGAATTCCTTGGAATTAAAGTTTGCATCTTCTCCGATATATCGGACCCAATTTTGTCGAGTGCTAAAAGTGGTGATGAACTCCCGAATTGTGACCTACTTTTCCAATAAAGGTTTGCTAACAGACTGATTTTTTTATGGTTCCATCTACTTAATAACATCACATTTTACAACGCTGGATAAAAGCGTAATTGAAAACGTTCGGTTCGTTAATTTATAATCAATTCCAATAATGTTGATCTAATAAAAGCATTAATCAAAACACGTTAACACGAATGGCGTTGTTTTGGTAAACGACTGTACCTATGTGTGAGTAACACTGTTTCCATCCAGCCGTGTAATAGGTAATTTCCCCTAACATTAAGGGCAGGAATAGGTTTTGGCTGCGCGTTGGCCATAAAAAAGTCATCTTTTAAAGAAACGCTTATGGGGATTCTCTGGTATGAAACGCTTTACTACTGTTTTAGAGCTCACGTATTTCTATAAAACGTGTTTTTCGAGAAGAGTTCAGTCGAAAGGTGTCATAACTCTTTGAATAAACTTAAAATTGTAATTCCGCTTAGTATTTAGATAGTTATTATAATTACGAAAACTGACTACCTAGTGAAGTACGTGATATCCGCTAACTCACGTAGTAAAATATAAGCTTACGGACTAATAAATATACCCAAGTTTAATACGTAAGTATCTGTTACGAGTATCGAGAACGGTTATGATATTAATTTCAACTCGAGCTTCGACAAGATTATCAATTTTCATCGTAAATCCAACCATTCCACTGGCACGTCACTTTTGATGGTCCATATAGAGAACATTATGAATTATGTTCAGTACTAAACCGTCGGAAACGTCGAATTACATCGAATAGGCCGTCTCCATCGGATTGACAACGTAATCTGGTATGCACGCTCGAGGCTCTTCGATCGATTGGAGGTACATGGTTTCGTTGATTGTTACCATTTTATTATTATAACTCATTTCATTCAGACTATATATGTATATACGATTGACTTTGTAAACAAACAAAAATACTAAACTCTCCAAAGGGTACAAAAGATGGACTTAACACTGTCACTTTTTAGATTTATTTACATTTGACGCAAGCCGCAACTTGTTAGAACGTTTTTTGTCTAAGCACTGCATTCAAAGCGTTACAGAAGATGGACAGGAACTGACAGTTGTTTAGTTTATTATACACATTTGAAATGATATACGCAACGGAATTGTTAGATGGTGTTTTTCCTAAGCATTCAATATAAAGTTAGTTTTTTCAAAAATAGGCGCCTGCGATACATGGTGACATTTATAGAGATGGATTTCGTTTATTTTACGAAAAATCACCTATGACAATTTAGTTATTTACTTTTGAAGGTAAAATTCATGTGTTATTATTTCAGTAAATATACAAAGTATAGCATTTCAGGATATCCTTCTATAATACCGAAAATCACTTTCCGTAGTCGACTATATTAGGTTGTTTTCAGAGGACCGTACCCTCGCCAGTGAGCGTAATAGTTTATTCCTAAAAACTAACACGAGATAACTTCTCACAAAGTGTCGAATAGGGTTTAATTGTTTTGATAGTCGTAACCCTATAAATACTGGAGCCCTCCAATATCTATAGATTCTGCGAAAGTAACTGCGTGAAATTATTATTTGAATATTTTTTTTGTTTTGTTCTTAGTGTTTTGAGTGCCTGCCTCGTTTTATGTTTTATTAGAGAATAATAAAACGAAATTAATAAACGATACATGCAATGTATGGAATGTATGTACGCGCTTGGCTTCAGAACGATTTCATCATCAGCACGCACGACTGCACTCTGCAAAACTCAGCTAGGCACCCAAATGAAAAAAAACTCCCAATTTCACTACAAAAAGATTAGTATTGTGTTTTTCAATCTAATATCAGAAGTTTCTTTCTGATTTTCTGTTGACATTAACCCCCTTATTCATAAAAACTTAAACAGCTCCTTAACAACACGACAACTTTTTATCGCTTTGTCACTTTCATTCTTGTTGCTGCAGCCATTTGCGGGTAAGTGTCATAGCACGTCAATTGCTTAAACAATGTTTTAGCGTTGCGTTCGTTTTTATGAATGAGGGGGTTAATAGATAACACGACGACCGCTGCATTCAAAAACTCGTAAAATGAATACAAGTTTAATTCACTAATGAACGTCGCACTAAACAGCTGATACCTTAGTCCTAACGGGTCATACAACCAATGGTCGATAGTTGACTGGTAGAGAATACCTTTAGGCATTAAGTCCGCCAATTGTTCCTTTTTCTATTGTGCAATAAAGAATAAATAAATAATCACAAGTTTGGATGCAGCGTTCATATCTTTACGTTTTAAGTCACCAGAATTGTCTCCAGCTTCACCCTAACAGTGTCTCATTTCGGCGGGAGGGTGAATAGCAAAATTACTTCCATTACCCTAAATATACCTACCTAAGTCCGTATGCTACCGTCGTCTTCCCCAGTCGCATGTATTATTAACATACATAGTTTATGTGGCGATAACGTGTACGTAACCCGGGCGTTACAGTAACGTTACGCAGGCTGCGGGAAAACAAAGAACAGGTTTATTACTTCCTACGAGTAAATGTTTTAAACAAAACTCCGTTATGGTGGCTTGTATATTATTTGGCTTATTGCCGCAATGGGTAGAGACGCCTGTGCAAATGGCGGGATCAGATAAAAGTGCGCAGGTAGCTTGTTTAAGAATATTTTATTTTGAGAATTTCAATAGGTGCCCGTGGCGTAGTTCGCTGGCGAAGATCGCTGTTGTAAAGCAGCACACGCCGGGTCGGAAATGGCATGGGTGACCACTCGACTGAATTGAGTGATGTATTTTTCGGGCATCCCCGTGCTTCGGAAGGCACGTTAAGCAGTTGGTCCCGGTTGACGTCGCAAGACGCTTTACTAACCTTACACCCCTCCAACAATCCGAACTGAGCCCGCGTGTCGAGTATAGCTCGTTCCATCTCATAGTTGAGGTGAGGCCTGTGCTCAGAAGTGGGACGTATTAGGCCGTCTATGTTATGTTATGAGAATATCAATACTGCTTATCCACCAACAAAACATTTGATTAAAATTAATTAATGCTACACGCCATTAAAAGACATGTTGCCAAATTGTGTCACATCTGAGGTTTACATGTCCACTGCTCATTAAGACTCATGGCAGAACTTACAAGGAGATAATTAGTTCTTCTGTTAAATATTTTTACTACAAGTACACTACAATGCTTATGTTTATTGTTATAGACAAGACAAGGGTAACTTACCTCCTAGTATTTTTATCTCATTAGCTGAAACAGTTGTCAACATCCCCGCTTCTAGAAAAATGCTTAATGTTCAAACTTATTTTAGTTTAGAAACTCTGAAAACAAACTAAACAATATTGGTTCCATGAGGTAAAGTAAAATATTAGTCACAAAAACAAAATATGTGTAAAAAATATCGGCTGGATAGAAATATCATTAGAGGTGCGCTTTATTAATAGTATTGGCGCTTATCTTCAAATAAGATCTTGTCAAACGATACTTTCTCATAAAAAATGACAGATAAAAAAAACCTTTACAGATGATTAGACACACACATATACGGCTTATATACAGTGTGTCTGGTCACCGATGTCGGACCCGTTAAGGTTCATTAATATAATGAATTTTATCAACAAATCCAATGTTTAATAAAAAAATGGCGGCCATTTTTTTTTCTTTTGCCGAGACTGGGACGTTTTCTTTATTTAGCAATATCTACCGATCTGCTGAACCTACAAGCATAAAAAAGGGTTTGATCTACAGCTGAAAGAGTAGACAAAAAGTAGATTTAAAAAAAACAATAAAAAACAATAGCTCCTTAAAACTCTTAAAAAACACTTGAAACGTAAAATTTAAATTGCAAAAATACAGTCTTATAAAAGATGAAAAAAATAGTAGATTTGTCGATAAAATTGACTATATTCCTGAACCTTAACGGGTCCGACACTGGTGACCAGACACACTGTATACGTCCCACTGCTGGGCACAAGATTAACCTCAACTATGAGGTGGATTAAGCCATACTCCAACACGCGGGCTCAGTGCGGATTATTGGAGAGGTCTAAGGTTAGTAAGCAACCTAGATGTCAGATGTTATCAAGCCGCCGCCCTAAGGCCTCCGACTTGGCTTAACGACTGACATCTAACGACGTCGGCCGGGACCCACTGCTTAACGTGCCTTCATGTGTATTTCGGATTCTCAGATACCCGAAATACACATCACTAAATTTCGGTCGGGGTGGTCACCCATCCCATTTCCGACCCGGCGTGGGTTGCTTTACAACTGCGATCGTCGCCGATCACTGTCACCATTGCGCCACGAACACCTCGGATGGTTAGACGGATATCCTTTATTGTATATGAAAAACGTTTGTGCAGTACCTATATGTTTACAGAGACCAAGCACGTTACTAAAAAACAGCCAATCTAAAAACAGAACCAGCGGTGGAAAAAGTAGCAATGACAAAAATAGGTCTGTACTCCACTTTGGTGGAGCACGTTGTCTCGTTACGGTAACGAGGGCCTCTGGAGAAATGAAATCCCCTTGTGAGATAGATATCTTTAATAGCCGAAGACAATTAATGCCTGATGGTGTGTAACCATCTCTTACAATATAATATACAGCAGGGGTGGCCAACAGGTCGATCGCGATCGACCGGTCGATCGCGACTGTTAGTCCAGTCGATCGTGGCAGGCAAGGCAAAATACATAAATACATAGACCAGACTGCCCAACGTAATCACCTACTGCTGGACGCATCATCTTGTTTAATTTTTCAATCGCTGTTCCGTCACGGTATTTATCCTCTATTTTACGCAGTATAGTCTTTTGTTTTCGGCACGCGATGACAATAAGCGGGAAGCGCGTGGGACGCGGGAGAGGGACGGGAGTAAGTCAGTTGACAGTTGACGACAGAGACTACCGGGGTTACGAGTTTTTGCAAAGATTTCGAGATCTATTGGACGGAATAATACAATTTCTTGATGAAAGGGTGTGATGATTATCAGCAATTGTGTGATTTAGACTGGCAATGTGATTCAGCATTTTTAGCAGATTTTACTGGAAAACTGAGTACATTAAATTTGAGTCTACAAGGCAACAATGAAACATTAACAGAAATGATAAGTTCTATTGCAGCGTTTCAATGTCAAACAGCGTCTATGATAGTTGACATAGAGAAGATAAAAATTGAACAATTTGTTAACAACAAGGATCACATGGAAAAATATCCTACCTACAAATTTATTTCTAAGAAATATACGACAGAAATTAGGGCTGTGGTAGCAGATTTCGAAATTCGCTATGGTAATTTCAGAAAAATTTAGAACTTGGTTTAATTCATCAGTTATCCGTTCAATGATTCCATTGACATCGCTATGGTCAATGGAATCATTAATCTATGAATTGGCTAGAAAATTTGCTGATAAATTTCAAATGATGTTACAAAACGAAATTATTACTCTGCGCTGCGACATATTTCTTGAAGCAAGGTCATCCACAGGTCAAGATTTCTGGGCATTGGTGTCCAATTCCATGGTGTCCAATGATTTTTTTTTAAAGAAATGTGTTGAACAACGTGTACTGAATTATGCTGTTTCATTTAAGATTTCTAGACCCTGTGCGGTCTACCAATTACATACGGTAGATGGCACAGGGTCTCGTTAGTGAACAAGAGATCTTGGGTTCAATCAAGTTGGCCACCCCTGATATACAGGATGTTTCAAAAAGACCCCTGGAGACTGAAATGGCATAGAAAGTGAATGAATCTGAAATAGTAGGTGTTGTCCCTTTTTTCATAACTCTAACGGTTTCGATAAAAACGTACATCAAATGTTTACCCAAATATCGATATTAATTCGATTTATCGATTTATCACGTAGGGGTGTGAACAAAGGAGGTCGCTCCTCAACTTGGGTCCATGAACCCAAATTAGTGCTGGGTGTTTCTATGATCGATGTTTTTTATTTTACGTTAATTTACTCGAAATTAAAATTAAGAGCTACGACTGTAAGAAATTAACAAGGGACTCCTTTCAGGAGTTTGTATATCTTTAGTTATTAGGGGTATTTTTGTAACAACCTGTATAATATTTGTCATCCCGTGCTCACTGGCTGCTGTAAAGTAGTCGAAACGTCGGGTTAGAAAATGAAAGAAAATATAAGACGGCGAGTAGAATCCGGAAAGTGGTTTTGTTTAGATGTAAAGTAAACACATTTACTGTAGCCGTTGGAAAATCTACAGTTACATCGATAAATAAGCCGCCAAATGAAACTTTATTTTTCTGAATAACTGACACTTTTAATGACGGCCTAACAAAAATGCCTGTCAGAGAATAGTAAAAGCGGCAAAAAACGTATCACAGCCAGTATCAAACACAGAACGACGAACAGGTAAAATGCCAATGATAAATAGTACTGTAGATCCACTTCGGCGCGTGTTGTCTCGTTAAGGTAATGAGGACCGCCGGGAACGAATCACCCTGCGAGATAGTTATCCGTAATAGCCGAACATAATTAATGGTCGGTGGCTTGTAACAATCTCCTGTAACATTCTGGAAATATACTTTTTTTGGTTGGTCAAACATGCGCATTACCTCCCAAACGAGGTAGTTAGAGGCACACGAATTGTTGCCGTCATGGTTGACGGAACATTCACAAGCCCACAATTAGCTTAATTTGAATCCAACGTGGTAACTACGAGCCTAACACTTGGTGCTTTGGGTTTTTTATCAGTGTTTTCCATCACCGGAGAAGATGGCTGCAAATTGTACAATGAACACAAAGTAGGTGTTACACCCAGACTCAAACTCTGGACCACCGGGTTCCAAAAGCCCCGATTCTATCCTTGTTGATCAAAGTTAGTATTTATGACATTACTCTGAAATAATCATCGGCTAAATGTATCCACAAAACAAAACTACCTATTTATACCAACAACAAACTAAAAAAACAACGCACACTTCCACGGAACAATAAAACGCAACTTAACATTATAAGTAAGAACGAACAAAAATAGAGAAATCTCCTTCGAGCCACAAGCCGGCCCTGCCGTAAACTTCTGCGTCAGTTACTGCTAAGTTATAAAACTTTTACACCCGCACAGAATCCCTTGCCAATAACAATTCCCGCCTGTGACCCCAAAATGATCAATAAATACTGACAGCCCTTAGTCTAATCCGATAAGACCTGAAAGGGTTACGACTTATAGATGACGGAAAGGGAGAGGAGAAGCGAGACAGGGAAGGAGCAACAAGTGCTATTTGCTAAGACAATAGACATAGGGTGCGTTCCGAATTGAGTCAAAATCGATTACAGCGCGCTCACAGAGCGTCCCGAATTGAGATATCGCGCCAACGGGCCATCTAACGTCAGACAGCTTTACGTCATGGGTGACGTCACTAACGGCGCCATTGCGCTCACAACGATAATGCTCCGGAGCGTTATCGCTGTGAGCTTTATGTCAGATTCATAGATGAAACGTCAAACAGACATTTTCGCGTAAAAATATTTTTGCTAATATTCCTCAGAATAAATCTTTGCTAGGACAAATCTTTTTCTGTGATAGCGAAACAGAAAGTTTTACCACAAGAACCGCAAGTTTAACCTGGGAATGATAGAAATTAAAAGTTTAAAAATTGTTAGGTTATGTGTCACTATCTAGCGGTCCGAATTGGTTTTCACGCTGACAGCGCTGTGGGCACTGTTGACGCGATATTTCAATTCGGGACGCCTGTTATCGCTGTGAGCGCCCATTGACCTGTAATCGCATTACGGACCGCACAGATAGTAACAGATTTTTCCTTCAACAAAATAGTTCTACATAATATTAATAGTTACAGGTTGAATTTGGCAACATGGCGTGGGTCGTACGTGTCGTAAAATGAAATTCTGAAAATGTACAACAAACCAGTTTTATTTTAAGACGTGGTTTGCACCTGTTCAAATTCCTTTTAATAATTATTTATTTGTTTACCGCACCCGTTTACAAGTATTTACAAATTTCGTAAAATTTGCAAATATGATGCTATGATAGAAATTCGATTCACGTTATTTACAGTTCTATTTAAATGTTCAGCCGTATAATAAAGTTATGCCGTAATTAAAAAAAATTGTTGTGTTATTGTTTGTTTCAGAGCCGTTGCCTGAATTTTTTTCTTAATCTGGGTTAAACATTCCTTCATGATGGCTCCGTTTAGAAGCAAACCGGAACACTTAAGCTGGAGAAATACAAACTATTGTATTTCTGCTCAGAATATGTGTCTAATTTTTTGGTGGTGGGAGACATGGTTGAAACACCATGGATCCCGGATAACAGTGGCTAGCTTGTCATCTGCCATTGCCAGTTCAAAGAGAAAAAACGATGTATTATACATTTATGGAAAATTGTTAAAAGGTTGACTGAATCACAAAGCTGAAACTATGTCCATCACAATTTAGGAAAAACATGTTATTTTTAGTAAAGTCGTCGCTATTTTGGCTTTTTGTTCGAAATACTAGAAATAAAAGGGTATTTAGTTTTCATTTGTCTTCATGATGGACTTGTGAGGGCTAAAATGTTATGTAGCAAATAAGTTGTTTTTTTGTCCATTTTAACTGTTTTTTTTCTCTTCTTTTCTTACTTTGTCAGTTAATGGTTGATGGTAATTAGCTATCCCATTCTGAATTTTATTGAGAAATTAAACTATATTGTTTTCCAAATTAAATAAAATGAACGAAATCGATAAGATCATCAACGAATCAGTGTTCAATGTTCTTAATCCTGCATATCTGAAGGTATATAATATATATAATTCCCTCAACAAAGCTCCCATCCGATCTGTCAAAGTCAATAAATGATTTACGAGGTTTTGTGAATAAACGTATTTTATTGTACAAAACGTTTTATTGTTTTTCAGTCATCATCCATCAAACTCTACCTCAACCGAGCATTTCCAGAAAATAATAGCTGTTCTTCGCAAGACCAAGCACGTGTATCTTGTTCCACCCCAATAAGGGAAACTTAGTATGAAGAATATTGTTTTTTATCGCAGCTGCTCTTATAAAGCCTTCCTCAACAAATGAACTATTCTACACAAAAAGATTTCTTCAATTCAAACCAGACTTTCCTGAGATTAGCGCGTTCAAACAAACAAATAAATAATCTGGCCAGCAGAATAGTTTTCATGATTATTTTTATTAATATTTTTAAACTAAAAATCTTATAAATATTCCATTAACTAACTCATATGAACTTGCAATTTATAACTCCCACAGCTATAAATCTCTTAACTGATTCCGAGGTCCGTTTTGTGAAACATTGGTTCACGAATTTTTTCAAGCCTGCAATTTGCCTGAATATATTCATTCTACCAATGTCAGGCCTAAAATGAAGTTCGAAATTAAGCATCGTTTCCGAAACAGGAATAAAAATGTTACACGGTCACGGTGACTTTCATACAAAAAGCTACAAAGATGCCTAAACTACACACTTATTTGAAAGACCCCGGAGATTAACTAAAAGCAGACTGCCATTTCCAAACTAACCACTAAACTATTGAAAGTGTATGAAATCGGTTCGACGTCCTCGGGGTCTCGAAAGATTTATTATCCTCTCGCGGAGGAGGACCGGAGGAAAACTCACATCAGTGTGAATTCTGTGTAGCCATCAATAAAATGTCGGGATACATACGTCACTCGAACCTACGTAGTCAGTAAAAGGGTAACGGGTGATATGTTCTGCTGATGGTTTGCTGGTACAAGCGGATTAAACATGAATTCTGTGCCTTTTTAAAATGCTGACAGTCTTGTCAATATAATATTTGACAGCCAACGAATATCAATTCAACACCTGGATTTGGTTTTGAAGAGAGCCGCCATGATTTTTTCCGTAGCAACGTGTGCTTTGATTTTTCTGTTGCAATATGTTTGTTTTGATCGTTTCTCATGCCCGTGCAATTTTAACACAAAAACACTTACATGACAATGTGATGTGAGTGTTTTTGTGTTAAAATTACACGGGTTTATACATAAACAGTACAGCTTGTATCGTAACTTTTTATGACTTTGACCTTAAAAGTTGACTAGCTTTTTACAGCCCATCATTAAATTAGATTAGAGGTTTTTAACTTCGAAAGATGTTTCGAAATTCATGAGCAAATAAATGAATTTTAAATCATTGAATGTATTTGCATTCAGTAAAAATATGCAAGAAATATCTACGTTTCATAGCTACGATTAAAATATTGTTAGAGCAAATCTCGAGGGATCAGAGATGAAAGCTCCGTTGTATTATGAAACTAAGAATGATAAGACTAAAATACAAGTTGAAGGCTTTAGGGTAATATTAAAGATTCAAGGAGATCCTCCTTTATATTTCGCAAATAAAGTCTGTAAGGGGCAGCGGTAAAATCTCGTCTGCGGGAATTCCCAACTAATCGCAATAAAGATGGAAATAATTGAAATAAGTTTTTGTAGATTTCAGGCAGCAGGTTACATTGATAATGCTATTTATCAGAGGAAAATAGCCATAAAGCTGGTTTCAATTTTAACAGAAGTAAAATATTCGCATAAAATATTAATTTCGAGGGCTAAGTAAGGTATTTGCATAAATGAAATAATGTTGGCTTAAAATAAGGTTTGTCGAAGACGTAGGTAAGTCCGCCTGAAATATTTTTTTCTGGTATTTTTCATCTGTATTAAATTCTTTGTCAATACTCAAAATAACCTAATTCATTAAAGTGTCACCTACGTCCGTAAGGCGGAAGAGCATTAGATCCTCGCTAAATAATAGACGGGAAGTTTCCTGCCAGTCGAGGTTGCTCCGCTGCACCTTAGGTCTAAGTAAAGCAAATAGTACTTATTTATTGAAGTTATGAATGAGCCAAGTTTGAATTGGCTGAAATACTACTAGCTGCCAATGACTTTGCCTGCATATTCAGACTTAGGTTATGAAACTTTGCATCTTTGAATTATTATTTCAGAAAAAAAAAAAATTCGCAAGCAACACTTGCGAAATTTTTTGCAATGTTGGTTAAAAATTTTTTTTTTAGGAATTATTTACGTAAAGCACCATATTAAGATTTAAAACTGTTTATTGCCTACCATTCCATGTTATTGCAGGATAATTCACACAAACTAATCATTTTAGCATCATTTTAGCACTATAATCCGCCGCGTTTTTAACGGAGTTTTCGCACGGAATGAGCGCGAAAATATTTCATTCACTGATCATAAATAAGGAAAGATATGGTCTTGCAGTGATATTATACTACATCCATGACTCATTTTCTATACTCTGTGCAAGTTTGAGCAGGATAGGCATTGTTTTCATAGACTATTTTAACGTTTTAATTTACGCAGATGTCGACGCCTTATTCAGGCGCGTGACAGACGCGCCAAAAATGGTCGACGCCTGCATATGACACGTGACATGGGAGGGGATATGATAACACTCTAAATGTCTGGGCAGGGTCCGTACCAAAAGTTATGTCTATATTTTCATCCTGAACTAGCACGTTCGGAATATTAATGTTCTCTAAACTAAAAGCCTCAAAGTGACCAGGTAGTCAACTGGGTGAGACGCAAAAAATAGGGGTACACTAAGGCGCGTTCCGATTAGACAAACAGTGAGCGGCTGACTGTTTGTTTCCAGTTTAAACAAACGGCTTATATACGTCCCACTGCTGGGCACAAGCCTCACCTCAACAATGGGCTGGAACGACCCATAATACAACACGCGGGCTTGAGGAGTGTAAGGTTAGTGAGCAACCTTAATATCAGATGTTTAAGGTTGCTCACTAACATTACACTGCCCTAAGGCTTCTGACTAGGCTTAACAACTGACATCTAGCGACGTTAACCGGGATCAACTAGTTAACGTGCCTTCCGCAGCACGGAGATGCCCGAAACACACAACACTAAGTTTTGGTCGTGGTGGCACCCATCCCATTTCCGACCCGTGTGCGTGTGTTGCTCTACAACAGCCATCGTCGCCGATTACTGTCACAACTGCGCCACGGGCTGTTTCCAGTTTGCCACGCGGTAAATTTTAAATTGAGTGTCCATACAGAGAGTAACTTTGCAATCTGTGTCATTACAATCAGCCAATCAGCAGTTAACAGTCGGCCGCTCATTGTTTGCATAATCGGGACGAGCCCTTAAGTTTTTTATACAACGAGCAAGCGTGAGAAGCACCTGATGGTGACCGCGGTCTATGGACACGTGTCACGCTAGTGGCATTACTCGCGTGTTCCCGACCCTTAAGAACCTTTTCAAACTTCTCTTGAAAAATGATCTTGAAGAAGCAAAACATAACATTAAAATGTATTTAACTGCCATTTGATGTCGTTTCTTTTCTTGCGAGAGGCTTACTACCTTATTCATAAGAAAGATGGCAACGCTAAAACTTAGTTTAAGCAATTGATATCTTATGTCACTTATTCGTAAATGGCAGCAGCAACAAAAATTAAAGAAACAAAACGATAGGTACACAAGTTAACGTGTTATTAAAGCGCTGTTTATTTTTTTATGAACAAGAGGGGTAATCTCTAAATTATCTATAATTTAGGAAATGTCTATTTACGTAAGTTCCTACCAATTTTTCCTCCCAGTGTACAAAAGCCACAAATCTAGTTCGTGTCACCCTATTACAATGCACTAACGCTCATATTCCAGCTTCCATGTTACGTCAGACGTGTGACCCTCTCTTGTACCATTCCCGAAGTAATTTTTATATTCACAAGTAGACGTTACGAGATAATATCCGCGTCCCGGACGTTTACTGTCCTCCTTGGATTAGGGCCTCTTCTAATAACTTTCGTTCATCCCTTAAATAGTCATAAAGGGAAGTTTAATGGCGAGTTTCGCGCAAACGCATCCATTTTCCCTTAAGGGATTACCGATGGCGCATGACCTGATTGTTATCTACGAGGAATATAATAAACGCGGGTAGTATAGTTTGTAGCGTTACCAATTACTTAATATTTAATTGCTGGGTACCTTAATGAAGTTTTAATTATTGGTTGACCCAATATTCCGTTGAATATTTGAGTACTATCACCGGTTATGTATGTTTAACACAGACTATGTATAAAATATTGACTTCGAATGAAATTAAAATAATGAACAAATATGAAGAAAAACTTTAGGTTATGATCTTGAACTATGAAGACCTCTACGAAGATAAGGTAAAGGCCTTAGTAAAAGCATTATCGATAGTGTTCCCGGCTATTTCTGAATAACAATTGATGGCAAGGGTTGAAGCAATTAAGACTGCTACTATATCTGAAGAAGTGGGTTCATTTACAAAGTGAAAAGTTTGAAAAGCTAAATATAAATACACAACCGACGCCACCTGCCACAGCTAGTAAATAAATAGAAATGAAATGTCTAGGTATTTTGAGCGCCGTGTGAAACTCCATCCGGCGCTGCGAATCCTTTTGCGTCTCGACAGAGGGAAGTGAGAAGCGCACTTTGAAAACGAAACCACAACGCGAACGTGAAAGCGCAGCCTAAAGGTGATACTGTTACTGTCATATCGTTCTGTTTCACAGGTGAAATGCTTTTTGATTCAATAAAGTGAAGCTGGGAAATGCTCCTGGCAAATTCAAGAGAAATTCTTTCAAATTGCAAGACATTTCCTACAACGCTCTCAATACGAACGGAGATTAATATATTACGCGTTGAAAACTGGCAAAATGTTTGACCTTTGAAATTTTATCAAAAATTTCAATCCAATTTGATATTTATACATACAGGAGCAAAGTTGTGAATTAAAAGCCTCCAAAAGAATGAAAGGAGGTCTCAACGGGCCCTTTGCACGTGCCGGTAAAAGATCGACAGCCTTTTGTAAGACTTTTTATTCAAAAGTAAAAGAAATAATTATACGTTCCCATAGATGCGGACTTAGAGACGTAAATCGTGAGCGAACACTTTAGTAGATCATATCACAAGGATAACCCTTTAGTAGATCATATCACAAGGATAACCTAATTATACTTCTACGAGTAATTCCACTTTTGGACCACTGGTTCTAGGCTGAGTCTTCATACCTAATATTACTAAGTGAGTAGACCAGTTGCGTCTCTGTTAGAAAATGCTACTAGGCCAGTCATTTAAGCTTAATTTAGGCAAGAATCTCGGAATTCGAGATACCCAGCTGTAAGTCTGTAAATACTTGTATATTGACACCCTAAAAGTTGTCTCAAAACCTACATATGGTAGGGTGTACGCAACTATTAAATTTCAAGGTCAAAAGTCACAAAAATCGGTTTTTTGCTTTTTTTTTGTAAATATCTCATTTCCTATGGGTTTTTTGCTATTTGTATGTATTTTTAATATTGTAGAATACAAAATTCTCTACAAATTTTGTTTGAAAAAATTTTTAATACGGTGAACCGTTTTCGAGATAGAGGGCGGAGAGCGCGCGGTCACAGCATCACTTCAGGTCAACTGGTGCCTCCGGTCAAAAACGCGCCATATAACCTTATTGGCAGTTAATAATGCTCCGAAATCTGTGAAAAGTCTCGATCATCTTCGACATGCATTACGTCAAGCCTACAAAACTTAATAAACCTGTGCAGCTTTCAAATATTCCACCAACAAGTACAGTTGCTCATCAACATTTCGAACGTGTATATTATCAAGTTCAAACTTGATTAGGTCATGATTGGGAACCCCAGGTATGGGGTTGGGCAATGCAAAACGATTTTCTGGAGCCTATCATGACAATTTTACCACCTGCTCAAAACATTTGCTTTTGCAGGAAAGCGGGCTTGCAATGCTCTTTAGCTTGTGGCCAATGTAATGGGCAAGCTTGTCTCAATGCTCTACCATATTTTTGTGACTTTTGACCTTGAAATTTAATAGTTGCGTACACCCTACCAAATGTAGGTTTTGAGACAACTTTTAGGGTGTCAATATACAAGTATTTACAGACTTACAGCTGGGTATCTCGAATTCCGAGGTGAACTTACTATAATGACTGGACTATACGAGATAATGTTCCATTCCTGAGTTCCATTACAAATTTTAGCATTTATCACATTAAATAAAGAACAGGAAGGAACAGAATTAAAACTTGAAACATTGTCCGGTTTTTTTTGTTAACTTCATTGCCTTAATTATTAATTAGCGCGGAGAGTGAAAATGCGTCGTCTGGATTATCAATGCAGGACTTGGTGAACTCCGTCGACATGTTTATGACGGACAACACTTACTAAGTAAATACATCAAGGGTAATATCGCTTACTGTATTTACGATACTCTTTGTTCATACTACTTGATATTTTATGACGTCACGTCGTGGGAAAATTAATATGAGAAAATTGGCAACACAAGGTTGTGAATTACCCTATTTGAGAGTTGCACTAGGAATAACATGTTTAGAAAAATAGAGGTGATGCAACTAAGATAAATAATTAATAAATTTTGAATAAACCCGACATAGTCCAAGAGAAAGGTTAAAAATAGCAGAAAGCTGGGCTATTATGGCAAAAAAATGAGGAAAGGGAAGCAATAATTTACAAAATTCTCTCTCATACACATGCATACACTTATTTTTGTGGGAAAGCCCCCATAAGTAAGTGTATGTAGTAAAAAACAGTCATTCATACCTGTAGAATGTAAAGTATGAAAATGTCGCATGCAAGTATCTCCTCGGTTCTCTGGCAGCAATGACAGGTGAGTAACTTTTAAGCATCAGACGATATGTCTACACCTGAGTTGGCACGTCGCTTTCAGGTCATACGGCACTATTCGGCTCATTTAGGCTCCGACTAGTCACCAGCTGCCAAAGATTTAATCGCTTAGTGGTAGCCAACCGTTATTCACACCTCATAACTGGCTTAGGGGGGGTGATCTTGCCCACTTAGCCGCTAACTCGGTACAGCCGGGCCGGACAAACTAATTCAGGAACCGCTTTGGTGATGCTAACGCTTAAACCTATAAAACAGGGTTTTCCTTATGTTGCACGTTTGAAATATAAATAAAAATGCCTAAGCTCAATGTGGGTTGCGGGCTTGAGCACATTTTACTGAGTTAATGAATAGCAAGATGGTAGGAGTCCAACGTAACGCCTATATTCAGGATACACCTTCTAGTTGTGTGACCACTAAGTATGTGCCCCGACCAGATTCGAACTACCGGGCAGCATCCCTGACTTTTATTTTACTTAAACGATTGTTGGAGCTAATTAGATCTGCAGTGAAGTCTTCAATGTGTACCAACTACTAATTTACTAATTTAGCACCGTCTGAAACAATCGTTTCCTTTGAAGAACAAAGTTAGTTGCACCCGCTGCATAATTAACACGTCACTGCCGGAAGCTGTCCACTGTTCGACGGCTCGGAGCGCAACAATTAACGATGCCCGCTGACTATCTTAGAGAGGGTACAACCCCCCACGACTTTGCAGAGAACCCTAGACTTTGAATATGTGAGAATATGTGCTTACTAACGTCCGACTTTAACAACCTCAAACAAGTTAATAGGTGGTCCGCTTATTGTGCTTCACCCATTTCCCCAGGCTCCGTAGGAGCCCCAAGTTTTCCCATCGTCACGGCATCCCGTCGAATCTTCGCGTGGCTTTATAGAGTCTGTTGATCTGCTCCACCGTCAGTGCCCGTAGTGTGCTATATCTGATTTTTCGACCCTGTGAGCTCCCATCTGGTCAGTGCGTACATAGGGCATTCTGCGATCAGGTGGCGACTTGTGCCTTATGAGGTCGTCTTTTACGCCTGTCAGGGTCAGGTGTATGTTTAAACGATTTGGACGATATAAATACACATTTCTTTATTTATTCCTTATTAGAAGCTGATTGTAGCGCTATGCGGTATGTTAAAAAAGGGTCTAGGATTA
The DNA here is from genome assembly GCA_950022985.1 of Udea ferrugalis. Lineage (NCBI taxonomy): Eukaryota > Metazoa > Arthropoda > Insecta > Lepidoptera > Crambidae > Udea > Udea ferrugalis. The sequence continues at coordinate 5,010,049 of OX465520.1, forward strand.
TGGTATTTATTCACTAGTCAAATCTTGTCAAATCCATCTTAAAACTTCTTTGTTTTATAAAACCGTGTTAAAAGATTAATATCCATAAGCTGATGATAAGTGGCATTTATGCAGGCCTTCGAAAGATGAGCTTAACCAGACCAGAGTAACTGAATTCGCTAATCCCATTTCTGGACCTCACGGCTGCTCTCCAACTGGTGGAGTGGGGTGGTGACCTCTCACACCCCACATTTGGCTCATTGTGCTCTCCTAGATGTTAAAGAGCATAAACATATGCAACATCACTAGCAGAATTTCATTCTCATTAAGAAAACCTCACGCAAACGGGGACCTCATTCCATATTCAGTGTTCTGAGAAGGGTGTCCTTTGTAGTTTCTTGAAGGTGGACTAGACCAGATCATTGGTACCCGGAAATAGGATTAGCTGAGACACACTTCAAGGATTCTACATAGGAAATGTTAAACTCTCATTAAAGCTAGCAATGGTATTGTATGAGGAATTGTGGACGTGGTTAGTCAACAACTTCTGACACTTGTGGTACTTATGGAAACGTTAAGGATTTATGCAAATTATCTGAAGTGGGGGCTTGTAAGATCCGCTAACTTTACATGCAGAAATGCTCTTTGGCTCCAAGTACAAGTGTTTGATGCTTACGTTAGATCTTAATTAAGAGAGCTTGGATGAACAATGACGCCCATGTGAATAGTTTGTAACGACCGAGGGAATGCTCTAAGAGGTTTAAACTTTTATTTGTTCGTCAAACTATGTCATTTAGGGAGGTTTAAGGGATAATTAGAGTATTATTAGTAATTTGAGATTGTGTAAGTCCGCCATGTCCGTTCAGTCTATTAACATTAATCAAAGTGAAGGTTAGGTAAAAGTACAGTTTATTTTACCAATGCTTAACTTTATTAGTATCAGGGATCCATAAATGCGACATTCGCACCAAATTGCTAAAATTAAAGCATAATGAATTAAATTAAATAATTTTGCTTCAGCAGAACCCAATGTAGCAGATTTAAGATTCTCCTCAACTTTACGAGCTGAATTTACTTTAGTTAATCGATACACTCCTTGCACCCCACTTCACCAACACGGACTTTCTTCTTAAATACTTAAGCAAACACGAGCGCAGGTGGGATCTCCCGTACGTCTTACTTAATCGAATGGCTTTTAATTAACTAACCGTGGCTTTTTCGAAAAACAAAGCGGGTTTAAAGCATGTGGAGTAATCTCATTCCATTATTCTATTTGCTTTTATCCTTTTAACTAACAAAGTTCACGAACTGAATTGTGGCTGCAACTTCAGAAATAAAAATATAATTTACAAAGCCGCGGGCCAGTTTCACTTCTAATTTACCGTTTGTTTTTGAACACTCCGTTAAACTGTCTCTTGGTTTGAAATAGTCTTTTGAGCTGGTTTGTTCTTGTTGGACAACAAGGCTTCTTCAAGGGATTTTTTGACGAACGCTTTGTTTCAAACTCAATTTATTTTATTCTTCTTTTACTTTGCCTTTGCTTTTGGTGTTTGCCAAATGATTTTGGTGTATTCAATCCAGATGCTTATTTCATCAGCAACAAACGCGCTTTGCCCACTGCTAAATACAGGCGTTATCCATATTATTTCTTCTTTAGTTCCCCTACATTACCTTATTTCTGATTGGATCTCGCAGCGAAGCACTGATTGATTTTTAAAAGGTAGTTTTCTATCATATTTAATTTCATATTGATCGATATCCGTATTATCAATTTTGCTTATACAGACAGATTGCTATTCTCGATTGGTCTTGACGTCACCGGATAGATGAGAGTATCGAGTATCAGCCCGTTAGCCCTTTCAATGAAAAGTGACTGAACCGCATTTGATGAGTCTAGCAAGGGGCCGTGAACAAACAAAGGTGCCTAGATAAAGACTCGTGCCCACTGACTCGTCACTGCGGGCGAGCCCGAACAGGCATACATTTCGTGCAGAAAGGACTTTTATACCTTTGTGTGAGATTAGGAGCTGCCCTACTGAGTACAAGGACTTCTAAACGTCGTTGTCATTCGATTTTTAGTTTATATTCTAATGATTATAAACTAAAAATTAACTACATTACTATTTACACATTACATTAAATTTATTTATTATTACATTTATTTACTATAAATTAGACGCTTACTTTTGTTTTTAATGGTTAATGGATGATTTTAGTTTTTTGGTGGATGCGCACTAGTTCAGCAGGGACGTCATGTGACTGATAATGATGATGAACCTTTTAGAAGAACGTTAATATCGTGTTATTCCGCAGCGTGCTCACATTTTATAATGTTTTTGTTTGAGTTTTTTTAAGAGTAGACGGTATTGGCACTACTTTGTCGATGCCTTTTTACCTTTTCTATTAATTAGTTTGGCTAACCATTGTGTTATTGATTGAATGGATTGGTAAAGCCTTTTTTATTTTAAAGTTAAAAGGTAATTGCCTTAAACTTTTCAACAATGCATGCTCAACTACAATTACAATTTTTAAGTTATCCCAAATTTGAACACAAAAGACTGGACTTTGACCTCATTAACACGTTCTTGGACTCACCGAGTAGCACCTAAAGATTCTAAATACGAAGTCATAATTTCGTCGCTACCTAACATGTCTCCGTGGTACAAAGGTTGGAGCGTGTAGTCGGCATCGAGTGATTGCGGGTTCAAATCTGCAGAAAGTCCGACTATTGAAAAAATCCTTTTTGCCTTTTTTATATATTTTTTTCGAAGAAAATATGTCTTCAACTAAAACTAAAAAGCATTTATCAACGTGTAAAAAATGCAATAATACAATTAAATCAAGAGAGTTTCTGACTTGTTCAACTTGTAAGGATGTTTACGAACTCCAATGTACAATCGTATCTGTACAACAATTCCGTCTTATGACTAAGGAAAACAGAGAAAATTGGAAATGTAACAGGTGTTTAAAGAACAAAACCAAAATTACAAAGAAAAAATACACTACTAGTACACCAAAGGGTTTGTATACACCATCAGCAGATAAAAATATTTCACCTAGCTATGTTACCATGAGAACAAAGAAAACGAGTCACAACACAAGTATGGCAGAATCCTTAGATTTAGATGGAGAAGACAACACATTCTTATCCTTAGACTCCAACATAAGAAGAAGTCTACCTGATCTATCGACCCGATTTGGCGATGACTTATCAGAATTAAAACTGAAAAACTATGAGTTGAGTCAAAAATTAGAAAGCGCACATATGGAAATTGAAAAATTAAACTTAGAAAAAACAGCTCTTAGTAGACAAATTGTTAAACAAGAACAAAAGATTAATGTTCTTACTCAATTGTGCGGTACTACTAATACACCTATAAAAGCAACGAAAGTAAGTGATTTAGATCTCGAAGCAGACATCGACGGCACTCCTTCTCAAGGCCTCAGTCCAGTTGTGAATTCATCGAAGATTCTACTAAACGACGTGAATGTAAAATCACCACCAGCCTGTGAATCCTTATCTCAATCGGATGTTTCGAAAGAAAAAGAAGCATTAGAAAGCCTTAAGTGTAGCGATTCCAGGATATTGCTATTCGGGACCCAGCAGTGCTTTGGAATGGCGTCGCTCCTTCTGCATGCAAGGAAGTCAACATCCTACGAAAACTACATGGTCGCAGCTTCGATAAAACCAGATGCACCTGCAGAGGTGGTGTTACGTGATTGTCATAATCTTCAATTGAATGGCTCTGATAAAGTACTGCTTTGCATTGGGGAAAACGATGACAATCCTATCAAATTATTTACTGAACTGAGTGTAATATTAAAAATCCTGGAAACTAATACAGTGATTGTTATGAGTGTGCTTAAAAATAGATATTTGAATGAATATTTGCTTAACAAACAGCTGCAGCTTCTTTGTAATGCCTACCCTACCTGTCATTTTGTGAATATTAGCAACATTAAGCAGTCAAAATACTTGATTTGTAAAAAACTTAGCTACATCATAGATTGTATTGATTACGACCGCAATTTTCTAGACTTGAAGGTTCTAAAAGACCGCATAAGCCGGCAAAGTCACCCAAAAAAGGTAACGAAGCAGCCATTGTCTACTTCAATGGCACCAAAATACAGTCAAAAATCTATTCTTGACTATTTTAACGTTAAGGAACCTGGAAACAAATCAACAAATAAAAACACGTTAAGTGACGATGATCAGTTTTTTCGAGGATAAATGTCAACACAAACTTATGATTTTACACCAAAATATTGTAGGGTTGATTAGCAAAAAAAATATTCTCGAAATAACGTTGCATGAGCTAGAGAACAAAAATAAATACATAGATATATTGTGTCTATGTGAGACATTCGTTAAGGCAGGAGAGGAATTAAATATACTGGTTAATGGCTTCCAACTAGCTGACTCGTACTCAAGATTAAACCGAAGACGTGGTGGTGTTGGCATACTTTGTAGAAATCATATGGAATATAAACAGTTACCATTCTTAAAACAACTTAACACCGAATGCTCTTTTGAATCCTGTGGCATCGAAATCCCGGCTTATAAGTGTATAATAATATGTGTTTATAGAACACCAAATAGCAATCCTTATATATTCCTTAGCAATCTTGAAAAAGTGCTAACTAAAATGAGAAAGAAAACAAAAAGGCGAATAATAATAGCGGGGGATTTTAATATTAATTTCTTGAAAGAGTCAAAAATACTGCATGATTTCAATTCTTTAATACAAAGCCATAATCCTAATATACATATTGATGTACCGACTCGACTAAACGCGTGTTTAGACCAAATTTTAAGTAACATTCCTGAAGCAAAAGGAGATACCCTCTATTTACACTTATCTGACCACGTTACAGCACAATTACTCAGTGTACCTGTTGACCATAAAGAAGCTCCGCTGGGTTGTTGGTATAAAACTCTGAGAGACTTTAGCGAAGAAAATATCTCAAAGTTCTGTAACTGTTTGAATAGCTTATCTTGGGCTGAAGTTTATGACAAAACAGACACCAATTTAGCATTTGATCATTTTCATGAATTATTCATGTTATTTTTTGATCTATGTTTCCCAATGGTTCGCATAAAGGTAAATAATAAACCAAAAAAACTAGCTTGGATAACTAGCGGTGTTAAGAATTCCTCAAAAACCAAACGAAGGTTGCGATTCGCATACTATAAAGATAAGAATAACGACAACAGAATGAGATATCAATCTTATAATAAAATTTACAAGCGATGTGTATTGGCAGCTCAAAAATTAGAGAATGAATCATACATAAAGCAATTTAAAAACATTTGTAAAGCATCGTGGTATCTTATAAAAAGAGAGACAAATGGAAATAAAAAGAAGTCCAAGAAACCAGTCATAAACAAAATAGTTTATGAAAATAAGACTTTCCGCATTCCCGAGGATATTGCTAATATATTTAATAATTATTTTATAAACTTGTCATCTCGGAATAATAATTTAAATGAAAAATATATACATAAAGTGAAATATAACAATAACACCATGTTTTTGCTGCCCGTACATACGAATGAAATTATGAAAATAATATCAAAACTCAAAAGCACTCCGTCGGTCGGCTATGATCAAATTACGACTAAAATAGTTAAAATATGTTCAAAACAAATATCTCCCGTATTAACACATGTGCTGAACCTGTCATTTGTACAGGGTACGTTCCCAGAGCGATTGAAAATATCTGTCATTAGGCCTATTTTTAAGAAAGGTGATCGAGATGATGTTCGGAATTACAGGCCTATTGCTCTGATACCTATTATAGCAAAGATATTTGAAACAGCTATGTCTAGCAGACTGACTGATTTCGTTGATAAGTATCAGATACTGACACCGAACCAAAACGGCTTCCAAAAGGGCAAATCCACAGCCCTAGCAGCGTTTACTATGTTAAATAAGATCATAGAGTCAGTCAACAAACGGATACCTGTCACTGCTATATTGTTTGACATAAGCAAAGCTTTTGAATGCGTCTCGCACAAACTTTTATTGAAAAAATGTGAAGCTTATGGATTACGAGGCAATACATTGCAATGGCTACGCAGTTACTTGTGTAATAGGAAGCAATATGTCGAAATGTCTAATGTCAACATGGATATGGAAGAAAAAGTGTATAAATCGGGACTTCAACCTATTCTATGTGGAGTACCACAGGGGAGCATTTGGGTCCGCTACTCTTCCTCCTCTACATAAATGATCTGCCTGAAAATATCAAATACCACTGTTCTCTTTTCGCACATGACATTGCACTGGTCGTTCCTAGAGATAATAAATCGTCATACAGCGTAGACCTTAACAATACAATAGCGTCAATAACCCGTTGGCTGCAAAACAACAATTTATCAGTTAACGTGACAAAAACAAAATATTTACAGTTTCAGAACAGGGGAGCTAAGAAACAGGTCCTAAAACTAGAATGTGAAAACCTAGAAATCAGTGAAGTAAGAGAATCTGTATTTCTGGGTATTACCCTCGATGATTGTTGTACATGGAAGCCACATATCAACAAATTATGTAGCAAAATCAACCGATTTTCGTACGCTCTGTGGCAACTCACAAAAATTAGCAACAAAGAAACTGCCCTTCTGGCTTACCATGGCTATGTGGCCTCAAATCTTAGGTATGGCATTATTTTGTGGGGAAACTCAACCCAAATTAATGCAGCATTCATAGCACAGAAACGGTGTATTCGAGCAATCTATGATGTCCCATCCATCACCAGCTGTAGACCCTTATTTACAGAATTAAAACTGATGACATTGACATGTATTTACATTTTTGAAGTTTGTAACTTTGTGACGAAATACCCTGCTTTTTTCAAAAAATTGAGTGAAGTTTGTACTTTTAATACTAGGTATCCCAACCGCCTAATCCTAATAATGCCTGACAGCTTAACTGACATCTGTAGTAGAAGTTGCCATACTATGTGTGTGAAGATTTATAATCATTTACCAGATGAGTTAAAAGAACTGACGGGTAACAGGTTTAGGCATAAATTGCGAATATTTTTAATTGACAAATGTTTTTATACTATTGATGAATATTTACAAATGAAATTCAAATGATTATGTATTACAAATTTAATTAATTCAATTTTTGACATTGTATCAATTATTATAATCTTATTTGCATGCTGTTCAACAGTTACGTGTGTGAGACTGTAAATTTAGAATAAGACCTATAATGTACCACATTTATAGCAAATAAACATACTTACATACTTAAAAAACTTGCATGTTCATAACAAGCATGCAAGCACGTGGCTGCTAAGCAAGGCCACTAATAAGTATACAAAATAAAAAGTTTAATTAAAGATTGACTAAGCAGGATTAGGTGTGAAATAAAATATTCAAATTCCAGACATTATGAACTGTAACGAAAGGCTGCGGTCCAGCGGGCTTTGTTCCAAGCAAATTGTTTTGAATAATAAATCTAATCTCCTTCGGCCACAGATTCACACTTTGCTTTTGTAATTTAAATTTCAACTATCACGCTTTCAAACAATTAGATAACAAACAACAATTAAATACATAAAATGGAATTACGTTCTGTTTTGGACAGCTTTATTTAAATGCAATTAAGTGTGTAGTTAAATTAATTAACTAGATGTTGTTGTGTACTTTTGATAGCTAAAACTAGAATATTTTATTGTTCGTATTATTTATCAAAACGGTTACCAGGTGGTGTCTTTCACCCGTAATACGATATTCATAGAAAACAAAGTTGTGCCTGGCTTAGTGACTTTGTTGGTCTTAGCTGATGGCGTGGGTTGAAGGTTCATTCTCCACCAGGAACAACTTAATTGTGAAGTGTTTGAATGTTGGTCTATGTGGGTGTTAGAATCTATTTGTAAGTCTAGATGTGTATTTCAATCTCTGACATTTAAAGTAACAATCCAAAGTGAGGGCGCATATAACTCCACAGTGCATCGTTTTGCATATATTTTTAAAGATAATGTCACATCATGCTTTTCGTCGTCGCATACAATAATTTTCAAATCAGGCAACGCAGCACAATCCATAGCACTGACGGGGCTTTAGCTGGTGTCTAATGGTATCTTACGGTCTTCGTACTCTAGTGGTTAGAGCGTTGGGCTCTCAACCCGGCGGTCTTGGGCTCAAATCCGTTGTTGTTTCGAGTTAGCTTGTACAGTGGAGGCTGATCACCTCGTGTCCGACAAGTATGATTATCCATGCTGTCCGATGGGCTTGGGAAAAGTTGGCTGTGCGTCTTACCTTCCTTCGGTCGTGTCGATCAGTCGTCCCATCGGGTTGGGTCTCTCTGGTTTTGACCAGAAGGCTTTTTAAAAATTTAATACGGCAAAAAAGTCCCCCCAATCAGAGCTCTCGTAAAAACCATGAAAACGCTTCACTATGCATGTTTTCCAATTTTTTGATTAAGTATTTAAGAATGTTTTCGTTTCGTTTTTAAGCTGTACATTTGTTGATTCTCAGGTTTTGGAATAATTAAATATGATTTACAATATTACTGGCGCTTTTACCCTTTCCTTCGAGTGTCGATATAGTCAACAGATAAAGAACATTCAGCCCAAGGGTGTTTGACAGGGCAAGGTTAATTGCAGGCCCTAGTTGGATTTTATTGTTCGATACCGGAGGGCTTACCGTACGGAAGGATTTGGGTCAAAAGGGTTGGGTGAATTGGTACCGTTAAATCTGAATAAAAATACAGATAGGACGGAAAACATAACTTTTATCTTTAGAATTTGCCAGTACGGGTATACTAAAAATACCAGATTATCATTCGAACTCTGAAACTACATTTGATTATTTGGAAACTGAAATAGAGCTAAAGTTGTTGAATAGTTGAAAAGCTTTTTGATAAAAAATAGATTCTAGAAAATCATTTGAAAATGTATTAACTAAGTAACTTCCAATATACACGACAGCTCATTAAGCTGTCAGTAGTGTTAGCGTGCCAACAAATCGTACCAACAAATTAGCTTTTAAGCGCACAATTAATGTTTTAAGTCTTTTCTAAGATATTCTTGCTGTTTCATTGTACCGTAACGTTTTTTAACGTCATCTCTCGAAAAGGGTTTTTCTCTGAAATATTTATATTTGGTTTTATTCCTCCATTCCAACCACAAACAAAAGTTTGAAGTTTTTCATATGAATCTGCCACTACCTTCACGGTGAAATCACCAGGATCACAAGGAGCAAACATCACAAAGGTCTAATGTGCCAGTGCCGTATCTGAAGCTTTATTACTCAAATATGGCAAACTAGCGGCCGTCCGCGACTTCGTCCGCGTGGACTTGAGTCTGATTTTTTTAAATAAACTATAGCCTATGTGCTTTTCAGATTTATAAGCTATATTATTGTAAAGTTCTATTCAATACCATTCAGTAGTTTTTACGTGAAAGAGTAACACATACAAACTTTCACCGTTATATTAGTAAGATAATGCAATTTCCTAAATATATTGAGAGCAGACCACATGTGGACATGTTTGTAGTCTTTTTGAATACCCTAAATGTTTTGACAAACATCGCTACGTAAGTCGTCAGAATATTTTGTTTGTACCTCACCTTATCACACATTCAATGACTCTTCCTCGGCAAAGACACTTTACTAGTGAAACATTGTGTTGTTACGCCACGGCACGTCTTCCACTAGTTTGAAGTTTTAAATTTTCAGATATTCCGGACAATGTGTATTTGAGAAGTGCGCTCTATCCAGAATTTCCCAGCGGGCTGGCAACTTTGTTAGAAACTGTCGATGTGTGCCTTAGTTCGCCGGGCTACACAAGTTATCGTTACCTATACCGCAATACCTTAAACACAAAGTCTATAATCAGTTACATTTTTTAACAGTCAACTAGTACAGCCAAGTGGAAAAAAACACAGAAAAGTAAAATTTGCTTACGCATCCCTAATATTAAACAATAATTATATTACTTTAACCTGAACAAATAAATTACTTTATTTTCTTTCTCTTTTTCTGATTTTATTACATAAATTCCTTTGTTGCGAAGTAGACAAGTCTTTAAAACTTTTCACCCTGTATACGGCTCAGAACAAAATCACTTGTAATGGCTGTAAATAAACAAACATTTATCCAGTAGCGTGCTTGCACTTTAGGTATTATCCTCAGGTATCTTTCTTCATAAAAGACAAATTAAATTTCCTTACCCGTGCACTCTCAGTCCACGTTCCCCATTTATCATCATTTAGGAGAGCGGGTAGTAGTGCATTATCCACCGGATTACGAGTCCACTGCTAGATATTTCTTCTATTTACTGAGCTAATGTTAGAAAGCAGATCATTTCTCATTTGAATCAAGTTTATCTTCAAGAGCATTACTGGAATCCATTTTGATGCAAGTAAATTATTAGCTTGGATGAAGTAACTGAGTTAGAAAGTTCTTCAACCGATCAAATCTTTCCAGGAGCCGTCGTCGTCAAATTTCTGGTCCCAACTGTTGATCCTTCTATTTTCCAAGTTTAGTATTACTTTTATTTAGCAGAATTTTTGCTTGCTGCTTGTTTTATCATGTTTTTATAAAGTAAATATCTTTGAAAATGAAACGAGATATCCCGGGTTAGAGTGTAAGGATACACTGAATGCGTGGTGTGATGAAACAATCTCATCATCATTAGCAGCCGCAAAAAGTCCACTGCTGAACATGGCCTCCCTCATTGATTTCCAGAGCGTCCGAAAAAAGCAAACGGTGCGTTCAAAATAATCTCGTCGTCAAACAATTCTCTAAAACCAAACTCGTTGCACATACATACAAGTAGTAGAAAACGCAAGAAGAGGTAAAGCCGCTCTATTAATTGAAAGGCTTCATGGTTATTATTGTTTTTTTCATTTTCCATGCAATATCTTTACTAAAGATCTGAAAACCAGACAAAGACATTTGGTCGTCTTGGCATCAGGCAGGAATTGAACCCGCATCTTTTGCAAACCGGGCGACTGCACTTGAAGGTTTCAGTTCCTTAGTCGGCCTGATATCATCCACAATTGTTTTTTTTGTATTTTGGGACCTCGACATTACCAGAGTTTCCGGTCAAGATAAATCATGCACAACGTATGCTGAAAGCTCCCTATCACCCTACCTACCTCAACACCACAGGCTTCTCAAAGTTTGCTTATGGCTGAAGCAAGTCTGCCGAAGTTGGCCGAATTCTAGGTGTTCCCTGGTTCAAGTTGTTGCCAGGAACAGGGCAAGTGCCGTATTTAGCTGAGATATTAATTCATGTACTTGCACAAAGTTCTGCAACAAGTGCTATAAATACTACGGTACGTAATTTATCTCTTAAGACATACATCTAAGATTCATTGACTGAAAAGCTACAGTAAAAACACATCCAGTAAGGGCGATTTAAATTGTGGCACGGGATTTTGCTGTATCAAAATGTGGAGCAAAATCTCATAAGATTGTTACAACAACAAGCATACCTTTTCAGGTTTCTTTCTAATCTAACGTCCATCTAATATCGTTACATCTTCTCCCATTCATTACATTCTTGCTCAAAAAGTACGAAGACGCAGAAGATATTCAACAATTCAAATATTCTTCGAATCAAAAGTTTGCGTGTGAAGACGTGCAACTTTCGTGAAATAAAAATAGCGGATTAGGGAATTTATTAGAATCTGCAATTCTGGGTCAAATGTCTAACACTCGTAATAAATATTTTCCCTTGCTGCCAAATCCATTCTTTAACAGCAAGCATTTAATCAAGTCCGCGTGTTACAAGTTTCAGTCTCTTTTACAACTTAAACTTCAGCAGTAATCTGATTCTCGAATTCTAAAAAGTAAGCAGAGCACTAGTATGCTGTAATGAAGTCCCACCAAGATTCACTAATCACGAAAAAGGAAAATTTGGAACCTAGCAAGACTAAAATGTAAAGCTTACTCCAGTCCTTTTGTAGTACCAAATCGTTGTTCTTTTTGTCTAGTTCGTTACTTCCCTAAACATCATGTAGGTCGGAAGCCTAACTTGAGCTGTGATGAAGTCCCACCAAGATTCATTAATAACGAAAAACGAAAATCTTGGAACCTATCAAGACCAAAATGTAAAGCTTACTCCAGTCCTTTTGTAGTACCAAATCGTTATTCTTTTTGTCTAGTTCGTTACTTCCCTACGCATCGTGTAGGTCGGAAGCCTAACTTAATTACAGGGGTCGATGCTAATTACGTTTCCCGGCGACACCGGCGACCGGACAATTAGCTATCGTTTGCTCGCTTTGTTAGTCGCTCGATTGAAAGGGGGGTTGAGATGCATAGGATGCTGTTCAGTTATAATTTCTCTATTTTGTGCCGCATTCGGGCGCTCTATGATTGCTGGTTCTCGTGAAGTTGATACGTACAGTCAAATAAACAGCTGAGTATTGATGTTATGTTTAGCCAACTGGTTAAAGCCATTTGTGGGTGGTGGCATCACTTTGCCACCACCTACAAGCGGTCACCACCTGTATGCTGTAAGTAAGCACTAGTATGCTGTGATGAAGTCCCACCAAGATTCGTTATTCACGATAAAGGAAAATCTTCGAACCTAGCAAGACCAAAATGTAAAGCATACTCTACCTTTTGTAGTACCAAATCGTTGTTCTTTTCGTCTAGTTCGTTACTTCCCTACGCATCGTGTAGGTCGGAAGCCTAACTTAATTACAGGGGTCGATGCTAATTACGTTTCCCGGCGACACCGGCGACCGGACAATTAGCTATCGTTTGCTCGCTTTGTTAGTCGCTCGATTGAAGGGGGGTTGAGATGCATGGGATGCTGTTCAGTTATAATTTCTCTATTTTGTGCCGCATTCGGGCGCTCTCTGATGGTCTCTGCTGGTTCTCGTGAAGTTGATAGGTACAGTCAAATGTACAGCTGAGTATTGACGTTATGTTTAGCCAGCTGATTAAAGCCATTTGTGGGTGGTGGCATGGTGACCTGTATGCTGTGATGAAGTCCCACCAAGATTCATTAATTACGAAAAAGGAAAATCTTGGAACCTACGAGTAGCAAGACCAAAATGTAAAGCTTACTCCAGTCCTTTTGTAGTACCAATCGTTGTTCTTTTTGTCCACTACGCATCGTGTAGGTCGGAAGCCTAACTTAATTACAGGGGTCGATGCTAATTACGTTTCCCGGCGACACCGGCGGCCGGACAATTAGCTATCGTTTGCTCGCTTTGTTAGTCGCTCCATTGAAAGGGGGGTTGAGATGCATGGGATGCTGTTCAGTTATAATTTCTCTATTTTGTGCCGCATTCCGGCGCTCTCTGATTGCTGGTTCTCGTGAAGTTGATAGGTACAGTCAAATGTACAGCTGAGTATTGACGTTATATTTAGCCAGCTGATCAAAGCCATTTGTGGGTGGTGGCATGGTGACCTGTATGCTGTATGTAAGCACTAGTATGCTGTGATGAAGTCCCACCAAGATTCATTAATCACGAAAAAGGAAAATCTTGGAACCTACGAGTAGCAAGACCAAAATGTAAAGCTTATTCCAGTCCTTTTGTAGTACCAATCGTTGTTCTTTTTGTCCACTACGCATCGTGTAAGTCGGAAGCCTAACTTAATCACAGGGGTCGATGCTAATTACGTTTCCCGGCGACACCGGCGACCGGACAATTAGCCATCGTTTGCTCGCTTTGTTAGTCGCTCCATTGAAGGGGGGGTTGAGATGCATGGGATGCTGTTCAGTTATAATTTCTCTATTTTGTGCCGCATTCGGGCGCTCTCTGATTGCTGGTTCTCGTGAAGTTGATACGTACAGTCAGGAGTGTGCAGCTAAAAATTCACGTTATTTGAAGCTTAACAGTACTTTTTTGGATCTGGATCATCAACGGCAAAACCGGAGTAAAAGACATCATCATCATCATCAATAGCTGATTAAACCCATTTGATTAGGACACCATAGAACAAGCTTGCAAAAGCTTCTCAATACCCTGTCCCAATAACGCCCTAAGCCAAAGTGACCACTCTACTTAAATATAAGGGTTGAAAGCCCTCTGTGCTTACTCACCAGATCGGTAACGCTGTCAAAGCCACCAGCGGCTTACCAGTAGTAGGTAGTATTAAACATTTGTAATTTAGAAAAAAACCCAAATACAAACAAACATGTTCTCACTTCTTGTACACAAATGTTTGAGAATATTGAACGAGCATCCACGAGTGTAGTAGCCAACTTCTTAATCATTACGCCTAATCGGTCGAAAACTTTATGAAGCTCAACAACAAATTATCCATGTTCATACTATGCATACATTCAGTGGCGACCACTGTTGTCCGTCACGCTATGTGCACGTTTACACTAATTTTAGATGATTATCACGTCAATGATCGATTGCCCGGGCTTCGTTTGTTCCAGAACACACCTCGTGAACGTGATAATGGTTTAGGATTCTCAGATGTTCTATACTTCGGAGCCAAATGTTTAGCCATTTTAGGTGGGGGTCGTACTTTTTTGTATCTGGATCTGTCCCAGTGGGACGATGCCTCCCAATAGCCCGGTAAGAGAAATATTTTGTTTTTGCCTTTTACTACTTTTCAGCCTAATTTTTCAACCATTTATTCCACAACTAGTTTGATCTCACCATTAAACAAAAAAAACATTACCACCATATTTTTTTAAAATTTTAATCAGAAACGGAACAGCTAAATGCATTGTTGGTGTGTACGTACCTACATTTATACCGATCGTTAATTCGACAGTTTATGCACCAATGGACTGGGAGAGACAGGAACTACGTCCGTTGATTGAATGTGGGTAGACGACCGAATAACTGATATACGAGTACCCCTGTGTTAGAGCAAACACGTCCGAGTATGTCTGAATGTAGCAAGACCACAAGTCAACATTTTGAACAACAAAACAAAGGCCACGAAATGTAGAAACTCTGGGCTATACTGGTTACTCTGGTAATAGGATCGTACCTTTGTACACGTAGCAGAGGTACGAGTACTTGGTCAGCATATGATACTAGGCTAGTTACGAACTAGGTGATGAATATGGAAGCCATAATACTGGAGGTTCTTCTTATCATAGGTAAATGGAAATAACACGATAAGGTTTCTGCTTCAGGTTGTCGCTAAGTGATTAAGTGAACGAAAAGTAATATTTTTTACCCCTTACTTAATTAATTGCATTGCATTTTTTTTTATTTCTATGTGATACAAAATCAATGTTGGCTTAGTTCAGAAATAGTCACTATCTTCATAGTCAACTAAATTACGTCCACCTAAAGCCTCCCCTGTAGATTTCCATAGCAGTCAGTTGTAAGCTACCTGAATCTTAAAAAAACCGGCAGCAATCCACCCGCTAGGTGGATGACCTGATAAAAGTAAAATCTTCATTTGCCGTTAAGCGGTTTCGAAAACTTAAAAAACTCCGAACCTTTTCTGCTACAACCAATAACTTTTAAGCCAGAAACAGTTGTTCAACAAAGTCACGGCCCGTCTGTATGTACCATAATATGCAACTCACTTTCTAAAAACAACAAAACTGTATTTATTATCGCCCTTGCCCCGAGTGCCCTTAGCTTTGGCGGTGTCCGAGACGGTCAATAATTCACGCCTTTATACAGCACTTAACAACTTGACACTCATTAATATAGACGGAGACATTAATGTAGGTTAATTTGTCAGTGCCGAAAGGGCAAAGCGCCTTATAAAGTTATTTTAATGCCTTTTGGGTTACCCCAATGTATTGTGGTAATAGATGATTGATAGATTAGCTATTAGGTTTTTGCTGCGCTTCCTACAGCAACAACTCATTGATTCTTCGGTGTTATTTTGTTTGATACAGTATGAAACTGTGTAAGTAGCTTATTGCTCCTCTGCTGGACTACCAAACAGTACCCAGCCATATTTGTATTTTTTTGACTATGATGACATCGGTTGATGCACCGTAATCAATTTGGTTTAGGTATTTTGTTTGTGGTTTTGGCTAACCGGTAGCATAGAAAGTATAGCAGAAAGCACCGGACTTTGCCCGGGTATGCTAGTTTATAGCAATTAAAGCTCAACTTAAATTCAGGTCTGCTCAGCCTTTGCTACCTCTCGTTATTTGTACATGAATGAGTATGTATTTTGTAAAACATTTAGTATTTACTCGCATTCATTTACCACAGAACACGCTCTTGACTTCGTTGATAATTACTCTACTCGTACCCTTCTTACTGGTACAAGCAACCGCAAAATTTACACAGGCTTGGTACTCAACTGCAAGGTTTAAAATTGTATGCGCCTTCTCGAGGTTGACTGTATACACAGGTAGGAGTTACATTTTATGGCACAAGTTTTACATTGAAAGGGGCGATCTTTTCAATTCTCTGCTTCCAAAAGACCAAGTGTGTAACAGAGCTGCTCATTTTGGTAGACTGTTTTAGAACGGTTTTAGCTTTGCATTTGCGTGAATTCATTCAGACGCAAATAAATAGGGGAAGATAGAGGTAGGAAGTTTAACGTATGGAGTTCAAATGGCATTTTGACTCGAACAGGTGGACGACTTTGATTTATCGCAAGTGTTCTTAGATAAGACTCAGGAAAATTATGACAAATATATTGTTGTATGTGTATATTGTGTTGCTTTTATTACAAGTGAGAGACTGTATACCCACTAAGTATAAACCATTCGGGAGAAACGATAATTTCAAGAACACTTTAAATAAGTTTGTGGGCATATAGTTACAATCTGACTACCTAGGTGATGAGTGGTTGGTGCGGAAGGGGGTGTACCGATTTTATTAGAACGGAACAGAATGTATTAAGGTATTTTTAGAAAACTATAACCAAGCTGATCTGGCAATCAATTAAAAGATACGCCGAATGAAACTCTTCTGCTCACATTACTTTGCCTTTCAGTTATGCTTTTAGTGGTGAATTTGAGTAGGTGTTTATAGACTGCGGGAAATTAATTTACCTTACCATTTTTAATTCAAGCTAGTACTAGAAACTTTGTTTGAAATTTCTAATACGTACTTGAGTTATTATTAATTTGCTGTACAAGTTTATAAGTAGCATAATTATAAGTTCAGCATACACAACATTTGAAATATTTAGACTTACAAAACTTAGAAAGGAGTACCCATAGTTGATACGAAGTAAAGAGAGAAATACTAGAAGGTATTGGTGGAAATCAGCAAAAATACTATTATTTATGAAATCATGAATTCAACTCACAGTCACACTCGATACCTAAATCCGCATATTTCATCATATTGACCCGTTTATATTAGCCCACTATAAATGCGCACCGTCGCGTCTATTTACTACGAAAATAAGAGCCCTTTCAGAATTCCTTTATTAATTATTATGTAATCATTGAGCCTCATAATAACGATAAGAAACTTCCTAATTAGTGTTCTGGGAGACGTTAGGAAGTCGCCGGATAGCTGGAGTCGGTAAAAGATACTTCCGAATAATTGCTCAAGCGATAACGGTAGATTAACTGTCTTTCCTCAAATAACATTTTGTGATATTATTTTACTTTCACATAAAAAGAGGATTATAATGTTTAAGACTTTCGTCATTTTATCAGTTGTGTAAGTTGTGATCTGAGCTCAACATTTGTAACAAATTCAAGTTGATAAACTTAACGCACCTATTGTGTAGACAGTCCCAATAATACACAAAAAGTATCATAATTGTATACCTTGTGTCATTCCGAGCCGATCCACTGCTAAGTTACTCGTAAGACATGCTCTTTCGTTAACATCCGTTGATGTTAACGCAAGAGCATGTTCAGTTTTGGATCAGGCCAAACTCTATTTCAGACTTAGACGTCAGCGAGCGGTGGTATTAAAGTTGGTCTTGAAGCAGATAAGCAACTCCACAAAAGTGAACTTCCTGAACAAGAGCCGAAACCTTCAGAAGAACAAAATCTTTTCTCAAATTCAACGACTCAAAGCAGCTTGTCAGCACCCCAGCAAATTTGTTTCGGGTCAAAAACTGGTTATTTTGCAAACTAAACACGTTTCTTGAATCGCCCACTCACATTAGTGGGTGTTTCGTTTAGCACTCGGGAAGCCGGCTGCAATTTGCCTCGTATACGAAATTCAACTGGGGAATGAGGTCTTGCTAAACTACAGGAAATTTCAAGTTGTGCTGTGTGAATTTTGCAGTAGGTCGTTAAATGCACCGAGGAAGTGGACTTGACCATCCAAATTGTACCTTGAAATACGAGCTTAAACTGGGATTTTAAACGGAATTGAAATGTGCTATTCAGCAAGCGACTGGTTACGTCAAGATAAAGTACTTATTTAATAGGTACTACTTACAGCCCTTATGTCCAACAAAGGGAAAAATGGGCCTAAAATACTTATCTTTAGGTAATAAATCAAGCCTCAAACATTTAGATAAAGAAGTAGGTACTTCAGATAAAATGCGGGCTATTTCGGTCATCTTTCTTCTAAATGTTTGAGCTAATGGCGACTGCGGCGATATTTTAGTAAATTTTAGTAAAAAATGGCTAAAACTTTTCACCTCAATTAATGCACAAAATCACTCTGAAATCTTTGTTCAGATCAAATCAGCCACTAGGTATCTATGAAAGTAAATGAAACCCAACGTTGGTACACACATAGAAGTAATATTATACAGGCACTATACGAACCAAGACGTGCTTGAATAAAGTGTGGTGCATACGACCGGGACCGAACGTCACCGCCATGCCATTTGGTGACGACTTCCCGTCGGATGTCGTGCCCTCGACAATTTTTCACGTCACTGGCGCAAATACATTGCCAACATGAGTCATTCGTCTTACCCCGTCTTGAGTCAGTCGGGATATTGCGGTAACTTATTCCGGCCCTCACAAATTCCACAAACATGGGTTTAGTTGTTATATATTCGTTTGATTTAGACAACAACTTCTGGTTTGAAGAATCTGTAACATAAAAATGTATTTAGCAAGGGAAGATTTTCTTATTTCAACTAAGCGATTATGACCAGCAGCTTATCTGTCTTCCGAAAACTAATTTATTTGTAGTGCTATTTCAACCTGCATCGGCGTTGTGAAAAGTCGTCTTCGCACCGAAAGCTACAAACTTCTGGGTAAACTTTATTTCTAACTTTAGAGTTGGAAGCGGAGGGCTATATTAGGAACGGGTAAAGTGAAGTAAGCAACTTAGTGATTTTATTAACATCCCTGTTTTGTATCCCTTCGGTTATTCACTTAAACAATTGTAGAATCTTCCTAAAAATACAAAAACTGCCTTGAAAGAAAGAGTATTTGCCGTGAACCTTTAAGTCTATAAGTCGTTAATTATTCAAGCATTAACATGAGTTTATAGTATCGGTACGTTTCAAAAATAAATAAATAAATAAATAATTGACAAATAAAATAGACATACAAGAAATTCAAGCATAGGTACAAACAATTTGATATTAAACGTGTCAAAAATTCTCATCTGTCGAGGTAGCATAAGTGCACTACGACACTGGTTTTCGAAGGTTAAAAATTAAAAAACAAGTATAAAATGCAGGGCAACCTTTAGTAACTATATTTTTTAAACTTCAATAATCGTACAAAAAAACATTTTGAATCCTATTTTTTAGTTACAAGTATAGCAGCACTGTGATTTTGCGTCAAACAATGTAAAATGTATGTTAATAATTATGAATAAAAAAAATAGTCGATAAATTTTGACATCCCATAAAGTAAAACAATTAAAAGATACACTTACAACCACAAACCAAAAGTTTAAAAAACAAACAATGGACAAATAGGAGCCAACTACGGCAAGCAAAAAACTGACGCTGTTGTATAATTGCATAGACTGTTATTCTAGTAGAGACTTGGAAACATGTGGTTACACAAGACCTGAAGAGTGAATTTATCTGAAAATATACACTACAAACGCAGCTAGTTGCCACAGACTACATTTCTTGTCGTCGCATTGTTTGTGTCACAAGTCACAACACTATTTACGTTAATACAAAATAATATAGCATCTTTTACGCAACATCACTATCCACTATGAACCCACAAAGCATAAGGGGAGGGTAAATGGAGGAGAGTGCATTTCCTGTAGTAATATTAATAATATTTATGTGTCTATTCTCCTAGTGCTTGAGTGCCTGAGTGCTTGGAAGGACCATGTGGAATTCTCCTTGTTGGTATTTGCTCGTTTTTAGTGTTTGTGGACAAAATTGTAGTGTGAATGATCAAATAAAGTGCAATTAATTAAGTCACAAATAAAACAACCAAATTGATCTCACGATTGTGTTTTATACAGGCTGAATTTGCAAGTATATATATTTTTCATTTATTTGATTATTATTATATTTATTGAAATTCATAAAAATGTATTCTGATCCCAATACTGTAGAAAAGATAACAAAACCGTACAAATTATTGATCAAGTTTTTCAAAGGAGATTTACCAAAATGTACTTTGAAAAGTGCAAGTGGTAAAACTTTGTTGCTTTTGGACAATGACTGAAGTTCTGCCATAAAGATCTTGTTAACAACTTCACAATCCGGTTTTGGTATATAAGACGAACAAAATGGCGTTGTATTTTTTATCGCTTTTGACGCTGATTAACATTATATATTTTTGTCTAGTTTAGTCAGTATTTTTGTGTTTAAGTATAGGTATCTAGGCAAACCCTTAAATTAAAAAAATACTTAGAACCTGTTAGTCACATTGACTAAAAGGTTCTAAGTATTTTTTAATTGACTATCAGTCGACATATGATTAAGAGAACTTCACCGGTCTGTATGGTGAGCTGAAGGGTCTGTACTCCTAAAAAACCTAAGTGGCATGCCTAAGTCTGTTACAGGAATTCAAAAACGTTTAAAAATCTTTATCGCATTTTGAAATTGAAGCTAGCTTGATTTTCTCAAAGCAAAAACCATATTATCACTTCAAAACTTCAGTATACACTTTTTCGCAAATTATATTGACCCTTTATTTTATTGGAGCCCTGAAGTTTGTAACAACCGTATAAACTTTTCCTCCTAGATTACAGGACTTCTGCGTCTTTTTTAGCCTTGATCCCTTTTTCGGTCCCAAGAGAATGACGAAATAATTCTTCTTCCACGGTAAATAAATTTTACAAAAACACCGGATCACCACACAAGGGGTGCCTGCCACTGTTTTTTTAATAAAAATCACAAAGTTATCTGATCTCTGACCCATAGCTAGCTATAAAGTCGAATAGGAATTCTTAATTAAAGGAGTCCGTTTCAAAACCAGGCCAATTTTCAAGAGACATTTAGAATACACGAATCTAGAATAAGGGTTGATAAAAAAAATGAAAGTTCAGACCATGATTTGGCTTTAGCTAATTTATTTACACAAAACCTAACTAAACTCTTTACTGGAAGTAGGTTTAGCAGAATGATATAGTTGGTGGGTTAATAAAGCAACCCTGTATAAATGCTACTGAAAAAAAGGCCACAAAGATACTCGTACACACAGTAAATAAACACATTTGTTTTACCATCCTATTAAACAGTTCTGTTTCCATAAACACAGTCATATTTTCTCAGTAGCTCGCACAAATATTTTACTTCTGGTATTCTTAGTATGTTTTCCCACTACGAGTAGAAGCGAACGGAGATAAAAGCAACCTAAAGTTTTATTTCGTCTCTTGGGAGCAGGAAACTGGGGCAAGAGTTGGCTTAAACGTTATGCAATAAATTCTAAGTAGGTGTATTATTATGCAAGTCCCTACAGCAAACAGAGTAAAAGGCATTTGGTAATGTTTTTCCAAACCTATTCATGGTAGTACATTTATACATTCGCCTTTTTATTGCCCAGCTTATACGAGCAGCCTATCTTATTCATTCTACAACCCATCGAGTTCATTACTTGTTAACAAATGCCAATTATTTGGTCAATCGGACACATTCAGATGACTCACTCTGACAGTAAAATCAGCTTGTAGGTACAGTGTGTAAGCCGTGTTATAGTTGAATCACTAACTTGTAGATTCTTCTGACCCCGCACGTGTTAGTATATCGGAAGGAAAAATTGCAATTTGCAAGTCAAACAATATTCTAAAAACATAATTAAACTTGTTTCTTGTTACTTGCATTTATACTTGCTTTACTATATCCGCCTGCATGACCCAATAAAAGCCTGCAACTTTTACTTAGGTAGATGAAGTTCTACAACCAGTCACTTTGAAAAAAATATTTCGGTAAGCCGATCTTCACTATTGCTCGTTCATCATCATCATCATGTCAGCCAAACGACGCCCACTGCCGGGCATAGGCCTCCCCCAAGGATCTCCACAACGATCGGTTCTGCGCTGTCCGCATCCAGCGGCTTCCCGCGACCTCGTATTGCTCGATACCGATAATAAATTAAATGATGACGAATAAAATTACAACGACCAAACATGAAGCACAATATTTGTTACATACATAAAGCACAATATTTGTTACGTTATATGAGAGGAAAGTCATTAAATATTCTGGTCACGTCCACAACTCTGCGAGTTTGTCAAGCGGAGTATCAATTTGCGATTTACAATTGTATTTTTAATTGGGTTCCGTTGACGAGCTACATGAACGAATTAGTAATGCTCCGAGGGGTTTGATATGGTTAATAACGTACCCGCTTTGATATGAAGCACATAACCACGTTACACAGGAATACATTGAGTTTTGCCTAAAAAAATTGATCACATAAATGGGTTATTCTGTGTAATTCTAGAATTTTGAGATTGTTCGCGGAAAATTTCGAAACCACTGCTAACGATTTCCATGAAAAACCATCACTGATAAAATAAATGTGGGTTGGGATTGCAATCTATAGTATGTTCGCGTTAAGAATACAGTTTGGGGGTCGAAATTGCTCGCGTCCGTATGCTGTACCCTCGAGACCATAGACGTGACCCCTGGGTGGTGCCAAACGAGCAATAATTTCCTGGTGGTAGGCTTCGGCCGCGGCTAGTTACCACCGCCAAGGCAAAGACACGTCGCCAAACGTTATTCAACGTGTTCCGTCGTGACGCCTTGGGAGCCCTTACGAGAGGTTGGGTCTGGACTGTTGCGCTGCGCCGAGAAACCGGGTGCAACGAGGCGGTGCCAATGTTCCGGAAGCCTCATCTTGGAGAGCAGCGGGATCCGAAGCACGGTTTTTCCGCTGGCCGACCGCATTTAGTAGGGGGCCCAAGTAGTAGGCCAGCCACCTATGAAAGGCTGCCCCGCCAACTCGCGAAAAATCCCAGAATGCTCCATCGTGCCGGTTGGCGACCGGATGACAGGACCCGATGGCCATTCTGGGGGGGTTCGGGCGTCCCCGCGGTCTCCAGATGAGTCTCCCAGCGGCGCGGCGGTGCCGCTATCGTTGCTGGGTTGACGGTGCGCGCCTTGTCCAACTGCCTTCCTCTCGCCTATTCACTCTTCCCAACCCACTGATGGCAAAGTTTAGTAAAAGCAAGAGGTTTTTACAGCGGAAGCACGTCCTGTCGCTCCAAGTGCACCTCTGTAACATTCGAGGCCTGCACTCAAATCTCGTTGCAGTCCACCACCACCTCGAGACTGATAAGCCTCACCTACTCTTTGTCACGGAGACGCGTCTTAGTGCTGGAAGCCAAACACCACCTATATTACCCCCATGCGGCTCAGTTTTGCCTGAGTTCCGCATCCGCCAGAAAGAGGTACTAAAAACGCTTCGCACTCTCGACGTGAATAAGGCCAGTGGTCCTGACGGGATTCCTGCAGTGGTCTTGCGGAATTGTGCGCCCGAGTTGTCTCCTGTACTGACACGCCTGTACCGCCTCTCTCTATCAACGGGACAAGTTCCGAAGTCTTGGAAGCTTGCCAACGTGCAACCTGTGCCCAAAAAAGGCAGTCGAGCCGACCCTGGCAACTACAGGCCAATTGCAATCACCTCTATACTTTGTAAAAGTGTGGAACGTGTTATTAACAACCGGCTCCTGGCGTACCTTGAGGACAACAGTCTGCTTAGTGATCGACAGTACGGTTTTCGCCGAGAACGGTCAACTGGTGATCTTCTTGCGTACGCCACTCACTTGTGGGGCGAAGCCGTCGAGAATCACGGCGAGGCTCTTGCCGTCTCTCTCGACATCTCAAAGGCATTTGACAGGGTCTGGCACGATAGCCTTAAAAGCAAGCTACCGTCATACGGAATTCCCACCGCACTGTGTCACTGGATATCTGACTTCCTGAGTGAACGGTCAATAAGGGTAGTCATTGATGGCTGCTCTTCCGACCTATTGGCTATAAATACCGGAGTTCCTCAGGGGTCCGTTCTCTCTGCAACATTATTCCTGCTGCACATCAACGATCTGCTGTGCCCAGGTATCTTCGGATACGCAGATGACAGCACCGTTACAGAGAGATACATGTCCAGCGCTCGCACTAGTCCGGCTGAGACTGAGTCCCTTAGAGAGGCCATGGTTGAGCGGATGAGCTCAACGTTAAAAGCAGTGTCCGACTGGGGCGAAGCTAACCTCGTTGAGTTCAACGCCAACAAAACTCAGGCGTGTCTATTCTCCGCCAAACGGAGTCCTTTAAATCTGACTCCTACTTTCCTGGATGCACCCATACCGATAACCAACCACCTCGAGCTCCTTGGTATGGATCTTTCATCTGACCTCAACTTCGGCAGTTCTATTGAGTCCAAAGCAAAAACCGCTGCTCAGAAACTTGGTATCCTCTTTAAGGTTAGGCGGTACTTCACACCGGAGCAACTCTTACAGTTGTATCAAGCACAAGTTCGGTCGTGTATGGAGTACTGCTGCCACCTTTGGGATGGCTCTGCCAAATACCAGCTGGATGCACTGGACTCAGTAGACCGAAGGGCCAGGAGACTGATAGGTGACGATATGCTCGTTGGAACCAAACTTCAGAGTTTGGAGCATCGGCGTAAAGTTGCCTGTCTATCGGTTTTTTATAAGGTGTATTTCGGACAGTGTGCGCAGGAACTTCATGACCTGATCCCACCCTCCACTTTCTACCACCGGACCACTAGACGCCGTGAGGGCTTTCACCCCCATGTGGTCGACTTTCCAGCGGTCCGAACTAAGCGGTTTGGTGCTTCCTTCCTGGTCCGCACCGCTAGGGAGTGGAACGCCCTCCCTGCGTCTGTGTTTCCGGATACATACAACCTTGGTGTCTTCAAGGCAAGAGTGAATAGGCATTTTCTGGGTAAGCGTGTTCCACCTTCGGCCTCGTCATCGCTTACCATCAGGTGAGTCTGAGGTCAAACGCAAACCCATTTTTAATAAAAAAAAAAAAAAAAACAGTATTTTTTAAAATTAATTCCCTTACACACACGTTTGAAAAAATGCGTTCAACTGGGCACTATGAACTTGGCTTTCTAATTAGGAACGATTTGATTGGTTACGGGCGTGCTAGATCGAAGGACAAGAATGAAATCACTGCATTCTTAACGCGAACGTACTAAAGGCTTGTTGCAATCAACAATAAAATAAAGTAAATTCAGTATAATTAATTACACGACAGCGAGATGACAGAAACACATCAACGCAAGTACAGACAGCGTCGCATTGTTTATTTTGATTTATGCTCACTGAATAGTTGAAACGGTATTGGCCAATTTGTCGGTTTGCAAAAGTAATCGTAATGCTAAAATGACAGACTCGTATGTCATTTGCAAAAATCACCAAAATCAAAAACATATTTGTCAACGCCTTGTTGAAAAGTTTACACTACTTATAGTATATTGATAAAAGATGTATCGTATATTTTACAAACGAAACTCTGACAAAGCATCAAGCAGTTCTCCTGTTGAATCTCAAAATCAAATTCCTTTTATTCCTGCTGGAAGCCGCTGCGTAAACAAATAGGCTTAGTAGGCCGTAATATCAAATATTTATGATAAAACCCGAAACGGAAGGGACGGGGGATTCCGCGGCCTACTGCAGCACAACCAGAATAGATTTAGGGGCGGAAAAATGGAGTAACTACAGTTAACCTACGCTGTCATGCCGTTGTTTAGAAATTCGATGTTTTATTGAATGAAAACTTTTTGGAAGGGTAGGTATTTTTTTTAGTCAATTGAATTTTTAATTTAATTCAAAGATCGTAATCGAACGGGGGAGTTGCGTGTATCATTCAATAGTATTACTGCTATTGTATTATCTATTAAACCGTGTGATCTAGTTGCTTAACTAATTTTAAACGACAAAAAGGAGTTAGGCATTTTTCTTTCATACAGAAGCGTGCACGTCAATCGTAACAAAAACATTGCAAAATCGGTCATAAATCTTGATGAAAACGCGTCTGTACTTCATGAGTACTTTTTTTAGATAGAATTGAGTAAGAATTCAATTAGGGTTCTCTAAGGCAACGTAGAAGGAAGGTAACTCATAATTTTTAACCTATATTATTGGGCAACATGGCGCCACAACTTCGTCCCTGCTGGACACATTGTCTTTCAGCCAGCAGCCGTTACATTACGTTCGTAAAGACACGGTACCCTACTAAAAACCCTCTTACCTCATCGGTTATCGCTTCTACGGCATATGAGGCTACTTCAGCTTGCTAATTTTGTAACCCTTCTCTTTCAGACTTCTTCAGGAATTATATTCTTGAGATACACTTCATTTTAGAAGAAAATTATGCTATAAAACTTAAAATATTAAAAATAGCAATTGTTTCCAAAAGTTTTTATACGTTATAGTAAAAATATGCTAGAATATCGCGAACTTCTATTCTTAATAAGGTGGGTTATGAACGTGTTTTTATTCAAAAATGCATTTCTTATTTCTTCATAAACTTCACCCAGTATCTTGCTAATTTAGCTGGAAAACTTCCCACGTTTTAAAATATAAATATTTCGCTATAAAAATTTTACGACTTCACAAAACAAGGTCTTGGAAACTTCACAAGGCTGATAATAAGAGTATATCCAAAATTAGAAGCATATTTCATGAGGTTTCTTTGGAAATAAAGTTAAAACTTTCCTTCCTAACTTGCCGTTGGATTTGCTTTAAAAAGGGGAAAGTTTGCAGCGATGGAGGTGCTGAGACAAGGTTTCTGTTGTAATCTCGAAGAGTTCGAACGTACTTCACGACGCGGTTCCTGCAAGAAGGTTTTATATCGCGAGTTGGCGGAGTGTTGAACATTTTCACCGAGACAAAAACAACGGCATTTCGCTAAAAATAACGGCATGTGCGTAACTAATCAATATTATGAGATTAGAATAGAGTTGAATAGAAAAACTATTATTTGGTACACATCAAAAAAAATAGACTTGTTTCGAAACTAATGAACAAAAGCGGCTTGCAAGATTTCAAGTACTGGCATTAGTTATCATCTCCTAACAATGCCCTTCTCAACGACCTCTTGAATGGCAATGCTCGGTATTTCTGAACAAGATCAATTCAGAAATGAGGAAATCCATTGAAAAGCTTACGTCTGTGACAAAGCTCAGCGTATAAGTTGAAGTAGCATGGCAAATAAGGGTGGATGGAGACTGTTTTTTTACTCTCATCTGTAATTAAAATCAAAAATAGCTTTATTATTAGTGTTAGTATATAAACTGGAAAAACAAAGTACTTTTTAATCGTAAAACATAATTAACAAACAAAACCTAATTAATAATAGACATGAATCTCTAATATAAATTCAAAACAATAAATATACTGTACTTAAATAAATGTGACGCTACCACCGGATCGGAAAGTTGTTTCTGTACTGAGAAGAACCGGCAAGAAACTCAGCAGTTACTCTTATCAACTGTTTCTCTTTTTTACAATAGGTGTTAGTATATTACAACATGAACTTACAACAAGATAGCTAATTCATAATTTTGAGAAGAATAATAATATTAAGCTATAATAACCTTAACTCTTTGGGCAGATATTGCAGTTGGGTGGAAACAACTTCGAGAGGGAAGCCAAGGGGAGGATTCAGCTGGGTTGGGCAGCGTTCGGAAAACTTCGTCGAGTCTTTTAGTCGCCTATACCACAATGCCTGGAAACTAAGGTTTTCAACGAGTGCGTCCTACCCGTCATGACATACGGAGCCGAAACGTGGACACTCACAGTGCGGTTGATGCACCAGTTCAAGGTCGCTCAGCGAGCTATGGAGAGAGCTATGCTCGGAGTTTCTCTGAAGGATAAAATCCGAAATGATGTTATCCGACAGAGAACTAGGGTCATCGACATAGCTCTCAGAATAAATAAGCTAAAGTGGCAGTGGGCTGGTCACATTTGCCGTAGGACGGATAACCGTTGGAGACCACGTCTCGGCAAGCGTAGTGTGGGACGCCCTCCGGCTAGGTGGAGCGACGATTTGCGAAAGGCTGCTGGCAGGAGATGGATGCGTCTAGCCGAAGATAGGGCGCAATGGCGCGCATTAGGGGAAGCCTACGTCCAGCAGTGGACCAGCATGGGCTGATGATGATGATGATGATAATAACCTTAGACTGATTTGTAGCGGTTACTTAAAATCGGGTCCAGAAGGTTCCACCTGCGGACGTTTTGCCACCTTTCGTCGGCTTTTTGACGACAATGCGAAAATGTTTCCAAACGACGATGACATACACAGTGAAGCATATAAGCATAGCAAGCTAGATTAATAAAAAGAGAAATAATAATATTTTAATAGAAAGATTCGGCCGGTCTATTAATGGTCTCGGTAGCATAGTGGTTAGTGCAGTCACCCGGTTTGTGAAAGATGCGGGTTCGATGCCTGCCTGATGCCAACATGACCAAATGTCTTTTTCTGGTTTTCAGATCTTTAGTAAAGATACTTCTTGGAAAATGCTAAAAGAATCATAAAACAAGCTAGGTTAATGTTTCGTTAACAATGCCTGCTGCCTCACTACCCTAGGATGTGGGCATGTGGTTGTTCACATCATCTTGACATAATTTGTGCTAGTCGGTCGCGTGTGGCGGGCCGACAGCAAGCAGAGCGGGTAATGAGCTGCCAACTCCGGAGAAATAATAAAACCTGAGGTTTACGTCCGCGGCAGACACAATCGTGTTTGCAAATTGTGTTCTTCGAATTAAGTTACGGATTGGAACCTTCGCACAGTGGGTTTAATTTGCTGTGGCATTGCTGTGTACTTTGTTTTCAAAATATGCTCATCACTTTATTTAGTTTTAATTCTATGCAAGGAAAGCCCTCGAGGAAATATCTTTCTCGGCTCGCTTTGAGTGCTTATTTTTTTAATGCTACGTCGCGTGTTAAGCGGACTACTTGTTATTTTTATTGTTATTTTCGTTAAATGCACTGTTATACAATGCACTGTGTATTGTCAATAAAGAGGTTTTTAACTAGCCAACTGTCTTGAACAGGAATCATCTCAAGAAGCGGGTCTGTTGTAGGCATTGCAGGTTTAATAGTTGTTTTTTTACTTATACACCTACATACATACATACCATCAAGGCTTATCCCTCCTGGAGTGCCCACTCCATGAAACCACATTCCTTTGTTTAATCACCAGTACGTCGCCAGTCTCGACACTCATGAAGTCGTCGACTCGATTTGCTCAGGAAATCGAAAAAGTCAAAACTCACTTAAAGAAAACCGCTGTTTCCTCGTGGAGTATTTACGTGACTTCTCATATTTACAGGCATCAAGTGCCAGCGGTGTCGTGTAGGCGTCTCTCGTCATGCTGCCCACGTCTCACCTCGTAAAACTAATGGCTTATTTCAAACTTTTCCGCTGGAAATGAACGAAAGCATTTGTTATTCCTTTCTTTGCGGTATCAAATTGTTTTGCTGTCATTTTGGTCTGGTTGAAACTCTCTGTGTTTGACTGATAATAATATTTTTATTTTTATGATATGACCATGTAGCCAGAATTGGTCCGAAAAGGTGAGCTGGGATCGTCTCTCAGTGGCAACCGGAAGACGAATATCGTCAAAGAGGTAGGCCGAAAAAGAGATGGCGAGACGACCTGGATAAATTTTGCCAAGAGGGAAGAGATCGCTGGAAAAATATGGGGGAGACATTTGCCCAGCAGTGGGACAATATAGGCTAGGTAAAAAAAAAAATTACACGTCATGTGTGGTGATCACTGTCCTTTTAATACACAGGCTGAGAAAAATGGAGACAAGAACAACCATTTTTTCGATCATAGTAAATAGTAAAAGTACATATAGTTTATTCAGTGGCTTGTTGCTACAGTCAAAGGCACATCAGGCCATTCATTTCCATTATAATTTGGTATTTTTTGCTAGAAAGCAAGGAGGACTGACCAGAAATGGGACGGCCTGTCATACCGTTGACCGGTACATTTGTTAAAAAGTAAAGCAACCAATCAAAAATACTACTGAAATAAACAGTTAAGTAAAGTTTAAGCCAAGTCGTAATCCTCAAGCGGAAACCAGAAGCAAGAGTATCTCTAGAGCTTACAATTTGACCCTATGTGTGCTTAGCGATTTTTGAAGCGAGACAACGAGCTTGCTAAACACAAACCGTCCAAGCCTGCTTGTATTATCTTAGAAATACAAAAGCGGAGACATTTGTTGCTTTGAAATACAAACAGTTGTTGTTGTCTGAACAAAGGGAGCGTTAACATCGGCTCCATGGGGAGTTCTTGCCATCAATCATCCTGTTCTCATCTCTGGGAAAGCCGGCTGATGTTACAAAGATTAAACTGGTGCATTTAACATTGCTATGGCATGAAATAATATTTCATACTATCACCCTGTTCTTAGACCAGTTTGTTGACGTAATCTTCCCTAAAAGTAGTCAAACTTAAGAGAGAAAATAAAGTGTCAATATTTAACAAAAATGGGTGAGTTGTTTTGCAATTTGAGTTAGGAATACTACCGGTAATTTATACCTTGTTCTAAATGCATAGCTCAGACGAACCTGGAGTGTTATTCTCCTCAATGCACACTTCACTTTGTTTTTGGCCTTCTTTATAACTTCGCTACTGCGATTGTTTGAGTGAAAAGAACTAAGCGGTATAAGATTTTAAAATTGTTACAGACATCACACGTGTTTAAAACACACTCATTTATAGTGATAAACTTTAGAATAAAGTTTCTGTTGTGTTACAAAAAAAATTAAGTATTATGTGAAAAGACAATAAAACGTAAATAGACATGTAAAGAAAATAAAGAGCTCTGTCTGAGTGGAAAATATTGTTCCGCGGCGAATGCACGTGTTTTCCTTTTTTTCCTCCAGTAATTTTGTTTGTAAGGGTTTTTGCCTTGACTTCTAACCATTTATGTCATCCAGCCATCAGTCACGTAAGCTAGGCTCTTGGGAGTCAGCGGTGAAATTAAATCGTGGGAAATTGGGAATGTCTATTGCTAGAGCCCAGTGAAAATCTTTGTTTAAATCAGACCTTTGTTTTAATAAGATGAAGTTATAATTTCGCTCCACCAGGAATGCAAATCCTCACTTGAATCAACAGAAAAAAAATTGACACTGAAATTTTATTCATCGAATGACACAAATTAAACTTAATAATTCGTTAAATCTTTGCCATTTTTCGTTTAAATGTGCATTTAAAATAAAGGAATATTCATAAAGAAACATTGCAAAAAAAAATATGATTTAGTATTTTGGTGGGCAAAAAAAGCTCATTCTATGATTAGGGAATTAATGGTTTAAGAAGACGTATAACTCCATGATACCACCGGTCTAACTTTTTTGTCAAATAGCCTTTTCCAAGCACTCACTCACATTCAGTCTCATGCTTATCGCGATTGCTATTTAGTGATTGCTTTGTTAATTGTAAATGCAAAATGTAGAGCTGTTCAATTTGTCTTCACATAGTTTTCTAAAATAGTCCACAATACAGCTAAGCTCCTGTTATTAAAATGCAAATACAAAGCTCCAATCCTTTTATAAGTGGGTGCTAATAAAATCGTTTGAAGAAGAGCTGAAAAGCTTGAGCATTTCTACGTGGATGACCTACTTCGTGATGGCATTTGAGGAATATATTGCCTAGGATCCATTGGACGGTAGTTAGATTTTATTTTTGAATGGTACGATTCCTCAGTTCGACGGTGACTGCCAACGGGCGTAGACGTCTTGAACATTTAAGTGGTGTGTACTTAAGTTAATCTGATTTTCCAAGCTTCATTTTATCAGTGAATTTCATTCTTACTTGTTTTTTATCCGCCATACTGTTCTGCTTTTTCATTTAACTTTCAAGAAATCAACAAAGATAAGAGTGTAAGAACAGTATTTAATGCTCCAACTCCACGATATTGTTTCAAAGATACAAACTCTTGAGAGTAGTAAAATTAGTTTGTTTATTACACTTTCAGATCTCTTGAGAAAACAGTTCTGTAGTTACTTTGTCCTAGCACGTTCTCGAGTAACGTTATTGAAGTTCCTATCTATTTTAGTTTGTTTGCTGACGGTAACTTCGCAGTGGTAGTTGTAACAAAATAATTAAATTTCATATCGATGGTCTAGTCTGAATGAGCAAACGGGTGGAGCGTTGGAAACTATTAAGCCTGTCGAGAACGTCGCGGGGGCTAGATAACAAGTTAGCATCGCTCGGGTTGTCGTTTCAGTCTGATTTATCGCATTTCAAGAGTTCAGGAACACGATTGCATAGCTATCGCTGCAAGGGAATATTTCAAACAGTTAAATAATATGGAAAACCCTTATATTGCAAGGAAACGTAATACAAGTAGACTAGATATTAGACAATTTGAGGAATCAAAAGATAATTTAGAAAATCTTTTGACAAAATACTGTTAAGAGTATTTTTCATAGATTACTCAGCTCTGACCTCTGAGAAATCAACAAATGTAAATGCGAATAGAATAGAATTAATTTGTCTTATATAGAAATCTAAATCACAGTATAACTAAAGAGTTTATTCAAATAAGCCTAGTTTTAAATTACTAAAACAAATCAAGAGATAGTGGAACTTTCGCATTATCTATACTTGAGTAGGAGGTTTGACAACGTGTGAGATGCATGAACGGCATAGCAAATGAAATCAATTTAAACGATGCAGGTCTATCAGACTGTCAATTACAGTAAAATTTGCAAGTGGAAAATACCCAATGTGCCTGTGTTCCGAACTGATCAATATAAATTGGGCTTCACCATTTTATATATAGCCTGCGAATTGTTATGTAGGCGCGCGGCGTTGTGTCATTTCAGAGAATTACTAACTCAATTTAATTATAACCTTGCACCAAATATCAAACTATTCTTTATTTTTTTTGCTAGCGTAGGCGGTTTTTTGATTAACTAGGTTTTGAACACGAATCATTATCCCGTTGAGGGTTGAATTTTAAATCAACACTTAATTCATGCAGTGGAAATTACTGCGGATGATGATTAACAATTACATTTCGAAGCAAGTACCTTCAAATTGTAATTCCTGCTTCCTGCTTTGAGAAATACGTATATTTGGCGCTTATGGACACTCTTTTTAATGGTCACAATTAATTTTGAATCCCTTCGGATGCAGCGACTCATATAATTACGATAGAACTTCACTAAAGGTAAGTTCCTTTAATCATCAATTTTATTTCGAAACACGCCCTACACGAAACAGCTTACAAATAACCAATCTGAACGTAAGAAAAATTGAAATTTGTAATCCAGTGTAAAATCTTTACGAAAAAGCAGTGTAAAGCCAATTCAGCAAAGACGGCACAAAATTAAACTGCTACAAGAACGTGTTGAAGGCGTAAAAAAGTAATGACCTCAACTGAAGACGGCTCCATAAAAGCCATCGCTAGCTCGTTATTCTGCTTAAGCAGCGCTTGCCGAATCCAGGGCAGCGATTCACAACCGAGTTATCGAACGATTCGGTGACTTTCATTAAATTCTAGTAAATCGCTTGTTCCGCGTAATCGCTCGAATTTTGTTTATGTTAAAGCTAATGGCATCTAGTATTTATTGAGTGAATAATACAGACACCTCCCATATTAAAAAAGGGTTTTATATTTTTTTGAAAATTACCGAATCGTTCGATAACTCGGTTGTGAATCGCCAGGAGCTGTCGATGCAGAGCGAGATATCAGTATCGATCGCCGGAATTGGCCCCCGGATTATTCGCGCCCGAGAAAACACTACGGCGCCAGAGGTCAGGGCTGCGATCGCGCCGAATTTAGCAGCTGGGACGCCTTCATGGACGTTCTTTTTTTACATTTCCCCCTCAAATTAAACAAAGGTTGTACGAGGGCAGCTTAGCAATTATAATCAACTCAATTTGATCTTCAATTCGAATGCATTGTTTCAACTTATGAAAAAAAGTAAGCCTATTTCGTTGATTGAGATTCACAGAATCACTCTCCAGATCAAAAAGACACAAATAATACATTATTTTTCAGACAAATTCGAGTCAGGGATTGAAGTGTGCATTGGAAATAACACCCTAGATACAGATGTGAATTTGTATTTTAATAATTTTGCACCCAGATACCCGTTTGTCGTCTTATTATTATTTGTCTAAGTCGGCCACCGATGCGGTCGGTGATAATTTCGACAGCTATAAATAAGTTAGATCGGGGCTACCATTCTAGGTATATTAATAACTTTATCAGTTTGGAACACAACTCTTTTTTCTAAAGAATCTCACTACATTTTACACCCTACACTGACAATACGCAGTAACTATACAATTGTATAAGAAGAATCCCTCGACAGCATATTACGATCGTATACTTCAACGGTACACTAGCACTATAATAACTTGACACTTTTCACTAACAATATAACAACCAGTCTCATTAATTACTGGGCACGAAGCAGTGAAACTAAGGGGAAACTGGCGGTAGCTACAAATATTCGGCGTTACTTACAATTGCGACTGTCGTCGTCGACGGTCAAACCCAGAAGGCCGGCCAAGCATGCCTTGATTCGCCATCTTGTCCGTCCCCACTTTTCTTCGGTGTCGACCTTAGCATGCCATCTATTTTCCCCGTTTGGTGTTGCCATTAACATTTAGTGAATCTGCATCGATTATTGAACAATCGAGTAAAAACCTAACACAATGGTGGACTGCTGTGAACAAAAAAGTAGGTTCACACGGTATATTTGTATTACTTGAAGTTTCTCGAATGAATCGAGCCCGCGGCGCTGGAAATCAATATGATGTTATCGGCTCGTAGCCGAACTGCGTCTGTGGTGCACAGTATTGGCACACTAGTAATTGGAGTACCTACATATTTTGTCGGCCATAAAAAGTCAGAGCCAACGCACGGCACAATTTTCATTATGTTGAATTTGTTTCCAAAATGAGTACGCGTGGTGTGAACATTGACTTGAAATAATAGCTGTGCCTGCCACTTCGCAAGCATAATGTTGTGTTATATGAGGCTATATTTTTTTTACTATTTTGGTACTGAGGCACTAAATCTCTACGGATTTAATGTGATTTCTTCATTAGGACTTTATTCACAAAAATGCTTTATAAAAGGCAAAAAATACACTGCAGCCGTTTCGGATAAATGTTTTTTTTATTTTCAATTTCACAACCTTGACACTAATAATCTCTGAAGTGTTACGTTTAATTTGAAGTTCTCACTCTATAGGGATAAGTTAGTATCGATTTCTGGTACAGCCCCCGGATTAGGCCCAAGGAATTACCACTACGCCGGGGCAGGTGGCCCCGGAATTGCATGAGGAAAATTACCGCTAATCGGGTTAGCGAGGCTCAATATTGTCAAGATAACTAAAGCCTGGGAAAGTTGGGACGGTATTCTAAGGGAATGCCGAAAATAAGTGTATTGTGGGTTAAGGAAAAGTTATATTTTTTATACTTCTCGATAATGCTTCAATAAAGGTCTAGTGGGCCTTTTTAGGTAGTCAAATCTAAATTAAAGAGCAACCTAAAAGTCTCGTCTATCTGTTGGTACATTTCAGCGTCAGTTAAAAGTACCTCAACAGGTTTCAATAAACCTACCCCCTTATTCAAAAAAACTCAAACAGCAATTCAACAACACGTTAGCAAAAAGGGAAATATCTTCGTACCAAAAGTGGCCACCCTAAAACAGGTCCAATGGACCTGTTTGCAAGCCAATATATGACAGCGACCTGTGTGCGTGCACGTCATTTAAACGTCAATGTCATGTGCCAGTTAACGAATTCGTGAAGTATGAACGTAACGTATCTTCCTCTTTTTGTTCATATCAATGGCTTAAACACATTTATTTCTCAATAAAGACAAAAACTATGGCTAGAAAATCATTAAACGGTTTTTACTTTTTTTAGCAAGGTAAATTTAGCAAAAAAGCCCGCTAAATTGTTGTTTGCCCGGGCAAACACCATGAAACAGGGTGAGGGAGGGCAGATGAGTCTGGATAACGTGAATTACAAAGTACAGGATTACACAAGGGAAATTTTCCCTTGTCGTTTTTATAGTCTTGAGGGCAATTTCATGCATAAAAAAGAAAGTATGCCTAGGTAACAATTATAAAACAAGCTTATCTAAAAACGACTTCTAATAGTGAGTACATAATAAAGTTTTGTGAAATATTAAAATGTCTTTCTAACAGAGTACCTACATATTATTGGTCCATGCGGAAGAAGTCGCGGTAAAACCCTGTTTTATGACCTACGGTCAAAACCGAAATTTGTTTAATATAGTTATCACCTAAAAAGTTTAACTATCAGTGTTCATTTTGAGGGAAAAATAACTTTGTCTAAGAACAAAAAAAATTGGAAAATCAAAAAAAAAAGGTTAATTAATTTGTTAAAATGACCGCGCTCAAGAATCTAAATTGTCTTCTGCTGAATCGAAACTATATTCAAACAAAAAATGTAGATGACCGGATTACGAATGCTTCAGAGAATGAGAAAGCTGGGAACGAAAGCAGGTGGTGCTCAAACGACGCGAACACTCAGAGCGCTACCTATTAGAATAATTGCAATAGCGACGTCTGGGAAATTGTCGCTCGTCGTATGCTCTCGTAGCGTAGATATCAGAATACTTACGTTAAATAATTGTGGTTACCATCTAAAATATGGATAAGTATGGATATTATCAGAAATAAGGAAAACCCGCTTGCCAATTTTTTGCGTTGAGTATACTTACCCCCTAATTAACAAACGTCAACCAACGCTAAGCACGCGCTTACGCTCATGCTGTCCCGTAAAATGTCAATTGAACTGAAAGGTACTTATGCTCAAAGTTGTTTTGTGTTGAATTCCAGAGTGAGACAAGTTGTCGCACGATGGATGTTTCTGTTGTGGAGGAAAGCCTCGGCGTCTAGGTAAAAGGTAGTGGGTATGCCTCTGTACGGTTTCCTCTCAAGAAGTCCCAATCTACGTGGAAAACTCCACATAACCCATCCGCCCCCGTTGGACAGGTATGCATTTGGTTCAGGTAGACCCATGGCACTTCGGGTCGGCGACATTAGCCCCACGAAAAATAAAAAAAATGAAAAAATAAAAATGGACGTAATAATAATATATAAATATGGACGTTTGGATTGGAAAAACTATTGACTTAACCATACATTTAGAAGGCCCATATTCAGTAATTTCATTATTTCTAGATAGTCTTTTTGGGTCGGTAATTATATTTTGTTAGTTAAGAAAACGAGTTCTTCAGGCGACATACAGAGTATAGACTCTTTATTTTGTTTTATCATGTATGTATTAATCAGTAAGTAGTCAAAAGCTTTTACTGTGCTATTTTAAAGAATACTTAAAAATAAATAAGTACCTACCTACCTATTTGGTTCCCATTCTCTTGCTATGTGAATCATGGGTTTTTCGATATACAAAAATGTGAACACACAAACGCCATTGCAACAAAATCACTAGAACGTATAAGCGTAGGATAGCAATCAAAATAAAAATCTCAAAATATTGGACCTGTGTTGAGAATAGACTGCAAAATAGATTAAGCAGTAAATCTAAAGGCAGAACTGACTGGCAAATGAATAAAAAGGTGAAAAACTCACGCAGAAGTGTCCCATTCTCTTTATTTCATTCCTTTTCCTAAACACAATTTGCTGAGACCATTCCGAGAATTAAATGGGTTTAAAGCTAACATCAATTTGAACTGAATTAACTTGTTTCATCGTGGGATGAAGGAAAAGTACTAGAATGTTGTTTTTACTAACCCTTTTTCGATTTGTTGTCAAAGTAACTAATAGGTTGAAGCAACTGTAAACATTTTTTAGGAACTGGCCTTTTGTCGCAAATTAGAATGGAGGTCGTGATTAGGGCGTCGAAGGTTGTTGTTTTGACGTTTACTACTACGCAATACAAACTTTCGTATTTTTTCTGTGTGTAGGTTTTTTATTAATTCTATATCGAAGTATGTGAATATTTTTATTAGTCCTTAACACTAAGTAGAGCTTGGGAGGGGTCAGGTGCCTTTAGTTTCCTTTAACGATCTGTAGAGCACGCAATTGATGATCGAGCGGTAAAAGTGAGTACTCTGGTCCCAGATTGGGGTTTCTGTAATCTGTGCTACCTAAAATTTTACTACCAATACACAGAAAAAAATGCGTGAAGTGTTAAAATACCGAATTTTCCATTCGTTCTCTGAACTAGACTATTTTTGTTTACCGCTTACCAGCGAACCAAACCGTAGCTTAACTACGTCTAACCGTAATGACTACGACTGAATCGACTCCCACTCGTAGCGTACTACGACACCGGCCAAGTTTATAGTGATTAAACCAATACCCACCTAGCCGTGGGACAGTTTGAACACTAATTAGTTAACCGCGCGACGTGGGAACGCCCAAGCCCTGTTCTGACACAAGCGGTCTGCGGTCGCGAGCGCGTTAGCGTCCAGGGCCCCAAGTCTGCTAATTTTAGAACGCTTCAATTGAATTGTAATTGAGTCTCAATCTGCAAATTTGACACATTTTCTATGAGAATTATGACAAATTAGACAATTGGACAAACCCGGAAAACCCGGTTATTTAATGTTTATATAGTGAAAAATGCAACAAGAAAGTTTAAAGACCTAATTGAGACTCAATTACGATTCACAAGAGCGTTTTGAAATTAGCAGACTTGGGGCCCAGTTTCAATAGCATGTGGTGTCATTCTATAGCGGAGGGTGGTCCATTTTATTTTGGACATCGTAACACCGCTGCCTTGTAGTGTTGTTATTTTTTTTCTCCGATTTTTTTTTGTTTTAATTGCTTTTTTTATTTATTTATTATTTATTGGCTAAAGGCATTCTCTACTAGTTAACCGTCGGGCGGAACAGGAACCTTGTGTTTTTATTTGTCATTTAATAGTTTTATTGTTACGGTGTCCTTTTACACAAATGCATTTTTTTTCCTTCTTTCATTCTCAATGCACACTTCTCTTCAAGTTTCATTTCACTTTAATTTTGGCCTTTTGTAAAACTCAATAACTTTGCAACTGTGATCGTTTGAGTGAGAAAACTAAACCGAATAAGGGTAAGTTGCACCATAGTAGAAGTTAAAGTTAAAGTTTTTGTCAAATTTGACAATTTGACGTCAAATTTTGGGCCTAACCGGTACTTTAACTGAAATTTTGATGTTTGTTATTGTTAAAGTCAGATGGTGCAACCCAACCTAAGAGTCTAAAACTGTCTTCATACAAGTGAGGGAGAATATTGATTCAAAGCGAAGCAAATAGACGATTGAAGTGAGCGTTCTGCTTCGAGATGTGTTATTATGGTAGTGAGAAGCTAGGCAGATTCAATCTCTTTCTAATAATGAGCAATGAACAATTCTATGAGGTTTTATTCATTGTATTATTTTTTCATTTTCATCTAACGCTTTAATAACTGGTTATTCTGCAGTGATTTTCATTCTGAAGGTTGTTTAAAGAGATCGCGAGATCTCTTGGAACAAGAAAACAAATAAAATGACCTACAGTTGTAATGGCTTGTTTAGTTCCGAAAAGATTTTCATTAATTCTGTATTGCATACAAACAACAAAGAATTATTGCCGAAACCTAATGTGCTCCGGGCTTCGGCGGCCTATGCACAGAGCAGTGGCCTGTATAAATATACGTTTTCATGAGCAAATCTTGATATTTTATAAAAAAGCTAAGTGACGTGTGACTAAAACCAAGTGTGGAATTGTAATACTATAACATCATAAATGACTGCTTAGTGCTCGTAAATGTATTAGGAAGGTTTTAATTTCCACCCGGTTGGCTTATAAATATAAAGTGGATGTTATTAACATGGTACATGCACCCTTTATTAATGTCGGATCCTACATAAGGCTGATGTCGCTTACCGCGTTGCAAACGCAATAAACGTTAAGCTATCATACCGGTTCAGTATGGAATTTTAAAATGATTGATGGGGAATGTTCTTTCAAAGTTTTTGATGGTTGTTCATGGTTTTTTTAAACAACGACTGTCGACAAACGCGTTTTAAGTGGTTACCGCAACATATAAGCACTCGTACGTAGATTAAGTCCATGCTATATTTCACCAAACGTAGTCAGATCTCGTTAAGTTATCGTCGATTGCTGCGAATACTGAAGTTCTTTGGGCATATCTCCAGAAACGAGAACTCGATGGAGAGATTTGTAGTGCAGGGCCACACTGAGGGGAGGAGAGCGAGAGGCCGATCTCCTACTCTCTGGATTGACCTTATTAGAAAGTCTACACAGTCGACCGCAGTACAGTGTACTCGCACGCACAAAGTCGACAAAAGTGGAGAGACATCGCGCGACGTGCGGCTGCCAGCGGCAGCGGTGAGCCGCTACCCTCTTCATCAGCAGCCACGACCACTCTGCCAAGAGTGTCCGACTAAGAAGAAGTCACATCCATCAGATCAATCATTTCTTCAAAACGAAACTCACAGTGGACGCAGTTACTTGGCATCTAAGCGCTCCATATTTTCGCCGAGTCCAAAGGACGAAGAATGCTAGGTGTGTTTTAACGTTGCTTGCCAATCTGGTGGAAGTTATGAATTAGTTTCAGTCATAAATGAAGACTGTAAAGTTGGATGAAACCAAATTGCTGTCACCGCTTGTCAAGTCAAATAACTAATCATATGTTTAGCATTCTCACCATGCTATTTTGTATTATTTTTATGTGGAACTGATTGACTATTGAAAATGCACGTCAAGGCTTGAGAACCCTCTGCCTCCACTCTATAGTCCGGTCAAAGTCATTAGCAGCTGAGCAGCAGTAGTAAAAAGGTGTTTTTATAAAAATGTAGCCCCACAAATTACTACTCATATGAGCCTTTTGCTTAGTTTTCATTTTTGAATTAGGGAAACAATTAAAATTATGTAAACAGCCTGTGGCTTTAGGCAGAACCCAGATTAAAGGGCTGTGTAAGTGTAAAATACCACTTTTACGGATAATTTATTTATCGTAACAGAAACCTCGTAAAACCCTCTTTGTTTCACACATTTTCTTTTATGTCAGCACTAACTAATAAAAGGGAAAATAAAATAATATTAGGCTTTTGTTTCGTCTTTATTATTTTAATTTTGTTGGTCATTAAATGTAAGCTTGAGAACATTTTTTAATAACTCTTTTTGTGTATGATAGAAGATTTTAACATAAAGTAACTGCGTGTCCAATATTCTAACAAAAAGCTTTTTGTTTTCAAATCCCGACGCAACAGGGGTGCTTTAAGTTAATTTTGTGTGTGTCGTAACGTAGGATCTCAAACGGATAAATCTATTTTAATTTCTTTTTTGATTGAAAAATGAGAGTTTATTGCCGCTATTTTCTTTCATTCATGTAGTTTGAGCTTTCATGAAACTTAACTTTCTTTATTTAAGCCCGAATTCACAAACGCCAATCAACGCTAAGCACGCGCTCACGCTGTCCCGTAAAATGTCAATAGAATTGAAAGGGACAACTGTACTTCTGAGGAATCAACGCTGATTGGCGTTTGTGAATTCGGGGGTAAGCCTGCCATCACGATTCACGCTAAGTAAAAAAATTGTTTCTGACATTTTCATATCATGCTTACCAAAGCCTCTAATATAAAAAAATATCAAATATCTACTAATATGTGTTCAAACGTAATTTGAC
The DNA here is from genome assembly GCA_950022985.1 of Udea ferrugalis. Taxonomy (NCBI): domain Eukaryota; kingdom Metazoa; phylum Arthropoda; class Insecta; order Lepidoptera; family Crambidae; genus Udea; species Udea ferrugalis. The sequence goes on from OX465520.1 coordinate 5,051,867, forward strand.
GTAACATACGTTTTTTAAGTTATTTGTAATAACTTTAATTCAACTTCGCCACCACTAAAATAACCTCAGTGGCTAACAAGCATGCAGACTGACTGACATTGCGCGGCCACCGTTGTTTATAAATACATGTAACAACAGACTCGCGCAATGCCGACCCTCTAAAAACCTATTTTGTATTCAGAGAGCGACCCATCGCTATATTTTTCAATTTCAGCATTGCGGAAATATTTTTGCTTTTCTGATGAAACGTAATCACCGATCCGCCATTTGGAATAAAATAAAACATCAAAGTAAAATGTGGCGCTGCTTGGTTAACTACATATTAGGAACGAACTCACCGGAGGATTACACATTACAAAAGTCCACCAAAATTCCTAGTGAGAGCTCTTGTTAGTTGCAAATTAACATCCGAAATAACATAAACTCACAACTATTTATATCAACTATCCCAAATGGAGTAGTCAGAGGCACACTCAGTTCTGCCGTCTTAGGTTAAGACAACAATTAAATAATAAACAAGAACTCAACGTAAATGTGTGGAGTTCAAAGCCTTGTATATAAAACGCATTACTACTATTTAAAACGATCCGTTTTCTAAAAAGTTCTCTATTTAGAATTTCTAACCGAAAACTATAAGAACTTTATCAAACTGTTGGATCACTCTATCAGTTTTGTTTGTAATTTTCCCAATGCTGGTATTGAATAAAATTGTTCATTTTCACTTTACTGTCGTAACAACTTGATTTTCTAAACCTTTTCGTAGGGGCGACTAGTTTTACTTACTCGCTATAACACCCACTCGCAAGGTTTCTACGTGTTACTACTCTGACGTGTTGAAAACCAATTTCTTTAAAACACAGAGCTTGCGCTTAATAAAGAAACCTTTTGAAAGCGCCATTGTGTACCGAGTTATTTAAACTTATAATAATGAACACATTGTTGTTGAGCTGCTTGAGAGTAAAAATAAATTGAACCCTTGAAAAATCGGATGAAAAATCTTTAGTGCAATTTTCTCGAAAACAACGAAATGCTATGTTAGCAAAGCATTTTGCACGGCTTCTGAATTAATTTATTTTAGTTTTCATTGTTAGACACATATATTTTTAGAGAAAAGCTTGTAGAAGGTTAGTTTCCCTTTCACGTACACGCAAAATGGGTAACAATTATTGGTTACACTTAAAAATAAAGGTCTAACTTATTTGCCACTAGCGGCCTTCCGCGACAACGTCCGCGTAGCTTTAAGTCAATTCAAACAGGGATTTGATTTTTAATTAATTTACGGCAGTATATTATCAAAACGTAAATCATGATGAAACTAAACAGAAAACCGGATAAGTGAAGGACGTTCCTGTTCATGCATCAGTGTTATTTTACTTTCTTTCTAAACTGAACCATCATCTAGGTTGTATTATTTTGACTAGTTTTGCTGTTCTTATTTTACTGTTATTGAAGCATTTTTAACTAGATTACGATGTTTCAAGTGACTAGATTTTAACAAATCGGTTCAACGGCAAGTCAAACATTCCGTTACGCCAGTAACGGAATGTTTAAATGTCACATTGTGTCAAACATCAAAGTCAGACTGACTAGCGTGCATTGTTTGTTTGTCGTTGTTGTTGAATCGTTTGCAAAGATTTTGTGTTTTTACAGTGAATTATCTTTGGACTACGCGTGTTTCTCGGACCTACGATTGAAGCCATAAAGTGCTCTGATGCATGATACATAAATTAATGAAAAACTCTTTATAACCTGATGTTATTATAACCAATCCCCTTTAATTTATTATTTTTATATCTCTATATTCCTACCTATTAGAGGGTAAGTTTTAGTATTATTTCGATAGCAGTGTTTAGTTGTACAAATCTTGGTTAATTTCGTTCATGAAGGAGGTCTATTATAGTTGGGGGTCAAACTCAAGGAAGTTCGCCAGTCTTCTTTGTTATATTAAATTTTGTTCTCAAGACAATATTAGTGTTTGCCTTGAAGAGCACATTGTAATTCGCAAAGAACAAAACTCCTAAATTATTTAATAAAAATTGGTTAAAGAAGAATGCCTCTAGGCGTTAAAGGCCACTTGTGATTTTTATGTGCAAGAAGGAAAGAATAACCTTCTACCACCCCAACAGCTCAATGGCGCTTTCAGTAGCGGTAAGGAAACGCTGTGCGATAGAGGTTAGTGGCTGACATCCGTCTTAAGTTAGACCGGAGCATATCCCTGTCTACTAAATACACACCAGGGCTAATTTTAGAACGCTTCAGTTGAATCGTAATTGAGTCTCAATTGGCTAATTTGACACATTTTCTATAAGAAATATAGGTATGTCAAATTAGACTGACAAGTTATCTGCAATTCAATCAGTTTCAGACTGTCAACTTTCTTTGCGGATTTCAGAGTTGAACTTAGTTGATTCTTGATCTGAGAAAGTACTGCCAACGTAGCAAACAGTTTTAAATTTTAGTAACCCGAATTGGTTTGGTTGAGCACGCCTTTGAACTCATGCCATTTCATTATTTGTCCATAGAACTTAATTTGTAAGAGCTGTTCAACTTCGGATTGTATTTGGGAATTTGGCAGTAATGCTTTCTATTTTTTTCCGATTTTAAACAGCTATAGCTTAGCAAGCTAGCTGAAGCTAGCTGAAAATAAGCTAGCTACGCTCTGGTACATTATTTACAAACCACCATAAACCTTATGCTCCATCAAATTCCTTTCACCGGGCGTCGTCGTAAAAAGTTATGGTACATCTGTGACCTTGAATGCCTTTTCACGTGCCGTCCCGTTCTATAATAGGCTTTGTGCATGAAGTAATAGGGTAGTCATTCCGAAAAGCCATTAGATCAGAATTACTGGACTGTGGTTATCGAGCCGGTGGGACACATAACGGCCAGATAGTTTTCGTTTCAGTGCAATCTTGTTTGATGTCAATAGCGGTGAATGGTTTCATTAGGTATAGGGGACGTGAAATTAGAATTAATTGTCTAGCAAAAACTAATTTGTGTAGCAAGCCCTTCCAAACACTTTTACTACTCGTAAGCCAATTGCAACTGGAAAACCAAAAAAAAAATACAAAACTCAAAAATCTTCTTTCTTTCTTAAAACTATTAGCTCCAAAACAAACTAAGTATTCCGACAGACCTAAAGTCAGTTTACTTTTGACAATAAAATTTCGAGTGAAACCCAAATATTTACAAAAAATGTTATCAAAATAAAAATACCAAGACACTTTAACATGTTGACAACTTTGTAAACAAAAGTTAATTTACCTTACCACTGATTCTAATCTGAAATTAAAAATACGGCAACGTCAAAAACATTCCAAGAGCATAACTCATACTGAGTAAAACGAAACTTATTCAGCGAGACAGCTTTTTATGAAGTTCGTGACAGTTGTAATAAAGCAAAAGCACTAGATAAATGCTAGTGACACAATAAAACAGAATTTATTAAACATTCCTTCGACATTGTCGGGGTCTGTGTGAGCATGTAGAAGAGGGTTCGTGTTAAAAATTCATATTGGGAAGGTAAAATTGCCTCCGACTAAATTGAGCGAGCTCTGGACGGTACATAAAATACAAATTCACATGGCTACTGTTGAAAATGTGTCGCTTTCGAAAGTGGCTCCTAAGTCGATGGCATAGGGTGCACTGATATATTTGTAAATGTAGGTGATTTGCACACATTTGAAAGAAACTCGTTTCGTCAAATTTCATGTTGCATGGACAGACAATGGGAGGACATACCTCGGACAGACAATATTTATATGGACATGCTCCTTATTTTTTGTTAAGAATTGTATATCAAGGAGCCTTCGCTTGCAAACAGATTCAAAATGTAAAAAATAATAGTAACAGAGAGATTACCTTTGACTGAAAAAAGGTGGTCTGAAAAAAACAGTTCGCTGGAAATAATTATAAATATAGATTTCTGCTTAGCCTTGCTAATTTTCTTAGCTTTTTTAGCGGTAAAGATAATACCTGTCAAACCACCAGTTGCTTTGTTACACATTAAAGGCACAGATGAAAATGTAATGGCATTCTCTTAGAGTTAAAAAGCTGCTTGTAGTTGGCAAACAGGACCGCTAGGGTGAAGTCGGAAAAGTTTTGATCAGGTCGCTGTAGGTTTTCCATGAACAATAGATAGGCACCTTCTCAATCAAGCATTAAACCGAAGCCGTTGGAGAATAAATAATGAAAGAATAAATAATAAAATGAATAATCATGGTCACAAGCCTCAATAACGTTGCAATAATTGAATAGAAAGAATCAATTTTCTCTTGCTTTGCTCACTGCGTTAACGCAGTAAAAATATCGGTGAATTTTCCTACTCATCTATGATGTAATAATTTAAAACAAAGTCGGAGTTTTGTTATAAAACCTAAAAATCAAGACTGTTCGATAATCGTTATTTTAGATATTTACTTAGATTTGTCTTCGCCTTCGACCGAATATGAAAAATAGGAAAAAAATGGAAAAAAATGAAAAAAAGGAAAAAAATAACTTAGGTACTTCTTTCAAAAATGTACACTGGGTTCTGTACCTGTCAAACGGGACAGGATTAACATACCTATTTTTTGTTTTTGTGCAAAATCATGACGTGTTTTTACCCAAAACAAAAAAGGCTACACGTATGGTGTCCCTTAATTTAGCATGGAATTGCACATTCTACGTTTATGGGGGCTTTTAAAGGGAAAATTGGTTTGGTTGCCTTTGCTAATATTAATAAAGCGTATCGCTTAATGGGTAAATGAACGGCCTATGTGAGTATCAGCAATTTCACCCCGACCTCGTTTAAACATCCCCTAGATGCTTTTAATAATACGAGCTTTATGTTTACATTTTATGGCGCATTGCGGTTTTGCATATAAGTTTTGAGGTTTGAGAAAGTATTTCAAGCCATTAACTAACACAATTGGCGGATTCTTTCTATGTTACATGGTACGAATAAAGTACAAAAGTTTGAGGATTTCTATTTATATGTTTTTGAAGTGGTTGTTATTCAAGCTAAGCGTGAGGGTGTTGCAAAGACGAGTTAGATTGATGAGCATAATTAGACTTGTTTTTGTTTGTGGCATTTTTGGTAAAATGAACCTACGTTCCAACAATCCTTTAATAATTTTAAAGGATTCAAACGTGAGTTCAATTGCCTATTTGTTCCAATTAGTCAGTTGAAAGATTACAAGACTCAATTATTTTTTTTCAATTTTAAGACTTTATCTGTTACTTCATGTAGGTAAATGAGCTATATTTTAAATGTTACATGATTATTCGAAGAAATATTTGATCGATTTGATTCATACTTTTTAGGCCTCAAACAACAAAAAAAATAGACAAAAGAATAACACCACAAATGCGTTAAACTCAATAACTTTTTACTGCGGTGAAAAGATGGAATTACTAATCCACTCATTTTTCTAATGCAACTTGCTCCTAAGCCATTCCCTTCCCTCTTATTATCTTTTAGTTGCAACTTCCTCCCTTACGTGACCATTTGTGGTAACTTCGTTCCACCCCAGCGACAATGATTACCAGTTTGACCTAATTACTAGAACTATCACAACCGTAGACACATGTACTGCATTAAAGAAGGAGGTTTTTTATGAGCGGTCACGCGACTCTCCTCTCGGTCATTTTCTACTTAATTATCATGACTTAAATAGCATTGTAATAGTCATTTAGTTATCTGGAGTGCTTTGCTATGGAACAAAAAAACTAATGGACATAATGATTCTACCTGCCTACCTTTTTAATCTTGTTGCATTTCCTTGTAAATATTAAATCACGTCACATTAATGTCCCTGACATGAAATTATCTCAAAAAGTAAAATATTTAGTATGATATGAATTTTTTTTTTTTTTAAATCTCCTAATTTTATGTACGTGTCACCGGAAAATAACAAAAACCGTAAATTTATAAATTTCCTAGGAAATTTATCAACTTTCGTAGGATTCTAAACGAGAGATAAATTGTATTATTTTACGCCCACATTTCCGGAAATTTATAAATTTGCGACGACTCGTGGTAAATTTATCAACTTACGGATATCTTTCCGTAAGATTCTAAACGGTTCGACTAATCAGAGAAGAGCTTTTAATTTTACGCTTTTATAAATTACGGAAAATAACACACTGCTCTCTGATTGGTCGATGTTGACAGTAGCAATGCTTGTGTTCGTAGATTATGGTACAATCACACTTGCCAAACTGTACTTTATCAGTTTCGAATACCTACCTGTCTGGACTTTTACTTTAAAACTGGGTAGGTTTAACGGGTTAGTTTTTACAATTAATAGGCTGATAACCCCTACTTAATCAAAATAAGACGGCAGAAATCGTGTTTTACGATATCAAAAAGTTTATAAAAAAATGAAATACACTTATAAAATATAACATACAAAACATGGCATACCATCTCGATCATATCCCAAATGGGGTAGTCAGAGTCACACTGAGTTCCCGTCACGGTGAACGAACGGAACATTCAGAAGCCCACATTTAGTAAAAGTAAAAAAGTAAAAATAGTCTTTATTCATGTAAACTTATTAAAAAGCACTTATGACAAGTCATAACATAAAAATTAAAAGTAATAATGTGATTCTACCACCGGTTCGGAGGTGTTGATTCTACCGAGAAGAAACCGGCAAGAAACTCGGTAGTTACTCTTTTTAATCTTGTTTGTTTACAATAATTGCGATAACAGAGTAACAACAGTAAAGTCAAAATACATGATGTGCAGAGGAGCAGACTATTTCTGAGATGACCACAAATCCTTGTCGTTCAAGTAATCTTTTACATTGTAATAACCTCGTTTCATTAACTTTTCTTTAACTTGCGATTTAAACTTGTGAAGGGGTAGTTCAACAAGACTTTGAGGTACTTTATTAAAGAATTTTACACATTGACCCACAAATGATTTTCCTACTTTATGAAGTCTAAGATTAGGATTTACAAGTTTGTTCTTGTTTCTTGTATTGAATTTATGACTATCACAATTCTTCTTGAAAAGGTGCAAATTTTTGCGTACGTACATTATGTTGTCATAAATGTATTGAGAGTGTACAGTTAATATATTTATATCCTTAAATACTTCTCGCAGCGAGTCGCGTGGTCTAAGGCCGTATATGGAGCGAACGGCTCTTTTTTGAAGTACAAAAATAGTATTTATGTCCGCCGCTGACCCCCACAACATTAGTCCATACGACATTACACTATGAAAATAACTGAAATAAACTAATTTAGCTGTTTTAACATCAGTCAACAGTCTTATTTTTCTTACTGCAAAAGCAGCCGAACTAAGTCTTCCTGCCAGGGACGTAATATGCGGACCCCACTGTAATTGGGAATCTAAAGTGACTCCTAAGAATACAGTGGACTTCGCAATTTCTAGTGGTTCATCGTTCATATTAACAACAATTTCAGCCTGTTTAACATTAGGCATGGAAAATTTGATGCATTTAGTTTTCTTGGCATTGAGTAATAAATTATTACTAGTGAACCAACGCAATACTTTTGAAAGAGTATTATTTACGTCGTCAAATGCGTTTGTACCTCTGCCGACTTTAAATATCAACGAGGTGTCATCAGCATATAATACAATCTCACATACTTCTTTTACACAGAAAGGAAGGTCATTTATATAAATCAGGAAAAGCAGGGGTCCTAATATTGATCCCTGGGGCACTCCCATACGTATGGTGGCGCCGGAAGAGTTCGTGCCGTTGATACTCACTTTTTGAATCCTGTCTGTGAGATAGGATTTTATCAGGCTAAGTGACATGTTTGAAACACCGTAATGTCTCAGCTTAATCAGTAGGATCTCATGGTCTACGCAATCGAAAGCTTTTGATAAATCACAAAAAACTCCTATTGCATCTAACTTGCTTTCCCACGCATCGAATATATGTTTCATTAGTGCAACTCCTGCATCAGTTGTGCTTCTATTTTTAGTAAAACCAAATTGCTTTTCATGTAATAGCTTATTTAAAGAGAAATGAGAGAGTAACTGATTCATGATAATTTTTTCAAAAATTTTACTTAATGCTGGTAGTATCGAAATAGGTCTATAGTTAGATGGGTCACTTTTTTCACCTGATTTTAAAAGAGGTATAACTTTACTTAATTTCATTAAATTAGGAAATTCACCTTGGTCTACACAGTTGTTAAAAATTGAAGCTAGATTAGGTGCGATCAGATCTATGATAGGTTTAAGAATGTTAGTTGATATACCCCATATATCCTCAGTGTTTTTTATATTAAGTTCTTTAAACGCTTTGAGAATGATATGGGGCGTTATAAAATCAAAACTAAAACTAATGGCGCACTCATCAACACTAGATGCAAGGAGGGACCTAGCTAGTAACGGACTAGAGTTAGGTGAACTTGTAGTAACAATAGGTATATTCGAGAAAAATGATTCAAATGTATTTGCTATATCAATGTCGGATACTACAATACTGTCTTCAGTTTTAAGAGAGAAAGAATGATCACGAGGCTTAGTCTTACATGTTTCTTTATTTATTATGTTCCATGTTGTTTTGATTTTATTCTTAGCGTTTTGTATTTTTTCGCGCAAAAAAATGGACTTTGCAATACTACACGACTTTTTAAAGATTTTAGAGTAAGATTTAACATAATCTACGATACCGGGGGTACTAAAGTTAGCTTTTAAATCGTACAACTCATATAATTTAATCCTACTTTTATGAATACCAGGAGTAGCCCAGTCACTAAACTTAAATTTGAAATTATTCACTGTTACTTTCTTCTTGGCAAATATATGATTGTGTTCATTGAGTAATAAATCAGATAATTGCCTATACTGTTCATCTATGTTCAGGTCTTCCTGAGATAAAGAGGGTAGTTTTTTATTCAAGTTATTTTTAAATTTCTCTACTCGCGTTTTTGTAACAGGTCTGTAAGTAATATCTACTGATTGAGGGACATGACGGTGTTCGAAACTGGTAAGCAAACCACAGTGGTCTGACTTTAAACAGTTAATAATGGATTTTTCAATTCCATCATTTTCACAAAAAATATTATCCAAGCAGGTAGCTGATGTTGCAGTAATTCTAGTGGGTTCATTAAAAAGATTAAATAAGTTGAAAGATTTAAACAGATTTAAAAATCTTACTGTGGTCTGGGAAACATCTAAGATATTTATATTAAAATCACCACAAACAACTACCTTCTTGTTTGACTTGCACACTTTTTTTAAGACTTCTTCCATAGTCTCTTCAAACACAGAGTAATCAGCCGAGGGGGGCTTATACACACAAACAATAATAATCTGCTCTAACTCCACACATGAGATTTCAATAGTTCGCTCAATTGAAAGTCCTACTACATCTTTACGCTCTTTACATTTAAATTTATTGTGTACTAGAATAAGTGACCCACCACGAATAGCAGTACTTCTCAAGAACGAACTAATGACACTATAATTATCTATGCTTATCATACACTCATTTTTCTTTAGCCAGTGTTCTGTCAAACAAAAGACATGTATGTCCATACAGTCTAAGAATAAACCTATTTCTAATTCTTTGCCAGAGAAGCCCTGTATGTTCTGATGTACAAAGTTAATATAGTGTTTTGGCTTCTTTTTTGTCAAATATTTGCAAGAGTTTACCTCTTTTGTCTTCATTTCTAATTTAAATGAGTTGGAACAAGTTCCAAAGTCTGAACAATGTTTAAAACGTCCTGCTCAATAGGAGCAGATTGTGTAGCCAAATGTTTGGCTGAAATCATAAAAAAGTAGGATAGCGACATAGCTATCTGTCGTTTATAAAAAGTTGATAAATTAAATTTATCATTTGTCAGGTACAAATTATTATTAATAATAGGATTTATGTCAATCAGATTAAATAAATGATTATTTGCAAATGTCAGAGTATCAAGCATCAAATTGATTTTATATCTCTTTTGGTTTTCGCCTTGTGACAAACCTCTACTGTAAGGTAGTGTGAACAATACAATTTTACTAACATTTGAAAGTGAACTTAAAATATCACAACATTTCATAAATTGTCGTTTGTTGACATTGCCTCTGTTTCCCATTAAAATAATGAGGGTTGAATTGTGGCTGAAACTATAGTCAGCAATTTTTTTTATAATTTCAGAGTATGAGGCACCTGGCAAACAGCAATTCAAAACTGACTTACCCAGACTTTTATTTAAGAGATGGCCTATGTTTCTTCCAATATCATCACTAAACATCACCACATCACTGACATGATTTTCTGAAGTGGTTCCAATAGTGCCTAGTTCGTCAGGTACCACGATTGTATTTGAAACAACCTGTGGTTTAGTGTAGTTCTCACTTATTGGGAGAGTATTGTCCAATGTTAGAACTGTCGGTACACTTATTTGTGATGACACTGAATCTACATTATCTAGGTGGTTAGAACACTGATCACATGAATTGTATTTATTTATTAGTGAGTCAAGTCTATCCGCATTGTAAGAGGACATTTTTACTAATTCAGTGTTAGCCAGGATATGCTCACTTATCTCCTTTTGTCCTAAAGCATATCTATTATTCATGTCTTTAAGAGCACACTCTAACCGTGCAATTTTTTCTTCTAGAACCAAGGTCTCTTCTTCATAAGAGTTTTGCCTGGTTTGCAAAAGTAGATTTCACCGAGGGAATTTGAACCCATCGTGGTAAGAAGCGAGAATACCACCGTTATCTGGGTTGCTTAGATTTTTTATCGGTGTTTCTCATCGCCGGAGAGTTAGCCGCAAATTATACAATGAACACGACGATGAATTGTTCTTACAAAATATAAAACATTGGAACCGCCCTTCTACCAAAATTAAATGGCGGAGGAGAGGAATGACACGTGACTTATTCGACCAATCAGAGCGCACATGGCGTTTGGTTACCGCCCACTTATTATTTTACGGATGCGTTCCGAAAGTTTATCAATTTCCGGAAATGAGGGCGTAAAATAATACAATTTATCTCTCGTTTAGAATCCTACGAAAGTTTATAAATTTCCTAGGAAATTTATAAATTTACGGTTCTTGTTATTTTCCGGTGACATACGCACATAACTTTAGCACTGTTGTAACAAATGAAATAATTCTAATTTAGTTGTTTAGTCAAGTTTGTAAAAATATAGGATATTTTTAAAATTTATTAATTTGCGTTTATAAAACTATTAACGTTTATTGAAAATTCAAGCTTTCACCTATTCTGCGTTTGACATGACCACTGTGTAGGGTCGGCTAGAGAGAATTAAAAACAATAGTTTTAAAAACGGAGGGATAAGACTCAATCTTGATTTTGTAGTGTTCAATTAAGAAGGTTAAAATATATATTATATTCATAAAACCTGTACGTGTACGTTCTTATTTTATTCAAATAACATGGTCGTTTTTGTTTCAGACGCAGAAATCCCTCAGCCTGAAAGCTTTTGGACACACACACACACTTATTAAAGGTGAGTTATTTGCAAATTTAAACCCGCAGCTTGATAAATGATTCGACACTTGGAAATTATTCTGCTACAGAATAATGCGAGTATGCGGCAAATTTTAATAATTTTTAAATTAATATTCATGCAACGCAACGAGGATAATGAAACTAGCTTGGGGCTATTGTGGAATCATTTCAATATTTTATTTCCTTTTTCATTATTTCACTTAATCTCTTCTCTTATCTCTTTCGGATAAGAGAAGAGATTAAGTGCTTATTCATTTATTACTTTACAGCTCCATACATGATGTATTATTACCTTTTATTCCGAACGATTGCATTATTCTTCACACACAAAGTCGTTTACAATTTGTTCTCTATAAGGAACGTTTTACTTTTCTGTTATAGTACAAGTACCTTTTAAATATTCGGAGATTTCAATTATTAAGTGTTTTTTCTGGTGTCTAAAAATCTGTGCTGCCCGTTGAAATATGGCATGTCGCTTAATTTTTTTTAAAAGGATTGTAAGACATTTAATAACTAACTAAATTAAAGAGATATGAATTTTCGTGTGTCATGATGATGACATTTGTCAACAAAGCCCTCAGCATGATGCACCATCCCTAAGTTTGAATATCGAAATATAAAAAAAAAGATGAAGAATTTTGATTTTATCTTGATGTAGAACTTTTTCTTCGGTTCATGTATTCGGCGTTTTGAAATTTTAACGAGACTATCTTAGTTATCTAACTTTAGATAAAACACTGCATTGATTACGTAGGATTACTTAATAAAACAGTTTACGTTTTTATCAAAATCAACTCTAACTGCCGCACTCAGAGACGTCAATTAATGTTAATGGTTCATTAGAGTCAACATTTTACATTCTTAAAAGTTCTTTATTCACTTTGTTATAAAGACTCTTTTGAAAAATGCAATTTTGACTCTAATGAACCATTAACGTTAATTGACGTCTCTGAGTGCGGCAGTTAGACATTTTTCATGAACTTTCCGGAATCGACTATACTTCAGGATCTAGCCTACAACTCACCTTGTACGTTTACATACCTGCGTACAAAACGTAAGTGTAGGCGACATTATCGGGCCAAAGCTGTGTATTTTCAAGCTATTCAAGAAAAAAATATAAAGGGCTTTTGGGTACCTAATGGAAGTATTTATTTATTTATAATTATATTACATACTGACTTACAGTTTCCCAAATCGTCAGTATGTTTATTTCACATGTCAAACTTAATACTAAATTTCGAAAAATAAGATATCAATAAAAAATAATAAACAATAAAACAAAATGTCGAATCGATAAAAAATTAAACAAAAAAACAAAGTCAAATTAATAGGATAGAATTCATTGGATATTAAGCAGTGATTTACATTCATAATTAAAAATTAACAATATCATTATAGTATACAATTCACGTAATGGTTGGCTTTCCTTACTAACGATCCGAAGTGATCAGCAAATAGGTCGGTACTAAAGTCATGGGCGAGCATGTCACTGATAAGGTTAAGTGCGCGGGTAGTAGGCGCGTGAGCAGCGTACGCGGTGCGCGTCTGCGGCCGCCACAGTAGGCGCGGGTGGCGCCGAGGTGCCACAGTCCCCCCCTCGTTCCAACCCAGACGCTTAGGAGCTAAAAGTCCTACTTGGCCCAGTATTGTTGGACAATCTACTTTGCCACGCACTATGCCTAAATAGTACAACAAAAGTTGTAGAACTCTCCTGAATTCTAGGGTATCCATTTCCACCATGCCTAAAACAAACAACGATGGGTACAAAAATGGATAGTATCCGAATTTTTTTTTGTACAACCAACGCGCATACTTTCTCTGGATCCTCTCCACGATAAGACAGTACTTGTCTTCATGCGGGGCCCAGATAATCGCACCGAACTCCAGCTTGCTGCGAACATAAGCATTGTAAAGCACGGTTGCAACTCTCGGGTCGTCAAACTGAGCAGAGGTCCTCAATACAAAGCCTAAAGTTTTACTAGCTGCTTTGCAAATTGTAAATACATGTTCATGAAAGTCTAAATGTGAATCCATTATTATTCCTAGATCTCTAACATTGCTTACTCTTTCCATGGGCATGTCATGCAGATTATATAGATTATCGAGGGGATTTCGTTTACGTGAATACGTCATTATTTTACACTTGTCACTGTTGAAGGGCAGATGATTGAGCCTACTCCATTCATCTACAGCACAGATATCAGCTTGCAGAGCTTCAGAGCTGGACGCAGTATCCATACCTAAGCTCAACTTAAGATCGTCTGCAAACAGGAGACACTTCGACGAACCAACGCAATCAGGCAGATCGTTGATGAAGATTAGAAATAGTATTGGTCCCAACGTACTACCCTGACTTACACCGGATCTTGTGTAGTAGGTATTCGATACAAAACCATCGACCCTCACGAACTGACACCGATCACGCAAGTAGCTGGAGAAAAATTCTAGGAGTTTTGGCGTAAACCCCATCTTCGCCAACTTTCGCAGTAATATGTCATTATTGACTAAGTCGAATGCCTTTTTAAAATCAAAATAGGCAGTATCTACCTGCCTACCCTCATCCATTTCAGTGCATGCATAATCCACATGAGCGATGATATTGGAAACAACAGAGCGAGCCCTACGGAAACCATGTTGACAGTCATGCAAAGAACGTTGAATTTGCTGATTTAAGTGGCAGCACAACATGTTCTCAAAGATCTTGGCGAAGACTGATAGAACAGCAATTGGTCTGAAACACGATACGCTGTTCCCTGAGTCAGCCTTAGGTACTGGGGTCACTCTTGTTAATTTCCAAGACTGTGGATACACCGAACGACTCAAGGCCATGTTATAAATAAACAAAAGTGGAGTCACGAGGGCCGAACTGCAATCTTTTACGAAAAATATAGGGATACTATCGGGTCCAGTCGACGATCTTGCCTTGAGCCGTCTCACTGCTTGCTTCCAATCTGCTTGACTGACCCCACTAATAGAAATACAAGTGGCATCTGCGCATAAATCCCCTGCACGAGCAGCTTCAGTGGAACTCAAACGAGGCATGTCAGGAAGAAAAACCGAGCTGAAGTATTCAGCGAAAGCATCAGCCGCGTCCTGGCCCACCACCTGTTCTCCTCGGTGCGAATAAGTACCGACAGGTTCACGGTCCCTCTTCCTGTCCTTAACATAAGTCCAGAATTGAGCTGGGTCACCAATTATATTTTTTTGCGTCAATTTCAGATGCTGCTCAAAGGCATTGTCAATCAAACATTTGACATGCCACCTATAATATTTGAACATTTCTCTATTAAATTCCTTTTTCTCTTTTTTATAGCGTTTTAAATGTAAATATTTTAATTTAATGTAATATATGATCTCTTTTGTGTACCAATTTGGATAATTGTATTTGTTATGTCTACCAAGGGGGCATTTAAGTGGCACAAACTGACTGATACAACTATAAAGCTTATCATAAAATATTACGACTGCCGAATTGACATCGTTCGCAGCAAGTACATCGGACCAATCCAAAACTTCCATGGCCGCGTACAAACCTGGATAGTCAGCCTTACGCCAGTTCCAGTTATGGCTAGATTCAGGGCTAAGGGTGGCCCGAGGTACAGACTTAGGCGGCAGGGGTACCCCTTTTAAGAATTTAGCTATGATCTCAAGAGGAGGATGGTATTTATCAGCTGGTACCAGCGGTTCAACACCATCACGTACCTCGATTCGATCTGGGTTAAAGTTGCTTAGCACTAGGTCCAACATACCGCCATGATCATTTAGTACATTGCTATGCTGTTTCAGACCACAAGCGTCACAAAATAGTTCAAAATTAATTCTTACGTTTGTACTACAAGAATTAAGATTGAAATCTCCAACCACTAAGACTGGCGAGTTACCATTATTGAGAATTACATTTTCAATATTATTCAAAACATTCAAATATTGATCGTCTTTATAATTAGGCGGTAAGTAAACAACACAAAATAGCAGTCCAAAATGTTGACAGCTTATATAAGCACAAACTAATTCCATGTCAGACGTCAGATTAACCAGATCTGTAATTTTACGCACCGAATAAATGTTTTTTACTGCCAATAGAACCCCTCCCCACCCACGATCGCCCGGACGATCCCTCCGTACCACCACGTAGCCCGGGGGAAAGAGTTCGCCGTCTGACACAGAACTAGTCAAAAATGTCTCAGTCAACGCAATGCAATCAAAACAATTTTCCGTAACACTTTTATAAAAAGTACTTGTCTTCGAGCGCAAACCCCTGACATTTTGGTAGCATACTTTTACAGATTTAGGTCGCTGAGGTCGCCTAGGTTGCCTCCCTTGCCTTGGCAGTTTCATTGCCTCTCCGAAAGTTCTGCCGCCAGGGTTTAATACATATATCGGCAGTCCAGTTTTGAGAGTCAAGGACTAAATCAGACAGCTTTGATGGGATCCCAATCTTGAATGATGCATAATCACCTCGAGACCTAAGCACCTCCACAGTACAGTTCTCTTCTTTTGTGATATTTTTAAGGTGATTAAGAACCTGACTTTCCGTTGTACCTTTCTTCACATAGTATAGGTGCATAAATCTGCGTCTCTCAGATGCTTCTAGTGTTGTGGTTCCTGGAGCCGCTGTACCACGCCTTATTGAAATATTGCGCGGGCGACGATTTCTCACCTCAGTCCATTCATTCTCTGCAGCTGCATCTGCCTCTTCGGCGGTTACAGGTACTACGGTGTCCCGTTTTTTATTCAACCGAGTCACGTCTCTGTATGATGACGGCTTGCTATTTGTTGAACACCGTACCTCCCTGACATTCTGAATGTCAGATATGGCGGTGGGGCTCCCGGACGGGGTTATACTGGCCCTCGGTATTGAGACGTTGGGCTGAACAGGAGTGTGAAGTTTCCGTGTCTGGTCTACTTTGGTCTCCAGCGATTCAATTTTTTGGAAAAGTTCACTGACTTTATTGAATACTTCAGATTTTAAATTAGTGAAGTGCTCCAAAAGCAATTTACTTATCTTAGCCATCAGACGAGACTCCAGGTCGCTTTGCATATCCTTTAACTCTTGTGCAATTGAAGTACGCATAATATCCATCATGCTATCCATGGTCTCGTGGCTATTTGTAGTTCGAACACAACGCGACGGTCGAACGGTGACATGGTCCATGCTGCACATGGATATATCAGCGCAGTCGCTCGCAATACTCATGTCGAGTATTGACTGTGCTTGACGAACTGGGGTACCTGTGTTATCACCTTTCGGTATTTTGCTGCGGCATTCCGGGCATATCCATGTTTTGCGGAATTCAGACGACAACAACAAATAGTTATCGCGAGTAAAATTGGCACACATTAGGTCAAAAAACTTCTTACATTTGACGCAATGCATAAATGCGCCTCCATCTCCAATAGCGCCGCGGCACCCGGCGCACACGATCGCTCTTGACGTCATCGTAGCCTAGTAGCTCCGGCCGACGAGTTTTGTGAGCGCGGTTGTAGGCACGGTGAGTTGGTGACTCACAGCAGCGAGCGATGCGCGAGTTGTCGTAGGTAAGTCCGGGTCCGTAACGGTTTTTGAAATGTTTTTACATAAATCTCGAACAATTCTCAACCAATTCAAATTTAAATTTCACCACGAAAAAGCTGGTTAAGTAAGCTCAAAAATGGTATTTGGTTTATTTAGAAAATTCAAAAATTGACTACTTTTACAGCAAATATTAACGGAGCAAAACGAAACAGATGTTGCCTCTAAGCGGTATCGGGCGGCAGTAATAATAAGTATATTCTCATAAACTTTATTGAAGGAAAAAACGAGCTCATGAATTATATATGAGGCATATTATGCGCATACCTACTAGCCCTAAATCCAACCTCAAGTTTTCTTACGTCATCAGCTACAAGCTAAATAACGTAAGTGTTTGACGATCCTGATCCAAAATTTCAATCGAAAAATATTTTTGTTCTGGAAAAAAGCTTTTCCTATTAGCTATTGTTAATGATTGTCAATAAAATATTCTGCAATGAGAGCTTCAGAATGTTCTGTTGACCATGACATGTCTGTGAATTCTAACTATTCTGAATATATTATAATTATAAATCTTCAGTCAAATTGTTTTAAGACAGAATTTAAAACTATGCTTAACATCGCAACATGAGTTATCACTAGTTCGAGAAAATATTCAATTTCGATAGAATATTGGTTCATGTTGCTTTAATTTAACCGAAAAACACCGAATTGATATCAAGACTCGAAAAGTCGAGTGACAATATGTTTGCAAAGCTCTTTGCTTCTCCAGTAATTCCTTGAAGACTGAACTTCAAAAATAGGCAAAGAAATACGCCAAAATACAAGCTTTATAGAACAAATTTGCTGGAAGCAACGTCTGGAAAATTTTCTTATTAACTTGCTCACATAAAACGTTTAGCGAGTAAGGTAAGAAATTTCAATAGCAGCTTAGGAAGGAAACCGGTACCGGCCTCAAAGTATGTTTTATTCATGATTACTGGAGCGCCGAGCAATATTCATCTTAATGTTCACGAAAAAATCGCAGCAAGAAATCACCATTTGAATGAAAGTGTTCTCTCCATTATGGAGAATCTCGGTCGGAGTGGTCGACAGTAGTGTTGGCGCTAGCACGCTGTGGATCGATCAATATCGATAATTTGAGTCAAAGATTTTCACAAGAAATATAGATCTATCCCCTCATTCAAAAACGAACGCAACGCTGAAGCAAAGTTTAAGCAATTGACGTGTTGTGTCACTTACTCGCAAATAGCGGCAGCAACAAGAATGAAAGTGACAAAGCGATACAAAAGTTAACGTGTTGTTGAAGAGGTGTTTAAGGTTTTATGAAAAAGGGCCCCCTTAGTTTCTGATATGAACCAAAAATGTTTAATTTTACCTTAAAATTGTCAATCCTGCCAATGTTCGCAATCCTTATCTGCTCATTCATAATCTTCCAGCATGGCGATAAACTTGTGACTTTTGATAAATAAATTGGCCCATTTGTTTCAATAATATGAATGCATCCTATGATAGTTTCTCTCTGATAAAAGAAGTATTTTTTAAAATTTTCGCTCTTAATCCACAAGTTGTTCATTTTCTCGGTTTGATTTGGTGACATCACTAGAAGTAGAAAAAATAACGAAGGTTGAAAAATGAGAGGCTGTCACCTGTTGCCGTGTGATAGAGCTAAATCACTGCTGTAAGTTCTTTCTATTTACTTAGGTGTTTTGTCGATGTGATTGGATATCCTGGTGTCTGATAAGCTAGGTTTTTTCCTTTATCACGGGTTGTGTTGATTTTCATAGCCGGGAAATGGAATGGAAAAAGAATAATTCCAAAATGACATTATTTAGAGCTTGTTGGATCACTACCCTTTATCACTCTCATGTAACTCTTCATACTGAATTATGCCATATTGGTAGGTTGGGTTTTCATACGTTACGATATTACCCGCGCTATTTTGAGTAAACATTTTGCTAAAATCAAAACAGAGCTAGTTTACAGTAATAAATGAATATTGTAAAAGCCTTACAGTCAAGTTGGGTAACTTTGAATTTCAGTGAACGATTTTAGTTTATTGAGATTAAGACAGCAAACTAATAACAGACAAACCTCGACTAGAATCTGCAAAGTTTGTTTCAACAAAGTGTAAAAAGCTCAGAATATAGTCATTGCGGGAGCAAAAAAGCCTAGCAGCAGCTTCCAAGTTCCTAGGTGACCTGTTGCGCTGGCAGCCTACAATAACCGCTGTGTAACAAAAGATAAACATCTCTGCTGGCTTGTTGTTAGCTTCCAAGATCCTCTGCTTTGTGGTAGGGCGGGTTATATTGTGACAGGTTGTATTCTGCCAGCTTTCGTTTGGTCGGCGAGAGCTTTTAAAAATAAAATACAAGAGCGTTTCTAAAGCTTTTTTACTACCTGACTGGTGGTTCACTAATTATTTTCATAGACTGTAAAAAAGCTTTCGTTTACATCCAAATACACAGTTTGAATAAAAACAAAAACCATTTATCACTTTTGAACGGCTCGGCATGAAAAAAAAAGAATCTTTTGCATTCATCGTACGGTTTTTAAAAATCGCGTGATTAGTTGGAATACTGGTGGGTAACTCAGGTTTAAAAATTCAGTAATAAGCTCCACTACACCACCACTAACATACTTGTATCTATTTAATGGAACGATATTATAAATGCTGTTGTTTTTGAAATTTCACTTTATAGATAAAATAAATGAGATAGATACGTATTACGTACACACATCAAAACTGTCTAGGGATATCATAGGGTTAATATTTCATAGAGTTAAGTTTGTTTACAAGTTGAGCATTATCTAAGAATAACGGGAGGACAGAGGCATAAGACAAAGGTTAAAAATATTACAAAAAAAAAGTTTGATTTTGCTAAAATTTTGACACCTTTTAAAATAAAAATCTGTCTTTTTTTAACGTCCTTACGATTGTGCAATAATGCTACTACAATGAATTTCTTTATACAATCTGAAAGGGCAGATATACTCGTAGCATTTTCTGTGTTCTAAAAATTTCTGCGTTGGTATCAATATTTAAATTTTTACAGCCTCCCAAATAGCTATACTTTGTATGAAAATGGTTGAGATATCCCTAGACACTTTAGAGCAGTGTAGTTACCTAATACGTAGTGATCTGACGCGTAAAGAAGAAGAAAATAATATCTATTTGTTTTCAAAGTAGTCAGGGAGGAATAAATAATTTTGAAAATCATGTAGATATATTCATTCAACCACGTTTTCACATGAGTTCCCTTGAGTAAAGTGGGTCACGTGGACTTTAGGGCTTTCTAAGTCCCAAGGGACAAAACTTTAACCCACAGGGTTCGTTTCCTACCTTCTTGTATGTACAGAGGAGCTCACATCTACCTTTACAAAACCGTTGCAAAATGGGTCTTATGTCAGCAGCATAAGGAGACCTATGTAAAGATTGATGTGAGCGCCTCTGTACTAGGTAAGTATACGTGGTGAGCAAAAGCAACGAGAAATCGTTTTCAACGTAAATCTTCCTTTCTCCGTCTTCCTTCAATGAGTCCCGAGAGAGTAAGAAATTCATTCAATGTGGTCTTGAAACGTGTACTTTTAAGCTCTACAAACTAAGCTATATAAGCTATATAAACTTATTAGAGACTAGCGGCCGCTCGGGACTTCGTCCGCGTAGACTTAAGTTTAAAAAAATGATACACTTATATCTTTATAAACTGAAGCCTATATCCTATTCAGATGCATAAACTATTTTATTGCGAAGTTTCATAAAAATCCATCCAGTAGGTTTTACGTGAAAGAGCAACACGGCACATCCATCCACACGTACAAACTTTCGCATTTATAAAAATATTATGAGTAGGATAGGATATTACTTCTATGAAATTTATATGATTGCACAAAGAAAAAAATACAGAACGATGTTGTGATATATTATCTTTATAAATTGTAGCTTATGTCTTATTCAGATATAAGCTATAATATTAGTGTAGAGTTTCATTTAAATCCATCAAGTAGTTTTTACGTGCAAAAATGGAGTAACTTTTCCCGTTTTCCCAATATTATCCTTCTCTGCTCTGCTCCCATTGATCGTAGCGTAATGAAAAGTATACTATAACCTGCCCAAGAGTATGAAGAATAATTGTGCCAAATTTCGTTAAAATCCTTTGAGTAGTTTTTGTTTCTATGACCTACCTACGAATATACAGCAGACAGACAGACAGACAAAAAATTTACTGGTGGCATTTTTGGCATCAGTAGCTATCCCTAATCACCCCTTGATAGTTATTTTTTAAATATATATGTTTAATGTACAGAATTGGCCTCTCTACAGATTTATTATAAGTATAGATAAGCTTACCAGTGACATTGTCCATGTGAAATGACCCCTAGGTTTCAACAGGCTGATCAAACCATAATTAGATAGTCAATGATTGAACGCTTGTCAGCTACGAGTACAGACCTACCAACTTATCTGTGAACTGAAAGAGGACGACACCGTCGATTCAGTGTTGCTAATTAATATAAGGTGCCTAAAATTGAGTGAGTTTTACAAGTAGGTAATTTTTCATTTATTATGAAATAAGTATTAAATAAAAATATTAAAATTAAATATTGTAAATTAATTTGTAGTTAAGTAGGTACGCTAAACAGTTATCCTTCAGGATTAAAAAATGGCTTTATTTAGAAAGTGATCCAGTGAAATGGAAATCCTGCAGATATTAAGGTTTGATAGCTAAAACAGTTACTAGAGAGATAAACTAGAATCTGGAAAACTTAACAATCATAGTAAATGTTCCACACTTAAAACTTTCATTCAATGTGATTCATGTACCCTCCCTGCATCAGGTACCAGGTACTATTTGCAGCATTTAGTTAAGACCGTACCTAGCCCCTAACAACAATATACTAATAATAATTCGCAGTGGTAAGTACCTAATAGATGTAATAAAAAAAAACAATTGCTTAACAATTCTTTATTAAAAACCACATTTACAGTAATTATGATCTTTAAATGAACCTGAACTACCGACATCATCATCGCTGTCCTGCGTAATTTATTTCTGTCTTTAAGACCTCTAGGAGGTTTTTAACAGTAGGCACCTCGTTTTTGGCAGAATCAAATTCATGTACTCTCCTCCGTATAACTCCCATGTCAAAATCATCAACGTGTAGGTATGATTCCACTTTTGCGTTTTCTATCCTTGCCTTGTGTCCGAATTTTAGTAACAGTGTCTTCGGCTGCATGCCCTTAATTATCTATTTTTGAAATGAGTCCTTGACTCACACCTGAAACATAGGATTTTATTTTTCATCGAAATTTAAAAACCGGCAGGATAGTTGGCTCACCCATTTCACAGGTGACCTATTAGATGTGCGTTACCGTTACGTTAACCTACAGTAAGAATATATACAAATATTCCGTGAACTTACATATTTGGTTAAGTATATAGGTATTTATAAAAATAAAGCTGACAACACTAACCTGTTGCAGCCGAAATTCCTTTGTATATATTGGTAAATGGAATAATCGGAGTCTAGCGCGAGCTTCTTCTTTAAAAAAGATTTCAACCTTGAGAATAATGTTTTGAGCATCACTTTTAATGGCTTTCGGCATATTCAACTTCATAAATTCCGAAATATCACAATAAAACAAACATAGTACTCAAAAATTGTTGACACGGACAATCGAATGACATTTCAACATTTCCAACATGGCGGTCGTAGTTCCAATTTTCGCCATTTCACAGATAAGTTGGTAGGACTGTATGTGATTGATTGCCTCGAATTGAAGTCAACCAATCACATTAGTTGACAGTCATGTGATTTGACAGGTGGAAAAATTGATTGGCTTTTCAGAAACTGGACAAGCCCACATGAAGCTTCTGCACCCTGTCTAAATTTTTATTTTGATACTAACCCCCTTATTCATAAAAAGGAACGCAACGCTAAGTAAAATGTCAATAGAACTGAAAAAGACAGCTATGCTTCTGACCGGCGCTCAACGTTGATTGGCGTTTGTGAATTCGGGGATATGTCACTTATTTCATTACATTTTCAGAACATTGAATATTGATAAAATTTTGTCCAAGTGTGCAAAGCCGAAAGCATAACCTAGTTTACGTGTTTAGAACGATTACAGCCTAATACTACAGCAGGTTGCAATCGTTCCAAGTTGTGGGGGGTTAGTAGGTTAGTTAATAATAACTTGCGAGGAGTTTACCCTGGTACAGGTTAACGTGTCGCATGCACACAGGTGGATTAACTACCTGTTAGTTCACTTCAGAGGTGACTGTAAATTAGTTGGGTAAATTTGTAAAATAATAATATGAGATACTTACTTACGTACTCTACCAGTAACTTTCGTTTAAAAAAATTGTGATCTTCGTAACAACGAAAATTCTCTTTGTTTTACTGAAACTTATTGTGAGTTAGTTAATACCTACCTAAGACTTAATGTCCAGCTTATTATTTTAGTAGACATCATTTTCTATTTTCTCATCTTGTATTTTCTTTTATTATTTTCTTCTATTTCTATATCAGGTTTTCTGGCTTCTTTAATCTTTATTATTAATAAATCTTGAATATTAATAAGTTTGGCGGCCATTTCACTACAGTACTTTGATTATTGAAGATACCTATCCTTTAAATTAAAAAAGCAATGAAGAAATAGTTACAAATAATTAAAGAGAGCGTTCAAAACATTTTCACAGTTATTATTTTTGAATTTTACTACAAACTAGTAAATCTAATTGAAATTCCTTATACATGTATTTACAATAGGGTAGATGACTATGAGTGATTTTGCATGTTTTTTTATGTTCCCCAAAAATAATAATTGATTACAAATGTTATTGTAAAACCACAATCGAAATTCGTTTCAAAATGAGGCTACAATAGGCCTGCAAACTTGGGTGGGCAAGTCCATTTCATCTGTGTTAAATTTTTGTAAAACAATATCACTTTTTTGTAACCCAAACTATTATGAAGGAATTATGTTAGGAGACCATTATCATAAACGCAATATTGAATATAGCTGTCGAACAAAGTTATTACGCGCTCCTTACAAAAACAGCGACAGTGACGTCACTGTCGCTGTCACTTTTGTATGGAGCGTTTTTGGGCAAGTCCAAAAATGTGCATTTCAAATTGTGATATCTCTGGTGGTATTGATCCAGATGAAGTGATTCTTTGAGGATTGTTTACATAAATGTAAGGTCTTTCGATAATAAACAAAAAAAAAATACAGTCATCATGCCTATTGAGTCTAAGCTCCATCATTAATTACTTAAGTACATAAGCAGAGATTAAGACCGGCTTTAATCCTCTTTCCAGGCAAACTTTCCACGTTTAAAGTCTCTTTCATGTACTCGTGATGTTTACTTTAATTAAGAATGCATGAACGAATATACCTAGACGTACCTAACTAGTTTTTAAGGTAACTGAACTGATGGTTTACTTTAAAATGTATGCGACTTAGCTCCAGATTACATTTTAATGATATTACGTACGTTGGCCTTTTACCTCTACAATTTACCTTACTTTATGTCTCCGGGTCTTGGTTTTAACTCCCAGGTCAGAGAAGACACAGACCTACGTTTGTTTTTTTATGAGCTCTTGTTTAATATTGGAAGTGCTCGTGGCGCAATTGTGGCAGTGGATCGGCAATGATAGCTGTTTAGACTTTTCGACGAAAATTGAGTGATGATTTTTTCGGGCATCTCTGTGCTTCGGAAGGCACGTTGAGCAGTTGGTCTTTGTATACGTTGGCTTGACAACATCTGACATCAAGGTTCTTCACTTTCCTTGCACCCCTCCAACAATCCGCACTGAGCCCGCGTGTTGGAATAGCTCGCGCCACCTCATAGTTGAGGGGAGGCCTGTTGCCAACAGTGCGACGTATTTAGGCAGTTCATGTTTATGTCATGATACATTTTATGTTCAGTAATGTTGTTTTAGGAATCAAACAATTTAATTACACTTAGAAATTGAAAAAGATAATACTTGCTTTCTAGGAAAAAGCTCTTTGAACTGGCACTTTACATTTTCACTCTAACATTTGCTTAAAGAACCTAAACTGCATTCGAAGGTTTTTGAAAATGCGCAAAAACGGTAGCCTATAATATTATGGCACGAATTTATAGGACTGGGTAAACAAACCTGGATTATACTTTACTATTCGCTATGGAAAAGGCCGATAGAATTTATTTTCAGCAGTGTTTCCACGCAAAAGCAGTTAGCGCTCCAAATAAGTTTTTGGGACGGATTGAGATAATATACATTAAAATTCGTGATTTAGTTTGGTTTCATATAATATTATTGGGATGGTCCTTTTAAGCAAATTAAGTGGGTTAGCAGACGATAGTTAATACAAAGCGTTTCTCAGCACTTGTAGAAGACTTGATTAGATTAACTTGATTTCGTCTAGACTAACTAAGGAGCACTTTAGTGACCACGCGATATACCACTTGGGATGGATGGATTAAAAGCTTCAAAAAGGTTTATTATCTAATCTTATTCTTAGTCTACGAGTATGGGTTAACTTGATTGATGGATGAGGTAAAAGTGACCTATTTTCTTTTGTTTTCGGAAATTAGCGACAGTTTGAACATTCAATCGAAATATATTTATTCATCCTTCACAAACATGAGGTTATACTCGTAGTATAGGACACACAATATAGCCTACATTTTCGAGGAACTATTAATGCTTGAACTAAGCTTCAGGAGATCCTGTCTTAAAAGCCACCAGGGCCCGCCCTTGGCTCGTAAACTCATCAAAAGTTAAGTACAGAGTTGTATGCGTGTCTCAGGGTGCTGAGGTATGAGGGTGTATGTGTCTATGAGGCTGTATTGACTACAAAGAGGAATCTACTCCTTCAATTTTAAATCAGTATTTTTCAACTCAACAAACAAGCTCTTCTGCTCCATAACATTAGCAAAGACAATTCGCATTTTGCCTGGACAACTACAAATAGTTCCAATCCGCTTCCTGAAATTTTTCATTCACGCTGTTGGCGCAGTCTGACAGAGAATTGTAAAAGTTTTGCGGTACGCGACAAATTCCTGCGTCGGCGTGACAGAAGGCAACTTTGTCTTCACACGTAACAACATTGCCGAGTGGCGTATACTGACTGTGTTCAGGGTTGTGTGAGAAAAGTTGAGACTATTTTAAATAAAGCAGATTCTGTTGGATCTGATAATTAGAAACATATTTGTGCGAGTTTTCTTGTCGCTTACCTTACATATTTTTGTTTGCTTGTCGTTTTACGTAGGTTACCATTTCAAATAAAGCATAGTCTGTTTGGGTTTAAATAAGATACTGATATGCGTAGTACTTATCTTTAAATACAAAAGTACGTAGTCGAAGCGCTCCGTGGGTCTTTAAACGGTGATAGACATAATGTCTATGACCATACGAGACAGCAAATTCCAGTATCTGTTTTCTATGAAATTGGCTAAACTGATTCGAAGTCACGTTTGATCACCTGTTATTTCGGGACACTCTAATTTATCTTAACTTTGAGTCTGTCACAAAGTGAAACGAAGCTTCCATAAAAAGTTACAGTACAGTCACCATCAAAATGATGTTGATACTGAACAGAATGGTTATTATGTCTGAAGTAGTTAATTTAAGAATAGCAACCTCTTCACAACATTTATTTATTTGTCTCTGTCATTTAGGTATTATTTATTTTATATTTTTACTTAACTCAATAAACCGTCATAATCCATTAATCTCGGTAAACTACGTGAGCAGTTTGTTGGCAAGTTGACTTTTCGACTGCTTTTTTAGCACATACCTATATTTATATGCTGTCTGTACAATGCTAGTTATCCCAGGGGTGCTGCTAGCCCTACTGCAGATTGGTTAAGCACGAAGCGAGCAGTGATTACTCCCTGTGCAGGGATTACACACGCCGCGTATGTGTCGACAAACTCAATCATTTGCATTCAAATAAACTACGTTATATTACAGCAGTTATGAATCTACTTACCTCATCAACCAATATGAATTGTAATAAATAATACGAGATTAGCTACGGAAAGTTATTTTGTCTGTAGAAAAAGCTCTCAGTATTTACTTTTTAATGAATCTTTTTAGCTTCATTACACAACAAGTTGTTGTCGTCAACAAAGTTGTTGCAATACTTATGAATAAAAAACCTTTATGGTTTTTGATGTCCACATGGGTTGTGTCGGTGTCGGCGTCAGTATACAAATATGGGAAGTTGCCAATTGATAAATTTTAATTATACTTTTTATTCGGAAAGAAAGCTTGATAGATACCATCACGGCTCTTTTCCAACGCAGATACCACTTATTTCCACTTGCTACGATCCTGAAACACACCTGGCTTCTCCTCTACTTTCATAAGTCCTTTCATACATGCTCGTCGGTTAAAGGTACTCCTGACCTGACCCTTTTTGAGAACATCTTGGACTTGATATAGGTATCATTCTATTTATCAAAAAGAAGAAGAAAACCCATCCATCTAGAAAGACCAAACCATTCAAAGAATGTGAACCTTGCAGTGTGAGGGCTAGCATAGTGATGGGATGAAATCACCTACTTCTCACGAAATGACACAAATGCTTTATAGTTAAAAGCACTAAAACACTTCTCATAGATGTCGGTAGCCCTGCCAAAGGCTGTATCCTGTGATGGAGTGATTGCCTATTGTGCCTCAACTGAGCGAGGTGAGGTGAGCGAGCATCGCGTGAAATGCCACCATTGTCCACGGGCTGTGTGAGCGTTCCACACCTATCTGTTGCAGGAATGACACTGTTTATCAATAATACGTATAGGTAGGTACGGTGTAATGAATAGTACGTATTTTTTTCATTAATTAAAATATCTTTGTTTTTCTAGCTAGTTGCACAACCTAAACTTCCTTAACTCTTGGTTGTGCCTTGTGGTTGACTGGTAGAGAATTCCTCTTTGCATTAAGTCAGCCAATTGTATTTTTTTTTTGTTGTAATTTTGTCTTAAAGAGAATAAATAAATAAATACCTCTCAAGTGCTGATAGCCCTGTGAAAGGCTGTGTTTCCTGTGATGGAGTGATTGCCTATTGTGCCTCAACTGAGGTGAGCGAGCATCGCGTGAAATGCCACCATTGTTCGCGCCGTGTGAGCGTTCCACACCTATCTGTTGCTGGAATGACACTGTTTATGTCACTTAATAGACCTTAAATATCCATTAGTTACTACCTTTTCCTGATGTGTGGTGGCACTTCTATTGGAGATTTCTTGTTCCATGAGAACACTATCTTCGCGTATATCTATATTCTCGTATCTAAATATTTTGATAGTTAAAGAGCCTAAAATCGGTTTCCCTACATCAATTGAAAAACTTATTACACAAATAAAAATACACATTGTCATATAGATACCGAATGAGTTGTGCTGACTCTGCAAAAGGCTGTCATCCTGATGTGTAGTGACAGGTCAGTCGTGCTTATACAAAACTGCTTAGTACTGTGATTGATGGACTTAATAAAATCATACATCTTAAGTGCTGATAGCACTGTCAAAAGCTGCGTATCCTTGTGCGGAGGTGAGCAATCGCCTGTGATGCTGCAATTGTTCACGCACTTTGTGTGAGCGTTCCGCACCTATCTGTTACTGGAATGTCACTGTTTAAGTCACTAAACAGGCCTTTAATGTCCATTACTGATTTTTTTCCGATGTGGAGTAAAGTTGATGGTATTTTTATTGGAGTTTTCTCGTTCCAGAAGGTGGTGTATTTCACAGATCGAAATATTGGGATAAGAAAAGAGCCTAAAATGGGTCTCACTAAATTAATGGAAAGACTTATTCCAGAAATCTTTAAAACCCAACACAGTTTTGTCATTGCAATGCTGTCTCCAAACCACCATATCACCTATCGCGGTGACAAGTTAATATGACATCATCTCTTTACATTATTCGGCTAGCTGGTGCTACAATATTTTGTAGCAGACGTAAGTCCCAACGACACCACAAGCGTACTAAAATTCTGATAAAACCTAAAAAAACTCCACAAAGTAACATTATTTAAAGTAACAGTTGCCCCTCAGTACTCGCGTTCAACCAAGTGTTTGAACGAGTCGTTGACGAGACTATCAGTACACTTACTAAAACAAACATTGTTTCAAACCTTCGATAGAACAAACAACACTCGGCTTACGTCTATGAGTTTTGTACGTTGCCGTTTTATTTGCACGTTTCTAGTGCTGTGCTTCGATATAATTGGACTCGAAAATCGATGCAATTTTTCATTGCTCGAAATTATATCCTTACGTCTTCTGAGGCCCCCGATTTTTGGGTATTGCAGGCTAATCATAAATTTTGGCGCAGTTGTGAGAGTGATCGGTGACGATCGCTGTTGTAAAGCAACGCACGCCGGGTCGGAAATGGGATGGGTGACCACCCCGACCGAAATTTAGTGATGTGTATTTCGGGCATCGCGCTTCGGAAGGCACGTTAAGCAGTTGGTTTATGTTTGTATAAATTTTGTGTTTATGAAAATATTGTGCTTTTTAATTGAGTAAATCAAGACGAAGAGACCGGATAGTTCGTTTTATATGATGTTGTTAATTATTGGTAGTTAATCCGTCAAGTGATGGTGCTAAAGTATCTTTGGTTGAGAGTCCGACGCTCCAAACACTAAACGACAGAAGCAGTAATCAATGTATATTTTCTATCAATGGTTTTGACTTGTTATTGATACTCGTAGTCAGCAATATTGACTACTGCAAATAATATCGATAGCGAAGCATCACTCTTGAGGTTCGATACATCAATCCATCTGAAAATAGAGTATTTACTTATTTCATACTGCCAATTTTTTGCTAAAATATCAGCATCGGTTTGTATTGAATGAAGGAAATATAAACTTGATAGTTCTTGAAGAAAAGTAAAGTGATACAACTTGAGAGGCTACGTTGCTTATTTAAATATCACTTTCGTATTTTCCAACAAAATTCTACAGAAATTTGAAGAACACATTAATTTTTTCACATATTAAAATATGTTTTAATACGTGCCCACTGGTCTCTTTTGATAGTTACGCGTCCGCCTTAAAATTTAAAGGTTTTGGGCTCAATTTGCAATTGCGTCTGAGATTCTTGAGGTATAAAATAAGTTCAAGTTATGAAAAAAAAGATGACTTTGTGAATAGTGAAAAAATGATGCAAGATTTTTAAAGCTAAACAAGAAATATAGTTATGAGCTGCCATCCGTTAACAACCAACGTCTTGATAAAAAATAGCAGTCATTTTTAACTTCCTTATAAAGTTCCTCTTAAATCTAGCACCCGAGAAAAATGCAATTCACGAGATAATGGCTCAGAACTCATTGCAATGTCGCGAAAATAGTTGTAATAGTGTTCTTGGGAGATATTACTTTTCTTTGAAAGCAAAATTAAGTGCAGTTTGTGAAATACATTCTAACGAGTTTAACTCTTTAGTGCCCAGTGCCGAAGATACGGAACAACTAGGGTGTGTGGGACTGGGAACTCTTGGGACAGAGGCCCCCAGTAAACCTGATGGTGGTCATCTTTGCGCGAAAGTAGAGGGTAGTGAAATCCTGAATAAAGCAGCAAAATTCCCTACGGCAGCTTGGCCTAGAAGCCATCGAGACTGGCTGGCTGCACTATGCTTTGTGATCGATAACACAAAGCATAGTGATCGCAAACATTATCACTTCGAGAGAGAGTTTCACGAAATGCACGCAGGCCCCGCCACGCACATTTCAGGATCGTGAAGGAGCTTTTAGTTGCCTCCGGTAGGCTCCACCTACGACAAGAAAAAATACATCAATAATCACATCTGACTAACCCATTAGGGATATGGTCGTGAGGGTATCTATGTATGTATGTTATTTGCACTTTTTTGCCGATCTCCAGGGTGATTTGATCAAGCGCAAAAAAGTGCATAGGTGTTAAACATTCAAATAAAACGTTCGCATTTCACTGTTAACTGTTTAGAGTGTGCAGTGTAGTATCTATGATTATCTGAAGATAACTGAATTGACGCGGTAAAAAGAGGGTTTTATGAAGTTAGCTAGCTTACTCTTGTAATACTCGTATACATTACGCTAATTGCTGAACAATGATCGTAGATTTCCTATTGCTTGTTCGTTGCTCTATGATTACTATTAATAATTATTATATGCTCATAATATACTTCTATTACCTAACTAGTTTTGTGTTTTTTTTTTAATGGTTATCATGAATTAAAGACAAACGCAGTGTGATATGCAGGTGGACAGATGTTCTGATAAAGGCGACAGGGTTTCGTAGGATGCAGGCCGTGTACAACCAGTCGCTATGGAATACTGTGACGTTGGCTCGTATTCTGCTGCTGCACTAACGATTGTGAATGAAAGCCTGTTTCGATATTATACGATTATCTCTTGTTTGAATTGCAAACTCGCAAATGAAGTTATTTAAAAAGCATGAGATTCAAACGATTCGAGCTTTCATCATTCAGCGCCTCTTAATTTATTAATTGCAGTCCCAACTCCCAAGCTATGAGAGCCGTCAAATAACAGTGATTGGATGAAACTGGGTATGACTGCCTCATTAATTGGTTCGATACGTTAATCTGAATGGCGCTTGCTTTTAGATTAATGTGACTGTCATTTCTCTACGTTAGTGGACTACCAAATTCGGTTTTGAAATGGTATATGGTAGGTAGATCTTAATTACTTATTTTGATGCCGTATGTTAACACACAAAAGCGAAAAATCGGCAAAATTGTATGAGGTATGGCTACAGAAAGGCATTAGCCGTGCAGTGAGACATTTTCATTAATAATAATAATAAAGGTTAATAACCACGGATCAAAGGTTTTTACTTTTCACTCATAAATATTTTCCTGTTACCTCGCAATATGAGCAAATTATAGGTGTTTTAATTTATTTATTTCATTTTTAATGCCTGAACTAATACAAAACGCGGACTTAATAAAGTAAAAGTGCATGCACTGCACTTAAAACTCTGTCAAAAGCAAATTGTGTTATTAAATAAGTTAATTTTCGGTCAAAGACCAGCCAATTCTGATGCCCACCTCGTTACGGAGAACATAGGTAGACAAAGCGGTTTGTACTCGAGAGGATTTCATAATTAAAGAGCGGACTGTGAGCGGAGCGAGCGAGCGGATGTCTGTGCCGAGTTCCGCTCGGATGTCGGGAGTGGGCCAAATAAAGAGAGCCAGAATATGCATAAAGCGTCGCTTGACAAAAGCGAAATGTCGCGTACCCCCACTTTGTGTTAAGTGCCGCTTTTTACTTACTAGGGACTTTGCTTTGAAGTATACAATTGTTAAGAAAATTGCTGACAACGGGTCGTTTTTTAAACAACTTTTTTATTTATTTATTTGATGTGAATACAATAATTATGAATGGTCAATAAAAATATTTTATCATTTGAAATCTGGTAATAACCTAGCATGTTTAGAGAGGATTATCAACACCTTGCGCACGCGCTTCAAAAGTTCTTTTTACGTTGAGTTGAGTGTTTTAAAAAACGATGTAAAACACTTTACTTCAACTGTGCCCATATTGATTGATTGAT
This sequence comes from Udea ferrugalis, assembly GCA_950022985.1. NCBI lineage: Eukaryota > Metazoa > Arthropoda > Insecta > Lepidoptera > Crambidae > Udea > Udea ferrugalis. Next base: position 5,084,371 of record OX465520.1, read on the forward strand.
TGGTTGATTGACATTTTTAAGGCCCCATTCGAACACGTGAGCTATGTCCTTTGAAACAACAGAAGCATTTTCCAAATCAGTCCAGACATACATATTGTGCAATCGGAGACTATTTTAAACACACATAAAAACCCGTCGAATTGAAAACCTTTTGAAGTCGATTAAAAATGGCTTCACTATCCCAATATGAACCAGTTCGTCCAAAAATATTATTTGACTAAAAAATACAGAGCCTTCGTTATTCGATAATGTTCGAGAGGTTAGTATTACTCAGCAGCACTGCACATAATGTAGGCTTGAGTGAGGTACTAAATCAACCCTCCAAAACCTCTTCGCGTATTACGGCCAAGGTCTCCATCTGGTGACACGATCCGACCTAATCGAGAAGGTAAGCCTTCCGTCTGGAAAATTGTTCAATATTATCTTTCCATCTTGGGAGGAGCGATTTTAATCGACTTTCTGGAGAGATTTGAGCTTTGCAGTGTACTGATACGTAGATAAGCATCGAAGTAATAAGTATATATACTTGGACTGGTTCTTTATATTGTCTTTTACATTTTTTTCATCAGAATCATAATTTGCCCGATTAACAACCTGCCCTAATCTGATGATGATGACTAAACGCCAGACTACTAACCTAACACCCCTAAAATAATCCGCACTGAAGTGGGACTTACAAAGATACGTCCTACTGATGCTGCAATTGTTTTTTGTTTGATAGATTCTACCTGTTATTCATATTTTTTCACACTTTAGAAAAAAGATTCAAGATTCAGAAATTCAAATTTTTCGAAGCTCATACACCTTACATGTAATTTAAACCAAATCTCCCTGTATATGCTACCAAATAAGTAGGTATAAAATGAAAGCAATTATGTCACCTTTTTACCTTTATCGACAGGTAGGACCAAATATTACAAAATAATAAATATACTATACTTATACTGCTTTTAATAAACGTACGAGTATTACAATTTGAAAGGAATAAATGAACATAAACTATTACAATAAAAGTATTACAATTTGATAAAGTGATAGATAGCAAAAGCTTCTAAATAAGTCATTTACAAATTGATCATTTAACTGAAAATTACAAATGATGTACCTAGTTTGGCAATATCATGAACCTGGTCCTGGTCATACTTCATTAAAAAAATCGTGACTAACTCTCTGGTGGTAGAAAACGCCAAAAAAACCCCTGGCAACCCAGATAACGGCGCCGCGGTAGGCTCACCACGTTGAGTTTGAATACGCTCGGCGAAATGTGTTCTTCTGAATGTTCCGTTCACCATATCGGCAACAATCAGTGTGCCTTCTTGGCATTTGGCATTTAGTAGTGAGGATATGTACCTATGTATGTATGTACAACTATTGTAAGATAGAAATGCCAGAAGATATCATTCGGTTCAGGTTTCAAGACTGAAAGGCTTTTATGGGATTTCTATCTCTGATAACTGTTGTAAAATTTAGCATTTGCTGAAAGTTACGAAACCCTATCAATAGAAAAGGGTCACTTAGAGATCGCAGTTTATCAAACAAGTCAAGTGACGTATTGGTACACTAACTTACTTCTTAACAATTAAACCTAGTTGCTTGTGAATTTATCAAAAAAATTAACACCTTGCTATGTTCGTACTATGCATAATTTCAGTTGGATTATCTATATCAGATGAAAAGTTTTTGGTAAAAACATTATTCATAGTTGAAATTGGGTTCAAATTCAGGGTTTCGTGTATTATACAGAATTCTGTCCTGGTATTCAATTAATTAATTAACAAGGAGATCAAAATTGGCCATGCTTTCCATTTGAATATCAACGAAACTCCATTTCTGGGTTAAACTGAATTGAATAATAATAATTTCACCTTTTCATAAAATCTTAAATTTGTGTTTTGTCACCTCTCCTGGAAGCGGGAGGTAGCTTTATTAAATTTTACGTAACCGCTCAAGTTTTAATTAGTGCTTCGTTATATTCACTGAGAATGGGGCGGGCAGAATATTCACTGCCCGTGCGCTCACATTATAAATACAGTGTCCAATTTTTAAAAAACCACATGAGTTGAACTCATGACACGCGTACCGTTTCTTTCTTTAACAGGAATTGTTTATTTTATATAATATATTTTGCACGTGTTAATGTTTTATTCTGGTATATTTTATTTGTTTTTAATACTTACATAATTATGGTTGTATATTTTCCTGCAAACTTCAGACAGATTACAAAACAGATTGCAGATAGGCTGTCATTGCATCATGGCAACTTAGTAGTCTTGGAAATTTGCTTTGATTTATAATGAATTAGATATATCTCATAATAACAGCGTTAAATCACAAGGATTTAATAAGAAAGACAACCTCAACAGCAGTAAATGCAAACACGAAGGTGTTTTGAATTAGAGAGCGATTCAGAACCGCGTTAGTTAGAGATTCTGTACTTTCTATTATTATTTTATCCTTTTTAATGTGCCTAGACTATAAAATTTTGTTTCTAAATGCTAGAGTTCGTTAGATTTGAACATGTACAACAATTTCACTGAACGTGATTAAAGTTTCTGAATCCGCGATGACAAAAGGCTTCGAATCACTACCCGGGTTTGATAATCGAAGAGCTATCAAATTAGCTGTTTTCAAGAGTAAGTACTATAATATTTAATGATATCTCTGCCGACTGTACCTTTTCCTGTAATTGAATAAAAACTTATTGAAAGCAGTGACCGGCTGGTCAGAAATAAGTCAAACCGCTCGTTGGCCATGACTTTCCGCGAAGTAAAGTAACACAGAATAGAGATAAATGTAAAGGTAATTTAAAATAAGTGATTGATTTACGTGAAAAAAGCACGTAAGTGGATTAAAGAAAAGAAAAAGAAATTCTCTTGGATCTGAAAAATGTCAAAGGTGATTTACGGGTGTTACAGGTAGATAGAGCTAAGTGCTATTCTAGTCACCCCCAAGAAGTTCAGAAAAAAATACTTAGTTTCTTTATTAATATTACTAATTTTAATGTTTTCTAAAATTACGCGCTCACTATACATGGAAATAGAACAACTTTTCGGATTGATCCCGTGATCACGGCTGCTGTAAAGTAGTCGAAACGCCGGGTTAGAAATGAAAGAAAATATAAGACCGCGAATACAATCCGTAAAGTTTTTTTATTTCAATTAGTAATTTTCTTATTTATTTCTTTAATTTGACCAAAACGTAAAATAAGAATGAGTACAACTAGACAGTTATTTGACATTTATTTCTAGACAGTCATGAGTTCTCATGAGTTAAAGGATGTTCATGCTTAACATAAACCTCTTTATGGATCTACAGAATGGCCAGTTGGATTACTTCCAACGAAATTTCGCGATCTTTATCAAGTTATTCGGCCACCTCCCTGCATTTACTATCACATTGTCCCCAATCCTGATTTTTCTGCCTTAACGGCCACCTAAGTCAAATCATATTTCAGGAAAAATCTATAATATTTCAGTGCGTATACTGTCTCTTTAACCTTCTTATTGTAACCTGATAAGACTGTAACAAAATAGCACATCAACTTAACGTATCGACGTCAAACAAAAAAACAAATACTGAAGGATATTTTACGCAAAGACACACGTAAGAGGCTCATATTTTTCACGGCTGAAAGGTTTTACACTCATACTTTTTTTCAACCAGGAGCTTGATTCATATTTACTTACTCTTTTAAAAGATAATTTTATTTATAATGACAGTAACTATCGAGTTTCTTGCCGTAATCTGCTCGATAGAAATAACTCCCAAACCTGTGGTAGAGTCACTTTGTGCATTTAGATTTTTTGATTTTCTGTCTTGACGTGTCATAAATGCTTGTTATATAAGCTTACATGAATAAATGTTTTTTTTTACTTTTACTTTAACTCACTTAAGGGTAAGTTGCACCATAGTAGAAGTTATAGTAAAAGTTAAAGTTATTGTCAAATTTGACAATGTTAGGCCCAAAAATTACGTCAAATTGTCAAATTTGACAAAAACTTTAACTTTAACTATAACTTCTACTATGGTGCAACTAACCCTTACTAATTTGCGTTTGGTAGCGGACAGCTGCTACGACGGGTGTCGGACTTCGCACGAACTGTTGTTTTTTTATCAATACAAATTAACAGTTGACGGACGCTACGTTCAGAGGCCGACACTTATACAGCAGCAGTCCGGTGGAAATTATGTAGTTTAAAAACACCCTTAGCACATTAGAATTCGGTAAATACATGAATAGCTGACTATTAGGGAAACGATGGAAGACGATGACATTCACACACGATCCAGCAACTTTTTACTCGCACCAATTTGATGATTTATCTCTGTGTTTTACCATCCAAACGTAGACCTCAGGTTCTTAGGGACGTCCAAAGACAATTACGCAGGTCTTCAAATGAGATTAACCAGCTTACTAGTAACTGTATTACTGTTCGTATCAAACTCATATCTAGACTTCACGGCTACTTCCGGCTCGTTTTGATTTTAGAACGATGTTCAAACAACCGAGAATCAGACTCCTGGCCTCAGAGATTCTACTCTCAACGACATTACGTTGCGTAATGCGGTCGCTGTTGACCGGAATAAATCCAATTCGCCATATTCCATACCCGGGAGAGGAAAAGTGGCATATTTAGAGACACGGAACAAATAATTGCTTTTGCTTGACACGGTGAATCGAGTTATGCTGACAACGTGCTTCGAATTTTTGATGAAAGTGTTTTGTGGCAGGCCCTAGGGGGTAAGAACGAGGGGTTACTTATATTTTTAGGGTGACATAATTAACTGAACTCTGTCAATATGATTCGGTTGATATTAAGATTTTGTGGAGCGTCGTGACCTAGTTATTTACACTCTGGCTTAGAGCTAAGTCTTTTCCGAGTTCAAGACTGGTCGGAACACCTACTTTGTGTTCCTTGTGAAATTAGCTAAGTTCTCCGGCTAGGTATGTAAAACATCGATGAAAATCCCAGCAGCCTGAATAACTATTAAACCTTTACAAATTATCAAATTTTCAGTAAAACATTTCGGAGTACCTATATTTACAGGTCTGCTTCGTGGAAACCCTAAACCGCTGGTCACTATTATGCGGAGTCGATGTGAATACTCGTAGCATGGAGTTGGGTTACGTTAATTAAAAAAACAAAAAAATCAGCATACCTACCAAGTTTCGTACTAAATAACTACCCAAATCTGGAGTTTGCTTATTTACTGCTCAAACCATAAAACCTACAGAAATAAAATCAATAAACGATTGTGACGCACGCACAGCACTGTAGTGTTGTTTTATACGTTTTCAGTGGATTTAAGAGATTAATAAAATTGACAGCAATCGTTTAAAAACAGCACGTTTTGTCAAAGTGTTTATTTCCACGTTGTGGAACTCCATAAAAGAGCAGGTGAAAATTCATCTAACAAATTGTCATAACGGAGTGTGTTAGATTTAATCGTTTATTTTTTTCATTTTAATTTCAACTGTAATAATCTTCGTGAGGTGTCAATATAGAACTGAAAGCGGTAATAATATTTGTAAGGACTCCTTCATTTGCTATTTTATAAGCCTAGATGCCTTGGGTCGGCTTGATAACATCTGACATGAAGGTTGCTCACTAACCTTACACCCCTCCAACGATCCGCACTAAGCCCGCGTGTTGGGTGTGGCTCGCGCCACCTCAAAGTTGAGGTTGGGCCTGTGCCCAACAGTGGGACGTTTAAAGGCAGTTTTGCTGTGAAAGCAGCGAGTGACAAACTCGCACTGTGTAGTTAATATAAGCGGTCATTTAAAAATAACATCGCAATAGTTGTGGGTACTAACAGTACCTACCTAAATTTTTCTATTTTTAAGGTTAACTTGATGAATACTCGTATAACTTCGCCATTGAAATAACCGTCTATCTATCAGTCAGCAGAAACTGAAAACCCAAAAAGGCTAACACTAAAACATCCAAGAAGCTTTTTACAGTACACCAGCTAAAATTAGTTCATTGTGGGACATAAATCTCTGCGGCAAACCCCTAATATTCCGCTAGTAGGATGGCTTTTACTATTTTTCGACGGTAAATGCTACGTGGCGCCCTCTAGAGGGCAACTTTGCGTTCCCACTGAAGAGGTTAGGTGTGAAACTTCTAAATGAGCCGTGCTGGTTTTAGAGGAGTTCGCGGAGTACCCTCCGAGATGAGTTATGTGTACCAACCACAACTCATTAGTGCTCTGTTGCTAACCAACATTAAAAGGGAGGAGATTGTTAATGCATTGTTTTATTTATATGTCTGTCGAATTATTTAACTGGTCGATTGTCACGTCTTGTGGCGTCATGATTAAGAGCTTTGCAATGGATGTGCGAGTAGTCCCGAGTTCTTATCTGGTCAAGATATTTCAGCTTGGTGTTCACCATGCAAATTCACGACTAACTAAAAGAGCGTACCTATTCCTTTCGGGAAGGCAAGCAACGTATCTTGTGACACCTCTGGTGCTGCAGTTGTCCATGGGCAGAGGTGATTACTTTCTATCAGGTGACACTCTAGTTCGTTTGCTACCTATCTCATAAAAAAAAGAAAAAAAACTCTCAAACAATCCGCTTAGGTCAATCAAATCCAATTAAATGAGGTTGGAGTTCGGTAAGGTCCATTAACCATGACGGCAATAATCTGTGAGGTGCGTTTGCGGCCTCCCCATTTGGGATATCGTCATGTGCTTATTTATTAGTTTATTTAGTTTGCAATAAAGTTTGCTTCTGCCAGGAACTAACAGCATCAACTTTAAATTGCGTACAGAAATATCGAAAATCCGTGTACAACCCGACACCTACATCGACCCCGCACAGGAGCAGTCCTTCGGCACAAATTGCCTATTTTGTAAAAGCCTTTTAACACATTCATAGCATTCAGTATTAAAATAATGTTTGCCAAAATAGTGGTGAAAATCGATGATATTACAATAAAAAAGACGTAGATAGGTTATGTCAGTAAAAAAAATTGACCACTGGAGTACGTACCTATAATTTGACCGTGTGTACAACATATCATGATTATTTACTAGAGCGTGAACGAGACAGATACATGTTAGCGCAGCGCTATCTCAAACTGTCAATGCTTTGCTCAGGTGGTCGAAGTCCTGATTCCGGGTGCCACGTTTTTGCCACAATTAACCTATCTACGTCTTTTTATTATAATATCACTGGATGGAAATGATATAGACAGTTTGACAACAGCAATAGTAACGATAGAGCAGTACGTCATTAAGTAAATGTATATATGTAAATATGTTTTCCTACACATACACGAAATAGCTGAGGTGGACAATGTATCGTATTTTTTATAGATAACATCACAATATCTACAAATAGCTCGGATGGCGCGGCTCGACGAGCTACCTCCTGCCTGCCCTTAAAGTGTAATACTTTGCACCATGGCGACAGCAGTCAACTTGCTTTGTAATATAAAGTGTTGAAACACGATGGTCAAAGGATTTTAAACGAAACAAAGCACACCTTGTCCCTGTTAACGATCGGGTTACCGGGACGGAAGTAACGTTTCCAACACCGTTGTAATATTAGGAACGATTTTTCAACGTTAGAAACAGTGACTCTGATCTCTACATATACATGACCCTTAGAGGCTTTTTCAAACATAGAGGCAAAGTATTCGTGAACCCTCACGAAATACTACGAATACGATTACGAGTAAATAATTTACCTTGCTTTAATTTGTGCACAGCTGTTTATCCACCTCAACTCAAAAAATATTTTTCATTACTCATACTCTGAAAGTAGGTCATTACTGACCTGAGAAGGGGGCTGAAAGTAATACTTTTCATCCCTAGGGAGAATCACTTTCAACTGACAGCTGTCATATTATTTTTAAAAAAACTAGTTCTTTTTTCACTAAACTATTGAACTATGTTCCAACTTTCTATACAGCCACGATGTAAAATTGAAATAACTTAAAGTTAAGTATTGATTAGAGATTTAAATAACTTTATTATAATTAAGTTTCAACAATTTCTTTAAAATAACTTAGCTTTGAGCAAAATATTTACCATTTTTCCAATGATGGAAATAAAAAATAATGGCTGAATAGCGGGCCGGCCACAGAAAAAAAACAAACAAAATAGGCGGGAAAGCAGCAATTCCATCTTCATGAATTAATTAATGTTTTTATTTTTACTTTCCTCGTATTTGTAATGAAAAGCACAGTGTTTACCTCGGGTTAAAAACTTATTTAGTCCCTCGAACTATTGGCGCCCTCACTTCGTTCCGGGCGCCAAACCCCGTCTCGGGACTAAATAAGTTACTTTCACCCCTAGGATAACAATGTACTATTCCTGTCAACGTGGTCTGCTGGAAGAAATCTCTTTTTAGAGATAAGCTTACCTGTACTTTTAATCTCCCAATTGTCTGTTTATTGTAATTGTCTTTTTGTGTACGAACTAATAAATAAATAAATAAATACTTTGTTGGCAAGTTTCTGCACTCACGTAGTAGAGTACTACTCACAGAGTAGTGCGTCAGTAAAAAATATCGATGCTTGTGCATTATGTTTACTCAATTGAAATCGGTATTAAGTATATTCATGATCTGTTCGACGGTTGGAGCTCCGATCGACAACTTCGGTTGCATGAGCATGTTTTCCGGCTAATACCGCGACCAGCGTTTTTAAAAGATTAGAATCTCAGCATTCGTTCGTAAAATTCAGATAAATATTTTATGTGTATATATGTTAATGTTTAAGACATAATATTTGGTGACAGGTACACGATTAACACAAGCTTCGCAAGATATAAAAATAATACAAAATACATTAGGAAAAAAGTTTAAATAATAATGTTCCGATGTACAGCGGCGCTCACATCAACCTTTACAAAACCGTTGCAAAATGGGTCTTATGTCAGCGGCATAAGGTGCCCGTATGTAAAGGTTGATGTGTGCGCTTCTGTACATGTTTGAACCTTACAAAACCTGTAGTTGACAAACTGCAAAATGAACTACTATAAAAATAAATAATTCAGGCGACTATCCGCTGTCGTAGACATTGTTTGTTGAATTTAACAACAATTTTTCGAGAAAATAAGTTTTCATAATTGAATACGTAACATGCTTCGTCCTCCAATGATCCTATTTTATAAGTCCAAAATAACATTGAAAGTCGTGAGTGCTTAAGGCTGAAAGACTGGAGCTTTTGAGCTCCCTAAAACAGTATGCCGAAAAGATCACAAGATACTAACGCCACGATGCATCAGCCCCGCGACAATAAAAGCTCCACGTTGATGAACTTCCAAGGTTCACCATCTCACTAGAATGGAAAGTGTGTTCTTGAAGGAGTACTTAGGACTATTATATCATCAACTCTTGGTTACCAAAAACTAATTTTCCCATATACTTTTCGTTAGACATCTGGTTCATTGTTACACGTTATGATCTGACATTACCCAAATTAGGCTAAGTTTGTACGGTATTCGGTATTAGATACTTCATTCTCATATAAATAAATGATACAACGTTGCATACAGTTCTCTGATCTTTAGTAACGCTTTTCTGTCATCTTATGGAAACAAGAAGCAAGGTATTACAAACACCAAGAGCCAGCACAAATATCTGTTTCATCAACCAACATTTGTGTGCGGAAAGCAAGTAGTTACACCCAGATAAACAAACACCGGATATTATTGTTTAAATGAGTTCTATTTTCAAAGACACTGAAGTATGTAGATGCACATTCTGTATAGGTTAGTACCCACTTGTATATTTAGTTTGCAGTCGTGACGCGCTATGGAAACAGAAGTCATTTCATACTCTATGTTTTATTCATTCGTCAGTTACGGCTATGCTGTTCTGCGCACGGCGGTCGCGTGAATCGTGTTGGAATACTAAAAAGTTCCACTTCAGCACTTTGATAGAGTTTGTCTTAGAATACCTTTAAAGCTCTGGGGCATTATAATTATATGAGTCATAATTTCAACGAACAAACTTTTTTCTGTTTCACTTTACTTAATGGAAACTATTGTATTTTAATTTTGTAAACTCATCTATTTAAGGATTAATGATAAGATGTCTCAAGGTATCTTTACCCTTAAAGCCTTGGACCCCTTTTTTTCGTGTTGAAATCCTTATGGATACCTCGCCGCCCGGAGGGACGACGAGGTTATATCGGACTCCTACCGACTAGAACCCCACGTCACTCAACCGCGGTACTTCGGCGGCGAAGCTGGATCCTACCAAAAGTAATACCACACTGCTCCGCCGCCAGTGCTAGCCCCTAATGGGGCTTCCTCCAACCGACCCCCCAACAAAGGGGGCGAGGTCACGGAAGCGCCTGGAGGACGCAGGCACTTCCACCGTCTCGGTGGACGACGCCCTGCAATGCAAGCCAGACTTTTTTTTTCTAAATGATCACTGCACTGTGGCCTCAGATGTCCTCTACAGCTTCACCAGACTGTAGGGTGAGCGCAGAAGGCTCTCGACCCTAACGTGAGGCCAATGCAGTGAACGCTGTTGTTTGTGGTTTCGATGTGAGGACTCCGTCATTTTCCGAAGTAGTTAAAATAATACCATAGCAACAACCTTGACCACAACGTCAACAATAATTATTATCTACTTACTTACCGTTTAACTTGTAATAAAGCGGCTTTTAATAGTGAAATATAAAAACATTCTGCGGCTATAAAACGATCAACTTGTCTTGGTTAATGCGGTTGTTTTTCTTTACCGTTGCTGTACTTTATTTACATAACATTTCTATAAAATGAAAATCTAAAAGCGAGCTTTGAAGAGATGAAACTGAGGTAAAGGTTAGATAAGTACGATTATGATGAATAACAACCAACCAGAAATATATTCATTCAAATACACTTAACGATATTAAAATGTAAACGTTTACTGCTCTTAAGTAAAGTAGACTCCACTTGTATACTAGTACAGTATATGGCAATGAAGTTGACACAAAATAATCGTCTGGTTTTTTTTTGCCCAGAATAATCAGAATAATAATGATCTAGGCACATGTTGAATACATGTTCCATAATTAAAAATTGCACTCAGATATTTTTTTGGAATCATAATTTACAAGCGCTCTCGGCGTGTTGCTCGGGGAAATGTAAGTAAAACTTTTGTAGTAGACCAGGAATTCCCGTGGAAATAATTTGCTTATTGGTGGAAATTCACACGGTCTGTTGAAAAGAAGTTATTAATTCATAACAGCGGCGGCAGCGGCACCGGAGCCTCCTTTGTGTATTATTCACGAAGAGATCCTGGATTGATGATATTGCGATTTATCGTTACAGCTCTTGTTTGCTTACTTTTTACTTAAAAAGTAAATATGAGCATTCATTCATAATTTGATGTGCAAAGGAGTGTAATAAGCTTTTTGTTCGAGTGCATTCAGAGCTTTACAACTGTGATCACTTCAAGATGTGAGTGGACATACATTTTGTTAGGCCAAAATGTACACCACCATCTTAAATGACCTAAAATCAGCTAAGATTGTGGTCGAACACCAAACTTCTTAGGTATTAAAGAACATCCTGACGGTAACCTGTTCAACGCTAGAAATAGCATTAAATGATACCAACCCTAAGCACTAAAGGAGAACTTTTGTATGTACTCAGCTCGACGAACAATGTTTAATCTTAGGGTTCCCAGCTGATCATACAAACTTCCGATAAAGTTTTCTTCATTGGTCGAAGGAACTTTCTTCACCAGCTACACAATAATGCCTGCAAAGTGTTGAATTGCGGGGGCTTACAATTTCAGCAGGGACTCCGGGTGCCCCGGCAAAATCTAAGGATTTTGCTGGGGCACCCGGAGTCCACAATTTCACATTCAAAACACATATCGAAAGAAACGTTACGCATACGCTCCGTAAGATTGTCATGAAACAAGATTTTTCATCTTTCTGATTTTTCAAAAGTTAGATAAAATTTATCAGACAAATAATTTACAAGTCAGCAGATTTGGAAATGTCGGATGTCGATAAATGTGTCCTTAATTGCAATAAGTACGTCATTCTGACATACATTTTAAAATTTGTTGAGTTGTAATTTAGTGATCTGATAAATTCTATCTGACTATTGAAAAAACAGCTCTGTCTCCTACAACGTTGAACCCATCATTTTAAAGGTACTCTAATTCACGAAAATGTTCTATTAAATATATTGTACATAAGCATATAAGTAGGTACAATCCTTTCTAAGGCTGGTTTTAGAGAACCAGCCTAAGAAAGATATTTTGGGAATTCTTTGAACGACATTTGGAGTACTTACAGAAAAATAAGCCAAAAGTTCTGTTGTCTCATTCAGTAAAATATTATTCAGTTTACTCGCGTTTTGAGACGACCTATTTGGCGTAATAGTAAAGCAGTTGGCAAATAGGCCAAGGTTGCAGGTTCAACTGACTGATAACAAATATTCGTGGATTAAGTATGGATTACCAAAAAAGTTGTATTCAAGTACGTGTATTATTGTCTAATAACGCATAGTACAACTTTTGCATTGTTTGAGACGCTGTGTGTATTAATGTCCAATAATGATCTGTGATGGTTTTTCGGTAGGATTCCAAATACCGTTGGCAAAAGAAAAATAACAAACATTCACAAGGGTTTTCACCGCTATGTGTGCATGTTGTGTCGACTTTCCAGTGGTCCGGACTAAGCGGATTGGGGCTTCTTTTCTGGTCCACACCGCTTAGGAGTAGAACGCCCTCCCTGCGTCTGTGTTTCCGGATACATACAACCTTGGTGTCTTCAAGTCAAGTGTGAATAGGCATTTTCTGGTCAAGCGTGCTCCACCTTCGACCTCGTCATGCTTTCCAACAGGCGAGACTGGGGTCAAAGGCAAACCCATTTTAAATAAAACACACAATGCTTTCTCTGTGTAGTGTTCCACGATTTACTTCTTATGATTTCCTCTGTCAGCTCCTCTGGTGACGGTAAAACGTTGAGGGTAAAAATAAGGTTATTTCGTTCTGCCAGACGCTCTTGCGATCGACGCGCGGCGGCAAATTAAATAAAGCTATCCTAATCAAATACTACACTTACACGGAATCTATCTCAAGATTCTCAGGTACTGATATTCATCTCATTATGCGACAGTCAGCGACGCACCTTGGGGAGTCTATTCAATTTACCCGAAAGGAATACCTACTTAATTTTTCTTATCGCGTCTAATAAAATCTTGCTTTTGGTTAAAAAGCTCTTGTTATTTCTTGTGTAAAGCGGGCAGGTATTTTCTCAAGGTGTCTGAGGAAGATCAAAGAATAAAGAGTACTTTGTGCTCTCAATTTGTATGCTCCGGAATTCTTTTAATTACATGTTTTATTAATAACTGCGATTGTAGCAATGTCTCCGCTTTTTATTGTTTAATGGTCTGCCTTGCTTTTGAAAGTATGTAGGTATACATTGTATTAAACATAATAATATAATAAAATAATCATTAAACATGAGCCCAAATAAAGATATCGCATTTAATTTTGTTTTGCTAAACCTTACATACTTATTGAAATTCTTCATGGTAGTGTAGTATGAAGTAGTGAAGAACTTGTCTAGTCTTTTAAAAAATATTTGCATTTTAGTTCATATCATAATGTACATTTGTTTAAATGTATTAATATACATTTTATATATTGTGTGGGCGTTTTTAGTCAAACATGATTTAGTCAATTGAACGCAAAGTATAAGTGTTCAATACGGAACATATAACAGAATTTTAAGTAATTGTTTAGTGTCATTCATCGAGAATTATACTTCGTCGCTGCATCCTCGGGATTTTATCACAAGGTAGTACATTTCTTCATGTACCAGGCATCAACACGTTTTAGAGCTGGTATCACTGAAACAGAAAAAAAACAAATTCCCTCCCTACGGTAGGTGCGTCGCTCTGACAGGTGACAAGTTCATCATTCGTTTCTAGTGTTCGGGCATCGACACACCCTCTCTCGTTATATTTTTTATATAACGGTTTCTTTAAGTGCTGAAGTGTTTGCAATAGTTGTAGTAGTGTAAATCGATAGATCCTAAATTAAATACAACGTTAAGATCGTACTTACCTTTCGTTTTAAACAATAACTAAATACGATCTACAATAAAAATCTACCCACATTTTCTTGCACAAAATGTTTTAATAAGAGAACTCGTGATTAAAAGTGAATCTTCGTATGACTGTAAACAGAGCTAAGCAATAGCATGACGATGCAATGTTTAAATTTAACAAAACACGTCAATGATGAGACCGTGTAGTGGTCTTAATCAATGTTGGCATTAATTTTAGCTGTTTATGATCCTGTTGAGGCCTGTCCAAAATGGACCCACCGTAACGAGATTACGATAAAACGCACACTGAGTGTGTGTTTCCAACAAACAAGACAAACAGAAGAAGAAGATCCTGTTTTTTCCCGTACCAAGTTGGTCGGTGCATTTTCAACAAATTAGCCAAGCAGAATAAAGGTTCCTGTTTATTCCTGTCCAAGAGGACGTCCCGTAACGAGAGCACGGCCAGGCCCACAACGCGAGTGTGGTTTCGAAAGCATTTTAAGGTGAAAATCAAATCGAAGACCAAACTGTAAGTTATTTTGTGCTATCCTTGCAAAACAAAAACCTTTCTTTTTATGTACACTAGTACCTAAAAACTTCAAGAATAAGATTGTAATTTCAATTGAAAACTAACGACTAAGAATAAGTCTTAGTAATGGAAGTACCTGACATTGAAATAATGTTTCATTTTGCTACTACACAGACACATCTGAGTAGCCACGCCACAGCTTTTGTAGCTATACAGCTATGGCTAACATCATAACTTACTCTAGTTGCTATAAAATTTATATTTAAATACATTTTATACCACTTCGTGGTTACCGTCTACAATATTCATAATATGATGAAGGCTAACACCCGTGTTACCACGGGATAACCACTCACGTAGGCTTGCTGCCCACGAAGTTCACAACATATGAGAAAATGACAATCCAATGCGGATTTAGCAGAATGAAGTATTCAATTAGCTATGTAATTAGAGGCCGACGCCGAAAACCATCCCGGTGAGTACCGGTGCCTGATTTTTTATTTTTTATTTATTTACTTCCTAAAAAACCTGGGGGTTGGCCGAGAGTCATCACGAAGGTATTGTAAAAACCTGGGGGTTGGCCGAGAGTCATCACGAAGGTATAATAAAAACCTGGGGGTTGGCCGCGAGTCATCACGAAGGCATATAAATACAGAAAAAATGATCTCAAAATTGAGACTTAATAGCTTGATCTGTACATGAGGAACAAACCTGGGAGTTGGCCGTGAGTCAACATGACGGTAACGATATCGCAATATCTGAATTAAGGGCCTATATTCAATCCGTGAATGGCCCATGAAATGAAATAAAATAAAATGAAATAAAATGAAATGAAATAAAATGAAATAAAATGAAATAAAATGAAATAAAATGAAATAAAATGAAATAAAATGTAATAAAATGAAATAAAATGAAATAAAATGAAATGAAATGAAATAAAATGAAATAAAATGAAATAAAATGAAATAAAAAATGAAATAAAATGAAATAAAATGTAATAAAATGAAATAAAATGAAATAAAATGAAATGAAATGAAATAAAATGAAATAAAATGAAATAAAATGAAATAAAAAATGAAATAAAATGAAATAAAATGAAATAAAATGAAATGAAAAGTATTTTCATAGTGATTATGAAAAGTCAGGTATGTATTAAACAACCTAGCCTTACCAGTATTTTTCTGTATCTTACCTTGCTGATGGTTTGATAACCTTACCTGGTGGCAGCGAACCCATGTAAGTTTTCCATAATTTCCTTTATTATTCAAGAAATAATTATCTATGACTAGCAGCCGCCCGCGAATTCGTCCGCGTGGCCTTAGCTGTATGTGAAAAAAGATTTTCCCGCTTTTCTGTTGAAATTTTGCTGAATTTTCTTTGCTATAAACCTCACGGAGCGCGGGACCTTTCTAACGAATGCAAAACCGTGGAAATCGGTCTGTGCGTTATAGCGTCATAAAGGAAAACCCGACTTATTTTTATATAGTAGTTTATTTTAATATAATAAATAAGCAAAAGCATTTGAAACAACATGAATTGAAGAGACACTTAAATTCTTTATTATTAATAGTTTATTCTTATGAAGCGATAAACCTAATCCACCTAATAATTAACACAGTAAGTATTTAATGCAGCCACGCGTTTAACAATAACAAGTTGAATAACAACACTTAATAATGGTGTAAGTACATAAACACAGCCGTCTTTTAAATGTATATGCATACATGTATCTACTTGATTTACTTGTTGTTGAGTGGTGTGCTACGCACACGGATTTCTTTTATATGCAAAATGCTACACTTTTGCCGTTTAGCAAACATCAGTGACTACTCATAATTCAGCAAGCGTTAAATTTGTCATTTAACGATTGAGTAGATAATTTTTAAAGGTATAACTGCTGTTTTAGCCGTTCAATAGGCACAACTTGTAATGTAGACTTGATTTAATACCTCGATTCTGTGTTTATTTTTTGAAATAACAAAATCAATCAATAGGTATAGTGGACAACCATATCCAAGCCATGACTGGTTTTGACTTGGGATTAAAAGTTATAAATTGAACTAAAACCATCTCACATTGATCGCATTTCTGAATACAGGAAATGTATTGGAAAAAGATGTTTATCTTGTCTCGATTTCAGTAAGACTAGTACTTAGTCATTTGCAGATACTCTGACAGCATATACCTAAAGACAAAAATGTTTGGTAATGATTTGCAGATTACCAATTTATAGGAAGTAGTTTTAGCTTTTATTGTTCGCATCTGGCAAGGTTTGTTGATTAAGAAATTAATTGCAATCAGATGCTAAATTACAATTTAATAGTTTTAGTATTTGATATTATGTAGGTAGGTGACCTACCATTAAGGATTTGTTGCATACGCACTCACGAGTAGAAGACATCGTGGTCTTTCATTTTAAAATGACCGCAATAGGTTATAAGTTAAGTTTTTCGTGAGAATAGGACTGAAATCACAATAATAATTTAATGAAAAATAACACCTTCGCATAAGCAACAGCTCTTTTATTAGTTTACACTTTAGTAGTGTACCAAGCCAAACAAGATTTGACATTTAATAAGAAATTCACAGTAAGAAGATTTAAGGAGAGAAGTCAGTAGAATATCTTAATGCAATTCTAACCTTAACTGTACCAACAGGGAACTGTAGGTACCTACCTACTTACAGTGTTACGGATATTATTCGCATAGCGATAGTTAAAAATAGACGATTTCCACTCACGAAAACATTGTCATAAAGAATAGTAAGACGTCTCATCCTTACAAAACGCCCCAGCTTTCACCAGAGTGGCATAAATTACCTAAGTAATAATACCTCAGTTAGGTTATTAGATTAAAAACATAGGCCAGCTGCATTGACTAGGTCATGTGTAGTTTCTATCTTGGAAGGACATTTCAATCAATGAGAGTCATAGAAACTCTTAAGAAAAATAATAAAAACTAAAGCTTATTATGCCTAGGTTATTATTCTTTCGGATTCTAAAGTCTGCTTACTCTGTGCAGTAGACAACATACTTACATTAAGAAATATTATTAGCAAAAACTAGGAGAGTAAGTTACTAACTAACTTACTTTAGTACCCACTGCCGTTGGGTTCTATTTGGTAATAGGTTTTCCAAACAACAGCTTTAGTTGAATTAAGTTAGGTGACTAATTATGTGTCACCCACACAACGAGCACATACAATGCTGGGCATTTAAATTGTTGTAATAAACCACTGCCCAGTGTACTTGTATATAATTATGTACCACCTTACTTTACATTTATTACGAAAATATTAACGGAAAAGTTGCAGCTCAAGCTGCTAACCTGTTTCAATAGACGTCGTTCTTTGATCCCGAATTTACTATGGATTAAATATTCGAGTAAATTAGTTTTTATTATTGGGTGGTATATGTATACCGGTTCTTGTGTGTGGTAACAGCAAAGTTCATACAGTTACCATTAAGTTTTTTTAATTAACATTGCTTAAATTAATATTAATTATTATGCAAAGCATATTTATAACATGAAGTTATCTTAATATATATTCATCTTGGAACATAATACTGAAGCTGCGATGATCTTTTGACTTTTGGTCATTGGTCCTTAATTTTGTTGCGTTTTTATAGTAAACTGGTAAAGTTATAATAAACGTTACCTATTTCACATCAAAAATAAAATTTGGTATCAAATTCAATTTAGTAAATCCTTGATATTGATTTCCCTAGACCTCTAAACATCTACCTTGTGATAAAATCCCGAGGATGCAGCGACGAAGTATAATTGATGATTAAACGAACTTACCTTAAGTGAAGTTCTATCATAATTATATGAGTCGCTGCATCCGAAGGGATTTTAGCTCCCACCCTACCCATAGTTACCATCATACCCTTTGGTAACTGACCCGAGTAACTTTAGGGAAATCTGTCTCTAAAAGAATGATGAACTTGTCACCTGTCAGAGCGACGCACCTACCGTAGGGAGGGAATTTGTTTTTTTTCTGTTTCAGTGATACCAGCTCTAAAACGTGTTGATGCCTGGTACATGAAGAAATGTACTACCTTGTGATAAAATCCCTTCGGATGCAGCGACTCATATAATTATGATAGAACTTCACTTAAGGTAAGTTCGTTTAATCATCAATAGCTATTCTAACTATAAAACCCTTAATCTTGACATCTTGCTGTATGCCACTGCTTGTATTTTGTAAATCAGTTTTATAAAAAAGGTACAGATGACACGAAACGCACAAATCGCCTTCGCCCACGAAAAAACCCTATTCAGAGTGGCACACTTTGCTTTCGATCTGAGTGGTATATTAATATAACTTTATAGGTAGCTTATCCACAAGTTGCCTTACGTTAATCTCCCTACACATCCCACGTACCGCTTACTAGATTGTTTAAGGCTCAGTTACCTAAGTAACTTATTTAAAGTTGGGAGGTTCGGGAGCGGTTAAGTGATTAGTGCTCTGTAGGGACATAAATTGCCGAACATAAATCTTGTTAGGAGCCGCAAATGCGGACTTATATCAATGTACAAAGCCGCTTTAATGCGTAACTTGACGCATAAGTTAGATGTACGCGATTCTCATTGCAAATGTTTGTTGTTCTACATAAATGTAACGTGAGGTTGTATTTTGGAGATTGAAATATTTTGACGATTAAGGCTAAGTAAATCTCAAAACAGGGTATAGGCCATCGAACCACCCGAAAAGTGCTACTCATACATATCTTAAGTACACACCTGTCTACCAGAAATGTGCAAGGAATATTGGGCTCATGGATATCATGATATTACAATGAAAAAGACGTAGATAGGTTATGTCAGTACTGACGTACAAAAATTGTCCACGGGGTACGACGTAGTTAATTTGACCGTGTTACAACGTGTGAACAAGACGTTTGTCTTGTGATTACTAGAGCCTAAACGAGACAGATACATGTTGCGAAGTGTCGTCTACGACTGTCAACACAGTCAATGTTTTGCTCAGGTGTACGAATCGTACTGATTTCGGGTGCCACTTTTTCAGCGTAAGTGATCTATCTACCTATTTTTATTATATAATCAATCGCTCACGACCAAAAATCAAGGGACCCGTTTTTTTAAAAGTCATTAAAATCATGTAATAAAATATACCTAATAATCAGCGTAAATATTTCAAGCATTTCCAGTCAAATCTTGCCTCATTTACACACATTACCATAAACGTTTCAACAGTCGGAATAAAAATTAAATAAGTCAGTTAAGTAATATTTCATGTTACACAAACTTTATTTCGTGGCAATTTTGGTGTTACACCAAAAATCTTACACAGTTACGTTTTTTGTAAAAGCACTTCGAATATTTTGTCACAACTTCAAACACGCGATGTAGTAGATGAATAATTATTGTTAATGTTAATGTTTTCTGCTCAGTCTAAGGTTCACCTGTGAAACTACTAATTCTCATAACTTTCATTTTCTTCAAATAAATATTATGTTACGTTTTCTGTCACAAAAAATTATACACAACATATTGAAAATCAGCGACTAACTTTGAAAAAAAGGTTATTGAATTTCGTCAGCTCAGCTATGGTGATTTTAATTTTATTGCAATTAAGATTTTTATAAGACACACTTTCTCTTGAATATCCTTCTATTTCACGATAAGACCTGAGATAGAGCACGTTGAAGTGCCTATTGATATTGTCAAGTAATCGAAAGAAATTGAGAAGAATTTGTTACTACAAAAACCAACCGAATGCCTTCCTTAAACTTTTAGGTAGTGTTTAGTCTCTTTTTAAGCAATTATATGATTGTTTTGGGAGATATCGCTATTTATTTTTAAGTTAAAATGTCAGCAAAGATAATTCTGCTTCACTTGATATCTAAATGGATGACATAATTGTGCGACTAAAAAAAATATGGTTCCAGTATCAACCTTTCACAAGAAGTGCGCATGGCGCAGTTGTGACTGTCGACCGGCAACGATCGCTGTTGCAAAGCAACATACACTGGGTCGGAAATGGGATGGGTGACCATTCAGACCGAAACTCGGTATTTTTTGGGCATCTTCGTGTTTCGGAAGACACGTTAAGCAGTCGTTAGGCCGGTTAGTCGGAGGCCTTAGGGCTGCTTGATAACATCCATCACTAAGGTTTATCACTGACCTTACACCGCCTAACATGATCCCTGCACTGAGCCCATGTATTGGAGAATAGCTCGCAACAACTCATAGTTAAGGTAAGGCCTGTGCCCAGCAGTGGGTCGAATGCAGGCCGTTGATGTTATGCGTAATTAACTTTTGAGCTACACCAGCTGAAGAGGTACAAAGGCCTCACCTTATGCCGCTGACATAAGATCCATTTTGCAACGGTTTTGTAAAGGTTGATGTGAGTGCCTCTGTACTTTGCGTGTTGCTCCTCCATGACACGTGCGATCGATACTCCCTCGCCTCTAAAATTATCCGTCCCGACTTGAAGCGTGTCGTAACTGCCGACAAGGAAGTACACAAGGTACTCAGGTAGCTCGCGTTGCTTCCTGGTCTGTTCAAGACAGGAAATTAGTCAAAGTGAGTGATTCTAAATTATCAAAAACAACATAAAGCAAAAAAAATTGTTTGGACTGTCTTAAAGTCATCGTAAGTATTAATTTTCATTTGGTGCTCTTTTGTACACGGGTGTGAATCATTTATTGTAATGTGAGTATACAAGAAAAAAGGCATGTTGAAAATGTATCTGAAAATTTTACTTGCGGTTTTTGTCACTATTCACCAGGAGTCGAATTATTGTGGTAGATTCACATATTTTTTGTGTGAAATGAAGAAATTATCATTCAACATAGGTTGAAATAAGTAATATGTTAAGTTATAAGAAGTTGGTTTTACTAAGCCAAATATGGAGACTTTGGTAAACGTCTTGTGTCAGTTAAATGTATGTGATAGGATTTTACACTCAACTAATTAGATCTTCACTAATATATCAGACAGTTGACAATCTACAGTTCTATAAAACGTCAGTATCTAAGTAATACAAATTTCTTCCAGATATCTTTGCAACCTTTGCTCTTGAAAAAAAATTGAGTTCACCGACTCAGAATTACCATTCACAGCCGGCATCCGTCACAAAAAGATATCATATCACTCTCACAATGACACGAACTAAACGGAGGTGGCCCATCAAACTATAATGAATGACAAAGGGGCTTGGTCACTCGTTCGCTATCTGCGCAGAAGCAAGCCGCTGCGGGCTTTAAACAATACTCAGTAATAGAACGAAATTGTGGTGAGAATTGACTACGAAGTGATTTGACCTAGACGGAAAGACCAAGGAAGTGAGAATCTATGGAAATAAAGGGACGATAGCGTGGAATGTTTCAGTAGGGCAGTGTATTGTGTAGCATATGAGAATATTATAAATAATAAGTCAGAGGTGTTGAATAGACGACAGGAAACAATTCTGAGTATCGAGCAAATGTAAGTAGTTTTAATGTTCTTAAGGACGTTTCTCACGAGCGCAGTTACCGTTTAAATATACGATGTTGTTTAGGCAGTTTTCCGAATTTACAAGAGACATTTAAATTGAACCATTTCTTTAATTTTGTATGAATATTTGACGTTCGAAATGTACTTAAACTAATTTAATCCAAACTCACTGTTGGTTATTCAAACTTCCTTTTCACATTTTGTACTTAGGTTTTTAGATTTAAAGGTTTAGCATTCTGTATAATGCTTAAAAAATAGTCCACAATCATTATAAATTTTCCACCAAAAGGAAAACATAAACTCAGTAAAATACTTAGTGTTACCTACATAGCTCGCTGAATTAGCAAGCTTGAAGTGTCTAGTGACGTACAGACCAGAAAGACCGATTTGTTACAACATTTAAAACGATTAATCACAACGGAACCAACTTCATATTGTATTGCCTTACAAAGCTTTTTTCCTTCCAACATATCTTTTTCCAAGAAATGTAATTAAGTACGATCAAGATTACATAATCTACTTCGTTGTTACAAGGTATAATTGGTTTCCTTGTGCAGTTTTATTTCATTAGTGTTTGAAGAATATAATATAGTCTTAAGGGAGTTTTAAATAAACAAAATAAGTATACCTATTTATTTTCAAAGTGATGGATTAAAACGTAATTTTGGAAATGTCTGTGCTCTCAATTCTGAATACAGAAACAAACTACTCAAACATCTATTTAACAAAACTGTAACTACAGCACAAGTTTACGATTCGAATGAAGTTTTAGTCAGCAACTTTACAGTTTATGACAAGTTACAAGAAATTTAGACGCTGTTAGCAGTTTTGTACATAACTACTATGGTACTCTAAATAATTCACTAGTAAAATAGGCCTTCACTTACTAAAGTAATTAAAAGCTTAGTTTTTTAGGTTTACATACTCTACGTGGCTTTTAAAAGCAAATTGTAAACACTTTTAAAAGGCCATTTTTTTTTAAATCGAGTTAACTTTGTTCACTCAAGCTCTTTATAACGGTAAAGCGGAAAAATGCGTTTTCAAAAAAACAAATTTACTGCCTAGGTTTCCTGGGCATTTTGAAATATTAGGAACAACAGCTGGTGTACTATGCATTATTTCAAATTGAGATAGGTACGGTGGCCAGCACATCACGCTACCCATTTCCGGTCAGTCCTCCTTGCTCTATTGCAAAGGAATGACATTTGGCAAAAGCGAGAGAAAAAACGGAAATGGGGTAACCTGATGTGCTGTTGACTGTACGTTGTTTATCAACATCTCGGTAGCTTAATATAGGTGGTTAAGAAGTCATTAATAAACTTCTGACTAAAAGTGTACTATTAGTTCTAGATCTAATTCTAGATAGAGAACCAAAAAGACCTTCCTGGTTGCCAACAACTAAGTTCAAAAAATGCAAATTAATCGGAAATCCGGGCTACGTTTCGTTAAAAATTTACCAAAAAATTGAACCTCAGTGCTTGAAGCTCCGGCCTGTTTCACAATAACCTATTCGACCAGTTAGTCTCTCATATCGTAGTCCAGTCCAGTGATAGACAAAGGCCTCTCGCTATGTGTGCAATCGTCATCGACATCCCTGTCAGTGACACTTCGCCTTTGGCTCTTTCATTTGGTTCTGCAATTTGACTACCAATAGTTTTGTTAGTCGTCTTAAGGTGAGTCTAGGCTAGAGCATTAACTGGTATCAGAACATCGAGCATTTCTCGCCTACGCGTACCAATGTTCAGTTTTTAACCAAAAATGGCGGATGCTCGATATTCTGATACACGTGAATGTTCTTCTCTATCCTCACCTTTACAACTAGGTTTGCTGAGACCTGGTTTCCATTTGGAACAATCCCACCCTAACGGTTATCGATTCTACGACATATCGACTCCCATTGTCATGTCAATGTCTTTGATTCTTTGACGAATAACCTCGTTATTGCTTTTATTCTTCGGAGAAACTCTGAGTATAGTTTTCTAAAAATAATGAAGTAAATGAATAAATTATCGTTTGATTTTCCTGATGGTATGTCTCACTACATTTATTGAATAGAAGGCTAGTAAGGCTTAGACACTGGTGAAATGGAACTGCCATTACTGCCTCTCAGCTCCGTTGCTATACGCTCGTTATAGTCTAGTGTGATAATCTTCCCGACAGCGCAGATTATCGCTGGTAATAAACGTTATTGCCTTGTTGGCGGAAATATCTCTTTCTATCGCGTACTTACTTTAGTAATTGTTTTTATACTTCTCTAATGTTAGGAGAATTTTCTTGTTTGATATCTTAGAGTTAATCGTTATGAACTCCGGTGAAACAAAAGTTACTCCACTTTTTATGCTAAAGTTTTGTTAATTTTATGCGTTGCTCAACTATGTAATTTGACGAGCATCCATTACTGTAACTTCCACGTTTGGCAGCTGCAATTTTTTCATTCGACAGGAACTCTAAAAAATCATTTAATTATTTTGCTGTATCAACCTTTACATTAAGGGCAACTTAATTGCTGACATAAGACCCATTCTGCAATGGTTCTGTAAAGGTTGAAATGAACGAATCTTTATAATTTTCTTTATAAATCTTACTGCTAAGTTTAGTGTCCAATACATGTGAGTATTTATTTTTTCTTCAAAATTTATTTATCAACCTCCTGCAACCTCGATGAGGTCGTGCACCAAACTTGTGTTTCATGCTGCGTTTGGTGTTCAAATTATGGTTTTCATGCCAATCCTTCCTGGACGGCTGTCCGTTCTTTGTTCTATTTTAGGTGCCTTTTCATTTAACTGACTTTCCCACTGATTAACTGGGTGTCTTTTAGTTTACTCTTACAGTTTTTTTCATCTTAAATTCATGGACGACCGTCTTGGTGTAATTGTTGAGAAGTCGACTACTGCACCAAAGGTCGCGGGTTCGATCCCCGCACAATACAAACATTTGTGTGCATGAACATGTCTGTTTGTATTGGTCTGGGTGTTTCCTATGTATATCAAGTATGTATTTACAAAAGAAAAAGTATTTAAGTATGTTTATCCGTTGTCTAGATCCCATAATAACGAACTATAATTAGCTCACTTGGGGCTAGGTGGCGCTGTGTGGAATAATGTCCAGGGATATTTATTTATTTTATTTATTTATTTATTTATGTAGCAAATCATTAATACCTTCTTAATTTACTGCCGTTTTCTGTTGCTCTTTGAGAGAGAATGAAAGCAGTTATTACCATCATTCTATCGGAACTTCACTGTCTTGTCTAAATTTCATTACACTTTCAACGATTAATTGTTTATTTAAACGTTACGCTCAAACGGCATATGTGCTTGTGTGTATAACGTTGAATAAACAAGAAAATAAGTTACTTTGACGACAGTCCTAAGTCAATAGCAACGTGTTGTGTTTGCCGACAGACACGTTGATCAGCTTGTTCAAACTACACTTATTCAGCCAGTGCAGAGCGTGCTTGAACAAGAACAAAAGGTTTTGACTAGATTGTTCTTACGAAGATTTCAGACAGTATGTAACTTGTTAGGAATGAATCAAATATGTGTTCTAGCTCAGTTTAATAAAATTAATAAAATGGTCTTGAAGTAAGGATATCAGAGGAAACATTGGTGGTTGATACATTCAAGAGAGCATCAACTAAGTACATTACACTCTGACACAGACTAAAGAAAATCTCTCTGTAGTTGGTCCTTCAAATCTGAGGGTCATGGTCAGCTTCGGGGTTGCACCTAGAGCGGATGATCTGCCTCCACTAGTTTCTGTCCAGCGCGTCTTTTACCACTGTGTAGAATTTGGAGTATGACGAGTCCTTTATTTATTCGGTCCTTGTTGGCGAACGACCTCGCGATCTTTTTCCTTCAGAGTACCCAACCACCAAATTTTTTTCCAAGTCGTCGCCACTGCGCATTGTGTGGTTGAATTTGGAGAGAATGCGCCGTTGACACATGGTAAACAAGCGGTTTTTGGAGACAATAATCGTGACATAAACGCAAATCCTAATGGGCCCACGGCCACGAGCCAATCAAAAGATAGCTCAAATCAAATGTAGCTTGATCAAAAACAGAGCTTTAAGCGGTACCTATAAACTTATTCCTCCAATGAATAAATTACACCTTTTTAAATAAACACACTGACTCAATCAACTTACATCTAAGTACTTATTTACCAATTGCTTTTCCAGAAATTTTCCTTTTTATTTATTAATTTTATTCCCTCAAAGGTTACCTGACTGAAGATAAAACATCTTTTACTTTATACCCTTGGCTGGATGATCAAATGAAAATAGGGGTCAATGAGAGTAGCTAACCCCGAGTAATTTGTATCAAAGGCAGCTGAATGGGGTCACCCAGGTGTGAAGCTGGGATAAAAGTATTTATTCTAGAGTTTTTTATTCACAGATCTACTTCTATTAATTAAGTTGCATTACACATATTTAAGGAGTAATTAGAAAATACACATTCTTTTTGAAATTCGGTACCTACTTATGTTCTTGTTTTTTGCAATCACTGCACGGGCGTTCAAAACGATAGTGGCATTCGATAGAGGCGATTTTTAATTTTCGGTGTGTCGTAAGAATTCAGTCAATGATTTAACTTTGTTAGTACGACAATCTTACGACTGTCACCGATCGAATCAATTAATTATGTTGAGTTGGCACATATTGATGTGGAAATCCTCTTTAAATAAATATCAAACATTCACGTTATGTTGTGAGTTATGAATTTAAAAATATTTAAATATGTTTATCAGTCTCTGACACCTAGTTGGGAGTCAAATAATTTTGTTGGCAGATTTTACAGATACTAAGTTTTTTTTTCTCATTTGAAAGAACTCTCAACTAGCAATATAGAAAAGGTATCCAAAACTTTCGTTGAACAAGTTTATCATTTCACTCGTACATTTCTTAATCCAGCTCCGGCCCGCACTTTACGTTTCTTTTCTTTGTGAAAAATCGAGAGCCCTTGAACTCCCGAACCCGACCCACGATGCTATTGCAAGTCAAGACCTTTGCTCCCTCCTGGCGAAATTAAGACGAATCAACTTAAATTGACCGAAAGGACGGTCTAACTTCCTTGACATTAAAAAACAAAGTCAAGTTTCTTACAACACTTATGTTGCAAATCACATGAATGTAAAACGTCTTACCCCCGAATTCACTAACGACAATCAACGCTAAGCACGTGCTTACGCTCATGCTGTCCCTTTCAGTTCTATTGACATTTTACGGGACAGCATGGGCGTGAGTGCGTGCTTAGCGTTGATTGAAGTTTGTGAATTCGAGGGTTATTGTAGCAGACTACGAATTATGTCATGTTACTTTTAAAATAGTTGCGGCCGTGACACAGTGGTCAAAAATCAATAGCAAGGACTCAACAAACATTACTCTAATTGCAAAATGTAAGTTTCCTAGTCGTTCTGGGATTAATAACCTTACCCCAATCATAATTATAGTTTTAATGGCTTATTCTAATTTATCGCCGAACGTCACGTGAGCAATCCAGTAATAACTGGATTATTTTAATCTTCAATTAATTTGGGCGCCAACAAGTTAATCGAGATATTTTGCGATTAAGTGGCTGAATTGCTAACGAGGTAATTTGGGGTTTTATGAAGGTTCTTGCAGGTTCAGCAGCAGAATTTTAGGGGCCTTAAAGAAATCAGAAATATCTTTATTTAAATAGACCTGTTACAAGTGATTTCAAATCGTCAATAACTAAATCAAACAAACCAAAACTACACTAAAAATAGACTTAAATACTATAATAGGAATAATAAATAAATACACATTAAACAAGCATA
Source organism: Udea ferrugalis (assembly GCA_950022985.1). Lineage (NCBI taxonomy): Eukaryota > Metazoa > Arthropoda > Insecta > Lepidoptera > Crambidae > Udea > Udea ferrugalis. The sequence continues at coordinate 5,112,180 of OX465520.1, forward strand.
ATGTGACTCAACCACCGGTGTCGGAAAGTGGTTTCTGTACTGAGAAGAACCGGCAAGAATCTCAGCAGTTACTCCTTTCAATATGTTCTGTACAATAATCTGTTAGTAAAAAAAGCAATATCGTATGTCCATACTGCTACTATACTTATTTTTGCGTTGCAAACCAAGTTTTTGAAATCCATTATTGTTTGAAGTCATTAATTAGTCACTGCCGCTCAAAAATGTATGCCTGAAAATGCATTTTGTGAACATACATACATAGCCAGGTTTCTGTCGGATACAGCAGTTTTGACGGTGTTTAATTGGAATCGGTTGTTTTTTTGGTGGGTTTGAATTTTATAGACACACACGTAAATTGGAAAAACGAAGTTGGAAAAATTGAGCAGGAAAAAACCAGTTTCAGCATTCGGGAGGTTAAAAAAACATTTAGCCTTAATCAATTTATTTGTGCTGGTGGAAAACTCATATTCAATTACATTTTTCTCCTATGTAAATAATATTTTTGAATTCTCAGTATTTTGTGTGGAAATGGCATAATATAACATTCTGGCTTTAAATAAATCTGCCTGAAGTATTTATACCAATTCAACGCTTTTAATATCTATTTTAATTCATCAACATCATCATGTAAGCCGAAAGACGCCCACTGCTGGGCATAGACCTCCCCCAAGGAGTTATTTTAAGAAGTATATTTAAAATCTGTCTACACTTTCAGTAAATTATCTTTATTACCTATTTTAAACTTCCGGGCTACTCCAATTACTCTATAGATTGCCTATCACACACGTATTTTATTGTAATGGCCTCATTAACAGTTAATTGAAAAAAATATACGGTCAGATAAAGTTAGGTGAATATTTGTTTTTTGGGAAACCGAAGATTTAAACAGCTACAAAAATAAGATTAATTTTTTGTTTGTTTTAACTTTTGGTTTATATTCAGATAGTCTGTCCGCCAAAATATCATTAACGCAGAGAACCTGTTAAAAATATTGAACTACTTCCACCGACTGTTCTCTTTTAAGTTACTTTTATCGACTTAAGTCACAAAGCCGTTTTATTTAGCAAAAGCTTCCCTAAAGAGGCTTGACCTTCTACACCAGCTAATAAAAGCATTTATTGTCCAAGGGTGGCTGTGGGACTCCGATCATGACCTAGTGCCACATGACATCGCCACTCCTCGCGCCGCTCGACCGCTCGCCGGCCTGACACGCACACAATACGCACGTGAGTACCCTGCTGAATGCAGGCTGTCAACACGCAAAGCTTGTAGATATACCTTTACTTTTAAACCAGTTCCAAAATTAGCTTGTAGATATGCCTTTACTTTAAATTAAAAAAAAGAAAGTTTGAAAACAATTTCACGAAAAAGTATGGCAATTTCGAGAAATTGAAAATCCTACTAATATTATTATTGAGAAAGATTGTATGAATGGAGGTGCCGTGTAGCTCTTTCACGTAAAAACTACTGAATGGGATTCGAATGAAACTTTGCAATAATATAGCTTATACATCTGAATAGGACAAGGCTACAATTTATTTAAAAAAAACCTTTTTTTTTCTTACTTAAGTCCACGCGGATGAAGTCGCGGGCAGCCGCTAGTAATTAATATTTATTGTGTAACAAGAATATGTTCTAATACTAATTCTGTTGTGTTCGGAATACTGTTTAGGTCTTCTTGTAATATAGATTCCCCATTTCAAAATAAGATACGAAAATTCGATTCCTTGTTTGTGATTATTTTCTGTAGCACCTAACAATCGTTATTAACCGCATTGATGATGGTACAATTAGTGCGATATGCCTCAGTGATCTAAATTGAGTTTACTTAACTGATCAAACACAGTGAGCTGATGCTTAGCTAACAAGTGTGAAGCGCGTGCCGATTGCTTGGTCAGCAGAACAACAACACTCGGCCTAGTGCATCTACATACAACAACATAACTCCCGAAGCCGTGTCCAAACTGCACTCATTTGAGGGGCCTTATTACGTTCTTTTTACAGCTCACTTTTAGCTCAGTTCACGAATTTCATTCACTGAAATTTGACTAAAACATGCAAAATAAGCTACTACAGCAATGAAGCAAAATCAAGTTTTTTTTTTGACACTATTTACCGCACACAACACGACTTGTGGTACACACGACACGACATACGGTAAATATGCAGCTCAAAAGCTGAGCTTGTGACTAAAACTGTCAGGTTATAAGAGATTGTAATACGGCCTCAGGTATTCTTTGAAAAGCCATCAACTAACGTAGCTGGCCGACTTGGCACTATCGCGCATTACGTTGGTTTTAAAACATAGTAAAAAAGACAAAAACACCAAGTCAATCTTTGCGAATTCTTATTAATATTTTGTGGCTATACTTAATCGAGTAAAACATCAAATGAAAAATATCAATAGTTAAAATTTTAAAAAATATCACAAAAAGAGGTAACTTTCAGAATTTTAGGACGGGCCTATCCAAAGTTCCACTATTTAGGTAAGTGAACTGTTTTCGATTCTATCGACAGTAGATTATCAAGCGGCAGCACTACCTCGTAACGTCGCGTTGGCGCGTAGTATGTAGTTCGTAGCAATGACTGGTCAACCTACGCTGGCTTGCTACGCACTAGCGGTGGTAGAGTGTAGGTACAACATAATTTTCACAAGTCTGCCGACTCTAGGTACAAAACGTACAAACGTTCTACGATAAAAATCGACAGATACAGTTCGCCACAGGATTACGGCGCAAGTTACAAATATAATTCCCAAAATTACATGTGTTAAGTCCGGTATTAAACTGTTTCCGAAATAATTGGCTTACTTAGTGAGTATTTAACACATTGAGTATTCGGAAAATTTTTCATCGTATTTAAGGCCCGAGCTGTGCAGTATATAGTCATTTTTTCTTGTCTTGAACATAATTTTTGGTCTAGTTGAGTTAATGTACCAATTAAGTACTTAAGACTGATCTGAATCCCAGATGGGTAGTCAGAGGACGATTTTTAACGTCATGAAAACACTGGAGATAAACGCTGTCTATGAATTAATAGTTCTTAGTTATAAGTAGTTATTCCAGGTAAATATACCAGAAAAATTCGGCCGGTCTGTTAATGGTCTCGGTAGCATAGTGGTTAGTGCAGTCTCCCGGTTTGCGAAAGATGCGGGTTCGATTCCCGCCTGATGCCATAAGACCAAAATATGTATTTTTCTGGTTTTCCTATCTTTAATAGTTCTTGTCTGTGACTTTGTCGAAGTGTAGCTATTTTAGTCTACCTCTTTAAACGCTGTATTTTCCAGAAACGATAAATTGATTGCTTTAAACGTTTAAATATATTATGTGTTTGACAAACACGTTTTTTTACATTTGTATCACCCATGTAATGGTTTATATTTTCATTGAAAAGGGGCTTTAGGGGTTCAAATTCAATAAACTTTGAATTTTACTAAAAATATACATTTTAATATTATGTATTTATTATTATAGTGTGTATAGCCTTTTATACCACTTCAACCTCTTAACCCGCTTGTCTCGTGTCGTCCTTGAGCTGAGGTAATCACTTTCCAATGGGTAACCAGCTTGTTATATAAAATAGACATTAAATTTCTGGGGCTAATTGATTCATTCATCGAAATACACAAACAATTTTATTCGAATAAACTGTTACAGCTAAATCGATTACTGATGCGAGTTCAGATCGTAAAAACCTCATTCATAATGCAATTACGGGAGGCACGCGCGATCGCGGACACAATCCCGTGAAACAACACAACGACGTAATTGCTGATGTACGTTTGCTCATTTCGACGCCGGAAATTTCATTTAATTCGTTCTTTTGTTTTTTTAGTTCCGATTAATTTAACTATTGAACTTCTAGAGCCTTTATTATGAGGTTTCATGCAATGCGTTGCCGTTACGTCAACCGCTGCATCGTTCTACAAATATTTTCATTTTTTAAGCGATACAACGATGCGTTTAATTGCCACCCGACAGCATCGCAACACCAGCGATTACGTACAGTACAGTAAGAGTCCCAGAATAGATCCCTGGGGAACACCCGAGCTTATGTACAACATAAACCACCCACAGTGACCACCTAACTACCCTTTCTGAGATATCTATCAATCCATTGCTGCAAATTCCCACGAATACCTAGCGCATATAATTTGTAAAAAAGTATGACGTGATCTACATGGTCAAAGTCAGTGTAGATTTATCAACAAATCAAACACGTCCAAGTGCAAGCCACTATCCATAGTTATAGCTACATAATCAAAGAAATACTCATAAGTTTGTTGTTGTACCCATATTGTCCCTTGACGAATCCATGTTGCTGGACTATTTGAGAACAAAATTTTGTCTTGCTAATTTAGGATTCTTGTTCCCAGTTACTGCAGCTGTGGATTTACCAAAAATTCTACTCACGTATTAAAAGCAGTTAATCCAGAATTCCATAGTTCCTACGCAGAAACGACAACACAGAATTGGTGATTTTCCTGTTTGTTTTGTACTCGAATGGGCGAATTCCGTTTTACGCGATAGTCCAGTGCGCTGTCGCACCTGTGGCGTGTAAAATGTATTCAGGTCACAAGCATTGATTGGATGCTAGTGGACCTACGCAAATAAAAAGTAAGTTGCGAACAATCTCACATTTACGAAGCATTGTCCCCAACAAAACATTTTTTTTTAATTTGCTTAAACTGAATTTAACAAAAAGAAAGTCATCTAAGGAATCCATTCTTGTGAAGTTTTTTCATAAAAGCTTTTTTTCCATTTTCTCATAACTTCAAAAATTACTCAAAGATTTTAATTGTTAAAATGTTGCTTTTTTCAAGTTCGTGTACCTTTTTTTCGTCTTAAGGGTTTTTTTTGACGTTATGACTTTTACTGTAAGGCCCTGAAATAAAAGAACACACTTATTATAGTTTTTAATAGAAACTCTAAAAACTTAGTGAAATAGGTAGGTAAGTAGTTATTAAAACAAACTGTTTCATCAAAGTCTATAAACGTCCTATTATGAACAATGTTTCTCGTTAAAGACCAATCAAATTCACCATAGGAAAATAAAACACGTCGGAGGAAAACGTAAAACAAAAAGTTGGATTAGGCTTACTTATTTATAGCCTTTTTATTAGTCTGTCGGCTGTTCCGAGGCCATTACGGTGATTTCGAAGGTTCTGCTGATGCTACGGGCTTAACTACCTTCACAATGGAAAACTTGACGACTAGCTAGAACAATAGCGATTGGATTAGCAAAAAAGGTTGTCGACTTTCCATTCAAGACTTCTTACCCGGCAACAACTGTACGGGGAAAATTATACTCATTATTTTCCCATCAAATAAACAACTTCTATTTATTCAGGACTTCATACAGAAAACAATGATTAAAATAGATTAAATTTGGGTGTCTCTAATAACAACAACTATAACAAACTCTAAAAAGTGTTTTTTACGAGCATAATATAAATGCTGGTGTCAGGACAAGGAAAACAATCTTAAAACTTTTTGTTAATAATTTCCTTACGATGCATTTTTGCATACAAAAACAGATGATATTTTTTTAAATTTTAGTTAGAATAATAATCAATGGCCTCTGCGTCTTTTACCAGACAATTCATGGAGTGTCGTGAGAGTAGGAGCACTTTTTGCTGTGACTAAAAGTAATTATTTTTCTTAACAATTTTATTGGTTTTATTGGTTAGGTTTTTTTACTTTAGGCTTGAACAGGCATTCTCTACTAGTCAACCTTTGGGTTGTGCAGAGATTATTAAGTATAATCTTCATTTTTTACTTTTATTTTGCACAGTGTTGGTGAACATTTTATCTTTCAATCGCTCAGTTTATTGGAAATGGTTTTGTGATATGATGCTCAGGTGGCCTAGTTCTACCTTAAAAAATAACTCCTCACTGAAAATGTAGTCTTAATCTGTTGTTAAAATGGTCGGTAGTTAATGTAAGGGTGAGATAGCTTTTCGCCCTGTGGTTCAGGGTGCAAGAATTCGACCACGGTCCCCCCCGCCTGTCGTAAGAGGTGACTAAAGGGGGCTTTCGGGGTCGTTGGGAGTGCATACGGCGGGGGTGTGTGCCTTCATTACAATTGACCCCAGCTAAGGGCGACGGTATGGGGTGACCTCACATCGCCGTGCACACTGGCGAGTGTTAGGAGGGAGGTACAACTCACGGCAGGGGAGCCAGAGAAACCCCCGCCTTTTCCCGGAGGGGGGATGTCCGTAAACGGATTCCCCTCGTCAAAAAAAAAGGGTGAGATAGCTTGGTAGTTGAGATAACCTTAACTTAAGTCAACTGAGTGCGATTTTTTGAAATGTTCACGACGTTCAGTTATTAAATAACGTCAGACAATTAATGGAGTTTAATTTAAACTGCAGCATTTTTGCTATTTTTAAAGAGTCCTTATACAAAACTTGAGTTGCGAATCTAGCAAGAAGTTCGCTTTAATAGAGTTTGGACTAAAGCCAGACAGACCGTTTCATAATTACTTTATCTCAGAACTAACTTCTTCAATTTTAACTTCAGTTTAAGTTTCTAACTTTTCAGGAAATTGTTTATAAGATTAATTTGGGGTTAGTTATTATGGGAAAAGGCCTTCTTAACTTTTCTTCATGCTTTTTCTTAATCCATATGTGGATATTGTCATGTGATACGTTAATGGAAGAGTTAACAGTGCAATAGGTCATTGTAAAATTTGCCCAAAACCGAGTCATATAATAAATAACCCACATGGGATGCAAAATAAACATCAAGTGAAGTTACTTAAAATAAGAAAGATACTTTATTTCACACAAAACAAAGCAATTGACAGGTAATTTTTTCATGTTGATGTACAATTTAGGCTGTGTTGTTGCCGAAGCAATTGTATCCACACAAATCAAGCGAATGCAATATGACAGGAAGCTTCCTCCTGCAAGTCTACAAAAACGTTAATTAAAGAAAAAAAAATGCTGTCTTTTGAGAATGTCTCATTGTTATTCCTTATTGAAAATCTTCGTAAAAGTTATGGCTATGATATTCTGATGACATATTTCCAATACAAGGCTAATTAGTATTCCATTTTCGTCGTTTCCGTAAGACCTACCCCGCCCACACAATCCAAACCATATTTATTCCGAAGGTCATTTAATTTCCACCGCAGAAACCAAAGCTCTTATTAATTCATCAGTAAAACGTAAATGAGAACTGTTTATTTTTTAACCCATAAATGTTTTGTTTACTAGAACTAGTGGGAGCTGAGTTGTGTTGCCTCCATGTTGTATTTTTATGAGTGAAATATAAAAGTTTTCCTTAGCGTTCCTCGTAAACAAAGTGATGTACTTTTTATGTTCCTAGCTGTTTATTTGTTTAGAAGCTTGTGGTTTATTGATATTTCTTTGAAATATGGCCTCGTTTATGATAAGTTGTTGTTTTGTTATGAATCGAGAAAGATAATACAGGTTAGATAGAAAAGCTAGTGAATAATAAGGTTGAGTTGAGGTTCTTATTCTCATTGAAATCCTCTGAAACATTATGATTGTAGTTAATGTTTTTGTATTTTTGAAACATCTATGTAAGCATACAATATTATATTTTCAATACATTATATTAATAGGTAATTAATATACCTACAGGGTGTTTCAATCACGGTAACTAAATCACTTATTTTTCACTGCACTGAACTTTTTGAGGAAATTCAGGCATTTTTCAAAGTAAATTTTTAGAAGTTAGCAAAGTTTACTTGAGTGAATAGAAAAATGACTTTGATTCGCATCGCTCAATCAGAATCGCTGGAAATGAAACTCTTAAGCTTTACCCATACCTCGATTTTTTTAAACGCTTAAGTAAATACATAAGCGCTTATGTAAATACATAAGCAGTATTTAGATCTGATGAAGTGGTGCTCATTTGAGCACCTCTTCATCAGATCCTGAATACTGAAGTGGTGTTCACTGAAGTCTTAGCGTAGACACAGCGTGTAGTCAGACTATTCCTGCAGTTCTTCTAGAAGAAAAAATTGTTCCAGGTAGCTCGAGGATGTTGGCACGCTGGCTGCTCGTTTGCTGCGTGGTGCTGTGCGCGCGGCCGGCACACCCGCAGGGCGCGCAGCAGTGTCCGGCGCCGAACACCATGACGCCCTGCAGCTGTACTGTCAAGAAGAATGGACTCGACATCCTTTGCGAGTTCACTGAGCAACAGCATATACAGAAGGTAATATTTTTAGTTAATTATAGCAGAACCTGCTGCATGGTTGGCACCCGAAAGAGAATGCTTGTCACATAAAATCGAGATGTTTTCGGTTTAAAAAATATGTAAAGACAACTTTTAACTAGCTGAAGTGATCATATCTCAATGTTTTGTTGACATTTAACTGCATTGGGCAGAGCCTCATTTACCCTTCACCTTGCTTGTCAGTCTTGATTCCCTAAAGGCCAACCTTCCTCGTGAGCCAGAGTCTGGAAATATGTACCGGGGGATGTATATAAATTTCAAGTATCTAACTACAAATATATTGTATATACATGATTGTTACCTATTAATGTTAAGTACCTATGTAGAGTCCCTCGTTTTGTATTGTGGCTTGCGCCACCTCACGGTCGAGGTGTTTCGTAGTTGATTTTGAATTGTTACAAAACGGACAGTTCATCAACGTGTCGAAAACAAGGAACATGAAGACTTTCTCATGTGAATGATGAAATTATGCGAATAAAGTTTATTTCTTTTATAAAACCATATTTCTTAAGTAATAAAAAAATTAAAACCTTCATCACCTGCGCAGCAAGCAGGCAACGTCCAAACAAATGGGACCAGCTTTCAGTTTCTGTCTGCTTACTAACCTAATAATTTTGTTGTAGGCCATGAACACACTACGCTCGAAGCCGATGATAATCTTCTACCTGAAACTGAGGCACAACAACTTGGCCAAACTCCCTGCCTACATATTCCTTGGACTGGACATCCGCCATCTTACCGTCCACAACAGCAGCTTGGCAGTCATTGAGGACTCTTCACTCAGTTCTATTGGTAAGTTTGTCAGATACATAACATAACATAAACGGCCTTTATACGTCCCACTGCTGGGCACAGGCCTCACCTCAACTATGAAGTGGAACGAGCCATACTCCAACACGCGGGCTCAGTACGGATTGTCGGAGGGGTGTAAGGTTAGTGAGCAACCTTAATGTCAGATGTTATCAACCCGCCCTAAGACCTCTGACTTGGCTTAACGACTGACATCTGGCGACGTCAACCGAGACCAACTGCTTAACGTGCCTTCCGAAGCGAAGATGCCCGAAATACACATCACTAAATTTCGATCGGGGTGGTCACCCATCCCATTTCCGACCCGGCGTGTGTTGCTTTACATCGTCGCTGATCACTGTCACAATTGCGCCACGGGCACCTCCAGATTTGTCAGATACTCTCACTGAACCCACGTCAGGCACCAGTATCTTACAGTACAGGTTGCGTTTTTTCTACAAATTTATTTAAATACCTAGCTTAAGTACTATTGTGAAGAGAAAATAAATAAATGGTTTTATCATCACTAGCAGTTTTTCAGGTAAATGCATGACAATATTGACCACACTAATATCACAATAGTGCCATAAAAAAATCTGTCCCTTTTCGTTTTGTATACATAATTATGTAAAAGTACCTTTTTGATTTGGGTGATTATAACAATGATTTCAGTGTTAAATAGAACACGAGACGATGGATTGTTGACGACGTATGAATTTTACACGTGGCCGTGGATTATTAGTAAGCGAATATAAAGGTTCTGTATCCTCTAGGGCACACTGCTAATGGAGCTTATTAGGCAAACCAAGAGAGGAAGATGTGTGGTTGGCGTGCGCTATAAGTACCTACTGCCTTGCTATCGTCAGCTATACCTGTAGAATACCACTTAAACTGCTGGTACATACATTAAATTGACTAAATTTTCGCTTAATTAGGGCAAAACGTTGCCCATCAACGGTAGGCAATTTTAAATAACAGGTTTCTATTCTAATAATTCCCACGTTAATAGTATTGTAAGCCACAAATTGCATAGATCTTTGACTTTTATAAATCAGTGGGTTTATGAACATTTTCCGTTACATAAAAAGAACTTCGGTTGTCGACAAACGACTATATCGAATGACGGGTTAGCGAACACGCTGTCAGGTCTGCTGCTAGGTCAACTAGTGACTATGGCGTCACGGTATCGATATACATTGTTGCGATATACGAGTAAGTACTCGTTATAATCTCTAGGAGGAATACAATCGAGTACTTCCATTGGCTAGAAAATACTTAGGTATTAACTGGAACTTAAGTTACTTTGATTTAGTTAGTCGCTTGAATTACTAGATGAAAACTATAAAAGAATCATGTAAATATCAAAATTTATATCCTAGCTTCCTAAACCTCCTATGGCACATTATTGCGGAACATTCGCCTAGGTTATTATTTACAACATTCGGCTGTGGCGAAATATTTTCGATACTTTCGGCCGCAGCTTAGCTTTATCGTACCAAGCGAAACATCAAGAGTAAAGTTGAAGTTGTATGTATGACTCGCTGTGGGAAAATCAATCTAAAGCCACTGGATACAACAATGGTTTATTTCATTGCGGCCGGTTCGCCGGTTGAGTTGCAAAAGACCGATATCGACCAGCGATGCTATAGTATCAGTACAAAGCTCTGTTGTATAAACCGACTGAACTCATGAAACTCATTTGAAACTACAGCCATTTACTGGTACGCGGATTAACCTTTCTTTAAATATCTTTACTAGTTGCAATCAAGCAGCGCCTTTTGCTACCCTATAAAGGTATGTACTTAAAAGCTTTACTTTTATATATTTTTACTTAAGGTTGTATCACTTGCCGCAGTATCATTGATTACAAGCGTTAATAATACTTCTTAATTATCATAAAACTATACAGGGAGTCCTAATCAACGCTGTTGTTGATCGAATAATGGACCAATTTGTTATTCAACTGGTATACACTTGCCGACGTTTGTTGTATAATTGTTCAGATGCGTATTATTGGCTAGCTGTTGAGTTAATTATTGACGTTTCCGTACGTAAAATATACGACACTTCCTTCCGCGTACGTCAAAAAAATGGTATAGTCTCCGGGCGGCGGTATTTCCGGAGGGATACGACATTGGGGCCTTCAAGAAAAAAGCGTATTCCTTCCTAAAAGGCAAGCACCACAGCGGTACTGTTGCGGTTGTCCATGGGCTGAGGTGTATATATTACTGAACCCTTTCTTCATTTGACAGGTAACAAGCTCACCCAGTTGGACGTGTCTCAGAACAGCCTGGCGACGATACCTACTTCGTCGTTCACCCACCTCAACCACCTACTCATTCTCAACATGAACCACAACAAGGTAAGATGATGGAAATGATGAAGAATAGGCACCTTATACTGCTGTCAAAAGAAGCATTTTGCAATGGTTCTGTAAGAGTTCTGAATTATGCTAAGCTAATGTCTCGCTCAAAGCTTGCGAACATGGATGATCTTAAAAAACCAAGTTTGGATCTTTTTTTCGTCCTTCAATATTTTGTGATCGTGGTATGTAATATGTTTCTTTTTTAATTTTGAATAAGATAATTTATTTTTTTAAAACTGTCATTTTTAACATTGAAGGTTCGTATAAAAACAGAATAAGTAAATCTGAATTTGTGAATTAGTGAAACTACTAATCCTACTTGTTTGAAAACTCCTATTAAACTATTGTTCTGTCCCTCGTGTTATTCTTCCAATTGCAATGCGATATTTCAAAAAAAGGCATACTACTCTAGTTTCCACTGTATAAAATGGTATCTGAAGCGTAACATTTGTTCAAAGGTAACCGCAGTGCACAACAGAGCTTTTATGGGCCTTGACACACTGGAAATACTTACTCTGTACGAGAATAGGATATCTGTCGTCGACGGCGAGGCTTTCAAGGGGCTGGAGAAGTAAGTAGCCGGCAGATAATCTGCAATAGTTTAACAAAATAATGCAGTCGTTTGGTATATTTTTCCGGGGTATACCTACTTGTATAATCTTTTAAATATTTTTGAAGAACATTTATTTTTGTCGTCCTGTGTTTTTTTTAATTTGTATGTCTTAACAGTTATTTGTTTTTTGTAAGAAATATTATTTCTCTCTTTCTTTATCCTGGTTGCACGATTCTGCACTTCAGTGAAATAAAACGGATTGGCAGACGAGCAGTATGTTGGCAGAACTACCTATAATCTGACATACTCGTAGCTACTTTGTTGGCCTCATATTTACGCTGTGTCGGAAGTGACCAATGTAGAACTACATGGATGATATTCCACTTGTGTGTCCAGTTTTTAACACCGCAACATCCTAAGTAAATTATTGCATAACCCTATTGAGTTATTAGTCTCTGAATCACAAACTAAACGCGAAATACTTCTTCAAACGAATGCATTACCAACACGACACCACTACCAGTATAATAAAGTCCCCAATCACCGCAACGCGGGCTTTGCAACTCGTGTTAAGTTATACTGGTTATTGACAAATTAAACGACACGGGCAGACCGGCGGCTTAACACATAGTACACAAAGCCGTTTGTAAAGCATTTTGAATATGAACCTTGCTACATTGAAATAAGCGTTTGTAGGGAACTTTTTGCACTTGTCATACATCGGAAATTGTTATAAAGTTAGACCAATAAATTACAAGGCTGTTCAGCCGGATTACCGCTTTGATCTCACGCAACAGCTCACTTACTGAATTGCGACGGGAAAAATATATAATTGGCTTTTAAGAAAGTTTAATTCATCTTGACACGGAATAAATTATTTTTTGTATTTCAATGAAATGTTCTAAGTATTGTTACTGAGCTTTGTGCTCTATTTACAAGCTAAGATTGCCAGATTTACCTAAATGTTACATTTAGCTATTTATGTTGATAAGTCTTTGCCCTTCAATGATGATTGTCAAGAGGCAACATTCAAAAATGCTACCCAAATAAAAAAAAAATTACTGTCTACGACATGCCCGGCTACCCATTTCCGGTCATACCTACTTGCTCTGTTGCAAAGGATTATCATTTGGCAAGAGCAAAATAAAACAACGGAAATGGGTAGTGTGATTAACAGTTGGCTACTAAACATATATATTATACTTACTACTAAATTATTTATGTTATTAGCTAAAACTTGATTCAGATGGAATATTCATTGATGATAAAACAAGTTCCTTTTAGTCCTATTTTTTTTAAAATGGCATTGATTCTCCTAGAATAAACCACTTGCCGTGATTGTATTGACTTGAAAATTAACTTGATGTTTTAGGAAGCTGAAAAGACTGAATCTGGGCGGTAATGACCTGACAGCAGTGCCGCAGAAAGCCCTGGCCCTGCTGGAGAACTTAAAAAAACTAGAGATGCAGGAAAACAGAATTGCTTCAATTACTGAAGGAGATTTTGCAGGTAATTCAAGGCCTGGTAGGTAACTCACGCGGCGTGTCTTGTGAGTCTGACAGACCCGAAAAACCGTAAAACCAATAGACGATTATTAAATCTATTATGAAATCTAAAATAATTCAAAACAAAATGAGATAACTATTACCTATAGTTATAATAATAAATCACTTTTGAAATAGCATTGTATGTTATTTCTAACTTGCTAGAAAAGCAGTTAGAAATTGAAAATTGTTTAAACCCATTTCAAATTGCGCTGAATATTAACGAATCAACTTCATTCATCAAACCCTCATTAGATTCAACAACTTCGCCTCCTCCACAAATACGCTTGCCTGAGCTGAATGCGTAATTCTACGCTAATTTATTTTACAGGTCTACGTAACCTAGATTCCCTGGGTTTAGCTCACAATCAGCTGAAAGAAATACCGTCACAGGTGTTCTCACATCTGACGATACTGAACTCTTTGGAACTCGAAGGGAATCAAATCCAGAGGATTGATGAGAAAGCCTTTGCAGGACTAGAAGGTAATGTATTCATGAATAACGTTTTTATTTCGTTTTTAGATTTACTGACGCAGACCTTTTTCGATTCTCTTTTTGTTACTTTTGCATATTCGGATGTAAAAAATATATCGAGCATCTATTTGAAGACTTTCCATTTGTTTTGACCATTGTTTTAATGTGCACAATTATAACTACACAGAGTGACTTTAAAAATTGTAAGCCGAGCAAATAAAAATTCCAATTCGACTGAAAATGTCCTAGACTGATGATATTACCTTTTTGCTCACATTTTCCAAGAATAAAAGAATCACTGTCATCTCTCATCGTCCGAAACATATCAAGCTCTAGGGATCCTGTCACATTTTTACGAATACTATCTATCCTAAATAAATAAAGCCACAAAACTTATTTTAATAATATTTGGTTACGTTTGTTTCGTAGAAAATATATTAATCACTAACTTTGACTGTGATAATTGGGATTCCCGGAACATAGCGCGAGTCTGTGAATATTGCCAAATGCCAAATGGAACGATGATTTTGTTCTGGTATTGTATGCATAATACCTACATTATGCGTACTTATGGTTTTTAAATATCACCTGATACATAAAAACAATGTTTCAAAGTGTAAAAAATTGAATACATAAACGGCCTATATACGTCCCACTGCAGGGCACAGGCCTCACCTCAACTATGAGGTGGAACAACCCATACTCCAACACGCGGGCTCAGTGCGGGTTGTTGGAGGGGTGTAAGGTTAGTGAGCAACCTTAATGTCAGATGTTATCAAGCCGCCCTTAGGCCTCTGACTAGGCTTAACGACTGACGTCTAGCGACGTCAACCGGGACCAACAGCTTAACGTGCCTTCCGAAGCACGGAGATATCCTAAATACACATCACTAAATTTCGGTCGGGGTGGTCACCCATCCCATTTCCGACCCGGCGTTGTGTTGCTTTACAACAGCAATCGTCACCGATCACTGTCGCAACTGCGCCACGGGCACCTAAATTGAATATGTATCAATTAATAAGGATCTAAATCGCTTTCAGTTACTTTTTATAAACTCAATGTTTACCCTCTTTGCAATGTTTTTCAATAATATTATGTCTAACTAAACTATTGATAGTTTCCATTCATTTTTTTACTAGATTATAGCCAATGAATATAGGCAAATTCGCAGAGTTTGACTCGATAAAATTGTCTTACTATGTTGTACTCGTATTATGTTCTTATGTTTAATTTACTATGTTTTAAAACATCCGAAATGCGCTAAGGTGGCTACTCGGCCAGCTACAGCTCGGCAGCTTTTGAGGAATACCTGCGCTTAACTTTTGTTGGTATTACCATAATTATTTTTGATTTGCACTGTTTTTATTGGTTAATTTTAATAAACCTGAACATTTTTGTTACCAAATTACCTATTTGGAATATTCATTTTTGATAACCACCAATAAGCGCAATTAACATTATCAATAATTACGAGCAGGCTTGGTGGTTGCAATGTTGCGTGACGTTGTTGCACGCAAATTGGCGATGTCTGAATCGGAACCTATTTTAATTGTTTATTTTTTAAAATCTTCCAAATATACGTTAGGTCGACAAATAATTTACTTATCATCCTCGTATTTAGTTTCTGCTCTATCTGGATAATCATTTGTTGGTAATACTTCTTTCGTCTCCCGTAATATAGGTTTGCGCTTGTTAACAAATAAAATTCAATGTTTTATTTTTATTTATTTTATTTCTTCACCATTTCAATATTTGTTACACTGTTCACATTTAACATAGCTTTTTAAAAACCACTAAGGTTAATAGTTCAAAACGATTGTGAGTTTACATTTTTACTTACAATTTAGGTTAGTTAATTTATTATTGTTAGCGATGTGTATTAAACAGTAGTAGGTAACAAACACGGCATTAAAAAAAAACAAGCAGTTACAGTAGATCGAGAAAGTACTGTTTAAGCTTAAACATAACACTTTTCTTCGTAATACCGTCCACTAATTCAGACGGCATATTATTTATTAGGCGAAGTACAATATAGTAAAAATGAGTTGTTCTCCTTAGAATATTTGCAATACCTCCGGCTCGGAGACAACCGCCTGCACGAAATTCCCTCCGAGGCCTTGCGTCCCCTGCACCGCCTGCGGCACCTGGACCTTCGCTCCAACAACATCACCTACATCAGCGAGGATGCGTTCACTGGCTACGGGGACTCTATCACGTTTCTAAATCTCCAGAAGAACATGTAAGTTGGCATCAAAATCATCATCAAAACTTTTATGATTATATTTACAGTGTCCAGTATTGTTTTTGAATTCTGTTTCAAATTATTTTCTTAACAAGTGAAAGTATTTTAATCACTGATCAAGCTCAAAGGGAAAACTTTAAAAATAATCGTAGTATTATAAATATCTCGATAATACACAGTGAACTCGTATTTGTACACGACACATTCTCTTAAGAGTATATTTGTTCACAGCAAACCAACAACACATAAACTACTGTCCAATTAATAATTATTAATTTTAATGAATAATTTAAATACACAGATAATGATGTCCAATTAACCAATCCCATTTCTCGGAATGAAGTTCCATTATTATGAATATGCCGGAACCAATTCTTGGAATAAAATTCCAATAATACAATCTGATATCTCGGAATAAAATTCATATATTAAACCAATCCAATTTCTCGGAATAAAGTTCCTATTTACCTACCTATACATATATCGTTGTATTTAAGTGCAGTGAGTTAAAATATTTCAAAATGATTTATTTTATAGAATGACTGGGTACGTTAGCTAAGACTTGTATGAGCACTAGTCGCATACTTTTTGCTTGACATAAAATATTGTTTGACAAAAGCAAAAAACAATGAGATTGATTGCGGAAAACCTAAACGAACAAGTGTTCAAAGAACTTGAAGCAAGATTAATTATAAAGAATTTAATTATTCAGTTTGATTACGGCATACATTTTCTTAGGGCTACATTACCTTAGCTTTACGATTTGTTAATTATTATTCTTCTCCCTCATTTAAATTTAAATGCCCTTCTAGATTAATTAACAGAGTTCACTCAACTAGATTAAGGTTGGCCTCAATTATTTCTTGATTGATTACGAATATAATGTTATTGCTATCTCGTGCCTCTTAGCTGTATTCATCAAAGTTTTGCCATAAACATTCCGAGAAAGAACATGCTTTTGTTTTCACCTGATTGGAATAAGGCTTAAAATCGTGTACTTTTAGGGTATCCCTGTAATTTACGCTGTAAAGTTCCTGTTGCTGGTTCAGGAGGAACTTTATCGCCTTTGTTTTGTTCCTAACTTTGTTTTACTTCCATATTCGGTTGCTATGGTAACACAGCTCACTTTGTTACTTCCTTTGCAATTAGGATTCATCAGCTGCCGACCATGGGCTTCGATAACCTCAACTCGCTGGAAACCTTAAACCTGCAGAACAACAAACTTCAACATATTCCCGAGGAAATTGTGGAGCCCATTTTAGATACGCTTCGCGTAGTTGATATTATGGGTGAGTTTTAGTTACCTAAATGAAGCTTAGACTGAGAACAGTTCGTTCAATAGAAAGATTGAACAAGATCAACTAAAAAAATAGGTTAATGTGACCACTTTTTTTACTGATAATTTTTACCAAAATCTTGTGTCCCAAATTAACTGAAGCTCGTATCACGGCCCGGGTGTGAGACTGATAAATATACTTCAATATTTTTTGCAAATATTATACTTACTCACACTTACTCAATAAACTTTCTTCAGATAACCCCTTGATATGCGACTGTGAGTTGGCATGGTACGAAGCCTGGCTGGCTGGACTGCGAGACCGTGACGACGAGATGATGCAGAAGAAACGCACCGTTTGCACCATGGTCAACGAGCACCGGGAGTACAGCGTCGCCAAGATGCCTTTGGAGAAGATGAGCTGCAAGAGAAAACCCGCGTACGGACGGACCTCCAGCGCACCCTCTAACGCACACTCCATCAGCATCGTCGCCAACGCTCTCGTCGTAGTCCTCGTCAGAACACTCTAGAATAATAAAGTAATTTAAACCTTTCCTTTTATCCTCGTTCATTTTAGCGAAGACCAACTCTCGGGTCAGCTGTGGCCGGATGGCCCGAGGACAACGTCTTCGCAAGTAAGTTTTGTTCAAATCGTGAAACGTGATGAATTTGTGCAATAAAATACGATACATATCAATTTTCGGCTGACAAAAAAGAATAGTTTATTGGAGCGGTAGCTTGATAAGATGTTGGTGATCTAAAGTAAAGTTGAGTAAATTAGTGTGATACGGTATTTTTAAAATTAGAAGACCTCTTACGGTATGCCTTACTTTAGAGTAATGTACCAAGAAGTAAGTTGAGATTCATTACACCAATTGTTGATAAGTATCACTGAAGAGCATCTAAATTTTGTAATTAATAAGCTTCACAAGAGAAACGAAATTCGTAAAATGACTTATCGATGTGAAGTTAGGCAATTTCTAGCACAATTTTTAGTTCAATTTACAAGCCCTTGATATTAAAATTTTAATATTTTTTATCATTTACCCCTGCCTTTACGATTGTAATTATAGGAAGCTTTTATGCATTTACGATGTTGACTAATATAATATTATTATATCTATACTTGTAAGCATTTACCGAGAAGGTGTGTTAAGCTATATTTATGTACCATTTACATCTATCTTCAATATGGTTGAACACTGTTGTCAGTTTTAGGATTTTACTTATTTGGACGACTATACATATATACATACCATCGGATATTATTTATATTCAACTTACCCTAAAATATAGTTATGTCTGTCAAAGTTGCAGGCTTTAAATTAGTTACAGTTACTGCAAAAGTTCCAGCTGTCTATATTTTAAAGCCCACTTCACTTTGAGTGACATTTCATATTTCGGAGATAAGTGTAGTTTTTTTATTTGTTTTACAGGCTCCTCAGTGCTTCCAGTACTTTTGAAATATTATCTCAATTCTTACATTTGTTTGATGCTTCATCTAAATACAGTTAGAAATTTTGCTGAAATCATAAGCTATAAATAAACATGATAAAATTAAATATATTTATTTAAAATGAAATTATTACACGAATTCACAAAAATAATAATGTTCGATTTGCAGTAGTTTAGGTGTAGGTAGATAAGTGTTAGGTAATTTTGTCGAATTCAAGAGAGTTAATTCGTTGATGTAGATTTCTTGATAATATCAGTTCAATGGTAAGTTTGAGAGCCGATTAAAGTTATATTTTTTCAGTTATTGCATTATTTGTACGAGGCTTGACAAGCTATGTTAATTTAGCTTTACAATTTTATGTTGATAGGTTCACAGCGATTAAATTGCTGGTAAAGATTTATCGATATTAGGTAGTCGAGTAATAAATGTGACTTTAGACATCTTTTGCTGGCCTCTTCATTTTGCCAATTACTAAATAGGATATTGCAATAAACTTCCTTAGTAGGTATCTTATCACATTGCTTTTAATTTTACTTTTACATATTTATATACCATAGTGAAAATTGTTTGAATTTCATTGGTTCCTTCTATTGGTCGCAAGACATTGTATATTTAAAATATCATAATCGTAATATAAGTGATAAAATGTAACCAAAAACATATCCCTTCGCCTGTATATCATATTTAAGTGTAAGGAAATTATATTTACAAAAGGAAAACGTGGAAACTTGTAGTATTGATACTAATAACGGTATTGTGTGGGATAAAAGCTTTGGAAGTTGTTGATTAATGAAGATGAATCCGGAAGACCAATGTAATAATACTATTTATTTACCCCCACTCTTCTAATGTATGACTATAGTATGAATGAAGCACTTTAAAACTATGAAAAAAATGTTGATGCAAGTGAGACGCGAGATTGAATACGTACCTGCGTATTCTATTTACAAGCGCTAACACTTTTTTCAAAAGATTCCTCACCGCGAGTATTTGCTTGTAATGTAACATTATTGATTACATTTGACCATTACATCACTGAGCAAGGTGACGGTTTACCACTAAAAGAATCAGTTGTAGCGCCTTGTTCAGCTGCAGAAATTTTAAGATCATACACACAATGATTTATCAATAGGTAGATAGGTTACTTGTGCAAAAAAAGTGGCGAAAGATTCAGACACCTGAGCAAAGCATTGACTATATTGACAGTCTGTATCACAACATGTATCTATCTCGTTTACGCTCTAGTGTACTGTCTTATTCACACGTTATAACACGGTTAAATTAACTACGTTGTACCCGGAATTTTTTGACTTCGCCTTTTTTATTGTAATATCATTGCATACACATACTCGTACATGCGCTCACGACTATGTTCCGAACGGGGTATTCACAGGCAGACTGATCGCTATGGTGAATGTGAAATGTACATTGTACATTTCACATTCACCATAGCGCTCAGTCCG
Source organism: Udea ferrugalis (assembly GCA_950022985.1). Classification (NCBI taxonomy): domain Eukaryota; kingdom Metazoa; phylum Arthropoda; class Insecta; order Lepidoptera; family Crambidae; genus Udea; species Udea ferrugalis. The sequence goes on from OX465520.1 coordinate 5,132,550, forward strand.
AATAGTAACATCACTCCAAGCAACAAAATATTTGCTTTATGAATACTAAACTATCCACGACCGTTTGAGTAGATAATAGCTCGAAATTTAATGTGAGATTGTTCCATTACATGTGAATATTCGCTTTGAGGGAGTAATTTCATATTTTCTCTTTATATTCACTTTAATCAAAATATCAGTGTCGGTAGATAAAGCACAAATATACACAAAAATATGCACATGTATGTAAAATTGTTATTATGTCGTAAGTCAATATTACCTAGAGTCAAAACAACCTGATAAATAAGGCAATCTTATTGTACCGTCTCGATATATTGTAGTTGAACTTTTATTGTACGTCATATTTCAATGTTAAATGTCGTGTTAAAAATGTTAAATATATTTATGTGAAAAGTATATAGTGCTTGTCAAAATTAGATGTAATCTGACGCAAGTTAAAATTATGTTTGTTGCGTGAATTGTATGAGAAATTATGGATATTATGCATATTTTATAGCATGTAATATACATTATGTAGTTATATTCCATTTTTAATGATGGAACCTAAATGGGAACCAGCATAATACATATCCGGTGAGTGGGGTCAATATTACCCTCGCTAGCCAATAAATTGCATATCAGCTAGAATTAAGTCATAATAATCTATTGTATGTACCTTTATATCCATTGTTGTGTGTTTATATTATACTATTTACTGTTGTACAACTGTTGTGGCATGAATGAATATCGCTTGTGTGTCTTTTATGGTATTAACTCTTGCTGTTAGCTTATCCTTTTGTAACCATAGTTTAAAACACAATTACCAATGTTATTTGTTATTATTGATATAATTACATTTATATCTTACTAAATTAGAAAGTTGAAATTCTCACATAATACAAAAATATCCTTGTCATGCTCTTATTCAATTATTTTATACATTGTAATGAGGACAATTAGGCATTTCTGCTCAAATTAAAAAAATCTTAAACGCCTCTACGAAACAAAATTTAACCGCAGAGTCAACCTAGAAATCTCACGCAAATTGTTGTAATTCCTATACTTATTATGTTGAAATTTTGAGGTTGTTAAGAATACCATGAACCGGGTAAATTTTAAATAATTTATTCAAAGTAGTTATTTATCACAAAATAATCAATAAAAATATTATTGAATTATTCATGCTTTGGATCATTTTAATATTATATTCTATTTATTAGTAAATTGTCCATGATTGTTTGTTACTTAAGTGTTTATAGTCACATTTATTATTGTAATTAAATGTAATTGTAGGAAATCTAAGTCTATTATTGAGATTTTACTGTAAAGGTGTATTTATTTAATTTCGGTTCAATAAAAATTTAAATATGACTAATCACTGTAGTTTTATTGAAATAACTTTAAACCTTTTAGACTACAATGAACTCTATTTTAGGCCTTATCCTACTCTACAACCAGAGCTCAAGTTTGAAGAATGGCACTCTGAAGTAAAAACTATATCTCATGTGTCTCGTAAAATGTCAATAGAACTGAAAGGGACAGACTCCTCAGGGATGCTCTCTTAATTCGCGTTTGTGAATTCAGGGGTAAGCCGATTACCATTTTAAAAATATTTGCAAACAAATGAAGAAGAATACCAATTCAAGAAGCCAATAGATTAAAGTCAGCGTTGTTTCCTGATCACGGTGGTGATGAGATTTGGCGTAAGCCAGAACAGCTTAATAGGCTGGAAAAGCTCTATCATTAATCATTAGTTACAAACTGATAAATGTTGGTATTCCGACTATATCTAAGCTAGAGTTCACGTTTACGCCTTTCGAGGCGTAGGTACACCACACAACGCCGAAGCGACTCAAAAATCGTTACAGTTCAAGTGTCGTGTTATTATTCAATGTGGTTCGACGCTTTAGCGGAGCTTGTATCACCCATGAATGTTTAATAAATAATGATTCTCACACCAACCCAACAAAAATATTCGTCATATATTTGCCTCAGGTCACAATCGAATCTACAAAAGCCAACAAGCCAGTCACATTGTTTTCATTTACACCTAGTATGTAAAGATAATTAATAAGTGAAAACCACAGTTTTTCATTTCGGTCGATATTCCATTAGTCGACGTCAGAGTGTACAGTCAGAGAATTTATAGTTGCAATTAAGTTTTAATAGCTTTCGGTTGTATTATTTTTGTAGCTTAAAAAATATGAGCAGGGTTTCTGAACGCAGTAACAATTCTTGCGGTATGTCAATAGTCACTTTTTTCAATGCAAACAAAAACCGCTGTCGGAACTTAAGGCCACGACCAACGGTGATTTTAGGATTAAGTGTGCTGTCAGGTGACGAGTGTAGTTATTTTATTTTAGCGTTAGGGATAATGCATTATCGTCTTACTAAAGACGCGAGTTCGATTCCCGCCTGAAGCCAAGACTGAATGTCTTTTTCTGGTTTTCCTATCTTCAGTGTAAAGTTGACTGGAAGCTAGAACCTTAGCGCATTTACTGTCTTAGGCTAGAGCTATGATTGAGTCTTAAAGCCGTTTTATGCGAAAGAAAAAATCTTAGTCGGAAAGTGAATAAAAACAAAAAAATTACAACGCTCCATGCTTACTTTCATTGACCTTGACCCCACTGTTAACAACGTCACCGTGTTTCAAGGGCACACCAAGACACATTACTTTGTCGTTAACGGAACCTGTACTTAAAATAGCCATCAATACTAAGTAATTCACGTTCTAAGTAATTTATGGACGTTTACACGCATGCTCTGACTGATTAGTCATATTTCTTGTAAAAGTCGAAACTGGGTTATTACGTAGGTACTAACTTAACTAATAAATACAAAAAACATCATTTAACATTATTCCGTGCCCGTGGCGCAGTTGTGACAGTGATAGGCGACGATCGCTGTTGTAAAGCAACACACGCCGGGTCGGAAATGGGATGGGTGACCACCCCGACCGAAATTTTTTGATGTGTATATCCGGAATCTCCACGAAAGGGACGTTAAGCAGTTGGCCCCGGCTTACGTCGTTAGATGTCAGTCGTTAAGCCTAATCGGAGGCCTTAGGGCGGCTTGATTACATCTGACATTAAGGTTGCTCACTAACCTTGCACCCCTCCAACAATCCGCACTGAGCCCGCGTGGTGGAGTATGGCTCAATCCACCTCATAGTTAGGGTGAGGCCTGTGCCCAGCAGTGGGACGTATTTAGGGGGTTTATGAACATTATTCCAGACAGCGCAGTCCAAAGCAAAGCTTGTATTATAGGAACTTGATTGAACTTGAACTGTACACAATTTGATAGGTATTATAAAGTTAGCAAAAGGAATAAACATGGTGACAGGAGAAAACCTCAGCGGGGAGAAGTTTATTCACAATAAAAGCTCGAACAATAGAATAAAGCCAATTTAACCAGCCGTTAGAAACTAACTGCGGTGAGGTAACTTCAACTTCGCGTTAATTTCAACCTCGCGTTAGACTGTTGCGTGTTTACCCTACTCGTAACGTGTATTCATTAAAAGTCTGGTCTAGTTAACGTAATGTTCGCTGTGAGTAAAGAACATTAGATAATGTTATTATTTGAACGGCCGATTTGTTTTTGTTTTTATCACTGTCAAGCTTAGATTAAAGAAAAAGGGGAAGATACGGTAAATGTCAACTGAAATATGGGCTATCACGTTATCCATACGAACACACACACTGAGCAAAATATGAACGAAGTAATAATACATCAAAAGATAGAGTGATGGGCTCCTCAATAGTGTTGGCGAGGCCTAAGCGTATGATTGTTGAGCGTCCCTGCACATTGGCCACAAAACGCCACCACCGTCATATTCCTATTGTTTGTAGCGTGTGGCGACCACCGGCATCACCGTGGGTAGTGAGTCCATATAAATTGTATGAAAACAACAGGAACTATACCAGTAGCAGCGTTTTGTGGCGAGCAGCGTGTGGCCCATCACTATGTAGTATAAAACAAAGTCGCTTTCTCTGTCCCTATATCCCTGTGTACGCTTAAATCTTCAAAACTACGCAATGTATTTTGATGCAGTTTTTTTTAATAGCTAGAGTGATTGAAGAGGAAAGTTTATGTGTATAATAAGAAAGAAAGAAAGCAAGAAAGAAAGAAAAAAGTTTACTTCACCTGGACATCGCAACTTAAAAGATAAAAACAAACAAAACTAAATTTTTACATAATAATGAAACACTAATAACATCCCATTACACCCGTGCGGGGTCCATCCTATTGCTAGTGTTAAATAAAACTAATTATTTAATAGCGTTATAAGGTTCTAATTGCCGTATTTTAAGCTTTTAGTTTTATTATCAAACATGAAACAAGATTAAGCTTGCATTGCAAGCATGTCTTATTTATGAAAGGTCTAAGTTTCAAGCTAATCCGTTATTTCTGGATGACAGGTGATTTATCGCATTCCCTCGGAAGCTCAGCAGGACGTCTCAGAATTTGCAAAGCTTCTAATTTTATGTATAAATTCTCCTAGCTTTCAGCTAAACAAGCTACTTACACCGTAAAACGTAGGTTTCCTTGTTAGAACCAAACGCACCTGTAATGTGCAAAATTGAATCTTTTTATAGTAGCAAAAACTCTAATCTTGTATTGTACAGAGAATTAGTCCGTTTGGAAACTTGCAAAGTGTTATTATCATTTTTCAGCCAACAAATATTTCAATCTATTCATCACTAGGGGCTGGGCTTAAAGAATGACGACAATCGTAGCACAGTAAACAGAGAACAGTTAAATATCTACATACAAACGTGCCGCACTCGGTTTGAATGTGTGCGATTTCACGCACACGCTAGCATAAAATATGGGGGAATAAGGTGGCGGCAGTACGTACGGGCTGTGCCGCGTGTCTTTGAGAACGCTAGGCTAAAAACTCAGCGGACGGCCTTAGATAACCCACTGTTATGTTTACTGTGACCGTAGCCAGCTGCTCAACGTACCTTCCTGAGTACGGAGAAGTCAGTATAATACAATACAATAACGTACGGGTCGGTCCCACATCCAATCACCCCACTCTTTGTCCAGAGCTCAAGGCATGTGTTAGACGTCGCCAACAAGAAGCTAAGCCGAGGTGCCTTGCTGTCGCTACCGGGCAATCTCCGGCAAAATTGCAAGATGCGATAGCGAAAATCAAACTACTTAGAATATTACTTTCACAAGTTTTCAACGTTACATTAATACCTACTACAGAAAAAGAAACGATTGCGATACGTATGCGATTTTCCGTGTAGGCGTCTGTCATGAGGTCCTTTCATGGACTCGTTCATTGAACATCTTGAAATAGTTAATTTCATGTATAGAAATCTTTTTTGCGCTTCTACTACTACGTATTTCTTGTCACTGGCAGCTGTTTTTTGAAACATATTACTTTCTGTGGTTTCGATAAGTAACTGAGATCAAAGGTAAGTAACAATGTTACAATGGTAGTTTTCAAATCAGATACCATTTTCTACTTTGTCCCTAGTACCTTTGACTGAAGAGCATGTATGAATTTGTAAGGATTCATCATCATCATCATTATTAAGAAGTCCACTGCTGAACATAGGCCTCTACCATTGATTTTCAGAGCGCCTGGTTGCGTGCGGCTTGCATGCACCGGGATCCCACGAACTTTATCAGGTCGTCCGTCCACCTTGCGGGTGGGCGCCCCACTCTGCATGTGGCCTCAAATGGTCTCCAGTCCAGAACCTTTCGGCCCCAGCAGCCTTCAGTTCTACGCGCTATGTGCCATGTATGGAAGGATTGGGGAGACTGAAAGAACCGTAGTATGTATGACAGAATCGTAGTTTTGGAAAAATGAAGTGTCTGCCTGACCCATGTGGAAATGTGTACACGTATATAATATTTACATATTATTATGTAATTGCAAAGAACTCGACATCGCACAACAATGCTACCACCCGCCCAGCAAAGTGTAATAAAATATTTGCAAGCAAAATTGCAGGCCAATTCTCATGCGTGCCGGAGGGCGGCGCTCGTGTGCTCGTATGTTGCTGAAAAAGTTCAGTTAGTTATTCGTGAAAAGTGGGAATTTCAACGCACACCCGACCGTCCGTGCACAGCTAGGCTTAGAGACCGACACGTGGTCTGTTATAAGTATATTTGAACTAAAAGTGCTTTGATAAAAGCTGTTGTTATCAATTTCTAAGGTTTTAGAGGGCTCTATTTGTTTGTTTACCATTCATCATGAATAATCAAATAAAACAGGGTTTGCATAAACGGCCTATATACGTCCCACTGCTGGGCACAGAACGCACCTCAACTATGAGGTGGAATTACTCATACTCCAACACTCAGGCTTAGTACGGATTGCTGAAGGGGTGTAAGGTCAGTGAGCAACCTTAATGTCGATGTTATCAAGCGGCCTTAAGGCATCTGACTAGGCTTAACGACTGACATCTAGCGAAATCAACCGGAACCAACTGCTTAACGTGCCTTCCGAAGCACGGAGATGCCCGAAATATATGGATACGTGGATTTTAGCTTGAGAGGTGTCGTTAGATTCGTTTTTACTGTGAGAGTGACACTGAGTAGGTGAATCAGAATCAAAAAAAATACAACTGCGTTTTTATTGAATGTGGAAACTCTAAAACAAGAAAGTCGGCATACCCAATTGCACTTATTTAAGTAAAATTTTGTCAGTCGGGCCTAATCTAGAAAGTCAGCTGTAAAAATCTAGACTGTAATAAGGGTATGCGCTAAGCCTCTGCTTCTAGAATGGGTCTAGAAAGTCAGTTGTCTAAATCTGCAGTTTAATATGGGTGTGCGCTAAGTGAAGTGTATTTTACTACAGGAAAAATGAACCAATAAAAACAAAAGCATATTCCCTAGCCTATGTAGCAGTGATTGCAATATTCTCGGCATTTGCCGTCACGCCCGCTCGCCCCGCGTTGATGAAAAATATTTGCTGTTGGCGTTGGTTTTTTATAGCTGTTGCTATTGCAGAGATGAGGGTACATTCACAGCTCATTGCTGCCGATGGGAGCTTTTGTACTGATGACCTATTGATTTTGTGGGAAGAGTGCTTCTAAAATAATGGAAAAGCCATGGGAAACATTATGCTGCGCTGGCTGCGTTACAATAATGGAACTGAAAACCACTCGTATTTTATGATTGCTGAAATGCAGTGATTTATAGACATGAACAACACAGGAACGTTGATAGGTTGGTGATTTTCATTTCCAATATTAAGCTGAGAAGAGCGATTGGGTGTAATGGTCCAGAAGTACGCTAAGCTATACCAAAGGTCTCGTGTTCGATCAGAGCACAAGTTTGTTTGAATTGGGTCAGTGTTTTCCATCAACGCCAAGTAACTATCCATTTACAGAAAAAAAATATGCTTCGAACGAAAGCATGTATGTGGAATGTCCTATCAATTTAACACTATCTAGGAATCTTTAGCCAGGACGGAGAGCATAATTCCAAGAAAAGCATTTTCTTAGTGTTATAAAACCACAAACTACGAAGGTCGAGACTCAATACGAAAAAAAGTTTTAGTAAATTTGTGGCAGCAGGTACACACCAGCAACAATTAATCTCTGTTCACATTTCAACCCATTTTCAGCCATTTGCCATTGGTGAAATGGCTTGAAGTCCTACCTATAGAACCAAGGATCCCGGGTTCCCGTTTTACTAAGGACAAATAATGTATTTAGAAAATAAATACATACTTAAATTAAATGAAAGTTACCGAAACGTCCGATAACCTTAATTTCTCTGTTTGACCATGTGGTTGACTGCTAGAGAATTCCTCTTGGCATTAAATACGCCATTTGTACTTTTTTTTAAAATGTGCAATATAGAATAAATAAATATCCTGGTTGTGAATCGCTAGCCTGGTTCAAAGGATTTGCAAGTACTGAGTCCGTACCTGGCATATCGATTCCTGGGCCGGCCGCAGGGTATTCATGCATACTTGACTCGCTCGACTTCTTAGCACAAGTGCTCTCACTGCACAAGTTTCATCTTTGATACCCGTAGCTTTGAAACCAAGTTGCAACATGGTATCTTTTGAATCTTTTAGTTCTTGGATTTCAATTTATTGATCGTAACTCAGACAGATAGCGGCGAGATAGCTGGATTTTATAGCTGCAAGGAAGGTTAACTTTATAGATACTCAAGATGATATAACTAGACTAATTGAGAAACTGATGATTCAGAGAGCGGACATTCCACATGTATTTTGACTTTAAACAGAACTTTGAGCTGGCAGGCACAAGTTTGGGGATAGCCAAATCCTTTTTTAAATTTTTTTTATTGATCCAAATTAATTTAAGGAGTAATGAATTCAGGTAATGACACAAACTTGCCTTAAAACATCAATTTCTTGCTAATTATTAATATAAATCATGTTTTTAGAGCATCTAAAAACGAGCTTTAAATTGATTGACTATTAGGAATTTCTGCCGGACATCCCGCTTTTACATCCAAAAAGTAAGGTTAAGGAATTCTCCTCATTTCAGATTCAATCCCTCAAAATTGTATGAACGTTACACGTGTTTTTGCTACTCATTTGTTTTCCAGCTTTTGTGTTGCCAGAGTTTTATCGAGTATTATCGTCCGATTGCGTTCGCTGACAATTGATGTCCTCGCCCGTGAAAAGCTCAGGGTATATGTCAATCGAATATTTGCCGACGTAATCCCTACACAGCCGCTAATGGGCAGATACAGCGTTATTGTCATCGCTTATCAGAACGCAGATTAGTCAGAAAAATGAGGTATTATGTATTGTGTAGTCAGTTAAAACTCTATACGAGAAACGTGTGGTCAGTTCGGGAAATGCCTTCAGGGAAAATATTACTGCTGTTGAAATAGATTTGGTTTTTGAATAATTCAGAAGTTTTGAGTCAGTTTGTGAAGTATCTTAATGAATGGACCGGAAAACGGCTAATGATAAAATGGAAGTCGCAAGATCACACATCTTTCCTAAGCCTAATCAAAGGATAAATTCAGTAGTAAGGTAAGAACTGTTTATTTGATATCTCAATCATGTAGAACATGTTTATTACTAACTTCTACGTAACTTTAAGTCGTATAAATGATCTAGAATTAAGTTTATTTGAGTCACACAAAACAATTAAGCAGTTAGAGTGCGACAAAAAATGTACCAGTGGGTTGGGCAATCAAAGCTTGCTCGATGAGCTTGCTGGATGTGCTCCAGATTTGTGTAATGGGCTTATCCCAACAGTTGATCTCACCTGTGATGATTCCACTACTGAGGCTAAACTCTGTAAATTTAGTAGTAATAAAAAATTTAAGAAACATAAAAAAATTAATAAGTTTATAAACAAAACTAAAAAAAAACTTATTAATAAGCAGCCTCATTCTAGTAAATGTAACATTTTAAGGAAAGAAAAGGCAGACTTAATTAATGAATTGAAGCATAACCATGCACTTTGGCAAACAAGGCAAAATTCCTACGAAAAAGAGACTTTCGAACTTGAGCAAAAGATAGGTAGGTTAGAAGGTGCTCTTAGAGACACCCAAAGCAGATATGCTTTAGCTCAAAAAGAGATTAATGAGCATATCTTAGCTAATTCAGAATTAGTTAAAATGTCGTCATATAATGTAGACAGATTTGATTCTTTGGTGAATAAACACCTTTCATGCGATAATTGTTCTAACAATTTACAGAATTTGGCTTCAGAGTCATCACAAATTAGAGCATTAACATCTGACATTCCACAGCCAACATGTGTGAATCTCAGTAAGCCACAGAATGTTTCAAATATAATTGTGGTATCGGACAAATTAGGTCAAGGTTTGGGCATATTGCTATCAAACAATACCTGTCAAAAGGTAAAAAATCTTTGCTTCCCAGGGCTGTCATATTCCAACCTAGTAAACAACATCTCCAAAGAAGAGCTAGGGGAAAAAACCACAGTAGTGGTTTTCCATGGAGACAGCCGACCAATCACTAAAAGAGGTTTGATTAAAAGCATAGAACAGGTGGTTAATATTCAGGGCAAAAGCAACTGTAAATTTATTTTATGTGCTTTCCCATATTCTAGCAGTCTATCTCTTAGTCAGAATAAGGCCATCCATGACCTTAACTTATGTCTGTATAACTTGACGTGCCGTCACAGGGACATCACATTTTTTGATACAAATAATTTTGTACCATATTTTGTGTTACCTGAAGATACTATGTATCTTCCAATTAGGACAAAAAAACAATTATCTAAATTGTTAGCTTTTAATATTAACGGTGCCCATATTGGCAATACTATGTATCATACATATCCTGACATTAGTAGTAGTACTAATCCGACTTTACTGTGTAACAATCGTTCCACAGTTTCTTCTTTAAACTAAGAGCTGCGACCAAAGCCAAGCCCAAAACCTTAAGTATAGTTCATCTAAATATACAAAGCTTGGCCGGCAAAGAATTAGAAATTGAATTATTTTTAGAAAGCCACAGTATAGATATTATTTGTCTTACTGAGCACTGGCTTAATAAGTCTAAACTTATGTCCTGTGTTATTAATAACTTTAAATTATCTAGTGCATTTGTAAGGAAGACCAGTATACATGGTGGGTCCTTAATATATACTTTAAATGGACTGAAATGTAAAGAACGCCCTGACATCGTAGGCCTGTCTATTGAGCGAATCGTTGAGTTATCTTGTGTTGAGTCAGAGAGCTATGTTATAGTTAGTGTGTACCGACCCCCTAAATCTGACTTGGATAGGTTTGAGTTAGTTTTAGAAGAAGTTCTAGGGAAATTAGTTTCTAAATCCAAGCCTATTATTGTCTGTGGTGACTTCAATATAGATTTGTTAGAGAACACTAAGGAGCGAACTAGATTAATATCTTTGTTTCAGTCATTCGGACTAGGTCATCAATTTGATGAACCAACTAGAATTACAGCCACCACAGCTTCGTGTTTGGATAATGTTTTTTGTAACTGTTTGCCAGTTGATAAGTCTGTTATTTCTTTGCTAACGTCAGATCATTGCGGGCAGATAATAACGTTTATAGATTCCCACCGTAATAAGGACATTCCTAGGACAATTACATGTAGACCTAAGACACGCTATCGTATTGAACGTTTTAAGACTAGTTTGAAGACTAAAATGCCCTTCATTCCATACACACAGGGCGATCCAGATGCACTTTACAGAAATCTCTTTTTGTGTGTTAAAAATTAATTTGATCATAGTTTCCCAACTAAAAAAGTTACTTGTAAGGTTCAGTCTTCATTTTCCGAATGGGCCACTCCCGGAATTTATATAAGTAGGACTAAAATGTATGATTTGTACGGCATGAAAAAATACAACTTTGATCCGAATTTCATAGAGTATGTCAAGAACTACTCTAAAACATTTAGAAAAGTCTGCGTGTGTGCCAAGGCTTTACACATTCGTGATAAAATAACTAAGTCCAACAACAAAATTAAAACCACTTGGGACGTAATCAATCATGAAACTGGTAAAGCTAAACCACGCGACACGACTTTCACTCTAAAGATTAACAATGAAATTGTCAAGTCCGAAGCTAACATCGCTGAAGCTTTTGAAAGTTATTTTGGTAATATACCTCTAGTTACTACAGCATCACTCAATTCATCACCTTTTGAAGCAGAACAGCTAGTTGAAGATAATGTGTCATGCTGCAATATTGTTTTTAAATTTAAACATGTAGACTCGTCTGATATATTAAAATCCTTCAAGTTAATTAATTTAAAGAATACTGCCGATCTTTGGGATATTTCAGTGAAAGTTATTAGTCACATTATAGATGTACTTGCTCCCTATTTAGCAGTAATCTTCAATGAGTGTGTTGATGAGGGAGTTTTTCCAGAGTTAATGAAGTATAGTAAAATTATACCACTGTTTAAATCAGGCAGTAAACTGGACCCAGGTAACTTTAGACCTATATCTATCTTACCAGCTCTGAGTAAGATTTTTGAGAAAATTGTCCAGGAACAACTTCTATGTCACTTTAGTGAAAACAAACTTTTCCACAGTGAACAATATGGATTCACCAGAGGTCGTTCCACCACTGATGCTGGTATTGCGCTCCTAAAACATATCTTTAGGGCTTGGGAGAATTCACAGAACGCTCTTGGCGTCTTCTGTGACTTATCCAAGGCGTTTGATTGCGTCGATCATGGGACTCTCATACGGAAACTTGATTTTTACGGAGTAAAGGACACTGCGTTAGATTTGATTCTTTCATATCTTAGTTTTAGGGAACTTTTTAAGGAAATTGGTATTCTAACTGTAGCTTCGCAATATATTTACAATTGTATTGTCTTGGTAAGAAAAAATATCAATCTTTTCACCAAACACAGCGATATTCATGCTAAAAATACTAGGAATAAAGATAAAATTGCGCTACCATTTTTCAGATTGCAGAAAGTTTTAGGGTCATTTATGGGGCAAGGTGTACATTATTATAACAAAGTTCCGGAAGCAATTTGTAAGCTGCCATTACATAAATTTAAAAATCACATTAAAGCAACGTTGCTGAAGAAGGGATATTACACCACTAGAGATTATATCATGGATAGAAATGCTTGGGAATAAGCTCTCTGCTCCCGACGGAGTCTAATTAACTATTGTTAAATCAACAATCATACTTAGGTTAAGACACTAACAATGTTTGTTTTGTTTTATATAGCTTCTCGTCGATGTACCTAAGAGTGTTATTCTTTTCATAAATTATGAATTTTATTGTGCTATCTTGTTCTAAGTTCTGTTGTAATATACTAATAATTATTGTAAAAAAGAGAAACAGTTGAAAAGAGTAACTGCTGAGTTTCTTGCCGGTTCTTCTCAGTACAGAAACAACTTTCCGATCCGGTGGTAGCATCACATTTATTTAAGTACAGTATATTTATTGTTTACATTTAATATTATGGTATTCATGTCTATTATTAAGTATGTTTTGTTTGTTAATTAGATTTGACGATTTAAAAGTACTCTGTAACAGGTCTATTTAAATAAAGCTATTTTTGATTTGAATTTGGTTTTTGACTGACAAAAGCTTAAATTGAAAATTATTTAACAGAAAATTTCGAATAACGTAAAGTCCAGAATCATAATACATTGACTCCCATTTATCCTCGAAAGAGGCGGAACTTAATGAACGAAATATTGTGCCGCATTTTAAAAACGACTGATTGCAATTTTAACTGATGAAATAGTGAGTGATCCGCCTAATAATTTAGTGCCGGAAACCAATGGGTTCAATTTCCAGTTATCGGACATAGATATCCAGGGTGACCTGCTAAAAGCTGTTGATTGATGTTATAATTTTGGTGTGAGAAAATAGAAAAGTCTGCCGATTTGGTGTGTTATGGGCAAGAAGTTGGTTACTACACCAGAGGTCGCAGGTTTGATCCCCGCACAGTGCAAACATTCGTGTGCATAAACATGTCTGTTTGTAATGGTCTGGTTAGATGCCCTATGTATGTATAATAAACAGGCATTTGCAAAAAAAGTATTTATGTATGTTTATCTGTCATCTATACTATACCTTGATTGGGTTTGGGGCTTGCCGGCGCTGCGTATGAAAATCCAATGATATTCAAAATACAAATAACCAATGATATTATATTAAAACAGAGGTAGAAAGGTTACTTGTACTAAAAAGTGGCACCCGAAATCAGAATTTTCGTACACCCGAGCAAAGCATTCACATTGTGGACAGTTTGTGACGACACTGCGCAACATGACGTATCTGTCTTGTTTACGCTCTAGTAAATAATCATACTATCTTGTTCACACGATCAAATTATAGGTACGTGCGCCAGGGGACAATTTTCGGCTTCGCATCAGTACTGACATAACCTATCTACCTCTATCTAATATAATTATAATTTCATTTCTTGTATTGTAACGTAGATAGATATATTCTTTACTGCACACGAAAACAACATATCTGTACAGTAAAGAAATATAAATTAACGTTAATGTACAATTTGGGCGGCTTTATCGCTAAAAAGCGATCTCTTCCAAACAACGTATTGATTGCCTTTGTTTTCAAGTGTCATTATGCCATAGGAACACGTCATGTAGCCGCGGTTGGCTGCGCCTGGTGGTTCAGCTGGTCTTCGGAGCCGTCACAGTGGCCAGCTTCGTCATGATACTCCTCATGGCCTTGCAGAGACCAGAGAAACCTTTCAATCAGCACTGCCGGATTAGCAACTGTATGATTATTTGTGAGCAATCCAATTATGACCGAACGTATGAAGAAGAAATTTTGTCTGCTGTCCAGGTAATACCTTTTTTTTACTACCCAGATATAATTTATGAACCACAAAGACTGGAGAAAATAATGCTGTTTTTCAATACTGAAGTATATTGAATTTCCCAAAATAGATGATAGCTCAAGAAGTTCCTCAACTAATTCAGTCAAAATATGTTGACATTTTGACAGTTCAAAATGTTTTTACAATACATAAAAGTGCAATGACGAAAGCTTCTTACTACTAGTACAAATTTTATCACCAATTTAACTGAAAACAACATCAATATCAATCCGAGCAAAAAATAATGTAAATGTTTCATAAATCATTAATGAACTTATATTCCAACTTCGCTTTTGTGTTTTATTTCAGGAGACCAGTCTGACTTGCCGCAAAATATCTCTAACGTTAAGAAATGTTCAATTTGCCAATGCGACCATGCCTGTTAACTGGATGCATAGAATAACCACCGACATTGATAGACTCACCTTGGCAGGAGGTAATCTACGATTCATTCCTCATAGTGCCTTTGTAGGACCATTTGCTGGGAAATTATCAACTCTTATTCTAGAAGACATAACTATTGAAAGGTGGTCTCCTGATACTTTGGTGGGACTGAACATGTTACAATCATTATTCATCACCAATACTGTATTCGGTAATATAAAAGCAAATGCTCTCAGCGCAGTTCATGAAACCTTACGAGCATTGACTGTGACTAGCAGTGGAAAGTGGGACCCAGTTTTTGTTACCGGAACGCCGTCTTCAGAAAGTTTGCACCACGTGGATTTCTCACGAAACAACTTTGGTGACATCATAAATGATCAAACGTTCAGAAACCTGAAGCAATGCAGAGTACTATTTCTAAACGCATGCAAAATAACTGCTATAGGCGCTGGTGCTTTCGATCACCTGGAGAGTCTTCAAATGCTATTTTTGAATGACAACTATCTTGTTACGATTCCTCCTGGCTTATTTTCAACTATTATTCGCATTGAGCAACCTAAGCCTAGGATACATTTACAAGATAATCGGTGGCAGTGTGATTGCTCTCAAACAGATCTTATGTACCTTTACAGCAACGATTTTCTCCTGGTTGATCCAATGTGCTATCAACCTAAGCAAATGCACGGAAGTCAAATTTCAGATCTTTACAGCCATTGTGAAGCTACAAAATCTGACGTAGAAGTGGTTATCATACCCCGAAATGAGGCGCTGCACAGATATGAACCACAAATTAATGCCACTATGCAAGCGTGTTTTGGACAGAATGATGGAACATTTCGAAGAATTATTTCACCGATAAGTCGATTCCATTGTAATATGAGAGGTTTAGAACATAGTATAGAACAAGTTCTTCCTCATATAAAAGGAACAAACTATGGTTTGGATAATAATAACTGGCTGAAGTCTACATTTCACTTTCAGACTGCTAAACATTCTGTTATTCAACTGGGTTCATTGGGATCTGATGATCATGGTCTTGTATGGATTCAATCGTCGTGCCCTAATATAATATACTGTATCAATGTATTACCTAACTATTTACGGGTGCATAATGTTGTATGTGACGAACAATACATATTTTGTCCTTTAAATTTGGAAACAGCTGAAGTAGAAACAGATAACTGTGTAGCTTATGATATACCACTTCATGTTACAAGAGACGTAATTTATTTAGGTGCATTGCCGGGACTGTATGTAATTACAGCCTTCATCTGTTTGATACTTGGTGCTTTGTGTGTTTATGGGATAATAAGGAAAAATCCCTCTTTACTGAAAGGGAGTAAAAGGCTCTTATTTGTGAAACATAGAAACGTGGAAGCTTTAGTTTTACCGCCTAAAGTGCCTCTGCGTAACAGTTTGACAGATGAGGACATTTTAAATCATAAAAAGAAAGTGTATACTGTCCTAGATGATAATAAACTGAATGCTAACCCTTTCAATAGATCAAATTCTGTACGATCTGATAAAAGCTATTCTCCTACTTACGTATCTGCAATGCAACCGACAGACGCTCAGCTTGCTGAGTGGCGCTTAATGAATCACTTTGACCAGAATTCTTCAATAATATCCATAAGTTCGGATCGGTCAATGTTTTCTTGGACTTACGAAAGTTTAAATAAAGGTAACACTAATATCGCTTATACGAGCTTAGAATAAATACTGTTGCGAGTATGGAACACTGACTACAGGGTTACCACCACGCTATTCAAAAGTAATGACTGCTAGGGTGGAACGTTTGCAATTCAGCCACTAAAAATGTGTCATAGCAATATCATGAACATTTTAATAGCGTAATGTTAGGATTTTCCCAGACACCTAACCAATGATGTTATTTCTTGTAGCTTTATATTCTTGTACAGCAATGTGGCTTCGCTAATACATAACACATCATCGTTATCACTGAAAATATTCATTTTTACTATTTGTTATATTAAGTAGATGTTATTTGCATGTATATTGCTAGAGTATACTTAATATGAAAAGTTATTCTTAGTACAACTTTTTTACTACAATTATATTAGCATTAAATATGTAAATGCAAAAAATAATGATATCAATAAATTCAAAGTGAATTAGGACTTTTACTTAAAATATATTTTAAGCCCCTCTTGTTGCTTGGATTAATTGGATAAGTTATAAAACGTTACGAGTAGTTTAACCAAGAAACCTTGTTCTTAACCACTGGGTAAAGCTGTTTTTGGAACCCGCGTGTTCTCCCTATTTCAAAGCTGGCTGTAGCACCTACTTCTTTTAACCTGCTGAAGATTATTCAAGTGGATTTTGCGATTGCATATAAAAAATAAAAAACTGTGAAAAGTATAATGTTCCAATCACCACGACGGAAACAGTTCGCATACCTGACTGCACCATTTGGTAAAAACTCGTGACAGTATGGTACTCGTATAATATGAAATGATCCTATTCACTCTTTATTGAACAGAAAACACGACTGAACTATTTTTGTTAAGTATTTCAATTTTGGTTTTGAGGAGTTAATTATCTGTTTAGTAGATTGTTTTTTATGTTTTTATGTTTGAACAGGCACTGAGGTATGATGGAAAAGAAGACGCCACGCAATTTCCCGCAATTTAAATAACTTTACTAGTTAAGAACTCGATTTGAAAAAAACCTTGTAAGGTTTATGCAAGGTGTAAACGATGATTGACGATCTGTTATTATTTGTTGCTAGTGGAAACAGTGTAAGCGACACCATTTTTCACAGTGAGATGGCGTCTGCAACAGTCCATTAGCTACAACATTGTGACGTAACGTGAACCGGTAATTTATTACAAGCGCCCTGTAGAATATAACAGAAGGACCACAAACTAGGTATTCAATCAGTAAATAGATCAGACCATTATCTCATCGTTATGGGTGAAGCACCTCAGGTGCTGCGTGGAAATCTCTATTTTTACGTTTCGTTTTGAAATTATAACATAACATAACATACCCTCACGACCATATCCCTAATGGGTTAGTCAGAGGCACACTGACTGTTGCCGTCATGGTGAACGGAACATTCAGGAGCCCACATGATGTTTGAAATTATAAAAACAGGTATTCTATTTAGTATTTTTTCTGAATTATACCTAACTATTTTATTCTGAAACCGCGCGTTGTAGTAAGGCTTACGCCACAACAGGGTTGAGGTGAGGCCTGTGCCCAGCAATGGGACGTGTTGAGTGTAAAGTATAGACAGTTATGTTTAATAATTTCATGTCTATTGACGGTTTTATGTTGATTGTATTTTTTTTTCTTTACCGAAAGGAACTGTGTTGAGTTTTCCTATAAATTGAGCAGACTTTATCATATATGAAAGCTTCTGACAATGAGTTCCCTGCCTTAAAATCAAATACTTAATGTAAACCATTAAAAATAGAGCTAATAACTTTGACATTCATCAATGTTAACGCCTAAGTTCCTATGCCTTTTATAAGGTCATACATCTAATCTGAATTCCCCCATAGTCTCCAATTCAGAACATTTTGGCCCCAACGGCCATCAGTTCTTCGCGTGCCTGACTCACTGCCACTTCATCTTGATGACTGACTTGTGGACCGTCTGTGTAATTTTGGTGCGTGGCCTAGTGACAGGTGACACTGGCAACTGATCGGGCAACTCGTCGTGTATCAATCCGTACAGCTGTTTGACGTTCTCATTGTCTTGGCTATTGGCGTCTATTTCGGTGCGTGACAATCAGCTGTAGACCTTTGGACGGGACGTTCAAGCTAAGCCTTTCCGATTTACGGTCTGCTCTGCATATTGCGAACATGTGGGTGTACTTATGACCAGTTTCACTGGTACGTCCTTTCTTAATAAGGGTAAAATGTATGCGTATGTCCTATATTAAGGTTATTTATGTAATCGTCAATGGTTGTCGAATTTAGGATTTGGTAAAATTTAGTTTTTACAAGACTGATATATTTTTTTGATATGATCTACCGCGGTCTTTAAATACACTTGTAGAAATGACAAGAATTAGTAAGTGGTCATTATGGGATAATATGCTCCTCTGTACGTTTTGTTTTGACTTTACTCTGTGTCTTCAACAATTGTAAATAGACCATGTTGAAAAGAGTAACTATCAAGTTTCTTGTCGGATTCTTCTTGATAGACACAACTTCCGAACCGATGCCGCGGTGGTGCAGTTATATAAGTCGATATTTTTAACTTATTTTAGTTTTTCACTGCAAGTTAGTTTACTGTCTTTGACAAACACTTGTTCAAGTTTACATGAAACAAACTTTGCGTGTTGAGTTTTTATGTTTTTAGCATCTGACACCTCCTCAACCATCTTGGGGTGAGTTGTTATAGCTAATAAGAATATATGTATTTTGATTTTTAGTTGTTATAGCTAATAAGAATATATGTATTTTCGTATTTATAATACGAGTAGCTCTATTTAGTTTATTAGCGATGACGACGGCCATAGCTAAATAAATAGCAACGTAGTCATAAGAAAACGCCATTGAAGCTTCCAGTACTTCTCTTCAAGTATTATAAAAATACATAACTTTTTACGGCTTTTAACTTTCATCATCTTGGCACAGCCCTATTCCAATTTTAAAAATTGGCAAACAAAAAAAGTAATAAACACTCCTTTTTAGTACTACACAATTAATCTTACCGCAGACAATTAAAATGGACTATAAATAGCAACCCAGAAAGAATCGAAGATGAAACTGAATCAATGTCAATTGTATCTTTGTAATACTGTAAACTGCTATAAATACCTAATTACTTGTTTGTCGAAACCAGCTGCAACGGGTTTTGAACGAAAAATATTTTGAGCAGTAAAAGCTTACATTACCATCGTGAACCCTTTGCTAAAGTCGCGGCAAGGAAGCTAAGTTGTTACTCGCATAAGTGATAGAACCACCAGGAAATATAGTCTTCATAAGCTGTTTTAACCTCCTACGAATTAATATATTTCATTCTCAGAATAACTTCTGTGACCATAAGGTTAACTGATAGACAAGTCCATACTATTATGGCATTTAGATCACCTGTTACTACTTGTGCAATACAAGTTGAATGAATAAATAAGCTAAAAAGGCTGAGGGTGGGGCCGTCACGCCGTATGCGATGGTGCACTGTGGGAGCTTGCAGGCTAGAGTGCAGGGACCTCTTGCCTCTACCCTCTATGCACTAAAGCTGGACTTGCAAAATGGAACGAATTCCCTTAAAAACGTTCCGACTGATAGCGAAATGTATTTTAATCAGAAAGTTTTAATAAAGTGAATATTTGAAAAACCGCGACGGCCGAGACTTCTCATTACCAGTTGCGTTTTGGTCCATTTCTACCAACGACGTAAAATATATATTTTATAAAACTTTTCCATTTAGTTTATTTTTGGCTATGTTTGATTTGTTTATTGCAATAATACTAATCTTGTTGCCTGTAGAAAAACAACACACTCCCAGTTCGCACACAGTACTAACAATAGGTGGAAATGGGCTACAATGCGTTTGGCAGCCCTCGTCTTCCGCGAACAATGCTCTTGGCAGTGACATTGCAGGGCTGGTTAATGATTCTGTCACTATCAGTCGATCTTGATTCATGGGTTTGCTTTGATTTCTTTTGTTTTGGTGATCATTAGCATTTTTTGAAGAAAAATATTGAATAGCTTCATCTTTAGGAATATGTACCAACGTAGTTTATTGAAACCTTTGATTTAAATTTGCGAATTTGTAATTTGTCACAAACGTGACAGTGACGTATGAATGCGATTGGAAAATAGGTCCGTTGAACCTAATTTTTCACGGATACGCGCGGTAAGGGGCTGTCCATTGATCACGTAAGGCTTGAAAGGGGGGGGAGGGGTTTGATAAAAATCACGAAAATAACACAAGGGTGAGGGGGGGTGTAGTAAGATATCTCGTGTATTTAGTTTTTCGTCTAACGCGGGATTTATTATTATTGTTATGGCAATCAAAAAAAACTTGCAACCTGGTGTAGACATTTTTATTATGGTCCTTAATTTCAGAATAAAATAAGATTATAGTTTATACCTGTATTTAAATTAAGATAATATTCAGAAAATTGTAAGATTCGTTGTAGCTACTAAAAATACACGTGATGTTGAGAAGGGGGAGGGGGGTGGTCTTAAACCTCACTACGTATCACCAATGGGGGCGGGGGGGTTAAAAAATGTTAAAAAAAGATCACGTGATTAATGGACAACCCCTAATCGGGTGTCGTATCTTTTTATTGTTTAAAATAAAAGACTTGAAAAGAAGCATTTGGTTGAGTCATCTTTTTAGAAATACCTATTCAACGTAGTTTATTGAAAACTTAATAAGTTTTAATAAAAAATGACACATAATTTATACTATCCATTAAACCACACATTACAGATAATGAAACAGAATTTCACAGAATGAAATTATTTAAAATGCAACACGCGTACATACTTATAAGACGACCAATTTGGTGTAATTATTGAGAAGCCAGTGACTACACCAAAGGTCGTGGGTTCGATCCCCGCACAGTACAAACATTTGTGTGCATGAACATGTCTGTTTGGATTGGTCTGGGTCCTATGCATATTAAGTATGTATTAACAAAAAAAAAGTATTTGAGTATGTTTATCCGTTGTCTAGTATCCCATAAAAACGGGTTATAATTAGTTCATCTTCGGGCTTGTGTCGGGTCATCATTAAATGCATAAGAATAAGTTATTCAGTTGAGGAGTAAATTTCCAAATCACTATAAATACCAACTATCATACCCACATCCATTAACGAAACAAAATCTTTGCAAACACATCTATTTTTGTCTTCATGTTTCCCAGGTATATTAAACACCATCTATTTCCAAAAAACTGGTATTTAAGTATGTTTATCTGTTGTCGAATATCCCATAATACAAACTTTGATTAGTTTAGTTTGGGCCTAGGTGGCGCTGTGTTTAATAATGTCCAGTGATATTTATTTATTATTCATATCTTCAAACCTGAACCTTGTCGAATTTACCGTGCTGTCGGCCCTGCAAGAATCTCATCATCCCGCTTTTTAAGAACCACGTTGTTTAGTTGAAGTTAACATAGCACTGACACTACTCCTCCCAATCTATTTTAAGTACACGCTACCCATTTTCAATCAGTTGACCCAATTTCACTAGACGTCTACATAAAGATCTTAAAATAACTTCGCAATACAGCGTTTGTATTATGCGGTATTAATTGAGGAACACCTGTACAAATGATTACTGAGCGAAGTTGAAACATTAATTGGAAGTGGTCGCGAGAGCGTTGCCAACTGACCATCGAGGTGCCCATGCAGTTGTGACAGTGATAGGCGACGATCGCTGTTGTAAAGCAACACACGCTTCGGAAATGGGATGGGGGACTACCCGACCGAAATTTAGTTAAATGTATTTGCATCTGCGTGCTTTGGAAGGCACGCTAAGCAGTTGGTCCCGGCTGACGTCGTTAAGCCTAGTCGGAGGCCTTAGGGCGGCTTGATTACATCAAGGTTGACATTAAGGTTGCTCACTAATCTTACACCCCTCCAACAATCCGCACTGAGCCTGCGTGTTGCAGTATGGGTCAATCCACTTCATAGTTGAGGTGAGGCCTGTGCCCAGCAGTATGACGTATATAGTCCGTTTATATTGGTCGCGAGCGCGCAGTAGGCTATCTAAGGCCGCCCGCCGAGTTATTAACCTAGCGTGCACACATGCACAGGGCACAGCCCGTCCGTACTGCCGCCTCCCTATGCCTCCCTATTTTATGCTAGCGTGTGCGTGTTGATCGAATCAGAAATGATGAGATCCGCAGGAGAACTAAGGCAACCGACATCGCTCGAAGGATTGCATCGCTGAAGTGGCAGTGGGCGGGACACATAGCGCGGAGAACCGATGGCCGTTGGGGCGGAAAGGTTCTCGAATGGCGACCGCGTACCGGACGACGTTCCGTGGGCAGGCCCTCCACAAGGTGGACCGACGATCTTGTCAAGGTCGCGGGAAGCCGCTGGATGCGGACAGCGCAGGACCGATCGTTGTGGAGATCTTTGGGGGAGGCCTATGCCCAGCAGTGGGCGTCGTTCGGCTGAAATGATGATGATGATGATGATGTGTGCGTGATATCGCGACACGGCGCGCGACGCGCACGCACTCATTCAAACCGAGAGTGGCACGTTTGTATGTAGATGTTCTACTGTATGGTTTATACTGTGGCGTTACCAACTGACATGCGCGTGCGCCGTCTAATTCATTTTCGCCGCGATCGCTGTTGTGATCTCTCTAATCCGATGCGTTTGATCGATTTACTGAGATCATTGCCGTGGGCGGCTTTCTGGCGTTGTCATTGGACGCTGTCAATGTCGAGGTTTCAGTTTTAAACAAGAGTACGTGCACCTTGTGAAAGTTAATGATGTAGTATTTTAATCAATGCTTGTGGAAAACGTAATATCACACACACAGACAGAGAGTCGTGGCCTAGTGGTTGAGCGCTCTTGTTAGGAACAGGTGTAGTCCCGGATTCAAGTCTGACCGGAAAATACAGATATTTAACCCAAGCAACCTGGATAACGGCGGTAGGCTCGCTCCCTACCACGTTGGGTTTAAAATTGGCTGTATGAAATGTGGGTAATGAATGTTCCATTTACCATGACGGCGGCCATGAATGCGGACAGCGCAGGCCTGATCGTTGTGGAGATCCTTGGGTAAAACCTATGCCCAGCAGTGGGCGTCGTTCGGCTGACATGATGATGATGATCTCAAAGGGAACCAAACATTTCAAGCCAAGGAAAATTTGATAAAACATCTTTAAAATATACTATTAGTATGCTATATTGGGATATTCATATCAAGACCTTGTCTTAGCAGTACTCAGATTACGACCGTTTACCATGGTCTCCCAGTAAAGCCTCGACCTTAAATTCTAGGTAAACTATTTCCTTCTGATGTGGTTATGTGACGTGGACATTTTCAACTTTAAGTGGTTAGACATAACATGTTCCGGATTGGAAAAGATTGCTTATAAAATATTCTAACCGCACTGGTGTACCCAGTTTAAAATGGCTTACTCTCTGTTATTGGAAAGTTCCTTACTACTTCGTGTTATTTTTACAGACGCATGTGTCGCGCTGCAGCTGCCCTTTGCTAGCAAGTTTTTCCGATAGTATGGCAATGTTTAGCAAAGGAAAAAAATCCTAAGCTCTCGCAGTAATTACACAACTGACGAACTTTGCTCGATAGATAATATTTCAAGCGCAATTTCTTTCAATACCATGCTAAAAGTTCATATAAACCTATTTTTGTGCCAATGCACAATATATAGAGACATATATTTTTTATTTATTTCTGACAGCGGTCATTTTAGCAAAGGCTGTAGTGAAAGCGGTGCGGCTTGAGAACAGCCGTCCTAAACTGCTCAACAAGAAACTATAAACCAGACTACCGATTCGGTAGTAAGTAAAGGTTCATATGTTTTAAAAAACAATAATCTCACATTTCGTCACATCCTACCATACTTACATTGAATATTATCTTATTTCCAAATGAGGTAGACTTATTAAACTTCAAACTCCTGAAGTTTTCAACAACTAAAACATGACACTCCTGAACAAAGGCCTCTCTAGTCAGTTGTAGGCGGCGGCATCCAACGAACCCTTGCGTTATTTATGATGCCATCCGTTCGAGCAGTTTGGATTACCTATACTAGGTGTTTCACAAATACCCTAAAGACCGAAATGGCATAGAAAGTGAATGAATCTGAAATATGTCGTACATCAAAAGCTTACAAAAATGTCGATATTAATTCGATTTATCGACATTAAACGTAGAGGCGTGAACAAAGAAGGTGGCTACTGGTCACTCTCGGTTAGGGTCAACTTCGGTCCATGAACCCAAATGGCTGGCTGGCATGAATCGATGCTGGCTGTTTCTATGATCGATGTTTTTATTTTACGTAATTCAAATTAACGTATTTGCAGCTTCCTTTCAGCACATTGTTACGAAAGTGTGACATTATTTATCACATAATAATATTTAGTTAAAATTAGATTTAACAATATAAACGTGTTGGCTTAATTAGCTGTAAGTTTGTATCTTGTTCCATAAATAAATAAATAAGAGATATGACTGTAAAACATTAATAAAGGACTCCATTCAGGAGTTTGTATAACCCTCTTCGGTTATTAGGGGTATTTTTATAACACCCTGTATAGGTAAGAATACAAACTGCTTATTAAATACCACAACGGAGTATACAGTTGCCTGAGTTTATACAGTTGCAGCTCTTTGAAGTATTAATACTAGAAATAATCAAGAATGACAAACCGTTAGTTACAGCGCCACTGACATTTCTAAGCACATCAACTACTGCGGCTGTTGATGAATTCATCTCTATCTTATATTCAATTACGTTGTTATAATTAATGTTATAAGTCATACGTTTAAGTAGTGGATTTAATAATATTTATGCAATTCGGTAATATTTTAATTCCAAGCCAACCATGATAACCCTTTTTAGTAGAGTACAATTTCAGTTCGATGTTGAAGATTTAATTAGTGGAAGAAATATTTTGCGATGTGCATAGTTAAAGTAATGAATAATAAAAACATAAAAAAGACTATAGAGATGTTGGTCTAACAATGAGCCGAAAAACTTTCAGTGGAAAATAATTTTAAAAGAGTGAAGGAAATTGCATAATTGAGGTTACCCTTCTAAGCGACACTACGAGATGGCATATTTGCTAAATCTGAGAATATAGTTTTAGTTTTTGTCAAAATCGGTCAGTCTCGAGACCGAGCACCGAGACCGAGCCTTTGAGCATTTTTTGATTTTCTTCATAGTTTCGGACTTGGTCTACCACGCCACCACGCCACGCCCACCTGAAAAACTCACCCTGTATAGACCTATAAAGTGGGCTCCACTTTATCAGCCACTTATCTCTTTATTTTCATATATTTTTTTTTATTTATTCACCATATCAAACTTCTAAATTACATGATTTGTGCATAGTCGCATACTGAGAAAAAAAACACCAAGGTTTGTGTTCACGCGACTTTACAATTCTTAACAGTCACAATTATTGCACATAATTAACCCTTCACCTTTAACAAGTACAACTATTTACACAATCCGATTCGCCGTGAGGGCCGCACTTGGCAACGGCGGAAAGCCGCGATCGCAACAAATATGTCACTGTCCGGATTGGGCGCACCTGCCTTCCCCCCGCAGACCGCAACCCTCATTTAGAACATTATGTTCATTTACATTAGGTTTGCTACGTCTTGGCTGGACTACTGATATAAATGATGAATTTAATAACAAAAAGGAAAAAGTATTTGCTAAATCTGAGAATACAGTTTTAGTTTTCGTTAAAATCGGTCTCGAGACTCCTTTGAGGATTTTTTAATATTATTCATAGTTTCGGATTTAGTTTACCACGCCCACCTGAAAAACTCACCCTATATAGACCTATAAAGTGGGCTCCACTTTATCAGCCACTTAACTCTTTATTTTCAAATTAAACCCTTCAATCCTGATTGTATTACTGTTGTTTACCTTTAACAAGTACAACTATTTACACAATCCGATTCGCGGTGAGCACCGCACTTGGCAACGGCGGAAAGCCGCGATCGCAACAAATATGTCACTGTCCGGATTGGGCGCACCTGCCTCCCCCCGCAGACCGCAACCCTCATTTAGAACATTATGTTCATTTACATCAGGTTTGCTACGTCTTGGCTGGACTAGTTAAATAAATGACGTATTTAATAACAAAAGACGGGAGTCCGAAAGAATTTGGTTGGAATTAATCGTCAGGAGAGCGTTTTTTGGCCAGTGGTTATACTCTCTGGCTCGGAACCCATTTCTCCTGAGTTCAACTCTAGAATACTTCTTTTGTGTTGACTCTGTTACTCTTTGGAGATAGAGAACTTAAAGAAAAAACCCAAGCTTGATAAAGGCGGTCCCCTTTTCCCAGCAGCATATTTCCTTTTTTAGTTTTTAAATACATTTCATATGGACACCAGTGGCTGCCACACGCCATACGCTCGAACTATAGGAATATGACATGTGGCGGTGTTTTGTTTCGACGTTTTATGGCTCGTGTGAGGGGACGCTAACAAGTATTTAGACCATTCTAGCGGTAGGAGTTCCCACTGCGATAGTTTTTAAATGGTATCCATTGCAGAACTATTTGATATAGTTCTTCTACATAATATTTGATAATTTCAGAATCGGCTGAAATGCTTTGTCATGAACGCACTATCCCAGGGTAGGAGAGCGGGTGAGTGTGAGACTCACCCACCCTAATAGGAAAGGCACATTAACTCCACAGAGGCCATCTTCTGCGCGTTACCAGAGGTCCTCGAGTACCACCGCGAGGGACTCTACCGGCGAACCCCTGGCGCCCTATGCCGGCTACCCACCTCAACTCGAGGGGAGTTTATACCTCCCCTCTTACACCCGACGGTATTAACGGCAGTACGAGGCCCCCCGCACCGCCGCCCTCTACGGAGTCACCTGTGCAATAGAGGCACACGGTCCCCACCGTGTGCACTCCTAGCGACCCCGGGGCCCTCCCTTTAGTCGCCTCATACGACAGACGGGGTAAAACCTTGGCAGTATTCTAATGCCCCATACCACAGGGCAAATGAATCAGCTAGCTACTGACTGTCATAAAAACAGTTTTAAGGCGTGATACCAGGAAAACGGCTCTCGGGAAAACTAAAGTTTTATATAGAAAATATGAAGTCTGAGGCACGAAAAAAATCGTCATAGTAGTCAAAAAGTTGCACAATCAGCTCAAACTTCCAGTATATGGATCAACTTACTAGATTCATGTGAAAAAAAATCAGAATATCGCTAAAAACGTGCAAAACGCACTCCCGTATTTCAAAAGTTTAGGCATCATATAAACTAACAACTTACGTCTTTTAAATAACGTGTAAAGATCAGATATCAAAGAAGCATTGCCAATCAGTTGTTTTTCATTGCTTTTTTTCAGTTTTGTGCAAAAAATTCCTAAACATTCCGAATTTTTCGCTTGAAATCTCCATACAAATTACTATGGAGTGAGTGAAGTTTCTTTGATAGCTGTCCGCGCACCGTCGCAGCTCACTCCCCCCCATGTCCCCAAGGTGAACGCACGTCGCTTTTGACGAAAATGACATTTATAATTACGCGGATAATTTACACGAAATAGGCGCACATAGGGTCTTTTGTTGAAAATAGTACAACTTTGTTTTTTTTCCTCCGTACTGTTTGTTCATATGCATTATGCATAATTTATCAAACGTATGATTTTATCATGATTCACCATGAGAGTAATATGGCAGGTTTATATTTATAAGTACACTTGATTAAAAGCTCTCTTGGGTTTGACAATTTGGTACTAGTTGCCATTTCATTTTCCTATTTTTTCTTGTAAATTTTTACTATTTGTAACTTATACTGAAAGTTTTTACCTATTGGTATTTGAAAAACAATCTATGTATTTACTTTTAGCATGGTGTCAATCTGCAGCATCATCGGTTAATGCCAATACGGGATCTGCCTAAAATATTCAAGCAAAACAAGGGAACGAAGTAAGAACGCAAATAGCTTTGATTGCTTTCAAATCGAATTCATTAAAACTATGTTATTTGTGTGGTCTAAGCTACTATGTTATCAGATCATAAAAGCTTGATTAAGGTGTCTGAATAGATTAAAGGTTCTTTCTTGAACAATATTTTTTACTAAATTAATTTTGGAGGCCTCTATCATAACTGAAATTGTTCGACAAAGAAATTTGACGGAACATAAAGATACAAAGTTATAGAGCAGAAATCAAAGATAATACTTACGTTAAGTCTTTGAAAAAATGCGAACAGAAAACTATGCATCGAGTTCGTGTACTTACACACGCCGTATTTTTATGCTTGTTTGTATTCTTCACGCAGTGACGTGCACTCACCCGGCGTCATGTGGAAGACTGAGTTGCGGGACTGCGCAGACGGCTGTCAAAGAAACTTCACTCGTTCCATAGTAATTAGCATGGAGATCTCGAGCAAAGAAAAATGAAAGTTTGCGTTTGCTTATACGAAACAGAAATAGTTATTGCAATAGAACATAATGACAAGTTATTCGAAATGGAAACACACTTCACACCGGAACAGCTTTTACAATTGTACCAAGCACAAATTCGGTTGTGTATGGAGTACTTCTGCCACCTCTGGGATGGCTCTGCCAAGTATCAGCTGGATGCACTGGACTCAGTAGATCGAAGAGCCAGGAGACTGATAGGTGACGAGACGCACGTTGGAACCAAACTCGAGTTTGGAGCATCGGCGTAGAGTTGCCTGTCTATCGGTTTTTTATAAGGTGTATTTCGGAGAGTGTGCGCAAGATTTTCATGACCTGATACCACCCTCTACTTTCTACTACCGGACCACAAGTCGCCGTGAGGGCTTTCACCTCCATGTGGTCGACTTTCCAGCGGTCCGAACTAAGCGGTTTGGTGCTTCCTTTCTGGTCCGCACCGCTAAGGAGTGGAACGCCCTCCCTGCGTCTGTGTTTCCGGATAAATACAACCTTGGTGTCTTCAAGGCAAGAGTGAATAAGCATTTTTTGGGTAAGCGTGGCTGGCGAGACTGAGGTCAAACGCAAACCCATTTTAAATTTAAAAAAATGGATCAGATAGAACTTTGATATAAATATGAACTATCATATTTACGTCAGCCATGGAAAAATGGCAGTGCAAGCATTTTTATCTCTAACTGGCTATTTGCACACAGCTTTTCCCTGTAGTAATTTGAATGAACTATACAGACAAACGTTCTAGAAAATATAATTAGCATCAACTATCATTTAGATAGTGAAAGCTTATGTAAAAACAGACAGAAAAACGCGGAGGGTGACTTCCTTTCATACTATGCTCTACTCGTAGATCAATTCCAGTAAGATGAAGATCACGGTGTATTCTGTATTAAATTCAGCGTAAAAAGCCTGAAAAACGATGGCCTCTACAGTAGACTAAAGGTATTATACTCAAGTGTTATTATCTAAAATAAATTATCCACTAAAAGTGTCTCAACTGTTGACAACTGTTAAATTCCTCGTTTTAGTTAGTAACAAGATAGCTCCCTTTAATGCTTCTTGCAGCTTTTCATTACAAGTAAGACCAATTTATTAGTGGGTTCTGCATGTTACTAGAAATGGCTCCGTGTATTGCTATATCATATGCATTGGATGTAAGACATATTTTGTGTTGATGATGATCGAACGGATAAACCAAGTTACAACTAAATCTCGATGGAATCGTCAAGTACCAGATATAACATTGTGCAAATAACGTGGTCACGAGAATAGATTGCAAATAATAGTGTAAAAAAATAATTGGCAAAACCGCTTGTTAGTATGTTTAATAAAATAAAATTTTTGGTTAGTTTCTTTTGTTTGCCCTATATCCTGAAATATTTTGGGTGGCGAAATAAAAATATCTTTGGTGAACGCATCAAATGATTATCATGCCGCGATTTATAATAATAATAAATAAATAAATATCCCGTGACATTATTCCACACAGCGCCATCTAGCCCCAAGTGAGCTAATTATACTCCGTTTTTATAGGACACTAGACAACGGATAAACATACTTAAATACTTTTTCTTTTGTAAATACATACTTATTATACATAGGAAACACCCAGACCAATACAAACAGACATGTTCATGCACACAAATGTTTGTACTGTGCGGGGATCGAACACGCGACCTTTGGTGTAGTAGCCGACTTCTAAACAATTACACCAAGACGGTCGTCCGGATTTATGCATTGCATTTATGCACGGATTGCACGGCCCAACCACTGTGTGACCATAGCTGTCACGATCGCTTTCAAATTTGACAGATTTTCTCTCCGGCCGACCTTAGACAAAATATCTATCGTACAAATATTTTTTTTAGGAATTGAGTTTATTGAGGAATTACTATTATAAATATCAATCATAAATAAGAATGCTTGAAGTCTGGAACATGAAATGATAATGATCTTTTAGTATTTAAACAAAACCATTATTTAATCAAGCAAAGTACAATTGAATATTTAAAGCTGTTTGATGTTACATTCTGACTCAAAAAGATACGACTACATTTAAAATTTACATACAAAAAGCATGCAAAGCCCGGAGAGAAAATATTTTCCTTTTTATTCAAAAGTATAAATTTCAACGAGGACCATTTTTCTTGCAAACATTCATAAAGTAGTGTGCTGACAAACTCCGCGTAGCTTCAATAAAAATAAGCCATGTCTCCTTTACTTTGTAAAAGGGTAATTTTGGCGGATCATAGACATGACATAGTACCTTGAAAATACTATAAATCTTCTAAAACCCTACGACTGGAGTGCATTTTCAGCACAACCATCCACATTGTTGCTTAATAACATAATTTACAGCCAAAACACTCAAAACCGTTTTGTGATTGTTTCTAGAAAACCGGCGAAAGGCATGGCAAACGTCCAGATGTTCATTTATTGGTGAATAAATTGCTTCATACGGTCAATTAGTTGATTAAATTAAAATAATGCGTACTTGGCCTGCTACGGTGATGTACACACTGGTCATCCGGAAAGCTCTCGTCGTGTACAGCTGACCTTAGTCGGTGCTGTTAAAAGCATCCCGCGGCGAGGTGAGTCGTGATTCGCTGATCGTGACGGGAGATGAACCTGTGTGCTAGTTCCGAGCCAATCTGGGTGACATCGGTTCGCGGTTACAATCAGTTGCTCAGACTATCCAACTGAAAGGACTCGTGTTTTTAATCCTTTGGTTCTACATCGCGTATTCTGTCATTCAGTTTCTGTGATAGTGAAAAATGGTGAGGATTTTTAAAATTCAATTTTAAAAATCTAAATTAGTTGTTCCTGACAAGAAGAAAGTTTAAAAGTTTAGAGAGCTTTTATTTTAATATTGTTTAATTTTCGAAGTGAATTAATTTAGTTTTTTGTGAATTACAGGAAGAACTCGGCAAGGATCAACTAGCTAGTAAGTATTTTGAACTAAAATTATTTGATAAAAGCTTTAACGAAAAGTTAAAGTTAGAAAAGTTTTCAAACAATTATTATGGAGCTAACTAATTCACTTATGAGTTTATGATCACAGCTGAATAAAACTTTTTTGAAAATAATAAGTATGTACTCTAAAGTTTCAACTTTCAAGAGAGCTGCATTTTAGCTAGTTTTAGGGTTAAAATTATTAAAAAAATAAGAAGCTTTTGGATTTAGGATTTAATTTTGTAAAAGAATTCATATTATTTAATTTTATGGCCTCAAAAGGTTACCTTCTCAATCTTTCATAGTTAGTAAATATTTCTGTGATACCACAACATAAATGGTTGAAGAAGGATCATGGCTTGTGCGGATATAGATATCAGAAGCATTTTCAAGATTTCAGACCAGATTCAAAATAAAAACAATGTATGCCCATGGAATCGAACTAGTGACCCACTATAAAACAGGCAGGATCAGTTCGCAAAGCACAAGTCAGCGAAGACCTAACTAACTTAAACTACTGTTAGCATAAATTGAAAGTGAAGCTGATTTGTAGATCTAGGAAAAAAAATTGATGAATAAGTACGTAGTGTAGTGCGTATGTGAGTTTTAGACACCCGTACCTTCGAATCCAAAACCGTTAATCAAAGATAAGAACCCTTTGACTCTCATGCGGTCTCGTTAAATGTCAATGGAACTGCATTGTCAGTTATACCTGTTTATAAAATCTGCTCAACTTTGAGCTCTCTTTATAAAATCTCTCAAGTAGGTCTCAAGAGTAGTTCTTC
This sequence comes from Udea ferrugalis, assembly GCA_950022985.1. Classification (NCBI taxonomy): domain Eukaryota; kingdom Metazoa; phylum Arthropoda; class Insecta; order Lepidoptera; family Crambidae; genus Udea; species Udea ferrugalis. Next base: position 5,165,024 of record OX465520.1, read on the forward strand.
TATAATCTGAGGCGAACTCTGTTTACAAGCTTCGAATGTTTGCTTCCATGTAAGTCATTAGTACTCGTATTAGTTAAATCATTTAGGGCACTATTTTTTAACTCCAAATCTAACCTCTTTTGTTTTCTTCCACAGTCCTGAAGAAGGCTTTCGAGGCCTTTGACCAGGAGAAGAAAGGATGCATAGGCACCGTGATGGTGGGAACCATCCTCGCTATGCTGGGCCACCAGGTCGGCGAAGATACGCTGGCAGAGATCATCGCTGAAGTTGACGCTGATGGTATGTACCTATCATTAAGGCTTTTAAAAAAAAATGGCCATTAAACCTATACATCACTAAAAAAATTGAGGCTTAAAGGCCTTAAAATGTATCCTCACTTAAAACCCAAGTCTCACATGAGAACAACTATGAAAAGAGTACGTCATTTATTAATATTTAAAGTAATGCAACCTGGTCAAACTTCCACCCTATGTACGGACCTGTGATAGGTCCCAGGATTTTCAGTAGATGCAGGTCGACTATAACCAGCTGCTCTGAAAATCCATGGATGGAAATCTATGTTTCCAAGTATATGCCTACTTTCAGTAGTGGACTTCATGAAGATGATGATGATACTATTATGTACCATTGCAAATAGTTTCATTTTCCCTTTAGAACTGCGGTCTTATTACAATCTCTTATTTAGAAAGTATCTGTGAATCTATGATAATACTGTTACAAACCATGTTTCATGACGTGGTAAATAGTTCAAAGGTAACCATATTTTTTAATCTTCATCTCTGCAGTTACTTAATTGCATGGTGCAGTTATTTTCAAATAACTTTAAAGAAATGATACCCAGTTGTGTATTGCTGACTGATGTGATTTGCTGAATAGTACAACGTAGTTATTTTTATTGGGATTTTAAAGTTGTGGGGTCAGCCACAACTTTCAAATTTCGAAAAGGCCTGAGGGCGCCTTCAACCTCGTGTCATCGCGTAAATTGTGTAAAAATGTGAAAGTGACTTTTAAGAGCTGCTCAACTTTCATTTGCGTTTTGTAAATTCAACTGTTAGAGTCGGTTCTGGACTATGGTCATACGTTTGCTCAAGTGTTGTAGTTATGAATTCTAAAACTCCTGTACTATTACATATAATGGCTTCACCTGTTCACTTCGTCCATAGGATTGTTTGTTTTTGACCTTGAATGAAAAGAAATCACGGAAGTCTGTGTACGAGTATCCAACAGATGTACGACAGATCTGTGAAGAAAAACTCATTGGTCGAGTTTTAAAAGTATTTTTAGTCAAATTAAACAGGTATGCAGATAACAAATCAAGCCGCCACGGTGATAAATTGTCGTCACGCTTTTAATTAAAAAATCTTTTAACTAGATCTTGGGCTAAAATCGTCATCGAGACGTAGACGATTGTCGTCAGAGGTAGGCATAGACAAAGATGGCGAGACGATCTAGACATTATGATCCCGGAAATGTCAGTTCTTTAATACAGACAGACATTGTTGTAGAGATTTATAAATAGAGGAAGGGTTAAATTCAAAAGCATATATTTTTATGTAGACTTAATGATAAGTCGAGAATTTAAATACAGAACCAATCTACTATATAAAAATAAGTCGGGTTTTCCTTCCTGACGCCATATCTCCAGAACGCACGAACCGATTTCCATTTTGCATTCGTAGGAAAGGTCTCGGGCTCCGTGAGGTTTATAGCAAAGAAAATTCAGGAAAATTTCAACAAAAAAGCGGGAACAACGCGAACGAAGTCGCGGGCGGCTGCTAGTAAGTTATGAAACTATAAATTACTTTACTACCGGTTCGAAAATCAATTCTATCGATGGAAGTATAAGACTGTTGGTAATAAAAAGAGTATCACTAAATTCTTAGTCGAGAATTTGTTTCAATTAACAGGCAGATAGAAAAACTTAAATACTAAGTAAAACAATAAAAACGATTCCTGTCCATCTGAAACATAGTGCTCTACAAACAGCTTTTGTATGTGCTAAAGGACAGGTAGAAAAAACAAAAGACTTTTCGTGACCTTCCGTGGCCTGGCGCCCAACTGTAATCACTTGGGGCACCAAAATTTATTAACTTTTTTAAATAAGTACTTACTGCTTACAAATATTACTACTAGACCCCAAAAACTTGGTGTTTTTGTTGCATTTATTAGTCAGACATATTTTCATAGATTTTATTTTTCACTGTTCAACAATTTGTTATCAGATATCGCGTTTTTCAGCCATTATTAATAGGTGCTTACCGCGTTATCAGTGGTCATTAATCACACAGATATCCGATAGTTACACTCGGTCTATTGACGTCGAAAAATCGGTTTACATCCGTTTGTTTATAATTACATTGGTTTTTTAACGAGCAATCAAATTCTCTTCATAAAAAAATAAACGGCGCTTCAACAACACATTAACTTTTGTATCGTTTTGTCACTTTCATTCTTGTTGTTGCCGCCATTTTGCGAGTAAGTGACAGAACACGTCAGTAGCTTAAACTTTGATTCAGCGTTGCGTGCTTTTTCATAAATAAGGGGGTTAGGAATGAAACTCACTAGTTCTATGAGGCTTTCTAGAAAATGTAGAGACTTTTAAAGAACACGATTAACTGAGAAGGCTACAAAATTCCATGTTTAAGCTACTATTTGTTTTCTGTGTTAGGTCAATACTCTCTTATTTAAGATGCAGCAATAATACAACACATAGATATAGTGACGTTCACAGTTTGAATACTCTCATGGACATTTCGTGAAATAAAAAGATGTTTTCAGAAAAATTCTAGTTGGCTTTAATTTTCCTTGCCCACAGTAGACCTAAAAATAGGTTACTTGCCATTTCATCTAATTGACACCATTGATTGTCCTCTTAATTCTTTAACGTACACTTTTTTAGAAATAGTGTATAATTTTGTACAAATATAAATTTTGTTTTTAATTCAGGAATAAACTTCTTAGATCGTCATGTCACCGCTAGAAATTATGACGTCATAAAAGATTACAGTGGTTCGTTCAACTAGATGACATAACAGGATTCTGTCTCGTATATTACAGGTTCTGGTGAGCTGGAGTTTGAAGAGTTCGTAACCCTGGCTTCCAGATTCATGGTTGAGGAAGATGCTGAAGCCATGCAGCAGGAACTCAAAGAAGCATTCCGGTTATACGACAAAGAAGGTAGGTTTTTTTTAAAACTATCTTGTCCCACTGCTGAGCAAAGGTCTCTCTCAATTTCCTCCACAGTTAAACCAATAATAGGTTTAGAGTTTCTGGAGGGATTAGGGATAGGGATTGAGAAAGATTGGTTTTTGGTTTGGTAAAACGTTAGGTTGTTTTGGTTTAAGAGGCAATTGGCCCACTGCGCCACCAATCGTTTTTTATTTATTGTGGTTTATTCACATTATTTTAACATTAAAAACTAACATACTAAGAATGAATAATACGTATATCATTAAATAAGAGATATTTTCCGTATTTTATGATGTTACCAGAATACATTATCTCTGTACCTATAAATGAACCAATTTGCGATTTTTGCTAAAAGTGGTCGATTTAAGTTTTTTAGTTTTTTTCATTCAATAATGGCCGCTTCTTTTTAATCCTCTTCTTTCTTATAAATAAAAATGGATTGCTGTTCGTTAGTCTCGCTAAAACTCGAGAACCGCTAGACCGATTTGGTGAATTTTGGTTTTGGAATAATTGTGGAAGTTCAGGTGAGGTTTAAAAGGTGAGTAAATATGAAAAACTCTAGGAATATTAAAAACCAAAATTTAGTTTTTAGCAACCATTTCTAATCATTGATAACAGAACGAAGTCTGTCCGGACAGCTAGTTTATGATAAAATCCCCTGCAAGTATACATTATTTTTAAAAGCCATTAGCAAAAAAGCTTTCCTACTTATTTCTTCTGTTTTTAAATTTGTATAAAGCAACAAAAAGCGTTCCACTTCGAACTCAAGGCCCCGGCGAGATTCGAACTCACGATCTCCTGTTTACTAGACAGGCGCTTTAACCAACTAAGCCACGGCGCCTCATTGTTCGTAGCCGAAAATGAAGAGTAGTACACATGTTAAAGTTTGAATTCAGAAAACATTTGTTAGATAACTAAATAAAAATATCAGTTCTGAAGTTTGTATCTCCTAAGTTTTCACCTTAAATTATATTCAGAAGATCATCACGGGTTCAATTCTCGCGCCAGTACAAAAGTGAACAGTTTTTCATGTGAAATGGGAAAACTCTACTTAATAATAAAAACGATGTGTGTGATGTAACCTCTTTATTAATTATTATTATCTATTAATCGCTTTAACCTTAAGACTACTTTGCAGTTGACCGCGCCTTTTAGTTGAACAAAATGTCAGATTCAATATAACTGAAAAAAAGGGTTCTCAATTATTTTTTGAAGATTACACACAATTTTGGCCGTGTGACTGAAAGAGGGGTTAAAACTAAAGAGAACGTAACATTCAAGAATGATTCGCACTTACTGAATTCTTACTTTGCTTGATTCAAAGATATTAATACATTTATAAATAAATTGTTTGTAACAGAAGCACAGTACACCTCAAGGTAAATTCGATCGCAATATAGTTCATTTGTTACGAATCGCGTAGGTTGACTAATGTGCGTATGCGCACCCAAAGCTTTGGCACAAAACATTTCAAAGAGAAACACACGTTGCCATACTGAAATTAATGTATTTAAGAAACATTTGTCATGTTTATTGAAGATGATAAATTTTAACCAAGAACAATTCGATAGTTTTTAGTTTTGAATAAACGCATGAAATAACCATGTAGTAGTGAGTTATACAGGGTGAATGCTTCAAATGGGCGTGGTAGGGCAAACCCTAACTATGAGGATATTAGAGAAATGGTCAAAGGAGTCTCGAAACCAATTTTGACAATTTAATAACGAAAATTTTATACTCTGATTTTTAGAAAAGCGATTTTCTTACCCAGGAATCGAACCTGTTGATTTAAAAAAAGAATGTCACCCTGTATTTTTATGCTATTTTCTAGTGTCGCTCAAAAGGATCAAATTTTGGGAAGCAACATTATTAACAAATTTCTAAATTTACCACCCAACCTCAAAAACCAAACATTCGTTGTTGAATTCAATGGAACCGAAAAATTTGCGGCTATTTTCCTAATTATCATGCTTGCCACCCGACCCAGAATAATTTGAGGTCATAGTCTTCAACAAATCGTACTAGTTTTAAGTTAAACCAAGCAAAGATAAATACAAAGATTATATCAACACTACAAAGAAATATCCAGCGACATAAAACTTGTGGTGTGGTATTTCTTGTTTGTAAAAAACAACCTCAAAATAAGACTACAAAGACCACATTAGTTTGACCAAAACTATGTAAGATTTCGAGCCAAACGCTCTTGCCCTTTAGTCAGTTGTGGATCTCAATCAAGACTTATCTTGATGATATTTTTGTTCCAGGAAACGGCTACATCACGACCGATGTCCTCAGAGAAATCCTAAGGGAACTCGATGACAAGATCAGCCCCGCCGAACTCGACATGATGATTGAGGAAATTGACTCTGACGGCTCCGGAACCGTGGACTTTGATGGTATGTTTCTGATAATCATTAAAAACTTTTCACCTCTCAGTACTAATTTATCTGAAGTTCTGAAGTCTGATGAATATCTGAAAAATATACTTATTTTTCGCTGGCAAAACCATAAAAGTAATTTTCGGAATTTTTAATTTTTAAAATATCACATATTTATTTCAACAAGATTATCCTATAGAATAGAGACCATATTATTTTAAGTTAGGCAGCCTGAATAGGTTTTAGTCTTTTGGCATCCTTAATGGCACACAGGCCTAGCCTATTTGACTAGGAATTCCTACAGCTATGAGCTGTGTAACAGCTGTCCAAGCACTAAACATCCAGTCCTCTAACTGCTGTAATACAGCACGAAGCAATAGTAAGCCTACTTATACAGCTTGTGTGCTAGTTAGGTCTGTATTTACGGCTGCCGAATAGCGAAGCACGGAGCATTAATCATGTAATGCTGCTATCGCTACTGCAAATGGACTCAAACACAACGTTTGCTTACGTATATTCGTGATCACAAATCCAGGTTATGTTCCAATATAACTACCTAGGAATTATACTACCCAGGCCAGGCGCCAAACCTCACTTCGCCCGTGGTTAGTGAACTTTAAAATTCAATTTCTTTGCAAGTGCGGTCGTTTGAGACCAAATAACTTTTTTTTATTATTAACATACAAAATGAGAGAAAATACTAATTCAGAGTGAAGCGTATTGATGATATAAGTAAGCGTGGAGCACCGAGATGTGAAGTGATGTCCACCGGAATAGCACCCCTGAAGCTTAGTCGCTAAAAAGCAGAAAGAGTGTTTCAACCACACAAAAAAGGGTCAATGTTTACAATAAATACTAAATGTACCGTATTTTTTGGAAATTGCTTCCGAATTATGGTTTTCTCAAGAGAAATACACCGGTTCTTAGAATTTTTATCTCTTTTATTAGTATGCACAACATATTATATGCTGATCAAAATACAGTTGTTTACTCAGGTGTTCTATAATTGATTTATTATCACTTTGTTTTGTTCGTGTTCGGTACTTATAAGCCTAAGATATAAAATAAAACTTAAAAACAAAGCCGTTGTTGAAGTAGCAAATGAAAATGTTTTACATGAATAATTTATGGGAACCGAAATATTTATTTAAAAACCTTTAAAAAAATTACAAGCTGTCTGAAACATAGGTAGTATGCCTAATAATTTGTTAAATTAAAAAGGTCAAGAAAGCGGACCAAAGATATAGAGAGAATCTGTTGTTATTTATAGTCACTAGCTAGGACAAGCTATATTAAGATTACAATCATGATGTTTAGGGTGCATAAAGTTGATGGATTATTTATACTTTTTAGAAGCTTTCAAATTTTGAGGTTAACGATAAGCTCGCTCTTACCGCGTTGGGTTTTAGTTTGCTCATCAAAGTGGGTTGGGTCGCAATGTTCATTTCACCATGACAGTTGCTATCGAGTGCCTCTGGTTCCCCATTTGAGGAAACGAAAGGCCCTTCTTTCCGCGTGTTTGGGGTTATCTCTCGGAGAAAAAGACATCATCATCATCTCCTTCACTGTCCAGTCCATACGTATATGGAATTCCTTACCTCTATCCATCAAACAGTCACAATCTATTTCTGTCTTTAAAACTAGGGTCAAAGCACATTTTCTCTTACTTTAATGTTGTTTTCTCACACCTTCTCTTTTCTTAACTTAAGCTCTGGTACATGCTGTTTACTTTTTGTTTAGTCCGTATTAATTTCAGTTATTGTTTTTCTGTATGATAATTGATTATATGTAGGTATATGTATTTATTATTAGTATGTATATATGTATATATTTTTATTTTTATATTTTTATTTATTTTTATTTTTATAGTGTAATTTAAGTATAGTATCGTTTATTTTAATAATAGGTATTTATTTGTGGTATTTATAATGGTAATTTCACCTTTGTCCTGTATTATTTGTGCACTTGCTTACTCGCTCTGTCATATTTCCTTTGCTTGTAGGTTGTCTGGAAGAGATTGCTTTTAGCAATAAGACCGCCTAAATTGTACATCAACGTATTCATTTTTTATCATCTGTAAATTTATTTGTTTTATGTGCAATAAAGTATTTCTTATCTTATCTTATCTTATCTAGTATTGAAGATTAGCGTAGCCTTATGTATGAGGAGAGTATGTTATGTTAAAATCAAATTTCCTTCTTGTCAACAGAGTTCATGGAGGTAATGACAGGAGGTGATGACTAACTTCTGTCATCGCGTCATCATTCGTCGAGAACATCTTTATTCTTCCCTCCAGACACCCCACGAATGTGGTATTATTGTTAAATTTAAAAATAAGTTATTTTTAATCTATATTGTTAAGCTATTTGTAAAATAAAACAACATTTTCCTACATAACTATGTTTTTTACTCTAACAGATACGAATAACTTAGCAAAAAAAAACACTAAATGATAATTATTAATATTGCCAATACATACTTACAAAGCTCTTTATTTTAACAAAATAATGCCTTTTCAAAGTTAACTTTTAGTATAATTATTTGGGCTCTACTATACATAATTTTGATAGTGCCAATTTTATGACTGTTTTGTTGGCGCAATGGGTAGAGGTTCTGTCAAAAGATGGCTGGTTCGATTCTCATCCATGCAGTAGAAACATTCATGCTTTGAATATTTGTTTATATTCCATGTTATTGTGATAAAGTAAGTAAAGTATTTACTTTAATGGAAACGAATTTTAAAATATTTGATAAATATCATTAGTTTCGGACACCAATCATAGTATAAGGCGTTCACATCAACCTTTACGAAGAGGCACCTTAAACAAGACTAATTTCGCAATGTTTTTGTACATGTTCATGAGCGCCTATGTACAAGCTCGTTTTGTAGGTCAGATAATATTGGTGTAACCTCACCCATATATTTTTTTAATTCAACTTCAACGAACAATTGCTTGTTTCATGGTACTAAAACGACTCTATTTCTTCAATACGAAAATCTTGTATCACTCCCAGAATTTTAAAAGCAGCAATCAACTGGGTTGTAATTACGACAAAACATACCACAGCTAATCGCTTAATACATTGGCATTTGTAGAATTTTAGTGCACGTTAACGCGAAACGTAGCGTAAATCGTCACGTAATGGCACATACGACCACAGTAAACACAGAACAGTAAAATATCTACATACAAACGTACCGCTCTCGGTTTGAATGTGTGCGTGCGCGTCGCGCGCCGTATCGGCACGCGATTTCGCGCACACGCTAGCATAAAATATGGGGGAATAAGGTGGCGGCAGTACGTACGGGCTTCGCCGCGTGTCTGTGAGCACGCTAGGCTAATAACTCGGCAGGTGGCCTTAGCTAACCTACTGTTATGTTTACTGTGATACGACACAGTCGGTTAACATTGTAGCCAGCAATGACAGTGTGGCAGACGCGCAGCTATTTCTACGCATGCTCAAGCAATTATAACGTGTTTGCGAATGGACTATAAATATTACGAGTGCAGAACGTCACCTGCTGTTTGTAGGATGTCTGTAAATTCTAGACAATATGGATATTGGAGCGCAGAAAAAAAACTTCTAATCATTTACAGTGACATTGTGGAAAAAAGTGTGAGATAGAGAGAGAGAACAAAATACTGGCAAGAAATGGCGCGTTCTTGAAAAACTATGATCTGAGTGGTTGTTGTTACCCATTTTAGCAAGAATCAGTTAACCTAGCTTACGTGATAGTCTTATACATACATACATGTTTAATTGTTATATATTCGGACCAAATTCATTGGTCATTTTATTCGTCGTGCACAAAATGAATGAGCTTAATCCTAATGCAATGAATTAAGTCTATTTTTGGCAAAGCTTCAGTTTTAAGGAAAGATCGCCTACAGAGCATATTAAATTAATATTTTTCTTTATTTTGTAAAGATTTCGGCATAATGCGTTTAACATTCAGAAAGATTTATTTTAAATCTTAAGTCAGTTTTTCCCTCTGATTCAAGGTTAATATAATTACTGTTAATACAAACAACTTCCGTAAAACTTGGTCGTACCACCTGGGCTACAAGCTTATGCGACGAAAGCTCGAATTAGTTTGAGACAATTCGCGAAACTCCACCGTTAACACAAACGCTAACTGTGCTACAATAGTGTTTCTTAGAACTCCTGAAGCTAAATTATTCGTAGAAAACCAGAACTTTAAGACCTTTTGCAGCGTGTAATCCGTTGCTGCCTGTTAGGTCTTATAATGTTAGTCTTTGAATGCTACCGGTCTTATACACGACCAAGATTTGTAGACACTTCAGCGTGTACAAACTGCTTTTCGCTTTGTGTCCGTTTTCTTTGGTCTCGTAAGACGGATGGTGTTGCGACGTGGTACTGTTTTGTACGTAGCTCTGAACGCGAATACAGACGTAGCGTTGAAATATGACCGGAGCTGACGTCACTGGCGTCTGGGCTGGACTAACAGAGCTGTCAGGAATATTGGTAACGACTACGTTTGTGTAATTTAGTAAATACTTACACGTTTTTAGAGGTTTGGGAGTTTTGGGACGCACAAAACAGTACAACAATTACGGGGCCTATCCCCGTAACTGTTGTTTCCTAATTGGTTATAGTAAATACGAATATCACCAAAGTCAAGGCCAGATTTTTTAACCCAAAATTTCCCCCTTAATTAAATATAATGCTACTTTACTCGAATTGCTAGAATTTTGGGTTTACTTTAACCGTCTCATCAGTCTTTTATAAATACTGTGCTTTAAGGTTCAATTCAACAAAAATGTATAACTAGTTAAAAACAAAACATCAGCAATAAACCTAAATTGGGGTATTTGAATCTTAGTTTTTTGTGTAGTTAAAAAAGTGAACAAACAGTCTTTGTTACAAACTAATTAAATTTTAAGATTAGAGATAGAGACTGAACGCCGTTACGGCAGGGCTTTTTTTTTTATTAGGTATAAGTTATTCTTGTTTCTAATTTTAGCCAAGATTAGGATACGAGGGCCGTTATTTTTGTACTCTGAAAAGGTCTCCCTGTCTTGCTCTTGCAGCTTACTACCCAAGGTTTCAAGGAGACGGGTGCTTTCACCACGGTAATCATCGATCATATAAACTGGTAGATGCACAGTAAGCGCTCAAATGTCATCCCTGTGAAAAGTCTTCCAAATCACGGGTTTGGACGAATTTATGCTTTGTTTTTTTTTTTTTGATATCCTATTAATTCGAACTTGATCAGATCAAGTTGGACTTCATTTTCTAATGCACATAAATGAGCGTCAAAAAATTTAGACACCATTTTGAAAGATTTTGTAAGAGACTGTGCGCAGTATAAAATAATAATGTATAATTTATTTCAGAAACCAAGTTATGAATACAATACAGTGTACAAAGTATTAAGGCCACGTCCACATTAGCTGTGTGAAAGCTAGTTATTGGTATATAGGTTCCACAATTTTGGTTTTATTTTATTTGTAAAGCGAGCTAAAAGGATACCGACAATATTTCGTTAGCAATATTAATGGTTACGTACATATTAAAACCAGGTGGCTGTGACATCTTATACGAAGTAAACATTGAAGTTTATCTTATAATAATCTTGAACCATTTCTTAGTTTGTTGTTTTTTGCAATATAGAGTAAGGAATAATAATATTTACTGAACTGATACAAAAGAAAAGCCATAAATAATAAAGACTTGCATTAAATCAAATTGAAATTTTCAACACGTGAAAGTTTTTCTTAGCTCATTGAAATACAAAGAGCGCTCCGTATCAGTGCCGAAGCTGAACGAAAGCTATAGTTTTAACTGTTACAGTCAACTTGGCAGCCGCGATATTGCGGAGGTGTATTCCGCGTATGTGATCAATGGTTCTTTTTTATGGAATACTAGCCCCCCGCTTCTTCTACCCTGTCTATTAAAAAAGCGCATCAAAATCCGTTGCGTAGTTTCAAAGATTTAGGCATTCAGAGGGACATAGGGACAGAGAAAGAGACTTTGTTATATACTATGTAGTGATAGTGATACATGGTAGGTTGCTACCTACTATAAGAAAAATGGCAAGTACCTATTCCCTTTTTTTCTAAATAAACCATAGGTAGTTCTTGCAGCAATAAATTAAAAAAAATGAAATCTGTTCAATAACAGATACAAAGTCGATCCTAAAATGCAAATAATTGCAAAATCAGCCTGTATTAAACGAAATCGACTTTGGGATTGTACAACACCTACGATTATACTGACTGAAGTAAACTGGTGTATTTGCTCCGCCTCAAAAAATATAAAAACAAATTGATGTATTAAACTAAGTATATAAATTATACTGTAAACCTTAATTACTAAAAAAATATTTTACATTATTTTTCATAATCCGAATTTTTATTTTAAAAAGGAGTGATTGAACTAATACATTTGGATATACACGGGGCATGTAAAATTGCTTTAGAAATAGTTTTATACATAAGGTATGGAACGTATTTATGTGATATATTATTTTTCAGCAACATGCGGGTTCGATCCCCGCGCAGTACAAACACGCGTTTGCATGAACTTGTAGGTTAGTATTGGTCTAGGTGTTTCCCATATTATATTAAGTATGTATTTGCAAAAAAAAAAGAATATGTTTATCCGCTTTCTAGTATCCTTTAACACAAGCAGTTTAATTGCTTAATTTGGGGTTAGATGGCGCTGTATACAAAAAGTACAGGGATATTTATTATTTATTAACATGAGGAAAACCAGCCATAGGATGTTTTAGACACCTAAACTGATTTTCTTTAGTGAACCCTGATGCTATACACTGTCGAGTAATGATATCAAGACAACACGCAGCTCGAAATTAAACTTACAATTTCACCTATGCTTAACACATAACATAAACATGCGGCCAGGACAACTTATGTCCTAAATCTGGTTGTCAGAGGCACACTGATTATTGCCGACAACTCAGAAGCCCACATTTTTTCGAAACTACGCTTAACCTAATTTCAACTACAATCATCATCATCATCAGCCTTTGTTGGCCCACTGCTGGACGTAGGTCTCCCCTGATGCGCGTCATCGCGCCCTATCTTCAGCTAGAGGCATCCAACTCCTGCCAGCAGCCTTTCGCAAATAGTCGCTCCACCTAGCTGGACCACACTACGCTTGCCGAGACGTGGTCTCCACTCTAGAACGCGCTTACCCCAAATGCCAAAGACTAATGAATGAGTAGGTTCATAAACAGGTAAACCAGTACTTTAAAAAAACGAATATCCACACGTAACAAAACAAAAAATGTATTCCTCGTAAATGGTCGTTTGAAACTGTAATTTTTGCTATGACCTATTGTTTTGCTCGTAAGTGTATTCATTCCTCCCACCAACTCCATTAGTTCACAAATAGGCTTCGGTGTACATCCGCCAGCGTTGTTCAAATTCCATTCATTATGGATAATGTTAATGAATAACCTCAAACAGCTTAGAATGTTTCCAACAAGTAAAATTCAAATTATTGGTTGAAAATGTAATAATTGTTTATAATTTTAAGCAAATTTTAGGTTCTGTTGGCGTTAGACATGGGGTGTTTTCCTGATTGCTTTTTTAAAGTACTAGGAGGTTACAAATTCAACCAATATTTTAAATCATTGTTATAAATACACAAAGATGTCGTTTCTGGCTGAAGCTCAGTGGATTGTTAAAGGGGTGTAAGATTAGTAATAAACCTACTGTTAAATCTTATCAAGCCACCCTAAGGCCTCCTACTGGGTTTAAAAACCACATTTAGATCAAGACGGGCTCACCTGACGGGGCACAAGTGAGCCACAGGCACCATGCCGACTCTAATAAACTTATTCGTCAATCAAAGTTTTATTTTCTTAGCACACGAATTCCGGAATAGTCCAGTTAGAATCCCGTTACATTATGGATATAGCTGTAATAAGCCGGGAGAGCGCAGGCGAGGATTTCCGTCCTATAAATTATTGAAGCTGCTTGTAATCTCATTGGAAATACTTCCGATAGCCATTTAATTAATAACGTATCGAGATGCTGACCATGTGGAAATCAAATCGTGTGATATTGCGAACCCATTTCAATCGAGGTATCTTCAATGGATTGGGTTTAAAGCCGGAATGAGCTAAATAGAGTCAGCGATAGTTATTTTGATTATTATAATTTCAATTTTGATAGTGGATAGTGGATGCTTTGATGCTTTTCATTGAAATAAGTTTTTTAAAAATCAAATGAATAGTAACAGTAAAATACAGTGACAAATTATACAATTTCTGTTAATCCTAAACTTCCTATATGAGATTACATTATTAATTTCATTGACTTTTCGGGTTGGTTAAATTCATTTTAGTGTAATCTAATTTTTAACTTGGTGTTTGTAAGTCATAAGTTAAAAAATACTATAAGCCATTGGTTTTAACATGAAAAAAAGCAGTTCACGCTTTCACTGAACGAGTGATTTACTACGAGTAAAATTAAAGAAAATGGCCGAAAAGGTCGTTAACAAGGTTCTGAATCACCCTTTTGTACCAAAGTAAGGTTAATTAAGCCAAAAGCAACATTATAAATTACTTACTAAAACGTTAGATCAAGAGGTCTACTATGAGACCATACATTTTATTATGCGGAGCATCTCCTAGCATAGCGTCCTCCTAGTGGCGCCCTCTCAATGTCAAAAAGTGATCGTCAACATGTATGAACAATTGTGCTCTAGAGTCAAATCAACATGTTACAAAGCCCCGAAGCTTATTGAAGCGAATCCTTAACGCGGTCTTCACCATATCCGGTCGATACGGGACGCAATAACCTCCGGAAATGACATCATCACAGGTAATCGTATCAGACGCGAGCAAAGAGAGTGCTGCGCGAGTAGTTTTATAGGTCTATTTCTGATTTTTTTGTACTGGGATTGCTTTAACTGGCTTCTGTAACACAACGGAAACCTTACTTTAGGACCAATTAGTGACAGGATGGCTGGAACAAAATCAAATTAATCAACTTGTTACAAAACCCAGAAGCTTATAAAAGCGAATCCTTAACGTGGTCTTCGCCATATCCGGTCGATACGGGACGCAAAAACCTCCGGAAATGACATCATCACAGGTAATCGTATCAGACGCGAGCAGGGAGAGCGCTGCGCGAGTAGTTTTGTAGGTCTGTTTCTGAAAATGTTTGTACTGGGATTGCTTTAGCTGGTTTCAATAACATAGAGGAAAAACTCACTATATTTTGTATTGTTCAATGAAATAACAGCTCATCTATAGTATAGAAAAAAAACTTTACAATAACATGAGTTATATCTTTAAAATGTAGTGATGGAATTTTCGGTCATTTCCAGCCACGTTAAGTAGTTGGTCCCGGCTGTCATCGCTAGATGACAGTCGTTAAGCCTTGTTGGAAGCTTTAGGGCGGCTTGATTACATCTGGCATTAGGGTTTCTCACTGACTTTGCATCCCTCCAACAATCCGGATTGAGCTGTTGGAGTATGGCTCAACCTATCTCATAGCTGAGGTGAGGCCTGTGCCCAGCAGTGGCTATTATAAACGATTATATTGACTTATGTAGCTTAAGTCGGCATTTTACTTTGTGAAACAAAAAGAAAGAAAGAAAGAAAAATATTTTATTGTCCCAACAGAACAAAGACAAACAAATAAAATACCTACAGAAAAAATTTACAAAATTAAAAAAAGAAATACATTCAATAAATTATGATAATTATATGTACCCATTTCAATAATAATTGGGACAATCAGGACCCTACCTCAGCATGTGCCACTGCAGTTTAAACTGCAGAAACTAGGGGAGGGGAGCAACTAGGGAAAACAAAGTTAAGTAAAAAGACTAGATTTTCATGATACTTACACGTTTCTGTAGCATTGACATTGATCTTGAGCCAAACTCTCGCTCGGATATTTAATATTAATGAGAACTACCTGTCTTATTAACTACCTGACCGACGACCTCCGCCTAATATACCGTCATCAGGAAATCAATCACTTTCATACTGCTATGTACAGAAGGCCACAAAATAATACATACTCTTTGACAGTACGCATCATCTTATGCTATCGCAATAAAGGTCATTTTCCGAACTGTTAGATTCGCTTGACGTTTGGGCTAATTTGCAGTCAGCATCAAAGCCAAGCTTTCTTATTTGGTGAAAATGTCTACAATGATTAAGAAAAATAATTCTTATTCAACATTGATAGAGTCTGCAGTACGTTGTTTGTTTCGTCACTTAAATCTTTTTTGAATTGTGATTAGGGGAGTCCGTTTCTGCACAGAAAAGTAGTTGGTAGAACCTTGGCAGAGCTACTTGAAGTCTGCTGGATCATTGCAGCAGCACTCGTCGTTTTAGACATCTTGCTCTCAGTAAGACCTCGACAAAAGGCACAGGTCTGGTGCAAGACAACTTGATCGCATCGAGCTAGCAAACACGGATTTACATTAAAAAAACATTTACGACCTCTTGCCACCAAAGGCACCATGACAATTGCCATACCACGAAGTTTGTCCAAATGAAACTCGCACCAGAAGACCCTATGACTTTATCTTTAGAATGTTTACCACACTCTACAACCCAACTTTACAAAAAGCACCACAGGTCAACAACACTTCGACAAGTTCTCATCACTTTAGAACAATGCAGTAAAGGTCATTGTCAAACTGTTATGTTACGTTAGTCATGTGGTTCACTGTACGTACCTATGCCCAACTTCATATTGCACTTTATAGCCGTTTAAGTGCCGTCATAGGTTTTATTAATAGTGCACTAATTCGGTCCATGTCAAAATCATTGGTTGTCAGAGGCCTAGCATTCCTCTCCGAGATGCTCAGGGGAGATCAACAGTTTTAACTAATTGGTTTCATTAATCTTATGTTATTAATTCACATTTACGAAGTACGCCTAATTAGCAATGCTGTTTGGGAGAGAAATAATGTATCGATTCCATTTCTCACTTTAATTTATTTGATGACTCCGTTTTAACATGCTTGTTCATAAAAAATATTAGTTTTCCATCATCATTTAACGTTAAGGCTTGTCCCTTTCCGAAATGGTGTCAGCAATTTAAGTGAACAGTCAATATATTGAGGAATTTTTAGTTATTTCAATGAAAAATCTAATCGATTATAATTATCTACGGTTAATTGTCAATAAAGAGTTAAATAGAATGACGAGACTCAATGATCACAGTTTTCCTAAGTCTAGATAAATCCATTGTGTTTCAAAATTTTGATATGATTGATGAAATGGAATACAACAATGGAATGGGTCTTATTCTGCCTGTGACAGACAATATAAATCCTCTTTACCACTGGCTTTGAAAGCAAAGCCGTGTCTGACTATGAATTAATATAACACTACAGTCCAACTATTCTGAGAAATACATTTTGACAGCTGCCAGTGTCGTTGGAAATAAAACTATAAAATGCTAAACGGATTCCAGTCTTCTGTTAGGTTCAAAAGTCAAGCCACTGCATATGAATTGTACTTTTATTGGATTGGAGTACAATTTCCAATGACACTGACCTGTCAAAATGTATAATCTTTGATTAGTTGGACTGTAAGACCAATACCTACCTACGTTTTAGGAAAAAATAATTAAATTTATTTGGTTTGACATCCTACAGTAGTTTTACCTACATTTATTCATTTTTTTCGCAGAAGAAGCTATTTTCGTAATCTATACAAATATTATAAAGAGGAAAGGTTTGATTTTTTGTTTGTTTGTATGAATTGAATAGGCTCTGAAACTACTTGGCTGATTTGAAAAATTCTTTCACTGTTGGAAAGCTACATCATTCCTGAGTGACATAGGCTATATTTCATTTTCAAAAAAAATAGGCATCCTTACTAAAATTACGATAACGTTAGTCCACGCGGACGAAGTCGCGGGCGGCTGCTAGTACTTAATATATAAACAACCAGACCAGTACAAACAGAAATGTTCATGCACACGAATGTTTGTACCGTGCGGGGATCGAACCCGCGACCTTTGGTGTAATAGCCAACATGAACCATTGCACCCAATCGGTCGTCGTGTAATGATTCAGAGGAAGATGATCATGCATGCCGGCGTACACTGTGGTCTGTGTTATCGGTATTAGAGTAGAGTTGAGGTCCACCCAAGGCTGGCTGCTAATAAGCTTCCTAGCGCGATGGAGGGTATTGCGGGCTGGAGGTTTCTTCTCTCTGGTTTCCCGCGAAGTAGGGGACTCTGTAGTTTAGAGTTCCACATACATTAGTTGTTCTGGCACTACGTAACTGCATTTCCTGAAGCAAAAAAAGGCAATTAATAAAAAAGGCATTCTATAGGTACGAGCTATATTTTGCTTCATTATAGTTATAATTTGTGATCTAAAGGGGCCAATTATGACTATAGCTCAGTTGATAGCACACGTGGCTACCCCCAATTTCCATTTTTAGCTCGCTCTTGCCAAATGACAACTTTTTGCAAAAGAGCAAGGAGGATTGACCGGAAATGGATACCTTGTTAAACCGTTTTGACCGTAGGTACCTAAGCTTTTATGGTTAATAAATACGTAAAGTATTTTTGTCCAATTGTCTGGTTGGTAATTACTCAGAATCAAATCGGGGAACGGTCGGCAAAAGCGGGACACTAAACATTGAATGCTGCCGAACCAATCAGTTGAACATGGGATTTGAACGGCTGAATCTGATTAAAACCTCGGATTTGGACCGGAATATTTGTTTGCTAAGCTAGGTGCTGTATTATTAAACCAACAGCATTATTTTTACAATTATTCTGGCAGCAGTTAATACAAAATTAAAAAAGAGGAAGGCATCAGTTTTAACGATGGGTATTTAAAGTTAAAATATTGTTTAATTAGTTATTTGCGAGAGTAGAAGCAGTGTACGACGTCCGTATGAAGCAAAGTAAAGGGAAAAAATGAAGGTATTCATACATAAATATCCTACAGGATATTCATTTATGACAAGTTATAGTTGAGTAGTATGAGTTTTGGAAAAGTATCCCACATGATACTCTTGACTAAATCAGGATTACAGCTAGTTTTATTGCAAATAATAAACCAATGCCGTTACGAACTAAAAATAGGTTAGTTATTATAACTAAGGCATTGGAT
This sequence comes from Udea ferrugalis, assembly GCA_950022985.1. NCBI lineage: Eukaryota > Metazoa > Arthropoda > Insecta > Lepidoptera > Crambidae > Udea > Udea ferrugalis. Next base: position 5,183,689 of record OX465520.1, read on the forward strand.
ATTTGCAATTAATTTTATCAATCCATCCCGTTTGTTAAGCCAATACCACGTTAATACGAGGCCGTATGTATTAAAACCAAACTATAGTTACTAATCAATTCATTGATCGGTTGATGTTAAAATAAAGGGCTATTGAAAATGTTGACTACCCCTTAAGAATTCCATCTAGGCGGAAAACATCGAAGTCGTGATATATAAACTCCCTACATCCAGAAAGTCTGGATCAAATCGTTTACACAGCAGACTGAGCTAAGTGCAATAGTATTGTGAAAACAGTGAATTTGTGAAAACAAATAAATAAAATGGTGGGTGTAAACTAAAGCAAAAATTAAAATGAATATGTTGTGTTATAGTGTGGTGATTAATTTTTTATTTATTTGTTTCATAAATGGTGATCAGGAGGAACTTGACAAAACCCAGCTTCAACGTAAGTACCTTCTCATAATATTAAAGATTTTATTGATAAATGATAAATACTAATGATAACGAGAAATTAAATAGAGTAAACATAAGTAACAAAATGTCGACAACAAAGGTGGTAGAGTTACAAGATGTCTATTGTTTTTTGGTCAATTTGACGATCTAAAAGTAGAAGATGATTCCGTTTTTTTTAATTTGAGGACACCTTTTCTTTTGCCTGAAGACGCTGGTTATAAAAATAATAAATAATAAAAGTTTCTTCACTCTTTACGGAGAAGATTTGGCAACACTACATCTGTCTTATTTTCACTTTAAAATCTAACATGCAGTCCGCTTGAATATCCAAAAGACAGTTTTTACAAAACATTTGCAAACTAAAAAGCAGTAAATAAAAAATGAAACAATTTTTTGACACCTCTGCCCACAACGATGTTACGCAATAACATCAAATCTGTTTAATTTCCCACAGTCCTCAAGAATGCCTTCGACGCTTTCGACCACGAGAAGAAAGGCGTCATCAGCACAGACATGGTGGGCACAATCCTGGAGATGTTGGGACATGAGCTTGATGAGGCGACTCTGAAGGAAATCGTCGATGAAATCGATCAAGATGGTGAGTCCTCTTATTATCATTTCAAACAATAATTTACGACGCTTATCCAGTGACATCGCTGACTTGAAGCAATTCAAAACAATATCTTAAAGTTTGAATTTTCTTATCAATAACATTCAGAGGATAGGTTTTCTTATTAAAAAGATATTTTGAAAGATAAGAAGAACCAAAAAAAACGCATAATATGGGTGATGATATTGTAATATTGGTTTTTGAGTAAAAAGTTAAATTAACAGTTTTACTCTGCAGTGGGTCGCACATTGATGTCGGATTATAGAAGCAAAGTAGAAACTCAATTGAAAATATTTAACTATAGAATTGTTTAGGAATGTTATATGATTATTCTGTACTAAATTTAACTAAATATGATTCAAAATCATGGTAGTCTTTCAAGTTTTACCAATATAGCTGTACCTATATTTGGAAAACTTGAATGATATTTTTTGACTTTTTTTCGCCTTGTTTGTTCCAAAATAATTTTCATTAACTTACTGACTTAAATACAATTTCTAAATCATTCAAACAAAATCACCTAATAGTCTCTTACTTTAACAATTATTTTTTTTCAATTTCAATTTTTCACGTGAGATGTTTTGCTCTAAAACAAAACAAAACAACATGTTTTTCAATCACGAGCTGAGTATGATGCATGTTTGCTTTGAGAAGTTTCGGAATGACGATACTAAGGTATGTATAATATTGTTTTTATAATAAATATTTCATTTTTTTCGTACGATTTAAAACAAGACAGTGGCACGTTACAAAAATGCAAAAATTAAAACAGAAAGCTTTTCATACCCACGCAAATAATATATGATTACTCTTACCATTTTTTTTTTAACATTTAGAGTTATTCTGTTTTTTTAATCTGATTTCTATAATCCAAGAAAATAGAAAAGTTTTATTGGGCTGTTTAAATGAGTGTTTTATAATTAACTGATAAATAATCATCGGCAAAATGCACGAATTTTGTTAGCATTTTATTTAACCAACAATAAATTTAAACATTGGCTTGAAATAAAAATATCAACAATTACTGCACGTGAAATCACCAACTGGTTAAAAAATAAATATAGTTGCAAACATTGCAAAATGCATCAGCAGTATGGTGCCTTTACGTAAACATTGATGAAAACGCGTACAACGCTACCTTGCCAACTTACTTTTTAATTCCGTTTTTAAGACCAGTTATTGACTGTACTGTCATTTTCTTTTTTTGTTGTAGAAGTTATCGGTGCATTCCTAGGCACTAAGCGCCAGAAGCAAGCAGCCACAGTTTCTGCCACAGAGCAAGCCAAGGATGTGAAAACTGAAAGTTCTTCACCAGAAACCAAACCGTCTACCTCCACAACAGAAACATCAACTAGTAAAGCTAGCAGTACCAGCTCTGTGGCTAAAGACAATGAGAAAACTACGCCAAAATAATAGGATGTACGTGGTCTACGCTTAATTTCCACGGGGTTTTTTTTATCAAGAAACAAGTGAATGTAATGTGACACTGCCAAAAAACGGAAACTTTTTATTTCCTACTTAATTTAATAAATAATTGTTTACAATTTTTATTCATTTCTTTTAATGACCTAATAAGTCTATCTCGGTTCCTATATTATGGTTCACCATCTTGATGAGCTGGGGGCCATTCGCTGCTCACTAGCGCCACCAATCGTTTTTATTAACCCATTGACCACCATAGACGTTTTAAAGCGTCCCTAAAAATTTTGATCCAGACGCCGATGACGCCATTATGCGTCATTGTTTTATGTTAGACATTAAAATAAAATCTATTGAATAATAGCCTGGCGGTCAATGAGTGTGTGGTTTATTTAGGATATTTTAACAAAAACTATCCAATTAGGATCCTAAAATTATATATTTTAGTGTATTTCATTATCTTATTTCAGGATCTTAATCGGTCATCTGTGTTTAAATATCTTAAATGTACCACAATTCATAAAAAACGATTGGTGGCGCTAGTGGGCAGTGAGCGGTCTCTTATTAAATCTATTCTACTCTGAGGCTTGCTTGAATTTAATACATTTATAACAAGCAATAAATGTAAAATAAAACAGCATTATGCTCTACCATAGACTATCGTTTTATGTTAAAAGCGCCATCTATAGTTTTGTAGAGTTTTTTCTATTCTGATAATTTCCTTTCATTGTGATAACAGCACAAATCCTGGTGATAACCCATAAAAAAGAAACATCATGAAAAGTTGGAATTTAAAAAGTTGTATGTTTCAAAGTTTGCTTTGTTGTTATATTTCCAAAATACGGTTAGTGGCTAGCGTCATCTAGCCTTAACACTCAGAACTAATTGTCAGCTTATCTTGAAGAAATGAAAACATTCATAGGGCTGCCAAGACATACTTGTTGATGCCGTTAGGTGCCAATAGATGACGCTTATGATGAAAATATTATCGCTAGAGTCAAAGTACTTTATCTCAGTCGATTTTATTAGTATTAATAATGTAATAAATGCACTTTTTTTCAATCAAAATAATAAATGCCCATTCGCACATGAAAAACTATTAAAAAATTTAGAACAAAGAGTATGTTCTGTAAATAAATATGCCTGAACTGAAATATGTAGAGCTTAATAAGAGTTTGAATGTACAGTATTTTTTAAAACATCATGCAGTATTCTGGTCCATCAAAAATAACTCCTAAGAAAAAAAAATGCAAAAGAGCCGCCTCACCGTGACAATGCGTTTTGCATTGCCGTGACCAGGATTCGAACCTGGGTTACTACGGCCACAACGTAGGGTCCTAACCACTAGACGATCACGGCTACTGAGGCATGTAGAGACGGGGCGAAATTAGTAAGCAAAAGTAATAAGTAGTAAGCACTACTTATTATTTATTACAAGCAGAGTACACTCTGCAAAAAGATGAAGTAACTAGCTTAAGTCTGCAACTTAGCCTTAGCAAAATTTGACTAAAAATAAACACCACGATAAACTACCTAATCCATCAGATACATGTGATCTTTAAGAGTAGTCAAATATCTAAAATTTACCAGAAAAGCAATCGTATTCCTTGAGTTTAAAAATAGTATTTCACTAGTTTTAGATTTTAGTGACACTACAAACGCCAAACGACTCTATAATCATAGAGTAAGAATTGCTTTTCTCAAACAGTATCCATATTTTTGACTCTACCTTTGTAAAACTTCCCGTATGTGTTACGTCTGTTAGATTTTATAATATGGTATACATTTTCCCGGTAGAATGCTGCTATAAATGTTATGTTTTTTGGTCTCCAGGATCCGGTGAGCTTGAGTTTGGTGAGTTCTGTGAGCTAGCTTCCAAGTTCTTGACAGAAGAGGAGCCTGACGATGAAGCCATGGTCAAAGAGTTGAAAGAAGCCTTCAGATTATACGACAAAGAAGGTAAGAGCAAAATTTTTGGCGTAAAGCTACGTTTTCACTTAGCAACAACTGATGATTAGAGACAGAGCGTCACAATTACATCTTATATGTAGAGACATGGGCCCAATTATTTCTTTTTAATCCTATCAATATTTTAAATGCGAAAGTTTGTATGTGTGGATGTGCCGTGTTGCTCTTTCACGTAATAACTACTGGATGGATTTCAATGAAACTTTACATAAATATAGCTTATGCATCTGAATAGCACATAGGCTATTTATAAAGATTTATCCCTTTTTTAACCTAAAACCACGCGGACGAAGTTGCAAGCGGCCGCTATTCTTTATATTTTAATTTTTAAGTTATTATTTGGTGTAATTCTGCTTATTTTTTGACCTCAGTCATTGTAAATGGCCTGAAGGACATTCAAATATTTTGCCTTCTAATTCTTACCATTCTAAATAATTTGTAGGTAACGGCTACATAACGACAGACGTATTGAAAGAAATCTTCAAAGAACTAGACAGCACCATTCCCATGGATGACCTGGACTCCATGATTGAAGACATTGACTCTGACGGCTCAGGAACAGTAGATTTTGAAGGTAAGATAATAAAAAACTAAAGTAACATTTTCCTGGAACTTGTAGAAGTTTGGCCTTAATGTTTAAGTAGAAAAGCAGGCTTCTGCATTTTTAATCAAAAAAATGTTTTAAAAATAGTAAACATAAAATTTAGAAATTTCCTAACTACTCAAGTTCAGCTACTTGAAAGCACATTTTAATAACAAAATTGTTGATTGTCATTAAAAACCACTGAATTCAACGATGGGCGACTATTTCTTCTCATTGGACTCTACCAACTTGTTTTTCAGTTGACAATTTAACATGTCATGATGTTTGTTTATTAATACGAAACCCAAATGAGCGTTCTAATCAGAGTGTTTTGCAAGTGAACCATAATGTTGAACCACTGCCAAATATTTTTCAAAATCAAACTGGATGTTGGGGCCAAATTATTTGAAAGTCACTTGGCAAAATGACAGATTTGTGATAAACAATACTTAATACTCGTAACTCACAGAATCTAGCAAATGTTTAATGACTAAGGTTGTGACTTTGTTGCATTCCTATCAATGATTTCTTAGATTGAAAGAAAAGAAAGAAATAAAACTTTACCAATTTGGTTTAACGAAGGACTTTACAATATTTTTTGTTTTGTTTCAGAGTTCCTTGAGGTGATGACGGGAGAATAAATATTTTATAAATTTTTTAGCATTAATTATATTTTACTGTACAAATTATTATTAAGTAGGTTAGTTAGTCACAGTTATCGACCAAGGTACACTTTCTTTGTCGTCAATATATTGTTGAAGATACAAGATAATGTATTTTGATGAAAATTTATTATAAGGTAAACAAATAACAACTGCGCGTAGTTGATATTTTATTTATTTAATAAACTTAAGTACTATATTTTTTGTTTCAATAAAACACCTGTTAAAATAAAACGATGGAAATTTAGATGGTTATTTAGGTCTAAAAAAGTACCTTTAAGATGATTAACTAATTGTAAGGGTATGGAAATGTTAATTCATTTGAGAGTTCTCGGTCAGTAGAGAAAGACTTGCGTTTACTGCCAGATGGCCCACAGATAGATAGATAGATATTCCTAATTAAACAAAAACATTACAGTTGAATTAAATTACGGAGATCAATGTATAATTTACGTGGTCTTGTTGCTACCGCTCATCTTTAGGGAGAGGTTTGGAAAACAAGTTGTCTCTGCAGAACTTTTCTGTCCCAACGACCATGTGTTACTATACTGTGTAACAGCTGGCTCAACATACTCAGGTATTCGCCTTTTTTCCTCAACAGTTTTCTGTACTCAAATTCAATTCTCAATATATTTCTACCATTTGAATAAGCAATCGTGACCACTGTCCATGTCCAACATAATATGCAGTAATTTCTCCTTTGCGTAATTTGCGATCACATAATATTTCACAAACCAAATTATCCCAAGAACTGCTCTACATTTGGGACGTGACCGTTTGTTAAATATTATCACTCTAGTACTTTCGTAGTTCCGTAAGTTTGATAAAAAATCACTGTGGTCCAATTTGTAAGTCTAATTAGGTGTATAACCTATCATGATAAAAATATATAGTTTTTTTATTATTTTATCGAGATTGGTTTTTGTTTAAAAAGGAAATAGCCCAGTATGTATGTAAATAAAGCGGGCATATTTATGTTACATACAAACCTCAAAGGGGGCATAGAAGCTTGCTGTCATAGTGAGCGGAACATTTAAAAGCCCACATTCACCCAAGTAAATTGAACCTAGCGTGGTAAGGACGAACGTGCCGCCCTTATTCGAGTAGCTTGGTTTTTTTATCGGTGTCTTAAATCACCGTCGAGTTAGACGCAAGTTTTGGTTATAATAGAGACACAGAGTAGTATTTTTCTGTGTACGAGGCCTATGTCCAGGTGTAGAAATTGGCTGCAAATAATGTTAAACCAATCGTATGATACACTTGTAAGACCACACGCATAATTATAATGGACTTTCCCCCTAGGAAACCACGATGAAGAAAGTAAGATAACTGCGGTTTGGCCTGATGTAGTTCCATTAGGTACAGTGGCCATTACTCCTACCGCATAGGCCCTTTGAGTTTATTTCCTGTATCATAACTTTTAGGTAGTACGTGCTGTTTTGGTCATATATTTTTTTGCAATAGGTAAGTACCACTATTATTATTATTTATTAGTTCGTACACAAAAATATAGTTCCATTGAAAATAATTAGAACACAAAAAATACAGGTGAGCTTATCTTTAATAAGAGATTTCTTCCAGCAGACAATGGTGACAGGATACGATTCAAAAAGTTTGACAATCAGATCACTTTCAGGTGCGGGCAGTATTAGGACCTATCAAGTGGTCAATATTGAAAAAAACAAGCAAAAAACACGTAGCAGCCTACACACTTTCCACTGCTGGCCACAAGCCTCACCTCATGAATGAGGTGGCGCGAGCCATACTCTAACATGCGCGCTCAGTGCGCATATTTGAGCGATGTAAGGTTAGTTGTAAACCTAGCCTTCCAAAGCTTAGTTACAAAATTGACTACCGATTTGGTGTGATAGTTCAGAAGTTGGCATTCTATAATTATTATATCAATTGAAATTGAAATCTAAAGCAATTATTAGATCCATGTGTTTAAAACCAAAACAAACTACTTCAGTGTCTCAACGAAAGAATTTACGGCATGCCTATCTAAGGCCGCGGCCGAAGGTCAAGCCAAGTTGTCCGTTTGACACGACCTGTTAAGATCTTTGACAGTCACCCATTAAAATGGATTATGGTACAAATAACTGGGGCACGCACCGCGTGCGTATGGGCGTGTACTGGGTCAATTATTGTGCACGATCCGCTGGCTTGAACTGTTTGTGATAAAATTCCAAGAGTGTGCTCAAAGCTGATAATATTTTTTTATTGACAGTTTTAAGTTTATTTGTCTGGATGAACCAGTCAGTCAAGACATTTTGTTCTAACATTGTTTTTAACGAAAACCTGCAATAAGTACGGTTATAATACCTAGACACATGTCAATTACCTTTTATACTTAGGTTTTATATTGCATTTGGGAAATAAGGTGAAGCACCAATTAAACGTCTAATTTTAACAATGTTTTATTTTGAAGCGAAATGAATAGTCAATAATAAAAAATTGCCAGTAACAAAATACTAGGAAAATTACTTACCCATTTAATAAAATTAAGTGTTACAAATGCTAAGTGTCCTAATTTACTTGTCACGATAAATTCCAAAGTAATTGTTTAAATTGAATAACTTATTGTTAAATTTTCCCTTTACGTACCTAAACTTAAATATTACAGCGTGTTAGCCTTGCAGCAACACGTTATGAATGAATTATATCTCAAGATATACAAACAATAACCATATCTGTACTTTATATGAATGGCTTAGCTGGGAGCGTGTCAAAACTAGGCCAGAGGTGATGTGTTGTGTAACATCGACATGAACTTAACATAGCGTTGTAAACTATTTGTTGCGAGCTGGTTTGAGTGCGATGCCGAACTACTGCTCACTAATATGAACTATCGATTGTACTGAAATAAAATAATTAAAACGTTTACTGGTACTATCATTGCGAATGAGTTGTATTAAAATTATAAGAATTAACATGACCGTCAGCATAATTCGCGGCATGGTCTACACACCGACACCAAAACAATGATATTCTGCGGTACCGTAAAACTACAATGAAATTTAATAAACATACTGATATGAGTGGTATGGTAGACAACGGTTTATACAATGCAGAGTTTCTTGCCGGGTCTTCTCAGTAGGAACAACCTTTCGACGCCAGTGGTAGAGTCACATTATGTATTTGTATTTTATGTTTAGTTTTTTAGGTGGTTAAAATTAAGATTCGAAAGTACAGGTGTGATGGTCTTCTTGAATGAAGAATTATTGAATTTGAACATCACAAGGATAATCAAAGACGGCGCAAGAAATTCATTCTAATAAACAGGTTTCCCAAAACCGAATGAATAAATCAAAGTAGTGGAGTTGAGACATTCAATTCAACGTTTTTAGCAACGTTGGATCTCCATAAGTTAAAAAGTTTTTCCACAAAATTTTGCTTAAAATGTAAATAGTCCTAGCAGGTTCTTCCTCTAAATCTTGCCAGGTTTATGAGATTACATTTTGTATTAGAATTACCACGGATTGTTATTCTGACTCATTACTTAAGACAGTCGAGGAAATAATCGATTTAATTTAACTGACCACAGTTTTATGGCTAATGAACGAACGATTCACTTTCATCATTCTAATTAATTTTCTTGTCTCTGTTAATCACTTTCACCACTTTCCTAAAGAACATTGAAGGAGATATTAGCAAATGTAACCATTATTAATCTACCGTATTTTACGTTGCTCATGTGTATTGCACCATTTGGTAAGGTATTCGTTACAAAATAAGTACCTAGTGAGTACCTAAATGTTAGTTTTTTAATAAAGTAGACTAGTCACGTTGCGGTTTCCTCGACACTGAAAAGCTGCGACATATTTGAAACTCTTTGTCCTCCATGATATATATGCTGAATGCATTTTATTCCCTTACAATTAGGTTCAACACGTAAGGTAGGTATATTAATTAATATACTTTTATTACAGACTAGCAGCCGCCCGCGACTTCGTCCGCGTGGACTAACGTTATCGTAATTTTAGTAAGGATGCCTATTTTTTTTGAAAATGAAATATAGCCTATGTCACTCAGGAATGATGTAGCTTTCCAACAGTGAAAGAATTTTTCAAATCTGCCAAGTAGTTTTGGAGCCTATTCAATTCATACAAACAAACAAACAAACAAAAAATCAAACCTTTCCTCTTTATAATATTTGTATAGATCAAAAAACTTGTGCATTTTGCTACATTTAAATTCATAAGTTAAATGTATATATGTATGTAAGCCGACTTAAATGTAGCCAGATACAATTTCAACAGTCTTATACTTATCACTAAACAGTAAGTTACTAATTAATCGCTTTTCATGAATTTTGGCATCAACATAAAATGGTTAGAATTTGTTAATTTGTGCGTGGTACAGGTGTTTATGGTATGTTCTTGATTCTTTGTTTTTTACACACAGGAAAACCTTACTTTCAGCACCAGGGCAATGTTACCAAAACTGTACAATGTCTGTGTTGACAGTATGACTGATCGGTAAGCCAAATGAGCTTGAACACTCCATGCCACGCTACACGGTCGATTAGGTTTCCGTATCCGTTCGTTCATGTAAACAAATAAGATATATTACTTGGGAATCAATTAAGATTGATTTTGTGTCTTTTTGAAATTGATAAAGCGGTCTCATCCCTGAATTAACTAACATCGGAAAATGTCCACAGAGCTGAAAATGACAGCTGTGCTTCTGAGGGATGCTAAATTTTTGGAGGCCAGTCCCTTGTTTTATTATAATAATAATCTATTTTCACTTCTTGTCCTAGTTTTTCGTTGCATTCATCCGATTCAAGATTCGTTAAAACTTACATCTGTGACGTAGCGAGCTAATACTGTGGTTGTCCCCGCGAGTTGAAGCCCAATCCCAGATAACATCACGATGCCCCAATCCCTTATTAGAGTCAAAACCAAGAATAATGGTGCTTTGCTAGAAATATCTTCAAGCAAACTGTTCTACTTAAGTTGGCTGACAATTCAATCATAATTCTGTGTCACACAGAAGGCGGTTCATTTCATTTTAATATGACTCCGTTAAGCAGTGAACCATAATAGCAATAATTATAGTTAATTCAAAAAAATATATACCATCGGATCTATTAATGTACCGTGGCATAGAATAATGTCGGCAACGTTTAACAATGAAATGATACAGAGCGTTAAGCTTAGCTCGGCCCATTGTGCGAGCAAGGTGAAGTGTTGCGAAAATTTAAAACTGAAATGTTGCAGCTAATTCACAAAGTTGGCCTTCTTCAATCCTGGGCTCATGCATTTTTCGAATGGTGTAGTGGTATCTGCCTCGCAATCAGTAGATTTTCTAAATTTTTAGCTCAAGAGTAGTTTTGGTTGAGATTCGTATTTTGGTTTGATGGTTTACCCTTAGATCACAAACCCGACGTAAAAATTATGACTCTTGACCTCAGCATTATGTTTTCGGTAAGATCCCGACCCCTGCAGTAGCAGGCTTTTGTTAGTTTGGGAGATAACGCACTTTTTCGTATAAAATGCGAGGGGTTTCTAACCTTGCAACTTTTTCTTCAAACTTGTGCACTTTCCAAAACTTTCATGGAAGCGTATTTTTTTCAAATAACGGAAAACTTTATTTTATGTTACGATAGATTCATAATAAAATATGTAAAAGGTAATTATAGTTTGTATATTGATCTGGGTTGTGTTTGACCCCAAACTTCTGCAACGGCTGTAAAAATGCGTTTTGTAGGAGCATATTGTTTCGAAGTGCAATAGTTGTTGAACGCAGTTTTTTGTTATACTAGTTTTATGCTGTTTCATTGGTTAAAAGCAAAGACTGTTTAACAAAGTAGTTTTTTTGTGTTAAGTAAAGGTAATTTTGACAGATAGGTATGCATACATATTTTAATTCTTCATAGATTTTCCAAGAGGTTAGTGATCATGTAACTATGAAACAACGTTAGTGAGCTAGGGTTAAGTCTATTGGGTAAATCATAAAATGTCGCACTTTCCGTTCTAACTAAGACATAAACATAACCCGAATTGTACTTTGCTTACGAAGTTTGTCGTGGTTTTTACGACTAATTTTGTAACGAATACATTAGAAACTTTAGTATAGTTTTGTGACTAATTCCTTGTATTTTTTTGTTATTTTGCTAAATTAACATTCACGAGTCTATGCGTTATACTATCAAATCTCTCTCTATCATGTTATACAAAATTTGTGTTTCAATCACCATTAACGTATAGAATAAAAGTAAATACATAGTTAATAAAGGATTGCTAACTAAACTTAAACATAATGAAAAAGTAATAATTAAGAAAACATTTACAATAGATTTGAGATAATATTGTAACTGTTTACGAGCTTGTTGATTCATTAATGAAATAAAAACAGACACCGTCTGGATCTTATAAGAAATCTTACAGTCTAGTTACTTACAAATCAGCCTGAGACAAATAATTCACATTGATATCTTACACTCAAATAAAATAACAAGTGTGAATATTACTTTGACATATCGAATTTCATACCATCACTTGTTTGCACGCGTGGCGTCACATATACTCTGTGGGCGTTGGACTTAGGTAATGGATTACAATTATTATTTTGAGTAATTAAATTTCTTAATGAATTGCAATTTCTATCTAGAATATCCCGAACAAAATCTGTAGTAGGATTAGGAAAGTAAAAGTAAAAATAATCTTTATTCATGTAAACTTATTAAAAAGCACTTATGACAAGTCACAACATAAAAATTTAAAAAAGTGAAAATGTGATTCTACCACCGGTTCGGACGTGTTGATTCTACCGAGAAGAAATCGGCAAGAAACTCGGTAGTTCCTCTTTTTTGCTTATTGCATGCATTGCATTGCATATTACTCGACAGCGTCATCTCCCAGTGGTTGAGCACTCTAACTCGGAGCAGATATGGCATGGAGTTCAAATCTGGTATCTTCTTTGGTATCTGGAACACTTCAAATACCGATAAAAACCCAATGAAACCTGAATTTCGGCAGTGAGATCACTCCCAACCACGTTCAGTTCTCAAATTCGCTATTCGAGTGTGGACTTCTGACTGTTCTGATCAACACACTAGAACTGCCCCGTTTGTCATATAGTAACCACCATGTGGAAAGGTCTAATGGACAAATGTGTTCTCAGATAAAACCAATGTAGTCTGTTACTACAAAAAACACATGAAAATCTAACCATCAAAATCTTACTTTTAAAAATAATCGCCGTCTAGTCAGAATTTTTACTATTTATTGACGTTGTAACTACAAATAAATTTTTGTGATACTTTGAACAGCTATTGTAGATACTTTAAAATATGGCCAGTTGGAGTTTGCCTAAAACATTCTTAAAAAGACAACACTGTCGTTGTCAGGCCTGTCTTTTGGACTTCGGATCTCTATAGTTGCGAGATGACCTAAAAATACTACCCTGCTAACGTGGGTAGAGATCTAAGCTGAAATGACGTCGCTCCACTGCATCTACGCTTGAAAACAAGCACTCTTGTATGCGTAGGCGCGGAGGAAGTGTGCGTCATTTCAGCTTAGACGATCTCTAGCTTAAAATGAAACGTCGTTGCCACTTAAGCAAGCAGATAAATCACTTGTAATGAACACTAGATCAACATTGACAGGACAACTCGCGTCTACACACCTTCTCACCTGTCAGACTATGATTCAATAAGCTTTTTGTATACCAATTTATTAGCAAAACATTGAAAATTACACTGTAGGAGCCATAAAATAAGACAGTCATAATAATCGCACCAGCAAAACAGTTTTGTTAATGGATTCAGTATCACCTCGTAAAATTAAAGTTTCATTCGAGTGTTGAATTTGATCGTATATAACAGTTGTTAGCAATTATTTTGATATAATAATGACCTATTTACTATGCATATAATGAACCAGTGTCAATGATTATACTGATTTTACTTAGCAAATGGTTTCGGCTGACCTATTTACCGTATATTATTTAAACGTTTCGTTGTAATACAAATGTTGAATTTCCATTAAAATAGGAACTAAAACAGTTTGATACTAAAATGTTAAGCAGAAAGATTAATAGTATTACACTTACAAAGATTATTTATGATGTACTAACGGTCGCCCGCGACTTCGTCCGCGTGGACTTAAGTTGAAAAACAAAAAATGTTATTTCTTTATAAATTGTAGCCTTTGTGCGGTTCAGAAGTGTGAGCTACATTATTGTAAAGTTTCATTAAAATCCATCCAATCCAAAAGTAGTTTTAACGTGAAAGAGTAACACGGCACATCCACACATACAAACTTTCGCCTTTATTATATTATATAGGATATTTTGAATAAATTGTAATTTTTTGGATACAGAGAGCGTTTTTAAGCTTGACGTATGCGCCTGTGTATATGTCCATGGCATCGTAGCCAAATGAACAATAACTTCATTATATGATACAAGGAAATGGTGTCAGTGGTTTCTAAAATTCATAATTACATTTAAATACTTTTATAAACCCAACATTTGGTCAATTAACTTGCTACGGTGGAGTGCGCGCTTCGCTCGCTTGAATATCAATAGATTTATTCGCACAAGGCGTGAAGAACACGATGATCAGTAGAAAGTTTGCAGGTGCTCCCTCACCGCGAGCATTCGCGTGTAATGTAACATCACAGATTCTACTTTAAGCATTGCATTACAATACTAGAGATCGTCTAAGCTGAAATGACGCGCCCCTCCTCCGCGTCTACGCATACAAGATGCTTGCTTCTGAACGTAGACGCAGTGGATTTCAATTTCAACTTAGACGATCTCTACCTACCTGGTTAACGAGCATTCGTGTATAATGTAATATTTAGTATTGATTTGAATGTAAACATTCACTATTGATTTAGTTGAGTGATGTTACAAGTCGTATCAATATACTACACATTGTATCATTACATGATGCGCATTGTGATGCTCGGTTCTTCTCCCTCACTGATGAAACCTGTGAAGTTACATTACATACGAATGCTCCCGGTGAGTGCTCCCTCACCGGGAGGACAAATTTGGACAATACAACATCAGTGCAGGAAGGCTTTGCTATTCATATTATATTTAAATATTACGTTGTTCGTGATCCGTTATTATGTTGTACATACGTGTTTCCAAGTCATTGAGAGCGGAAGTAAGTAAATAAACCAAAAACAGGAAAACAGTGTTTTCCTCTTTTTATATCCCTTATAATTTCACTTTTCTATCGCTATAAATCAACAGTATTGCAACAGTAACATTGTGGAGTAAATACAAGGTTATTGTTACCATAAACAACGTTAGGCCTACTAGAAAGTAAAAATATTGACAATCAAGGTTGCATACCAATTAATGATATTATTAACAGATGTTAAAAATAACTCTGAAATGAATCCAACCATGTCAATCGTAATGATTTTAATTAGACAGACGCCGTCTTGCTACTCTTATTATGATAACAAGTCAGTAGAAAAAAGGTGATAACTATCCCTTAGAATGCAATGTATGTGAAACATTTCAATTTTTTGTATTCTAACTGAAGATAGTAGAGTGTGGCTTCAGTCGAAACAGGTTGTTTGTTTTATAAGCAAGTAAAATAATTTTCCAACGAGTACCTAATTATTGAGTTTCAAATGAGCGAATTGATTTTCATGACGTTTGATGCAATGCATGGAACCAAAGATCTAAGTATTGAGCAAACATGGAACTATTGCACCAACAAGGTCGCTAAAAAGGGTCTAAAATTACCAACTATCGATCAATCTTTAACCACAGTAATAAATCGATCATGCGCCCCCACAAATTAATTCATCGACGTTAAATGTCATAATGAGCCGCGAAATGATGAAATACGGGCGTATCGTAAAGAAATTATGACCAGGCAGCAATTGTGACCACGAAAAATGTGTTGGAAGTGGGCCATTTGCTTCCGGGCATTTGAGTTCGGTCACGACGTGGGGCCCGCACACGATCCGACACCAATCGTGCGTACTGCTTCCATAAAATGGACACTGGCACAGCTTTTGATAGAGTAGGCACGCGATATTGTAACGCTCAAATTCTCAAACGTCAATCAAAAGACCGTCAACCTCCAAGCCGGTGGTGGAGTCACATTATATTTTACAATCTAAGCCTGTAGATTGTCTGGAAAAGTCTGCTTCTAGTAATAGGACTGCCTTAGTTGTAAATTGTTACTTAAATTGATTGCTATCATCAATTATATATATATTATATATACATATTTATCAATAAATAACATGCAAGTCAATTATAACTTAGTATTTGTAAAAGTTTACATGAAATCAATTACTTGTATGAAACTTGATAAGCTTACTATGGCGTCTTGAAGTTTTGCCAGTGAAACTGAAAGTGTTGACTGATTTTGTAGAGCTTCTGAGATTAAAGTTGTCCTAAGTTCTCTGTTACAGATGTTTTTTTTATTATGATCAGTTCGTCATACAATTTTAGCCCAATGGTAATCCAGTGAAAGCTAGCAATACTGTGAAAGCTCACATTTTGGCTAACTGCTTGTCAATTAAAAAGATATTCATAGAACAACTGATGATGGTAGTGTGGGCTTTCCAATATCTACTTGTTCATTGTTTTATAGCGATTATTACAACGCCTGAAAAACTCGTATTTAGCCAGCACAAATCGGTTCATGTAAATTTCCTTTCGCTTGCGACAGACAGAGTCCTGACGTTATATCACCACCTTATTGTCCACAGATCTAGATCGGTGGAAACAGCCAGCTCGAAGATTAACGACAACTATTATTTGGCGAGGAATTTACTGTTTATGACAATTTCATGCCCACGATTACGTATGGATCGGCAATAGCAATAGTTCTGCAATTCCCATAAAGATTGTTGGAGGTCTGAATCTAGTTTGCAATTGCATTTACGAGGTTTGGTACTCGTTAGCACGGTGAGCAGTAATGGCTCGTGTTTCGACATTTTTGTGGAGGATAAGTAAATAAAATTAATAATTGATATCTGGGGCATCTTACACCAAAATCATTCGACTCACAAACATGTTTGTATATTTTCATATAAGTATAGTTAACCTTTAATTGGTGTCGTTGATGAATGTTTCCAGACATTTAACTTTTTACAACTTGTATTTAACTGCTGTTCTTCTGGGTAGCTTCGTTGTGAGTGGTTGTCAAGGAGCTAAAGGCTTAATTCCTAAAACGCCAAATACGGAACTACCATATTTATCATCATCATCACCAACTTCCCAGAGATACACTATATACGTAGCGTTTAAAAAAAGAAAAAGGGTTGAATAAATAAAACTTTAACACTAAAACACAAATGTTCATAGTGTTCATAGGCTTGATTAATCATTATTATCATTTAAGGCGCTATGGACTAGACGCCCCTTCGTCTTAGGTAAAAATGTTCTTAAGAAAGCGTAGCATAGTGTGTTAAGTTCATAGGTGGATTTGAACCTATTACAGTATATTGTGAAAGATAAAACGGAGAAACTTATCCTCAATTAATTGTATGTGTAATCCGTCAACTTGTACAACAGCTTCCAAACAGTTTCACACCGTAATAACCATACGAAAGAGTAATTACTTCCAAACACACATGTGTTTATTTTGAAATGTGCTATCATGTTTGCAAAATGACAATTAATTGCTGTTATTATAATGTTATTCTACTGCTAGATCGTGTCTAGACTAGAAAAAATTTAGGCCATGCACCTTTTGGGACCTTGGTGCCTAGTGCTAAAAGGCGTCTCTATAGTGTGAATGTAGAATTAAAATATTAAAACATCTGTCACCACTTAAAAGAAAGTATAACTATTAGATGCATCAGACAGATATCAGCATACAACTTGAAAAATGACCAACTTTACAGAATCAGGAAGAAAACGGAATCAAATTGAATCTATCACAAGCAGATAAAGAACCACACTCAAAGCTGTCCTTATCACTTAAGAATGTGTTTGGCCAGTTAGCAGAGTACATGATCCGTTCCTAATTAAATAACGTTTAGTTTACCAAAACGGCTTTATTAAAGTTTATTGAACATGAACATAACGACGTTATTGTAGGCGACTCATGTGAGAAATCGAATAGCTCCAAAAGATTCGACCGAGTTATGTTGATTAATTTAAAACAAATTGAAGACTTCCGTGATTTTCTCATGGATTTCATTACCAGAACCTCACTAAACTCTCTTCCAAGTATTTTTGGAGTACACTCTTTCAAATAAAAAAGTATCTTGTTGACTTGTTGAGTTATTTGTCCGTTTGTCGCACATATCCTTGATGCAAATTTAAAACTTTTAAAGTTTTTTCATGGATGCCATTGTCATAACTGGATTAAAATAAAATGGGACCATACAGGAAGCATTCAAATAAATAATTCAATAAGGAATCTTTAAAATCGGTTAACCCAGTTAAAAGTTCTGAGGTAACAAACACAAAAAAATATATAAAAATACAGTCGAATTGATAACCCTTAACAAAGCAAACGAAATCTCTTTAAATTATACTTAACTGTCAAAACCATTCTCTTTAAAACTGTAACCATGCTCTCAAATTCCTCAAGACAATGACAAATCTGTGTAATCATGTCAAGAACTCGACAAGTAAGCTAATCTCCTCGACGGCTGCGTTATACAATAATAAGGTAATGTGACAAAAAACGCTACCTTGCGCAACACCTGAGGCGTCGTAGTATTCGCCGTTGCGTTCTAACACGAATCGATCATTTGGTTCCGGTCTATTATTTTATTTATTTTTGATTTGGACACTAAATTGAAAGTAAAGAACTAAAATTTTGTAAGCTTTATCTAAAACGGTAGCGAGGAATATCACTTTTTTTAATAAAATTTGTCTGTATATATTTTCGTCGTTCACGCAATTCATCGAGTAATTAAAAAGGTGGATCATCTAAACTGCGTTTTGAAAGATTTCGGCATTTGATTTGGAACTCACTCTATACTCTAACTTTTGAATTAGAACCCATTTGTAAATTCTGTCAAGTATGCTGTTGTGCATTATAATAACCAAACTATAGGTACTTATTAAACCTCAGTTGATGAATACGTACTGAATCGGAAAAAAAACTATTTCAGACATCAAAACTTTCTTTTCGGCAAAAACAGGTAGGTGCCTATTTCTTTTGACGACTGGTTTGGTGTAGTGGTTAGGTGGTTAGTACTACTCCACAGATCACAGTTTTGATCTACACACAGCTTAGACATTTTGTGTGAATGAAATGAATGATGACATGTACCAGACAAACATAAAGACATTGACTCTTGTAGATGTTTACTATATAAAAGTACTAAGGATAATGTTCGTGTAGCTTTGCTTAGTGGCTAGAAAGCGTTGTATGGATCAATGTCCGAAGATATTTCTTTTGGCAAAACTGTCTAAAATATCAAGATCATGTTTACAAAATAGCCACAAAATTTCTTACGGTAAAGACGCACGCGCCCCAGCTGCAAGCGGAACTGTGCACGCGCAGCTTGCGTCAACGAGCCGATCGGTATGCTGCGCGGCGCAGTGATTTATGTGATAGAACTGGACCTTCCAGGACTTTTTGTGCGTTTGATAGGCGAAACCGATTAGTTAGAATTCAGCTTTATTTTCTACCGATGATTTCAACGTTTGAGAATGTCGGCTTTGCGGCATAGTCTTATCAAAGTGTGTTGTTTTGAATAAGTATAATAGACAAGCAGCTGACCAGGATCTCACCTGACCTTATTCTTATTGAGTGTATTATAGCACCTACAAGAAAACAATAGTTTGCCAACATTACGGCATCCTCATTGATTCACATTCGATGCAAGCTTGTAGGGATGCTTTTGGAAATTAGCGGCTCTATTCTTTCCGGCATATACAGCCTACTTATCAATGAGGGTTCGTTAGGTGCTAAGTCCAATTGGATAAAGCACAACAATCAATAAGTGCAAGTGCTTTGCGTGTGCTTAGCGACTCCGAAGAAGACGAGCTTATTCACCAGCCGAGAAGCAGTCAGCACCATGGTCTTTTTATGTTGTCAAAAAGTAACCTCATTCCAGGGTGTAGACGCTGGAAACTATTCATGACTGTGTCACTGCAGTATTAGAATTGCATGTCTTAAAGTCAATATTTTTGGCCACATAAATTACATAATTATTATTCTTGCAACGGATATAAATGATCCCAGCGTGTTATTATCTTTTTATTGAAATTATTATGTCTAATTATGGTAACTACGTACAAGGTTGGCTTTTTAAACTAGTTCCATACATGCGAAAGTGTGACCGCAAAATATTTTTTTGTGCGTATTGATTTGATTACTTTTCGTTCATTCATTACGATGAGTGAAGACTTTTATTTATGTAATGCATCCTGTAATATCCGCTGCCCTAAATATATTCGTACAAAAAGAGCTTGTTTTCAGAAATACAGGTTTTGATGAGAATTATTTAACCAGAAAAATTGGGCCATATCTTTTTAATGACTGCGATAGTTAAAATATTCCTTCCATTCACCTACAAGTAGCTTCTTTGTAGTTAAAAATTCAGTTCAAAAACTTAATTTTTACTTGCGTCCTGCGTTCTGGGGGAAGACTGGATGTGACCCTTGATTATAGTGGAGCCTCTTGGTTTCAATGTAGCCGGAACTATCATCAGTTCCTTCATCCATCATTAGGTATCACAATGTCCAGCAGAGTAGCTATTAATTATTGTGCTTGTCAACCCCAAATCTGGGCCTCACGGCTGCTTTCCATCAGGTGAAGTGAGGTTCAAGATCACTTCACTTCACCACAAAAAAAATAATATAAAAAATGTCGACAAGCTCTGCCAGGCATTGAATTCAGGACTGATCAACCATCTAATGTCCGATGTCTGATGTCTGATATCAATCTTGACTGCAATAATACTCGTGTCCGTAAAGATAAAACGTTATTGATATGCACTTATTATAATCCGGCATCTTTCTACGTGTCAATATTGAAGAATAACTTACTGGTAAATAAACCGACTATATTAGCCCTTATTGCGGAGTAAACTTTGGAATGCATACTACTAGTTTTGTGTCAAAGTAAGCTAAAGAAATAACAAATTATGCAAGCTTCCATAATTTTCCCATTTATCAATCGCAATTGATAAATGCATGGACCTAATAACAGGCTCCGATGAAAGATTGATACGTCTAAGTGGAAAAACTTCCGCGATAGATATTGCGGCTAGTGCCTTTTATTGGAAAGGTATTGCTTTTAATGACAATCTTTCGTAAATTGTAGTGCTTACTTGTACTTTAATTCATAACGAGATTTTAGTTAGAAGGTATTAAAGACTTGGAGATGCTTTTAACGTAGAATAAGTATTTAATCCAACGATAGAGGATAGTCTCATGACTATGTAATGTGGCTGTTGAATGGTGGACAAAACATTCAAAAAGAGAGGAAACTCGGAAAATAACATTCGGTCTTGGGCTACTGCGGGACAGGGTGTTTAATGGAATATACCTAAACATTGATGGAACAAACCTGGTTGCCAGGTAAAATATACCTGAAAAATTCGGCCGGTCTGTTAATGGTTTTGGCAGCACAGTGGTTAGTGCAGCCACCCGGAATGCGGAAGACGCTGGTTCGAGTCCCGCCTGAGCCCAAGACCGAATGATTTTTTCTGGGTTTCCTATCTTTAGTAAGAAAATAATGCATTATCCCTAATGTTAAAATAAAGATAACCTAAAACATTCCATAGCCTTAACTTCTTCTAGCGGTTGAACCACAGGGTCGGTGGTGAGCCTACCACGTTTTCCAGCATGCTTGCGTATTTTCCATAATAGCTTTCTATTCCCAAGTTAGTAGCAAATTGTACAATGATATTGATGTAGGTCACTTGTATGGGCCTTGAACTGGAGTTTTTAATCTCGTGGCTTTTACCCGCGCTCTAAACAAGTTGAAATATTGTTTGTTTCTTTCTATTGCATACTCAAATCCTGCTGTACCAATTTACATCAGGTTTGAGTATTTTATGTAACATAGGCTTTTTTCTAATTAATTAGCACTTATCCGCCACCGGGGCTGACTTCCCGCGTGAAGTAAGCGGACAACAAGCAAGGCTATCGCTGTTCTGATAGTGGCTAATTTAAAATAATTTATTAATTGCACACTTATTAAGTACCTACCGAGAGGCGTTATGCTAAACGCCTAAGTATGGGCGTTACGAAATTCTAAGCTGACATACTCGGCCGTTTTGCTATGATAAGCAGCCTTTAAACGTCCCACTGCTGGCCACAACCACACGTCAAAGCGGATAGTTGAGGTTTCCTGAAGCTAGTGTGAAAGGACAATGACGGATTTGTTAGGGGTAGTGGCGTCTTTTTTTTTCTTGCGGTCAGCGACCAAACCTTGTTTTTTTAATAGGAAATATTGCAATAAACCAAACTTACTATGGCATGTAGACTCCTAGATCAGTCCGAACTGAGTTACGGGCTTTAGAAGTTTTGTGATTTTACAAATTAGTCATTTTTTCTTTTGCGCGCAATTTTCGCAAAAATCGCAACAAAATAGAGACATTATACGAGTAAACACTGTGTGTGATATTTTTCGCAAATGGAAAAATATCTTATATGTCATTCGTAGTTTTTTCGGGTGAGCATCTACCAAACCTTGCTTTTATGATTAAAAAAAGTGTTATAAACTAAACTTACTACGGCATGTAGATCTCTAAACGCAGTCCAAACTGAGTTATGGGCTTTAGAAGTTTGCTGATTTTACAAACTAGATCTGTTCCTTTTGTGATCAAGTTTCGCATGAATCGCAACAAAATAGAGCCATTGTACGTGTAAACATTTTGTGTGTGATATTTTAAGCAAATGGAACAATAATCTTATAATGTCATTCGTTTTTTTTTCGGGTGGTCAGCAACCAAACTTTGCGTTTATGATTTAAAATAGTGCAATAAACCAAACTTACTATGGCAAATAGACCCCTAGCTCAGTCCGAACTGAGTTATGGGCTTTACAAGTTTGTTGATTTTACGAACTAGATAAGATATACTTTATTGCACAAAAAATAACAATTAAAACCAGATATAACAATAATATTTATCCTTTCGCGAATAAGTTTCGCATGAATCGCAACAAAATAGAGACATTGTACGTGTAAGCATTGAGTGTGATATTTTGTCGCAAAAGAAAAAATATCTTATATGCCTTACGTCCTTTTTTTCGTGAGGCCATCAATTAATTAAATCTTTCCTTTTCAATGCAAAATAGTGTAATGAAGCAAACCCACTAAGACATGTATCTTAGCACAGTCTTAACTGAGTTACGAGCATTGGAAGAAGTGACAGTGGTTTAAGGGCGTATTCGCCGATGTTCCACTTAATGTGTAAGTTTGCTCTTATCTTATGATTAAAAGTAAAATAATATCCGTTATCACGAAATAACACGGAATAAAATATAAAACCACATAAGTATCATATACTTTCATCAGCACCAAGAACCAGCACAAATACTATGTTTTATCCACCAACATTTGTGCTGGTCCGGGAATCTTTGTTTCTAAATCTAATCTTTTTTCGCCAATTAGAGTCCATTTATTTGATTCCTACTTTCCTGAAGGCACATAAACCAATAATGGAACGTTTTTCCTTAGCCTGTGCTCACAACCTTGGTGTCTTCACGGTGAGAGTGAATAGACATTTTTTGGGTAAGCCTGTTCCTGCAAACGACCTCATCATAGCTGAATGTGGTCAAACGCATACCCATGAGATTTAGATGTAAAATCAGCAAACTTCTTCGTTCAGAGATCTTCATTGCTTTAGTAAGATTGATTTTGTCATCGCCTGATATACTTGAGCCAATGAAACTCTGTTTTCTTCTATCAACTTGGTATATTTTAGAATGTTATTACAATTTGTACTGTCCATCGCAACGTCGGTCGTAACGTAACTACTGTCGCGAGCAAACAGGCAATGTCCGCGTTCCCCGTATGATGCATGGGTCCAGGACCATAGGTGCCTGAACAAGTTTATTACACTTTTTTGAATTTAAGAAGTAAGGTTTAATTGTTAGCCACCCGAAAAAAGACGAATGACATAAGATATTTTTCCTTTTGCGAAAAATATCACTCACAATCTTTACACATACAATGTTTCTATTTTGTTGCGATTTATGCGAAAAATGCGCGCAGAAGAAAAATATCTAGATTGTAAATTCAACAAACTTCTAAAGCCCATAACTCAGTTCGGACTGAGCTAGGGGTCTATATGCCATAGTAAGTTTGGTTTATTGCACTATTTTAAATCATAAAAGCAAAGTTTGGTTGCTGACCACCCGAAAAAAAAACGAATGACATATAAGATTATTGTTCCATTTGCGAAAAATATCACACACAATGTTTACTCGTATAATGTCTCTATTTTGTTGCGATTTTTGAGAAAATTGCGCGCAAAAGAAAAAATGACTAATTTGTAAAATCACAAAACTTCTAAAGCCCATAACTCAGTTCGGACTGATCTATGAGTCTACATGCCATAGTAAGTTTGGTTTATTGCAATATTTTCTATTTAAAAAATAAAGTTTGGTCGCTGGCCGCAAGAAAAAAAAAAGACGCCATTTTCAGACATTGGCTTTTAGCTGTCAGTTGTTATCAAGCCGCCCTGAGGCCCGACTAGGCTTAACGACTGACATCTACCGACGTCCCAGCAGACATGCCCTCCGAAAGACGTGGAGAAAAAGCTCCCAAAAAGGGAGCCTCATGACTTTAATTTGTTGTTTGACAATAATCATTATTATTGTTGCTAATTTGCTGTTGCCACTGCACCACGGACACCTCTTACTGAGTACTTGTAGTCGGGCCTTAGGCGTTATGCTAAACGTTAAGTATAGACATTACGAAAGGTTCAGCTGACATACCTGGCCCTTTTGCTATGCTTTCATTGGGCTCAGTAATAAAATTCATCAAGCCTGCATAAGTAAATAAATGCGCCTTGCACACCAATTATCTGATCGTAAACTGGGGCATTCCATGTAATGGACGACTACTTGGGAATCTAAAGCAGAATGGTCTGATATATCACAGGTTCATTAAAGCGAAATATCTAATATCTTCGTACAATGTAACGGGTTGTATGTTACTATTGTGTCCTTGATGTTACCAGATACTAATACAAAAACTATCTGTTGTGTGCTTAACTGGGGTATTTGTATATTCATACTGTCTGTCATCCCTCACAGTTCTTTTATAAATGGGTTTATCAAAATCCTTGATTACAATATTAACACAATCATAAATTATTAAACATTTTATTTCATCCAAGTTAGACAGCTAAAAGATTAATAAATTGAATGTGATTCCTTGTTCAACTTTGTTCTGATTAATTCAGTTACATTTCATTTATATGACGTATTTTTTTTGAGAAGACACATTTTCTAGTTAAAAAAAAATTGTTTTTGTTTTACTTAAGTAATATATACTTTTTTAATGTTGTTTTTTTTTAATTTAAGGTTGAATACCTTAAATCTACCATGTTTTCTGCAAATAAATATTCATTTCATTTCATTTCTTTATTGTGCTTCTAACTTCTGACTTCACTCCATCTGATGGGAAGCAGACGATATGGGATTGACAAGTAAATATTGTTTTTGTATCAAAAAAGAAGTTGATTGGATTGATGAACGAGAACACGGGGGTTGTACTTGTTCAGGAGTTGAAGTGGTAAGTTCATCTTAACAAAAATGTTAGGAATGTTCCAGATTACAGCAATGATCGCCTTGTTGTGCGTCTGCACCGTTTGCCTTCCCTTTCGTAACGTTTTTGCCCCAATTTGTACTGAACAATGATCTTATCTAGGTCCGAATGCATGTTCCAACAGAAACTAGTATGATAATTGTATTGACTGTCCATTCATTAGCAAGTATAGGCATTCGATTCTGGTCGTTATAGCTAATGTAATAAGGAGTCTAGAAATATACGATAGTACTTCACCGAGGTACAGACAGCCGGTCGCTTTGACCCATTAAGAAGTGATTTATAATCTTCAAGCAAGAGAACATTGAATCTTGAGCTGAAGCAATTTTCTATAGTTAGAATTCATCATATCGTTAATTATGGTTTCAAAATCTACTTACATGTATAGGTGATCTACTAATAGGTAAACGCAGTTTCCTAATTGAAATATTTTGCTAAAATATACATAGTTTATAACAATACATACTTATTCTAACTTCATCAAGCATCAAGAGTTTCATTCGGCGCGATGAAAACAAATGACTGTTTGTGTTTATTGACTTATGATCTCATTTCTCACTTATTATTATATGATTAATAATGTATTGACTAAACTGCCATAACTTGTAACCGGAATCGGCTATTCCCCTATTATCACCCTATTCCAAATAAAATCTGCAATATGACTTAAAGTCTACTACTCGTAGATAGGTAGGTCCTTACTCGGCATTTGATAATGGCTTAAGTTTTGACATGCCCAAAAAAAGGATAAAAGCTTAATAGAGTTAGTAGGTTGTAGGTCGCGAATATTAGACGGTAAGTATTTAAAACGTTTCTAGAGTTCGTTGATCATAGAAGTAAAAATAAAAAAAACACATAACACAACACGACATTTACTGAAAAGTTTATCATTTATCTCATAAAGAACTTGCAGTAGGTAATTACAGTTCTTATGTAGATCAATGAGGTTGAACTTATGATTTATTATGGTCTAAATGCTTTGTATTTTACGAAATTTGACGTCAATACAAGAATTATGGAATGGTTTCATTGCCTGAGGCCGCAATGAGATTAAACCAATATTGCTCACTGGTTTCCTTCTAATGGGTCGATAATTCTACCATTCAGATGCTCGATATGAATTATTATGACATAATACACAGTCCGTTTGTTTTGTCATAGCAGTTGAACTTATGGGAATATTTTTTAATTTAGCAATATTTTTTCTTTAAATATACAAAAATAAAGACCGACTCATCGACGTTGAGTCAAAACCCTAGTACCTACCTAACCTAAACCTACCTATCAAGAAAACTAAAATAATGCATGGGTTGTTCTTAATATCTACAAATTAAGAACAACCCATGCATTATTTTAGTTCAGGGAGTAAGAAAAGATTTGTTTGCAACCCAATGTATCATTATAGCTTCGACCTTAAACCATAAACCCTGGTCGGACGATACTTATTCTGCCACTTTTTAACTTTATAAAACTTTTTAATTTTTCTTTCGATGGCTGTTTCGAAGGGAAACTCGATAAGGACGATAAGGTACAGTAACCGAACTTTATAGATTTTCAGAATAGCCAGTTTCAAAAGATCCCCCATAATATGGTCTGCCCTTAAGGCAGACCGAATATTGTGGGGGATCTTTACTCCAAGGCTCCAAGTTTCCATTTCTTCATTTCTTATAAAATTAATTACCGGTGATGGTTATTTATCGAATAAAAACATGATTAAGACATTAAACCTTAACCAATAAATTGTTTTGTTTATGCACTTAGTTAAAATCAGGTCGTACCACCCAATTAATAAAATTAAACACTCGTACATTAGGTATATTATTAGTTGAGTTGCACGAACTTGACCTTTGGTAAATACTGTAATTATATAAGTAGGTATTGGCATATTTCTGAGCGAAATATTTAATTTAATAACAGTAATAGCCTACCTGAGAGGTTCAATGGGTAAGAATGATATAATTTTTAAACTCATTCGCTTACTAGTCTCTGTAGGCTCAAGGTCGCCTAACGGGCTACGGAGAGGCCTAAGCTCGGCATTTCTTCGGAGATCGAATCAGAAATTATGTAATCTGAAGAAAAACAAGTGAAACACTATGTTCACTTTATAGTGTTAAGGTTGCCTTTCCTTTTGACGTCTCTGTGCGCACACTTCAGTTGAATGCTGATTGTACCTCAGTGTCAAAATTGACACTTGAGCTGGCGGCCGGATGGATGAGTGTTCTTTCACGTGAAAACTGCTGCAGATTTTAATGAATGTTTACAATAATTTAGCTTATAAGTATATCAGATTAAGACATAGGGTCTAATTATAAAAATATAAGTATTAATTTTTTCTATGACTCAAGTCCATGCGGCTAATAGTATAGGGAGTAAGAGTTCTGCGAATAGCACCAAAGGTCCTGGGGTCAATCCCGCGCAAAATGAACATTAATGTGTTTCTGTTTTCTTATAATAAAAGTTAGTACATTTTAACATGAACTTAAAACGAAATAGCCATAGTATGCCAATAGCCTATGTATATTTGTTAGTGTTACTAATGTCAGTGAGAATAACTTCTCTTAATAACCTAAAGCCAACGTTAACTCAAAAACTCTATTTAGTAATTGTACAGTTAATAAATTATTATATTTATTGTCCTCCTAATAAAAGTAATATTAGTATTAAGCTCTATCTCAGACTCTGGCTAAAAGTCCGCAATTTATAAGTACTTAACATTAATAATTAATATGTTGGTTTACGATGAGCGATAAGCTGCTCTCCATAACGTGTAAAGTGAATAATTTACTTAATCATAATTATTTAACACTAAACGCATTTAGCGTTGAATATCGTTCAATTCACTGCATTCAGAACTTTATAGCTTTTAATCGACATTTCTCAATACCTGAGAAGGGTTTGGCTAAATATGGCCTGGGCGTTGGTCACCACCGCCACAGTACACAGAGAACAGTAAAATATCTACATTTAAACGTGTCGCTCTCGGTTTGAATGTGTGCGTGCGCGTCGCGCGCCGTGTCGCGATTTCACGCACACGCTAGCATAAAATAGGAGGGAATAAGGTGGTGGCAGTACGGACGGGCTATGCCGCGTGTCTGTGTGCACGCTAGGCTAATAAGTCAGCGGGCGGCCTTAGAAAACCTACTGTTTATACTGTTTCACCGCTTTTATCTGGCTAGAACCTTTGATTTATATGTCCTTGACTACTTATTACAGTTGGTTCCGTACTGCCATTCTTTTCTTTTGGCTCAACCATGTCTGACCTACTGAGATTGAAGAGATATTGTCAATTAGCTGTGACTATTGTTATTGCTGAAACGGAGTCGTGTTTGTATGCAATATTTTTTCTGAGTTTTTCACATGTCAGGCTTCAACACACAACAACAACAATAACAGAGCATCTTATGTTTAACATGACAACAGCAAATACATTACGCTGCGGTTTTATTGCTAAGGTTGCTAAGGATGGGTGACCACCCCGATCGAAATTAAGTGATGTGTATTTCGGGCCTCTCGGTGCTTCGGCAGGCACGTTAAGCAGTTGGTCCCGGTTGACGTCGTTAAGCCTAGTCAGAGACCTTAGGGCGGCTTGATAACATCTGACATTAAGGTTGCTCACTAACCTTACACCCCTCCAACAATCCACACTGAGCCCGCGTGTTCGACTATGGCTCATTCTACCTCATAGTTGAGGTGAGACCTGTGCCCAGGAGTTGGACGTATATAGGCCCTTTATCACTACTTACTTACTTATCTTATATACTTACTTATCAAAGCAAAGCAAAACAGATTATTGCAAAGGCACAATATAGATATAGAATACATTCGAATTTTAAGCAAATGTTTTTAGCTGTAGTGATCGTTTAACAATGTTTAAAAAATGATCTATCATTGAGTGAGACGCTTGACTGGTCAGGCTTGTTAGTCTAAATCTTTTCGCTCCACAAAATCCGTTACATTCTCAACACAGTCCGGTGACTTATTATTAAACCGCACGATACTGATTTGCATTTAAGATTGTACTCCTGTAGTCAATGATATTACAACAAAAAAGACGTAGATAGGTTATGTCATTTCTGACGCGATGTCAAAAACTGTCCCCATTTTTATAGTAGGGGAAATGCCGTACACATATATGGATATATCGGGGGATGGACGGGTTATGTCGGACTCTCCACTGAAAAGGTGGAACCCTAGTGGCCTTTCCGACTAAAACCCCTACTACTCCCTCTCATCGTCCATATAGTGGGGGAACACGGTAAGTGGCACAAAGCCTTCTACGCGTTCCCCCGAATCGTCCCCTGGCGTCCGTACCTATGATTTGACCGTGTGTACAAGATAGCATGATTATTAACTAGAGCGTAAACGAGACAGATACATGGTGCGCAGTGTTCAGTTGGCCGCAGTCCTGATCTACGTCTTTTTATTATAATATCATTGCCTGTAGTACGAAACTTGCATAACAACCTTGTCATTTACATGTTTTATATA
This sequence comes from Udea ferrugalis, assembly GCA_950022985.1. NCBI lineage: Eukaryota > Metazoa > Arthropoda > Insecta > Lepidoptera > Crambidae > Udea > Udea ferrugalis. The sequence continues at coordinate 5,213,538 of OX465520.1, forward strand.
ATACCGGCGTTTTTCATTTCAAGATTCAATTAAAAATGCAATACATTTTATCTTAGAATGTATTTGGTACGCTCTTCGTTGTTAGTATTCTTTTGAGAGATAGAGTCAAGATTTTGCTGGAACTATCGCTGGTATTCACTGTTATTGCATAAGTAAATGAAAGTAACGAAGCATAATATACCTACATTTTATTTTCCTGCTCCTATAATGACTTTTATAGAAGTGTAATAAGTAATCAAAATTTATTTCAAAACTTAAATAAATGTTTACCTCGAAATAAAACAACTTTACGGATTCTACTCGCGGACTTATATTTCCTTTCATTTTCTAACCCGACGTTTGACTACTTTACAGCAGACGTGATCACGGGAATGTTTATTTTTTAAAGGTGAAGTAAATTAATTTGAATTTTGATTGATTCAACAAATACAGGGCAATAAAATACGGTGTGTAAAAAACAAAAGTCACTTGCATGAGTCTAAACAATTTCCAGAACCTATCTAAATCAAGTACCTTAGTAAAAATACAAAAAATATTCAAAAATCTACAAAATCTTGTTCTTTGTTTGGAAAAAAATCTCGACTAAATATTGTTTTACTAATCCAAAACTAACGACAAAAACCGTCACTAAGTGGTATCCAAGAGGAAATTAAAGATTACGAGGGAGAAAAACAATAATGTGGGAAGACGCCATAAAGAAAACGGCAGGCCTCTTTTGGATGCGCACGGCAAGAGAGAGTGAGGAATAGAGAGTCTTGGAGGAGGCCTATGTCACAGGACAAACTTTCAACAAATATAATTAAGAAACTAATTTTTTTTATAGTATGTAAAGTGAATGAAACTGCTACTGTAAAATTGTTTGAAGATAATAAATTGATTATTATTTGGAAAGACTTTTATAAACGAAATAAAATTTTGGTATTTTTAAATGAGACTGATTAAATCCAAAACTAACAATCTCTTACCCACAGCCTATTATTTAAACCGTCTGGTGAACTCTAAAAACTATATGCCACATATATCATAGCACAAGGTGAATGTTACGAGTTCAGATCAGCGTCGTAACCTGCTAGTAGCGGGTCAGCTGACATTGACCCTCTTTGTATGATATATCGCACAGATAACTATGGGAGTGCAATAATTAGACTATTGTCACTATGGTTGCGCACATCTCATTAGCCCAATTCATATATACTATTCAATTGTGACGATTGGTGACTTAAAACAATGACAATAACACCTCTTTGGGCGATGATCAATAGTAATAAAATACCAATAATTTGATTTTTAGTACAATTTTTAACAAAACATAACAAATTGCCCATATACGTCCCACTGCTGGGTACGGGCCTCACCTCAACTATGAGGTGGTAATTTTTTAGCTCAAGGTAAATAAGTCATTTTTGTTATTGTAAAGATTATTCGAATAAACGGAAGTAGGTCCGAGGTTTTTAACGTGTCATCTATCTCAGGCCCGCCCTCAAAGTCTATCAGGGAACTTAGGACGTAGGCTTGCAACACTTTCGTCGTAGAATATACATATTAGGTAGATATCGTCTAAGCTGAAATGACGCGTCCCTCCACAGCATTTATGCATACAAGCAAGCATTCTCGGTTCGTAGATGCGATGGAAGGGCGCGTCATTTCAGCTTAGATGATCTCTATCAACATAACTTGAAAATCCACACAGTTAAAGTAGAGCTTGGCTGATAACGCCCGTCACCTGCCGCATAAGCAAGGAACTTGCGGATAGAGATCAGTATTATAAGAGGATATTCAAGTGTGAATTAACACTTAAAAATAGATTTGCACCTTATCAACATCAGCTAGTCGTTGTCCTCTGTCCAACATTGTCCTCTGCAAAAGTGCACCACAACTCTCGGTTCTAAGCCTCACGCATCCTGGTCGATCCCGCCGCCGCCCTCCCTCAAGTCCTTGGTCCATCGGGCTGAAAGGATTCAAGTCAGGTAGTCAATATTCTAAATAATAGCAGTCTCAAATGTGTTCTTAAGTTTGATTTGAATCAAGTTTAAAGCGTTGTTTCACAATATTAAGGTTGCCCAAACGCAAAGCAACCACGAGATAATATGCCAGAAGACTCGTTTTTTGGTGACAGCAGGTCCATCATCATCAATAAGACTATATTGGTAACAGTGAACGAGAGTTGATGAAGCACTACTTCTGCAAGTGAGACGTAATAGGCTGTTATAATAACCAAAGACGTCTTTATGCAATGTGCTGCTATGTAATCTAATTAAGGCAATAAAAGTTTTCAAACAAAAAAGTTTATTGCATTTGCAAAACTCTGTCGAGTCTCAGTCCGTTTATGCTCAGCTGATTCCTACGATCGTAATTCGCAGTTTCACTGATGCAACTGTCTCTTGTAAAGAAAAGTAAATGGGCATTGGCCTAATTAAACCTCTTTGGTTATCCATTAAGTTCCACTCCAGCGCATAATTATTTGCTAATAGCTTTTTAATATGCTTTTGTATTGAATGGTTGCTTTTTTACTTGAGTTAATATTGTAGCGTTTATCTCGAAGTTTTATCGTGAGTATTTTTTGAATGGTTAATTTAATTTTGTATTACATACATAGCTTAATATGAATACAAGTGAAATGGTCTGTATGGGTATGGGTAATAAGTGCTTTTAAAATAAAATTGACTAGAAACCCACATTTTGGCTTTGCAACTTAATACAGATAGTTTTTCTGTTTGAATGACCCAGGGTTAGGGTCAGGGTCGCCCAGGCACCTTTAAAATGTTTATTTATAATAATTCAAAAAACAAATTACGATTATCTCAAGAAACAAATTACTTTGAAAAACAGAATTCGTTTTTGCAAAGACGACATTTTATGACGTTTTATTGAGCGTTGTTAGGTAACCGGCCTCTGACTCGCTTGCTGCTGACGCTCCGGTATGGAACACACTGATAAAAACCCAGGCAGCCTGGAGACGGCGGAAACGGATCGACGGATTTTAACGAAATTTGGCACAATTATTCTTCATACCCTTAGGCAGGTTATAGTATACTTTTCATTACGCTACGATCAATAGATAGGAGCAGAGCAGTGAAGGGAAATATTGGGAAAACGGGAGAAGCTATTTCTGTCAACAACTTTCTGCTATCAATTGTTTTATTTTGTAGACAGTCAACCCGATAAGATAGAAACTTTCAAATAACTTTACAATTATACAGCTTATGCATCGGAATAGGACATAGGCTACAATTTATTAAGATATATTTCATATTTTTGACCTAAGTCCACGCGGACGAAGTCGATAAATTTAGATCAAATTTCATTGCGATTCAATGTGTGTTTATAGTATTAACTACAACTGATTGTAGGAACATACATTGTTTAATCTTTTAATAATTTTGTGATTTATGATCGACCATTTGTATTGTCTACATCTTTTACCAATTGACGATGATTGGACTTTAGCTACTAATGTGTATATTGTGTAGGTACTATGTGGACCACCATGAGTGTTGGTCTTATCAAATGTTCGAATTTCAAAATGCAAATAAGCACATTGATGAAATGTTTTCCAATACGCCTCCACTCTTCAGCGTCGGATACTGACAGGCAGATATTTCATAACATCGCCCACGGGCTATCACCCACGATCCTGTAAATAAAGACTGGTTTTATAAATCAATCACGCATTACTTTCGACAATTGAACATCTCAGTCAGTCAAGTGGAAGCCAAATCTGTCACGTCATGAACCTTATTTCATTGAATCAAATCAAATCAAATCAAAATGGCTTTATTTAAATAGACCTGTACAAAGTACTTTTAAATCGTCAAATCTAACAAACAAAACATACTTAATAATAGACATGAATACTATCAAATTAAATGTGAACAATAAATATACAGCTCAGGTATGTTAGGCTGCGTTTCCACCTGAGATGCGTTGCGAGGAATGTAATTTTAAGTACTAATAGAATCTCTTCATTTACCTAGCTTCGCTAAATGAAGCAATCCTATTATTTCCTAAAAACACATTCCTCGCAACGCATCTCTGGTGGAAACGGAGCCTTATAGCCTTCAACTTCACCATTTCCTACACTTGATCGTGCTTATGTCATTTGTTAACCGTACGTAATATGGTCCAGTGATCGGTGTGCCAAATAAAGATCATTTTACACTTTGAACACAACTCTACACAAATCTTCAATTTTGGTCTCCGAGTGACTACCGAAGAATTCGTAAAGTTTCGTATACAAACAGGCGCCTGGGTGGTCCGTGTGCTGTCAGACTTGTGATTAAAAATGAAGACTTTTGTGGGATTGAGTTCAAAGAAGCCAATAGATGTTCAAACCATCTCCGTAATAGGTACAGTTCAACCCAGTTAACATTCATTGAATTTAGCACTAAAATTAGTGAAACATCAGCGATTTTTGTTCTCAATAATTTTAAGTCAAATCAGCCCTAACATCATCATCGGCCTGTTGCAGTCCACTATAACTGGACATAGGCCTCTTCTATTGCACGCCACTTTGATCTTCGGCTACTCGCATCTAGGTCCTGCCAGCACTCATGGGCTCATTTTGAGTGACTAATATTTATGATCATTTGATTTATCGATTTGTCGATACGGACAAATTGGCACTCTCAATTTGCTTTCATTGTTTAGGATTAATTATACTTCGTCGCTGCATCCTCGGGATTTTATCACAAGGTAGTACATTTCTTAATGTAGTGGGCATCAACACGTTTTAGAGCTGGTATCACTGAAACAGAAAAAAAAAAACAAATTCCCTCCCTACGGTAGGTGCGTCACTCTGACAGGTGACAAGTTCATCATTCGTTTCTAGTGTTCGGGCATCGACACACCCTCTCTCGTTATATTTTTTATATAACGGTTTCTTTAAGTGCTGAAGTGTTTGCAATAGTTGTAGTAGTGTAAATTGATAGATCCTAAATGAAATACAACGTTAAGATCGTACTTACCTTTCGTTTTAAACAATAACTAAATACGATCTACAATAAAAATCTACCCACATTTTCTTGCTCAAAATGTTTTAATAAGAGAACTCGTGATTAAAAGTGAATCTTCGTATGACTGTAAACAAAGCTAAGCAATAGCATGACGATGCAATGTTTAAATTTAACAAAACACGTCAATGATGAGACCGTGAAGTGGTCATAATCAATGTTGGCATTAATTTTAGCTGTTTATGATCCTGTTGAGGCCTGTCCAAAATGGACCCACCGTAACGAGATTACGATAAAACGCACACTGAGTGAGTGTTTCCAACAATCGAGACAAACAGAAGAAGAAGATCCTGTTTTTTCCCGTTGGTCGGTGCATTTTCAACAAATAAGCCAAGCAGAATAAAGGTTCCTGTTTATTCCTGTCCAAGAGGACGTCCCGTAACGAGAGCACGGCCAGGCCCACAACGCGAGTGTGGTTTCGAAAGCATTTTAAGGTGAAAATCAAATCGAAGACCAAACTGTAAGTTATTTTGTGCTATCCTTGCATAACAAAAACCTTTCTTTTTATGTACACTAGTACCTAAAAAACTTCAAGAACTAGATTGTAATTTCAATTGAAAACTGCAGACTAAGAATAAGTCTTAGTAATGGTAGTACCTGACATTAAAATAATGTTTCATTTTGCTACTACACAGATACATCTGAGTAGCCACGCCACAGCTTTTGTAGCTATATAGCTATGGCTAATATCATAACTTATTCTAGTTGCTATAAATTTTATATTTAAATACATTTGATACCACTTCGTGGTTACCGTTTACAATATTCATGATATGATGAAGGCTAACACCCGTGTTAACACGGGATAACCACTCACGTAGGCTTGCTGCCCACGAAGTTCACAGCATATGCTTTATATATAAGAAAATGACAATCCAATGCGGATTTAGCAGAATGAAATATTCAATTAGCTATGTAATTAGAGGCCGACGCCAAAAACCATCCCGGTGAGTACCGGTGCCTAATTAAAATACTTATAAGTGAAAAGTGAAATATTTTTTATTTATTTACTTCTTTAAAAACCTGGGGGTTGGCCGAGAGTCATCACGAAGGTATCGTAAAAACCTGGGGGTTGGCCGAGAGTCATCACGAAGGTATAGTAAAAACCTGGGGGTTGGCCGCGAGTCATCACGAAGGCATATAAATATAGAAAAATGATCTCAAATTTGAGACTTAATAGCTTGATCTGTACATAAGGAACAAACCTGGGAGTTGGCCGTGAGTCAACATGACGGTAACGATATCGCAATATCTGAATTAAGGGCCTATATTCAATCCGTGAATGGCCCATGAAATGAAATAAAATAAAATGAAATAAAATAAAATAAAATGAAATTAAATGAAATAAAATGAAATAAAATGAAATTAAATGAAATAAAATGAAATTAAATGAAATAAAATGAAATGAAATGAAATAAAATGAAATAAAATGAAATGAAATAAAATGAAATAAAATAAAATGAAATAAAATGAAATAAATCAAAATAAAACGAAATAAAATGATTAAAAATGTAATAAAATGAAGTAAAATAAAATAAAACATAAAATGAAATGAAAAGTATTTTCATAGTGATTGCGAAAAGTCAGGTATGTATTTTAACCTAGACTTACCAGTATTTTTCTGGAAATTACCTTGCTGATGGTTTGATAACCTTACCTGGTGGCAGAGAACCCATGTTAGTTTTCCAAAATTTTCTTTATTATTCAAGAAAGAATTATCTATGACTAGCAGCCGCCCGCGACTTCGTCCGCGTGGCCTTAGCTGTATGTGAAAAAAGATTTTCCCGCTTTTCTGTTGAAATTTTGCTGAATTTTCTTTACTATACACCTCACGGAGCGCGGGACCTTTCTAACGAATACAAAACCGTGGAAATCGGTCTGTGCGTTATAGCGTCAGAAAGGAAAACCCGGCTTAATTTTATATAGTAGTTTATTTTAACATAATAAATAAGCAAAGGCATTTGAAACAACATGAATTGAAGAGACACTTAAACTCTTTATTATTAATAGTTTATTCTTATGAAGCGATAAACGATAGGTGAATTAGCACCTAATAATTAAGTAACACAGTATTTAACGCAGCCACGCGTTTAACAATAACATGTTGAATAACAACACTTAAAAATGGTGTAAGTACATAAACACAGCCGTCTTTTAAATGTATATGCATACATGTATCTACTTGATTTACTTGTTGTTGAGTGGTGTGCTACGCACGCGGATTTATTTTATATGCAAAATGCTACACTTTTGCCGTTTAGCAAACATTAGTGACTACTCATAATTCAGCAAGCGTTAAATTTGTCATTTAACGATTGAGTAGATGATTTTTAAAGGTATATCTGCTGTTTTAGCCAAGTTCAAATAGGCACAACTTGTAATGTAGGCTTGATTTAGTACCTCGATGCCGTGGTTATTTTTTGAAATAACAAAATCAATCAATAGGTATAGTTGATAACCATATCCAAGCCATGACTGGTTTTGACTTGGGATTAAAAGTTATAAATTGAACTAAAGCCATCTCACATTGATCGCATTTCTGAATACAGGAAATGTATTGGAAAAAGATGTTTATCTTGTCTCGATTTCAGTAAGACTAGTACTTAGTCATTTGCAGATACTCTGACAGCATATACCTACCTAAAGACAAAAATGTTTGGTAATGATTTGCAGATTACCAATTTATAGGAAGTAGTTTTAGCTTTTATTGTTCACATCTGGCAAGGTTTGTTGATTAAGAAATTAATTGCAATCAGATGCTAAATTACAATTTAATAGTTTTAGTATTTGATATTATGTAGGTAGGTGACCTACCATTAAGGATTTGTTGCATACGCACTCACGAGTAGAAGACATCGTGGTCTTTCATTTTAAAATGACCGAAATATGTTATAAGTTAAGTTTTTCGTGAGACTAGGACTGAAATCGCAATAATAATGGAATGAAAAATAACACCTTCGCATAAGCAACAGCTCTTTTATTAGTTTACACTTTAGTAGTGTACCAAGCCAAACAAGATTTGACATTTAATAAGAAATTCACAGTAAGAAGATTTAAGGAGAGAAGTCAGTAGAATATCTTGATGCAATTCTAACCTTAACTGTACCAACAGGGAACTGTAGGTACCTACCTACTTACAGTGTTACGGATATTATTCGCATAGCGATAGTTAAAAATAGACGATTTCCACTCACGAAAACATTGTCATAAAGAATAGTAAGAAGTCTCATCCTTACAAAACGCCCCAGCTTTCACCAGAGTGGCATAAATTACCTAAGTAATAATACCTCAGTTAGGTTATTAGATTAAAAACATAGGCCAGCTGCATTGGTTAGGTCATGTGTAGTTTCTATCTTGGAAGGACATTTCAATCAATGAGAGTCATAGAAACTCTTAAGAAAAATAATAAAAACTAAAGCTTATTATGCCTAGGTTATTATTCTTTCGGATTCAAAGTCTGCTTACTCTGCGCAGTAGACAACATACTTACATTAAGAAATATTATTAGCAAAAACTAGGAGAGTAAGTTACTAACTAACTTACTTTAGTAAGTACCTACTGCCGTTGGGTTCTATTTGGGAATAGGTTTTCCAAACAATAGCTTTAGCTGAATTAAGTTAGGTGACTAATTATGTGTCACCCACCCAACGAGCACATACAATGCTGGGCATTTAAATTGTTGTAATAAACCACTGCCCAGTGTACTTGTTTAAAATTACGTACCACCTTACTTTACATTTATTACGAAAATATTAACGGAAAAGTTGCAGCTCAAGCTGCTAACCTGTTTCAATAGACGTCGTTCTTTGATCCCGAATTTACTATGGATTAAATATTCGAGTAAATTAGGTTTTGTTATTGGGTGGTATATGTATACCTGTTCTTGTGTGTGGTAACAGCAGAGTTCATACAGTTACCATTAAGTTTTTATTTATAACATGAAATTATCTTAATATATATTCATCTTGGAACATAATACTGAAGCTGCAATGATCTTTTGACTTTTGGTCATTGGTCCTTAATTTTATTGCGGTTTTATAGTAAACAGGTTAAATTATAATAAACGTTACCTATCTCACATCAAAAATTGTAAATTGAATATAATTCAATTTAGTAAATCCTTGATATTGATTTCCCTAGAACTCTAAACATCTACCTTGTGATAAAATCCCGAGGATGCAGCGACGAAGTATAATTAATGATTAAACGAACTTACCTTAAGTGAAGTTCTATCATAATTATATGAGTCGCTGCATCCGAAGGGATTTTAGCTCCCACCCTACCCATAGTTACCATCATACCTTCTGGTAACTGACCCGAGTAACTTTAGGGAAATCTGTCTCTAAAAGAATGATGAACTTGTCACCTGTCAGAGTGACGCACCTACCGTAGGGAGGGAATTTGTTTTTTTTTTTCTGTTTCAGTGATACCAGCTCTAAAACGTGTTGATGCCCACTACATTAAGAAATGTACTACCTTGTGATAAAATCCCTTCGGATGCAGCGACTCATATAATTATGATAGAACTTCACTTAAGGTAAGTTCGTTTAATCATTAATTTTAAGGAAATAAATACAAATAAGTAAAATATTACAACATTATTATTATTTATGTATCCATCATGGAAACGAAGTTATTACATTTGCATTTTAAATATTTACTAAATTCCAAATGAATAATACCATATGTAACCTAACAAAACTTTCGAGCGAAGATTTTGAAAAATAATTTCGTATAACTGTAGCTGCTTACTTCTTGTGGGATTCATTTGGCGATTCTCGTTGTGCAAGTCTAGTTGCCTATTTCTTCCACGAAACTTTTGTCGATATTGTATTTTATAACTATTGATACGTATTCATTTTACTAAGAATTTCAAAATGATTTTGTCGTAATTGGAGAAATAGTTTAGTTCGACGCAACTTTTTTTTTAACAGTTTCGTAATTGGTATTATATATTTATTCTTGGAAGTAGGTCTATGAGTTTTATGGCGCAAAAACTATTAAGTTAAACTAGCATTGAATTCATGTGTAGTAATAAGAGAAACATACTTATTCCAACCCAAAAGTAACAGTGCGATTTATGGTAATAGTTGTTATTGCGCGGCAGGTGAGGCTACGCCGCGTGCCCCCGCCTCCTCTCCCGCTCTTGAGCCTCTTCGGATCGTGGATAGAAACTAGTCGTGCGCTTGCCAGCGTTGCCAGGCTGTACCAAAAAGGACGGTTTTCCGTACTATTCATCATACAACGGTACCACAACCATACCTCAGTGTGGACCGTACCTTTTTCGTACTGTTTCTATATTAGTGATTTATTTTTCAACGCAAACAACAAAGAGTTGAAAATGGTATGTCCTGTTTTACTCAACATTCTTTGCCTTCTTTATTCGGAGGCAACGAATTTATAAAAACAGAACAGTTTGCGTGGCCGATCACCGATGTCCATAGTCACCGATGTCTGGAACCAAGACTTGTCTTTTAAAAAGTAAAAATTTTAGTTTATTATTTGAAATCGTATCTTGTCTTTTTATGGTCTACTAAAATAAAAATGGGAGCGCGCGCACTTTTGTTTGTGCACTATTAAGAATTTCGTGCTTCAAGTAATGAAATGAAAATGTCATGAGAATTGCGACTTTAAACCAATGAAATCACAACAAAGTTCCATGACGGAGATAACCATTCATCTCGATCTTCTTCTTCTTCTTCTCAGCATTTGTGCGTCCACTGCTAGACATATGCCTCTTGCATGGCTCTTCAAGAAGATCTTGATGAGGCGAGTCTTGTCCGGGTCGGTCCTACCGTCGTTTTTATATCGTCCGACCATCTGGCCGTTGGTCTGCCAACACTAGCTTCTGCTTCCTGTACGAGGTCTCCAAACAAGGGTTCTGTACGACCACCTATTATCATCTCTTCGGCATACATGACCAGCCCATTGCCATTTCAGTTTTGCAACTCTCGTAGCTATGTCAATGACTTTAGTGCGTTTGCGAATAGTCTCATTTCTCACTTTGTTCCTCAGAGAGATGCCAAGCATCGCTCGCTTCATCACTATATGTATATCAAAAATGTTTGATAGTCTCACCTCTCTAAAACTCGGTAACGGCTGAATCGATTTGTCTAATTTTGGTTTTGATAATATGTTTGTTGAAACTCAAGAAAGGTTGGTTTACTCACCACTTCAAGAAATGCTAGGAATACCTATAGTAAAAACCACAATTTAGTTTCTCTTAGCAACCGTTTCTCCCTGCTACGTGACACTGAATGTTTGAAAACATAACAAAGTTTAGTCTAGTCAGAACAGCAAGTAATACAAATAACCCCCTCAGGAGTTCTCGCCTTGGCGTGGCAAAGGGGCTTAGTAGCGGCGGTAGGGTCAACCACCGGAAAACGAAGATAACTCAGGCTTGGCAGTGTGGTGGACTTGTTACCCACCCACTGCGTCCCGTAAGGGCGACACGTAGGGTTGCGGGGCCAGTGGGGCCTGCAAGCGCCCTGAGGCACGTGGTGGAGGCCGCGGTGCACATTCGGTTGGTGGGAGCCAGTGATCCGCGGCTGACCTCCCCTGCGCGTCGCGGCCTGGCGTCCTGATGAGGTCATGGCATCAAAGGAAGCAAAACCACTATCACACAGTAGCTGACTGGTAAGGTTAACGCCTTTAATTGATGAACATAGCTTGCTTCGGGTAGGCGGCCGCATCGACGCCGTTGCAGATGTCAGTATGGACGTGATATTATAGGCCTCCTATAATACTTGACGGCCGACACCCTGTGGCCAAGCTGATATTCCGACATTATCATGTCAAAGCAGCACATGGAAATCAGGAAACCATAATAAACGAGCTTAGATGAAGGTATTGGGTATTAAGGCTTAGGCCTACCGTCAAGTTTATTGCCTCGCAGTGTATGTTATGCAGACTGCGAAAAGGTCAACCGCAGATACCTCGAATGGGGGACCTACCAAACGCCCAAATGGCACATCACCAGCGGCCATTCACTTATTGTGGGTTGGACCTCTTCGGTCCAATGGAAGTCACGGTGGGTCGTCGAAGGGAGAGAAGGTATGGTGTATTGTTCACTTGTCGGTCGGCGGTCCACATCGAGTTAGTTGCCACTCTTACAACGGACTCGCTTATTATGGCGCTGCGGCAGATGGCTCGGAGGCGCGGTGGGGCATGGGTAAGACTAATGAGAAGCGTCAAAACTTCTTTAAAGGTAGTTTTGAACGAACGGGCTAATAGGGACGAGCTATTGCTCACGTTGCTTGCCGAGGTGGAAAATATGGCAAAAAGCAGACCACTCATGCATGTCTCGATTGAATTGGATGGCGTCGAGCCGTCTTACTCCAAATCACTTTCTCATAGGCTCATCCTCAAACTTGCCTGTCATCGGCGCATTATTCGACGACTCCGACCTCTTCTTGCGCAAGCAATGGCGAATATCCCAGCGGCTGGCCGACATGTTCTGGCAAAGCTGTGTGACGGGTTATTCCATTCCTTAAATTATGGTTGAGTTGGATGATGGCTGGCTCACACGTCAACTTGTGAACAGGTGCCACCTTCGGGAACTTGTCTGCTCAAGTTTACCCAAATTTACTTATTAACTTCCTGTTTTATTTACTTTCATGTCAAAACTGTATGACTTGGTTGGTTTATTCAAACATTCACTTTGTATTGTAAAACGTTGGACAATTTAAAAAAAGTAACTGCTGAGTTTCTTGCCGTGTCTTCTCAGTAGAAACAACCTTCCGTCGCCGGTGTAGAGTCACATTATGTACATGTATTTTAAGTATTGTTTATTTATTGTATTATTGTGTAAGTTTAATAAGTGGTAAAAATTAAGATTCTTGACGATTCGAAAGTACTGTTTATTGGTCTACTTGAATAAAGAAATATTGAATTTTAATTTTAATTTGAAAGATGGGTTAAGGAGGTTCTGCCTGACCTCTTACCAAGGGAAAAATGGCACAAGGAAAAGAAACCACTCCAAGTTGGAGACTTGGTTCTTGTGGTGGACCCAAACTACCCCCGCAACATGTGGCCAAAGGGACTGGTCTCAGAGGTGTTCCCTGACAAGGACGGCCGGGTTCGGCTGATCGAGGTGAGGACTAGGACCGGTACGAGGCGGCGGAATGCCGCGCGCGTCGCGCTCATCTGTCTGAGTGCTTGAGTGCTGTACCAGCACTGGGGTGGGGAATGCAAGCGACGCGCTCATTACCAACTTTTAAATAATTGCAAATTTTTATTCTGTTTTTTTATGGGTTTTTTGTTAATGTAAATGTTAAGCAACCCTTTGTTTTTGAAAATATCGGCCAGTTAGTCCTCAGCTGACCGCGCTCTTGTCTGTGCGTGTAACAGTGTCGATTTCAAATTAACCACCATTTTTGTGAAAGTTCTGCGTTTTGGTGTGAATTATACCCGAATCCCTTTCAGTATCTAACATTGACTTTGGAAATGCATGCTCGGCGCTAGGGGCACATTTTGTTGGAAAAATTGCCTGGCGGTTAAAAGGTTAATGTTTAATTGCACTCATAATGCTTCCTTTGATATTTCTTCTACATTACTCGTTTAGACATTATTATTAGAGATTGATTGACCCGGTGCAAGTCAAAGGCAAACTCCCTCTTTCTATCCTGTCCATTGCAACAAACTCGTCCTTTTGAAAGCTTATCCTTTGGCAGCAAATACATTTTCCCAAAAGATATGCAAAAAATATCGCAACCTATTTATTTTTAGTTAAGTTACAATTTCAAATACTACCATAAGCAATATGATGTTTCACAAGATAAAAGTATGCAACTATTTTTACTTAAACGAGTTGTTCAAGGAAAACCTACGTAAACCACATTTACACATTGAATACACGACTAAATCAGAACGGTCATAAAGGATTATCTGCAATAATACCAAACAGTGAGACTTCTTTACCATGTCAACAATGCAATATTCACAATTACTTCATCAAGTGTTTAATATGTTTCGTGGAAAAAGTACGCAACGCTCTTTTTTCGGTTTTTCTCGAAATGTATTACGTGAATTTAAAATATAGACACGTAAGCCCATCAATGATGCTTTTAGCTTTCATTTGATGTATAATACATATTTCTAATTATGTTCGTTAATTTTTAGGACAGTTTTTTTACGCTCCTGAAAAGTTGCCACTTTTCACTTGCAGCTTTCTTCCAGGAGGGGTGCGATTTTATTTTTGCCAATTCATCAAATAAAATATGCAGTTGTCAAAGTATTTTGATTTCTTACAATTTTGTGATTTTGAATCTAAAAGGAATGTTGATGATTAAATGAAGTAACTATTATTTACAAGGAAGTATGTTAAAAGGCAACAAAATTACGGCCAGTTAGTTTACGATCGCACAGACTTTCGAGTTCGAGTTCAACTACATTCTAATGTAAATGAAACATTATCTGGTTTACAAAATCAATTTAACTAATAACTAGATCCCCAATCCTCACCATATACTTTGGACAATGCGTAGGCGCATGCTCTTTGCCCTTGTGCCTAATCGTATTGACTATCGATTTATTTATCGATTTTTGGCAACCAACGGTTATTAAGATAAGTGATCGAGATTGTGTCTGCTCCGGTATGACTTTAAATAACAAAGTGTTGCGGTTTCATGAGTAGCTACCTAATTCAGATAGGTACTTTGTTATTTCAAAGTAAGAATAAACATTAGACACAGATACAGAACATAGTGTTTAATTTGCGTTTTTCTATTTGTGTCCATAGTATGATTCAGAGTAAATTCGCATAAAGAATTCGCGATAGAAAACATTAAAAACCCGATCAAACCGAATGACTTCGTTCACCATGACGACAACAATCAATAGGATCAGACCTCTGAAGGGTCTATAGAGTGAACCTATGAGTGAAATCCTTTAATTTTGCCCAAAGTTATAAGCAGAAATGAATAAATAATAAAACTAGAATTTATGGCCTAATCCTAATGACATAATTGAAGTAGGCATAGCAAGTATTGCGGTGTAATAAGTTAAGTATGCTCTAGCACGATTTGGTGACTCTCTGCGTTCGATCTCAGTAAAGTCGTGAGATTTAATCAATGCAGTATCGCGATTCCGACTCTGTGCGTACGGACGCAACACAGTACACTTAACAGTAGGTTATCTAAGGCCGCCCGCCGAGTAATCAGCCTAGCGGGCTCACAGACACTTGGCATAGCCCGTACGTACTGCCCACCACCTTATTCCCCATTATTTTTTGCTAGCGTGTGCGTGAAATCGCGTGCCGACACGACGCGCGACGCGCACGCACACATTGAAACCGAGAGCGGCACGTTTGTATGCAGATATTTTACTGTTCCCTGTTTACTGTGGATGCGATATCGGAATCGCGTGATTTAGCTTTAGCTTCCGAAAAGCGACCTTTTCGCCGTGTTTGGCGTTTTTATGTATGCGGCATGGAACTTTTGGTCGCTGCATTCGAATAGAACCGACAGTAAAAGTCGCATATCTGCGTAAGCCCTTAGTCTCTATCACCCCGTAACTAACCCGTCAGTGAATTGCTATTGCTTTCTCTATTTCACACGTCTAACCGTCATTAACCAATCGATGTAATTGTTGACCCAACATACCGATTTAAATCACTACACACTTCAATCTACGCTGATGCAAATTGCCAATCCGATTGATAACTGGCTAATTTTGAAGTGACAGTTGAATAACTACTTTCATTCCATAATCGCGGTTTGCGTAATTAAAACAGTCCTACGACTGACATTGATTGCTCTACTAAATCAAAATCGCAGCAGTAAAACAAATATAGCTTTAAATTAAAGCGGTAGGACACAAATTCGCACTGTAATCAAAAGTTTGCACAGATTGGTGCACTTTCTTCATAAGGAACGTGATGTAATCAAAATATTTAACAAGGACCGACGCTTACTGATTAATACATAAAAAGATAAGAAGGTTGTACACAGGACAATAAACGATTTGTAAAAGATGCCTTAAAATGGGACTTTATTATTTTGCGAGAAAAGGTTTTGTTTGTAAACACATAGGCACCTACTTACAAGCGTTTCTTGTAACAGACTGCTGCTGCGAAAGCAGTGACTGCACACGGGTATTTTTTCCCAAAAATATCTGTATTGAACAAGCTTAATGTTGTTAACCAGTAGTCTTTTTAAACAATATTGTTAATTAATTTTAATAATTTAACATTTTGTGCACTAACTATTTTCTTTGAATTGTGTAACTGGATATGACTTATTATATTTTGATATTGTAATTTACTAACGGATTATTGTTCAGAACAAATTAAAAAGAGTAACAGCTGAGTTTCTTGCCGGTTGTTCTCAGTACAGGGACAATTTTCCGACACCGGTGGTTGAGTCACATTATGTTTGTATATGAGTACTGTGTATCTATTTCTTATTTCTATTATAGTATTTGAGTCTATTATTAAATATATTTTTGTTTGTTTGATTTAGTTCTTGAAGATTTGAAACAGGTCTATTTAAATAAAGATATTTCCGATTCTGAGGAAACAATTGAGGAAAAATGAACATCCGTCTGTTTGGATATGTCACCGGAAAATAACAAAAACCGTAAATTTATAAATTTTCTAGGGAATTTATCAACTTTCGTAGGATTCTAAACGAGAGATAAATTGTATTATTTTACGCCCACATTTCCGGAAATTTATCAATTTGCGACGACTCGTGGTAAGTTTATCAACTTACGGATATCTATTCGTAAGATTCTAAATGGTTCGACTATCACAGAAGAGCTTTTAATTTTACGCTTTTATAAATTACGGAAAATAACATACTGCTCTCTGATTGGTCGATATTGACAGTAGCAATGCTTGTGTTCATAGATTATGAGAGGCGGAGGAGAGGAAGGAGAAGGAACACGTGACTTATTCGACCAATCAGAGCGTACATGGCGTTTGGTTACTGCTCACTTATTATTTTACGGATGCGTTTCGAAAGTTTATCAGTTTCCGGGAATGAGGGCGTAAAATAAATCAATTTGTCTCTCGTTTAGAATCTTACGAAAGTTTATAAATTTCCTAGGAAAGTTATAAATTTACGGTTTGTGTTATTTTCCGGTGACAGATACACACACTGCTTCCAAGACACAGCAGTCCAACAGAAAGCGTCTTGCTTAAGTACATGATTTCAAAAATGTGGAGCTATGACAAAGTTGCATACAAATATAATAGTTTGTAAGATAACTCGATCGTTTGTATGCAATCGTCAATTGTTGGAATTAGTTACAAACCCGGTACCAAAAATAGTGCCGGAATAATTAGTAAGTAGATATTATACTTATAAAACGATAATCGCTAATTTCCTTACTAAATCCGCCAGTGCGTGACTAGCCTTATCAAATACCACCTTACGCGGAATATTCAGTAAGTAATTGTAGCATTTTTAATGTTATATTTTATTCGATATAAGTGGCTAGTCGGCCATGAAAATGCTAAGTCAGGAGTTAGTTACTAGAGGTATTGTGACTTTATCGTACATTTGCTATGTGTAATCGATAATCTGAAATGAATTGTTGTATTGGCACTTGTTCCTGAATAAATTGGCTATAGTCCTCAACTTTTTTCTGAATGACATAGCATTCCAAGATTATTTTTATTTCAGCATTAGGGATAATGCATTATCTTCTTACTAAAGACAGGAAACCCTGAAAAAAACATTCGGTCTTGATTCGGTCCCGCCTGAGAGTTTTTGTTTCATTTCTAGATTTCCTAGACTAATCCACGTTGAGCATCCTTCAAAAGTCACTGTCCCTTTCCGTTCTATTGACATTTTACGGGACAGCATGAGCATGTGCGCGTGCTTGGTGTTGATTGAAGTTTGTGAATTCGGGGGTTACAGTATCTTTTGTGTATGGTGTTTAAGGTGATTCAAAGCATGTTTAACTAATTAAAGCGTTTAAAAAGGCGCTGAAGTTATTCCATTTTATTTGGCGGACTTAAAAAATGATATGGATAAGTCACATAAAAAAAACTCAAGTAAGCCAATAATATTGTACCTTACTTCATTGTTAACTCACAGTTACATGAGTCTAGTATAAAGACTAGTCGAATTATCCAAGCAATTGTCACCATCAACAAGCTTTCTAAGCACATAACATTGAGTTACCTAAATAGGCAACCGACCAAAAGATGTGTGTGGCCAATTGCCTAATGACACTTCACTAGGAAGTAGTGTTGTTCCAGAACTATCATTATTTGAATCGATTATCTTCCATCATAACGCAACGTCACGTCATTTTCGTGACTAAACCTAACGTTGCCAATGCACCAGAAATGGACACCGCCACAGTAAACATAACAGTAGGTTAACTAAGGCCACAGACACGCGGCACAGCCCGTACGTACTGCCGCGATGCCGCCACCTTATTTCCCATGTTTTATGCTAGCGTGTGCGTGAAATCGCAAGCCGACACGGCGCGCGACGCGCACGCACACATTCAAGCCAATAGCGGCACGTTTGAATGTAGATATTTTACTGTTCTCTGTTTACTGTGACACCGCCCACTATATTATGTTATGTTCGCAATGTTAGAAATTAAGGATATGATCATTTATTTACGTCTGGACTTAGAAATTCTTTCGATTACGCTGACTACTCAACCATATGTGGACTATTTTAATTCAACCTGAGCTAGAGATAACGCTGCCAGATTTATTTTAAGGCTAAATGCACAGAGGCGTTCACATCAACCTTTAAGAAACCATTGCAAAATGGGACTCGTGTCAGCAGTACAAGGTGCCCCTGTGTACTGTTCACCTAACTACACAAATTGGTAAAGTGAAACCTTGCTCAGCTCTGTTGTAATGATCAGCCTACAATAATCTACTGTTGGGTATAGGACTGGCAAAAATGCACAATCTTGCTCTATTTGAAGCATTTCTCTCAAGGGTCTGAAGTATTCTCACTCAGTAATTATTCATTACGACATGGTTAGTACCTCAGGAATGCTCCGAAACATCGCCAGCTATGCTAATAGTGTTAAAGTAAGGAGATAGGAGGTGACTGGAGTCATATTCGCAATAAAAAATTAAGCATGAAAAGCTTGGGGATGCTTAAGAATATGAACTGCAAAATAACTATTAACAACGTGATTTTTGTTGGTACTCATAACAGATTTGATTGACTGGAAGAGTTCTCAATAATTAAGTCATTCAATGATAATTTATTTCAACATCCATATAAAAATATTTGTTCATGTTACGTCTTGAGCTATTTTAATAGTCGGTTTTACGTCTACACAGTGAATTAAAAAGTGATTTCACATTTACAATGCAACCCAAATGGTTTCATATGAGATAATTGATCAAGCATTAATCAAGTAAGCGTTTGATCATTTTATGACATCAGTTTGTCTTCACTGTAGATGTAATTAATTTTCGTTTGATTACACAATTTGAATTTGTGGCAGTGGGCTGGCCACATTTGCCGTAGAACCGATAACCATTGGGGTAAACGCGTTTTCGCGCTGAGATGCGCTTAACGCTGATGATGATGATGACACAATTTGATATATCTTCTGACTAATGTAAACGCAATGTTTGGATTGTAATAGTACATTGTTACCCGAGGGATTTAGTCCCGAGATGGGGTTTGGCGCCCGGAACGAAGTGAGAGCGCCAATAGTTCGAGGGACTAAATAAGTCTTTAACCCGAGGTAAACACTATGCTTTTCATTACAAATACGAGGAAAGTAAAAATAAAAACATGAATTAGCTAAAGAAAAAATGAGAAAAATAAATGAAGATCGAATTGCCGCTTTCCCGCCTATTTTGTTTTGTTTTTTTTTCTGTGGCCGGCCAGCTATACAGCCATTTTTTTTTATTTTCATAATTGGAAAAATGGTAAATATTTTGCTGAAAGCTTAGTTATTTTAAAGAAATTGTTGAAACTAAATTATACTAAAGTTATTTAAAATATATATATTCTCTTATCAATACGTAACTTTAAGTTATTTCAATTTTACACCCTGGCTGTATAGAAAGTTAGAACATGGTTCAATAGATACCTATGTGAAAAATAACTAGTTTTTTTTTAGTGATTTGACAGCTGTCAGTTGAAAGTGATTCTCCCTAGGGATGAAAAGTATTACTTTCAGCCCGCTTCTTAGGTCAGTAATGACCTACTTTCAGAGTATGAGTAATGAAAAAGTTTTTACTGTAGACAGGGATTGAATTTATGATCTCTGTTTCAGAGTAAAACAACCACTTTCAGGTTTTCACACTTAAATAGTATGGTAAAAAACACACCGTCACGTACTGAATAACTAAGTAGTCAAATAAGAGATACCTAGTTGAGTCATCTTTAAACAGATGATTAAGATATTAAAACATCACCACTTCCTAAATTAAATGAACGTACACGACTCATTTTGTTACATAACATTATAGTTTACAAGTCAAAAACCTGTTAAGAAACCAATCAAAATGATATTTTAAACTCAAATTGTCAATTAACTGTGGGAACTGTGTTGAATTAATTACTTTCGTTTGCGAGCTTAGATAAATGATTATGCAGCTATTTATTACGCCAATTATACTTTTACAGCGAAAGAAAGTACTAATAAGTAATTACATAGTATTTATTGATGGAGAATTCAGAAGTTTTTGAACCGGTTGTGATCATATTCTTGAATACCTACGTTATAATAATAAAATACTTGTAAGAACAGTCCAGCGAAACAATAAATGCTCTCAGTGTAGCATTCGAGTTAAAGGTTTTCTTCCCTGTGGCACTGCGTGAAATATAAAAAGGCAATATCCTATCAGAAGGCTTGGGACTAGCATAGATAAGAATGCACTAGTAGACTACACACACGACGGCAACATCTCTTTATTGGACCTCCCGGAAGCCTCAAAAGCTACATATGCTGCTTAAGTTTTATTTTTATCCACATAACGTTTTCTAAATAATCTTCGGGATCAAGAAAGTTACAAATTGTTACCTAATTGATGAGACCTTGAATCAAAATCAATTTTTAAGCCTGCTTATTTGTTCCGAACTTTGGTAGACATTCTTCTTTTGTCGCGGTGAATATATTAGTTCGGCCGATTATGAGGTGCTTTTCTCCAAATATTTCAAGTTATTTTTAACTTCTGATTGAGTAGGATTGCAATCGCAAATATTATTATTGCACCAATAAAAAGCCTTGTTTCAAAGTGTTAGTAGGCCACAGGGCCAATTATGACAGAGCACTAAAAGTATTAACCGATAGATTTTTTATATAGTGACCATAAAATTGCTTCATTATCGTACCCATGATTAGAGCTCTCTAGTACCAATTTATGCCATAAAGACCTCTTGATAATAGCTTGGAGAGGGCGGTATTGGAACTTACAATTGCTTTTGACCATAATACGGTGTTTAAAGAATTAATGCATGCAGTGCACTTGAATTCCTTTGCGGCGATAAAAAATTACATTCAATTGCTTCTGTTATAACTAGTAGGTGTAGAGGCGTGTGTCTGGTTGGTCAATTCAAGAAATAAGTCTTGGTTACTGCTTTGTGGTGGGTGTTTTTTCAATGTCAGAAAAATGCTGCTGCAATTTGTGCCCTCTCATTTTGTCATTTGTTCCAACTACAAGGACAGTTGAAAATGGATTAGTAAATGGTATAATACAACCTCTCACTTATTTGTACCTGTAATATCTGTCAAAATTAGTGGCGAAAATAATGCACAGAATGCTGTTCCATATGCAGTAAAAGAAACTTTAAATAGGTAAAATGAGTAAAAATGAGTTGGTGCATTCCCAATTTTTTTTAGGAATACGTAGTTGCGTATTGTGAAAGTGCTCTTTGCTTTCTTTTTACATGTTTCAGGATGCTGAAGTTTCTTCTCTGATTTGATGTCCTTTTACTCTTTAAGCCTAATTCGAATCAATAATTTATATTCGGGATATTTTCTCAAATTCCTTGTCGAAATACTCAGATCGTTTTCAAACATACCTAAACAGATACAACACCTAGATACGACCGATCTAGTCTCGTAAATATGATGTTATTTCGCAGTTTGCTAAAGATTATGACAATCTTTTGCGCATGCCAGTAGCAGCTCGTGTTTGACCCGCGCGTGCGCACTGAATGAGGCTAAAGTTGTGGACGTACAGTCAACCTCAGCTCATACCTCAGCCAGTATAAGCAGAGCTCCCTATTCTATGAACTTACGTACTTTACGCGGCGAGTACAAAGTTAAGTTATTATACGAATTGAGTTGTACTTATAAATACCGACTAATAAATTACAGTGTTTGCAAATATTCATTTAAATAGATTGTTGACCAATAAAAATAGTTCGCTGATAGGTTGTCTGGATAAACAGCCTCTTGTTGTGAAGGTTTTTTATATCCTTGCATAATAAGTGAGTCTCAATTATTATAAACAAGCTGTCCCGACAGACTTCGTCCTGTTGTCAAACATCCAGTGTCACGTGACAGGTAGGAACAGTTGCTAAGAGAAAGAGAATATAGAAGAGAGTTTTCACTGTATGCCTAGCATTTCTTCATGTTTACTTACCTTTCCAACCTTCCCTGAACTTCCACAAACATTTCAAAACCAAAGTTAGCCAAATTGATCTATTAGCTGTTCTCGAGTTTTAGCGAGACTAACGAATAGCAATCCATTTAAATAGACTATTAAAATATTTTTTATAGAAATTTTGTTTAGTTCCATTTCCTCCAGTAATTACAATGACATGTCGATTTGTAAACATGTGTTCAGTTTAATGTGCCTTTGTTTGAGTTAAGTTTTTTGTGCAAACAGGTACCAAATTGCATTTGTCAGTTTTGAGAGGCATACCTGCACGCCTAGATCACAGGTTTTTTACAGACTGACAATTATCATATCACTTTATACAAGCATGAATGGTTATTAACTTAAATTACTTAACGTGTTAATAAGTAAATGGTTGCATTCACGAATGTTTTAAAGTACATAGTAGCGCATACCAGCGGTAGGTCGTGCGGGTTTTATTCGTCGGCAAACGTGCGCGGGAGTCGATATAGTCGCGACGAAGTGGGTCTGATTATGAACATCGATATGGTCAAGAATTGCGGGTAGGAAAACTAGATATCGATATTTCACCAGATGAATAATTTGGAAGCCGAATTTGAAGATTGAGTGAAGTAAAATATAATAAAGTCAATGTCAATGGAATTTAGTCATATGGAAGTATCATGTGGTTCAAAAAACAAAGACTAGGACTGTAGATTGAGTCTCACTGCCGATTACTACACACGCAATGGTATTTGGAATTAAGGTAAAAAATATTGTTGTGATCTTTAAATGACGTTTTACTAAAGCGTTTCAATTTGTTCGATTTCGCTATTCTTCCTTAACTGAATAAATTAAACGAAGGAATATTAAAAATAGATACGAGTGTAAGCTTGGTCACACACGTTATTCATTTTGTGATACACAGGTAGTAATACCCGGCTCATAAGAAAATAAGGTTTTTTGCATTGTAAGCATGCAGAATTTTCGATACTCGACATTTCCCAAATCACATCCCTACAGAAGTGTCCATATCCCTACCTAACTTTATAGCTAATTGATCCGCATACCGCTATCACTGCACCGATTTTGCGGTCCGCTTACCTACTATAATGAGCTGCATTGAAGGCTATTGGAATATATTAGGACTACGAGCCTTAATATTGGAAACGGCATTGTTTGAGTTTTCTTGGTGCTATGATAAAGATATTGTAAGAGCTCCGATCTAGTTCGCGTGGGACGTGGTTGAATTGATTGGAACCAACGGACTTAACGGGGCGGCATGCTCAAACGATATAAAATCTTATTAGTTATTGGCAACTACTTACACGCTTTAATTTGTTAAAACAGATTTTCAAGGGAATTTCTCAATCAGCCAAAATACATTTTGATTAACAGTTTTGACATGATTTGGTTGAAATAAAATATGGATATGGGATGCGTTTTGTATTGAACGAACGGATTTTCCTCAAAATTACAATAATAACGTATAAGAAACTGGAAAGAATAAAACATCGTGCTTATTATCTGACTTGATGTACACACACATAAGGTGAACGTAATATATTTGAATCGAATGATCTCCAAGAAAAGTGTCTGTGTCTATACTAGAAAGGTATAGATTGTAACAAGGTCAAAACTAATTTCACTCAATTGTTGTTCTTCAAATAAGAAAGTTCAAAACCTTGAAATGTAAAAAAGGCATAGGTATCAACTGAAAAAGGAATTACATAAACACCTTTATTGACTTCTTCCCGTCCTACGCCTATAATTATTTATGTAAATGTTTCTTTTTAAATAATCAGTACTAATCGGCAGTTTAATTTTTTGTCGGATCGACAAGGATATCTTATGCATGAACAAAATAGAAGAAAAATGCTTATAAATAATATGTTTCTCGTGCTATAAAAAAAACATAATTCAATTTTCTTTTATTGTGATGTACTTTGAACAGTTTTTAAATGGTATAATGATAAAAATTTAAAAGGTAACAAACTTTCTATAGGAACACCCGTAAATCACAAAATTGGTACCCTTTCGTAATATTTTAAACAAGAAATTGGATACCAATATTCCATTAGATTTAGACGTAAACATTGCGTTTTAATGTTAAAGAGTGCTATAAAAACGTTATTTAACATAATTTGCATACTATTACGAGTGCAAACTATGCAAATGGTTTTAATAGTTGGCTAGTAGTTAATGAAGCGGATTTATTACAGAATTACTTCTTTATACAATAAGGGCAAATTGCACGCGCGTCTTATCACATGAAAACTTGTTAAAATTGAACTTATTTGAAATTTCCGACTACCCTACTCAGTAACGCCAAAAACCGACGTCCACGCGTCACTCTGGAGTGCCTTCAGACCAATGATTTTATAATAAAAACACGTATAAGTTACCTGTGCTGAAAAAGTGGCACCCGAAATCAGGACTTCGACCACCTGAGCAAAGCATTGACAGTTTGAGACGACACTGCCCAACATGTATCTGTCTCGTTTACGCCCTACCTAGTACTTAAATAATCATGCTATTTTGTACACACGGTCAAATTATAAGTACGTACGCCAGGGGACAATTTTTGACTTCGCGTCAGTACTGACTTAATAACCTTATACGTCTTTTTTTATTGTAATGTCATTGTTTTAAACCCTTCGTTCTTAACAACATGTTGGCTTCTGCCAACGATTGAAGCCACTGACTGTGATTGTTTTGACAGGGTTGGACTCCTAAATTTTAACAACCTCAAATTATGAAGGAACACACAAAACGGGGCGATGGACCCTGTTGGAGGGTATTAAAAGCTAATATTCAATGAAGAGAAAAAACGCAATGACATCAAACGCCTTACAGTGGATATAACCTGATACGCTTACTCATTTCTGCGTTGTAAATTGTCTCCTTGCAAAACTATTCACGACTTTAGTTCGGTTTTATTACTGCTATCTACCAATGTAAACTTGGTCTATAAAATTCATTTAAGGCTTTAGTCTTCCGTAACAAAGTAGAAGACAGGATTTTTTTCCTGTGCGTGTGCCCTAACTCGGTCATTCGGTAACTCGGGTTATGTCTCCCAAAAGGCCGCTCAGCTAAAATGGGACACGTCTGCCGCATGCATGGCGAGCAATGGGCTAAGAGAGCGACCGAGTGGGAGCCTCAAGGCTGAAAACGACCCCGCGGCAGACCAAAAAGGCGATGGAGGGACGAGTTAGACTCGCATTTGGAGGGCTCGTTCAGCATGGCTCTAGACCGCAGTCAGTGGAAGAGGGGTAGGGAGGCCTTTTCCCAGCTGTGGGATAGCGCAGGCTGCTTATAATAATAATAATTGTGCCCTACAATTTTATTCTGACATGTCTCATAAAGCTACGTAGCCCTGGCTGGTGTCAAAAGCCCTTTATAATTGAAAATAGCAATCACCAGTTTGAATACAACAAAAGCGGCCAGTGCGAGACCTATCCATAGCTTAGATACACGTATGAGTTTAATGAAAAAAAAAGATAATGTTTTCTAATATTTACGCGAACACTATACATCGAAATAAAACAACTTTACGGATTCTACTCGCGGTGTTATATTTTCTTTCATTTTCTAACCCGACGTTTCGACTCCTTTACAGCAGTCGTGATCACGGGATGACAAAGATGTTCTATGTCACAAAACAGTACAAAATTTTTAGCAACCCTCACTTAACTACCGTCATTTCCACTAACATTATTGGAAATGTTCCTATCCACGCAGTACGAACTAACCGTATCCTGAGACCTCACAGAATTGTGCTGCCCTCTGGGATTGATCAAGCGTATAACAGGCTCCCAAGCTGGTGGTAAATTCCAACCATCCTCACGATTGAAATTCGGATGTTTTTTAATTTCAACAGCCTCTCACAGCATCCTTGGTAAGTAACAATTCTCCCTAGCAAGGACCTGCGGTTTATCAAAACGTATGAAATGGTTGGGCTTATCAAGGGCATGTTCACAAACTACTGATTTTGTAGATCTCCTATTCTTAATATCACCTATGTGTTCTTTGATACGCGTCCCTATGCTTCTTTTGGTTTGACCTATATACGAGAGCCCACAGTCACAATCAAGCTTGTATACACCCGCTGTTTGAAGAGGAATATTACACTTAACAGGTCTTAAAAATTGATTAATCTTCTTCGGCGGCTTAAAATAAGTTTTAATAGAAGCACGCTTCAAGATGTTCCCAATCTTGTCAGTGACACCCTTCAAATATGGCAATACAGCAGGCTGACGCTCAACTGTGGCTGGTTTCACTCGGTTTCTGCGACGTCGCGGTGCTTTGAGCTTGAAAGAAAAAAAAAAGACTTTAGTTTTAAGTATGGGAAACCCTCAAAATGATTTTTTTTTTTATTTGGTGTCAAAATCGCTATGCGGTTCACAGTATACATCTGCTCACCAAGTTTCAACTGTACCTATAGCTCTTATACTTAGTTTCGTAAAAAGTGGCTGTGACATACGGAGAGACAGACATGACGGATCTACGAGTATTCGGGTTCCGTTTTTTATACGGAACCCTAAAAATTGTTCAATATCAAATATATTTAATTTGCAGCTTTCTTCTCCGCTCATTGAGTATTCCTCGAAGTTTATTTTGTGGAAAATTAAAATACATACATACATGTTGGTTGTATGTAATGATAACAGAAATAAAAACGTAAGCCGTAAGTAACGTATGTCGTACTATCTAAATACAATGAACAAATGTAGTACTGACTTATTCATTCAGAAAGTGATCCATTTATTTTTACTTACCATGCACGTACTCACCTCATTACAAGTTATAATCTCCATCAATTTCTAAACCTCGCAGAAAATTCTACTGTACGTAATAATTTGAAAATAACTGTTTACTGTATGTTCACTAAGTTGAACAATTAATTACTTGTTATATTTATTACACTTACAAAGTAGTATTTGATTACTGACTGACACTTTGAGTATCAAAATCAAAGTAAATCAGCACTCTACATCCCTCCTGAACCGAATTAGGCAATCGATGTCAAAATTTTAGGTTAACAAGTGCGTACCTTGTAAGTGAATAGTTGTTTACTTAAAAGTGAATACCGACAAGCATATATCAAGTTCGCAATTAGTTCTGATCTAGTTTTCGCGCTATAATCTGACTGACGCAACGGTATATGCGTGCACGCAACTCGTGTGTAATGCGAATATCATCTTTGTTCATCATTGATATTAAAATGTTTAGTGCCGGCACTGACAAGGAAATGAGAGATTTTCTTTCCTTACATTGTAGAGATAACTAAATATGATAGTTTCCAGATCAGATAAGCAGAATACGTGATTCAACTGATGATTTTTTAAAGGGCCATCCATGGGCCATAGGATATCACCTAACTTCCCATGAATGGCCCTGGATTTTCTTCATTTAAGACCGTTTTCCGTTAGTGCTGACATCATATTCCAAAAGATGCCTGATCTGCTCACCAGCTCTGTTTGATAAAACTATGTGTCAAACATCAATGGCCTATGCGTCTTTGACAGACGATTCATGCAGTGACGTTAGAGGTGGAGCACTTTTTACTGTGACTAAAAAGGCCTATTCGCGAGCGGCATAGCCTTCCGCACAAACCACACTTAAAGTTTGGATTGGGTGAGGTTTCGTTAGTTTGGTGCCTCTTAGCGCGTTTTTCACTCATAATTCTAAACCAGGTCTTATCTAGGACATTACGACCGTTCACACTTGTCCGCCACTTACGTCTGTCTTTGGCAAGTTCCTCCCAATCCAAGCAGTTGATGGCGAAGGTTGCCATATCTCTTTTGGAGTAATCTTTAAAACGCAGCAGCGGTCTTCCAACCGCTTTATTAGCAGTTGCCTATTTAACATAGCTGGAGGCCTCTTTTCATTTTTTGAGCTTTTCCTGAGTTCACCCCGCTTATGAAAAACGTATTTTTATTCAAAACCTGCCCCAGTATGAGTAGCAGTTTGGCAGTTCGGTTCAGTGACTTGACAGAACGTTTTTAGAGAAAATGTCGCTGCACATGCAAAGCTTTGCAAGATTTTATTTCAATAGGGTTTTTTTACTAACGTAAATAGGTATTAAGAAGCTTCATCATAACTTTTACTGCTGAACAAAGTATTCTATTATTTTAATTTAAGCACATTAAACTGGTAGTAACTTCACATTGTGACAGGAAAAAAGAAAGAAAGCCTTAGCAACGCGAAGTAGGTCGTTCCTTAACACGTCGCGTTTAAATTCGCTAGACAAAACGTGGACTTCTTACTGGTCCGTTCCAAAAGTGAGCGTAATAAGAAGGAAAGAGACAAAACTTTACGATACTTAAAGTGATGCTGCAAGTACTGTTTTACCAGTGGGACTGCGTACATTTCAGTGGATTTCTTACTAAAAATGCAATAATAAAATTCTGACAATATCGTATTATATGTTTTATATATTTATTCACTAACATATAAATACCTATACGGTTTTTTGTATCGCATGTACGGGTAGTTTGAGTATGTATTTAGTTTATGGAGTTACTAAGTTATGAGTGCTTAATTTGTTTACATCACCATCATGGGTCCACTCAGTGCGCAATAAAGTTTTGAAGTTTGACTTAATCTTACTTTTGGTCCAGTGCACCGCCTTAATTTCTCCATCTGACTGTGTGGTTGACTGGTAGAGAATGCCTCTAGGCATTAAGCCTGCATTTGTACTTTACCTTTGAGCAATAAATAAATAAAAAAGGTGCTACAATGTATAACACCTGTTAGCCAGTTACATCAGCTAAACGACTAATAAAAGTACCTAGTTCAATCTATCAAACGCCTTGCATAAACCGTTACGTAGTGCCTAGGTCTACTGATAATACGTCTACAGCCGCGTGCCTGTAAATTATTAATTCTATTGAAAGTAACAACCGTCTACTAAGTAAACAATTTTCTCACAAACACCAGGTAGTAAATTATCACTGTGGTAATCATCTCGCCAAGTAATAAGTATGATATTTTGCTAAGGGTATCGAAACCAATGTACTTTTCCTAGAAGTCGCTGACTTACGAAAGATTTCACTTTTAAGCCTATAGTTAGTCATCACGATGAATAAATAAATTTCAAATATCAATATTTACTTAAAATTAGTGATGTATTTTTCGGGCGGCTTGATAACATCTGACATTGAGGTTGCTAACTAAGCTTATACCCCTCCAACAATTCGCACTGAGCCCGCGTGTTGGAGTATGGCTCGTTCCACCTCATAGTTGAGGTGAGGCCTGTGGCCAGCAGTGGGACGTATTTAAAGGCCGTTCATGTTATGTAATATTTACTTAAACATACAAGCTAACTTAGAAATAACTAACGTTTTGATCAAATTAAAAGAATTAATTCTAAAATTATTATTAAGTAGGTTTTCACAGTTACCAGCAACGTCGTTTACCTAAAAGAAAGGCCGCATCTTTTAAATGCGCCGTTTGGATGATCTAAATTACTCTAACCAGGGGGGCTAAAACGGCAACATTTTAGGTGTTTCATATATGAATCATCTAAGTGACGTTTCATCTGGTGAATTGCTAAAAACGGTAAAACGGCGACATGAAAAGTGTTTCACCTACTTGACATTTCATATCTTAGACATATTTTTCTTTTTTAAATTTATTTCATGGCTTGGACTCTTAAACATAGTTTGATGACGACATTGCTACACCAAAAAAAATAGTGTCGCGCCTAATAATTGTAAACTTAACGGTTTTCATAAACAAATATTTTCATCATTACAACTAATAATTTAAGGCTTAAAAAGTAGCTTATTATTGAATTTGTGTGATTTCTTATCACTAATAATTGTAAAATGTTTTTAATTTACAATTTTTATGTCTGGCAATGAGGACCGTGACAGGTGGCCTAAGAACAATAATGTCACAGCTGTCAATCGAGATTGTAAATAATGTTCGTGAAAACTTGTGATAAAAATCATTTTCCGACCGGAAACGATGAATGAATACAAGAAATTGGTGCTAGCTAGGCATGTTCTTGAGATTGAAGATATTTGCAAGGAGACATGACTCTGTAACAACAAAGACCGAGTGATTTGCCAAACTTCTGCCTCGGCAATGGCGTACAAGACGACTTTATTTGGGAGCAGATTTTTAGGTTTTAATGCCGCACATTTTTTAAATAATACACATTATAATAACAAAAACGTTTTTTATTTACTCGATTATATTGGAATATTTATCAGAAGACAGCTAGTTAACGTAAATGTGATGAACTAAGTTCTCAGGAATTTCATTCAAAATGTGATAAACATTCAGTGTCGTTTCCACCACGGTCTTGGAAATTGGTTCAATTTATTGTCACTATTATGTATTCTTGGTGTCATTTTAATAATTCACAGTAACACATTTTACTAGGAATAATTAAATTTATCCTAAAAACGATTAAATAATGTTTACTGCTATGTGAATTTGACAGCTCAGCGCTGTCACCTAGTAGGGTAATTTCGTCTGTTCGCGTCCATTTAGTGCAGTTGCCAAACTTGACAGTGAATCAAAAAATGCTCCAGCACTGATTTATATAAAAAATATATATAATGTATCCAATATATTCTAGTTTATTTTAGGATCAACTTAAATATTTTTTTCGAAACATTGCATTTTTTTAATAGGTAAATTACAGAATTAGGTGTTTTTCCAAAAATGACAATTAGCGTCCACTGTAGACCATTTTGCGGGAATAATTTATCAGCAGCTTTACTGCCAGCATTAACTCTTGGCAGGGGACCCTTGCACATCCAACTTCCGCTTTGCCAGCTAGTCTCCCTAGCGCTGATTTGCATTCCTCGACAATCGCTGATGTTGTCGCTGGTTGTTGAATTACTCTTACCTTGCTGTCGCTGTAGACCGTCACTTTTGTGACATCGTTGTGACGCTTGCCTGCTATGTAGGCGCAAACCAGAATGCATAAATTTTGGTTTCAAGAACGCTGGCCAGCCTGCCCAAGCGTACTGATCTCTTTATCACCGAGCCATCATCACATAGTGCGTCTGTGCACGCCAGCAACCAAGAGTTTGATTGATTATTTCCTGAATCCGTCCGTGTAGCATATAAGTCCACCTGTGTCTGTTCTCCAGTGGTCTGTCTATGAATGAATAAACAGTAATCAGGTCTCTTCATTTCGCATTTCATTTTACGCTTTCTTTAAATGGTCTTCAGTTTATGTTCTCTCTTCATCATTATTTCTTGTCACCGAAGACCTAATTAATGTCTTGACTAATAAAAATAATGAAAGAAATTACTTCTTTCATTTAAAAATATAATTATTAGCTGTAGTCTTAGTTAAAAATGTATCATAATTATGAACAATCCATTTGAAATTATTTTTACAAGCAAGTTAATTTTATTGCATTCAAGAAAGTAGTGGACGCAATTTGGTTTATGATTATCTCCTGTAGGTATAGTTTGCGGCCATAGCGGACGCAAACGCTAAGTTCTAAATAAGATGTATTTAATTCGCGTCTACCTCATTTTATTCGTTAAAAATGTATCTTAAAATTCACATAAATCGTTAAAAAACATCCGAATGCACCGCTGCACACTATTTGGCCTTATGTGCGTGTGTCTTTGAACTTAACTTTGAAGGATTAGCATTAGTGACGTATTTTTAATTGTTGTATTAGTTTTACGGAAAATCTGCGAAAGATTTTCCGTAAAATGGACGCGAACGGGGTGGTGGACGCGAACAGGCGAACTGACCCTAAACATCTAACATTCCTGCAATTTGACGTTTAAAAGTGCACCATTTTACGAATTCCCATACAAAACTGTCAAATTGTATGAAAAACAAATATGAATCATAAAAATAATTTCCAATTTCTTCATTCTTCTCACTTAAGAGACCTTCGTTCGCGCAGCACTCTTGCTCTTTGTACTCCCCTTTTCTCATCATCCATGATGTCGAACTCCTTTAGGCTATCCTCAATACGTCTCTGGAACTCACTGCCTACCACCATTCGAAAATCCACTTCCAAATTCACACTGAAGAGGTCGTTACGACAACATTTTAAGTAAACAGACAGCTTTGTCACCCACGCACTTTTAAGCGGTCATCTGAATACATTATTTTGGCAATAGATGTATTTATAGGTATTAGTAAATATTTAATGTATGGTATAGTATGCATTGTATATTATATGTATATATATATATATCTACATTTATGTATATATAGTACATGAACTTATTTGTGATATTCTACGTGTGTCTTATGTATTATCTTTAAGTACGTATTTTTATCATTAATTAAAATATCGTTGTTTTTATAGCAAGTTGCACAACCCAAACTCCCTAAACTCTCTGTTGAGCCTTGCGGTTGACTGGTAGAGAATGCCTCTTGGCATTAAGTCCGCCATTTGTACTTTTTTTTGTTGTAAATTTGTGCAATAAAGAATAAATAAATAAATAAATAAATAAATCATAATATGAACATAATATGATTCACCTAATAAGTTGCCATTTTAGGATTTTAAAAAGTGTTTCATATTATGTTTCAGATATGAAACGTCAAATGTCGCTATTTTAGCCCCCCAGGTCAACCGGCTTCTTAAGTATTATGAAAAACCAGCGGCCACCCGGGACTTCGTCCGCGTGGACGTAGGTTAAAAAATATATATGTATATCTTTATAAATTGTAGCCTATGTCCTATTCAGATGCATAAGCTATGTTATTGTAAGGTTTCATTAAAATCCATGCAGTAGTTTATAGGTGAAAGAGCAACACGGCACATCCACACATACAAACTTTTACATTTATGATTTTAGTAGGATTACGACCTACGACTTAGATTGCACGAAACCAATACTTTTATGTTTAAATGCAAACGCACAATATCACTCGACAATGCCCGAATACCGAAGACAAAGATGGGTGGAGGCAATGATTATTATAATAAAGAAGAGGTACATAGGTTATGTCAGTCTGATGCGTCAAAAATGTACCTTATTTACTAAAGCGTAAACGAGACAGATACATTTCGCGCAGTATCTGTCCCGTTTACGTAATCTGTCAATGCTTTGCTCAGGTGTACTAATAGTCTTGATTTCGCGTACAAGTAACCTATTTACTTATTTCTTTTTTATTATAATATCATTAGGTGGAGGCTATTAAAAGTGGAGGTATATACTACAGGGTTCTAAATGGTTACTACATCGATTTCAAACGGGTAGCTTTTTTAAACAAGTTTATCAGCTAATAGACTGAAATACCTAATAACAATTATGTAGCAATCAAATTAATAGCTAACACTCATTTTAATACTTAATAAATTCGGTCAAGACTTAGTTTTTTTTCTGTTTAATACATAATTGGTTTGAGATAAGTGATTTTTATAGCTTGTTTTGAATATAAACACAGATTAAACTTTGATAACGATCTAGATATACTAAATACAGGTTTGACTTAAATGAAATAAAGGCTTCGAGGCAAGTGTTACGTGTGTCAAAATCTATCTAGATAATCGGATGTTGATTTTGTCTGTTTGTGATTTATTTCGTTGTGTTGCTTCACAGTAGTTATTTAGTAAGGCAAGGTTTGTGACTGCCTAGAATAAAAAGATAATAAAAACCTGTTAATATAAAGTCTACATTTGTTAGAGATTCTTTACTAACTGTTATTAACTCTAACGCTTGGCTTCACTCTAATTTGTAGCTACAACTGCTCTCATTGTTTTATTACAACATTAATAAAAATCTATCATAATGATACATTTTACTTTTATATTAATATTGATCGGCTTTGTGCACTAGGTTTGTAACACATTATTGGTTCTTCTTAGTAGAAACAACTCCTCAATGCCGATGTGGTGATGTTGGTAGAAGATCACTTTAGTAAACGCATTATATTTTGGTAATATTTTGTATAGATATGTGCGTACATATCTATACAAAAGTTTTATTAAATTGCATCATGATAGGTGCGTACCTATCATGATGCAATTTAATAAAACTGCAGCACTGGCGTGATGTTTAAAATTTTAAAAGCTTTAAGTGTCAAACTTACGAGATTACGAGTAGTGATTACGAGTATAATCACTTATTGTTAGTCGCTTCAAAAGTTGATGTCACATTTCAAGAAGTTGAATCCTTTGCCAAAACAGTGACACCAGCTCCAAAACCTCTATTGCTCATGTATCGGAAAGCCATATTTCACACTGATAAGCTGCTTCGTCACATTAATAGGTTTTTTTTCCTTTTTTCAGATAAAATTCACACACACAAGACGCTGTCACCCTATCATCATCATACCCGAGCTCAAGCATTAACTAGCATAATGGTTTATTTAATGAATTTCACTCAGCAGGAAACAATATATCGGTTTATAGTACTAATGGTGTTACGAAAGAGAGCACTCGTAGGCCTATACGATTTCACTTTTCAACGGCTTATATCTACATAATGATGACGTCAAATCCAGTGAAAGACCCATTTTAAGCCAGCTTAGTCACTTAATCGTACTTAATAAGTACTTATATATCACTTAGTGTTAAGTTAATAATGCTTATGTAAACCAAGTGACGGCTGCACAATTTATCATACAGCCACTTTGATGAAATAAGCAGGTTGATTTCAAATTCGTGTTATTTGTCTCATTTCATTATAATCAGTTTATTAGACAGTATCTTTGAAACTAGTTTGTTAACGGTATAAATAAGTCATTTAGTATATTTATGTTAATGTTATTCTAATAAGGCTGTTTATCAAAAAAGTTTGATAAATCAATATTTTCAACTGTAGTTTGATTAATTGGTTGATATTCATGTTTAAAGGATGTTGAATAAATAATATCACGCATGTCAGTTGCTTGCTAATTTTTATGATATTCTATAATATTTTTTTGCATACAAAGTGCAATCCAATAAAATATTATTATCGCTACAAAAGAAGAGCTCAGAGCTAATAAATTACAGCCGTACATCTTTAAGTGGTCATTTAGTATTTTTAAAACATCCACAGGAAACACGTTTTTATTTCAAAAGTTTTCTGTTTAGTAAAGACCTTTTACAAATAAGTAGATCTTTTACAAATAAGTTCACAGAAAGTAATCAAAAGATACTTTTGTTGAACTTTTTTCTTCATGACAGCTTAGAATCACTCTCTTTAGGCTCGTAATTATTGTCTCGTTCACAAAAAATCTCTGTTATGCCTTGCGGTTGACTGGTAAAGTCTTGGCATTAAGTCCGCCAATTGTTCCTTGTTTATTATTTTGCGCAATAAAGAATAAATAAACATTTAAAATTGCTTCAAACAGATTATAGTCAGTAAATACATTTAATTAAAATTCTGTCAATAGTTGTTAAGCAAGAACATACTTTGATCAAGTCTAATTCATGCTTAATAAGGGAGTGGTAAGGTTGAATACTGAGCTTTAACACGTTCAAATGAGCCAGTTAATCGTTGGATTACAGGTGTGAATGTTTAACATATGTTTCAAATGTTGCGAAAAAAAAATATAAAAACTTACTTGAAAACATGTGCTCGATTTTATTTGCCTAACATTTCAATTTGATGTTTAATTTATTCAGTGTAAAAATATTTAGTCCTAAGTGCCAGCTTCTGGTTTATGGAATTAACATTTAAATGTGGAAAGACTTTTAAGTATTTTTATAGCGTCAACTCGGTGAAATAGGGTTGAAGTAATATACTCGTAGGTAGTAAGTTAGGATAATACTCCAATGCACAAAACAGTTATTGAGGAGATATAAAAGAACCTTATAAATAGTAGGTGGGTATAATTCAGGCCGCCATAAATAAGATTAGATAATTTATTTCACATATTAAAGTTTACTACAAATTACATCAGATATCCAAATATAAGTCATTCCAATTGAGATCGTCAAAGAAGTAAAATCGAATAAAACACAATAAAATAAAATCAAAGATTATATTAATAAAAAGTCACAAATACCTCAGATGGCCTTGACAGCCGGACTGTATAGACAATGTCAATGGGTTACAATAAAATTAATTAATCATCAATGTATATAATTTCGGCCGTTGAATAAAATTGAGTTTTCAATAAAAGGTTTCTCAGCTGGCTCCTCATACCTCGTCTGACGGTTCGGTTATATCGCTGGAATAAAACCCTTCCAGACAACCTTCGGCTGAGAATATAATACGACTACAATAGTGATGCGAGTTTAGTAAGAATACTAAGAAAAAGTAGCTTGGCGGTGAGAGCTTCTGATGAATTCATTGTTTGTGGTTCCTATTCTAAATTAGAAAACATTTTCGAAGCAGGACAGTACGTGTCATATTCTTCTTGTTTCAAAATATATTCGTCCACTTTTTCATGTAATTATTCATGCAACCAATTTCCATTAATGGCAAATCCAAGAATGAGATCATACATCAATGTGCAATAAACAGATCTGTAGCAAAAGTTTCGCAAGATCAAAGGATTACAAAAACTAAAAAGATCCTATTAACGAGGTGCCTGGTCTTTCCGGTTTTCCTATAAAATAGAGCTAAAACTAGTCTGGCATCCAAAAAACGTTAATCCATTGGACGTGTGACGAACTGACAGCAAGCTCTAAATTCAAAAGTTTACAAAACTGCACCACAGTTGCGCTTAACTGTTTTTTTCGTGATTGCATCTACTAATACTAAACTCAGTTAAACTCGTTTGAAGATGCTTGTCATGGAATACCAGTAGAGATCGTTTAAG
The DNA here is from genome assembly GCA_950022985.1 of Udea ferrugalis. Taxonomy (NCBI): domain Eukaryota; kingdom Metazoa; phylum Arthropoda; class Insecta; order Lepidoptera; family Crambidae; genus Udea; species Udea ferrugalis. The sequence continues at coordinate 5,250,757 of OX465520.1, forward strand.
CTGAAATGACGCGCCTCTCCACTGCAACATACGCTTTCAAGCAAGCACTCTTGTATGCGCAGACGCAGTGGAGGGACGCGTCATTTCAGCTTAGATGACTAGGTACTAAATATTTTTTCTTGAATGGCACACGCCTCTGATCCGTAAGATCGTATTCCTAAATATGCACAATTACTCTAAGATATATAACACGAATAACGTAACACGAAGTTTGGTGTCAACAACATTTTACTGAGGCATTCCTTATAAGGTGTGTTCGTAAACCTTGCGGCATAATATAAATAACATGTCAAAAACGAGTCAAGTGTGATTTAATTTTAGGTCTAGATGTTAGTCTGGCAATGATTAAGTTATTATTTTTAGAAATAGGTCTTAAATTAGTCTAAAGCAGATATCGGAATATGGCAGTGCGATTTATATACTTGCAAGTAAATCAAAATAATACAACATTACCAATTACATAAAATAAAATATATGGACTTCGTTTGTAATTCAAAATAACAAAAATGTATATTTGTTTAATCTATTATAAAGTATTAGGTGTTTAAGTGTTTAGTGTAGTTACTGATTGTAAACGTGTCTAATTGATAACATGTGATACGTAATTATTATTTTCTTATTTATAGTATTAAATCTAGTATTTTACTATTGGTATTAAATTTTATCTCATAGGATTATTTGGCGTAAATCCGAGGAATAGCCACGTTTATATTGACAGTATATTTTTGCAAATGTGCCATGATTAAAAAAAAGTCAGGTTTGGTCAAATACATAAGTATAACTCGACAACGATTTTCGTGGTTTTTGATTTGTTGGTACTGCCACAATACAATCGGTAACATTTCAGATACCTAAATGTCAATTCTGTTCAAACCTAATTTGCATTGAATTTAGATGGTTGCGCAGAATCCGTGCGCAGCCGATCGCCGGTCGGGCTATAAATCCTAATCACTGCGCTTGCCAAACGCTCTCCTTTTTGCACAGTTTGATCCCAATCGAATTTCTTGAAATAGATCTGTATTAACTTTAAAAAGATAAAAGCTTTTAATTTTTTTTTATCTTTACACTTACAAAAAGAATGACGGTTCTGAATGAAGGCGACTAAAGTCTACCTAGATTGAACTAGAAGTAACTTGACATTAATCTAATGAAAATCAATCTTATTTATAGGTGCAAAAACCCTACCACGTTACGGCCCCGAAGTGTTTACAGGTGCCTCGACCACTGATCCGTTTACCCTTATAAAGCGAGGAACACTAAAAATATAACTGTCTTTAATTCTTAATTAGGTATCGAGAATCAGTAAGTATCTAAATATTTATGTGGTCGACATTGGACAGCGTGTTTTTATTTATTAGATTAAGACTAAAACTTGGGTGTTCTAAAAAAGTGCACTCTGCAGGTCATTCATGTACAGTCAGTGCAATAAGCTTACTCTATCTAGATAAACCTAGGCACTCAAAGTAATATTTAGTTCTAAAGTTCCAAACAAAAAAAACCCTGAAACCTTATTCGAATCACTCGGTCTCCAGGACAATTTACGTCACTAATGAGGGGTTGGTCTAGGCTGCCGTAGCTTGAAGTTAATCAATAAGAATAGTTTGTTAAGATCTGTCAGTAAGGTTTGTCCCTAGTCCCACATACATACACACATACCTAATCCATACCCAAGCTCCACCCGTGTGTTAGAGTAGGTCTCCCACCAGTGTCATAGTTGGGTAATTTTTAAGTGAGTAGGTATGTAAAGATCAATGATTAGTTCAGTCTAGTTTAGGGGAGTTTTGTGTACCCAAATACCCCAGCAAACCACCGCGGCCTTACTTCCTTCGGTTTATATTCACTAGGCAAAGTGTGATCAATAGCAGCTGGAGTACCTCATGACGTCAGTAGGTGGAGTGCCTTAGGCGACTCCTATTTTGATAGAGTCGCGAGCCCAATGTTAGTTTAGTTTTGTATATACCTACCCAAAAGTCTTCAAGGCCAGGTAGACCGACGTACGGTTTTGAAAATCACCTAACCACGGGTAAAAATATCAAAATTACCCCTTTTTGTAATGTTTTTGCAATTTTATGTCTAAACTTGTGACTTTTTTGCATTGAATTTTTTTAATCGATTACTTATAGCCACCTAATACTTTTAACCCTGTTACTTTTTTAATGGAGGTCATCTAAAGGTATACCTGGCCTTAAAGTTCAAACTAACACTATCTGAAGCCGACTGTACACTGCCTCATTTGCAGTATGATGTCAATCTGACGTAGTAATTTGCAATCTGATAAGGAGTTAGCGATCTACTTGAGCATTGAACTCAATCTGAGTTATCAGTGCGTGCTTGATAACTTAGATGGATATTATCGTTGCAATCAGATAAAGGTGATAAGAAACGCTTAACTGATTATTCAATCTTGTTGCTTTTCGGTTGTGATGGATAATTTTGAAATAAAAAATGGTTGTGGATGTGTTTGGAAGAGATCGCATTTTAGCGATAAAGCAGCCCATATTGTACGTTAATCTGTATTTCTTTACTTTTTATTTCTGTTATTTTGATGTGGAATAAATAATATATGAATCTATCTATTAGATATAATTACTTTCTCAACAGTAGTAAAATAGATTCAGGAGGTAAATATCTAAACCTTAGGCAGAAGTCGCTATCTCCAAATATATTGGACTGTGAAGGAAATAATTACCATTTCTCGTTAATAGAGAGATAAATCCAACCAATTACAAAACCATGAAAACGGTTTAGTAGTTCTCGAGATACAAGTGTTGTAAAAGCTCGACTTAGTTTTATATTTTCGATGATTTCAATAAACGAGAGCTTTTAATTATCTTTTTGCTATATTTTGTTAAAGTGAATTTATTGAAGTGAATCGATATTTTAAATCAAATATGTCTGCTTGCACTATTCTTAGTCTATGACATTAGCTGTCACTTAGTCTTTGACTTGAAGAGATTTTACCGCGCATTGTGTTGTAATTTGTTTGGATATTATTCCTGTGTTAAATTCGAGTATCATTCCAACATTAACTAACAGGCTGACAGTTGTTACTGTACATATCACCTTCTCTATGTGTTAAATAATTCCAAACACACTATACTTGACCTGGGGTTAAAGCTGGAGGCACAAGACTTAATTTCCCAAACCTGGCAAGAAATGTTTGATTTGATTTTAAAGTCAAGGCATTGAATATAATTCGATTGTGATTTACAATTCCTGCTTCGACCCCGTTTAGAGATTTATCACAAGGACCCTTCTAATCCAATCGCAATTAATAAATATCAGACGTAGTAAGTATTCTTAATCTGATTATAAATGTATATTCAATACGTTTATTATGAATTACTCTTAACAATTATCAGACAGTAAAATTCTTCTAAGTTGTTCAACTATGAAGATTGTGAGGATAATGATAAAGCTTGCTGTCAACATGCTAGCAATGTTTTTTAAGCAACCTTAAGGCCTCCGACTAGGCTTGACAATTGACCGGAAATGCCCAAAAAATGCAATACTAAATTTCGGGGCGGGTCCATTTCATTTCGAACTCAGTGTGTGATGATATTCAAAGGCGATCCACTGTCAGCTGAGACCCGGACAGCTCTGCAATGCTATATCTTATTACCAATCAAAATATTTTTTCCCTAAACAGCTAGCGGAAACTAACACACAGTGTCGAAAACAAATTGAAGGGAGCGGCCTTACAAGCTTGATAAAAATGAGTTAAACAATGCACTAATATCATTATAATCATCTCGGCGTGAGAATACCGCATTCGTGCAGCCACAGTATAAACCATACAGTAGGCTATCTAAGGCCGCCCGCCGAGTTATTAGCCCAGCGTGCACACAGACACGCGACACAGCCCGTCCGTACTGCCTGCCTTCCTTTTTTATGCTAGCGTGTGCATGAAATCGCGTGTGCGTGATATCGCGACACGGCGCGGGACGCTCACGCACACATTCAAACCGAGAGTGGCACGTTTGTATTTAGATGTTCTACTGTATGGTTTATACTGTGGTGCAGCAGAACTCATTATTACCACATATAACGTACTGTGACACTGTTTGCTGACAAACAAGGTCTGTGGCAACTGTAATTGTCACTTTCGGTTAATGAGCAAGAGCAAGGTAAGTTGTTGTTTATGGCGAGAAATTTCAAAAATATGCAGCCTTGTAAAGCCTTGTACAGTCAGCGTCAGAGCCGTGTGATTTTTCATTTATTTATTTAAGGAACCAGGATCGCCAACAGTACATTTATGGCCACAATTTACAAACAACATTTAAAATACAGTTTTCTCATAAATATACCTATCATAGGCAGCAAAAACATTAAAAACATTAAACTTAAGAAAAAAAAAATGTAACATTAAAACTGAAAAATAAGAAAAAAACCATTCTCTTAACATTTTATATGCCAGAAACTTAAATAAAACTTTAACTTTCATGGTTAAACATATTCATATTCTTGTACTTTTTCGTAGTCGTCATAATTTTGGCAGTAAAATCGTGGTCGTCACGTCAGGGTTGACAAAGGTGAGCTTCACACTCAGTTTTCATTCCTCTCGCCCCGTAGTCTTCTCGAACATTCGTAGGGGGTATTGCCATTGAGCATCAAGTGCAGTCCGTTGGATTCTTCTCCTAACAACAAGGTTACCACCAACACCCACACCCACCAGCACAAATATTTTGTTTCATGAACAATCATTGATGCTGTTGTGTGTTTTAGGTTTCAATGACATCACATACGAGTCTATTTTCGTGACATTAGAATTGCTTTTCCCAATCAGCATACAAAATGTTGGCCATTCTGAATGGTCACATGGTTACGTGGCTGACTGTACGTCCTTATCAGTGCGTGTAAACACATTACTTTTACGAGCATAAACTCTTGGGATTTACCAGGTGCTGTTGTAGGGTAGGACACAATCTCTGGTGACAGATAACATAGAGGTCATAAGGCCTCATAAGGTGACAGAGAAAATTAAAAGTGGTTTAAGGGTGAGCTCTCATGATATTGCGTGCTACTATACAACGAAATAACAGAGCATGTCATTATAATATACAGGGTGATTTAGCAAGTACTTACTTACCACAATTTTTAGGAGGGACTTGGTTTCAGGAACTAAAAGGATGTCCTTGAAATTGGCTCATGATTGACTATAAGGCGATACCTGTCCTTTGTAGCCTTATGTGTAGCTGTCAAAAGAGAGATAAAAAAAGGTGATTTGATTTCAAAAATGAACTCAGTCTTAGTAGTGAAAATAGAACTTTAAACTGTAGAAACTGAATTAAAAACGGATATTATGAGTCTATGTAAAAACCTAAGTATTGGTTTTCTTTCTAAAACTTCTCATCAGTTTCTCTTTTTAAAAAGCATTTCAAAACGTTAAATAAATAAATAGGAAACTTTTATGTAGGTACTTACTTACAAACGAAATATACGAATGAAAGTCCCGCTAATACTGAGTGTCAATCTAATACAGATGTCAGCTTAGAATTACGTAACTAGGTATGACAGGCCGGAAAACAGCCCTTTTCAAATGTAATGAGAGTAATTCTACGGAGTAAGACATGTTTCTCAATAAGTACATAATCTGTGGCATATCAGCTTGTGAGTCCTGTTAAGTATAGTTAACGATTAAAGGTCGTAGCTCACTTTGCAAGCACGGCAACATCACGGCTCAGACCCAGCAATTATCTTGACATTCAAATGTGAACTTTAAGTTGTGAGTGGTACAATATTTTAAGATGGGAAAGCCAACGGTGAGCTATCTGCGCGCTTACCGCTACTATACCATTTGTATATATTTTTTTATTTATATCCTTATATGTGTATTGTTACGTAGAAAATCGTGAGGTCGATTTTCTTTTCATTTATTTTACTAGGAGTCTGTCAATTTGTGTTTTTTTTAAATCTCTCGATTTCAGAAATTGAAATGAGACAACACTAGCAGCTTTGTCTTGTTCGCATCACTAGAGATCACGAGAGATGTCAGCTTCTGAAGACTTCAGACTACTAAATATTACTATTTTTATGTTTTTTAATTCATTCCAGTGCTTTTGTCCTCAACAAACCAAGTAGTTTTCATATAGGTATTTTTCTAAGCCTAATTCTATAAATTCATTAAAAGGCATGGCCTTATTCACCTTTTTCAATTTGAACCTTTTCGGAGGATTTTGGTCTTTGCCATGGCAACACACCGGCTCGAGATCGATTTTGCGTAGGTCATTGCGCTCTGCCATTTTACTTTTCGAAACCGGCGTACGCGCTGTAGTTCCAAATATCTTAAACCCCGGATACCGGTAAGTTGCAGCTCGAAGACCAGGATTAGTGGAATCCATCGTGTTTGTGGTGTGCTGATTAATCAGTGTCGCTTTTTTCCAGCTCGTGATGTGCTTGGTGTAGACGTGACCGATGACGTGGTCTACGTGAAAGTGTTAGTTTTTTCTCAACCCGGAACAATGCCCCGGAGTTGAATTGCTGGAGAAAGCATTGAGCGTCAGCATTAACCTCCAATAGGTATGTTAAATTGCTTATTTTGATTAGGGAATCCATGCACTGCACGTTGTCGAGGCACGGCTAGGTTAAGTCACTTCACGCCGCTATTTCTGAGCACCTAGGCCATAAGCACGCCGTATTACTGCATCTGCTGCCTGCTTATGCTACGGCACCCTCGCTTTGCCTCTGCAACTGTGGTTTCCTGCATTTTTCTGCGTCTTGGAACCCTTCTCTTCGTCTCAGTCCCAGACACGTGTGTCTTGTGTTAACGCTGGTGCCTGTAACGCTTACAGGAGGTGCTAAGTACGGGCGAAAGCTGCCCGTAGGTGTTCAGTACGGGCGAAGGCTGCCCGTAGGTGCTAAGTACGGGCGAAAGCTGCCCGTAGGTGTTCAGTACGGGCGAAGGCTGCCCGTAGGTGCTAAGTACGGGCGAAAGCTGCCCGTAGGTGTTCAGTACGGGCGAAGGCTGCCCGTAGGTGCTAAGTACAGGCAAAGGCTGCCCGCCCATGCCAGTGTCCTGACTGTCTCCGTGGAGTGGCCGAAAATATTCCACGGGCTGTCCGGACCTGCATGCTGCGGCCCTCACTGCTGTGTCCCACCGGATCCCGCAGGATAAAGAAGTAGGATCTTTCCTTTTTATATTTTTCCACGCATTTAGAGCGTGGTGGCGCCCCTCATCTTAATTATTTTGAACATTATGATCAAACAAACGCTCGGTACCTCTCGTCACCCAAACCCAAAGGCTCCTGAGTCTGGCCGGCTCCAATAGGGCTTCATTTTCTGTGCCTAGCTTTATTTTAGGCCTAAGATTTCAAGGTAAATAAACTAAATTTATTTCAACCAAAATTTGCTTTAATTTCATAATTGTAAAACCCAGCTTCCCATTTTTTTAGGTAACAGTATGTATTGTTCAAGTATGTTTATAGCTAAAGCTATAGCTATAGTCTACAATTTCTTTCTAATTTCAAATTTTGCACCGCCATCAACATTTCTGTCTCACCCAATGGTTGACTGGTAGAGAATGGTTTTAGCTAAGTCCGCCTTTTGTACTTGTTTGTGCATTAAAGTATAAATAAATAAATAATAAATACCACTCAACTCGCAGATCGCGTCCTAACTACAAAGCTGCTTTGAATGGCAAGTTGCTGGGTCGGAGTTGTGCAGTTGGCGTACTTGCAAAGTGTGCAACGAGCTTTATTTGGCCAAACCCAAGGTTGTTTCAAATGAACCATTCCGTGGGCGGTACGATCATTAGCGGGCTTTCGTAATTTTAATATGAAATTTAAATTAATAATCCCAGTAATTTAAGGCAGTTAGCGATTATTGTCAGATAAATACGTATTGTTAATCAGTACAAGCATTGCATCATGTTTGGCTGGTAGATAAAATAATGACATTGGTTGAAATATTTGTGTAGTACTTAAGCTTACTTGGAAATGTATTTACAAACAATTGCTTAAAATTCCAGTTGCTTGCTTATTTGAATGAATTTCGATGGCGGCAAGCTTTTAATTTTATCAACTTTTGACTGTAAGATAAGGTTTTTTTTACTAACCTATTTTGTCCCACTGCTGAGCAAAGGTCTTTCCCAATTTCCTCCATAGGTCTCTATACTGTGCTAGGCTAAGCCAGTCCTAAGAAGATAAGGTTACATGGCAATAAATAGAAAGTGTCCTAGTTAGGACCCGATTTACAGCGTAGTGTAACAGAGGCTTAACAAGCTTTAACTCAAAACAAACAAACCTAACCTTATTGTCTACATGTACCATTAAAACCAAGTACTTGTATAAAGATCAATCAGCCGACACAATGCCGTAAAAGGCCCATTGCAATACCTTTAGTGGAAACCACGAATTGGGCTAAAACAATACAATTAAGTGTGCTTCCCTATCAGTGCCCTTACAAGTTGGCCAATAGTCTTACATCGGCGTTAGGTTGCAATAAATTCTGTTCACATACCATAATAATGTTATTAATTGCGACCATGTTCTTCTGTGCAAGTATGCATTGTCTAAAAGACCTTTAGAACGAATTTATTAAGTCTATTCTACAAAATCACATGCTAATTTTAGTAACAACAGTCATAAAAGCGGTGCTTATTATGTTTGAATTGGATGACTGCCTTTGTTTGAAACAATAATGTGCTGTCAACTAGGCGAAAACATAACAATATAAGATAGTTAGTAATTTCTAGAATCAATCACACTAAGAGCTGTTTTTGAAATAGTCAGATAGAAATTATCAGACCAATAAACTGAAACTCGGCTGATTTAAAATGATATATTGCAATTAAAGATACAATCATAGTTGTCGTCATCCAACATTTAAAAAATCTGCTGACTTCTAAATTATTGGTTTTATAAATATTATCTAACTTTTGATATATCATCTAATTCTTACCCCAATCTAAACTTGTACATGCAGCGCCAATAGAGCCTTATCACTTCAGTACTTTGTCATACTGGCTAATCTGACAGTTCCTTCAAAAGTTATGTGACAACTAAAGCATAGTTAATGTGACATGGTTCAAAAGTGCATTGGAAATATTCCCTACCCTACCTACTGAATCATTTACTAAATAACGGAGACTTATATATATACCTACACCTATAAATAGGAGTTTTTTAAATGTATAATGGGTAAGTATATTCCTAGACACACGAAAATTATTCAAATTCACTTTTAACAATTTCACATAATGAGATTGAAATATTCTACGTGATGTTCCAATATGTATACGAATAAAGTTACAAAAAAACAGAAAATTGATCTACTATTTAGTATCGTTGTATATTCCGCGATTGAATTTCACAAAAAAATATTAGAATCTTACAGCTTTTACTTATAAAACCTATTGTATTATATTCAACGATCGATTTGGTGTCATCGCTAACGACCTCTGGTTTGGTGCTAACACCAAACCAGAGGTCGCGGGTTCGATCCCCGCACAGTAACATTTATGAGCATAACATGCCTGTTTGTATTGGTCTGGGTGTCCAATGTATATTATGTATGTATTTGAAATAAAAAAAAAACTATTTAGGTACGTATGTTTAACCGTTGTCTCCTATAATTCGAGCTTGACGGCGCTGTGAGGATTAATGTCCAGGGATATTTTATTTATATTTCAGTGCAGCACCTTATAAGCAGTGCAAGATTTGCAAGTGATTGCGCAACGTGCAATTTGCAATTCACTCGACACTCGCAAGAGTTATCTGGACGATCCGACAGGTGGCACTGACCGTTGGATAACAAGAACTGGAATGTTTGTTTTAGTGCTGACGAACTATCATATCCTTGTTGAAATCAGCCACAATATCTATGGAATCGTTGAGAAAATGTCAATACTATTGATCCGCAGCAGAACGTTTGCAGTGCGTTTCTTTTTATTCCTGAATACTAAACGACTGTTCATTGTACCGACTGTCCGAATATATAATACCTAGTTTTGGACAAGGAATTACTTGGATATTATCATTTTCATAGAGTTATGGTAAAGTATGTGAGAGTAACAGTTTGGAATGTAAAACCAGGGTGGTGGAGTTTATTACTTTTCAGGAATCAATACTATTGCTGGTATTGAAGAGTCTGTTCAAGATACCGATACTTTTATTGGTACTCCATTCATAGGATACTAGTTTAACCCGGCGTCATGGGGGTTAAAAACTGTAACACGGACGTGGGGGTTGGGTCTATTTGACCCTGATAAGATATGTAAATATTTTAGTCTCCAGTTGTAAGAAAAGGTTTTTATTATTACCAGCATTAACTTTAGAGTTATAAGGGTTATCCAAGACTAAAAAAAATTTGAAACACATAATTTTTATCATGGAAACGAGACTTTGAAAAAAAAAAGAAAAATAGTCTATAAAAACCGCTCAAATATGTCTTTTGCACTAACAAACTAAATAAAAAAGGTTTAAACTACAATAAAGAAGAAGTAATACAAATAAAATAAAAATATAAAAAAAACTCATTTTGTATGGAAAAAATGGAGTGAAATTGTCACACCGAGTACAGGCATGGGTCTAAATTACCCATTTTCAGGTTACGGCACTTATAGCTCCAAACTCAGGCGTTTTTTGACTTATTTCAGGGCACAAACGTGTGAAGTGATTCATTAACTCTAGCTATAGGAAAAAACAGCAATGTCGGGTGAAAAGTATAAAAATTATAGAAATTCTAAAAACGGCCGGGTATCTTAGACCCAACCCCCATGACGCCGGGTTAAGAGTATGGAGACCAGTCGATAATGTACTTATGAGCTACAACACTAGTTTTTCTTTTTGAACGTAACTTAATCAACCTTGTAATTAGACGACTGAACAAACAAAAAGGTCATAAATGTGTCAGACAGCTCATCATGATAAAAATAACATTTTGGACAACACTTTAATAATTGTGTGTTGAAAGTGTTTGGGAATAGAATTAATATGTTCGTAACACGTTCCATCCGATTGGCCCTTGGTATTTGGTTGGTTACATTCAAGAAGTTCATACAAATTTAAAGTAGTAAGACAATAATCCCAATTATCCGTGAAGTATTTTTTTTCAGTTTCGCTAAACAAAATACAATACTATTGCTGGTATTGAAGAGTCTGTTCAAGATACCGATACTTTTATTGGTACTCCATTTATTTGTTTTTATTGGTACCGTACTAGCTTTACTGCATCTGTACCATAAACCTCACATTACAGTGCACACATCCACACAGTACATGATCTAAAAACTCCACTTACTGATTTACCATCATGACCAAAACAAAACTATTTTAAGTCAATTTCCATATTTTACTTCACCTGGCGTAATGCGGTTTTAAAGACATATCATTAAATTATAGAGAAATAGATTAGATATCATACCGTGTCTACATTAAAGGATAGCAAAAACTTAATTACGCCTAGATACCCATGTAGAGAATAGCGCTCTGATAATGTCCATAATATCAGTTTTATTAAGTTTGAGACCATAAGGCGGTATTGGCTACTCGCAGTATCATTATCACCGTCAGCTTTATTAAACAGCTGATTCGTGTAACTTGCCTGCGGCGTTATTTAGGAATTGTATTTACTTTTGAGTTGGGGTTGGGCCTGAAAGTGTCCTTCGAGAACAGGCAGGATAAAGATATCGATCGTAGCATCGATACTGCCTGAGAGAGCTTCTGGTCCATGAGGGGTACTTTCCTATTGCACTCATACGGAGACTCAGTGAAATTTGTATTCTGTTCATTCTAACCTACTACTGTGCGCAAAAATGATCATTACCAAGAAATCCAGTCCAAACTCAAGGTTTGCCAACGGGCGATGGAAGGCCAGCTATGTGTCCAATGTGGTAGAGTGGGTCGAGCTTACTGCCGTTATCCGGGTGGGTTCAAAAAGTTGAGAATAACTTATACTAGGTAAGTATGATTGTTTTCTAGGCCTTTGCTGCAGTAAAGAGGAAAAAAAAATAAAACAAACTCCTCTTTAGAATATGTCTCAGAGGTAAAGGGAGTACTTATTTAAATGAGTAAAGGTCAGTTTCTAGTTCTGACGTATGATGGCTTCATTGAGGCCTGATAATTTTGTGTTCTTTATAGCTGCTACCTCCCCAATCGTTCCGTTAAGAACTGTTCTCTTACCAAATGCCTACAGTTTTCAGCCAGCTTTCTTCGCTTTACATTCATACAGGTTCCCAACACAGGTGCTTATTTATACTTATTGATCTGCAAAGCTAATAATTCAGTCAGCTGTGGTTGGCCACTTGCACCACGCTGTCGGAAGCGAACCGCCAGCACAATGTGGTTCGCATTGTGATGTGGTCTAACTCTGTCAGAGTAGTTGACGTGTGTAATACAGTAGAGCAGGTTACTGTCTCCGCACTTGTTGGTTGAATTTATTAAAAAGGTGCTTTTATACTATCAGACTTTTCGCGCCAATTCATCATTGAGGTGAGGCCTCTGGCTCGCCATGTGACGTGAGTGAGCGAGTTTGTTTTCTAGCATTTCCTAAGTATAATAAGTTTAGTAGGTACAAATATAAACATATTCCTATGGTAAAGCTAAATTAAAATGTATGCAGGCCGAAAAATCAAAGGGTTGTAATCACCAGCATGCCATCTTCGAATACATCGTGACAGTAAACATGTGAATTGCGGCTTTATCGCCGCATTCAAAACGCATTTCACCGATAGTGGCAAATGTTAACCCACTATTCAACTATCGCTTTCTTACTCGAATCTGAACATGTAAAGGCAGCTTATTAAAATCACAGTATAATCATATTGTATAAAGTGACATCAGCCTGCGCCCGAGTGGCAATTTCTAATCGATGGCAACGTGATCGAACTCCATGTACGAACGAAAGCGAAAACGGATCTAGATATACTGCACGTGAGATATAATAAGATTACATTAGACTCGGCTATGAATACTATGTTATTTACATATAAATACTATGTTTATGTTACCCAATGATATTTAAAAAAATAGATAGGTTATTTTATTCATTTATTTTGCATGTCACATGGTTTTACAGTTGTTATTCAAATAGACGGTACATTGAACACATGACATCCCGTAGGGGCACTGCAAGAATATAGCAGAGAGAACGTCACTTAGGTACACACAAATAATAAAAACAGAGATACATAAATCATTTCTGGCGACTATCCTCAAAAAACTCGTTTAATGAGTAGAACGCTTTAACTGAACTCACGCGACGTCAAAAATTGACTCCTGGTGTACGTACTCGTATTTATAATTAGACTGTGTGTAAAAGATAGCAAGATTTTTTACTACACTGCGCAGTGTTGTCTCAAACTTTGAATGCTCTGCTCAGGTGGGCAAAAGTCCTGATTTCGGGTGCCACTTTTTTAGCACAAGTTACCGCAGAAATGCTTCAAGTTTAACATACATAGATACAATTGGAGTGGTAAAAAGCACACCATGTTGCCGTCATGATGAACGGAACATTTCGCCGAGAGTATTTTGTTAGAGGTGAGCCTAAAGCTTATAGCACACTTTGCCAGCACGGCAACTGCACGACCCAGCAATTATCTTGCCAGTCTAGTTTGAGCATTGAGTTGTAAGTAGTACAATATATTCGGGTTGCATGCCTGTATCTGTTCGGAGTAATTAACCACCACCATCTCAATAATAGTATTGAGATGGTGGTGGTTAATTACTACGTAACCTAAACACATAGGTGTTTCTGATACTGATAAACACACTCGAATATTTCAAAATAGACAATAACACAAATATTACCCACGGGCCACATGAAAGTTTGTCCAGGACGGGAATCACACTCACGAACTTTGGTGCTACGTCCATTACATATCCAACAGGCAGGCTTGGCAATATCTATTTAAAGATATGAAACCCAGCAAAAATACATTTGGTCTTGGGCTCAGGCGAAACTCGAATCAACATATTCCGTAGTTCCACCTGAGCCCAAGACCAAATGTATTTTTTCTTGGTTTCATATCTTTAGTAAGATGAATGCGTTATCCCTAATGCTAAAGTAAAAATAACCTAATATCTACCTAACCCACGTCTCAAATATTCAAAAACGCTTCTTTTTCATTTCAATCACTTACAACTACTTACGTAGAATGACGAATAGACACTCCAATCAAATAACAAAACAATCGTTACTCTAATCAAAACCTCACCTAATTACTACTATTTCACAAAACTACAATTGGCTAATTTCTGCCATTGCTGGGAAACAATAAGGTTTTTAAAATCTGATACTGAGACTTCGTGACTTCGCCTGTTTAAAATGACATTATCTGATTTGCTTTTCTCAACTCTATGGCGTCCTTTTGGAACAAGTGGGTCTAAAAGACCTGGGGGGCTAAAACAGCAACATTTTAGCATTTCATATTATGAATCATCTATTTGACGTTTCATCTAGACCGCGGTCCGTTTCGAGTCAAAAGTGAGTAACAGCGCGCTGACACGCATCCCGAATTGATAAATTGTATGAACGTGAGCGACGTCAGCGCGCTATTACTCACTTTTGACTCGAAACGGACCGCGGCCTAGATGAAACGTCAGTTAGATGTTTCATAATATGAAATGCTAAAATGTTACCGTTTTAGCCCCCCTGTTTCTATGATAACAGAATTGATTTGAGTAATATTCATTCTTCAAAGAGACCTACGTTGATCAACCAGGCCTTTCTTTTAAGTTTTTAAACATCACACTTTTTTATCGGCTTTTCAACTTGTCCAAGTTTTACTAAACTTCGAAAACATCACAATAGGGTAGAGTCACCTGTAAACGTATAATATTTAAAAGTGCGTCTTGGCCTCGATAGGTACCTACAAGATGGGTCATTATTTTCTCATGCTGACCCATTAAAAAGAGGTGTTACTTGCGCTTTAAGCCTAAAAATAGAAAATGTTTGACATAAACTTCGAACTTTTTTCTTTCTTTTCCGATAGAATTTAGAACTTATGAATTTGATCTTTTTCAGAACAGTTTGGAGTTTATTTTCTAATGCACATAAAAGTATTAAAAAATTTGGACACTACCTTTTTTGAATGATTTTGCAAAGAACTGTGCGTTTACCAGTATATTTGATCGAACATAAATGAAGAAATTAGTTAAAAAAATCACCTAACAATTCCCAACCTGTACAGAAAAGCCCGATTAAAACACACTAAATTGGCCTCTTAGACCCCACCAAATGACAGTGGTTGAAGTCAGGAGCCCGTCACGATGTTTGGGTTAGGAAAGAGAAAATTACGTATTGAGACGTTTCTCAGAATACTCGATCTAATTTCGCCTGATTACGATCATTACAGTCGTCGAGAAAGTGGGTTGGGGTGATAATTTGCTACCAATGTTGGCCCAACATTGGCAATGGTGGTTAGTAAACCTGCAGGCTCTACTAAGAGATGCACTCGGGGGTTCGATGACTAATTGGATTGAGACGTAAATAAGTACCAAGGTTAATCATTGGACATGAATGAAAAAAACACACAGCGACAAATACTTGGAGTAGACTGAACAAAGTTTGTATCATAGGAGGTAGAAAAAATTATTCAAATTTTTTTGTAAACACTTACATAATAATAACATGCATAGGAAACTCCCAAATCGATACAAACAAATGATGTTCATACATGCGAATATTGTACTGTTGGTCTAGCACGAACCGCTAACGTTTTGGTAATCGAAAGTAAACGATACTTATTTTTCTTAAAGACATGGGTAATACAAGAAAAAAAAGTAACGTTTACTTTTCGATTACCAAAACGTCAATGGTTCGTGATAGGCCATCTTGTACCCATGTCTTTGAGAACGAAAAGTATCGTTTACTTTTCGATTACGAAGTGAGGGCCGTTGAGGTCGAAAAGTTCTTGAATGGATGCCTACCCAAATTGGACGCAGGATATCAGTAGATGCAGCCCACTGACAACCGGCAGCTTAAAAAATATGAGGAAGGCCCATATTCAGCAATGGACTTTATACGGCTTTTATATGGTTTACGCACGGCTTTTACAACTATAAACAATATCACCATAGCAATGGTAAATGTATTTATCGTTTTGTTGTATTAAAAACACTGCTCGACCTGGGAATTTCAAGAAAACCCCATATTAATACGATCATAATAATATCTACAAAGAGACTAATGTAAAACAAATGAATTACCTATAATCCAAGCCGTAGAATATTTCACAAGCGGCGGAACAAATGCCAAATGATACAATAATGTTAGTGGGCACAAATGACTGCGGCATGGACAATGCTATGGCACAGTATAAACCATACAGTAGAACATCTAAATACAAACGTGCCACTCTCGGTTTGAATTCGTGCGTGAGCGTCGCGCGCCGTGTCGCGATATCACGCACACGCTAGCATAAAATAGGGAGGCATAGGGAGGCGGCAGTACGGACGGGCTGTGCCGCGTGTCTGTGTGCACGCTAGGCTAATAACTCAGCGGGCGGCCTTAGATAACCTACTGTGTGGCTTATACTGTGGCTATGGACAGTATTGGAGCCGACGAACACACGAGTTCTCGATTGTGGGTCCTGTTTCACTGGGATACCTCGGGTTTATTTATTAATCCTGTAGGTAGCGTTTATTATTTTTAATTAAAGCAGCATTTGTGTGAAAGAGAGACATAATTTTGATTTTATGTTTTGAATACAACTATAGTCTACCTTTTAAATATTGACAAGTAAGGACAATGTTGGAGCCGGCGAACACTTGAGTTCTCGATTCTGAGTATTGTTTCACCGGGATACCTCGAGTTAGATAATTCATCCTATATTTAGTATTTCTCTTATAGCAGCATGCGTAGTGTGAAATATTGACATAATTATAAATTCTTGTTGTTCACAAGGACATCAATTGTTTTGAATAAAACTGTAGTCGGCCTATTAAATATTTTAACAGCGGAAGAACAAATGCCAAATGATACAATAATGTTAGTGGGCACAAATGACTGTGGCATGGACAATGCTATGGACAGTATTGGAGCCGACGAACACACAAGTTCTCGATTGTGGGTCCTGTTTCACTGGGATACCTCGGGTTATTTATTTATCCTGTAGTTAGTTTTCCTTGTTTTCATTTGGAGCAGCATAATTATTGTAAAGGAGGGACATAATTATGTATTTTTGTTTCGAATACAACTGTAGTCAGCCTTTTAAATATTTCACTAGCGGCCGAACAAATGCTAAAAGATTAACTAGCAGCCGCCCGCGACTTCGTTCGTGTGGACTTAAGTTGAAAAAAAAGTAATATTTCATTATAAATTGTAGCCTATGTGCAATTCAGATGTATAAGCTACATTATTATTAAGATTCATTGAAATTCAGAAGCTTTTACGTGAAAGAGCAACACGGCACATCCACACATACAAACTTTCACATTTTTAATATTAGTAGGATGTCGGGCACAAATGACTGTGGCATGGACAATGCTATGGACAGTATTGGAGCCGACAAACACACGAGTTCTCGATTGTGAGGCTTGTTTCACCGGGATACCTCGGGTTAATTTATTTATCCTGTAGTTGGTGTTCCTTATTTTTAATTAAGCATCATTCAGTTGTGTGGAAGAGAGACATAATTATGCCTCTTTTGAAACACAAATGTAGCCGTACTTTTAATAAGGTGCTGTATAATGTCAGATTACGTTAGATAATAACGTTTATTTTCCTCCCTCAATATATATTATTATAATGCTAAATAGTCGATTTTTTCCCCATACACTGCTGAGATTTCTCGCATAAGTTTCTGTATAACAATATCATAATACTTATGTTAAGTAATTCGAAAACGATTCAGTGAAAATATTGTCGTCATATCCTTAAAATTCATTCCAAAAGATTTACGTACGAGTGGGTACGATATTGCTGCAAGTTGTTTTGTAGTGGCCTCCTGGTGACAAATACACTTCGTATAATTTATTGTCATAGTGTGAAAGCTATAAGCTTTTGTTTTCCGATGCAATTAGTACAAGGTCTGTAGTTTGTCTACCTACACGTTTAAAGTATTAGATACTTAGGTTCAATTATTGTCAAAAGTGGACAATAATTGAACGTAACACTTTTAAGACAATTAGCTTGTTGTTGGAAATGAAATGAAAGCAGTTTCGGCAGTCTTACCCTAATGATAGAAAAGATTTTTCTAAGAATTCAGAGTACTAAACACTGGGTCAATGATAGAAAAGGTTTTATAAAGAATTCTGAGTACTTTTAAGCACTAGGCCACGACGCGATCAAAAAAATATTTTTATTAATAAATCATCTATGAAAACTTCTGTACTCTTAACGAGAACGACTAGAAAGAAGTAAACCAGTTTTAAATCAGAACAAAATTATGCAACAATGCTCATAAAACTTGACATATGTTTTGATACACATTAAATTAATTGCAAAAATCTCGAATAAATCTAATAAAAATGTCAAATGGTCCAATTTATTTTACTCGTAACGGCAAAATAACTACAATCTATGGGCCGTGTTTGATCAGTATTTAATATCAAATGTGACAATTTGACGTTTATGGAGTTACAAATAATATAACGTATCCTTATTTGGATAATTGATATGAGTTCCAAACGTGAAGATTGGTCGTCATAGTATATTTCAAAGAAATATGGTGGCTAATTGGCCGATTTTTTTGTGCTGAAATGGAGTTCTTTAGAAGGATTTCGAAAAGATTCTAATGGGAATATAATGCCTCGTGACTCAGTTGTGAAAGTGCATTTGCAACGATCACCGTTAAAAAGCAGGGCACGCCAGGTTGAAAAAGGGATGGGTGACCACCCCCTTCCGAGTGATGTATTTTTGGAGCGTACGATAAGAGAAGATATACTTTATTGCACAAAGAATACAAATTACACAACGATGCTTACAGATATTTGCAATGTACAATTTAGGCGGTCTTATCGCTAAGAGCGATCTTTTCCAGACAACCTCCAAATAGAGAAACTGGAATAGGAAGTAGATGCGATGCTGCAAGATAGTTAGTAAAAGAAATGAAAATATTGAAACTAAATTTAGTTTCCTAATTATCATCTGCATCTCCGCTTGAGCCAGTTGGTCCCGGCCAACGTCGCTACATGTCAGTAGTTAAGCTGAGAGGGAGTCTTTCAGGACGGCTGCAACAATCCACAATCAGCCCGCGTGTTGGAGTTTGGTACGCGCCACCACAGTCGAGGTGTGGCCTGCGTCCAGCAGTGGGATGTATACTAGTATTGGTAACTTGTAGGGTAGCACAAACACCCAGAGCCAGCACAAATATAACATCAACAAATATTTGTGGTGGAGTGTGAATCTAACCTACAACCCTTTAGTTTCAACATTGGGGCATTCGTAACCTGTCCACCAAACAGGTCTTCATTAAATTAAATGTTAGTTCAAATATTGTAATTAACGACTTAGTAGTTAATTTTGAACTAATAAGACACTTTTTAAGTTGTGTTCAATATAGCGAAACGGCAGTAATGGCAGGTTAAAAGGAAGTCCGACAAAGTGTAGACAGTTGAATTTCTTAATAAGGCGTTATTGCCTTGGCGAGCACACTTACAAACTGATGCATTTGCGTAATGTTGTGTACTCAATTCCAATTGCCTAGTTGTGGCATGAATGAAGTTTTAACCCTTGAATACTTGTTTTTTTATTTTAATAACAAGATTGACTGAGGGGATCTTCATGAAAAATATGTGGGCTTATTAAATATAAAAATATTGAAAAATGCCATCTGTAGGTAGTGTTTTCATTCATATATTTTCCAATTTATTTTTATTCAACTTTATTTAACTATGAATCTGGTACAAATTCGATTTGTCGACGATACTAAGTATATTATTTTTACTCATAATAAGTCATTAGTTATAAAAGGTTCTCAATTAAAATCACCAGGTTCAAGTGCTAGATTTAAACATTTCAGAAATGTAGGAAGGAAATGGTATGTTGCGAACACCATTTTAAATTTTGTTGTAAATGACAAGTTGTCCTAAAGGTATTACATGATATGAATTACAGGATTATTATGGTATGAATATATAAAGTATGATATGAATAATAAATAAAATGTATTGTGTACATTGCATTTTAGGGTTAAATGAGCGACACATCCGATGTGGTTCGATGTGAATGAAAAGTTGTAGGTGCGGCAATCTAATTACAAAACCATCTAGATTGATAGATAATGATAATAAAATGTAAGATATTTATTCATTCATTTTAAGATACTATGCTTTATTTTGAGAAAAACATTCCAGTAGTAATAAATAACAGTATGTGCAATTTAAATCCAGTTGAAATTGAATTTTAATGGTTTTTTAAACAACGACTGTGGCAAGCAAGCATGCAAACCGCCTGTCTCCTAATTTAGAAGGCTTCAACTGAATCGTAATTGAGTCTCAATCGGCTAATTTGACACATTTTCTATGAAAAATATGACAAATCAGACCATCGAGACTCAATTTCCATTCAATTGAAGTGTTCAAACATTAGTGGAGTTGGGGCCCTGGTGTTAATCGGTTATCGTAGTCTATGGACACACTAGAACACCATCCTTTAGCTCATCATCAGGAAAGCATTGGCAGGAAATTCGTTCAACAATTGAAAATAAGAAGCTTTTGTTGATTTATCGTAAAAGCTCAGCTTGTAGCTCAGTGTATAGTACACACTGAACCTGTTCCCACTTTCTAGTACAGCATCAAACGCAAATTCAAGATATGCGCAGTGACACCTAATTGGCCGAAACAGGTTGCCAGCGACCTTATAGCAACCAACTTCCTATAGTACACTAACTTTCAAATTTTCTGGCCACCTTACATGACTTGCGCAAAATAACTCAATCATAAATTACTTATGAACCTGTGTTATAGCTTATTTGCATAAACTGAGCAGGGCTGAGTGTAAAATAATTTTGTCGGTACTCTAGTATCTAAATAAATATAACCATTACTTGAAATAATTTCCGTTCTCTTTGCGTGGTGCAGACTATTTTCTTTAGTTACCTAAATGCCCCATTTAAACCTTATTAAGACATTGCTTACACATTACTATGTTTTAGGTAAAGTATAAACATTCAACAGTTGGCTCTGCTGTCGAATGAACCTGTCCAGTTAAATCACATAGCAAAGTTAGCAAGTGAACTTATTTGTAAAATACACTTGCATTCAAAATTAATAGTGTATGTTAAGCTATTCCATGATTCGTGATGACGTCCCTTGATGATCATCGGTTGAACGTCCTACTTTTTTTTCTTTTTTTTTGGCGGGAATCCTTTGATGGACGTCCCGCCCTTTGGGGGAAGGGCGGGGATGTGTCAGACTCGTCTGCCGTGAAGCGGCAGACACTACTGACTAAGCCCCCCGGTGACCTTCTTCAGCGCGTACCCAGTGGGTCCTCGTGATCTCAGGGCGTGAACTCTGCCGGCGGACCCCTGGCGCACTATGCCGGCATAACCGGCCCAACTCGAGGGGAGTGATACCGCCCCTCTACACTCGCCGGTGTGTACGGCGTTGTGAGGTCACTCTCACACCGCCGCCCTTCCTCGGGACCGCTTGAGATGGAGGCACACAGCCCGCGCCGTGTGCACTCCCAGTGACCCCGAAGGCCCCCCTCTAGTTGCCGCTTACGACAGGCGGGGGAGAAACCGTGACAGTATTCTAACGCCCCTGCAAAGGGGACCGCCTAAGGCGTAACGCCCGTGCCCCGGCGTCTCCTCCTCTGTCGAGCAGGATTTTCCCGCTCTCTCAATCTTTCGGCATCCTCTTTCTGCGCCATTACAGTCTCGCAGAAATCGGTCATTGCCTGCCATATTCTCACATCAAAGGTCATGGCCTGCACCAAGTTCGGCAATGACACGACTCCTGCTCTAGAGCTAAGAGCGCTGCGCTGTTGAGCCTATGCTGGACACACCTCTAAGGTGTGTTGGGCACAGTCATCTAAAGAGTCACAATGGTGACAATTTGCATAGGGCTCTCTCCTTATGCGGTTCAGGAACCTCCCGAAGCAGCCATGCCCCGAGAGGACCTGTGTGACGCGATATGAGAGAGAGCCATGCCGCCTCTCAAGCCACTTCGTGAAAATTGGACGGATCACCTCCAGCGTCCGTCCTCCACCTCCAGAATTTTCGAGTCTCTCCTTCCACATTTGCACAGCCTCATCCGTGAAATTGGCCCGTTGGCCGTCAATTTCCTGACCTAATCCCTTTTGACAACAACTTGAACTTGATTCAGAAATGTACGTCTAAGTTTTCGCCCTGAGTGATGTGTACAGATATACAAATATGCTTGGTAAAAAGCATAAAAGCTGTGCTGCCCGACCCACACTTGTTTTTTTTATAAAATGTTCATTTCCTTTGTAAATTAAATTTTAACTTAAGGCTGTAACAAAAAAGTAAAACCAATCATTAAATTAAACAATATCCGCCATATGAATCAATATCGATTGACAACGCTGATAATAGTAAATTGATAGCATAATCAATGTAAATGAGCTATAACTAATTATACCTATAGTAAATAATAACATAGGCTTATTTTGAAGCAAATTGGCTGAGGTCATTTATCGTCATGGCTAAGACTTATGGGACATTCGTCAAACCTTGTTGACCTTTGCTAGCCTTGCTAACTGACAGTTGACAGTGACTTGACCACATTCGATTTAGTGTGGTGAATGTGTTCACATATTCGATTGACCCCCGAATTCACAAACGCAAATCAACGTTGAGCATCCCTCAGAAGTTAGCTGTCCCTTTTAGTTCTATTGGCATTTTACGGGACAGCATGAGCATGAGCACGTGCTTAGCGTTGATTGACATTCGTGAATTCAGGGGTAAATGCCACTTCAGTTAGCTAACAAGAGGATCGGCAAAGTCGACACAGGAGCCGAGTCTACCATCTAAATAACTATGATTTAATTATTATCTTAAACTCATAAGTCCGTTAACAATTTGAATACGATGCAACAAGCATTCAAAAAAAGATCTCGAAATAAAGTCTACAGTTTTTTGGCAGATCAGTTTAACTAAGACTAAGGGGTTGAACTCAATACAAATTTGAAAATTACTTATGCTACGCTATAGTTTTAGTTTTAAACTGACATAAAGAAGTACTTGCTTCTATTGAGTTCATTTCAATAAATGTTTTTGTAAATTTTTATACAATTGCGTTTTTAATTTTTTAACAATTTGACTAAATATCTTTCAAGAGATATTAAGAAGTTTGCTCCATTCTACATATCAGTGAAAACGTAATACAACAATATAATTAGAACACGGATATTTTTTACTGTTACTGAAGTAAAACATTTTTGACGTCTAATGAGCCAAATAATAACACACTATTTTATTTAAACTATTTATCAGATTTCAAATAAATAATTTTATCTTTAGAGGAAACAAAACATACCTATTTAGCCAACTTAGTAATGTCTACCTTCCGCACATTAACATCGATCAGCATAACTTTAAATGAAATACAGGTAAATAAGCGAACAAAAGAAAAGGCACTTGGATGATGCAAAATTAATAATAAACAGGAAAATAAAATTAAATAAATATGTATCATTAGACGTTATTTCACACAGTTCCGACTAGCCCCAAACTGACCAAAGATTGAAGATAGTAGACAATTCAATTTATGTACTCAAACACCCAGGCACCAAACCAATACCAACAGATAGATGAACATGATGCACACAAAACGTTCGAAGTATGCGAAGATCCACGATCTGTGGTGTAATATTCAACTTCAAATCGGTCGTCAAAAACATCAACATAGAATGGTTCATTTTCCGAACCTAATTCGAACAAAGCTAGAAAACTTTGCGGTTACTTACTTGCGTTTGCCAATACAAAGATGGTAAACACCGAAAAAAATCCAAGCATAACCCAGACATTATGTTAAAATTTATTTATTTAATTTAATTGCATTGCATGTGTTTACCCAACGTTGAGCTTCCTTCAGAAGTATAGCTGTCGCTTTCAGTTCTATTGTCATTTCCCAGAACAACATAATGTAAGCGCGTTCATAGCGTTTGTTTGTGATTTAGGGGGTTAACATCTAAAAGAACAACAATTAACATGCACCTGGACAGGCACTGCAATGTGAAAGAGAGAGGTGATCCTCATTTTGTCAAGTGAATGTTTTAAAAGTATGGATTTTTAAAACATTCACTTGACAAAATGAGGGCTTCTGAATGTTCCGTTCTCCCGTTGTCTTGTCTGTTATGTCTTCGTCTGCTACCCTGTTTAGGATGTAGGAGTGAGGCGCGTGGGCGACGTTTGTACTTTTACTTTCAAAAAATCAAGTATGCTGCTGTGTAGATTATAAACTTTTTATTATTTCATTAAAACACTGTTGCATAGAGTATGCAATACTAATTAAATTATTACTTGTGTTAAAAAGCGGTCTATCTACAATTCAAAAACATTACATCATAATAAGTAATGATAACCAGCATGGAGTAGTGGACGCGGTTACGCAATGAGATTGGTTCAGAAATCACGAAATTGTTTCGTAAAAATTAAGTGTAGTGTATTAAATTAGTCCTGCGGTACGTTTGTAAAAACTTTAAGAGTACTCCACTTTCAAGATCTTTGATAAATTGGACTGAATTCACACGACAGTGCTGTGTTGAAACATAAATTATAAAATCATTGGTTTGCATTCACATTAAAAATTAAGAAACTATTGCACACTAATTTAGTCGTTTAAAATATTTTAACATTATACTTCATTTAAAAGACTGCTCTAAAATAAATAGATATGCATTTTGACTTGAGGTTTATCTAATCTAATCTAAATCAGCCATGAGGATCCCACCGCTGGGCATAGGCCTCTCTTCCCCTCGTCCACTCCTCCTTTTTCGGCCAGTCCCCTGCAAAGGCTTCCAGCTCATCACGCCATCTGCGCCTTGGTTTTTGGTCTGTTGAGGTAACCCTCAAAAATATTTCAATTCTGTCATAAAACTAAACACAACTTTTACTACTATTAGGTATATGGGTGCCATAGATGAATCTCCAAAAGTTTTTTTAAATATAGTTATTCACACTTAGGAGACAGAAATTATTCATGAAGTGATTCTATAGACTTGTTTTTTATAACGCTCTTTTCCAAGTCTCTACATATTCAATTTCTTTACTTTTTAACCCAGAATGATAAGCTTACCCAGAAAGACGACATTCACTTGTATCTTAAAGAAGTTTGCTTCAAAGACTACTCACTACCCCAGAAGGCGATAGTGCCATCAAAATTCAAGCAGGAATCGTTGTCAAGTAGATGACAATGTTTCCAAATGTAAAACAAGATGTTAATCTCTCAGTCGAGAACTTCTAAAACTGTTTATTATATCATCCGGAGATGTCCGGACATTTGAATACAATGATGTATGTGGCGAATGTGACGATCACTCGAAGTCGCTGATAACAGTATATTAGCACACAATGCTGCTTGCGCTTATGCGAGTATAAACTGCTAATACAATGTTATTTCTGGGGAATGTGGTATCTGGGAATGACACGTCCGCTTTTGTCAAGAAATTTTACTCAATGGAGATCAATTTCAGTATCAGTATGCACTCAATCAATCAAATGTTGTCTGGAAGAGATCGCTCCCTAGCGATAAGACCGCCTAAGTTTTACATTGGTCTCTGTTATTTAATACAACGGTAATATTGTTGTGCAATAAATAATATCTATCTATCAATCTACGGCCCAAATCATTCACTTTTATATACTTCCCGAAAAAAAGTCTTTCATTATTTATCTTTCTTAAAGTGGATGGTTTTAAAATAAAGCAGTTTATATCATTAGCAACAATGGCTCTATGGAGTTTAAACACTATCTATTGATTTTACGTAATATTACATAATAGTGGCGAACTTTTTTTTTACTAGGTTGTAAATTCTTAACTGAGCCAATGAATGAAAACAAGGAAATTTCCAAAATACTGCTTGTAAGTGAGGTGTCAAAACTACTAATTTCAAAACACCCCGAAAACATTCCATGCAAAAATCTCTCAAGCTCTATGGTAATATTTTTTCAATACCAAATAAAGAATTAAGAAGGTGCACCAAGTATCTACGGTAACTAGATTACTGGACCAATACCAACAGAACTATAAACATAGGCATAGTAGGCAGGTGCTAAAAAAGTAATTTGCTCAAATTTGTTCGCAGCAGAAACTTTAATGATGCTAAAGTCCGTTTTGGAAACCACATTAAAGCTTAATTCTTCCTGTCAAACATAAGCTTGCCAACGCGAAGGATATTACGTTAGGCAAATGCGATTGCTATCACGAACTGGAGTTAACACGACAATGTTGTAATACTATTTCCATATATCGGCTAGTTGCAATGGTGTATAAACAGGGTTAATTAATGGAAAAATTACAACTTTTTGTTAAGTCAGAACCTCAGCTTTAACGGGTGTTTCGTGAGATTATAACATGAAAGTATAATGAGTTGTATGGTTAGTTAAGTTAATGTACTTGTATGTATGTGAAAGCATTACCGATGGAAAACTTCACATTTGATACTTATAGAAAAATACAGTGCAGTATTATGTACAAAAACGCAGGCTGGATACTGGCTGGTAGCAAGAATATATTTCAAATTAATAAAACCTAGTTATGTTCAACAAAACTTCATTTTCAGCAAAAGACTTGGCAAAATCAGGATTGCAACCAGCTTTTTTATTTCAACCTGAGCTTTAACTCCAATTTTATTACTGAAGCTTTTTTTTTAAGTAGGGAAAATGCAATTTACGCATACAACTCTTTACGTTCTCCCATACGGCCGTGGGTGGGGGGGGCATACAAAGCTGGATATCTTTCATCTTTAAATAAACAAACTAGCAAATGCCAGAAGATACCACTCTTCTATACAATGAACTATTTACAAATGATTAAAATAATAAGGTAAAATGGGGTATTTGTATAAATCTTGAAGTGGTAACTTGAAATAAAATAGTAAACTTTCTTGATAGGTTTGTAATAAAAATATAGTTTTAGAATTACAGTCGTCTTTTCGTTCTTGAGTTTAGATGGCAATTGTCTTCTTTTTTCGCGCCGTGCACAGATAAAAAAAATAAAAATAAAAAAGAAAATCGTAAGGAGTTTTATTTCTCCAACATGCCCCCCCGCGTTGAAAGGCTGGTGTCTTTCAACCGATGTTACATAGGTGATAGCTTGAAATGTCTGCTAGAAACGAGCATATTTTGCAGTACGATGAGGGCGACACGACACGAGTTCATTGGGTTAGCCCTGGTTATTTCTTCGAGCTTCCTTGTTAGTGTTCCAGTAAGTACTTAGTCTTCTTTGATGTCTTCACCGTGTTGACTGCTAGCTGTCCTTCGCATTGATTTGACTTGCAATCTGAATGTTGAAATTGTATGCTGTCGGTTGCAAAGATTCGATGGTAGCGTGTAAGAGTTCTATTGGACGTGTAAACGGTGTCGTGAATCTGTCAGCGAGCTTCGGATGATGATGCCCAAAGGTGACAGCCGGTTGGGATTGTAGGAAATGAGAGTAAACGTCCGGGAGTAAAATAGGGGAGCGGCTTCTATTTGGCACAAATTGCTAATCTCTACATAAAATTATAGTAACCTAGAACTTTAGCTTGGCGGTGTCCCTTGCTGAGTACAACTAGGCTACCGCTATATTTCTAGACCGCCCAATAAGGTGAAAATGGCAAAACAAAGTGAAATCGTGTTTCTTCGCGTTTCTTCATGAAACTCAACATTAATCGAAATAATTCGTCTTCAAACGCTCTACAGTCTGTTAAAGCAGTACCGCAATCGGAGTATAGACGGAAAGTTGTGACGGTCAACTTGATGGACGATAAGCTGTGGTATTGGTATTAATCGGCGGTTAAATTACTAAAGATGCAAGGAAAGGGTGCACACACAATAATTAAATCTTGCGCAGCAGTTGTAGCCGCGAAACGGGAATTAGTTTTGACGGATAAGTCAAAAAAGGGTAGACTCGTGGTTAAGGTAAGTTGCCCACGCCCACGCGTGATGCTAGAGTTACACTACGTATTTAGTACATACATAAATAACATAGTGCTCTACACCGGTACGTATACCTATTTATAAAATCGAAAAAGTAACTTGCAACATAAATCATAGCTAGAGACTCGTAAGGAATAGTCAGGTACATTTAGTTAACCGCCGCACTCAGAGACGTTCATTAATTTAGTCCTAATGATCACTTAACTAATTATCATTAAATCCTTTAATGAACAGTGTCTCCCAGAGTCGAAATTTAATCGTCCGTTAGTTAATGACAGATTTAAGGATCCATATGGCGGTGCTAGTTGAAAAATAATGTGTCGATTGTTTATCGATGTTGTGTTGTGTAGCCATATTTAAAATCAATTTATAGAAAACCATCAAGAAATTGAGTTTTCTGCATTGGAAACCATAAGATGAAGTAACATGAATAAGAAAAGTAAGTTTGTATTGAATTTTGACTCATGGATTGGCGAAAATATAATGTTAAAATATATATTTTTAAAATCAATTGAGATTTTGTACTACGGCAACTCATACATTATAAAAGAAAAAAACTTGTGTCACTTGTGTCAAGTAACATTTGAAGTTATGTTGTTTGGTGTCAGTCAAGTGCGCGAAAAGTCTTTTGTTGTGTTATTAATCGTGATCGTTTCAATTGAAATTGTAAGTTGGTGACAAATTCGGAAAATATTTGAGTAAAGTGAAATACTTTAAAAACTTTCTTACTTATTAGTAGTTTATTTCACTTCGGGATCTTCAAGAGAAAATACCACGCAAAAGAGATGCCAACTTTACTGCTGATGAAAAGGCCCTACTAGCTCAGTTGGTTAAGAAACAACTTAATCATTCGAACTTATTACTTACAGGAGAACTCCTGTATCTCAGGTAATCAACCCTCCACCTCATTGCATGGATGAATTCATAACAGATAACAAACAAAACATTCAAAATAAATAATCCATTTTCATTTCAGATGGGAATTCGACAGTTACTGATGATACAAATGCCGCAACCTGTCGAAAACCTGTCGACTACATTCGTAGGGAAGCAATCATGCGCCTCAAATTATTAGAAAATAAAAAAAAATGAGATGAGAATTTTGAAAACACAGGTAGGTACTTACTGCATTTTGGAAAACTTAGATGCCTGTAATCATCTATTAGTTGGTATTACTGCCTTCATTATCTATAACAAGAAGGTACTTCATGATAAGATATTAATTTGGTTATTATTTTCCAGTTAGAAGTAGAACAGATGAAAATAGAAACGGAGAAGAAGAAACAAAAAATGCAAGAAGAGACAGAACACCTAAAACAAGAGGCAGCACGATACTTAGTAGAAAAGGAAAAAATAGATTTAGAAAAAGCCAAATTAGAATAAGATGAGGTAAAAAATAGAAGCAAATAAAAGACATGTTTCAAATACTATATTTTATTTTCTCTACATTTTAACTATTATATATTTTCTCACACTTAGGTAAAGAATCGTTCGACCAACGCACGTTTTTTTAGATCTGGCTCTACCAGAGGTACTATAACATTTCTAACAACATCGGTGTAAACCTATACCGAGCGTAAAATTCTTGAACAGAGTGTTCTGTAAAAGGGTCTGAATAATCACGGAGATATCTTCTTAGTCCCACTTCCCTAAATCTTCTAGCATTGTTTACGAAATCGGTACAGTCCAGCAGGCTTGACATTTTGCTCTAGACATGATTAACAAAATTTACTGATAAAATAAGGAAAGTTGAAAACATAACCTCAAAAATATACGTCAAAATAAACGTCAAAATCACCCATTAAAAGTTAAGTAAAGATTTTTCATCCCTTAACTTTAATTGTCATTAAGCAACGCTAATGAGCCGTTAAGTGACTCTGAGAGTGAGCTTACTTAAATCTATACTAAGGAAGGGCTTAAGTAACCATTAAACGTCTCTGAGTGCGGCAGTTAGATACATTAGTAGCTTTGATGGACAATGTTCCTGGACAAAATGACAAGGAAAAGTATTTATTTGGTATTCTTGAATTGATCAATATGAATTGTAGGATGCAATGGTGTTTGATTTATAGCACCAATATCTCTGAAATTAATTAGTTTTTAAGTAAGAAGGAATTTATAGAGTAAATAAAAAAAAAGTTTTGCGAATAATTGTAAATAGGTAGTAAGAACACGTATAATATGCCCCATATAAAATAGTTATTATCTTGTCCCTAGATCTGCAGTTTTTCTAAAGTACGTCTTACTAGCAAAATATCGCTGAGAATCATGCAGTTTAGGCGCTTGACGAGGAAGAAAGTCAGGACACCGTAACATGTTACTATTACTTGTAGCCTTCATTACTTGTTGACGTTCAAGATTCTGAAAGGATCGTTTGGCTCGCTCGTAAGAATTTCCCACCGCCGTTATCGGCAGGTCTTGTAAATAACTTACCATGGATCTAGTGTTATCATTGAAATAGGCTACTGTTGGTGTTTCATCTAACTCGCGAACTCGCGTCAATTCGTCATTTGAATGGTTTGAGTGTACGATATTGCGACGTACGCTGCTTCGATTAGTATTATTTGAACACGAGCCAGACACTACCCAACCTAGCTTGGTTTCGTAGATCGTGGGCTTGTTTCGACCCATCATCAGTCTACCATTCTCTAGTAATCTCCAATAAATGTCGGCACCGATAAGAAGATCGACAGTACCCGGTATGTTGAACTTAGGATCAGCTAGGACGAGATATTGAGGTAAGTCTAGTGTTGTTAAATCAACTTCGTGCAAAGGTAGCTTTGTAGTTATTTCCGGAAGTACAAAATAGGAAGTCTGAATAAAATAGTTGTCATCATTCATTGATGTTAGTTTGGCCTGACAAGATTTATTTAGTTTTGAATTAGCATTTGTTATTCCTGACATTGTAGCGGATGTAGTTCTGGTGGGTAGATTAAGCTTTTTCCACAGATTTTCCGTCATGAAACTAGATGTGCTACCGTTATCTAGTAAGGCGCGTGCTACGTGTACGGTATTGTTTCGACCGTATATTTTCACCAATGCAGTTGAGAGTAGCACTTGGCCATGTTTTATGTTGTTTGCTGACTGCAAGATACCACTATTGCTGCTTTGTTTTGGACTATCTAACGACTGGTCTATGTCACAATCGATGTTAGCAGTACGAGTATTTAGTATTGGTTTAACTAATTGATTGCATGGTATTGTATCTAGGTGTAAGAGAGTATTATGACGGTCCACACATAATCTGCAAGTACCCCGCCTACAATACTTTAAACTGTGATCGGGTTTCAAACAATTCATACAAAGTCCCATTTCTTGAACCCGATCTACACGATCTTTAGTTGGTAAGGCGAGAAAGCTGGGACACTCGTAAAGCCAATGATTATGCCTACATAACGCGCACTCAGGTAAATATTGTTGTTTCTTATTTGCAGTATAGTTTTCTTGGGGCCTAATTCCTACGTGACACCACTCTTTTATCGGTTGTGCCTCGGAGTGCGTGTAGTCCGCGGAGGCGTCGGCGGTGGGCGCCGCTGGCCAGGACGCGCGTGGCTCTGTCTGACCCATCGCTATCGTCTCCAACAAATCTGCTCGATTTCTAAGGAACGTGACGAAGCTATCAAAAGTAATTGCTTCGCAAGAAGGTATATAATTTTCCCACTCACGGCGGGTCACATCGTCGAGTTTTTGACAAGCTATGTAAATTAACAATGTATCCCAGTACTGCGTGGGTTCGTTTAAAGTCGCTAAAGCTCGAATGTTTTTCGACAAGGTGTCTATAATATGACGAATAAGTGTAGCTGATTCTCCTTGAATAGGGTTCATATTGAATAAAGCTGTGACGTGATTGTTAACTAACAGTCTTTTGTTGTTGTATCTGTCACAAACTAACTGCCATGCAATTTGATAGTTACAAGCGGATAGTGCCAAAGATTGTATGATTAAAGCGGCACTGCCTAGTAGCGATGCTCGCAAATAGTGGAATTTGTTGACATCGTCTATTGAATCGTCTTTATGAATGAGACTTTCAAATGTATCGTGAAACTCTAGCCATGTATTATAGGATCCATCGAATTTAGGCAAAGTAATCGTGGGCAACTTACATTTCACTTGCGAGCGGCGTGTATTACCCATACTTTCGTCATCACAGTTTAATTGTTTGTGCTTACATACCAATTCCTTAGCTGCCGCGATGGTACTAAAATAGGAAATCTCGAATTCACACCTTTCGTCTAACTGCTGCTGATCGTCTTCCGACATACACTCCAACTGGGTTTGTAAGTTGTCATAAGTATCGTATAAACCTTTCATTTGTTCGATACGGAGTTGAAGTTCAGTCACACTGGCCGCGCTTAGTGTTTTACAGCTTATTCCAATCAAATGACCTGCAAATTTAGACAAACGTGCCTTTAAATGACTGCGTTTTTTAGTTAGCTCCCTAATTACTTTTTCTTCTGCCATTGTATAGTTTAGAAGGCCTCTTAGTTATTAGTTTTAAATGATTGAAATCGCACTCGCACTGACCACTTTGTTAAACCAAAAACACTTTACAAACTTTTCTAGCATTGTAGGTTCCTACTTATTTTACAAATAATACATATTTAACGGGAACGCAAAGTTTTAAGAACATTAGTTAATACATTTTTAATAATAAGCAACTTTGTAATTTTGTTTACAATTTTGGCGGACGGCTTATGTCGTGGCCTTGACCTGATTTGACCGCGGACACAAAATGGCGGCAATGCCCGTGACGTAAAATTTAACAAATATTGAAATGAAATTATAAACAAACTATTAAGTAGGTATATGTAATGGATTCACTTAGTTGCATAGAAAAGTAGTTTTAAGTGCCAAATAGAAATATGTAGTAATTGGTATTTATTGTGATGAAATTATTGTTGATGTATTTCCAATTCAATGTTTTATTCTGTGGTTTCGTCTTTATGTCCTTGCAGTTAGGAATCCTTTTGCATTAGCAAACATTTTGTGCTTCGCTGGTTGCAATGATTAGTATTCGGCTTCGAGGACCATGTATAAATCTTGAAGTGATGAATGCTTTGGTGGTAACTTGAAATAAAATAGTAAACTTTCTTGATAGGTTTGTAATAAAAATATAGTTTTAGAATTACAGTCGTCTTTTCGTTCTTGAGTTTAGATGGCAATTGTCTTCTTTTTTCGCGCCGTGCACAGATAAAAAAAATAAAAATAAAAAAGAAAATCGTAAGGAGTTTTATTTCTCCAACAGTATTTATGTATCTGGGTCCTATTCCTATTCTATTTATGCTATGTTATTAATTATAAAATAAATAAGCCTTTATTCAAACTACACAAACTATGTAACATATTTGCGTTGTGTTAAACCGCGCCAGCGCAAGTGCCAATCTCCACAATTATTTTTATTGGTTCTAATTACGTTTCTCGCCCTACTCGTGCACAAAGCAGTCAATTTTATAGCAATTTCGCTTAGATCCGATCATGCCGATGCCCTTTTAAAGGTCTTAATTGATTGAATGGGTTCATATTCGCTAAATGTAGATCAAAAATGTGTATCGCTTTGGCAAGGTGCCAACCAAACTAGAAAAATGTTACGAAGTTAAAGTTCCTTGTGACTATTCCAGTAAAATCTGGTTGTTAAGTAGTTTTTACTTACATAGCCGGGAAGCAATTTGAAAATGATCTACAAGATTTGAAGGGTTGGCGTTAGCAGTTTTTTTTTATTTGAAAAGGTCATTTTTTGTGCTGAAAATGAAAACGAAACGGTTGTTGTGTACAAAGTTAGTACCTACTCGTGATTAGTAAGTACCTAAGTACTCGTAGGTACTTACCTACTAACTACGAGTACTAACTTTGAGATGTGTTATCAGGTACCTCGTGATATATATAGCACATAGCACCTGACAACACTCACAATCACACTGTTTCTCACAATTTTTTACCAAAAACTACAAAATAAAGAAAGTCAGATCTTAGATCAAACTAATTCCTTAAGGCCCCAGTATTAAACATTTCATTAAGTTGTTTGTGTCTGCAGTAAATAAAATGCATTCAAAATATAATATTTATACGTATTACTATAGAACTTGCTTCCAAAACCTTCAACGCCAATAAAACAATCGAAACTGTCAATGACACGTTAACGGAACCGGATACGACATAGATTAGTTGTAGATAATAGATCATACATGTTTCGTAAGAGCTTGAGTGATACCATGATATAATAATTGTTCTAAACTAATTATACTGCGCCGAAGGGTTCTGTCATTCATACCGGATTTTTACACCCATGATATCTCACTTGTCATTACACTGATAGCCATGCATTTGTTTTCTTTATTGTAGGTTCCCAATCACGATCCGGTTCGAAATTTTGGATATTTTTGACACCGAAGGTCGCGGGTTCGATGCAGCACTACAGACACTGGTGTGCATGAACATGTCTGTTTGTGCTGGTCTGGGTGTTTCTCATGTATGATGTATTTACAAAAAAAATGGTATTGAAATATGTTTATCCGTTGTATGGTATCCCATAGTAATAGCTTTGCTTAGTTTAGGTCTAGATGGTGCTGTGTGGATGATCATTCGGCACATCCTGAATAATTTGTTTCATAGAATTGATCATCATTATTTTTTATTATTGTTTTAGCATTTTCCATGCAGTATCTTTACTAAAGATCTGAAAACCAGCTAAAGACATTTGGTCATGTTGGCATCAGGCAGGACTCGAACCCGCATCTTTCGCAAGCCGGGCGACTGCACTTCCAATTATGCTACCGAGACCATTAACAGACCGGCCGAATCTTTCCAGTATATTTTACCCTATGAGCCAGGGTGATTTCATCAATGTTATAGGCATCCACCTCTAACACTCGAAAGAAATATTATTTCAAATATTTAACTTCCGATTAAGATGAAAAAGCTATTACTATTTTTTATTATTGTTTTAGCATTTTCCATGCAGTATCTTTACTAAAGATCTGAAAACCAGAAAAAGACATTTGGTCATAATTGGAAGTGCAGTCGCCTGGCTTGCGAAAGATGTGGGTTCGAGTCCTGCCTGATGCCAACATGACCAAATGTCTTTTTCTGGTTTTCAGATCTTGATCATCATTATCAGCCACTCGATGTATGTATGTATAGGCAAAGGCATGATTCTGAAACTGAAACTCTTGGGGGCTTCCCCCCAAGAGTTTCAGTGGCAGATAGAAGAACGGCATCAATCAGTTATTCGCGCTATGCCCCGCCTACTGCCACTTGTAAACTGAGAATACATCACTTTTGATGTTATCGTACGAGACCAAAACCAAAATCATCATCTCCATTATCAGCTATTATAATATTCTTCAATTTCTATTAACAGATTGGAGTATGACATTATGCGTATGTTCGTTTTTAATAACTTAACTCAATTAGGCCCGCATTTAACCACAATCTCACCTGATTGTAGAGATGATGATGATGACCACCTAAGGAGATTACATGCCGACCTAACAAATGGCTGTTCACTCTCTTCTTGAAGAGACCCAAGTCGTATTACTGTGGAAATACTTCAGCAGGAGTGGAAGCTTATTCGACTACTTTGCTGTTCGCATTATGAATGTACGAATTTGAATCCAAGTTAACTACCAATATCGCTTTATACTGAATTTAAAATTCGTTGATTTTAATGCTGTCAAACTAAGGAGCTGCTTGGCCAAACCAGCCATCATCAAAGCTTAATCTTAATCTCAGATTGTTCAAACTATAGCCGGAACATTAAGCAGGAAAAAGTAACAAGGTTTTGGAACGTTTCTGAATGACGTATGATCGATACCTTCAATTATTACGTTATCGTATGTGTCGGAAGAAATAGTTCAAATATTTTTCATAATTATAGTGTTGTTGATAATTCAAGGCCACCACTTAAACAATCCATTGTAAAATTATCAAATTCGCGATCTAAGTGACAGTAAGTGAACAAGGGTCTTAAATTAGGTTTTGACATTGATAAATGGAGTTTAGGACTAGACCTATACATGGTCATTAGCCATGTTAGAGTGAAGTAACACAAGCTTGTGATAGCAATTTCCTCAGTTTACTGTGAAAAGCGTGCTGAGATTACAATGATAAATTTTTGAAGTTCAAAATACTGAATAAGCAAGAAAAATTGGCAATTTTTGGATAGGATTTGCAAGATCGACGACAACTTCAAATGTAATTTATGGCGCTTTTTTGCGCTCCACGTAGAATGGGAAAAATGTGGTCTACAGCATGCCACTAATAAAATTTAAGCAAAAGACAGGCGGTTAGGCTGTAAACTGCACGTCATTAAAACTTGGCTGAATATCATGAAGGTCATTGCAAAGTGAGCCGTATGGAATTTCCCTTTGGTTCAATCCACTTTGGTGCAGTAGGTAGTCGTCACGCTCCACCGGACTTACACAGAACAAAGGGGAAAACCGCGCCTTCTTCCTCACCCGAAGGCCTTCAAGAAAGAATGTTAAACCGCTAACATATCCTGCAGCATTTTTACACAAATCGCTCTAAAATAGCCCTTTAATAACTCACGTCTGTATGTAGAGTATTTAAATACTTATTAACGAACTGT
Organism: Udea ferrugalis; assembly: GCA_950022985.1. Classification (NCBI taxonomy): domain Eukaryota; kingdom Metazoa; phylum Arthropoda; class Insecta; order Lepidoptera; family Crambidae; genus Udea; species Udea ferrugalis. The sequence continues at coordinate 5,287,323 of OX465520.1, forward strand.
GCGCATATTAACAAATATCCGGGTGACCTCAACGCGGCCTTGCGGACCGGACACTTTCTACCAGTCCACCAAACTTCGGTGCTTACATGCAAAATTTAGAATATTTATTTTATTTTATTACATTTTGTAAGGATTCGTTCCAAAAATGGGTATTTTCAATATTGTGGAGGACCAGAATATAGTTGTGTAATCGATATATGCAGGCCACTTTATGTAAAATATTATTGTGAGCAAGTCACTTAAAACAACAACTAGACTCTGCTAGACTGAATGACTATTTCCATTTCAGAATACCCAGGGACATTTTAATGGAAATCAAAATATTTTTAATCGCCAAGTTTCCATGGAAAAGCAATGAAATTTAGTTCGTTTAAGTCAATCATTAGTAGGTACAATGTTATACATTTAAATATAGCCTTTGACTTTTCTGTCAAATATTTACTTATTTTAAACACCAACCGAATCCATATTTATGTCGTACTTATAAAGATAACTGGCACACCTTAGAGTTCAAAGAATAAATAAGATGTTTTTGATTTATGAAGTGTAGCTTATTATTTTAACCTCATTTTAGATAGATTAGAGATTGGTTACTAAATAACGCGAAAAAATAAATGATTCCTATCTTTTCTTTAGTCTTAGGAACAATGTAGTAAATAATTGACACATGTACTAGTTTTTGTACTGAAAGGCACGTATCCACGTATTTCTTGCAAAATGAATAGCCCGTAATCATCTCGTTCGTAGTCCTTAGTGTTAAATGACTAATTAGGAATTTAAAGAACTTCCTTAGGTGATGCTGGTTGGCATAATTACGATAGATAACGTTTAATGGCGCTTAAACCCTGCACGTGTTTTACACAAATCCACAAAGTAAACTGACAATGTTACTAAGTATAGCTTGTTATACTGTCTCTAACCCCCGAATTCACAAACGTCAATCAACGCTAAGCACGCGCTCACACTCATGCCGTCCCGTAAAATGTCACTAGAACTAAACAAAAAGGTCGTTTGTGAATTCGGGGGTTAAGTTTGCGTGGAAGTTCATTACGAGTTGTCATTTTCAAACAATCAAATCCTTGACAAGTAAAGAGGTATGTACGTTCAGCGGCATGCTGGTCAGCACCCATTTCTGGTCAGTCCTCCTTGCTCTTCTGCAAAGAAATGTCATTTGGTAAGAGCAATATAAAAAACGGAAATTGGTAGCCTGATGTGCCGTGGACTGTCCCATTTAAAATCGGACATAGAATCGAATACTTTTTACTGACTATTTTCAAAACATTTATTATCTTGTAGTCAAAGGTATCACACGCGTCCCGAATCGATAACTTGTATGACAGTGACCGATGTGAGAGCGCTCACATTTGACTCAAAACGGACCGCACTATCTTTTCTTTCCGACAGCTTTGGACTTCTGTTAGACGGAGCGCTGTGCTCACTGCGTGTGTCGGTGACCAGATCGTACCATTATTTAGAGCACTACCCAGCTTCGGAGATATTGATTCCATACACAGTCTAATGGTATTTTCAACATCCTCCGCCTGCACAACATCTCAAAAGCATAAATCCTCCTCCTATCATCAGTTGCCCTCACCGAAGATCATTTAAGTTTATTAATATTCTCTTGGCCTGCTTTCCGCATGTAATCTGTAATTGAATAATGACTAACGCACCAGGCATCAACAGGTCAATTACGTTTCGATTTGTATAGGAATAGATCTAGTTACGCTTAATGATTCTGGTGCGAAGCTTTCAACGTGTGAGCGACATGTGATATTGTGCTACGGATTAATTGATCTAGCTCAGTTCAAGCCAGTAGGCCGGTTTAATTATGAGTTTAATTAATGAAATTGGTATTTCTGTATTGAAAGAAGACTCATTTATTTTATTCATCTCATATGCGTCAATCATTCATACTTTGTAAGGAAATTGATATACTTTGTACATACGCTGCTAAAAATACCTCTGGTGGGGTTGAGGTGGGGATGAATGAACAAGACTTTTATCGAATCGGACAAGGAATTTTAACCTTACAATTCCATTTCATAGAGCAGCTTTTCATAACAATCGTAATAGCATTAAGCTTTCTTTCAAGATTATTTTTCTAACCCAATTGATGAAATACTTAAAAGTATCTACAGTGTATTTTACTTAAAATCTACCAAACAATAATTTCGCGTATTAATTATGAGTTCAAAATGCAATTAAGTATTCAAAATGGCCAGATTGAGTAACTATTTTAAATGATATGTTGAGCAACTTGAAACATATTAAAACCTTTTACAATAATTCGCACAGTGTCCAATGCTTTATCACCAATTAAAAAATTATCAGCTGCATTCTTATTTTATTATATTGCAACATTTATTTCAAAACTGCACTCTGGGTTGCTGAAATATTTCAAGAGCTGACATCATTTTAAAATACCTATAAAACAAAAAGCAGAAATTACTGACAATTGCTGGTTTCCAAAAGATTTTAATCTACTTTTAATTTTTCTAGAGAGATGACAATGAAATTATTTATCATTGAATCCATTTTAGACCCCATTTCAAGCAGTTTTTGTTCATGGGAACCATCCAAACACTCAAGCCGAAATTTTCCTCGGAAATCAATAAATATTTGAGCTTGAGCAGAAAATAAACTCACAACCCATTGCTACTTGTCCGGAGCTCTAAACCATTGAATATTAAACCTGAGGTCCATAAAATAACTCACTAAGTGAAAAAGCTTTAAGTGTTTAGATGTATGTGTCTGTCTAGAAAGCAAGGAACCTTACGTTGATGGAATAAGGTTTAAAACCAAAGAGATATTCCTAGTGCTTATACACTAATTATAAGTCGTCTGACGTTGCTGCATTAAGTGCGCTCAAAACATCAAGAACCCTACTTCGGAACTCGGTTTTCTGATACTCTCTTTAATATTGGTAAAAATGACTTATTGCGTGTGGGCAGACGTCTGTCGGGTTAGCCAGTACACACAATAAAATATGATTCTCAAGATAGCAGAAAATCAATATGGAATTGGCACTTCCGCAATAATATTTTCTAACTACTCGTAGTGCGAATTCTAAGTTGATTTAGAAAATCTCACTTTGTCCAAACTTTTTAAAACGACGAAACAAGATTGTAAACAAATTAATAGCCATGTTTTATACACAGCCGAAATAAAGTTTCCACTGATATGAGAAGTATGTGTCGGTTGTTCTCAAAAACCACCACTACGTCCCGTTGCGATTAAGATATCAGCCTTAATATCTACTATCAATCAGACAGGTCCTTAGGCCATATTAAGTGTGTCAACATTTTGTCATTAGTCGCTTCAGGTAGTGTATACTATAGCAATCTCGACATATTCGCTATTACCAACCAGAAATGTATCACTGCCGCCTATGGTTATTTAAATCACATGAAATTATCTATCGTTACAAAATTATGTGTTGAGCGTTACATTTTCTGAGTCGACCCAATCAGACTTTGAGTCTCATTTCCTCCAACGGTTTCCTTTCATTTCGCTTAATGATAAACATAAAAATTGTGCAATGATGTCGTCGTTTTACGTAAACTATGTGAAGTAGGTGCTTATTAATATACTTAAGTACTCTGTTATGTTAGAACATATAGCTTAATATTATCTTTTGAGAGTGTCAGAACGACTTTATATTCATTAAATGAATTGAGAGACAACTCAATTAGCTGGAAAAAGAAAAACATTGATTGAATAAAAGTCGTAGGCTCGTCCCTTACATAGTCCTTCTTCAATTGTGTGGGTTTTCGAACCTTCCGTTCGCCATCACGGCAGTGGCAGTGTGACAATTGTTTGAGATTTATTTGTGTGTTATTTAAAAAAATACTTAGTGTTATTACAATTTTAGCTTTCTGCACTTGCCTTAAATTAGGCGGTTACTACTGAGTTTGCTGGGTATTTCGTTACTTGATCAAATTAGAAATGAGGAAGTCCGGAGAGGAACTAAAACCACTGTCGTAGTCCAGCAAGTAAGTAGAAGTGTGAGTAGCGCGAAGAAGTGATGATTTTTGGGACCCACTCAATAATGAGGTAATGATCTGACAGGTCACAATATTGTAATTTAAGAAATCTTTAAAATAGTATTGAAACTGAAGAAAGTGTTGCGAGGTGCCCATGGCGCAGGTGTGACAGTGGTCGGTGACAATCGCTGTTTTAAAGCAACACACGCCGGTCTGGAAATGGGATGGGCGACCATTCCGACCATTTTGTGATGTATTTTTCGGGCACTTCCGTGCTTCGGAAGACACGTTAACCAGTTGGTCTCGGTTGATGTCGCAAGATGTCAGTCGTTAATTCTAGTCAGAAGCCTTAGGGTGGCTTAATAACATCTGACATTAAGGTTGCTCGCTAACTTACACCCCTCCAAAAATCTGCGCTGAGCCCGCATGTTGGAGTAGGGCTCCCTCTACCTATTAGTTGAGGTGAGGCCTGTGCCCAGTAGTGGGACGTAAATAGGCCGTTTATGTTTATGTATGTATGATTGTTGCTGAATTCGAATATACTACTTATACCCTTTCCTCGAATTCACAAACGCAAATTAAAGTTGATCATCTCTCACTAGAATAACTGTCTCTTTCAGTTTTTTAGAAAATTTACGGACTTTTGACGGCGTGCACAACATTGATTCCTGTTTCCGATACGATACAACTTTATTCTTAAAAGCAACTCAACATGCTACCTGAAGGCACATTATCTTTTTAATTTCTTGTTTAAATCAATGCTACTTGATTTTCATCCGCAAGTGCCGGCTCAAAAGGTCAGTAAGCCGAAATTTTAATTAATCGAGTTGAACTCAAGGGCGACCTATGACTCGCGGGGTCCGCTTTGTGAACCGACAATCGATTTAATAATTCGATTATGTCCGTGCTCGATACCAGAACTTAGACAAAGCGATCATACAGCTGACTTATGAACTTTAAGGGGACTAGTAGAGCTAAATCCAAGTTTTATAGTAACGAAAATTAAGTGTTACACTTCGGTGATCCAGATGAAAAAAATATGTCGTATTCTTAAGGATTCAAGGGTTGGTTTTATCAATTTGAAAACACGATTTAACAAATTCGGCTCGATAGAAAAAAATCGCAAAGATGGGTCTAAAAAAATTTTAGAATGAAAAAAAACTGTACTAAACATCATGCTATCATTCTGTTCTTTTCACAGAATGTGTGTTTTATAAAATACTAAAGCGTGCTCATTTTAGTTTTGTGATTTAATGCGTATATTTTCCAAAAAACACCAATAATTGTTTTCAAGCAAATTGCGTGTGCGTGTGTGCGTGAAACGCCGTGTACAGACAGTACCGGCCGTGGCCTGATGCTAGACGGACGTGTCACGCATTGCGCTCCGCATTTGAATAATATTTAATTGCTTAGTAATCACTGTTAGAATATTGCGTATGCTATAATAATGCATGGGACACGAAAACTCAACAAAAACGTCTTATAAAATGAATTAATAAATAAATTACCATAAAATGGACAATGCTTTAAACTAAGCGCTATTTTCGTAGGGTGGTATGGTCGACGCGGTGGAGGAACATGATTAATACACAGCCGTAAAATAGCCTTATCTCATGGTCGCATGATCAAATCCTAGTTTTCCTTTTTGTATTATGTTTGTTTTTGTTCGTAGGATAAAGCTTGATTATGATTAGAATGAAAGTTATTTGGCAATTTTAATAACAATAAAACGTTATTTGTATATAGTTTTATTTCAAATAACAACTTTAATTTTCAATCAGAATTTTGAAAGTAGCCACACGAAAGTTTCTTGCCGGTTCTTCTCAGTTGAGTTCAAACAACTTTCCGACACCGGTGGTTGAGTCACATTATGTTTGTAAACTGTGCATTTATTTAAAAGTATTCAAGTCTATATGGACTATGCTATAAACTAACCGCTATTTTCGATGATAAGAGATGTCGACGCGGTGGAGGAACGTAATTACGAGACAGCCGATATACCTACTATTTAATCTTATGGTCCCGAGTTCAAATCCATGGTTTATTTTTTGTATTTATTTATTTAGTATTTATTGTAGTATTTAAGTCTATTCTTAGTATATTTTTGGTTGTTTGATTGCATGGGACATGAAAACTCACCAAAAAGTCAACAAAGTCGTCTTATCTTTTTATTTTTGGGATTCAATGCGTATATTTTCCAAAAAACGCCATACTGTTCAATTGGTTCTCAGGCACAGTGCGTGTGCGTGTGTGCGTGAGACGCCGTGTAGCGACAAGCGAATTCGAGTAGCGACGAGTAACGGCCGAGGCTGTTGGTTGGACGTGTGACGCATTGCTTAGCTGAAATAATATTTTATTATTTTTTCAAAAGTACTCGATTATTGTGTACACCAACACGGGTGGGCCACGAAAACTCGTCAAAAAATAAAAAAAAATGTATTATAAAAGGAACGCCGGAAAGGAAGGATGTATTTTTTTTTTTTTCACTTCTTTCCAGGCGCCAAACCTCGTCTCGGGACTAAATAAGTTACTTTCACCCCTAGGATAACAATGTACTATTATATTTACATGTCTGACATGTTAGTAAATATAGTTTAATTATTAAAAAAGGCAATTTTTCTTTAAAGTTTATCATTGACGTCGATAATTGCTCATGAATGACTAGCAGAAATGCCGTTAGATAAACCACAGCGGCATTTCAGACAATTAAGCTGGAACAAAAATATTGTCTTATAAAAGACAAGAAAAAAAGGTTTCACTTGTTTAGCTTTAATGCCGTTAAAGTATTTAACCACGTTTTAGCTTAACATTGAGTGATACATAACTAGTGCATGTTAGACTTAAATGCCTTCATTGGCATTTAACCGCTTTTAAGTCTAGTAAACTACACATCTATATTTTTTCCAAGAATAAAATATATTTGTTGCTAAGCTAAAACACAGTTAAATTAGGAACATTTTAGGTTAACGGCATTACAGTCTCACTTTTATCGTGTCGATAGCAACGGTCTTTAAACTTTTTGCGACTGTACTCCACCAACCTCATGGCGTGTTCGTTGGCACAAGTTAGGTCGTCACGTGTGTAGCTGTTTGGGCACGTATGGCATTAAATGAGGTGACTAATGGTCTGGGGGAAGGTACCACACTCGCAAGCATTTTCCGCACCATTGATGTACCCCCACTTACACAGAATGTCCTTGCATCTGCCGACTTGAATCCGCAGTCTGTATAGCGTTTTCCACGTCAGCCATGGCAAGTTATGGCCTGGGGATAGATTCTCAGAAGGTGTAACAAAGATGATGGTAGGTGGCTCGTCCCTTCACCGGCCAATCCTGGCTACTGGTGGGTTTTCAGATAGAGCGGCAACCTACGAACGGAAAAGTTAGGTCGGCTTTTGAGTTTCTGAGGAACAGCCGAGTAGCCGTGCTTCTGGTTACGTTCAACTCCATTTTGGATCTCTCTGTACTACACAGAGCAGCCCGCAACTATCCGGAATGTTTCATTAAGTTTAGTGCAGTCCACTTGCTTTGCGTGTGCTGAGCGGCTCCAGACAGACTGTGAGACCAAGACCGGGATCGTCGGCATGTATGTATCGGGGAGTGTTTAGTATGATGGCCGGAGATGGCCGGTCCTTGGTAAAGACGTTGAACAACATGGGTACCTTAGGCTTCCCTGAGGAAGACATTTTTTTTTGCACATGCCATCTACTCTTTTCAGATAATAGGTGTACTTGAAAGTAGGATTGCTCAGAGTCTTCCTTAGAATCGACACGAGGTTAAGCCTGCCTGTTATGCTACCCACTTTCTCTAGCAACCTCCTGATCTTGACGGTGTCGTAGGCTGCCAACAGGAAAACAAATACGACACCAGAACCGGCAACAGCAAATGGCTTGCCTGGAAACCATCCTCGATGTGTTGCGTGAGTCTAAGAGTCTGGCTGCAACAGGATCTTCCCAGCCTTAAACCTACTTGATCTGAAAATTTGCTCTGGGTCGACAAGATCTTTAGGCGGTTAAAAAGCATACGTTCAAATAGCTTAAAAGCATGGCACAAAAGCGAAATCAGCCAATACCTTTTGGATCCGTCAGCTGTTATACCAGGCACAGCAATGACTTGGAGTTTCGCTAAATGCGTGGAATTTTTGCTTGGTCAAGGCAGTTGTTAAATAGCTCGACTAGCCATGAAGCTACGAAAGGGCCGAGGTGTTTGATTTGTTACACAGTTTATTTATTTATTTATTTATTCTTTATTGCACAAAATTAAGAAAAAAAGTACAATTGGCGGACTTAATGCCTGGAGGCATTCTCTACCAGTCAACCGCAAGGCATAACAGAGAACAGTTATATTATCTACCGCCCTTTCTAGTTTTTAAGAGATTGAATGGCTTTATCAGGTCTAGTAGTAGGACAAATGGTTGGCTCGCCGACATGGTGTTTTGGCGTTAGCACACGCTTTTTGCTGTTAGGTGTTTTAAAGCGCTTAGGAGGTTTTCCTTTTATAAGTAGTTCCTGTGTTATCTGATTCGCTGAGATATAGAACGAACGGAAGTTAAAATACTAACTGAGTAGGTACATTATTATGTTAATTAAAATAGGTAAATAAATGTTGTTTATTACAACAGTTATTTAACCTAGATAATTCTGGTTTACGTTATCGGCATAACGTAAACCAGAATTATCCCACACAAAGTCAATTTTGAAATAATGGAATTTGTCCAATCTAGTTTGGTATTCTGTAAAATTGTTTATATTTTTGAATAAATTGGTTTTGCAATATTATCTGAAGTCATTGGCGCCCTATGTACACAAATATCATTTGGATGAAAATCATTAACTTTTTTGAAAATAACCGAAGTAAAACTCGTAAGTTCCTTTTTAAGAAAAATATCGTTGTTGGTTCCTAGTCGATTTGTCATCATGCTTATTTAAAAACAAGAAAAAACCCATATTATCTCCAACATCATCATTAACAATGATAGCCGTATGAAGACCACTGCTAAACATAGGCCTCTCCTATTCATTTCCAGCGCGGCTGACTGCAAGCAACCTATATTTACTGAATTTCTGATATTTTTATTTGCTATTGCATCCACCGTGTGCGTAGGCGCCTTACAGTGCATTTTCTCACCAGTTGTCTCCAATCTAGTGCCTTGCGGCTGCTAAAGCCATCAGTTCTTCTCGATATGTGCTACGCACACTGCCTCTTCAACTTGCTTATCCGTTGGGCCACGTCGTCTACTGAAGTTATTTTTACAAATCTGATTTCTGACTCGATCTCTTAGAAACTTCTAAGCATAGCCCCTTATGAGGCCCATAGTAACACTCTCCCATAGAAGGCCCGTTTTTTAAAAATTCTGTGCTCTTAACTCAATTTAAGCAATAGTTCGGATAACTAGATTGATTAGGAACTCTTAGTCCCTTATCACAAATATCATAATAACAAGGCCGCACATATGTTATTATGTAATAGAAAATATTTTATATTACATAATATTAGACATACCATCCTTGAACGCCTATTCAACTACTACATCCAAATAGTTATTTTTGAACTGAACTGAGATGGTCCACCATCCTTATGAAATTGGCGGAAATAAATGAGGAGCGGGACTAGTCCTTCGCCGGCATGCACCTGCGACGTCCCATCTCCACTCCCGATCCCTGCCGTGCGAAACCAGGACCGTCGCTACCTCCACCGCGCGAGATTTCTTAACGGCCTTGTAGCTTATTATTGTGACATAGCCGCACTATAGTCTATTTTTTATTTAAAAATATTGTTAGGATTATTTTACATTGCCTTTATTGGCCACCTACAATAGCCGCAGTTTTGCCTAGTTATTACAGCTAACGGCGTTATTGCGTAATAAACGCATGTACATTTAAACTAGAAAAGGAAAACTATAAAACAGTTAAAGTACTATAACCGTATTATTGTGTATAAACACCCACATGACGGCAATCTAGCGAAACAAGGATGAGAAAAAGTTATAACAAGAATATACGTTAGTGAACTCTAGCGGCAATATTGTCTCCCAAAGCTACTTAGCGACGTTCAAGCTAACTACACACTAGAAGAAAAGGAACTTAACCGCATTCTCTTATAAATTATTTTGGAAACTATTTAAGATATAAAAAAACCGCTTAGATAGGTCGATGGAGATTTTTTTTCTTATTTATAATCCGTCAAACACGAAAATCGCCCGGATGTCGGTTAACGGCAATAAAGCTATACCACGGCAGTGATGTGCTGTTGACTGTACATACCTACGTTTGTTAAATCTGAGATATGCCATAAACTATTTTATAGACCTGTTTTTTTTGGAGTCCAGGTGGACGAAGTCTCTGGTGGCAGCTAGTTAGTTAATAGGTATAATGTAACAATAGAGGTGAAATTCTTTCCGGTCGTAATTAATTTATCATTGACTAGCGGCCGCACGCAACTTAGGCCGCGTGGTCTTAGGTTAAAAAAAGAACAATATATCTTTATAAATTGTAGCACATGATTCCGATTCATAAGCTGTATACTGCTCTGCTACTATTGATTAAAGCTTAACGAAAAGTATACATAGGTAGGTATAACCTGCCCAAGAGTATGAAGAATAATTGTTTCAAATTTCGTTAAAAAAGTCGGCGAGTAGTTTTTGTTCAGACAAAAATTTTACTGATTGCATTTTTGGCATCAGTAGCAATTCTTAATCACCTCTTGATTGTTAATTTTTGAATTTATTTCATGTACAGAATTGGCCTCTACAGATTTATTATAAGTGTAGATGAGCGACATCTCTTGGAAAAATGGCGAGAACTCATTGTAGTTTTATGTTGACACGGTAGTTTCATGTTGCGCTGATAGATGGCGATATACCGGTTGTCTATGTGTGTGTGTCTCAATTCTCGATTTCAGTTAGGTCTAGTAGTCCTCTTAAGAGTTGTTTTGTATTGACAATAAGGTTACGCGTGTAAATTGTTTAAAGTTGACTCAGAGATTAAGAAATGAAGCTGTCTTATCTTAGTGTGTTCAGTGGGATAACCAACAGAATAAGGTTTTTGTTGTTTGAGCATTTAATAACGATGCTTAATTAGCGTATATGTTTTGTATTGACGAATTTCTTTAGCGCCATGCTTCCAGCGCTGATTGAGAGTCAACGGGTGGCGGGTTCATATCCAACACCAGCACAAACGTTTGTTGATGTAACAGTATTTGTGCTGGGTCTGGGTGGTTGTGGTACTTACGTTGTTTCTGGCACCTACAACACAAGGGGAAAACTTTACTTTGGAATCAGAACAACGTATGATATAACCATTCGTTTGTATTCAGAAATGCAATAATTAGAGATAACTATTAAGAAGAAGAAGTCTTTGATTTCAGTAGGCTTGTTAGTTGACTCATTATTTAATAAATCAACATTTGCTCAAAAAGAAGCTCTCCTCCACTAAGCAGCAGCAACCGTTCAGAAGAATTAGGAATTAAATTATATTTAGCAACCGTTAAGAAGAAGTATGAATTAAATTATTTTGCAGAATTATAAAAGCAAATAGTACGAAAAAAATGAAATTCGCAATATTGCGTGAACATTGCCAAAAACAGAACCGAACAAACTAAAGAACGTCTTGCAATCTCATACCATGACTAAAGAATCCATTTCAGTTGGCGGCCTGCAAATCGGAACATTTCGTCAAGTGAGTAAGTATTCCAGCGATTGCGCATGCTTGAACACTATCAAGTGCCAAGCCAATGCTAGCACAATTAGGCCTGTATTCAAAAACTTCAATAGCCGAAATAAGATGACTTAAATGTTCTATACAGGAGACTATTTGAGGCCAAACGCAGAGTGAGGCACTACCTACTACTACCTGGTGTGATGATAGATAGCGCACCCACGTCGCTCACGCTTCATACAATTCATCAATTCGGAACGCCTATGAGCGCGCTAATATCACTTTTGATTTAAAACGGACGGATGGATGGATGGATGCAGGCCGCAAGCAATCCTGCGCTCTGGAAATCTATGGGGGAGGGCCTTTGTTCAGCAGTGGACTTTTTGCGGCTGCTAAAGATGATGATGATTATGATCATGAAAGTGCAAGCTAGGCAAGTGAAGTGACCAAACAAACATAACTGAGCTACTAATTGTGTCGAGCTCAGTTTTTGTCTCTGACCCAGCTATTGAGCATTACGAGTGTATGTTCACCTATTTTAGATAATTTTAAATTATTGAAGACAATAAGCAATAGGGAGTTATAAAATGTTGTACTTAATTCCCTGAGGGATGTTTTTGGTTGACATGACGTCGTTTAGGTATGATTGTGGCTGATACGTACTGCTTGGCAGTCGAATTGGCGAAATGGCACTACTGTTCAGCACGTACTACTCGTGATCACTTACTAGGCATCAAACCCGGAGTTTTGAAAAAAAACGGTTAACGTTAACGGTTCTAAAAAAAGCTTTTGCTTTTCAGCCTTTTTTCCCTTAAAGTTTAAAACTTCAAAACTAATAATTAATATAAATGTAGCGTTCACATTTTACAAACTTGATCTAAATTCCACAACTAATTAAGAGTTTCCTAAAATAGCCGTGCAATGTCCAAGCATATCATTTGTTTGACGATTGCGTTGTATCAAAAAGGTACTATCAAAAAGTATGACAAGGTGTATCAAGGCCGATGGGAGGCGGAATCTGGTAAAAACGTAGCAGTTAATATCACGCAAAGAGAGCGAAAGTTTAATGTAGGTATGATCCTCTTATGACACCTACAAGTTTATTACATAATTATTCCAAAAGTCTGGTCCCTGTTTTTATTTTCAGAGGAAGGAAAATAACAGCATCGGCACTTACGAATTGCTTGACGAAACCATACATTTTTTAATTCGTTTTGGATTATTTAAATGTTTGATAGCTTTATTATATCATCCAGTTTTGCACTTTAGGTTAATAGATGGCTTCATAGCTTCTTATAGCATTGGAAATGTTTGGTAGCCACCGAATGATTTACGCTTAAAATGTTTATATCTTATCTTCTTATCTTTCTTCGGCTTATCTCATTAGTTCAATGGGACTGTACTTTTTTTAAAGTAATAAAAATATTTATAATCTTCCTGGTCTAGTGTTTTAAATTAAGGTCAGAAATAATATTCCTAACAAGCTTTAACCAAATAAGTTGTGAACTGTATCACACCGGTATAACATACTTGAGGGGCTCCCACTTTTAGGTGCCATTAGCGGAGTGCATCGCGTGCGGGTTTTGGGAAGCGATCCGTCAGAAGCGAGAGTGGAATGTGGAGACAATGCGAGTAATGAATATGACACAAATAGGGCTGTCAAACACAAATGGTGCAATAATGTATAAACATAATCTACATGTAGTTTTACTTCAAATAATAATTTGTAATTAGGAAATCTCTGTAAATATTGGTACTGTAGCTATTTATTTGATAAATCTGAAAATTTTCATAATTATTATTAAAATATTTGCTATTTGGACACCCATTTTTTGTATAATTAAACAACCATTTCGCATCATTCAAAATACTTTTTAGTATTCATTTCACACATGGCACATTAACTCTTTACCACACCTATTTACTTATTCTTAGTTGTCAAACTGACAGCCCTGAGCGACACTGTCTCCGCGCGGATGTAATAATTTAATTGCGCACTGCCATGACGTGCGCGTGCGCCGGTAAAAAAGTTGCATGCAGTCAGTTTTTGTTTTATAAAAAGTTTAGGTTACATGCTGAGACAAAGAGCTATAAAATAAAGGGTTCAAGTTAATGTTTTGCACCTTAGGTAGCCTCTTTATAAGTGCCGTGATTATGAAAATTAAACTTGACTTCTTTTTGTTTTCACAGCCTTACATTAAATTTGACTCTACTTAGCGGTCAGCGACCAGCCTATCATAAAAGTAGATTCTTTTAGAATGAAACAAAAAGGTTAATGAGGTTTTTTGCAAGATGTTCTTAAAAAAGGTAAAGTTTTATTTCTCATAAATAAGTTGAACTTAGTTCCAAGAGTCATTACTTACCAGTCAACACGGTGAGGCAGCGAAATTGAGGTGAGGATGATGATGATGAATACAATCAGCACATAGCCTATGTCAAATCGGTTTACCCTTGTTTGATCGAACAACGTTTCGTCGAATTTCAGTTGGTCGAACAACGTTTGAGAAAATCATCACTTTGTATAATATCATTTGATCGAATTTTCAGTTCGTCGAATGTTTATTTGATAGAATTTTCAGTTCGTCGAATGTTTATTTGCTATAACAACGTTTGCACTAATGATCAAAAGGTAGAATGTTCATTTGATGTAATTTTCAGATGGTATAACATGCCAAGCAACATGTAATGAGGCAAGTCGTTTTTTTGGGTTTAAAAAAAAAATAACCACGAAGGCTTAAGGCGGGAGCTACGCTCCGCTTCGCTCCCGCCTTAAACCTTCTAACCTAATCTAACCGAGTCGGTTCCGCCCAAACTATAGTATAGGGCAGTGACGAAATTCGATAATATGAAATTAGTTCAAATGAAATTCGGTCAAACAAATAATTACATCAAATGAAAATTTACCAATTAAATATTCGGTCAAATGAATAATTCGACCAACTGAAATTCGACCAACTGAAATTCGACCAACTGAAATTCGACGAAACGTTGTTCGATCAAACAAGGGTAAACCTGTCAAATCTACCACCTAAGTTATTGCCACTGGCTTAAGTAACTATTACGTTACAGGTAATATAAATCTAAAAAGCAACATTTTCAAAATGTCCCTCTTTATTTTCTCTTCTTTATCTATAACTACCCGGCGAACTTTGTTCCGCCTTAAGGGCAATAAATAAAAAAAAGTTAAAAAAAAGAAAAAAAAAGTCAAATAAATAAAAGTATCCTATGTCCTTCTCCTGGCTCTAAACTACCTCCATGCCAATTTTCAGCTAAATCGGTTCAGCCGTTCTTGAGTTATAAGTGGAGTAACTAACACGACTTTCTTTTATATATATAGATTCGAGTTAAAAACTTCGTTCTAGGTAACTCAAAGTGCCGAAAGATAGCTGTACAAACAAGTATCCGATTAAAATGATTGCTTAATATGACAGCATCAACAACTTCTTCTTTAATCAAAATGACAATATAAGATTAGTTTCATCATCACAAATGGATTGATTCATCCATCTAAATCTATGCACATTGAAACGAGTAATAATCACCAAAGTCATGAGCATAATTCATGAATCATCCACTGACAGGTACATAAACTTTTCAATGAACTAACAAGTGAGCTAACTACGACCATTTCATGGTCGATACTCTCGAACGTACGTGTTTCCACTAGACGACAGAACAAAACATAAACGGCCTATATACGTCCCACTGCTGGGCACTGGCCTCACCTCAGCTATTAAATGGAACGACCCATACTCCAACACGCGGGCTCAGTACGGATTGTTGAAGGGGTGTAAGGTGTTATCAAGCCGCCCTAACGCCTCTGACTAGACTTAACGACTGACATCTAGAGACGTCAACCGTGACCAACTGTTAACTTTTAAGATGACTGTAATAAATAAATAAATAAACTGCTTAACGTGCCTTCCGAAGCACGGAGACACGACAAGTATCTTTATAAACATTAGCAAATACTTATTGCAGAAGTATACTGACGTATCATGCCATAAAAGTTCGGCTGGCTTTTCAGTGATGATTTCGCTAAAAATCATGACATTTTATACGCAAGCGATTTTCTATGTTGTCCTTTTGACTAATAACGTGTTAACATCGAAATAAAACATCGTAATAAAAAAAATAAAAAAATATAAGTCCGCGAGTAGAATCCGTAAAGTTGTTTTATTTCTATGTATAGTGTTCGCGTAAATATTAGAAAACATAACGTTTAATGCTAACGGTTTTCGTAAGTTGTTAATTATTTGTTTCAAAGTGATATTAGGCGGTATTGAACACCAAAATCGAAACTATGTCTTTCAAACGCAATGCCACTGAAACACGCAGCTAACGCAATTCAGATAGCAACTTGATACCTATATACTTAAAGAAATGTGTATGTAACGCACTTACGTCACAATCTTGTGATGTTGACTTAAATGTTAATGATAGAGACATACGCCAATTACTTCACTTTTTACCTAAACTGGGTCGTCATATTGTGAAAAACCAGTTAATGATCATTAAAATGTCACGGGCTACTGTTTACTTACAACGACACATTTTTTTTTTATTTAACCCTCTAGATCCCACTGCTGGGCAAAGGTCTCCCCCAAGCTCTTCCAGCGGTCCCTATCCACAGCCAAAACCTGCCAATCTCTAGAGTGGTTTACAAGCTCATCACACCATCGCTTTTTAGGCCACAAATTATGCATTTTTAATCCTGCTTTGCCGTTGGGGAAATGGAAACGCACCCAATAGGTTCACACACCATTTCGACTACTCATCATTAAAGCACTAATTTCCACGGGAGTGGCACTATTGCTCAGACCATAAATCACTTAATTTCCTTCAGTTCTTGCTACGGTATGCCACTCGTAATATCTGCTGGTATGTCAGGGTCAATGTTTCAAATTGTAGGTCAGTCTCGTTATAAAGAGGTCGGTTATCGCTTTTTTATGTTGAAAAAGTTAATTGTACACACTGCGAGAACTTAAGTACTCTAATTCAATTATGTTACGAAGTAGTAATTTTCGTAATCATGTTACTATGTAGCTAATGGAAAAAATTATACAGTAATGTTCTGTTAAAACTTGTATGTGTTGGATGACGATGTTTTATTCACTTACTGGTTGTGAATGTGGCTTTGCCAGTAGCGTCGAATTGTTCTTCTCTATTTCATGAAAATAATACTTAGTCCATTCTAAATTTAAATATTTTGAGGGGTTTAACTAGCTGTCAATACTGACGTCCAACCAAAAATTATGTTAATTCCGTTCCGTTTGACAAGTCCAAAACCCAGAAACATTTTAAAATTATAATTTGTTCTCATATTTTTACTCCAATTCGAGGTAGAGACAAATCCAACAAATCAAAAACAAGCAAATTCGATCCAACTGTTCTCGACTTATAAATGTTGTGACAATCCCTACTTTAAGTTAAGTCTTTTAACACTAGGTCGGAGCTACAACTACAACAAATACTTATTTTCTATCAAAACTTACGCGTAGCTGTTTGTCATTTAGGTACTAAAATAACCATTGATCAAGAGACATAAATCAGAAATCCTTAGTTTTGCGCACTCCACAAACGGTATACCACAACCTATATCCGTTCCGATCGGTTGCATAACGTTAACGAATTCACCGAGGAAGGTCGATCGGGTACACTATGGTAATACAGCAACCTGTTACAGACGGAGTGGAGATAAATCTCTGACCACACGAAAGAGATTGGTATAATTGTTGCTTGGTTACATTGCTGGTTGCGTTGCGACCGAATTCTAGCGTAGGTCGTATCTGAAAGGGAAGGCTTGAAGTTTTTGTGAAGTTGACGACAACTTGTTGAAAGGATTTAAGTTTTCTCGTATAGTATAGTCTTTAAACTGTGTCATAAAATAATGACTTTTACTGTAGGACTTGCAGGATACAAGACCAATCACCACACCACACACCACATCATCACTTACGATTAGGTGAGATTGTGGTCAAACAACAACAACAATTTGACTCTGGTTAACTGTTAGAGAATACCTATAAGCATTAAGACCGCTAATGGTTTTTTTTTCTTTTTGCAATAACAATAAAAGAGCACTGTCAAAAGCTTACTCGACTCTAAATAGCACCTTTGCGACTTAGTACCCAACTCCATTTGCTGCCAGGACATTCCAGTCCGCCCAAACAGTCCCTTAGTGACACCGGTGGATGATTGCCGGGGGGCATTCGTTGCAATGTGGGTATTGCATGGTGTCACCCGTCTGGGGGGTATTTATCGTGTATCAGAATACCCCCCCATAGCGTGAGGAGGCCCGGCGCGAAGGCTGGGCCGACCTTGGGGCGAAGTGGAGATATTCAAACGGAATCCCACATCGCCCTACGCAAAGGCGAAGCGGAGATACACCGGGGTCGTTTTAGTGCGGTAGACCTGCCTTTTACTGGCAGGGAGTCCCACACTCCACCACCGTTCCCACGAACGGTGGGATAGTGCATAAAACATTTTTTCCCCGTCCAAAAAATAATAATATAAGGACACTAGCAGCCGCCCGCGACTTCGTCCGCGTGGACTTAACTGTATGTTAAAGATTTTCCCGCTTTTCTGTCCTGAATTTTCTTTGCTATAAACCTCACGGAGCCCAAGACCTTTCCAACGAATGCAAAACCATGGAAATCGGTTGGTGCTTTCTGGAGTTATAGCGTCAGGAAGGAAAACCCGACTTATTTTTATAGAGTAGATTCCAGTCCAATAATAATAACTTAACTTTATTCTTTTATTCATTTAAGGCAACTTTAACTCATAAAAACAAAATTGTAAAAGCTTGATATTTTCAAATTAAGTAGTTTATTCCACCGTTTCAGACTTTTTTTACGTAAAATGCCTTTCTTTGAATAGCTTTCAGAGATATTTCTTGATCATTTGGCCGTGTTAACTGACATCAGTCACTCATCGTCATATACAGTTAATTTGGTAGAGATACTAATCGCTATAATCAATTGAACATAACCCTTTTATCTTGATCTTAGCCTATTACTAATCTTAATTCGAAACATAACGTTCACATATGATTCAAAACAATTGATTTTCTATTGTTGTATTTCATGGTCATTTGTTAGAGAAGCTGTCGAGATAAAATTTCATCCATATGTCATTTGTAGGCCTATCTGTATTTCTCTTTGTTAAGAGCCTGTTTACACCTAGCGTTTTTAGGGCGATTACACGGCGAGGCGATCTCGTAGCGATACCTCTGCGATTAAATAAACAAACAAATCGATCCAAAAAATTAAAAATTCACAATGGACTAATTCACAAGTGCAGTATTTCTTATTTCCTATGTTGTGGTATCAACCAACATATGGGCTCTTGACATAAGGCACTTGGTGTTTGACTGCTGCTGGTCGGAAACAGTGCATTTGTAGGACTGCACACAGATAGTTGGTTTTCTTTATTCCCTTTCCATGTGTGTTCTTGAGTGGAGACCGCGTCTCGGCAAGCGTAGTGTAAGACGTCCTCAGGCAAGGTGGAGTGATGATTTGCGCAGGATGGCTGGCAGGAGCTGGATGTGAGCAGCCGAAGATCGACTTCAGTGGCGTGTAATAGGAGAGGCCTATGTCCAGCAGTGGACTGCAACAGGCTGATGATGATGATTCCCTTTCCATACTAATTGACAGTTGACAGCGCAGCGCGTCACCTTGACAGCACACGCGCGCCGGACGACAAACAGTACCTACGTGTGTTGAAAGACACAGCAGCAGGAGAATTACCCATGTACAGTACATACACACATCAAAAGTGTCTAGGGATATCTCAAGCATTTTCATACAAAG
This sequence comes from Udea ferrugalis, assembly GCA_950022985.1. Lineage (NCBI taxonomy): Eukaryota > Metazoa > Arthropoda > Insecta > Lepidoptera > Crambidae > Udea > Udea ferrugalis. Next base: position 5,306,773 of record OX465520.1, read on the forward strand.
TATAGCTATTGGGGAGGCTGTAAAAATTAAAATATTGATACCAACGTAGAAATTTTTAGGACACAGAAACTCCTATATCTGCCCTTTCAGATTGTATAAAGAAATTCATTGTGGTAGCATTATTGTACAATCGTAAGGACGTTAAAAAAAAGACAGATTTTTCTTTTAAAAGGTTTCAAAATTTTAGCAAAATCAAACGTTTTTTTGTAATATTCTTAACCTTTATCTTATGCCTGTTTCCTCGAGTTATTCTAAGATAATGCTGAGCATTATCTAATATCTTTGATTTTGCTTTGAGCCATGCAAATGCGAGTCTAACTCGTCCCGCCATCGCCTTTACGGTACATAGGTACTTTAATTTGTAAACGCCCATAAACGAACCTCTCAATAACCTCTAATGTTTTTTTTTCTACTGTAATGGTATATGTACGTGAGAAATGTACCAACAGTGATTGTTATGAGCATAAGTAAATAATAATGAAATAGTGAAAATGACTTCAGTATCTACACATTATGTTGAAGACTAGATTTGTACGTGTTTGTTGAGCCAACCTCTAAGTGCGAATATACCATTAGGAAATGTTTATCTTTATCTCACTTTGGTTCTATGTTTTGCAACTAACTACCAGTACGCAGGTGTACAATACGCAAACTTAATGCCTAGAGGAGTTCTCTACCAGTCAACCACAAGATATAACAAAAAAAAAAAGGAGGTTTGGGCTCTTCCAAAAGAATTTAATAAGAAAAACCACATAACAATTTAATCTACTGAATCTATATTGTCCATTAAAACTAACGATCATTTAAAATATGTATATAAAAAAAACAATGTACAAATAATTACACCTATTAATATTGACATAATTATTTGCTACACACTTATTTAATATGTGAAAATATATTATGATATTTACAATGATAGACCTGACCGGTTAGTTCCAATTTGTTATTTTGAAACAAAACTGAAAAATAATGGGTTCTCAAAGTAAGCTGCCTTGATTATGTTTTTAATGAAACAGTAGGTTGTTTTTTGGTTTGCTGAGCTGCATAGGTATCAAGAATTCAAAGAACTTGCATGATGATAATTAAATCTGACTAATTTGTATGCCTTTCTGCCCTCTAAGTTTATTCAAAACAGTGTACAATTAGTCTAATACCAAGTCCACCTTGATGTTCCCAGGTAAGTAATTGTTTTTCTTTTTATACTGTCACTTTCCATTGAACACAGTGTAATTCATTTTAAAAGCACTTTCTTGGCAGAGCTTACATGGGTAAGCTTATTAAACAAGCGTAATGTGAGAGTAACCGCATTCTCCAAAAACAATAAGGCTTTGTTTAATAAAAAGTTCGTAAGTAATTACTACGGGTTGTACACATTGTTGTAACACTCAAAAGATGAAAGTGAATTTAAAAAAGCCACATCACATAAATGTGTTAAGATTATTTTTATAGCCAGTTGTTTTGCAAAAATAATAATATTACAAACATTACCGTGTTTTTATCACTGTATGTTACGTAGGATGCAACGTTCTCAAAAATATAATACATTTGTTATGGTACATTATAATCATATTTGTTAAATTATTTTCTTATTTGTTGCACAATCAACATTTTTAAATGTGCCATTGTAGTATTTAATACACCTAATTTGTGTGTGAGATTCACTGAGATTGATTTAATTTATACAATTTTGATATTTGCAAGTATGATCACAGTTTTTAATATTTTTACCGAGGTATCAAGTACTTATTTAAGGCATTTAAATGGAAACAAACATTAAATTAACGCATTAACACCAATACCAACATAAAAATGTCATGAACTTAAAAGATGTTGTTTCATAAGTACCAACCTAATTATATTTTTCCTAAAAATGGCAAATTTAAATGAAGATTCATCTTGTTTTGACAAGATTAACTGTAAAACGTTTTTCAAAACACCCGTAATCACCTGCACAAAAGTCATAATCTAGCTTAGACCCGCATAACTTACATACATTTATCCGCATTGTTAGCCGAGTAACAAGACATGTTACTTTAAGTTGACTTATTAGGTAGGTAGAAAGTGTAAAGAGGTTATCGTAGTGATGTAAACTATAGGTGGTAAGAAGGCTTCTGCGCAGCGGGCGACCTCACAAATTGATAGGATCTAACATGAGGAAGCAAGCGCAGTGGGTGAGCTGGAACACCTAGGGCTCTATTGAATTTTATCACATAACACATTTGTCAAGATACCATAAAGGATGTGTGTTACTAAGGTAGAGTAAGGGTCTCTATTCCTTCTCTTCATGAAATACGACAGAGGAGTAATCCCGTCCGTCCGTACAGTCGAGTTCATTAATATATAAGCACTGTCAAGGATTCAAAAATATATTAACGTTAAAAAAGTTCATAATATTGTACCAAGCATAAGCATCACTAAATTGTTTTCAAGGTTTAGATTCATAAATATGGGACTGCTTCTTCTCAGTAACATATATACAGCCAAAGACACATTATTATATGAACAACTTTAAGATCATATTATCTGAAAAGCGTTTGATCCATAATTATGTATGCACACGGAATACAATAATATCTGACCTAAGTTAATGTAATTAAAATTCTACCTAATTATTAACGGCATAAAGATGATTTTACTAGTGTTCATAAAACTGCATGGTTAAGGAGTTTGCAACATTATTTATCACTGGCTAGATAAACTTCAAATGACGTTCTGTTTTTCTAATAAAATTATAACTGACGCACATGTCAAATAACTATTCAATTAAATTCTATAATTTACATTACAATTTTATTGTAATCCTCCTACCCATTTAAAATAAAAATGTATCGAATTGATGAGCATACGAAACATAAAATAGTTCTTATGTGTGAGGACGGGGTTTCTAAATCAGCTATTGCGGAAGAAGAATTTGATTTTTTTCCTGTTCATGTTTTTATCTAAGTAATCTCTAACTTGGTAATTTAATAAAATCATTCTTTGACAGAGAAATACTGTTACATTATGGTGGAAAAGGTGGCAAGAAGAGGGAAATCTCACGAAACATGTGTCTTTTGGCCGACCTAGAAAAACAACTCATGATCAAGATATGCAATTGGTTGAAAGTGCAAGCTTTACACCCCAGTGAACTTCAAGTGAAGATAATTTTCCTATACCAGTAATTTCCCTTTTTTGTACACATTAAACTTCCTTTAAGCCTATATTTGCACTTATTTATTTCCATAGAAAAACATACCTACATTTAGAAAAACGCGGTAGCATTCTATCTAAAATGGCGGAATGTACAACAATGTGACTGGCGCCTGCGCATGCGACCAACAAAAGCAAAAAGCTTGAGGAAGCGAAACAATGTGGGAACATGCAACAATGTATTTAAAGGACGTTAGGCCCAGACTCCACCAGAGCTGAGCGGAGATATGCGGCGTCGAGCTGTGTTTTCAACAACCAATGGAATTGCGTTATTCACACATGGAGATGTGGAGATGTGATTCTATTGGTTGTTGAAAACACAGCTCGACGCTGCACATCTCCGCTCAGCTCTGGTGGAGTCTGGGCCTTAGGGTTACCAGTCTGTTGTGTAGTCTGTCTGTTGTCTTAGACAATTTATATTCAAAGTCAAAGTCAAAATATCTTTATTTAAATAGACCTATTACTAACGCTTTTTAGTCGTCATCAAAACAAACAAAACGTTATATTAAAAATAATAAATCTATATTATTAGCACACACCACCACCACCGGTGTCGGAAAGTTGTTTCTGTAATGAGAAGAACCGGCAAGAAACTCAGCAGTTACTCTTTTCAATACATTCTGTACAATGTGATCAGTAAGTAAGTGTACTCATACTCGTATTGAAATACGAGTATACGTCCAGCTATATAATTCAAAGAAAGAAAATTGTTAGTTTGTGCAGTAAATAACAATATTGTTTAAAAAAGACTACTGCTTAACAACATTACAAAAAAAGAAATTTAGGAGTTCAATTTCGTATTTTATTCAATTTTGAAGTTACCAAAAATAAAGAACGCTACGTCGACTGGAGCTAATGTGGATTTTTAGGTTTTCAGAAATTTGATCCGACAACCGAATTCGTCGCATCGGGGCTTCGGCCTTCAAATCTTTAACCAACTTTTTCCACGCCGTCATCAGACCATCAAGCTTTACTTAACCAGGTGTTAAGTGACACAGACACTTTCACATAATATTTCTTAAATGTTTTTTAGCAGCACGGTTTGGTTTTGAGCAACCATGACAATAAAATTTATTGACATCCAAAACCACAGAGAGTTTGATTATTTAATTATGTCAGGTTTCTTCAATGTTAATGTGGTAGGTCAACTGACTGACAATGTTTTAACCCTCGGGCTGTCAGCTGTGGTGTAGCACATCAAGAGCTACATGGAAAGCGAAAATTAAAAAATATATCTTGGCACACCTATTTGCACAATCTGACTTCAGACTAAGCAGAATTTCTAAGAAAATTGGTTCTAGATGCCTATAATTAGACCAAAAAATATTAGTAGGTATATACAGCGTGAATCTACATCGATTATAGCAAAAAGGGTTTGAAAGAAAGTGATCTATCACATAACATAAACTAAGTTAGTTATACATCAGCTGTTATTCGATCGATTTTTTTCTTATAGTTAAGCCCAAAAGAGAAAGAATACATTAAATACACTTGTGGAAATTAAAACTGACTGCGACACAAACCGTGCCGTCAGTGCAGATTCATTCAGAATCTTTAGTATAAACTAAGCCTACTGAAATTTCAATTTGTCATAGACCTTGGCCTCCTAATTATTTATTTAAATCTCATTTCATTGAACTGCTAAGTTCACACTCTCCGGAATATCCGCCTACATTCGTGACGGAAAATTTTGACCTGTCACCATAATAAATTCAAGGTTATAATACCTGATATATATTGTGATATATTACAAGACATATTAGGCCTAACAGATAACATGCATAATTGATATGTTGTGAAGCTTTCAATATCCTTGTACTGTTTGCAATAACTGTTGTTCATTAGTTTAATTAATAAAGAAATAACTCTGGCGTACCGGTTTTGGTGACTTGCCCATAATCATACTTTTTAATACTATAAAACCGGACCTTATGCTAAAGGTTACACGATCTTTTTTTTGAACCTGCAAGATCCCACTGCTGGGCAAAGGTCTCTCCCAAACATTCCCATCGTTCCTCATCTTCTGCAAAAGTCCACCATTATCTCGAGTAGTATACCAGGTTATCGCACCAGCGTTTTTTAGGCCAGAAAGAGAAAAAATGCTAAAAACATGTTACAACATGTTTCATGTTCAAGTCGAGAGAACAATCGCCCTCAGTGATAAGGTACTCGATATTTCCAAATGTCAATATCTGACCCCTCAACCACGATCATTGCTGGGCGGGCAGCGGCCGGCCCAGAGGCGGATTTGTAAGTTCACCGTTTATGGTTTAATATTATGGGAGTTGACCACTCCCATAAAATTAGTAGGCTAGAGATCGGTCGTGGAGCCTAGTAGGGTCCACAGCGGCTTGATAACATCGACAATAGGTTTATGCTAGCCTTACATGCAACACCCTCACAATACACACTGTGGCCGCGTATTTAGAGTAAGGCCCGCATCACCTTAGGGTGAGGCTACATCAGTGCGTTATTAGTACAAATATATTACATTTCAATAATATCATATCATATTAAATAATCGTAATATAGCTAACTAGCGGCCGCCCGCGACTTCGTCCTCGTGGACTTAGGTTGAAAAACAGTTATTTATCTTTATAAATTGTAGCCTTTGTGTTATTCAGGTGCATAAGCTAAAAAATCTTCTAGTAGTTTTTACGTGAAAGAGCAACAGAGCACATCCAGACATACAAACTTTCGCATTTATAATATCAGTAAGATATAGCTAGTAGCACGAATTAATATATTTTGGATATATTAATAGCTTTTGGAAAGTAGGACGTAATGCGTTTATATTGGAGGGTTCACAATAAAATGTATAATAACATTTTTCATAGGGAAATAGTTTTTGACTGGAACAGTATCAGTAAAGTGACTTTAACTGCAGTCACGACTACGAAGGTACGTAATCAAATCTATCGATAACAAACAGGTCGCGCCCGCTATCGTGCCGACTTGATAACATTACAATACTTAATAAATGGCTGTTTGGTCCTGTCGACATTTTCCGCGCCCGAGATGAGGTCATTCTCAAATCAACAGCTTTTGTTAATCAATAGTTAATACAGTATGATTGTTCTACTTAGTGTTGTGTGTGTCACTCTGCCAAGTTTTTCTTGCTAGAAGTTACATGAGATAGATCGCATTCTATTTACAACAAACATACGAACAGCGGGATACATTAAAGGTACAATTCCAAGACGGACCGCAGAGCGCAAGCTGCAACCGCAGACTGCAAGCGACACTACTGGTTTCTATGAATCTTTATGAAAGTGATTCCAACCGTGGCCGCACTGCAGCGCCGCCCCTGGGAACAAAAGTGTGGCTTGCAGTAGGCGGTTGCAGTTTGCAGTCCGACTGGGAATTGCGACATGTGTGGGCTTTTATTTATTAACCTCTGCCACTCCGATTTCTGGCGCTAGCTTTAGAAACATGCTATTTATGGTTATCAGGGTCTGACACCCATAATACAAAATGTCTGACCCTCGTTTTTAGAAACATGTGATTAGTTACGTTTATCAGTCTCTGACACCCAAAGTACCTACAAGCTCGGCTTGGTTGAGGTCAGACGACGTGGGTGTTAGATATCGGTAATATTAGTTTAAAATAGGAGTAGGTCTTACGTAAACCAACCATTTCTAAACCAGTGAATAAAAGATCAATCAAAATGAAATAAGAAATCACTTTATTCAAATAGACCTGTTGCAGAGTACTTTCAAATCGTCGAATCTAATTGAACAAACAAAATATACTTCTATACAAAAAAAGGGAACTACAAAATTACTGCACTGAGATAAATGTGACTCTTCCACCGGATCTTAAAATTATCTCAAATAACATTACACTCCATTAGTATGAATATAAATTAAAATAATTATTCTTAAGTTTCAATCGAGTTTCGAGGGAAATTTTAGAAAAAGTTCTTATATTATCCTGTTCGAAGTCACAAAATTTCAATAACATCGGCAAAAGAATTAAAACCACCTAAATCTTTCCTAAGCACATCACTATTTCTCGTTCCAACACGGCCTTTGTCCCCACTATTGTTCTACCGCGCAACAGTTGCCGCCGATATAGGCTATTGAGTCGGTAACCTTACCGAAATTAAGAGCACGACATTCGGCACTGAGTTTATGGTGCGTGTCCATGGTACGGGGAAATTGTTGACAGATAGAAGTTCCTGACATAACTTAAGATACTACCTTCTTTATCACACAAAGAAATTAATTGAAAAAAAGAAAGATTACAGGGACTAAGGACTTAAGGACAGTAGCCTTATTGCTACAATTTTTAGGCAACAAAGAACATGGGAAAATGCAAATGCACTAGTCTAAAATGTTGCGGTTGCATGACCCCCTCCCCAGGTATAGTTCTGCTACAGGCCTAGAAGGCCCGGCCCGCCCATATCACGCTTTCAAAGTCAAAAGACAGCCTCTTACTCCGAAGAGCCCCCACAACAGTACTGCAAAACAAATTCCCTCGATATAACGATTATGGGAGCGGTCCCATTTCGGCAGGCAGTATGTGGCTAGGCTAGTTGAAGCTTCGACCGAAGCTTGACAAAGCAAGGCAAACTTATCAACCCCAATCCCGTGTCCTTTCCTAAGGACCACTCATCAATGTACCGAAGTTACACCCGAGTATCTGTGTTCACTAGTTTTAGCGTGAAACACAACAGAGACACAGATTACATAAGTATGGATTGAATGGAAACGCGCTCCAAGATCCGCCGTGAACTATCTACAGCGTGAGATCAAACGCTTGACTTGACCTTGAAGCGCGGCCACCCGAGGCAGTGGACATACTCGTACTATCAGCGCCATTGTCAGCCGATGACTGGGAGATAGTCGACTACGATATTAATTATAGTTCTTAAACCATTCAATGACTCGTGCCCGAAACTGACAGATGGGTTTTATAAGGACAGTGGTTCTCAAACAGTGTAGAGATGGTAAAGGTTTTTCTCCGTACGAAAACATTGAGATAACTTTTTAATGATCGTTGGCATGTAAAATAGGGATCGGCGGTAGTGCTTAATATCAAATTCACAGACTAGACTAGGCCAGCTAAGGAATCAACCGGAGACGACTGCTGAATTTTTGGAAGGTAAGCTCTGAGTGCTAGCATTTTTACCCACGATCAGTAGCTTGGTAATCAGGACAACCACCAACTGAGCCAAACATGTCAAATAAGTCAAGCCTCTAATACATGAAAACTCCATACAGCGACCCACAGTTGCACAGTAAGGGCACTGATTACGCCCATCACTAGTGGTCGACACATCACTAGTGTTCTGTGCAGCGCGCGTGCGCGCTGGCACTTACACACGGACTTTTGCACGGAGCGTTGCTTTTAATTTGTTTTATTTGAATTATTGGACAAACAATAGATTCTGTTTTAAGTCAACGAACGTGCCTTATTCGTCAACACCCTCAAATCCTTAACATGGCGACCGTCTAAATAAAGAAAACTGCAATCTTGGATTTTTTACTATTGGATTGGATCAGATGGAGCGCAGGCCTGTTTGAAGCAAGCTAAGAAAATCATCTTTCGCTGGAAGCAGAAAGGGAAGGCATTGCATGTTAGAGGTCGATCCAAAGGAAGTGATCGTTCCACATTTTTCCCTTTCCTTCTTTTATTTGTGCAAACGGTGTGTTCTCCCATCGAGGGTTGTGGTTGTGTAAAGTCAATAAAATACGAACGAATGTCAAAAGGATAGAGAAAAGTGACGCCATTTTATGTTCATTTTGCTAAGTGTCATTTCTCTTGTCATTCGTATAAATTTTCTGAGATAATTATTGAACAATTTTGAAATAATAAATAGGTACTATAATTATATTTGTGCCGTATTTTAGGACAAGAAATTATTTAATCGTTGGTCTGGTATGTTTTTATTGTTTTTATGAAATTTTGTCTTAACAAGTAATTTTTCCTTATTCCTTATATTTTAGACAATTATTTCACTATTTTGAGAAACCTTTGAGCACGTACCAAGTGTGATTGCAAGTACGTTTAACCCTACGTTATCCACTGTTATGTAACAACTTATCAATCCTGAATCCATTTCTTTTACACTCGCATTTAAGCTTTGTTGCTTTAAAGTGGCTGTTTGTGCTTTCCAGGGCTTTAAATACAACTAGATACTTAGTGTTATCAGTTTGCATCTTCCTGGATTACAATGAACTAAGCATATACTGGAGATTGGACTGTGGTGATCACTGGATTGACAGAAAGTGGACCGTAAAACGCAGGCTGGTTTGATGCACATTATACTTGCCTTGTTCATTGTTTCTGTGCTCAAGGGATAAATTGAACACTCAAAATGTCAGAGGAATTGGTAAGGTTAGTTAGAAAACGAGGAATAGTTAAGGGTAGACTTACTAAATTAAGTCAATACATAGAAACGATACGTAAAATTGACCCTAAAACGCTAAGTAGCGTACAAATAAGGGAAATTAGACAAAGATTAGACAAATGCAAGGAAATTAATACTGAATTCAACAATACACAGTTGAGCACATTTTTTGGCAAGGACACTACCAGCCGCACTACCAGTAGTGTCGTTGCCAAAAGAACGACACTACTGGATGAAATTGTACTGTCAACACAAGTAAATAGCAACGCTATTTTAAGAAATATAGCCCTTTATTTTTATAACTAAATAAAAGCAAACTTATTTCGTTTAGGCGCGATTGGTCCAATTCGCGATTGGTCCAATCGTCAAAAGATTGAAAATTTGCGATTAGTCCAATTCGCGATTCGTCCAATTCGCGATTCGTCCAATTCACGATTCGTCCAATTCGCGATTCGTCCAATTCGCGATTCGTCCAACGTTGCCTTTTTGAACATAATGTTGAGTTCTCAAAAAGTTGAATTCTCAAAATATTGAATCTGATACTGTTGAAAAACAAATGAATGCCGTAAAAACAAATGAACATCGGAAAAACAAATGAATGCCATAAAAACAAATGAACATCGGAAAAACAAATGAACGACGGAAAAAGAAGTGAATGCCATAAAAAACAAATGAACATCGGAAAAACAAATGAACGACGGAAAAAGAAGTGAATGCCATAAAAACAAATGAACGTCGGAAAAACAAGTGAATACCATGAAAACAAATGAACGTCGAAAAAAAAAACAAGATTTTTGTATGAGAAGCCTCTCAAACATTCATGTCATTTTCTTACGAAGTCTCAGTTAAAGGGTCGCGTTTTTACGCGCGTGAAAACGCGACCCTTCTTTTTTTTTTATTCGACGTTCATTTGTTTTCATGGTATTCACTTGTTTTTCCGACGTTCATTTGTTTTTATGGCATTCACTTCTTTTTCCGTCGTTCATTTGTTTTTCCGATGTTCATTTGTTTTTTATGGCATTCACTTCTTTTTCCGTCGTTCATTTGTTTTTCCGACGTTCATTTGTTTTTATGGCATTCATTTCTTTTTCTGACCTTCATTTGTTTTTATGGCATTCACTTCTTTTTCCGTCGTTCATTTGTTTTTCCGATGTTCATTTGTTTTTTACGGCATTCACTTCTTTTTCCGATGTTCATTTGTTTTTATGGCATTCACTTCTTTTTCCGATGTTCATTTGTTTTTATGGCATTCATTTGTTTTTCAACAGTATCAGATTCAATATTTTGAGAATTCAACATTTTGAGATTCAACTTTCTGGGAACTCAACATTATGTTCTAAAAGGCAACGTTGGACCAATTGCTATTTACTTGTGTTGACAGTACAATTTCATCCAGTAGTGTCGTTCTTTTGGCAACGACACTACTGGTAGTGCGGCTGGTAGTGTCCTTGCCAAAAAATGGTTGAGCATTGAGGAACTTTGCGATACAGATGCCGGAATAGAAGTAGAATTGAACGAAAGAGATGCTATAGAATGCCAAATTATGCACATTACGTCGTGTTTGCTAGATTTATTAGAGACGCTAGAAGTAAACGAAGGACGATGCCCGTCTGAATCTCAAGTCACAGCATGTTCTCACAATAGCAACTTTCAATCAATTAAGCTGCCTACAATTCAATTGCCAACCTTTGATGGTTCATACTTGCTATGGCTTGAATTTAGAGACACTTTTCAGTCGTTGATTAGTTCAAATTCATCAATACCGGACATAAATAAATTTCACTACCTTAGGTCGTCTCTTAAGGGCGGGGCCGTTGAAGTAATTAAATCACTAGAGTTTACTTCGGCCAATTTCGAGGTTGCGTGGGATTTATTGTGTTACAGGTACGATAATAAGCAGATACTGATAACTAATCACCTGAAATCATTATTTTCTATTAAACCAATAATCAACGAGTCCCATGATTCACTACGTCATTTAGTTGATAATATTTCCAAAAATTTGAGAGCCCTTAACACTTTAGGTCAACCAACTGACTATTGGGACTCCTTAATTATCTTCATGGTCACAGGAAAATTGGATATAGTGTCAAGCACAAAATGGGAAGAGCATAAAAATAGCCTCTCGAATCTTCCAAAGCTGAGTGAGTTCTATGCATTTTTGCGCAATCGGGCTGACGTACTGGAATCCACAATGTCTTTACGAGGCAACAAGCTAATGAGTAGTTTTAGTCCAAACACTAAGCGGAATAAAGCAATTGGTCCTTCTACCAATTCTTTTGTGGCTTCCACTGCAAATTTATCTATTTTTCTGTGTCTTTTTTGTCGTAAGCAAGGGCACCGCATTCATAATTGCATTAGTTTTGAAAAATTACCATTACAGGAGCGAATCCTTGAAGCTAAAAAATTGAAGTTATGTTCGAATTGCCTTCGTGAGGGTCACAGATTTTTCAATTGCTACCTTAAGCCTTTGTGCAAATTCTGCAAGAAAAAACACAACAGTCTCTTGCACAATAGTATAATGTCCACTGAAGACAAAACTGAAACTAGCTTACCTGTAGCGTCTAAATCTGCTTCAAATGTAGAAAATGTCTTTCCTTCGGTATCATTGTCTGCAGTGTCAATGGGCGAAGTACTGCTAAGTACTGCTATGGTGAAAATATATAATAAAACTAATAATCAGACTTATCTTGCAAGGGCGCTTTTAGACACAGGCAGCCAGTCTTCTTTCATAACGAATTCATTCAAGGAAAAAATTAAGCTCGCTGCTAAGTGTCCAGAGTCTTTGCACATACAAGGTTTAAACGATTTAGGCATTTGCATAAAAGAGAGTTGCACAATAAAGGTAAGCTCAAGTAATAATTCATTTAACATAAATGTTAAGTGTCTAGTAGTGCCTCGAATAGCAAATGCATTACCAAGCAGACCCGTAAATATAAATGAATTGAACCTCCCTAGTAACATCAACCTTGCAGATCCACATTTCCATCTGCCCTCTGAAATTGATATGCTTATAGGAGCTGATGTCTATTGGAACATAGTAGGCTGCAATCAAATTAAACTAGGTGTAGGAAAACCCATTTTACAGGAGTCTAAATTCGGCTGGCTGGTTAGCGGCCCAATAGGAGATGGTACTGGGAGCTGTCATCCGAACTTGAGTTGTAATTTTACGCAACAAATACATGACGATCTCGAAAGGTTTTGGAAGTTTGAAAAGTTACCTAATAGCCCTACAAATTTTACACCAGAAAAAATATTCGAGGGACATTTTGATAATTCACAGCGACATCTACAAAATGAACCCTTGTGGTGGGAAGGACCCTTCTTAAGAAGGGATCGTAGGCCATTGCCTAATCAGAAACTAAATAATTGCAAGGGCAAGGATAGGCTATGTGGTAGATTAATTGTTGACGGCACCAATGTAGGTGCAAACAATGAACTCGGCAAGGTTTTGCGCTCCTCTCGTGAATCTGTTGGTCAGTTACATCAGTTCCGAAGGTATTAGCTTTAAATTCATTCCTGCACATTCACTTCATTTAGGAGGATTGTGGGAAGCAGATGTAAATACCATTTTACAGGAGTAGTAGTAAACGCTTCCTAAACCTTCAAAGGGTTGGGCACACTGTTTGCTCAAATAGAAACTATCCTAAATTCACGTCCTCTCTTACCCTTATTTCCCGATCCTCTTGATCTCACCCTGTTAGCTCATGGTCACTTTCTAATTGGACGGCCTCTGATGTCGGTGCCTTCTTTTCTAGTGGACGGCGTGAAACCATGCCACTTACTGATAGAAAAACTACGTGGTGAATTCGGTCGAAGATGGAAGCGGGAATACATCGTAGAGCTTCAACAGCGAAATAAATGGAAGGAGCGCACTGCGAATCCAAGAGGCGGCGACTTGGTCAGAATCAAGTATGAGCAGTGAGCACACACTACCTAAAGGATGGCGTCTTGGACGAATAACCGTGATTCATAAGGGGACAGACGAAGAATGTAGAGTGGTAGACGTTATACATTACGAGGAACGATAAGACGAGCAATCTTACCCTTGTGCGTCTGCCCACTGAGAAAACAAGTTCTTGAAAGTTAACCCTTTCAAGCGGGGGAGGATGATTACGCCCATCACTAGTGGTCGACACATCACTAGTGTTCTGTGCAGCGCGCGTGCGCGCTGGCACTTACACACGAACCTTGCACGGAGCGTTGCTTTTAATTTGTTTTATTTGAATTACATATTGGACAAACAATAAATTCTGTTTTAAGTCAACGAACGTGCCTTATTCGTCAACACCCTCAAATTCCTAACAGGCACAATTAAGTGCTTTGGTGACGAATAGCTGCTGATAAAACGATACGATAGGTCAACAGCCGTACTGCTTCTCCATCCATACATACATGTACATACCATCCCGCTTCTCTCCAACGGGGTAGGCAGAGACCACTCAGAAATCCGGCACAGAAACGCTGAACTTTGAATAACCCCCATCTCAGCAATAAGCCCCACACCGTCTGGATTATTACACTTTGAGAAGCACTGTTAATTTCTGACCACTGTTCTGCCTACAGCCTTCGAAACAATAATTCTAAATAACTCCATAGTTATAAGTAAGTAAGGGTCTGCATCCGTTTGCAATTAACAAACAAGACTAAGTAAGGTCATAATGTGCATAATGGATTATAAATTATAATTTCTAAGCTAAACGCCCAGCAAAGGAAATCAGCTCGAAAATTACATTTGTTTTGACAGTACACTTCTGATTGATTATAGTTATTACTTGTTACTTGTAACACAATGGCTTTTCACGATTTATTGTTGAAGTCAAGGATAAAATAAATAATATCTCTACATCCTAGAGCTTACATTATTGTCTGCTGTCACCCAAAAAATACCTTGAAACGACACAGTATATCATGAAGGTGATGTCTCCATTCCACGTATGACCAAGAGAATCTTGAGAACAGAAGGTGCATGATAGGAATTCCTTGATCATAAGACTATGATAGTATTTTTGTTGCCGTGGTATCCACCTTGGACTTGACAGACCTGGTCGATTTCGACTTAGCCTATGACTATACTTGAATGATATCCAGGCATAAAACTGTGCGTGTGTTCTGCAGTGTGGTTAGATCTAAAAGGTGACTAACCACACATGCACATTTTTAAATCGGCGTTGTCTGCTAGCTATGTAAGTATAGTGTAAATTAAATAAATAAGAGGACGGACGAGAAATATGAAGTAAATTTATCCTGCTTTTTCATTGACACAGTGTTTTTCGTAAGCTATCTTACTACCCCAATAATAGATAATGGACGAATATTCATGAATGCCCTTCACATGTCACATTCAAAAATGAATAGATACTAAATAAATATACAATTCTGTCTATTCTTGCAATTCATGCATCTTTTAGATTTCTAGCGGCACGATTTCTTTCGTGTGTCAACAAGCCTTGAGATACAAAACCTTACATCTAGTTCCAAAGGTTAATTCATTCCAGAGCATTGTTGACCGAAATGGAAAATTGAAACATTTGCCTTCCAATATTTCATAACAGTTAGTAATGACTGCATAGCGCATAATTCGTCGATTATCTAATTCTTCAGTAGACAGGCCAGATCCTACGAATGCAGTTTTCCTCGAAGGTAAATTGGTGCGTCCGTTTCATACGTTGAGTATCGGTAGCGTAACACCTCGCTCTGATAGCGATGGACGTAATGGTATTTTTTAAATTACTGATAAGCAGCGTTGGGTTAATGAAACGATCAGTAATCTGTTACCGGTACTGGAACCGTTGTTGAAGAGAAGATCGAAAAGAATCCTTCAGAATGCTCACAGCAATTACAGAAACACAGAAAAACGAATTACAGAAAAATAAATTAGGTCAGTTTTATTCCCATAACCTCGGACGTCTATATAGATACATAGCCATGTTTTGGATTTTCTAGCAATCTGTACCAATCAAATCAAACATGCAAATCACAGGTTTTTACAAATATCTTACAAATACTGAAATATAAGCACCTTTTCACAGAAACGTTTAGGGATTGTCTCTACATGAGCTTTAGCCGCGTTAGTATACGAGTATAATAGTGGATTAGCAGGTACATACTTAATGCCAATCATCTTTATAATCTCTATACTTATAAAGAACAAAAACTTTGAATCAAATGATCTACAAAGAAAACTAGTGAGGTCGCAATGTGTTAACAACGCTTCCTCTTAGTTGCTTAACGCTAGAGCGCATGCGCCGGAATACGTCACACGCGATGCGCACGGGCAACAATTCCACCAAATCAAACCAATATCAATCCTACCCATTTGTATTAAGACTCTTTTCATCTGCACATGCAATATACATGCTTTCATAACGCGTTATCGAGTGAGTTTTTGCGTTAAATATGGTGTCAATCATTTAGTCATAATATCCGATGGCTTGAACCTAGAGAAGGAAACAATAGATCTTGTCTTGAAAGGCTTTCAACTTAATTGATATACGTCTTAATTCGCGGATTAAGATAAAGCAAATCTGGAAATAAAAAGCTACAGACAAATGGAAGCTTAATCTTTAGATTAAGTTTCGATTTTATCAACATTACAGGAAGCTCAGGGGATTTAAATTTAAGACAACGTGAGAACCACTTTCGAAATTCAAAGTCCCATAAATTTGATTACTGTAACTCGATTTACGGTCAGTTACCCACAGTCTGTATGGTAAATAACTGTATTTTTACACCAGAATATTTGGACGCGCAAAATGCACCCACTTGAAAATTGTTTCAGAGATAAATGGTCGCTGATTAGAAAGGAGAATGCGCATTTTAATTAACACCTTTTTAAGGTGCTTTTCGAATGAATATGTTATAACGGTAGTAAGACTATTTACTATTTGTCTGTTACTGAAAATGTTTTCATAGTCAACTACGGTAGCTGTTTTTGTACGAAAAAATCTGTTACCGTCGTTTTTTTTTCAACCGCTATTATCCGGCATAACAATCGTTTAATATAGGTTAGTAAAATTAAATCAAATGCCGAATATAGTCAAAAATGTCAATTGGAATTTTCAATAAAAATTACAAATACGAGAAAATATAACAGAATATCTGCACACTGCTTCCTTTTGAATAGGAGTTCTAATCTCAAAAAAAAACAAATTTGGATGGAGAGTCAGCGTTTGGAATAAAAGTGAATACAAATCTGCACTTAAAATGTGTTTTTGTATTAATATTCGGTAAATTCAAATACCTATATTTCGTAATATCTGTATTGTTCGCCCATCTCTGAAATGTTTGAGTTGTAATTTTGCTTTGGTTAAACAATCATGGATGTTGCTTGAACTATTCCAAGACATATCATCAAAGAAGACAGAAAACCTTTTCCGCAGCAGCATTCCTTGCCCTAATGTTATCCAGGAAGAGGTGTGAGAGTGATTTTTAGAAAAGTTTAGATCGTCGGTGCTAATCACAACATTTGCAGCAAAACAATAGTTGAAAGAAATTCACCCTCCCACGACTGGTAGGCCGGACAATTTCACATTTTAATAACCGCGCTATCACGACGAGCCATCACGGAAATGTTGCTATTGTTCAAAACACTATTTTTAATTACGAGGTTGCCGTAAGCGAAATGCTTTGAAATTTGACTTTTGAATTGTGGGTTCAGATTCGGTTCAACAAACGTATGCGTAGTTCATACATTATCATATAGCGTTTTGTTGATAAAGTACCGAACACACTCATTAAAAAGCTTTTTGCAACATTTAAGAAATGTATGATGATCATTGTGTAATAAGAGAACGATTTAGTGTGTGTGTGTTTAGGTGTTTATTGTGTAGTGGTTTTGTGTGATTTAGTGTCGTTCCTCCCCAAAGGTGAGGTGAGGCCTGTGCTCAGCAGTGGGACGTATATTGATACGTTTATGTTATGTTATGTTATGTTAGTGTGAAAGAAGACATTGTTTTGATCACACGGAAAGAACGGATGAAAGGCGATTAACAAAACTGATTTATAAGGCGAGGAACACGACACTGAAAGAAAATGCTTAGAAGAACTTCTCTTGGACAATGATCCGCAATGAACCCAGGTGTTGGAGTTGAGGTGAGGTATGTGCCCAGCAGTGGGACGCTTAAAAACTGTTGGTTGTTATCGTCTGTTATACAAAACTTAAAATCCTGATATAACTATCATTCGATTTGATAAATAAGAAAATAATGTAAAATCGAAGCGAATTCTCTCAGTTACATTGTAAACCATTACTCAAACCGCTCATTGTAGTCGTAACTCATTTCCATAAGTACCTGGTTCAATTTCAACTGCTTTATATCAGTCAACTTTGCAATCTACAGAAATGGAGAAAAATTAATTGCAATCTATCAATGCCTGTGGATACTATCGTTATAATCTCATAAATAACTATTCAATTTACTATTACAACATGCATAATTTTATGTAGATGTCCGAAGTGACTTGTGAACAATCTGTCGACATAATTTTCTAATTGATAGTACCTGCCTTGTTTGAGCGCCTTGCTGTAAGTTGTACTAACACCTTTCATTGGTAATAGGTAATATGAGTAATGCTAGCTTGCAAAATAAATAAGCGGCTGAATATTTATCACAAACTGAGAAGAGACAGTGAATTTATAAGAGTTGCTCTAATGATATAGTCATCTGTGTAAAGTGATGGGTACGGGTTGGGTTTAACTAATATCTGTTGATAAGTTAATTATTAACAGATAAGTAGAATAAAAGAAAGGCTATTAAACAACCTTGAAATATAAGTAAATACAATATAATTATATAGGGAAGTAGCTTTTATTAAGCATTGTGAAAGCCTCAACATAGATTGAGCCTGCAAAACTGTGAACCCTGTGTGTTAATCATAAATACTTAGTCAGACCTAAGTTGACATTGCTTCTAGTTGGTATACTACCCCTGTTTTTGAAATATTCAGTCGGTCTGCATCCAGAAAGTCTTCATTATCTTTAAGGCTGTCTTCCCCATGTATTCCTAAAACTAACCATCTGTAGAGACGCCTTGGCTAAATAAAAGCCCGAATATCTTTTCATCAAATCAATAGCAGCTTCATGCCAAATAAAGTAAAGTATGCCTTAAGGGCACATTTTCGAAGAAAAAACTTAAGTTGGTAAAAGTTGACATATCGGCAGCTAAAAGTAGAGCACGATTACGCCACACAAGTCCACAAAATGGAAGTAAACTCCGTACCCACTTTTACTGAGCGCACAATTAAGAAATCTCTTTTGAATAAGCCCTTGCACTTAAAACCCCGAACTCACCTCGATACGATATGTCGTAATGGCAATCCTGTAGGGGCGTTAGCACACTGGCGTAGGCGCAGAATACTCGTCGGTCGACGCAGGAAATGTAGACATAGCTAATTATGTTTTATGAATAATACCTGGGGGGCTAAAACAGCAACATTTTAGATGATTCATATTATGAATCATCTAACTGACGTTTCATCTAGACCGCGGTCCGTTTCGAGTCAAAAGTGAGTAACAGCGCGCTCACACGCGTCCCGAATTGATAAATTGTATGAACGTGAGCGACGTCAGCGCGCTATTACTCACTTTTGACTCGAAACGGACCGCGGCCTAGATGAAACGTCAGTTAGATGTTTTCATAATATGAATCATCTAAATGTTGCCGTTTTAGCCCCCCTGGGGGGCTAAATGTTGAATCATCTAAATGTTGCCGTTTTAGCCCCCCTGGGGGGCTAAAACAGCAACATTTTAGCATTTCATATTATGAATCATCTAACTGACGTTTCATCTAGGCCGCGGTCCGTTTCGAGTCAAAAGTGAGTAATAGCGCGCTGACGTCGCTCACGTTCATACAATTTAACAATTCGGGATGCGTGTGAGCGCGCTGTTACTCACTTTTGACTCGAAACGGACCGCGGCCTAGATGAAACGTCAGTTAGATGTTTCATAATATGAAATGCTAAAATGTTACCGTTTTAGCCCCCCTGGTTTCAGACTCAGGTTTACCTCGGTGGCTGATGAAAAGGGAGTTCACAATGTTGTGTTTATCTGATTTTTAAATCAATTTTTGAAAAAATCTCTTTGACTAACATGTTTTCGTGCATTGTCAGTGAGATTTGACGTGGGTTCCAAATTGGAGCTCAATTGGAAACGGGGAAGTAGGTCAATTTCAACTTATAAGAATAATATAGGCTGAATTATTTTGAAAACCAACTAGATTGATTACCGGGGAAAAAGTTTTTTTTCAAACTAAGGAGGTATGCAGTTTTGGTTTTTGCCAAAATTGGCCTAAAGCTCCTTGGAGCATTTTCTATATTCCTCATAGTTTAGGATTTGACCTATCACGCTTAAAAATTCAACCTGTACAGCAAAAATAAATACATAGCTTAGAGTTTAATTCTTGTCAAAAAAATAACTGAAATATGGGGGCAGTTTGAAGAACTATTCAAGCCGCCAGTGTGTCAGCGCCTTATACGAGTTCAAAACGCACATTCTCTTTAAAACCTGATT
The DNA here is from genome assembly GCA_950022985.1 of Udea ferrugalis. Classification (NCBI taxonomy): domain Eukaryota; kingdom Metazoa; phylum Arthropoda; class Insecta; order Lepidoptera; family Crambidae; genus Udea; species Udea ferrugalis. Next base: position 5,326,830 of record OX465520.1, read on the forward strand.
GTAGGGAATGTTTTTGATTTGAGCCTGTCACATTTTGTTGGTAGTACCAACTTGTTTACCTATTATAAAATTAAGTTACCTAATACATCCGAATGGTTTGCCGAGAGTAATTAATACAATTAAATAAAAGAAATAATAAACGAGTGAGAGACCTCGCCGGCGTGATTGGATAGGTAGAGTGTACTTAATGGTATGAAAAACACTACATTACAACAACAATACTACACTACAACAATAACAAGTTTTCTTCCTCGCGCAATGGTTGACTGCTAAAAAATGCCTTTAGGCATTAAGTCCGCCTATTGTAATTATGGAATAAAGATATCGTACGTAAGGCTCTTGCCGCCATGAATGTGGCATAAAGGCCGGCGATTCTTGATCCGAATGACATTGCACGTTAAGATAGCCTGTGGCATGATGGTATGTCTCTCATCCTGTGGCAGATTGCTCGCGCCTTCGTGGAGGTCAAAACATGTTTTCATACATTTGCACGTTTTCATCTTTTTGGGACGAGTACAAGAGCGGGCAGGGTGGCGAAGGCAAAAAGAGTTCCAGAAGTATGAAGAGATTACTTCATTTTACCATTTTGTGCCCTTTGGGGTAGAAAACCAACGTTCGTGGGGTACCGAAGCACACAAAATGTATCCTAGCGCTTCCATAACGCCCAAGCTAGCCATTACGGGCGCTAATGATTGCGACACAGTCCTCGACTATTTGCGGTCATTAACGCTTAACATGTTTGTATTATAAAGATTATTATTATTATTGTGTTGGTACATGTTCAATTCACGGGTCCATGGGGACCCGGTCCTTTGAAGCTTGCGTGGGGCCGAAGCCAACACGTAGAGGCTTTTTGGTACCATATACTCTAATTTGAAATGTGTACATCTGCCGGGTTTTGTCTCTTGATAAATAATAAATATCTACCCAAAGACAACACCCGGCAAATGCAAGGACTATTGTACAGATAGTAAAAAAGCAATATTATTATTATTACCTCGTTCAACGAATCAGCATTGCCATCAAACAAGGTAATGTTTCAAGCATTATACAGACTTTACTACGGGAGCACTTATTTCAAGTTTTTCTATTATTGTTTGCAATAATTTATAGCTGGATTTTCTATTTACCCAGGAAAATAGTAAGGACTTTTCTAAACCCTCTTTGGCAACACCATAAAAAAGGTTTCCTGACACGGACAAATCTAGATACTCTCATAACTCCATCATATGTTCGTTATTTAAAAAAGCTTTTTTTTTTAATTAACGAATTCTTATGCCGTAATAATTATAATATTATTAATGTCTAGTTATTTTTCTTGGGATTAAACCTAGGTGTAATCTAGGCATTATTAATGTTATAATATAAATAAACACATAACCAACTGACAGTGCTAAATCGGTATTGTTATGCAGTTTTGGTATTATCCACACGGGTCACAGGTCAATTGAACCAAATACCACAGAAATCAACTAAGTCTAATGCAGGTAATTTTATCTCTATAGTCCACTTACCGAATCCTAATCTTGGCTTGTAAAATATCTAGAAGGTTCAATTATTTTGATTTTGTGGTTAACTAACTTTTGATCTGACTCTCATTTTCCTTCCTTACTATTCCCAGAAGACCAGCCTCCTCCTCTTTCCAAGAGTTTTTTAGTAGGTCAGGTTAGAACATACATAAATTAAGGAATTTTATTCTGGCATTAGAGATAGTGCATTATCATCTTACTAAAGATAGGAAAACCAGAAAAATACATTCAGGCATTTTTAAGGTATATGCCTTAACATTGGTGAAACAAACCTGGTAAAATATACCAGAAAAAATGTCCAGACTGTTCATGGTCTCGGTAGCACAGTGGTTAGTGTAGTCGCCCATTTTGTGAAAGACGCGGGTTCGATTCCCGCCTTTTTTTTGAAGCCAAGAAATCGTTTTCCCGTTTTCCTATCGTACATAATTTTTCTAAAAATATTGTAGAAACAAAACAATGATTAGCTTGATGATATGATCACAAAACCAGCCTATCATATAAATAACTACAAAGTAAATCTCAGCTCTCAATTGCGTAGTGAATAAAAAACGCATAATTTTTCATATTGCGCCTTTCATTGTTACTTAATAAAGTGATTATAATTGCGCAAAAAAGTGTATGTATCAAAGGAGGCGTAAACGGATTCGCAGCTTGTATTTATGCTTACGTGTATTAATAGTGTATCACATCTATCGATACTTTTGATAGTAACTATCGAGTTTCTCAGCGTCGAAGTCTTCTAGAAGAAGATGACACCCGAACAGGTGGTAGAGTCACATTGTGCTTATCGGTCTTGTTTTATAAGCACTATTCACTATGTTTTTGACTTAATTGACCTTTCTTATGTACTTGTAAAAGTTTATGTGAATAATGGATACTATTGTGACTATTTTATGAAAAAGTATTATTGGCATTATAATATCGATATTCGAATTTAAAGTAATGTAAAAGTAAAGTATTAATATAAGTAAGATTTGCAAGATTGACTATGACTATGTACCAATATTATCGAAACTACTACTATATAAATGAACTGGCATCGGTTATATTTTTCGATTATTCGATATGAGAAGTATTACTTTTCACCAATACTGTTACAAACTATTGTCTATTGATAGTATCGAATTATCAATAGACTATCGATATTTCATACACTAGCAACTCTAATTAAAGATATGCGCCTGCGCGTCCGAATCGCAGCGCGAAAAATACCACTTCCTATTTATTTTACCTTTTTATTATACAAGAATCTCGGGGAAAGTACGGCGGAATTTTTTTGTTTTATTTAATTATTATTGTAGCTGCAGTGACGTGTTCATGAAATTAACTGACTAATAACATTGGGACATACGTATATTCCAAAACTCTAGGTTTTTTGATGGAAAAATCAGTGAGTAAACAGTTTATTTGCGGCGAGTGTGCCCTTTTTAGGAAATCATTTGGTTAGTAAAAAGTGATGGTTCATGTTCAAAGGTGGACTTTACACCAGAGCGGCCACTAAGCTAGAGGAAAAGAAAAAAAGGAACATTGAATATCTTTCACTTTGTTACAAACAAATTGTTACACAAAAAAATTTGGTAGTTACTAATTCAACACAAATAAATGTAATCTATTCCAACTTAATGTGATTAGATTTAATAAAAACTTGCAGAATATATACTTAAACTATGTAAAAGTTTCCTTCTAAAATAGCGCTAGTACCTAACAACTTATTAATTCAATGTTTTAATTTGGTTCATTTCAATTTGAATTTACTAACCCCCTTATTCATAAAAACTTAAACAGCTCTTATAGAACACGATAACTTTTGTATCGCTTTGTCACTGTCATTCTTGTTGCTGCCGCCATTTGCGAGTAAGTGACAGAACACGTCAATAGCTTAAACAATGCGTTAGCGTTGCGTTCGTTTTTATGAATAAGGGGGTAAGTATTTATTCCACATTCACTAGCGCGTTTAATATGACTATCAGCTTCGCAAATTTGACACCGCTATTTACTTAGTTAAAAAAATAATTAAATCATTCATTCAGCAAGTTTATTCAAAAATCAAGTTAATTCGTGTAGAAATCACATTCCTTTCAAAAAGTAAACTGCATTGGCATTCTTTTGTTCATTTGCATAATTATTGACTATTTTTAAATGTCTTTAGCAAACTTCTGAAAAAGGAACGGGTCCAAAAAGGATTATTTATGTGCAGTTTAATAAGCCTTTTACTTTCACCATCTTCTATAAAATTCAAGGACAGAGTTAAAAAATACTAGCCTTTTTGCTTTGCTGAATTATTAATTATGTAAATTAAGTAAGTCCTAAATTAATGTTTTTGTGTTATATTATCATAATAGAATGACAAATGATAAGTTTTACATGGGGTCATCTGTGATACGGATTTTAATTATTTTGAAAAGTGAATTCATTGCAAATGTTTAAGGAATTTGTAAAGGTTGTCAATGGTTGCGTGGGAACCCCTAAGTATGCTACAGTCACATGTCTACATTAGCGTGGGCTTTGTTCAGGAATGGAACCACAACATAATAATGCTCACGACCAATGATATTTAAAAGAGGTAGACTTGATATGTCGATATGTCAGTACTGATGCGATGTCGAAAATTGTCCCCTAGCGTTCGTACGTACCTATAATTTGACCGTGTGTACAAGATAGAATGATTATTTACTAGAGCGTAAACGAGCGTTTTTATTATAATATCATTGCTCACGACTGTATCCTGGAAGACGGCACCGACGTTTACCGCCATAGTAAAGGGTGATCCATTCTGGCCACAGGGGTGTGTGTGTGTGTAGTAAGAACCTATTCAGGTTGCTTGTGTTTTGTATCCTTGTTTTCCATCACCGGATAGTTAAATTTAAGTTATTCAATTATCACACAATAAGTGTTCCCGCCAGATCTAAACTCTTGACCATACGGCCGGTGAGCCAGAATACTTCACGACGCTCTGTTAAAATGATGATGAATGGATTCTGTCATAGTCAAAGTGCAGTTAAATCTGCATATTTTACCACGGATGCCATGATTAAATCGCAGCATGGCAATGGTGTACCAACCGTTAATTAAACCTCAGTTAGTTAACGTAAAATTGACCTTGTCAGCTTGAGGTCACGAGAATCAATTTAGTTAGTAATTCAGTTTCATGTTTAGAAAGAGCTGTTTACGCGGAATTCAGATAGACTTTGAAGTAGCAAGAAGTTCATTAGTGATAACTTGAATTGGCAACGATATTAGCTGCACATGCCAAGTCAGGACATAAATGGACGACTTAGCGACCCCAAGCGAAATAAAGTGTTTTGCAGGGAGTTCTTTACTACAGCAGGAGAAAGAAAGAAGCCATTTACTGTCGCAGATAATAATCACAAAAATAAAGAGATAGAAAAGACCTGTTAGACATTTTTTGTTTTAATGTGGCAAGGGCATCTGGCTCAGATATGCTGCAACGGTCAAAGACCCGAGCAACCCTGGTTATCAGCCAGCACCTTCTCTTACAGAAACATCCTACATACGAGTATTTTGTGTGAGGAGGCACTTTTTTAGAATTTAATATGGCCTACATACCCTGTTGTGACAGTACTCTGCCAAAAGTTTCATACGTTTGCATGTAAACATCAAACTACTGGTATCGTTTATTTCAATGCATCATGAAGTTTTTTTGTGTGTATTTATTACGGCTGCAATTTTTTGACATACCATAAAGGTATACATACATACAATTTATTGTTCATGTGATTAAGAGCTGCGGATTTTGTTCAATAAAATAAAACTTATAATAAAAAAGTGGTTTGCAGGGTGATGACGAATACAATGATATACAAACTTACTTGGTTTTCTTAGTCATTTCACATTATTGAAAGGTGCATATAGACAGGGCGTGGTGTTCCCTAAATGAGTCAACATGACATTTAAAACTATTCAGGGACAGAAATGACTCACTTCTGGGGATACTTTGTAAAGCCGTTAAAAACGAGCTAATTAAATTTATATCCACTAAGCCAAGGCACTCAGATCTCACTTCAGATAACACCTGTGACGAATTTTGCTATCAACAGCAATTTAGTTTGTGGATGGGGTACAATAGACCGTTAAAGTAATAAAAGTAACAGGAATACTGCAACTATTTTTAGTCGGCATTTTATTTTGATCAAAAAGCTGATCAGATATTTATTATTTAATCTTAGAAGTCTTAAGCGGAAGACTATTATTCGTTTTGAATGTAATAAATAACAAACTAGACGAGTTTATCGGCATTATATCGTGTAATAACGTAGGTTAGCTTCCATCAACTGTGTGAATTGTATAATTATGAAGATACGTTGACAGAATAAGTTGAGTTGTAAAAGTTTCCTCTTTTACGTCTGCTCAAATTAGGTTACAAGTCGTGAATCTTGATCGCCAACAAAGTGCAATATTCGATTGGTAGATAATGCAGTAGCAGGTCGGCAAAATAATAAATAAAGGAAACTGGAAAACGACTAAATTGACGTGTCTATTAATTTTCTAACAATAGTGCTTATTAAAAAAATCTGCCATGCTTTTTTTTCGTAATAAAACATTCAATGACAACTTTTCCTTAAGGTGGAGCACCTGTCAAGTCCAACGTAAAAAAACTGTAACACGGTCAGTCTGCGAGGTGCTGTGACGTAACACCAACGGTACAACGCGGGCATAGCTATCCGACGATAGCAAAAGTGTCTGCCGACCCTGGCGCCCCCCCACTAGGAGGGGGAACCACTTCCAACTCCCTTCACCTTCGCGCCGCGCGCCGCTCAGCACGACCAATGACCGCCCGCCTCGAACCGGCGAAAGGTTTTATATACAACTGGAATTTGCGAAGTCAAATTGCTATAAGTCAAAATATAGGGTAGTCGGACGGTCCAGTCGTCCGGAGGTGCGCGTGCGGCGGTTTTGTGCGTCAACGTTTTCGAGTCTTCGCCGAGCCAATGCTCAGGATCTTAGTGCCTATTTAATTAATCGATTTAGAGGCCAAAGACTTTTTGTGTTACCATGGGGTGCAGTGCGAGGTACTGTTTATTGGCTCTAGCCTTGTGTCTAGTGACTGAAAATGCGATCGGTGTGAGAGTGACGCCTAAGAGAAAAAAAGGTAAGTCAAAAATATGTTTTTTTGAGATAAGCGAAATTTTGAAAATATAAATCTTAGTAAATTATTTCAATATCAATTAAAAAAACCTGTTAACGGCACTAGTGGCTAAGGGTTCTAAAATAATAAAGAATACTTGAAAATATTAATTTTTTTCAGAGAACTTTATATTTTCACTTTCTAGTAAACCCAAAAGATAGCATATCCATTACAATATTCTAGGCCTAACTTACAGTTTTTGTTAAACTCCAAGCTTAGAATTAAAAATCAAATTATTTGCCTCTACCTCTAACTTTGAGAACGACCTATTCCTATCCAATACCAAAAACTAATACCAGTGGTATTTGTTTATGATCGTAATTAAATTCTATTCCGGACGAATACCAAATTTTAAATATTTCAATGTAGTTTTGGTATTCGTCCGGAATAGAATTTAATTACGATCATAAACAAATACCACTGGTATTAGTTTTTGGTATTGGATAGGAATAGGTCTTGAGAACTCATTACCTAAAAGTCAACTTAAGTTAAAGACAGAGTAACTGACTTGACATTCAGGTCTGATAGGTCAACCATAAATCATGTAGAGACTAGCCAATCATTTAAAGAGGTGCCATTTATTTACAAGAGCAATTTGTTGCCCTATCAATGTTCACATAGCAGTAATAATGTTCCATTGCAGTAATTTTAATTCTAACCCCACTCGAAGTATGACCTTAAAAGGACAAAAGTACACCTTTAATAATGTCAAATTCCTCATGTGCACTAATTATTAAATCCTTAGCAGTTAAAAGAACTTAAAATGCAGTTTTTATCATACCTGCAGGTTTATTAATTAACACATTCGTACTCAGACTTATCTCTACCTCTCATAAAACCTTATTTGCTGCATTATTATTATGTACAATTAAATGAACAATGCAGTTGTGTAAAATACTTGCACATTTATTTATTAACACATACTTTGAACAAACTTATCTCTTCCAAAAACTTGTTGGCTTGTAGTTTTAACTTACAATCAGTCAAGTACCGCAACAGTTATTTTTATACGTCGAACAATCAATCAGTTTTATTATGCCAATTACATATGTATTGTTAGGATCTTAGAGTCAGACATACTAATTACTTGCCTCAACTAAATTGCTGAAGTTGAATTATAATCATATTAACCCAATTGAAATGATTGTCTTAACAATTCTCTTTTTTGTGAGTTAGCACACAAATCAGACCAAGAGTTTTGAATAGTTCAGACTGATTTTTGAATATCGAAAATAAATAAAAAGAAAGATTTGAATTTTTATGACATTTTTAAGGCAATCGGTAAAACTCCAACAACTATAATCACTGAAGTAGAGTCAATATTTTCCACTAACAAAGTCTTTATAAAATAAGGTTTACTACAAATAAATGCAAATTTAAACAATTTGTCATTTAAATATTGAACGACCACGTGAACGAGAATTTCGACTTTGCAATATGCAATTTGCCAAGAAACTGCAATGAACAGATGTAAAGTAACATAAAATGTACCGGAAGTTGTAACTAGATTATACCTTTTAAGTCAACCTGTATATTGTCCTATTACTAGGCAATCGCCTGTTACAGATTCTAACGTGTTTCTGAGCCTAATCTGGCCAACTTTAAGATTATTTTATTCACCAAGTGGACAGCCGTTAAATACAAATATACATCAATAAACTTTACAAATACTTTAAGCATTCTAGTTTCGGGATTCGTTTAATTTAAAATGCTTTGTGGGTAAATGATTATTGTTGTTCATGAAAAAATAAATTATTGGATGAAAATTAATTATTAGGATTGCTTTTCTTATTATTCCATCTTATTATTCAAATTGGCGAAATTTTAAATTTTGACGTACTTTTTCTTTACGTTGACAACTATAAAAAATGTGTTGTAACAGTTTTTAAGTATATTTTTTTGGCAATACCGCATCATGTTTTACTGTCATAATAACAATCTATTACCTTGAATTCTGAATTTTTGTTTTTTGCAGTAAAATTCGGACATGTAACGGCATTCCTTAAAAGGTTAACAACTTTCTTCATCTTGAATTCTGAATAAACATAATTTTCACTAAAAATGTAACTGACCAGACTTTATACGAAACACCGTTACACGAATTTAGACCGTAATTTTAATATGTGCGCAGTCAGTCACCTTGACACAAACATAGTTCTAATTTTATTTTAGACTTTTTGTACCAAAAGACAGGCATCACATTGTTTCACCTTTTTTAGGTACTTTTTTCATCAAAAGCATTCGTTTTTCAAATTCTAACAATGTCATAATGGAACTTTATTGTATCTAAGTACCGTTGTCTACATCCAATCTGCACGATTTACTTTTCATGAAGTAGAGCAGTGGGCTAAAATAAGACTAACAAAACATTGAAATCAGTACAAAAATACTACAAAGGATAGGAAGGGATAGTTTTTTACATTCAAGATCGAACTGATAAAACGCTGTAAGTGGCCAAATTCCCGGACACTAACTTGAGAATGAAGTTTCAATAAAAACTGGTTACATCATTTTGCGAAACGCTCCAAAAACGCAAACGCTTTCGCAATGTGTAATCGTTTCAAAATTTACATACTTATTTCCTGGCTTCATACAAACTTACTCGTAATTGACTGACTCATCGGCTTGAACGGTAGTTACCCTCTTTTTTAAGGGCGTGGGTCAAGAGTTCGATCCCTATCTAGGATAAATTTCCATGCTTAGTTCGGGGTTACATGGCCTCCGACTTATAATCATCAGCCATTTACGGTGGGGATAAGGTAATTGATTTTAAATCTATGTAAATTGAAATAATAAGTGAGTTAAATTCATTCGAAATTTCTCATCGAAATCATAATTTTGCAGTGATGTCACTTTTTCGTGGCTTATTTTAGTGTCTAAATAGTAGGTATCTAAATTAAAGGCCTATATATCATAGCATTATATGTAATTTAGCAAACACCTAATTACACATAAATACCAACGATGTCTTAATTTTTGTTTCCTTAAACCATTTTTAAAATATTCTAGATCGAATTCCGCAAGATCTAAATAACCTTATAAGGCATGAATCTAACGTGTTTCCCGAAAACGGTAATTTTTGCCATTACAGCATTCTCCTTCTCATTAGCCATAGGAAGGTTAGGAAATTAGCAATAGCGATTTCTTAAGTTCCGTTGTTGTTATACGACATCCTGTGACACTTAAAGCTTAGTAAGTTAATTGAGTTTTTGTAAGATAACTTGCAAAGCCGGTTCAGAGGCACATTTACATAAGATATGTAATAAATGAATATGACGTCACAAGCGCACAGTTTCATTCATAACCACAACGGAATTGGATCGAAAACGAGTTTTTTTTAGTGAGATCGTTGATATTAAAACATTCTATGACACATTAAAACAGTAACTATTACCTGGTTTTGCAAGTATTTTACCGTTTTGGTTTACTTATACGATTATTTATTGTTTAATTTCGGTTTAATAAAATGGTCCTTTCCAAAACAAGTAATTCTTTTGTTTTTCATAAGCAATTCCGCAATTTCTGTAACTGCTGATTTATCCATGGATTGCTTTAGTAAATGTCATTCCAACCTTACTCTAAATGTCAAATGACAGCAGTAACATTAGTATTACTAAATAAAACATGGAGGTTTCGTATTTGCCAGTACACTGATATATCAGTTGGTTCGTTGAAACTCAGCATGATTTTGATTGCTCAGAATACGAACGAATTTGAGTGAAACCTAATTGGCAACTATATCTTAACGAAGTGGCACTTGGTCTCAAATTACTTCAGCAGTTTTAACACAGAAAAATCATAACGGTAAAATCTGTTGGATTTGTCCGTGCTTTATAGCAACATGAACATTTTAAAAAATACGTAAAATTACCTCAAAAAATTCCATCGTTTGTAGTACTTATCAACAGGATGCACATTTTATAGTTAGTTGGTAGTCAATTAGTTATTTTATGAACAGTCACATTCCAATAGCATTTGATAGAACGACGTCTGTCGGGAGAGCTAGTTAAGCTATAAACTAAGCCTCATTTGCCATTGATGCGTATTTTTTTGATAGTTTAGTCACGGACGTAAAAGGGAGACGGACGGAACATCACACTAAAAAAATGAGAAGCATAAGCTGCTACAACTTCGTTTGTTGTACAGGACCTGCTACACTTACACAAACACACTAGGTGCGACTAACTACGCCATTTTGCTCCGTGTGACAATGACACGTGCTAGTCACGCACACACCTAAACTGGCAGCTGATAATATGCTTCACTCATGATAAGACGAGGTGACGTCCGTCTTTCTTTTACGTCCGTGAGCTTAGTATAGAATAGCAGTAACTTTTCTGATATCTTATTTATTGAAATTCAAAATCTGGCTCTAGCACAGGCTCTACTCAGCTTTAAGCTGTATAATTACTCATTTGATGATGATCCTGTTGGAAAAATCATCCACCAGGTACGGCTATTATCGATTGGCAAACTGTGATTTAAAATCCAACTGGTTTGAAAAATATTTAGGTATTAGCAAGACATGAGATTGACATCCGGATTTTATTGGCTCAATACCTGTTCCGAGCTTGCAATTAGGCACAGTTAGTTATTTAAACTAGCAAAATGTATTCCAATTTTGTAATCGATTTCATTCGAAACGAGTTCTGCATGACAGTTATCAAGATAGATTTTCATGAATGTACCAAATGAACTCAACTTTAACGAGAAAATTGGTACGAGAGATTGAAGCAAAGGATTGCGTCGTGGCCCAGTGGTTCAACACTCCGGCGTCGAACCGGTCAGTCCCGAGTTCAAATCTGGCCGGACCGTCCACTTTGTGACAAAAAATTTGCGGTTAACTCTCCGGGGAAGGAAAACGCCGATAAAAAACCCAAGCGGCTCAGATAAGGGCCTCGCCCCTTACCACGGGTGATGTGGGCTCCTGAGTGTTTCGTTCAGCAACAATCATTATTTCAGAGTGCCTCGAACCACCCCATTTGAAATACATATAATCTTGAGGGTATATTCAAGTCATGTTTGAGTGTTGGATAACTCTTTTCTTCATAAAAACACCCCTAGTGGTTTTCCACTATATTCACTGGAAAGTTTGATAAGTAGGTAGTTTAATCAGTGTGTCAGAATGTTCTGCAAAATACAAAACACATCTTATTCGACTCGTGACCTGATATCTATTTTAACTAATTCGGCTTAGAACTTGTGTGCTAAGTTACTATCTAGCGACAGGCAATACCGCAAACATTAATGGTTTTTCTTATTTTCTATGATCATATCGTAGAAGTAGCCATAGATACCATCCTTGGCATAGTTAGATCAACTAATCAGTGAGAGTCGAAGACCGGTTGCACTCGCGCGCATGTTGTCTAAGTGCGTTTTCCGAATAATTACTTCTATTGCATCTCCGACCAAATTACTTAGAAATTGACATCGAAAGCTTTGACGTACCGAAGCTTTCTCTGGCAGCGCATTTTTAAGCATAAAAGCTATTTAAGAGTTCTGTTTTCTCTTCCACTTGTAGCCAGCCGGTGAATACCCAGCTACACGTGACAAACCGTATCAGCAATACTGTTAATGCAATCCTATTTAGTCTTCTAATTTGTGTAAAAAAAATCCAACTGACTTTGGATGAGAAAAATAGTTTTTTCAGGCTGTGGAAGACTAAAACGCGACAGGGGGTAGAGTTTTAGTCTCAGGGCTGGACACAGGCCTCACTTCAACTATGAGAGGATGTCCATACTAAAACACGAACGTGCTAAGGTGTTGTTGTTGAAGAGGTTTACATGAGGCCAGTGTAATTTTGTTAGGCTGCCCTAACTGAACGCTTAATCAGGAAAGCCAACTTATTAACTAACCAGTGGTGTTTCTCGGTCTTTTTTGGTTCCTGTATAGCGATAATATTTCTTTCATCTTTCGACTAGGAGGTCTTGCTTAAATTTTACATATGAGAATTTTGGGATTAAGTAAATATATTTATACAATAATTTGTATTTCATCGTGTTTAGGGTTTATTTACACGCAATTTGAATGTAGTATTCAGAACAACATAATGGCTTTAATGTTGAATTATGTAACTATAATAACTAACGATTTACATCGGTTTCTGATTTACGGATAAAATAATACTTACATAACTTGAATAATTTAAAATAAATCAGGTTTAGGTTTAGTATCTATAAGTATCATGTTCAGTATTCAAAATTCGAAATACTCTTTATTATGTATTAGGTGGTGTTATAAATAGGGTAGGTCGTATATTTAATTATTTTTTTAAATTACCTGCTAAAATGTGCACAATATCGAGTTCGAAGAGAATGTTTTCAATGTAAGTATTTCTTGTAAGTTGTAGATACACTAACAGAATGTTTGCTTACAAAATTGTTGACCGAGGTGACTAAATAATTACTTGAAAGTCGCTTGCAGTAACTAAGCACAATTTTAATTAACTGCTAAACCTTTTACCTAATTACTTACTTAGCACGTAAAGTGTACCATAAGCCACGGCCTCGGACACTCGTTTTGTAATTGAGAACACAATTTCAAGCATGTTTCGACATTTTTAAAAGCGTTAAAAATAATACGAAACATTGTTTTAATTGCACAGCGGTAAATACAAAGCTTGTTAAGGTTATTTTTATGATATTGAACATTGCATGTAATTAGTATTATGAACATTGTTGTTTGAAAGAGATACTTATTGGTAAACGTCTAAACTAGGATAAAGAATTTTATTTTTTCGAATTAAAATATTTATTTATTTTTATCTTTATTGCACAATGAAAAACAAGTATAACTGGTGGACTTAATGCCTAAACGTATTCTCTACCAGTCAACCATCGTTCGAGGCAGAAAACTTGTTGGTGGTTTCTTTGAAGTATTTAATTTGAATTACCATAAACATAAACAAAATACATAATAATAAAGAACCTACATACTTAAGTTCGTAAATAAATGATATATTAAAATATGATTAATATCTGTCCAAGGGTTTTTCTAATAACCATTTAAGTAACGTTTATTCCTTTACGCTTGTAATTCGAGTTGCACAATGCCGGGTGTTCAATGAAAGTAAGTTAACATAACATAGTAAGTCTAACGACGTTTTTCCTAACATAAACCGACTATAACTCGGAAAAGTGCTTACGTGATGTGTCAAGCAAATTACATCTCTACTAGCACTAACCTTAAATACAATTTCCTATTACCTGTTAAACATGTTGTAATGTTCAATGGATATGCTGGTTTTATCATTTAATAAATGTTAAATGAAATTGGTTAGTTAATGCAGTTGTCACACTTTAAATAGTAATTCACTACATAACATAATACTGCTTAATCAAAGGAATATGAAAAACGGCAATAAGAAACGCAAGCATACCCGAACGGCGCGGTAGGCTCACCCCGGCGAAATGTGGCCCTGTTCCGTTCACCATGAAGGCAACGATCAGTGTGCCTCGGACTACCCTGTTTGGGATATGGCCCTGAATGTTTGTATGTATGTGTTATTCAGCATTGTTTGAGAGAGATTAAGATTGGTTAAGATAAACGAATACCTTACTAATTCCCATCCACGCGCTTCTTATGACGGCACTGCTTCAACACAGTGTAAGTAAACGAAATCAGTACTGTTCAAATATTGTCTTAGGTTATCAAGTTCACTAAACAGTTTTCCTACAATTTTCCTGTCATTGTGCCAGTTTTCCGCCATAAGGACGTGACAATTAGACACGCTGTGATTGCGAAATGGTTACTAGTAAAACATTTAAGAACTGTCATTTAAAGCATCCTAAAAATCAGAAACGTCGCTCAAATAGTACGGTACTCCAACGGCAAGCATGGTCTATCTAGAAATCTTTTTTTTGTACCGCTTAATGAATATTAGTATTTTGAGTGAATATATTATGGTGTCATGTATTCAGTAAAGTTTTTGCAGTTAATATACAGTGTGTTTGGGAACCGGTGTCCGACCCGTTAAGGTGAAGTAATATGATCTATTTTATGAATAAATCCACCATAATTAACCACTTTTAATTAATTTTTTAATTTATTTCAGGTAAATTTTACCTGCGTTTCAAAGGGTCTCTGATGACAGGGTGATATTCAATTTGTCACAACTTCTAAACTATTTTACTTGGAACTTTGATTTTTGCTTCGGTGTTTAGGTGATGTCTTTGGGTATCCAAAAAGTTAAAAATAAATGTATGTTGACAGTTTAGTTTTTCTGAAAAAAAAAAATGTTAAAAAAACTAACAAATTCTATCACAATTTTCAAGTTCAAACATTTTTTTGAGGTATTTTAAGGGAGTTATGAAAAATGCTTTTTTGACAGCTTATTGCCTACTTTTGTAGCTGTCCAACGATACCACTTTTGTGACTGTAGGACCTCTAAATCGGCAGATATTGCAAACTAAAATAACCCACCCCTACTCCCGAGAAAAAAAAATTAAAATGGCGGTCATTTTAAAACAACTGGGGCAAAGTGCTTAATTATGGTGGATTTATTCATAAAATAGATCATATTACTTCACCTTAACGGGTCGGACACCGGTTCCCAAACACACTGTATATAGTACGTTACTTATTATGTAAAACTGCTTTATTGCTTAAGATCAGGTGAGATCGTGGTCAAATTCCCGCGTGAAAATAGTGAAAAATATATAAAGTTTAGTTCTTGCCGGAGTCTTCTCGATAGAAGCAACTTCCGAACCGGTGGTAGAGTCATTTAGTTCATTTAGATTTTTAGATTTTCTGTTTTGACGTGTCATAAATGCTTGTAAATAAGCTTACATGAATAAATGTTTTTTTTACTTTACTTTTATTATTTTAAAGCCACGGGCTTAGTTGCAAGCATTATCTTCAATCAAATCGTTATTTAAAACAGGTGTCCAACGCCCACGTAGTTTAGAGAGCGATAGTAATTGATTCTCCTCACAATCGCGTTGTCACTTAAAAATCAATGTTAAATCCATTATTCAGGTACAAGCCTGAGAACACACTTAACAATAGGCATTCGCTCTTGAGCATCGATATCGTTGGTTTCTGCAATTGTAAAATATTTTTGAAAGAACTTATGTACAGTCAACAGCACATCAGGTTACCCATTTCCGTTTGTTATCTTGCTCTTGCCAAATGTCATTTCTTTGCAATAGAGCAAGGAGGACTGACCGGAAATGGGTAGAGTGATGTGCCGTCCACCGTACCATTCCAAAAACTATAGACAGGTTTTTTCATTATGTCAAAAATGAAATGGTTCACAAAAATGATCTTGGTTCTTAAATACGATTCAATATTAAATTGACAAATAAGGAATATTCCAATATATTAAAGATTTATATCTAAGTGAAGTATATGAAATAAATGTAGAGGGTAAAAAGAGCAAGGATTAATAGTTGGAGTTAAGGTCACACCTTATTTAAACGACCATATAAAAAATAAATAAAGCTAACTTCGAAGTCGGTTTTAAGTTAGGGGTAACTTATATTCAAATGAACATTCACCAAGCATTTAATCAACAACCTTTCATTCAAAGTTAAGCAATAGTGAACGACTATCCTGCATAATGTTCATAAATTTGCATGCATTGACAAGTGCCATAGACTAGATAAATAATGTATTCAGGAAGAGATTGGTCGTGAAAACCTAAATTTTGACGTTTTATTAATTGCACAGCGAGCTAAATTACAAGCGATTAGTGTTGATACGCTTATAAATTTGCACAAATCCATACTAAGTATTTAACTCCTGCTATTTACCGTTTATTAACAGACAGTACTAAGTTTATTCTAACAGGAATAACTCCTTACTTTACTAGGTATATTTTTTTTTTTACTTCAACTCAAAGAGTTGTGATAAATTGTTTTTGATGTTCATCCATTTTTATTTTGTTTGACGATCCTGTACCTACTTTAATTCGATCATGTCGTAAGGTGCAGTACTTAGTTTTTATTTAGAAAGAAATGAGTTATCTAATTCATATTATTTCATATTCATAATAATAAAACTTTATCAACTTATACGAGTACATGCACAAGCCAATTGCTATAGCAATAAGATTGACTCCTCATCGAATATTCAGTTAGCAAACTATTAAAAATTACAAAAATAATGCAGTGGCCATTGCGTGCCAAAAATGGCTACGGTATTTCAGTTCTACTTCTTTTTATATTAGTAATTAATTTTATTCGCGAACAGTTATACTGCCAAAAAGAAAGTTTCTTCAGTTATGGCACTTAATAAATTTAAAATAACGGCTTATGAAGATCATCATAATAAATTTAAGTCATGATAATGGCTTTAACTCTGGTTTCGCTATTCGTAATAGCCATAGGCATACTGCAAGTATTTGCGGTTTCTGACGTCTTAATGTGCCATACGTCGTTTTGAAACAACGATCTAAGGTGATTTTGTAAGGCGATATAATTTTAATATTAGGTTTTGCAATGTTCTGTTGTACCAGTTTGTTTGATTATTTGATTCACCAACGTTGTAGTCGTTTAACCGTTCGCACAGTCAATTTAGTTTGACAGTCAATTATAACTTTACACTGCAAGCAAATGCAACAAGACATTATAAAGGTTAAGAATTAAAATATGAGACAATGCTAACATAAAGACCAACATAAAGACCTTGCCGTTATTGTGACAATGTGGCCGTCACAAGAAAGCCTAACTATCAAATTTGAGAACTTTTTTACATGTAATCGTAAATATCTAGGCTGGCATTGGACCACAATTACACAGCAAATGAAATTTGATCTTATGTAGCCATTGTGTTAGGACGACCTAAGGCACTTGACGTCTCTCTTTAGTGAGGAAGAGCCGGTCCAACGGCTAACTACTGAACGTTGAACGTTTTGTGACTTGTTCCATCCCGTAGACATTCACTAGCAGATGAGGGTGTCCCGAGTGTCTGTTTTAATCGGTATGCCGTAAGTCGCAGAGGGCGCTGGTGAGTCCGACTTTCCTACGGGTTTTCCACCAGGCACGTGAAGTCTATAAAATATTTTTTTGACTGGTCAAAAAAAGGACGACCCAAGGCGTTCGCTCTACTCAATTTGTATTTTCTATGATATGATATGATACCCGTAGAGACGATCGCTGTTGTAAAGCAACGCACGCCGGGTCGGAAATGGGATGGGTGACCACCCCGACCGAAATTTAGTGATGAGTATTTCGGGTATCTCCGTGCTTCGGAAGGCACGCTAAGCAGTTGGTCCCGGTTGAAGTCGCCAGGTGTCAGTCATTAAGCCTAGTCAGAGGCCTTAGGGCGGCTTGATAACATCTGACATTAAGGTTGCTCACTAACCTTACACCCCTCCAACAATCCGCATTGAGCCCGCGTGTTGGAGTATGGCTTGTTCCACCTCATAGTTGAGGTGAGGCCTGTGCCCAGCAGTGGGACGTATATAGGCCGTTTATGATATGATACGATCTTTTATTACATGAGCGCGCTACTTGCTTTAGGCCTTAAGTGAGAATACAATAATGCTACATAATTACTAATGCTTACTTCAGAATCTAGTTCTACAACAGTTTTTTCAACTGATTCACCGGTAGCGTAACTTGGGCGTGACTGCACCCCAACCGATTATTACATAAATTAATTTTGCACAACAATCATTTAAAATTCCACTTCATAATACTTAATAATCTTTCATAGAACAATTTTCTTTTATGCAATGTAGAAAAAGTGAATTTCACAATGATTCAAGACTAGGCAGTCTTAAATCATTCTTAAGGCATAACTTGTCAAAGTTTTTCTAATTCTTATATCTACTGACTGCCGATACGTGAAATAGTGACTGATTAACCATAAGTAAGTAAGTATTGAATACATAAATTGTATCTAATGTGAAATTTTGTTTGACAGAATATTATCATTTCATACAACAACCGTGGAGCATCTAGTACTTAACTTTAATTGACTAGCTGCTAGCCCACCTTTTCACTTGAACTGTTTCACCGGACAACGGGGTTAGCGTAAAGTTCCCACTCCTAAGATATTTAGCTTAATGATCAGCCTATGGACACTCGTAGCACAGGGGATATTTCTCCATTCCAACTTAATAAAAAAACAAAAGCTAACTCATGCTCTTTCATACGATAGATTTTCAACTTCGTCCACGTGGACTCAGGGTAAGAAAAAGTGATAATGTCTTATAAATTGTAGCATAGGTTATATTCAGACGCATGGGCTGGGTTATTGTAGGGTTTCATTTAAATCCATCCAATAGTTTTGACGTGAAGGAGCAACAGGGCACATCCACACATACAAACTTTCGCATTTATAATATTAGTAGGATTCTAAATTAATTATTTCTTTATTCAAGTAGACCGTCGTTATTTATTAAAAGTAATAGTATTATCTAACACATACCTACACATACATACATATCATAAAAACATAGTAAGTATAGGTACCTACATAATGTTATTGCGAGACACAAAAATGTCATAGATAATGTTATCATGTTACGATTTTTTTTTTTATTGGGAGTGTAATATAATAATTATAAATCAAACAATGAATAATGTAATGTACAGGTGTGTGAGTTAGAAGCAGGTGCAAGAGATCAGCGGGTTGCAATAAAAAAGCAGATCTTAACACGCAAAAAGGAACGTGTGTTGTTAACAGTACAAATAACAAAAAATAAATTAAAAAAAAAAAAAAAATACTGAAGTAAAGTAAACTTGTGCTGTATAGGTTTCATAGATTTAGTTTATTTTTTGAAGCGAAAGGAAATAGCTTGAACAATAAAGTAATTAGTAATTTGTATTCATTTTGTAGTGTATTTAAGTAAACAACTGTGAGCGTCTGTTTATCGCGCGATAGAAATAGTACCAAGAAATCAGTCATTGGCCTTACTTTAAGTTTAATGTTTCTTAACTAATACAAAATGTAACGCTGTTGGTTTCTAAATAAATAAAATAAAAAATAAAATAAAATTTTGAACATCTTGTTGGTGGTATCATAAATAAATTGGTTGTCAAATAAAAGTGTTTAAGGTTTGCTGAACATTATCAATTTATCATTTTTTGTGGGTCTTTTAATAAGATTAATTATTTTCCACTGCGTTCAGTTTCTAAAGAATATGATAAATAGATTTTTTATTAAGTTTTTGACTTCTAACCTCACATGTAGACATGTAGACACATGTGTTTTTGTACCATAGGAATTAATCAGAAAGACATAATGAACTCAATTTCACAACTTAGTAATATAACTTTTTATACTGTATTTTTATTTACTTACAAATTTCCTATTTTAATTCTAAAGATTCTTATGTATCGATTACATAAGAATTTTAAAGGCATAACTTTAAATGTTCCAAATATACTAAGTAGTACAATATGAAGACTTGACTGCCCGTTTGACTACTGTAGAAAATCTGATTGATAAGTTACGTGCACATACATAGTATACATTACTCTACCATGCTAAGTAGCGCACTTACGTACGTATGCAAAACCAATTTCTCGTTATAATTATATCATTACTAGAACTGATGACTCGGCTCGTGACGCTGATTGCATAGCCGAGCAAACAGCTCCGTTTCACTTTCTTTTGATAGTGAATATTCTAATCACACGACTCAAGAGTTTTCACCGAGGATTTCACCTAAAAACCGATAAATAAAATCCTAAACGGTTTTGCATTTCAAATTACCAATTGAAGAAAATTCTTATTCTAATTCTGCTTTCGTGGCTCCCTTTGCTCTAGTTAGAATACCTTTAGCATTCAGTGGAGCATCTTCCTTCCTTATTTGTTGGAATTCGACTGGCCTCGGTTTATCAACATTGTTAACTACGTCACGGGGCGTGAGTTCCGTTCCCGACCAGAACAAATATGTATATATTTAGTTATCCTTTTTGGCACAACAATGAATGGTACTAAAGGCAGACTTAATGCTGATAAGACATTCTCTACTTATCAAGGCGGTGCGACTGAAATAAAGTAACTTCCAAGTAAATCAGAATCAATGTTAGGTTTTTCAGGATACTTTTATGGATCTTGCTGTGAGGTGTTATGAAGCCGTCCTAATGCCTTGACCTAATTCGGAGATCGCTGACCTCGGTCGATTAAAATGTATACAGTGTGTCTGGTCACCGATGTCCGACCCGTTAAGGTGAAGTAATATGATCTATTTTATGAATAAATCCACCATAATTAAGCACTTTTAATTATTTTTTTTAAAAATTTTTTTTATTTATTTCAGGTAAATTTTACCTGCGTTTCAAAGGGTCTCTGATGACAGGGTGATATTCAATTTGTCACAACTTCTAAACTATTTTACTTGGAACTTTGATTTTTGCTTCAGTGTTTAGGTGATGTCTTTGGGTATCCAAAAAGTTAAAAATAAATGTATGTTGACAGTTTAGTTTTTCTGAAAAAAAAAAAATGTAAAAAAAACTAACAAATTCTATCACAATTTTCAAGTTCAAACATTTTTTTGAGGTATTTTAAGGGAGTTATGAAAAAATGCTTTTTTGACAGCTTATTGCCTACTTTTGTAGCTGTCTAACGATACCACTTTTGTGACTGTAGGACCTCTAAATCGGCAGATATTGCAAACTAAAATAACCCACCCGTACTCCCGAGAAAAAAAAATTAAAATGGCGGCCATTTTAAAACAACTGGGGCAAAGTGCTTAATTATGGTGGATTTATTCATAAAATAGATCATATTACTTCACCTTAACGGGTCGGACACCGGTTCCCAAACACACTGTATATGTGTGTAAGCATTTGCGCGTTTTTTACTCCACATTCGCAAATCATAGAAATTAAGAACAGCTATCATTTTTTCCTCTTTTATCATTTCAGCTAGACAATTGGTTCAGCCTCTACATGTTTAACATTGCAACAAAACAATGAACAAGTTTCGACTAACTGCTTACGCCCCACTTTCACGAGTTAATCAACCGAAGAGCACATTTCATCGCACCACTGTGTTGATAGGGCGGGAACCGCCTTGCACAACCTAAACGGTATTACAGTTCTGATGTGCGTTGTATGGTAATCAGCCATACAAAAATAATGCTAAGTAAAATACGTTGGGATTAGGTTATCAATTCGTCCTAAAGCTTCCTTTGACAATTTCTTTGCTACATCAAATTGATTAAAATTAGTAGTCCTTTTAACAAAGTGTGCTACCATGTTATAATTATTGTGTACTTTCCAACTGTCCAAAATGTATTTCTAATCATCAATATGACGCTAAATATATTTAATTGAATACGTATGTCTCTACTACCCGCGATATCTAAGGGTTGTTTCTACTGAGTAAACCCGGCCAACAACTAGGTAGATAACCAGTAAATAGGCACTTTAAAAAGCCACTCAGATTTAACTGACACATCTAAACTGAACCTAATTACTTATACCTATATATCATATTATCTATATGCAACTTGTGAATGAATGTTACGTGTCTAGACACAAACAAGGCAGACACCAAATTAATCTGGCAATGGAATTCCAAAGATTCCGTTATCTATAAATCCATTCACATTACAAATACAGTTTGAACAACTTACGTAATATAAGCAATTTGTATCTGTCAAATTAGTCAGTAGAACGACGTACAGAGGCGTCACATCAACCTTTACAAAACCGTTGCAAAATGGGTCTTATGTCAGCGGCATAAGGTGCCCCTATGTAAAGGTTGATGTTGATGTACTACTGCATCATAAAATTCGCATTCTCTCATTCATATCTCGAAATTCCAAGAGCGATGCAGCAGGCCAATAATTACCCCCTGCCAGCGTGCTGTGAATGATCATGCCGAGCATACTACTCGGTGAATGAACAATAGGCCGTCGGAATCTGGGGCTTGTGAGCTTTAGGGTTGTCAACATAAAGATAGGATAAAGATAAAGATTCATTTATTTGCATAAACATGTGTTGGTAATAATGATACATAGTCAGGATGTTCATCATTATGGTGTTCAATAAATGTTTAGACCGCTTTTACTGTGATTAAAATAGTAAAATTTTGCATCAGATAAATGTTAATTTTTAAAACCCTTTCTAGTGGTGCAAACGAACGTTGGTCAAATTACTATATACCGTGAGAAAGCTAAGCTAATACTTAATTTTTGCACTAGTTAAATAATAAAAATATACGGTTGTGATTGTTTTGATAAAAACCAGCAACAAAAGGTAGTGTAACGCTTGCCCTGCGTCTGTAGCTTCCAAGACTTCCGGATTATGGCTTGAGTAAATTGGCATTTTCTGGGTAAACGGTTTCCACTTACGGTCTCTTCATAGCTTACCAGCAAGAGAGACTGAGATCAAACGCAAAACAATATTGAATAAAAAACATTAAAATAGTCAAATTATACACACAGTACTTTTTGTCCTTGGGGAAATCCACATGGATACCTCGCCGCCCGGAGGGACCATGATTCCCACCGACTAAAACTCCACGGCATTCAACCCTTGGGACTTTGGCGGCGAAGGTGGATCCGCAATAGAGCTTTTCTCTAAGAGGCTTTGTATGGTTTTAATTGCACTTTTTAAAAGGGTACATGAGGGCATATTATGTTCGAAAGTGTGCCCACTTTGATTGGCGTTAGAATCCTGAGGTAGTCACATTAAAACTGACACGCCTCACACTAAAATCAGCGCCTCAGCCTTTCAGGTCTAGGCATTAGCTCAGTTGGCCCTGTGGTTTGGGGCGTTAGAATTCGGCCAAGGTTCCCCCCCGCCTGTCGTAAGAGGCGACTAAAGGGGGGCCCCGGGGTCGCCAGGAGTGCACATGGTGGAGACTGTGTGCTTCCATTGCACAAGCGATCCTGTGGAGGGCGGCGGTGCGGGGGGGCCTCGCACTGCCGCGAACGCCCGCGGGTGTATGAGGGGAGGCATAACTCCCCTCGTGAGGAGCTGGGTTCCCAGCAAAGCGCGCCAGGGGTCCACTGATAGAGTCCCTTACGGGGGTCCTCGGGGATTCCTGGTACCGCGCAGAAGATGGCCTCCGCGGAGTTTAGTGGGTATGCCCACGCCCACTGGGGTGGGTGAGCCCCACACTCCCCCGCTCCCGTACTCAGGGAGCGGGATAGTGCGTAAAGGCATTCTCCGCGTAAAAAAAAAAAAAAAAAAAGGCATTAGCTCAGTGCGGTTCATTTAATTTTGGACATCGTGACGCTGCTAAAACTGTTAGTGTTTTATTTTTGTGTAACAATTTTGTTTTGTTCGTTTTCATCTTTTACTAGCGACCCGCCCCGGCTTCGCACGGGTGCAATGGGATGTTATTATACATATAAACCTTCCTCTTCAATCACTCTATCTATTAAAAAAACTGCATCAAAATCCGTTGCCTAGTTTTAAAGATTTAAGCATACATAGGGATATAGGGACAGAGAAGG
The DNA here is from genome assembly GCA_950022985.1 of Udea ferrugalis. Taxonomy (NCBI): domain Eukaryota; kingdom Metazoa; phylum Arthropoda; class Insecta; order Lepidoptera; family Crambidae; genus Udea; species Udea ferrugalis. The sequence goes on from OX465520.1 coordinate 5,350,870, forward strand.
CGACTTTGTTTTATACTATATTACGTAGTGATGTTGCGATTTCCAGATGCAATTACCGTTTTTTTTTCTTTCTTCCTAAATATCGCGAGTTTTGCCAGCCCTGCCCGTACGCAGCCGTGGCCCGCACGCAGCCGGCGCTTGCGCAATGTGTCATTTCACGTAGTAAGCTGTTTTTTTCTCATTCTTATGCGGATATGCTCACAGGTGTAGTGTTACGTGTACTTACTGTGTGAAATGCAGTGTCTAGTGAGGTGACCTTGGGGTCATGTGGGAAGTGGCATTACACGCTTGTCAAAGAAATGTAACCTTATTCGTTACATAATTATTGTATGAGTGCTTTTCGATAACAATAAGCCGATTCTATTGGCACGTGCCAGCCTAGTTAACCTTAAGGTCACACCAGCAGTAGTACCTACGCTCAATCTATTGACTGTTTTATGTGTTAAGTGTAAGAAGCAGTCAAAGAAAAACTATATACATCTGGATTAAATTCTAATTATTTATCTTCATTCAGTTTTTCATTGCCGTCAGTCACTGTAACAATCAAATTACTTTTGTTTGGGAGATTAATCAAATTATAGAAATCTTATTTCATTTTTGAAATTTTCATTTATGGAGATGCTAATGTCATATTTCTACGCTTTTCCAGAAAGTTCACTGTCAACCAACCAGCACTTAAACAATTATAGTTTCTTTACCGACCGTGAAATCACTTATGGCGTATCGAATAACCAAACTTCACGCGGCGATTGACAGGTCGTAAAGACCGGAAAACGATAGATTAAAACTGATTTTATATCAGGATCAATTTTGACATAACTTTGACAGCGTAATCATGAGACAGATATGCCGCAGGCGAAATTTGATATACGTCCGGTTCAGTTAGAAGAACGGTCTGACTAGTTTAATCAAACAAGGCTGACATAAATCTATTACAATCATTAGAACGAAAGCTAGTAAGTGTTATGTAAAAACAATGTTTATCCTTAAGTTAAATACTTGAACAAAATTAAATAAATTCCATTAGGTGCATAAAAACATTGATTCAATCTAGTTAAAGTGTTGTTAAAGCATTTGCGATAATAGTTCGATTCTTTCAATTTGTCGTTTTTTAGGTGTTTACTATTTGAATTTTGGGTTAGTCCTCGAGCAGCCCGATCCCCGAAGCCCCCGTCCCGGAGAACCCCGAATTATTTTCATCTTGATAAACTCAATTAAAATTCAGTTTAGCTTTAAAGCATTATTAGCAGATGTTATGTGAAATACATTTTCTTCATTGATTCTTGAAGTTACAATTTAAGTAAGTAATAAAAAAGTATTAAACAGTCAGTCTGTTAAATCTGCATTACATAGTTGAATATACTAAAAACTTCCGATTACAATTATTAATAGTCAGCTGTGTGTAAGAAACTTGTTTTCTGTTTACGCAAACATAACACAATTTATTTAAAATCACCTTTACTGTGATGCGTTTGCAAAACTTTTTTAATTCATTGTACACTTGCCTGAGCTATTTATTGAATTCTAAAACAATTTTGTCCTCAAAGTATAAAACGAAAACTACGTAATGCGATCTCTTACAAAACAAATAAAAGTGTAAGTAAGCTACTTAAAGTTATACAATATCAATAACTGGTCCGCCTACTCCAAGCTTAATTAAGATCATTTGAATATAGGCCTAAGTATGTGTCGATCCAAAAACGCACTATTGCGTTACGTCATCTCAACTTTCGCGTTTGCGTCAAACGACGCACGCACGGTTACGCATTTGTCGTTTAATTCTGATTTGAATTTTCTTTATGATGTTACACTTCTAACTTCTTCGCACTTTCTTTTTTTTACTTTACGTTTTACGTTTTTTTGTGTTTAAGATGTTATCAGATGGAATGATTAAAGGCATTAGCACCCTGTGTAAATGGTTTATTTTATGAAGGAACTGTTAACCTTATGTTGATGTTGAACTTCGTTGCTTCTGATTTCCATGACACAAGGGAAAATTAGTTTAGACTGGAGCAATGTATGTGATAGGGTCTATTTTTTGTTAATGCTTACAGTATTTAATAAATGCAAACAAAATTAATATTACAAATATTTTTATGCAATAGTTCTGAAGATGTCTTATCGCAATTTCACTTGATTTAATTAAATATTAAGGTTTAGGCTGTTTAGTTTTGGCCTAATTATGGCCTTATCTTGTCCACTCTTGCCTCTTTTTAAAAAGTTAATTACGGCAACTTTTCTTGATATGAATGAGAAAGCATAAGTTAAAAAGACGGGGAGTCACTAAGCTGCCTTTTTCACTGAAAATGAGCCGGGGGAAATTACTTGCTTTAGATATACTTAGTTGTACAACAAGTTCCATCGAACATCAAGAGTGCCGATACTTTCGGTGTGTTTAAAGCAAAATTAAATAAATTTATCTTTTCTGACCATAAACTGCTACAAAGCTGACCACACAGGTTGCGGCGCCCCTGTTGGTTCAATCTATTTGTCGAAATTATTTACTTGCTAATATTAACTAGTGCTGTTTATTTGTTCACACTGTATGATTGTAAATCAAGCTACATCTTAAATAAGTACGTGTCTTTCTTAAGAATAAATTTCTATAAACTGGAGTTGTCCGGTGTGTAAACATCCTCATGATCTTGTCAATGTTACCAGTTTACTTACAATGTATAATTTAAACTTTCTCTAAGCATCGTCTGTTGGCCGCCGGACAGATTTCGCTTTCAAGATTTTGTTAACGCTCCATTTAACTTATCTATTGTATTAAGCTTAAACTATAGTTATCATTATCATTCCATGTAATACCTCCTGGACCTCCTTTCTATTTTTGGAAATCATTAATGACGTTTACCTTTTTTATTTTCTGAGCTGCTTTTGCTTTGGCTCTGGCCCCTAAGCTCGACCATAAGAATATATTTTGAAAGTTCTTGAAGTAAATTATTTAAAGTGCAGATTTGCAACGAACTTACAAGCTGCAAAGCCTTCAAGAAGAAGCCTGCCTAACAATCCCTTGATCGCACTAAGCCCCGAATTCACAAACTTCAATCAACGCTAAGCACGCGCTCACGCTCATGCTGTCCCGTAACTTGTCAATAGAACTGAAAAGGACAGCATGAGCGTGAGTGCGTGCTCAGCGTTGATTGTCGTTTGCGAATTCGGGGGTAAGGACTATAGATATTTTTTTTCATCGCATTTATGCAGTGGTATCACATATTATTATGTTTAGCAGCAATAACACTTGGAAAAACCATTCTAAGGGGCCAGGAAAATGTATTTTGTCTCATATTACATTTTTTGTTCTCTCACGGACGTAACGCAAACGTAAGGAGTGCGTATTTTCATACACGGATCTTAAAATTGTCCCTTCAATTGCAAAGAATGAATAGATTTTATGCCGACCTATTAATACTTTTGAACAGTCATTCAAATGTTAAAAGCTTAGCTAAACCTTTTATCAAATTAACTAAATCGATCAACAAAAGGGGCGATGACCGCGAATATAATAGCTATTTCTATAATAAAATGAAACAGATCATAACAAAAAACGTTGTACGTGACATCCGCGTTTAGACAAAAAATGCAATAGCCTGAAAAGCTATTTAAAAAAATGAAACAGGAAGCATGAATCAACGCCACATAATTTTCGGGGTGCAAAAAATGGCAAAATTAGAACCAGACCAAACTTTAGGATAGTTAGGGTTAGTTGCACCATAGTAGAAGTTAAAGTTAAAGTTTTTGTCAAATTTGACAATTTGACGACCAAAAATGACGTTGAATTGTCAAATTTAACAAAAAATTTAACTTTAACTTTAACTTTTACTATGGTGCAACTAACCCTTATAATTGCATGTTCAAAGTTAATCATTGTTTTTAAATTTTCAATCAATGAAAAAAAACAGTTGAAAACTCTCAAATGTATTTAGTTACTATTTATCCGTCCACCTTACAGGCGTCGAAATAATTACCTAATATTCATTATTTTGCTGTCCTTCATCCATAAGTGAATTTAACTCATTTCCGGCTTCCTTCATTTATATTCAATATTTTAATACAATATTCTTAGGAAACCTCGACAAATAGGTACTATTGTTGCAATTGGGAGGTAGGAGGTTTAGGTAAATACAGAGTTTTTAATATGTATACCTAAAATGTTACGCCACGATATTATGATTCGAACCGGATCTAGATTGTAAAAAAACGTTAAAAGAGGATTTTACGTAAGCAAACAATAAAGAATTAGCGATAAAATTGCATCCTTAAATTTAATATTAACTATATTTCCATATTTTACAGTGTTGTGACCAGTTGAGTTCACTTACCCGTGTATTTATGATCAATAAACATCCAACATTACAACATAGCTCATATCAAATCGGACAACATTTTTGAAATGCAAGTATCATGAAATAGAAAGCGGTTGATCACCTGCCGATTCATCAAGATTGTAATCGATTCATTGCACGTATAATCGATTTTTCGATCGAGACGAACTTACGCACCGAGGCTAGGTCAAGATCGGGCTGGCCGTGGCATCCACTTCGACATGGTTCAGCTCTTTCCTGTCATCGAACTTTCTGATAGTGATGACGTCAGATCTGGATGATTGACTACGAAGCTGATGACCTTTCGAATTGTTTAACCATTTTTAATAGGGTCAAGCGAGCCTCTTTTCCAAATACGTAGAAGTGGCCCTAATGCTTTTAAATGTGACTTGCAAGTCGAGCAAATTCGTTGAAAGTTTGTTTAACTTAATTCAAAGAATGAAAAGGATTCGTCTATAACTTCAAAAAACAATCAAGCAATCATTTAGTTGTTATATATTCATGTAGATTATCTTAAATCCTTAATGATCAGCAACTTGTTTAATCGCAGAATATCATATAATTAAGTTAAACAATGACTCTCCCTTCCTAAGGCAACGCGTTGGAGGGCTGTTACTACTGAGCAGAATTATTTAGTTTTTGGTGATATTATAAATAACTTTTTTGTGCAGTGAATGAAAATTGAGACTACATCCAAACCCTAGACTAGAACCAGTTCCAAAACAAGATTACGATTATGGAAATTACTTATGGCATTTATCATTTATTAAACTAAATAAAATTTACACATCAAAATAAAATCATTACTTACCTATCATCCGACAAGAGTAATTACGATATAAATAACCTTTTAAAGGAATAATTTATCATAACAGATTGAATATTTACTAGCAAAGATATTAAGTACCGAGTTATTTACATACCGTTTTAAGATCTTATGCAAATCATCATGGCAATATCATTTCATATTTTGTTTTGAAGCTTTCATTTCATCTGTAGGGCTCAAAGATAATTCGTCAGGATATATAAGTGTTATTGATTCCTCTACTGAACGTAGGATTCTCTTAATTGTACCTATCCTCAGCTTGACCAAGATATTGCACTGAAATGAAGGAGTCTGGGTGCCAGACAATGATAACAACTTACTATGTTTTCACTAGATTCTAAGCTAAAAAATCAGATCAAACACTGACATAAAATATAAATAAATATTTAGCAAATGAAGGATTGCCTCCACCCACCGACTTGGCCGTACTTGCAACTGATCCAACTAGCCAGCTTTTTTTATAAAGCCAGTGACAAAAAACAGGCACACCTCCTGATGGTGTGCGGTTACCGCAGCCTAAATAAACGTGTCACTTACCGTGGTGTATTACCCTATCACCAGGCTATCAGGGTAGAGTATGAGCAGGGTAGCTTGACCGGACCATAATAACCTCAACATGAAATTAATTCTCCAATTTAAGTGTCCTAGAAAGGTAACCAAAATAACTGTACCATTCGCAGACCTCAGAAAATATTTAACGACATTTCAAGCATTATAATTTTTAATCCAATTTTGACACATAGCTCGTATAACTACAATGCAAGTTTATTTCGTAAACACCATCTGGGTTGTAGTTGTGGATGGAATGCATTACATTCCGGCCCAGAATGTTATTTGGTATTTATTGCTCTGTATCAGAACAGGGTTGTCAGGGCTGGATTCTTATTGCAGAAAAGCTCCGATTTAGAGTTTTTAGCTTAATGTCGTTAAGCCTAGTCAGAGGCCTTAGGGCGACTTGATAACATCTGACATTAAGGTTTCTCACTGATCTTGCATCCTTTTTTTTCGTGGGGAAATCCTCATGGATACTTCGCCACCCGGGGGGACGAAGAGGTTACGTTGAACTCCTACCGACTAAAACCCCACGGCACTCAACCGTGGCACTTTGGCGGCGAAGCTGGATCCTACTGAAAGTAATACCGCACTGCTCCGCCGCCAGTGCTAGCCCCTGATGGGGCTCCCTCCAACCGACCCCCCAACAAAGGGGGGAGGTCACGAAAATGCTTGAAGGACGCAGGCACTTCCACCGTCTGTCTGCTGTGCGGTCCCGCCGGGCCTCGGCGCACAGTGGGGATCAGCCTCGGATCACTGGCCCCCACCAACTGATTTTGCGCCGCGGCCCCCACCACGCGCCTAAGGGCGCTTGTCACCCTTACGGGCCGCAGTAGGTGGGTGGTAAGTCCACCAAACTGCCATGCCTGAGTTCTTAACGCTTCCCGGGATTTGTTCCCAAGTTCAACACCACTTTAACACACCTGGACCTCGGTGAACCTTACCTACTAGTATTTAACCCTACAGAGACGTAGTTGAATATGAATAGGATAATTCAAATAAAGGTTATTCAGGCTGTGTTAGCGTCCGTCCGGGGGACGCGTAGTAGGCTTCGTGGCGATGAGAGGAAGTCCCTGAGTTTTTAGTCGGTAGGCCACTGGGTTAACCATCCAGTGGAGAGTCCGACATAACCCGTCTGCCTCTCGGTATGCGTAACGCATTTCCAAAGCGCCAAAAAAATACTAAGTTAGCGTCAAAGGTGAGGAATCAAGATAAATTAAATCTAAGATAACAGAAGATAAAACCTAGCTTTGTCTAGCAACCCTGCGCTTGCGACGAAGTCGAGCACAGCTGTTGTCGTTGTGTTTGTTCCCATGCCTATAAGGTCTATTGGTCGAGAATGTCCATTGCCTAACAGCATAATACGACTTGTTTTGGCTAATGGTAGAATAACTCTTGGCTTACCTATTTCAATTGAGTCTTTGTAGGTAAAATATGTCCTTGACTTTGGACGAGTAGACCAGGGCCCCAAGTCACCTAATTTTAGAACGCCTCAATTGAATCGTAATAAAGTCTCAATCGGCTAATTTGACACATTATCTATGAACAATATGTCAAATTAGACAAAAGAGACTCAACTACGATTCAATTGAAGCATCCGAATATTAACAGACATGTGACATAACATTTGTTTTTGCGCCAGCCTTACATCAATTCAAATAAATAGATAAAAATCAGAAAAACTCGGTCCAGATATCAGGCGGGATTGACTGATATGCCTTTTTCTGTAATTTCTATCATAGTACGAAAATGGAGACTAAATTCCACAAATATCATTTTGTTTAATTACTTAATTAGAAATATCCAAATATATCTCAGTCTCTAAAACCACGAGATCTTCTAAGTATCAAGACAGTAGCTAGTATTATGTAAGACCAATAAACACTATGGAGAGAAAACTCAATTTATAGCTCATTTAAATTGATACTATTTAAAACAAAACGACTTTTGATTGCTTGTGATATTTTAACAGGAAATAGATACGATATCTTGCCTAATAGATACCTATTACTGCGCGTAAAATACTAGGTACTTACTTACTGTTACATAAAGTAGTATACAGTGAAAGTGTTCACGACATGACGAATAAAATAGAACAATAAAAGTAAGTGTAGCTGTTTATTGTAAATAAATAAACGCAGCAATCAGGAAGAAATGCGTTTAAATTATTCAATCGATGTTTCGTACATAGCAGTGAGGTCGAGGGCATTCACGTAAGCAATTTATAACTTTGCTTTGGTTACTATGAATTTAGCAGAAAATGTAGTTTTTCGAGATTTAGAGTTAGCTTTAATAAGTGCATTGCGATGCTACGCGTCCCTAGACCCCTTTAAACATTCGCCGAGGTCACAACGCATGATGTGGCATATCAATAGAAATATCCTACTTATATTATAAATGTCAAAGTTTGTATGTGTGGATGTGCCGTGTTGCTTTTTCACGTAAAAACTACTGAATAGATTTTAATGAAACTTAACAATAATAGCTTATATGTATAGCTGAATGGGACATAGGCTACAATTTATAAAAAAAAAATATTTTCACGCGGTCAATAGTCCACGCGGACGAAGTGGCGGGCAGCCGCTAGTATTATTATAAAAACAACGCAGTAGTTAGACAACAGTCGACAACAATGAAAACGATAATAGCGCGCTAATGGCGAGGCCCCATCAGTGCGTCGCGCCGCGTTCCCCGAAGGGTGCGACGACGCAACTCATAATGTGTCCATGTCATTGAAAATATACGGAGTGTTCCGTAATGAGTGAATCGACTAAAAAAATTACCGGTTGATCCACTCCATTACGGAACACCCTGTATGGAAAACGATGCAACGTCTCACCCTTAACGTTTAACATGACCAAATTCTTATCATTATTCTTTGTTTGTTTCAGGTATGCAATTTTACAACTAGAACAAGTGACATGACAAAAATACGTAAGTAAGAAATTGATCAATTATTATGATACGTACAGCAAGTCAATGAGCGCTCTAGCATTGCGTCTGAGAATATGCAATATTAGCTACTGTGATTCTTAATAGGTATTTGGTGATTCTTATTGCTCACTGTACATTTTACTCGCTAGAATTGAATGCTGTTTTAAAACCTATTTCAGCACAGATTTTCGCGCAAACCGTAACAACAAAGTGAAAGTCGTTTAGCCAAAATCAGCGCCAAATTACGAAACTGAATTTACTCAATCGACAAATTGGTTCAAACTATGCATTGAGTGGTCTGAATTTTGTTTGAATGACAAAGCCGTGCTTGGTGATCGTTTTATGACATAAAGGATGTATTCTGGATACCTACGAGTATACTCCGATAAATATGTTCGGCAACTGTTCTTGTTATTTTGTAACTTTTACTGTTTCTACTGTTAATAATAACTGTCTATCTACAAATAGGTATTACCTATAAATCTTTCACACCAAAAGTTTTTCGATTCGTTTATCACGTACTGGAACCAATTCTGCAAGCGATTCAAAGCGCAATTAAAAATAAAAAAACTATTTAATTCTATGTCCGTATTTTCATTCTTGCAATTAGATAATTAGTTATCAGCGAAACATCAATGACTAATTTACAGCAAAACTAACTTGACGGCTGAAAGATGTGATCTAGAACAAGGTCTTCAAATACTTATTTTTCATTAATAGCGGATGAAAAAATCCTTCAATACATTGTTTTAAGAAGGGATATAAATTGTCAAAGTGTGTACAGTTAGTTGATCTGTCATCTTTTTCATCCTATTTACTTTTCCACTTACACTTTTTAACTTACACTTCTTCACTTACACTTTTTCACTTACACTTTTTCCTTATCAAGATGGCGCGGTCATCTCGCCTTATTAATTTTCATTGTGTCGCTTGTGAAAGTCCCGTACGGATATTACTTTGGTTTTGGTTTATTTAATTATTTCAAAAGCTTTCTCTAGGCACAGGTATACATTACGAATTGATTTCAACTGATGTGAGTCCGATTGAAAAAAACAATTGAGTGTAGGGAAGTCAAATCTTATTGTAGTTACGCTTTATTTTAATAATGACGAAAAATACTTACCATTTCAACACAACAGTAACATACTGAGGGCTCCAGAAAATCTAGCTCTACTTTTTTTCGTCATCAACGATGTATGTTTTGCCCTCTTGCTCTTTATGGTTCTTGCTGATGGAGTCTTTTCAGTGAATCAACGCATAATTTATTTCTTAGATCACACTCCTTTCAGTTACAATCTCCCAAATACAAAAACCCAGGACCATGGGTGTTCCGACAGAATTTAACTCCCGTCGATAAGTAAAAGAAGAATCGTTCAAGAAAACCTGACCTGAGGCCACCTGTCACAGGCTCCGTTAATTATGTTGTCTAAGCCATGACACTGGACCATTCCATTCCCCGAGCAATCGGATAATTAGACGACGAAAGTGTTTAATCACCGGTCTGCTGCAGACTTCTTCCACATAAGGATGTAGTGGAAAACTCGTTCTTAGCTAGTAATGAAAGCAGATATCTTATGATGCATCTACACTGTTACATTTGTTAAGTTCTGCAGAAATTGTCTAAAATAGATTAGCCAAAAAATTAATCATCATCACCAACCAGAAAATGCCTTCTAATGAACAGAACCTCAAGTTGATTCCCATGATGGTGTGGGCTAGGCGGCCTTCATCGAACAAAATTCTTATGCCGACTCCACACGTCTGACGATGCATCAGTCAGTTCAGAGTTGCAAAGACAGACGCATCTGTCGACGTTAAGATTCCTACACAGACGCATCTGCAGATGACATCGGTGGACGTGTGGAACCGGCTTATAGAATGAAGGGGTGTTTTTCTTGACAAAGCACTCACTCAAGCAAGTCACTCTCTACTAATCGCAGTCTCAATCCTCTTCAGGCTAGTGTCTCAAGTAATAGAGAACTCATCCCACCATCTCTTACGGGGCTTCCGTTTGCGCTGACGACTTCCGTTTTCAGAAGCACGGTTTCCGCACAACTCTTCGTCCTTGCGTCAGATATAACCTGATCAGTTCAATTAAAGCTGGCGTATGGCAGTCTTCGGAAATTTTGGTTTTGTTGCGTCCTTACATGATCCAAAATTGAAAAACAAAACAAGTGTTATTTTAACTAAAACAAAGTAAACAGCAGTCTATTCTGTTTATAATTCACGGTAGTGTGAATACAGCACAAGTGAGCAGCAATCTTCAAAGCTTTCATGTGGGATAGATTGTGAATCCAGTCGAGCTGCTTATGTGCGATTGGTTTTTGTCTGAAAATATAGAAAAATGAAAGTGACGTGCAGGAAGTGTATAATCCAGTATAATGTATCATTCAAGTATGCATATTTAAACTCGACGGCGCCTGCGCGGCTCCGCTTGCTTCTATCACGTTTTTCTCGTCCTGAGGAACTGCATAGTAATTTCTTCCCCGTGAATAAATTGTATTACTAAATAACCTGTTACATAAGAAGAATTGTAGCTATGAAAATGCATTGATAACTTGTACTTTTATTGGAAATGTAGCTTTGTCTTACTTCACATATTATATGCGACAAATTATTTGAATTTACATAACATGCATTTTACGTATACTCGAACGTAAAGTTTATGAAGACACTCGGCAACAATTTGACTTGTGCACTATTGATGTTAACAAAAAAATACCGTTACAAAATGGAATAAAGTTGTCGGTAATATACAACATTAACGAGTAAGCATGTGCCCAAAGATAAGCGTTTTCCGCATTTGGATAGAGCAATAACTAAAATAACACTTTTACCGTTACCGACTACTATAAAACCATAATTTGTTACCAAATCTTGTATTCCTAATTCACAGACAGGAAGGCACACTTATTTAATTATAATCAAGTAATAACAACACATATTCAATTATAAAACTATAATTACAGAATCCAGAATCCGTGTCAACTATTTAAGTTAAACTTAATTAAGAACACAATCAACTAACTGCGACTTAAACAAAGTAACGATGTATTTTTGCATGTTTTAAGTGTAATAAATCAACAGTAAATTACCCATTTACGACTAAAAGTAGTGCTAGACTTCCGTAATGACTGGTTTTGACTTTTTGTACTGTGCTAAGATAACTGGGTGACTGGCGAACCACGGTTCAAGTCCGGGCCGTGGAAGGTCAGAAACGGTACCACTGGACTTATCAAGGGCGTACCCAGGTAGGAGCAGGGGGGGGCAGCTGCCCCCCCCTAGAAGTCAATTTTCCTTACAAGTGGGAATTAAAAACGTATTTCTCTCTCTACGAAAAACGAAACAGGTATGAGCTGCCCCCCCCTAGCTGAAATCCTGGTATGAGCTGCCCCCCCTAGCTGAAATCCTGGGTACGCCCTTGGGACTTATAGTCATACATCAAATGACCGATTTGGTGTAAGGGTTAAGAAATAGGCTACTACAAAAAAGCTAGCAGGTTCGATGTCCGTGAGGTATCTCCAAAACATCGTGTGCATAAACAATGCCTGATTGTATTATGTTTTTTTCAAAATCAGTACTGATGTATGTTTATCCATTATCTTGTTTTTACAGTGTAAGTTTTGTTTAGTTTGGGGTAACATGACACTGTGTGGATGGATTTCCAAGGATTTTTAATTATTTATTAAAATAAAAAAAGGCGTACGTGAGAGAACACAGGGGAGATAAGTTGTCTCGTAGACAAGTAAAGCGACATTGACCAACGTTCGCAACAGGTGGCGTTTCCTGTTCACTAGTACGCTTTCTTCCCCGCCTAACTAGTCGAGAAATAACTAGTATTAGTTGTTATGACTTTAAAAAACATACAACAGGCTGCATACAACTTTGTATGTGCGGACACCGCTGGATGCAGTCAGTTTGTATAACCGTCATTTTATTAACTGTTTCCTGTGTATGAATATTATGATAATGTGACAAAATTATTTATGCATGGGCGGCATTATGACATACGCCATCTCAGGCCTGGTAGAAAAGGGACTCAAATGCCTTTGCCATAAAAAACACTAATAAAAACTGCGTAAGAAACTATGTTTTTCAACCCTAAACCTGCTGATGCAAACGATAAAATGTTGAAATCTGTCTATGACTTTGTCACTAAACAAAATGACTCTCAATTTATTTTAAGTTTGTTAATTGAAAAGTTACTTATCCAAGTGTTTTTTTAGCTTAGCTACAACTTTTTACAGCATTTTTCAACCATGAAAATTAATAACAAAAACAAGGTATTTATTGAATTCCAATGGAAATTTTCGGTAGTCTCGTAACATTCGCCTAGAATGACAAGCCGACAAGGCTTCACAACTCTTGCCCTCTCCCGCCATTTTTATCTCCATACCTTGATTCAAGAACTCGTGTCCGCTGACTTTTACTTTCGCCAAAGTAGTGCAACGAGTGCAACGACTGCTTGCACAACGGGTTTGAGCACTGGATCACCGGTGGCAAGGTTGGGAAACAACTTGACCGGTATTACGCGCTTGTCATTTCGCTGAACCTTCGACTTTCGATGGTAGTTTATCGGATCAAGGAGAAAAGATAATTATTGATTTTAAAAATTATGGCACCAGCATTACACTGTTTATCTGAATTATCGGATATGGTAGGCCATATTGCTCGCAGAACCTTTGGGAGGAAAGGTTTTCACCTCCTCTCTTGGATAAAAAGCCTTGTTCTAAAGTCTGTTCAAAATCCATCAATTAGCAGAATAGGTTTTAAACTGTTGTTTAGGTTTTATAATAAGTATGTATGTTAGTCTTTAGTCTGTTATTGTTATGTGTCACCTGAAATAAATAAATTATCATTATTACTAAACTATGTAATATGAATTCAATAAGCATGTCACGACATCTTAGTTTCCTAGCATCGCTGTTTCGTGATGTTTTCTTAGCAAATCTCTTTTTTTTTCTGCGGCATTTTGATGCTATAACGGCCTCAAAATAAACAATACATACTTAGTACCTACTATCAACTATTTATATTCACCTTAACGCGTTTTATTTCAAATGTCTGCAGTAAATCATGACCATTTTGAAGGCTTTATTACTGAGCATAATTCGCAATTAAGGTACAAACCAGAATTGGCATTTCAAACATTTGAGGCAAGTTCAACCTACAGTTTTGTCATAATCAAGCAGAAATTGTACTCATGCCTTTATAATCGCAGAATTTGATATACTCCGCAAACCCAACAAAAACTATACCAACGCTGGAAAGACGGAGGTAATCTGAGGTGCTTTGTATCAGGTGAGCCCTATGCTCATAAAAATTATAGAACATAATAAAGGCTTGCTTATGTTCAGCAAAGGACATCCTTTGGTTGCAAATAATAATTCTGATGTTATATTTCTTCGTCAATAAAGGAAAAGAAAGAAGCATGCATATTGGCAATCAAAGCTACTTCAAAAGTTGATCTAAACAAATAAGCAAAAAATGCCATTGTCCATAAAAGCAATTTAGTACAAATACAGGTCATTTACCACAAATGCAGGTCCAAATCGGACGCATGACTGACCCGGCCGAACGTGCGGTCATTTTATAATGTCACTATAGTCATTTTATGAAGTCACTAGGTCCCACTTTCATTGTTATGCAAGTGCCGATCCGATGTTGGCAGATATGTAACACAATCTCGCATACCGCGGTAATGCTCGTAAAAGTTGTAAAACAACCATTTCGTAAACCCACTGCGCTTTTGGATCCGTTTAACAATTTACAGTTGGTTCAAGTAATAAATGCATAACGTTATGTAATATGGGAAACGAGAGCTTCTTGGTTCTGGACCTAATTAATTTAAGTATTTTAATAACTAGTTTACATGCCCTCTTGTTTTAACGATACCTTCATTTGATAACCCAAATAGCTTCTACTTCTTACTGGTTAATGCATTTCATTATATGGGATATAGAACATAGCTACTGCCATAGTTTTGTAAAGCTTGATTTCTGAAGCTTATTTTGAAAACTCCTTCCGAAAACACTCAATTTTATTAATATCAATACCCACTTATCCATTATACGGATATTTCTCACAAAAATGGCTACATGTAAATGAAGTTTATCATAAGTAAAATAAGTGAGATGCAAGCCTACAAACGATAATATTTCATAATCTGTTGTTATTATAATACATTGTCGAGTAACAATGCAATTCGCTGCAACTTGTATGCACTGCACTAGAATACTGTGATCTAATTCACTCAGCAGCAGCCAACAGCAGTGTTCCCACGCTGTCGTTTAAAATAAATAACCAAGACATTTGCAACAGAGTTCATTTTGCTAAAGTAGGTACAGTCTGAAATAAATTACCTCAATAATGTTATAACATTTGTATATGAAACTTCGTCTTCGACTGCTTGGGGACTTTCAAAATCCAATGTTTTATAATTAACTGCCTTTTTCGTTGTTTTTATAGCCATAAAAAGACAAAATGCAAATTCCGCAAACATTTTATTACTTTGTTTTTATTATTGTTTTAGCATTTTCCATGCAATATCTTTCTGAAGAAAACCAGAAAAAGACATTTGGTCATTTTATTACTTTTTTAAAAAGGGTGTCAACGTTTTTTAACCAAAAATAGGACATTTAAAGACGCTACTGGTTTTCACCTCAGACTCTCTTTGTACAGAAATAAACAATAATTATCTATTTACATAGATATATTATTGCTACCAACACTGCGCGTGACCTAGACAATCTAACAATCTAAAGTCTATCTCATTAGAATAATAGTGCCCATTGACCGACTCCCTATAATTATTCACTGAGTTTTATGCAATATCACCAACAATTCGCCATTTAACGACCACATTGTGTTCAGATCACTCGGATAAGAAGTGTTCAGTGTCAATTTAGTTGGTTAGTTGAATACCTAGTCCGATGAATGATGATGGTTGACTAAAGCTTACACTCAACACGACGTTCAATAAACTCAGCTCTACCAGGGCGGATTTACCCATGAAACCCGATACATGAAGAATGCACCAAAAATGTGTCGAGTGACATTTCATGACATGTAGCCGACAGACCGGCCAAAATGTCATATCAGTTTATTTTGGTCCCGTGCTTCATTGCATTCCTTTCGTCTTAGCTAAGGAAACATGCTGGTGGTATGGTACCGCTTGTTATTCATGAAAAACTTGTCAGAACGTTGCATTTGTTGTGCGCTTTTTTATGTGGTCTAGGTCACCAGGTATTTTTTTGTTGTTACTGCAGCGTTAAAAAAATAAATAAATTTGAATGATATAAGTAGCTGCTATTGTTAAATCTCGTCGTTAAAAATACTTTTCATTACTCATACTCTGAAAGTAGGTCATTACTGACCTGAGAAGCGGGCTGAAAGTAAAACTTTTCATCCCTAGGGAGAATCACTTTCAACTGACAGCTGTCATATTATTTTTTTTAAAACTAGTTATTTTTTCACTCAACTATTGAACCATGTTCCAACTTTCTATACAGCCATGATGTAAAATTGAAATAACTTAAAGTTAAGTATTGATTAGAGAATATATATTTTTTAAATAACTTTATTATAATTAATTTTCAACAATTTCTTTAAAATAACTTAGCTTTGAGCAAAATATTTACCATTTTTCCAATGATGAAAATAAAAAATAATGGCTGAATAGCGGGCCGGCCAAAGAAAAAAAAAAAAAAAAAAATAGGCGGGAAAGCGGCAATTCGATCTTCATGAATTAATTCATGTTTTTATTTTTACTTTCCTCGTATTTGTAATGAAAAGCACAGTGTTTACCTCGGGTTAAAGACTTATTTAGTCCCTCGAACTATTGGCGCCCTCACTTCGTTCCGGGCGCCAAACCCCGTCTCGGGACTAAATAAGTTACTTTCACCCCTAGGATAACAATGTACTATTGAATAAAATTACTAATTGCTTTGTGAGTTGTCGAATGAATTAGCTTCTTTTCATCTATTCCAACAGCTACTTACCTGTCTGCAACATCTGTAAATCCGAGCGAGTATGACAAGGGCGTTGCCGACATCCGCCCGTTGTTTGATCCGCAATCGATTAGATCCGCTTTTAAATTTGTCGCACCGTCAATCTGATTTCGCAAACTCAACTTTGCCTTCTAAGACCATTGCTAAATTCGCTGAAGGTTCACAGTAGTAATGGAATGCGTTGTCGTGTACGTTCACGCCATACGGCCTTGCCGCAGTGAGTGCACCTTTAATGGTCCGGAAATTATAAAGCATTTGTCATGTTCTGCAGATTTGGTATAATATAAGTTTTTGCGGTGACCGCTGTTGGCCGCGACGAAATTTGATAGTTGTTTTGTAATATCGCAAATGAGCGTGGTTGATATGTTGCTTATGACTGCACTTTATAACTAATTATCTTGTTTACAAATCATTTTGATTAAGTTCTTTGTTAGTGATATTGTATCTAAATCCATTGAAGCTAAATTTTAGACACAATATTCCGGAAGTTTGTAGGTACTAATGAGTGGGTGTTCAAATAATATTTTAGGAAGAAAAACTTTAAAACTTAACCTAGAGATAAAAGGCATTCATTTCATGAAAGCTTTGACAAGTGTCAGTCAAAAATGGTAACCAGTAACTGCCGGTAACGTGATAGTTACCGGCAGTTACTGGTTCGCAAATTGTTTCTATCGAGAAGAATCCGGCAAAGTTATACACAATAAATTCTCAATCCGCTTTACAAGGACGAAATAAATTTTAAAAAGGCATTTGTCTTGTGAGAACAAGGATACTGAAGGATCACAAATCAATTATCTCGAAGTGGGCGACAATATGATTCATTATGGAAACGGATCGGCGCAGAACGTGACCGCAGGCGCGGGCGCAGGCCAGCCCACAGAACGCGATATTTCACCGTTTCGACACTATCGTGGTGGATTTATTAGCTCAATCCGCGTTTGAAATATTCTCACATGACAAGTGTGAATGTTAAATTATTATTTTACTCAAAAGTGGCTAAGGACGGAGTCCTTGGCAGCCATTTTAAGTCCTGCCAAACTTTGTGGGAAACTTAAGTAACTTAATACAGGTTACATTATTGGGACCAATTTTAACAAAAGTCTCATTACTTTTCATTTTTTGAACCATTGAAAAGGGTCTTGCTAACATCTAGCTATCTCTCATCTGTTGAAATACGACGTTGAATAAATTTCGAAAAGGTATTCAGAAACAAATATTAAAAGTGAATGAGGATAAGTACCAAAAACAATCAAAAAACGTTATGTAACATAATAAGTATTTTCATTGATAAAAATGCGGAGGGTACCTACTATCTACACAAAAAGTGTCGAGTTAAATCCACCAAAATACTTTAACCAAAATTGACGGCAGTCCAACATCTTCCAGGCTTGAAATCCTTCTCTATGCATTCTTGAGCACCGTAAGATTTCACAGTATGGTTTGCGAATACGAGAGTTAACGTATCTCTACACTCAAAACCACAAACTTTATTCAGGACACGGTGCAACGACCCGTTAAGTTATTTTCGCCTTACGAATTTGCCTATAACACTCAGATGTCACTGATGTCCATTACCACATGCGCATGACACTAAGTAGACAAGCGATTCGTCTCCAAACGTCACACTGACGCGAACTAGTCACAACAATGTGACAAGTGACAGCTTTCTATGTTTTACGAAACAACCTGTATTCATGTGATTTTCGCGGACAATGAGTGATGAGAAAATTGTTACATTAAAAGTCAAGTCAGTACACGCATTATTATATCATAATGAAAGTTTGCTACTATGAGCGTAATGATCTTTATTATATTGTCTTTCAATAAACTCTGAGAGGAATTTGCGAGAACATGCATGTAATGTTGTCGTATTAAATGTGTCATGAATCATCATTACAAGACTTCACAACTACATGAGCAACAAGCCGCCTGGCAACATGTAGAAAGCGCCAGAAATTTATTAAAATGGCGTCAGATGTCACTTTAGCTTGTGGATCTGGCGACTTTTAATGTCATCCCAAATATTTTTGCTGCTTTAACATGTCGCCGAATGCGCGTGTTGCACATGGCTAGGCCTCCTGGCTTTATTAGCTTATATCGAAGCATTTCACCTCTGAGTATAAATAAACATAAATCAGATATGTAATTTTATCGCTCTGTTTAAATATTAAAGCTCCAGTCTTAAGCTGTTCAATGGCTCTATTGGCATTTGACCCATCGTAATAATAACTAACTTAGCTAAATCAGAGACAAATAGTCAGCAGCTTGGATAACTATGGCAGCAAGTCAATGATATTTATTATTTATTGCTCATATAACATATAAAGCATTGGCTGATTTAATACAAAAAGCAGTCTTTACCAGTAAAGAGCGGTAGAGCTCAAAGCAAGCGTGCTTTAAGCTGGTATTGCATGGTTACTCTGAAGATTGGGCTGCGTAACTGGCTGGGATAATATTGATAAGAAGAGAAACATATGACAATATTGTTAATGTATGTAAATTGTTAATTTAAGTTTATCACTATAATATACATATACGAGTAGTACGAGAGAGAGAGAGAAGCACACATCAAGAGAAAAATCAGATAAAGCAATTGAAAACAAAATTACATACTAGAGGTCAATCAAGCGAAAAAAGAGACAGAAGTATTTAGATTTAGACAATAGGTACTCTATTAACGAAAACGACAGCAAACTAATCACGTTGATGATAAAGCAAGTTTTAGTACAGGAAATAGTGTGAAAGCAAACACGAAAGCGAACAATAGTCTCTGACAATAATCCTATTGTTTCAATTGCAGGAGTCTTAGTTACGAAATCCAAACCACAGATGAATATGTTACATTGAACTGTAGAAGTTCTAGCACTCAAGGTTACGATGAATGATATTTTGCTAAAGCGCACGAGTTGTCTAGGGTTAAAGGTTATTTTAAACGTATCGCAGGAATCTTGAAGCATGTGAACAGGTGCACCGATGTATTTTTA
Organism: Udea ferrugalis; assembly: GCA_950022985.1. Classification (NCBI taxonomy): domain Eukaryota; kingdom Metazoa; phylum Arthropoda; class Insecta; order Lepidoptera; family Crambidae; genus Udea; species Udea ferrugalis. The sequence goes on from OX465520.1 coordinate 5,370,503, forward strand.
ATAATTATGGTCATTATTTATTTATTTATTAGGCCATCAACAAGACTAACACTAATACAATGATCCAGGATTCCAAATTGTAACAAAAAAATTAAAACAAATATCATCTGGTCAGTGTTGTGTTGATGAAAACTGTGAAACTGCAGCATGCTATTCTGACCAACGCCCAATCTCACTTCCATCGTGATCAGGAAAAAATGGCTCTGATCTATTGGCTTCATTTTGATTGGTATTCTCCCTCATTTACCCATATAAAAATAATATTAACTTGTCTTAGTTCTTTTCACTCAAACGATCACAGTAGCGCTGTTATTGAGACTTACAAAACGCCAAAATGGAATCACACTTTGAAGTGAAGTAAGATGCTAAAGCAGGATCCCCAGGACTGAAAAAACAAAGTGTTATTTACATAATGTAGGTAGGTACTTATTTCGACCAGCTGCATACCTTAAAAACTAATCATTTGTTAGTTTTATTGAAAAATAAATATTGTTTGCAAGAAATTACAGTTAAAAACAGTAGGTACAACATGACGTGTTATTAATTGATGAATTTTAATCATTGATAATTCACGACGGGAAGACCAAATAAACAAAACACAAATCTAGTCTCGTACTTCGTCGGTTCTAAAAGCCTTTCCTTTAGAAATTATTTATTTTCATTCAATATTCTTCGGAAGAAAAAACCTTTCTTAGTTTCCCTTTAACAGATGGCGACACTGTACCACACCTTGCCTGACTTACGTGATGGATGTGAGAAAACCGCTCTTACTTGGAGAAGAACTGGTTGCAGAGATACCTCATTGAAAATCGTAAATCAACGTCAATTCTTTGAAGTTGCGTTTCATCACTCCTAGAACTCTACAATAAGTAATTCAACTGCTTCGGAGACTAGTGAAGTACAGTCAGCTCATCAGGCTACCCATTTCCGTGTTTTATCTCGCTCTTGCCAAATGCCATTATTCGTTATAGAGTAAGGACGAATGAGCGGAAATGGGTAGCGGTGATGCCGTTGACCATACAATTAGACTCAAGAATTGATTGACAAATGATAAGTCTAAAATAATAGCCCAAGTGGTTAGAATGCTTAACCCACCACAACACTAACAAACATTTTTTACCCACTCTGGGTCCCACTGCTGGGTATAGGCCTCAACTATTAGGTGGCGAGAGCCATACTCCATCACGCGGACTCAGTGTGGATTGTAAGTAAGCTGTAAGATGAGTGATAAACTGAAAAACAAACTATCAGATGTAATCAAGCAGCCTTAAAACCTACGACCAGGCATAACGAACAGACATCTAGCCTGAAAGCCTATTTACTGAAACTATTTTTTTCAGTGGCTTTAAACATGTTTGCAGGAAATAGCAACGTAATAGATTTTACCAGCTAATTCTGAACTTACGGAAGATAAACACAAAAGATTGATTACCTAGCCAATTAGAAATGTTGAGTATTTAACATCGGCGTTTATTAATAACAGCTTGCTATTTTACAGACTAGCGATAAAGATAAACTGTAACAATAAGGGGACTGTTACATTATTATACTCGGATTTTTAATTGTAGTCAGTGAAATGACATTTTCAGTGTGGCAGGTTTTCAGTCCCAAATAAATAGTGATGTGGTAAATCGAGTTTTTACAATTAAAAGTTAGTCGACATTACAGCCTGGCAAAAAAGTCGTAGTGAATGACCACGTCCCACTTCCATATGTCATTACTGGCAACACACACTGGTCAGACTTTCGTTTTGAGACATAGAGGTATTTCGGTAAACTGTATTTAGTAAATAGATTTTCAGTTTCAAAATGTTTTGTTGCTGTATTATATTATTTACAGGTAAGAATTTCCTTTATTAACAGGTCATACAACTGGAAAAGTTTGGGAGGATACAACAGTAGAATCTTCCATACAAGTGTTTTCTAAAGGTTTGACTACAGGCCTAAAGGGCCCAACCGGCAAAGGACGACGCCTTATAATTTCATATATAGGCAGTGATGAAGGTTTTGTAGATTCCGGTTTACTTATTTTTGAATCAAATAATAATAGTATGGACTATCATGAAGAGATGAATTCAGAATCGGAGTCGGAATCAATAGCAACCGTAACGAATAAAAACGTATATACTACTTATAGTAGTAAGTATTGTATGTATTATCTTATGTAAGTATATACTACTTGTATTTTGCTGACTTTCAAGTGTTAATTCCCCTGAACCTCTTTGAACATTTTTTTTCCAGCTATGGTTATAATTTTTTAGTGAGAAGTTTTAATATGGAGGTAGGGCCCATATTTCTTAAATCGTAATTATTTAATTCGTTTTGTACTATTAAATATTTACAATTATTTAAAAAAGGCTTTGATACCTCATAAAATAAATCATGACTAAATGTCTAAGTCTAGTGATTGCCGAACGTCACTATTGTAGCGGGTCACCCTTTTTTGTATCAGTCACTGTTGAAGTTGTCATTTCGCTGACTACAATCATTAATCGTACTATAGTCAAATAATTATGTCACAACGTTACTCGTAACTGCGAATTATCTTTTGACATATTTTAACGGATGCTAGTTTTCAATGTAACCCAAACATAACTTAAATATACAATTAGCACTCAGTGTGCCTCACATGCCACACTTACATGAATACAGCCGCGTTCCTTAACACATTAAAATACGATAATTTACTGATGTGACTAAAATACACATGGTATATAAACAAACCTAACAGTTCATTCAAGATTAGCGTTTTTCGACGCGTTTTTGTATAAGGGCTGACATGATCGCGACGCTACATTGCGTGCTCGAACGAACTATAAACAGAGCTTTCAAAAAGAGCTTATACGCACGACGAGAAGCTAATTTATTCTTCAGCGGGCTTTAGCCCTAAGGGATAACGCAATAGACACAATATTGTGGAGCCTTTGGCCATAAAACAAGTTCAGTTCCTTATTAGACATTTAATTTCGCCCCGTCTTTCTAACCAGTGTAACTTATTGAGATTAGAAATCGTAAGTGTAGTAAATAATTAATAATGGATACAGTCGCTTAGGCAATAGGTAATCGGCGTTTACTCGAAGTATCCAACGTAACAACTTCATTAGCAACTAATAACAGAGTTATGTTCGATTCTTTGTTTGTTTTATGGAAATTTCAAATTATAAATGTAAGAAAGACGCAACATTAACAATTTAACTCAAATTGTTTTCTAATATTCACGCTAGACACTACACATTGAAATTAAGCATTTCGACACAGTCAATAACAACAATCAAACTCATTTTTATAAATACTAAGGTTTCCAATATAATATAACTCTACAAGTAAGTTTTATTAATTCAAGTAGTTTCACCTGTCTGGGCAAAAGGTATTGTAAGTCCTCTTCTGAGGTCTAGATTAGACTGGTTTAAGTAATAGAGTGAATTATCATAAATAGGACGAGAAGCCCATTACTAGATATATAGCGTGTAAGTAATCTATACCTTAACCAAATTGATTAGCAGTGTTTAGATTTAAAAACGCTTAAAGCAACAAAAAGACACACTGTTGCATTTACAACATTAGAGATTATAACAGGTTCAAATTACTTTTAGTTATTATGAAGTGAAACAGCAAGTTATGAAAAAAAAACACTTTGTTGCACGCCAATTGTTAATCAAGAGCTCGAATTCTCTATACACTGAAGAAGAAAGTTCACTCAAATAATAACTTATCTTTTGTCTTCCTAAGCATGGAAACGTCATATCAGCCATGGCACCCACCGGCACTTCATGACAGCATCCGTTCCCATGTCAATAACCTCCTCTTAATTTGCATGGAGTCGTTTCCATTCCATCTTCCGGTTTTCCTTCCTATTTTCTAGCAATAACCGACCGCTCGTTTTTCTGGTATGTATGATTATGCAACATTGAGACAGTAACCACAATGTTTTTAATAAATATCATGTTTTATGTTCAACGCTTCAACGGTTTTGCTGCCTTAACCGGATTCGGAATTGTGAATAATGAAGTGGATACCTAGTGGCTGTAGACTTATAAATTATGAACTTGAGACATTAGGAAGATGGTAGAAGTCGTAAACTATATTTGTTGGATTTGTCTCCGAAAGACTGTATTGTATTTCCCAACAACTTTCCTGGTTTTGTCAACGGGATAAGATCGACTTATTTATGTGTAGTGGTGTTGGTTTTCAAATATTTGTAATTGAACTGTAACACTTCTAACTGTCCAATACCAGCTAGTAAAAAAAAAGCAAATAATCATCTTTGCCTATTGCATAATGAACAGGTATAAAACGATCTCTTTCGGAACACTTTCGGTTAAGGAAATTTATTTGCATATGTACCACTAGTTCATTTTTTGCTTCATTTACTAACATGAACTTCTCACTATAATCCAAATCAAGGTTAACAGTACATTGTCCAATTTGTGAAAGTACATCATGCCTTAATAATACATTTCAAAAAGCGACCAAAAAGCTACACTATACTTAGCATAGAATTCTGAGAAAAAGAGTAAAAACTGAACTCTGAGCGAAAGTGGCTCGTTCTAGATACAAAATAACGTATCTATCTATCGGATAGAGAAACCAGCTCATTGCTAAAAACGCGATCGGAAACCAAACTACGTGCGGTGCGGAACGTTTAGCGGATTTGAGAATAAATGGGAGAATTATTTACATGAGCAACAAGCAAATGTTCTAGTTCTATTAAACCTACGTATATCTACAGTAGATTGGCTTTAAAACGCATAGAGGAGATGTTTTAGAATAACCAACCAGGATATACTTAATCATTTGACCAGCATTACCTAGCGGGAATCATTATATTGATTGTGTCAACAGCTCTCCACGGTTCTCTATTCTATAACGCCAATCATATTTAAATAAAAATATCGATGTAGTACAAGACATGTACCCTATTACAAGTAAACTACAGTTCTACATTCTTAACACGAATGAATTACTTAAATGTATCCTAGAATCATTAAGGAACGAATTTTCCAAAAGTGTTAAGATATGGTTTTGAATTTCACCATCAACCACACGGCTTTACAAATTATTATTGATTGATTGGTTTAAAGGACTGAAGCTTTTTCCTTCATAAACTTCTGTTAAATCGCATCAAATCAAAATGTTTCTAGTAAGGTGCCTACTTGAACCAAACAAGTGAGTTTCATGCCTGTCACGTTCATTCAATGCTCTTGAACGCGAACCAACGTGTTTAGCTTGAACACTAAGTAGATATTACCTATTGAAATTCCAATGTGTTTCTTTGCGCATAGTTATACAACACCAAAGAACACAATTCTATTCCGTTCATTAATTTTCTTGAATAAAAAAATGTTTTTAAAAATAATAACATAAGATAAGGCAAAGGCCCTTTAGGTAGAAAAACAGGTCAAGAAAAGTAATGAAATTTGGAAACCAATTCTTTATAATAAAAAACACATGTCATTCCTACAATACTATGCGCATATTGATCTACTCACATATACTTACACAGATAATTCATACAATACCTTTAGATTAACTCGACGATAGCGCAAAATATAATTATTATTAGACAAGGTACTTCTGTGAGATACGCAACTCTACCGCAAGAATTCATGCGTATTATTACATATTACTTTATCGCAGATCAAGCTTAAATATCTAATGAAACTGCTCAATGACTGTGAAATGCAAGCGAGAAACTGGATACTAATGAAATTATAAATGCAAAAGGATTAAAATCATTTCCATTTGTTTTACAAACAGATATTAACAATGGTATCTAAACATTAAAGAATGAATAATAAAGCGACGCTTATCTTTAAAAACTTTTCTTCCAGCACCATGACGACAGGATAGCTGTCTATTTCGCAAATTGTCTATGAAAAGTTATCTGTTGGTTCTACACATAAATAAACAATAAAAACAGTTTCGCCTCGGTTGATTAGATTTGACGATTTAAGTACAAAATTGTAACAGGTTTAATGTTTATATTAATAAACTTATTTGTACTGAACTATTTGACCAGCCAGTCAAAACATGTTCTCTGTATTTAGTGTCTAAAGTGAACAAGTCGCAAACAGTGCTTGCTAAGTCGAGCGTGAACCGTTCATTATTACAAGTTAAGTAATATTAATTGCTATCCGGTCTTGAAGAAAAGACTTGCAACCGATCTGTCTGACGGTTGTTAGCACCCTGTTGCAAGGGGTTGCAAAACTAATTGCATACTCTGTTTGACTGCACCGAATCATTTTGATGGATGGGTCTCAAACTTGTGCTATTGTGTTCTGTGCAGACGGTATCAATTACAAGGTTTTTTGCTTTTAATCATCAATAGACTCATGGCAAGATTTAACACTTCCACGTCCGACTTTAACACATAAAGATCATTATCATAATAATTTACGGTTTTATGATGATAACACTTAAAGTACCAATTCAATCAGAAATGTTGTAGTAGCCGCGACCTCTGGTGTAGTAGCTAACCTCTCAACCATTACACCCCGATATTGTATAATGGCTAAGAGGTCAATGATGTAGTGACCTATGTTGCAAAGATGTCTCCAGTTAGATGGGTCACTTAAATCTGAAGCCGTCTGCACCTATGACTGTGTCTATTTAGGGCACAAGCCTTGAATGTGCCTTCTAAATTAAGTAAAAACGTAAGAAAACGTTACAAAGTTCGTGATAATTGTAAAACACGATTGCCTAACTTCCTACACGCCATGCGCACGCGCAAACGCAACCTCACCCAGCCACTTGACACAACAAAACAATCGGTGACGATCTTGACGCGTTATTCTTCACAATGATTAATAATATCACAACATTTAAGGTTCGTTTCGTACTTCCGGACTTTCACGGTGCCTAAAACATGATTCCTTTCAAAATTATTTAGTAAACAAAACTTTAACTACATGAACCGGGTCTCATTTTTCCATGATCATACAAATTGAATTCACAGAGTTGAAATGAATAAAATAGAGTTGATGGTTAAAGCATAACATCAGTAGTATCAGTTCATAAATGCTATCGCACCATGTTCCAAAACCATAAACAAAGTAGTTGAAAGTCTTGTAACGCCATATGTCATAACAACACTTTAATACAAAGTTTAAGATCTCAAGCGTTATACTGATTGATCAAACTATCTCAAGTGCATACAATAGTTATTAATCCATCATTGTAAACGAACACTCGATTATATTTTAAAACAATGTGCAGATCCCACGCTTCAATGTCCTAAAAAGTATCTTTAGCACTTATACGCAACGTATAATAGCTAAAATAGTATATTACTAGCGTAATAATTTCATCACCTACTAGATTGGTTGGGGTGGCCTCAGTTGAGACCTTCATACACACAAATTATTTGCGCTTTGTTATTTTATATCATAATGTGTGAACCTTTCGTAACAAAGTGTATTGTCTCGGTCTGCGTAGGCGCCGATATGTTTGCTTATACGATAGGGTTCAGCTAGGTAGGGTTATTGCGGTTTTGATTTCAGTTGTAATATGACTATTATAACTTATATTGTCTACATTGTAGTGTGCTTGTCTGCAATATACAGAGGCGCTTACATCAACCTTTACATATGGGCACCTTATGCCGCTGACATAAGACCCATTTTGTAACGGTTTTGTAAAAGTTGATGTGAGCGCCTCTGTATATCTTTCAGCACAGCCAATCTTTCTTCTAGTCAGAAAATGCAGGTACGCATCGTCAGTGCCTGAAGTTTGACTCGGCGCAAACATGGACCCACTTAATTTTCACTGCGGTTTAATTTTTGCCTGAAACCAGATGACATCAGACGGCTGAAGGACGCTGAACATACCTTTGTTAACTTTATCATACTTAAAACCGACTTGATCAAGTGTCTACTTATTTAAATCAGTAAACGAAGCTGACAATGATTCATTCCTTTGAACGCCACGATGCTTAAGACAAGATTCTACAATAATCGATGATTAAAACCACATCAACAATATTTTGTATTACGAAATAAAAACAAACAACGGAACTCAGTATAGGTCCCTTAATAAGTGCAGTATAAGGAAATAAACTGGAAATATTAAACGCTTCGGTGGAAAGAAGCATAATTCAATTGAAGGCTGCACAAAATTAGGTGCATCTATTATTGTTTTAATAGCTGAATTAGGCCGAAAAAGTTAAAAAGATTAGATTACTAAAATGGGGTAATAAAATGCTGAATCGTTTATGTAAATGAGGTAATAAAATTCATATGTGTTATTTTTAAATAACTTCGAATTTATTTGAAGTTTTCTATCGAAGTTTTTTATTTTTTACTTTACTGCAGTTTAGTTTTATGTTGAATATAGTTTGAAACTTCTTATAATAGTATCATTAATCATAACACTAATTACTGTACAAATGAATAATACGTTCCTAAGGAAACGCACCTTAACGTTCTACATTTTTTTAATAAAATGATCCGTTTCATCTTATAAAAATATGTCAATCCGCCACGCTTCAGATCCGACAAGACGAAACTATTATCAAACGGTGATAAATAAAAGAGTTCTAGTAAAAACTGTTCGCTGACCGACTTCTGCGCTCGCGTGTCTCGACCGAGGGCGCAAGGAGTCCACGGTCACGATGGCGGTATCGTGTTGACAGCGTTATGACATGCGCGAGTCCGCCACGGTAATAGTGACAGGCGTTTTGACATGCGCGATTCCCGACTGGAACCGAGGGGCGTGCGCGCATGCAACGAGGGCGGGCTGGGGAGCTAATGAGGCATTATGTTGGTTTTGAAAAGAGACTTGGTAGAGCGTAGGGTAAATCATTGTGACATTTAAAACTGTCACTGACGTACAAGAGTATTGAACTTAAAAGGTGTTTTTTTTGTTTTTGAATTATTCCTCATTTATTTGTGCGCATCATTGGGGAAGGAGGCATGGTTGGCTGTTGGGGCTGAAAAGTTCTTGAATGGAGGCTTTTTGAAGCAAAAAGCAGCGTATGTTGACCTGCTAGAGATCGCAGAAGGCTAAAAATGAATGCGCTAAGCTTATGCTCAGCAATGGGCGCAGCCAAGCAGCCGTTCATACTGGACATTGGACAATTGCTCATTATTTCAAAAAGCTACTAGTACTTACAACTAAAAAACTACAAACAGGCCTTTAAATTACTGATAGACGATAAACAAATCATTATGCTTTTATTTTTATTCGATATATCACACAGTTATCTAAAAATGCACCACGACAGATCATTGAAACTGTTCAACAGGCCAGCACAATCGATTTATGACATCTAAATATGCTTTATTCGATACCATCGAGAACAATTCTCGTAAATCGATATTGGGACACAGACACGGAATTGCAAGCAATAATTCATTGCATTGACATTCCATTTAATACTCGAATGCGAGCCGAAACTATCACTGATAATAATCGGTTATTACCAATTCAATGCTAAACGTTTGGAGGCTTAGATAGAATCATACAGCGAAAAAAATTGACAACTTAACTATTTTTGTTATTTTAAGTAATGGTTCAGAGGAAAAACATGTTTTGTTGTTATCTTCTCAACCATAACAAATTTTGGTTAAGAAGAAACAAGAAGATGTAGGTAAAAACCTAGTTCTCAAGTAATATTTAATGTTCAGAGTAACAAAAAGTTAAATTATTCTAAATCATATATTTTTGAGCCATTTCTTTCTTGTCCTCCATCTTAACAGATTCTATTCTCTATTTAAAATCATAGACAAAATTTTCTTATTATTTCTTACATCAAATCAGTTTCATCTTAGTCTTTTAATTTATTTTTACATTTAACGAAGCTTCATTATGTTTGTTATGCTTGGTCGTTGCATGTACCTACCAGTGCCTACCTGTGCTATGGCTCGGTCCAATTGGCCTGACCCGCAGGGCGCAATCGTATGAACACAGTCCTGCGCAGCCCACTTTGCTATTACGTTGTTATACGGATTGGCCCCTCATTATTTTATTATCGTGGCCCCACTGTAATTTGCGTCCATTTTCGATTGTAGAGTAAAGTATGACGCTAATTTGAGATAGGCTCGCCATAACTGTTCATTAAAATTAACAAATTGTTTGATTGACTAAATACTTTGTTAAGCTAGGGGTTTCAAATCGTACGAATTTGAAACAGAAAGAGTAGGTACTGTTTTGTTAAATAACTAACTTAACCTATTGCAATGTTATAGGTGTTATTGTTGTTAATGTTATTGTTTAAGTGCATCTACTCAACTCTTCTTGAAATTGATTTAACGAATTATAGTTAATTCTTAAAAATATTATTCTTATATAAATATTTGCAATAATTGTGACTGTTAAGAATTGTAAAGTCGCGTGGACAAAAACATTAGTGGTTTTTTTTCTCAGCATGCGACTATGCACAAATCATGTAATTTAGAAGTATTGATATGTGGAATAAAAAAAATAATTAAAGCGGTTTTGTTCGTATTTCTTTTTCACTCTGTTATTTTTCTTAACTATCGCAGATGAGTAGGAGATAGGTTTTAAAATAGGAAAACTGTACCACATTCCATGAAAAAAACGTTCAGTAGTTTTACAGTGATAATAGAACATGTTTAAAATATTGTTGTAAGTATTTTTTGCATCTTGCACCTTTATTGATTTTCCACAAAAATATAAATCTACTTTTTCACTCCCTTTGTACACATCGGTTGCGATAGTATTATGTCTATAGCTTGCGCAAACTCAGTCATATCGTTGAAATCTTAAAGTATTTAAACCAAACAAGACCCAAGAAAAAGTTAATTGAAATTTCAACATAACAATAAACATGATTATTCTTTCTGACCTACATTACTCTTTTAAAAGAGTTATTGCTTAATACGAAAAAAAACTGCTTAACGAGTCTTGATCCTACATTACGAGGTCGATTACTGTTTTATTTAGTAAATATAAGAATAATTTGCGCAAAACTTGTTAAAAATACTGTAACGACTCTGGCCGTGAATGTCCAAGATCGGTATAGTCTGGGTGTCAAGGTCGCGATTGACAATGGAGTGACAATCCATCATTATCGGATCTTGTAAGCAAATGTCCTTTTTTTATTACGTCAGTAACTCAAGGAACATCACTAACCCAATACAGACAGAATATTAAAGACAAGGCAATCGGTGGCCCTAAATTGGAGGCACCCTAAATTGTATGAGAGAGCAATCATGTGAAAACCCTGTCTACGAGTATATTGCTGTTATACCTACTCACAAATTATAATGTTTAGCTGTCGCCAGCGATGTCATCCACCTACCTACCTTGGTGTACCTAACACCAAGGTAGGTAGGTATTAATTTGTTTTTGTTCCCCGATGTTGCTACTGACTTAATAGACGCCACAACTAGATGCTATGGGAAATATATTATGTACGTGAATACACAACAACAGGAAATTTGTTTTAAATGTTTCGAACTAAATTTAATAATTATGATTTATGAATTTAGGAAGCACGGCAAGTGTAACATCGTACTTCGTAAAAACACACATTACACCGAGAAGATTTAACAGTCACATGAAAACTTGTGACATATCCTAAACGCATTAAAACCCAAAACAATACAAATTGACACGCATTTTGAGCGCACAGAGCTGCGCAAACGCAACGCTGTCGTTTAACGCAATTTCTTTGTCTACGCGACTGTCCAGTCTAGCTAATGTGCACCGAACTAACGGCCCATACACAATAACACGACACGACGTCGTACCGTGTAACAGCAGCACGCAAATCGCGACTCTACTACGAGCGAGCGACATTCTCACGATGCCGCGTCGTAGCACGATCTAACGCGACGTATCGTCTAATTGTGTTCAGGCGCGTTCACATTAAACTTTACATAGCCATACCTTGTGCTGCTGAAATAAGAGCGATTTTGCAATGGTACGACATACGGACCTCAAGTAGCCATCTTTGAATAAAAAAGAATATCAACAAATAGAAATAATGAGTCACCAAATCTTGCTATCGTGTATCGATGCAGTCGCAAAATAACCGTGAAAAAGCATGTGTGCGCTCTAAACGACTATCTGAACAAAAAAACACAAAAACATACAAAAACTGCCCCTACACCACACAGCTGGTATAGCCCCAAATTCACAAATGTCCATCAACGCTAAACACGCGCTCACGCTCATGCTTTTCCGAAAAATATCAATAGAACTAAAACGGACAGCTATACTTCTGAAGGATGCTCAACGTTGATTTGCGTTTGTGAATTCATGGGAAAGTCTTTCAGCGTCATAAAAGAAATAATTCACCATGTTCAAGGTGTGTGCCCTAACATTTAATACTTCGTTAATATGCCTGCTACTAAAAAGTAGTCGACCTCAAAGCTACTTAAACAATAATTATTGTAATTTCGTGATTTTTCCTTGGCCACCGGTCCGTGCCAATTACTTAATGAACGCCCTTGTATTTTTTATGATATATAGAGACAATAGTTGTAGAGATATAATTCGAAATAACTTAGAATGTAGCATTGTGGTCATTATTGACAATTGCAGGAAGTACAATTATTAACGAAGTGAACAAGCATTATTGGCGACCACAGTCAGCTGAGAATGATTTCGTTATTGTAATTAGTTTTAAGGCCATACACATTATTAACAATCTCGGAAATGATACAGATTTGGTTATGAGCTTTTATTATTTCAATCGTGCGATGATATCCGGCTTTTTAATCTAGACTGCAATTTTTTTGTCAAAAAATGTATTTTTCATTTTTTGAGGATTATTATGCAATTTTTAACGGAGATATTTCATCTAATTTTCGTATTTAGGTGGGCAATAGACAGTTTAATTCATATTTTCATGAAAATCTATGAAATTAGTGCCATGAACGTTTGAATAACATGAATTTAGCTTTTCACCTTCTTTTTAATAGTACGCGTTATAACTTTGTAATTTCTGGTGGTAGAACTTGAAAGTTGGAATGGTATCTATCTATAATAAATATTATAGTACCGTTTTTATCGTATAGAGCGGTTTTGAATTATTTTACACTTCAAGAACCAAATAACAGGACTTCTGTGCTAAACCGCAGGCAACAACTAATAATTCATGAACTAAATTATAAGCCACTTATAATTTACATAAATATGGTCTAAATGTTATATACATACATATATTTTACTATGGGTCTCATAAGAAGGCTCAAAGTCACCCAGCGAGCAATGGAGAGAGCGATGCTTGGTAGTTCCCTGCTTGATCGAATCAGAAATGATGAGATCCGCAGGAGAACTAAGACAACCGACATCGCTCGAAGGATTGCATCGCTGAAGTGGCAGTGGGCGGGACACATAGCGCGGAGAACCGATGGCAGTTGGGGCGGAAAGGTTCTCGAATGGCGACCGCGTACCGGACGACGTTCCGTGGGCAGGCCCTCCACAAGGTGGACCGACGATCTGATCAAGGTCGCGGGAAGCCGCTGGATGCGGACTGCGCAGGACCGATCGTTGTGGAGATCTTTGGGGGAGGCCTATGCCCAGCAGTGGGCGTCGTTCGGCTGATATGATGATGATGATGATGAAATGTTATCATTAAACAAGGTGTTTACGTGAAGCAATATGAATATTCACGGCTGTTATAGAAGTCGAGCATGCAAACACAACCAGCGCAATAAAGCAGTTAAATGTTTCTAAACGTCGTTTTCCTTTGTTTTATGACTTTGGCAACCTTTGGTAACGATGCCGCAATGGTATGACAATGAGTGAGCTTTATCATATCAAAATAAAACCAAGTGTAGGCCGAACATGCTGAGGAAGCGCTGCGCAAGAGTTGCGTACACATCCTTTTCTTTTCCTACCGTTATATTTACTACTGAAATAACTGTAATAATAACATTGGATGTTAAACCGGCTGTCTGTCATTGAGACTGGAAACATGCTGTAACTATTGACTTTTAGTAGATAAAGCAAACCTGCCATGCACCGTAAATTCAAAGTCATATTAGGTTTGAAACCTGACATTTAATAATTATTTTTAACTAACGTAAACTTTTTTTGTTCACAGGTAAACTAGTCAAACAAATCTGCTGCCGAAACTCACTAGTACGCAACAGGTATCCAACACACACATTTTTATGTGTGTTAACCCACGGACCAAGAAAGCAGAAAAAAAAATTTTTAAAACAGGGCTTTTCAAATAGCCAACATTTTAGAAAGAAAGAAAATTCAAAATTCAGAACAAAAAAGTATTAGACTAATTCGAATAATAGGGAAATAAAAAGTTGCATGTTGCTGTGCGCATTTTGAAGGTGGAAGAAAGGCGGTTTTCAAGCTTTGATAAGCCCGCAATGTAATAAAGTAATTATTTAACAGATCCGTCCTTGCTTGGTACTCGTCCGCCTTTGTACAATTTGCTATGGAATTCCACCATAATGGTCCTTGTACCAAAAACATGCATATTACGAAAGTCCGTGAGAACACGCCGTTATAGAAGCTAGAATTTACATGTTAATTATGCGAATTTCATACAGAAATCATAATTGAGATTTCAAATAACGACGTTTGTTAAAGTTGCACATGCTTTTTAGTACATTATTCTTTCGGGTAAGTCCCTAATTTCTTCAGTTTCCTAATTATCTTTATGAACGAATTTGAGATACTGAGATACCGCTTTGCGATCTATTACTTATTCCATTTCTTTCTGAGCAATATATTCAACTATCGGATGGCAGCTGCGGTGTTAGTTGCTCTATTATAGTTAAATATTACAGTAAAGTGAAGTAACAATTGTTTATTCAGTCACAGTGTTTATTTTACTACCAATTTATCCACAAGAAGCTAATGAATTAAGAATAACAATCGATTTGTCTACTGAGACCCTATTCGTAGTATTTATTGAAGTTTTTCGGCAATTTAGCACAGACTGTCAAGACAAATGTAACCTAAGGTCATGTACAGTGGGTCCCGGAATGTGTGAATCAAAGCACTACAGAAAGTAGCTTGACCAAATGTCCTGTCCACTGAGCTCTAAGACCAGTTATTGTTTAAAAACTTTGTGTACAATAAAACGAAGTGATCACTTACAATTAAGATTAGTAAGAAGAGTTTACAAAAAAACTCCAAACGCAATAATTAGACCTGGAATCTTAGGCAAAGTTGATTTTTTCTACATTTTTGAAAATAAAAAAACTATGCCCTGCGCTTATTTATTTATTTATTTGTTACTAAGATTTTTTAGGAACAGGACATTAGCATTATTAGGAAGCTAGCTTCCGTAGCAGTTTGATTCACCCATTCTGAGACACCCTGTTTAGTACAAACGTTAACTTGTTCAACTTATCGGCCTATTGTTTTGTGGTATGAATGGTGTGGCACCGATGTAACAGCATTACGCCTTTCTTCTACTGAATCAGCTGCCATTCTTTACATAATAGTATGTAATGCCTTTGTTACCTTTTTGCGTTTTATTACGTATTTATAATTACTAACTTCACGTAAAGCTGACTTGTAATAAACGTTTCCCGTTGCCTTACCTATGATATATGAGTAATATTAGTAATAGTGTGTGTGTTTACGTGATTAACTGGTTATATTGTGAATCGGTATGTTAATCATCCATTTGCATGCACAAATACAATAATAAAGCAAATATTTAAATTCGGTTTTCAGCTATATTAATTAACATCCAGGAACATTGTACAGCTCAATTAGACTGAATTCCGGTTTCTAAGGTGTGATGTCTTTCAAGAACTAATAAAATAACCTAATTCCCAGGTATTTTGGCAGCGATACAAACACAGTAGATATCGACGGTGCATTGCAACTGTATCGCTCTTACGCCGCTGCTCAAAGTCATACCCCCTTATTCATAAAATCTAACACAATGCTGCAGCATCGCTTTAGCGATTGACGTGTCTTGTCACTTACTCGCAAATGTCGACAGCAACAAGAATGAAAGAGACAAATTATTTAAAAGTTAACATGTTGCTATGGGCTTTTTAGTTTTTAAGGGGGACAGTGTGTGATAGGCCTTAATAATTAATAGAAATTGTTCCCCATAGCTGTTCAAATTTTGATTGAATTTGCTAGAACGATTAGGGTGAAATGGTTGGCATCATGATTTGTTTTTGTTTTTTGCAGAACGCCAAACTGCAAATAGCACAAATCATTTGTTAATATCTAACTTTTACTTTCAATGAACAGAGATATGTGAACATCATATTGATTTGTTTACCTACCAAATACGAAAATTAGCAAGCTAACGCGAAATGAACTATCGATTTCTATTTAATCGCAGCAAACCGTTTTCTTCGGTAACATTACGCAAATGTAACATAGTATTTACCTTGCCACTCTTACCTACAAACAAACATACAGTTGGTTAGATCTTATCACCGCTATTTAAGGTTGTGAGTTGACTGAATTCCGTAACCACAACACAGTGCGAAACATGTCGCCTGCCGAACCAGTGAACTAATGACCGGGTAATGCGGTTTTCGTCTATGCGTAGGGGGCTACTACGAAGCAAAATTTACTAAATTTCGGGAAGCTTTATCGAAACAAGACATTCACTACAAAAAGTTTGGTATAGTTACTAATTCTACTTATTGTTAGATACTGTTAACGCTGAAAAGATGGCTTGCGAACTAGGTTTTATAACCTACAACAAAGCCTTGTTTAAAAGCATGAAAAGGAAAACCTATTATCAATCTCAGCTGTCCAGTATTTTTAACCAACCCATCTTTACATCCCGTTGCAGAGCGCCGAGGTTTTACTTTTATTCATTTTGTTTGTATAGAATTTCTTACAGCGATAACAAATAATTTACCAAGTAATTCTCAGTGCTATTGGTTAAAACTTGTCCAAGAAGAGGCTTGAGCTTGAGTTTAAACAAAACCCAATAAATTAAGTTAGCATATCAACTATTTAATATTCGAATAATTAAGTTTGTTTACTTATTTAGCTTTTCATAAATACAAACTACTCATTCGGTAGAACCGAAATAGACCCTAGATCTTCGAATAGTGAGAACCTATAGGTATTATTCTTGTCCTTATTACGTTGCCCATAAGCAGCGTGATTGCTTAACCTGTAATGGTCCCATTTAGGCTATCGTTAGGTCTGCTACGATTAATACTGAGTGGCTTATGCCGCAGTCAAAACATCATTAAACATTAAGCCTCGTTTAGTAACAGTTTAAGTTCCTGGTAGTTCCACCGGCAATCAACCCTTGGCCTCCCTTTTCACTCTCTTTTCCTTACGTATTCCTCGCCGTCGCCATTCTAGGCACATTAGTTCAAGATCTTTTTCACCTGGTATCTTGGATGTTGCATCGTCCGTTGCCCAGGTGACCAGCTTTTCTTTTGAGTGAATCAGAAATCTGAGTCTGGATTAGCTATCTATTTTTATTCTATCCACGTTCAGAATGCAGTGATTTTTAAATTTAATTCTTTTGCTTACAAAAAACAACCAGATCAGATCCAGAACCTTTGCGTTCAAAAGTATGCGTTCAACTGGTCACTGTGGACTAGGCTTAGGCTTTCTAATTAGGAACGATTTAATTGGTAAGGGGGCGTGGTAGATCGAAGAAGTATGAAATCACTGCATTCTTAACGCGAACGGACTGTAAGTAGATTATCAGCCTCTGACACCCTTAGCACAGCTCTGCTTGGTTTGGGGTCAGCTGATCTTATAAAGACGTCCCAGATATGAACTCGAGTAAGTTATGCATTCTTACGCAACGAGGCGCACACTCGAGACTTGTCTTGTTTACTTTGAAGACGCGGATATTGATATCGTTATGTCAATCGCCGTTAGGCGAATGACTCAACCTGGCTTATTTAACTAACATTGCTTCTGCGCATCTCTGCCCGTCTCTTCTGATTTAAAAAAAAGGTATTTTGCTTGTTTAGTGCGACAAAACATTTTTTTATAAATTCATTCATCATACAGTGTGTTTGGGAACCGGTGTCCGACCCGTTAAGGTGAAGTAATATGATCTATTTTATGAATAAATCCACCATAATTAAGCACTTTGCCCCAGTTGTTTTAAAATGGCCGCCATTTTATTATTTTTTTCTCGGGAGTACGGGTGGGTTATTTTAGTTTGCAATATCTGCCGATTTAGAGGTCCTACAGTCACAAAAGTGGTATCGTTGGACAGCTACAAAAGTAGGCAATAAGCTGACAAAAAAGCATTTTTTCATAACTCCCTTAAAATACCTCAAAAAAATGTTTGAACTTGAAAATTGTGATAGAATTTGTTAGTTTTTTTTACATTTTTTTTTTTTCAGAAAAACTAAACTGTCAATATACATTTATTTTTAACTTTTTGGATACCCAAAGACATCACCTAAACACTGAAGCAAAAATCAAAGTTCCAAGTAAAATAGTTTAGAAGTTGTGACAAATTGAATATCACCCTGTCATCAGAGACCCTTTGAAACGCAGGTAAAATTTACCTGAAATAAATTTAAAAAAAAATTTAAAAAAATTAATTAAAAGTGCCTAATTATGGTGGATTTATTCATAAAATAGATCATATTACTTCACCTTAACGGGTCGGACACCGGTTCCCAAACACACTGTATATAAACTTCTAAATAACATAATTTGTGCATAGTCGCATGCTGCAAAAAACCACTAAGGTTTTTTCATTACATATGCAAATAAATAGCCCCTAATACAATAAGTTGTTTGCGTTTAAATTACAAAACGTTTAACACTTTAGAACGTGGTCATTTTTATAAGAGAATAAATCAAAATTTATCTTCGTTCTAAAGTATGTATTTCGGCGAATCTTCTGCGTGGAAGTTGCATGACGTCAGTCCGCCAGCACTTCTTCTTCAAGTTGAAATACACATCTAAACGTGACCTTGCTATTCACCCCTTGTTGTTAAATTCCATCAACATCAACCGTTTTGGTGACAGACATATTTCAAACAGCAGGGGAGTGGAATAAGTTTACCGTTACGGGTCTCAGAACGATATAGCTTATGGACACAAGCAGTACAAGAGTGAACAGCCATCTGTTAGGCCGGCATAAACCAACTTAACAACGTCATGATGCATGAAGACTTATGATTAGTTGTGATTTTGATCAAATGCGCGCCTCATTAGACATAAAATAAATTAGAGATAGATCAATAATAATTTAATATAATTCAATCAATAGCTCTCGGATCAAATTTGCCAGCCGTAAGCTTATTTTTGTTCTTTCAATGATAAAATCCGAAGTGTGCACCAGAAACAATGCAGTGCTAGAAGTGGTTTATTGCAGTGAAAGTTACACGATGATAGCAACGCGGGAGCCGCGTGCGCAGGTCTGTAACGAATGGTAATTACAGCGGCTGATGGTAAGCTTTGCATATTAATGCAGCTGTTTAGTGTGTTAGCTCCTATTTAGCGTGATTTATCTGAGCCTTAAATAAATATCGAGTTTGATAGGCCTCAGGCTATGAATGAAGCCCCGGTATAGGATCGCTTTTAAATTCGGAGATTTGTACTGGACTGCTGCTATGTGCATTGCAGGAGTCTGGTGCACTGATGAAGGAAGGCATTCCTTCATAATTAATTCACTTTCATTAGCTTGTGGAGACTATTTTTTAATGTGACTTGTTTCCTGTTCTCCTGTATGAATTGATTCATGGACCAGTACTCAATACTAGTAAATGGCTAGTTCGGGAGAATTTCACAAAAATCGTGGACGAATATCCAAGGAGAAAGTGCTATATTGATTCTATACCTTATTAATATATTCAAAAGTTGATGTTGTAAACATTTCCATAATGCACTCCTAAGACCGCCTTGCAAGAAACATATCACCCTAGTCCCCGTCCATCTTTTCAGACTTTCTCTATACGCATACTTGTTAAAGAAAAATGCAATACAAGCAAACTGGCTTCACTAGTAAGTTTCTCACATAGTTTATTTACAAATTATAGTAAGGAGGCTGCAGCCAATCAATGTTTAAGTATCATACTTCCACTCCCCGTCTAGAGTGTGATTAAGGGCCGGCCCCCACTATCGGCATCGGCACGCTTCAGGCTTTTAAGGTGGCAAATAGTAATATACTCTAACATAATGGCAATAAAGTAGAAAATGCCGAAACAGAAACAGAACAAATGCATTTTGTTTTTACGAGAACACATGACGGAAATTTCTACTTTATTGCCATAATGTTAAAGTATATTGCTATTTGCCACCTTAAAATCCTGAAGCGTGCCGATGCCGATAGTAGGCGCCGGCCCTATGTCATTTACATGTTTAATTTATTAGTCAAACTCAGTGTAATGTAACTAGTAAACTAGTCTAAAACTTAGTGTCTATTGCAATGATATTATAATAAAAACACGTAGATAATATGTTACTTGTGCTAAAAAAATGGCAAATCATGACTTCGACCACCTGAGCAAAGCATTGACCGTTTGAGACGACACTGTCCAACATTGTATCGGTCTCGTTTACGATCTAGTAAATAATCATACTATGTATCTTGTACAAAGGTCAAATTATGTACGCCAGGGGTCAATTTTTGACTTCACGTCAGTACTAAAATATCAACGTCTTTTTATTGTAATATCATTGGTATATTGATATAAAGCTAGAGCATTAACAAAGATCTAAATTATATTATTCAACTAGCATATTAAGTTCCATTCATTCATAGTGGAGGATCTGGATTATTTGCAAAGTTTGCACAGTTTACGAAATAGCGACACTGTGGACATTTTCTATAGTTCTATGACTGTGAATCCAGTTCTTCATTGTTTGTTTTATTTAATTACTAGCAGCCGCCCGCGACTTCGTCCGCGTGGACTTAGCTGTATGTGAAAAAATATTTTCCCGCTTTTTCGTAATTTTAGTAAGGATGCCTATTTTTTTTGAAAATGAAATATAGCCTATGTCTCTCAGGAATGATGTAGCTTTCCAACAGTGAAAGAATTTTTCAAATCTGCCAAGTAGTTTCGGAGCCTATTCAATTCATACAAAGAAACAAAAAATCAAACCTTTCCTCTTTATAATATTTGTATAGATAATAATTTTATTACATTAAATTATTAGTGCTTTTACGAGTATATTATTAAGTATGGGATCAACCATACACACATTATTGGTTGAAATAAATTATTATCACCCTGTTTCATATAATATGTTAACTTGGAGTTGTGTATGTATTCTGACTTGTCTAAAAACCTGTCATTTATCTATGTATTACTCAGCTTCTGGGTGTCCGTCAATATTTACTGTTACACTACAAAACATTGTTTTTCACTTTTCATTGCTAAATAGTGTTGGAATGAAAAAAATACAATAACGCAACAGTAGCCTTTTTTTTTTGCCGAGAAAAAATGCTTTGTTCACTATCAACAGGAACAGTGGGACGCAACAACAGCCTAATAAATTTTTAGTAAGGTCTGAAAATATGAATTTCGACAGTTTACTACCCTTTCAAGCCATTTCACCGTATTTCCAAATGAAACTATCCAACAGCTATGTTTCATAATAGCGTAGTAATCTCTAGTCTAGACTTTCAGAGTATAAATGGACTGTGTGCCTATCCTGATAGAAATATGAATGTTTCAACTGACTATAATATCGAAGTTTTATCGATTTCAACAAATCTAAACGTTTTATGCCCAGTTTTGCAGCCAATTTTATTGTTTAAAATATTTATTTTAATTGGCTGTGGCTTCCGACAGCTACTAATTAGTTAAAATGATGTGTTTATTTAATTAATAATAATCAAAACAGAATTAGTTTAAGCGAAAGTCACCTTTTTGTACATAATAGGTGAATTTCCGGTGCTAATTATTTTTACGTAATTTTTTAAACAGCTAAGTAAATATAATCATATTCCTAATTATGTGCATCCGTAAAAAGTTATTTAAGCGCTTTAATAAAAAAGTTATCAAAGTAATCTAATCAGCTTAGGCCTAATTAATAAGAATAATATCAGTAGGAAATAAGCATCATGTGTCCTCCAAATAAAATTATTTGTTTAATATATTGAATATAAACGTATTCACACTTAATATAATTTGAATACAATGAATACGGAGCTACCGCTAAATTCAAGTATTTTTTTTTATTGTGTACCTGTTAGCAGTAAATAAAAAATTTCATGAAACTACAAATTAATACGAAATTATAATGCATTATTACCTTTTTTGAAAATGATATCCTTCTTCACAATATTTTAAACCTTGAACGCCCATGAATGTTACGTTTTTTTTAGCCATTCTTGACCTCTAGACAGACTTCAGATTTTGCCATTTCTTACGGTCGTGGGTCACGGTCCCTCAAAATTGAGTTCGATTTCCTGTGATCGATTAATTAAATACGACCCGGTAGGGTGACAAGTCGACATGATTGATTTGTGAATATTATATTATTTAATGCCTTATTTGAGGCCCATTTAGAACTCATGTGTATAAAAAACATATCCTAGAAAGAAGATATGTGTGTGGGAATGTCCATTACCGTGCAGACCAACACCCGGTCCCATTACATTATCAGTTCAGTCCAAATAATTGGAAAACGCCTTAAAGCTAAATCTAGATACAATATGGTAAGAAGCTATCGTACCTTATAATATTCCTAATGAGATTTATTTTAAGGAATCATAAAAAAAACTAAATTGAGAGCACATTGTAGGAGTAATCAAAGATGAGATACTGTCTAATTAGGTCTAATTGATAAAAACTAACCATACTAATTCAAATGAATTCTACTATGAAATGAATATACCTACCTACACACTGTGGCCTCTAAATGATGGTTTATAATGGAACTTCTATTCATTTCTGTCTACGACGAAGGCTTAATGAAACATCATTCGTAGAACAACTTTAATGCCAAAAAGTGTCTTGCTACGGCTTGGACTGTGCGTAGTGAATTGAATACACGCTGCTCTCATTCAATTTTGAACTACACCACTTAATACTCTTGGTTGATTTTTAAATGAACAACGGAAGTAAACAAAGGTAGCCTGTACATTATCCGCAAATGTCAGCTACACAGCAATTCAATGGAGTTTAAAAACGCTAAGTTTTCACTTTCACCTTTTCCGGTCTAACGACTCTATGGCTACACTAGTCCGAGACTAGTAAATTCTAGTGCTTCTAACACTTTCGTGAAAAGAAAATGCCATTAGGTAACCATCTTCGCCATTAATGGCTTCCGAGGTTAGACGTGGGTGGTTTATTGAGTGTTACATGCTGTAACTTGTCCAGTATTTACCCATACATATTATAATTTACTATCAAAAAACATTTCGTTCCTAGTTCGGCAACCAAAAGCTGCCAATCTTGTTGACTGCGATAGACAGGTTTTACCCACCTTCATGTTCGCATACAATTTAGGAAATAGAAGGAAGGGAGGAGAAAAATCCACCACTCTAGTGAAAACCTCAATAACCTAAGAAACCTTAAAACCATATCCGTTCTTGAGCACTGTGAGCAGTTGTTTATGAATATGAAGGGGGTTACTGTTAACGATACCATGTTTAAAATTGGTCTCTCAAAATGTTCAGCAGAAAAAAGCGTCATACTGACAACATCGCAAGCTTTATTTCCTTTTTCTGAATAACACAAAACTGTTTCATACTTGAATGCTTCTCGGATCATAATGGAAGGCTTTTTATGTATTTTCAAGGCTGGAGGTTGTCTTGATAAATTTAGAAAGGTTAATTCAAATTAATTTAAACCTAATTACATGTATGTATTAAGTCAGTTAATAATAAAATTAAAGATTAACACTTTGTCAAAGTAAAAATGTATTGACTAATCAATAACAAAATAAATTCGATTTCCTATATTTCCTGCAACAAACTGCACTAATGATCGGTTAAAAACGTGTTTAAAATGACTTCGTCTAATTCACTATATATTCGTTAGTCCATTTAATTTACTTAAGCTAAGTTAATCCCTCAAAATAGACTTCAAAGGAAAAAACTAAATATTAAAAGCAAAAATCTAGGAAATATGTTTGAAATGCAATACTAACCAGCAAGTCATGTGGTATTTAATTACTTAGATCCTAAAGAAGTTTTAAGTACATGATTATTAACATACTCCATACGAACGAGTTAGATTTTAACTCGAGTTCAAGTATTTATGAATGACCGACAACTTTTTCATACATAGTTGCTTGAATGTTTCCTAAACGGTAGTTTAGGTAATGACCACTTCCGGTTAAATGAGATAGTACTAAAATTAAAAGTTGATAACCACTCATTAGAATGTTGGAGGTCTGAATTTAAGAAGTCATCAAGATAATTGAGCAGGAATCTTGAGATTTATAGAAACTTTAGTAAGATGTATTTGCAAAAGGTTCAGGGTTTCATACCTGGGGTGGCATTCTGCCGTACATCACTTCGCAAGTCGGTGCTTGACGCACATTTAAATCATCAATACGCTTCACTTAGAATTATTACTTTCTCTCATTTTGTATGTGAATAATACATAAAATGGCTTAGTTCCTCTCTCTCAAACGACCACAGTCGCAAAGGAATTTAATTTTAAAGATAACTCAAACCGAGGGAAGTGGGTTTGGCGCCGACCGGAATACCATAGTTGCTCTGGAATGGAACCGATTTATATGACTTGGAACATCTTAACATTGTGTAGCTACCCTCGTAGTTGGATAGTAGTATTGTAAGGATAGCTTTTTATATCCTTTATTAGTAGAAACATGCTACACCAACAGCTTTTCTAATAAGCGTTGGTTGGTTGTGCTGCTAATCATAAAACGGTTACATGTACAATTTACATTTAACATTTTCAAGTACTAAAATAGACTCTTAATAGATAAAGGCCTTTTTATTGTTTCAACTAAACCAACTACAATCCTTGTATATTTATAAAGTACCGACACAACCTTTCAAATAACCGCTCTTATACTTCCCATGCAGTATAATGTAGATTTTTATTACAACATAGACGAGTGAGTACACAATTCAATTAGACGATTTCTTTGTTTTAAATTCTATTGTTATTAAAATTACTGTAACCAATAGCGTAGAGTAATAATACCATTAATTTAACACTCAATCTTTCACAGATAATCTCAACAGTAAAGTTAAACGTATAATTTTCCCGTAGAAACATAAGCGCGAGGACGATTAGAATCAAGATAGAACGCAACATGTGGTTATGACCACAACAAATGGGAAACTACTTAATTGAATGCTCAGTCGATTTGCCAAACATGTTTTCAGCATGACATGATAATGTGGCAATGTGGAAATATTCTCAAATATCGTAAAGTTCCGTCTTAGGCAGGTGTCCCACCAACGGCGAAGAAACGACTTGCAATCGGCTATTTTCTCGCTCAAGAAACGTACAGTTAACGACTGTTTAAACAAAAGAGATGCAAATATAAATAGCTGACTGGCTGTTTACGCAGACCGGCGTGGACTCGCTTCACCAGTTCGTCACTGAGCAACAAAAGCTAGCAAAGATAATACTCGCTTAACGATAGAATCGAATCGGCCAGCGACTAAACTATAGGAACTACACAATCGCTTTCCGCTGCTCTCCAACTCGTTCTACAGTTCTAGCTCTACTCGCTTCTCGTTCATCGTCTGTGGTCGGACAACTGCCTTAAGAAGGTGAAAGAAGTTGCCTAGTTTATCATCGTTGGTTTTATGCTTTCCTATAAAGGTTTTCATGGTGGCCGGTTGTGGATCTGGACATGTTGCATAATCCAAGGAATGGTTTCCATTCAAGAACTTGTTTGACCCAAAACGGCCATCAGTTCTTCGCACACGTATTCTACCCATTTCGCTTTGCTAACCCCGCTGGGTGGGTAAGTGTCCTAAGTGTTTTTTTTTTAATTCAACTCAGGTACCTACTTAAATGGAATATTTTGAATAGTTTGACTTTAAAGTCCGGCCAATTGTATGCTGTTGTAACTTTATCAGTAAAATTACTTCGTATTTTTTGATCTGCAGAACAAACCTCTGTACAATGCTCAACGTAATGACAGCATACCAGTGTGTATTGTTAAACACAAAAGCGTATTTGCAAACCCATGTATTCATCAATCATTCAAACTTTACTGTTAATCTGTTATTATACGAATAGTGGGATGTTAAATGCCGATCCATCAAACATTTCGCAACTGTAATTGATACTACAATACAAAAGTGGGCACAAAAATGACATAGTAAGGAATCATATTGTGAAACCGTAAAAAAATATACTTCGTATACCTACTTGTATACACAAGTTTTTTTATCCTACATGGTAAATATTGATGGTAATCATAAATTAGTAATCCTCCTACTTCATTCATGCATTGTATGGTTGCTTAAGAACTATTTTCTTTTGATTGACAGTCGGAAGAAAGAACTCCTTTTAACTGTTAATATGACGATCATGCTCTTCAATATCTTCTTATAACTTAAGGAAACGGTCAATCACAACCAATATCATAAGAGGCTACCACTGTTTTATTACTCTGCTTGTGTCATCTTTCAGACTAAGGAAACAATATTGTGAGCAATATAAATATAGCGCAAAAAAGTGCCATCTACCACATGCATTGTCTCGTAAGAGCAATAAGCTTTTCCTATTAAAAATTCGTCTCAACAATTTTTTCCGTGATTACTGTTCATTGTTGCGCATTATGCTGCACGCAAAATCGCTTCTCAGCGATTCCGAAATCAGGAAGAAACTTTCTTCAGGCTATTACAAAAACCACATGGCAACCGCACTAAGTGGATGTCTCTAATTCGTAATCTGTGACCAGATAGCAGCAATTCATACTGCAGTATCTGGTACTCGTAAATAACTAATAGGCTGGCCGTAAGGTACTTCGAACTGGTCGGTGGAATATTTGAGACGAATAATAGCTAGTTTTGTGATATTTATGCTAAAAGCGGTCGTCGTTGCAAACAACAGTTGTAGAAATAAACTTCCTAAATGATAAAGAAAAGTAAGAAATATTAAATTAATTAATTTTAATTTTTGTCGCACCGCCTACTGTTCTTTTCTGCTTAGCCTTATGGTTGACTGGTAGAGAATGGCATTAAGTTCGCCTTTTGTACCATTCATTGTCGTGCAATAAAGAATAAATAAATAAATAAAAAACCACTCCAGATTTACAGAAGGTTACAAATTAATAAAACTTGAAAATCTGGAAACTTTTTTTTAATTTAATCGGTTTTTGTTTAGCATTTGAATGAAATATTACCCCATGAACAATAGGCAGTATCAACGTTAGTAACACTATTAAATAATTGTGGAATAATACAATCACAGTCGTGAATAATGATCGTGCTGATAAAACCGTTTCACAGTAAGGAAATAAAAGTGAACTCGCGTCAAGGTCTGGTCCTAAAGTATATCGACTAAACGAAACCCCAATCGGTTGGAGCAAATATTGTGCAACTTATAATTGTGTTGAAACGTGATACAACATTAGACGATTATATCGGACTGCATAATGGTCAATTAATGTTGCTATCTAGAGAAAACAGTATCGCGAATGAGGAAGTAGACCCTTTTAATTTAAGGACTGGAGTCCCTGCTAGTCAGTGTTATGAAATTGTGGCGCCGCAGCTATGTGTGGAAGAGACCAATTAAGTAACTATACAGAAAGTCTGCTCATACATGAATCATAAGCATTTTGCAGCAGTTCATTTGATGTTGTGTTTGTTTGTTTCAAAACATATAAGCCGTGAGAAAATCATTCTGGATGCTTTAACTTGTACAAATCTCTTCTCAAGATTAGAGATATATCACGTGCTTGTAAAAAGTTATGAGCTTATAACAGTGACCTCACTTAAAAGGCCGTTGGGAAAATAAACAATCCATAAGAATTTAATTTTTGTTTGTTTATTTTCCACAGTATCATTGTGACCCTTGTTTACCTCAATTGAGTCTTTTCCTTTTTATATAAATATGAAGGCATATAACGCATCAGTTTCACTATTTTTCAATTCCACACTGTCATGTTCTTAAGGTAGTCTGGTATTCTATGCTCAGTGTGACTTGTACGGTATAACCATCAGTGCACCTGTCGCCTAGAACGTCTTATCTACCGCACGTATCACTCGAACACATTATGCGACTACTGACAAAAGCCTGAGAAAACGAGCGAGATCAGAGATAGGTCCTTCGAGCGAATCGTTGTTTATTCTGCGGCAATCGAGCCAATTAAATGCAGCGTTTAACACGTCCAAACCAATGAAATTGTACACGGACATGTTGATACGTTTGTGATTTAAACGAACCGGTGGCAAGTTATGTAACATCCTTATTTTGTGTTTTATTGAAGTAAACGTGATTAGTGATTATAACGCAGTGGTTACTTTTAACAGCGCTTGCTACTTCGTCTCCGTTGAATGATTGTTCTCCCTTTACTACCTTTGATCTTCGATTTCAACCCCTTAACTTTTGAAATTGAAGGAAGTCTAAGGTTCAATCTATATTTGTAGACTTCCACGTAATATCTGATGTGATATACGATGGAAGTATCATTATAAACCGTAAAAAGTTTCAAACCAATACACAACACGACTTAACTTTGTTTTTTTTTCTTCCACAGAAGCAATTAGTACTGCCGATGACCAGTCAACATCAGCATCATGGTGGCAGGCGGGAACTGCGACACCATTCAGAGACAGCCCGAGTAGCAACGGGTTCTCGTCCACTCATGGCTTAGTGCAGACTCACCCTGCGCTGGGTGATTCCTTTGGGTCTTTCGGAGGGATCGGCAGCACCATCGGACCTTCGTCAAATCCCTTCGCATCGACAAGCGGCAGCGGTCCGCTCAGCGGAGGTGTCAGAAACAACCCACTTCCACCATTGGCTAGAAGCGCAAATGGGAAGTCGGCCTTGAAACATCTGGACTTCACAAGCAGTGCCACAGCTGAATTAAGGAGGAATCCAGCTCTATCTGCCCCTGATGAGTGCGCAAGAGCATGCAGGGAAAATGAACCGCCAAGGATTTGCTACTACCACTTCACCTTGGAACTGTACACTGTTTTGGGAGCGTAAGTAGATGCAATTTGCTTTGGCTACTTCCAATAATTAATACTTTGACACTTTATTTAAAGCTCTTAGGGAAATACTCTTAAGACAAATGGTTAATTTATTCGTCAGTGTATCAGATTTTTCTAATAAAACGCATAATAAAACTTAATAATAAGAATCCCTGTTACATTGAAATGATAACTTGTAATTATTGTTGGTTCAAGTGAATGAATTCAAAACAAGATTTCACATTTATATAACAGCGCATTTAATATGAAATATGTATTTTTTAATGCGTTAAATATTTTAATTGTTGCATCACCCAATTATTAAACTGTAAGTATAAATCATTGCTGTTTAAAATTGTTCTATCAAGATGGACCAAATACGTGCATTATTGTTAAAAAACGGTTTTCCGTTGAAAATTCCGCTACTTGGTTAAAAACGTACTGTAGGTACAACAATATGTAGTGGTATTGTCTTCACTAAGAAAGGAAACTAAAGCAATTACTTGCATCAAATCACCCAATGACATTGTATGCACGGAATTACCGTAATAATCGTTTATGAACATAATAATAATAGACCTTCCTTTCCTTTTAGAAAACAATTTGAGCTAGTACTAGGATTCCATTGAATTCAAACATAATTGCTTCTTCCACAATGAGATTCTTACAAGTTATCGTAAGAAAAATCTTATAAAAAATCTTAAGTAATTTCTTACCAAATGGTTCACGTAATCGCTGCGCTATCTGCGTCACGAACCCTATATTCTGTGATTTTGGAAGCTCACGAAAAATCGTGATATCTCTGGAAAGGATGACCTACCAACCGACTTTTCCACTTTACACACTTTACGCTTTGTTTCACACGAACCGCTAACTGCATTATTTCAATGCCAAATAAGAGTGTGCAGCGAATGAACCAAATTCCGTCGGGGCACGTAATTGATAGGTGACGACAGAACTTATGCAAACATTTGTTTCATGATAGCAACGCATAGACTGAAGAAACTGTGGTGTAACCATACCAAATTGATAAGGAAACCAACTTTCAGACTTATGTCACCGTTGCACTGAAGCCTTAAATTGCAATTGTGATGTTTCTTTATTACAGGGCTTGTCAAGTGTGCACCCCAAATGCCACCAACGTCGTGTGGTCTCACTGCCAGTGCGTGTTGGCTGATGGAGTCGAACGTGGAATCCTCACCGCGAACAGAATGTTGCCCGGACCTTCCATCCAAGTTTGTGAGAACGATAAGGTCGTCATCGACGTTGAGAACCACATGGAGGGAATGGAAGTAACCATTCACTGGCATGGTATCTGGCAGAGAGGATCTCAGTACTACGACGGTGTGCCCTTCGTTACCCAATGCCCTATACAGCAAGGAAATACTTTCAGGTTTGTAACTTACAATTTGGTAATTCGTTATTTTACTTTATTCTGTTAATAATATATTAAATATAATTAATCTATTAATTACAGATATCAATGGCAAGGTAACGCAGGAACACACTTCTGGCACGCGCATACTGGTTTGCAAAAATTAGACGGGTTATACGGCAGCATCGTTGTTCGCCAGCCTCCATCCAAAGACCCCAACAGCCACTTGTACGACTACGATCTGACCACCCACGTCATGTTGATTAGCGACTGGCTTCACGAAGACGCCGCCGAGAGGTACCCTGGCCGTCTTGCAGTCAACACCGGACAGGACCCCGAATCAGTCCTCATCAACGGCAAAGGACAGTTCAGAGACCCCAACACAGGATTCATGACAA
This sequence comes from Udea ferrugalis, assembly GCA_950022985.1. Lineage (NCBI taxonomy): Eukaryota > Metazoa > Arthropoda > Insecta > Lepidoptera > Crambidae > Udea > Udea ferrugalis. Next base: position 5,401,214 of record OX465520.1, read on the forward strand.
ACACGCCTTTGGAAGTGTTTACGATTACTCCAGGACGGAGATACAGATTCAGAATGATCAACGCTTTCGCGTCTGTGTGCCCTGCACAAGTTACATTTGAAGGCCACAACCTCACTGTCATAGCTACTGATGGAGAACCTGTACTGCCAGTACAAGTCAATACAATCATCTCCTTTTCAGGTAATTCAAACACTAGCAAGTTATACATTGACCTATTTCTTTCAAATGAAACTGTAAAAACCAGCACAAAAAAGATGATGCAAGCAGTATCCAATTCTTATCATAATTTTACTGCATGTTACTCATTAGATCTCATTATCACAGTAAAACAAATCAGGCGAAAATAATTGTGTAACACCGCTGCACGCATTTCCTCTTCCACAATGTTTGTAATATTTAATCATCTGTTAAGGAAAAAACTTATATTCTGAATCATTCCAGGTGAACGTTACGACTTTGTTATTGAGGCAAACAACATACCAGGAGCATACTGGATCCAAGTTCGAGGACTTGGAGAGTGTGGAGTTAAGAGGGCTCAGCAATTGGCTATCCTCAGATACGCCAGAGGTCCATACCAACCATCGACACAGGCACCTACCTACGATGTCGGAGTCCCACAGGGAGTAGTAAGTTATATTCGAAATTTTGTAAATATATCCTGTAATATAATTCAATCATTTCTCGTATATTTAAAATAGTTACTGTAAATAGATTATCATTATTAGCTAGAGGACGATAATGGGTTAGAATGGGTAATATCCACATAATTAGAAGAGGTATAAAGTGCTGTCCAAGGATTAGTAGAAAACAAAACTAAGGACAGTAGTTGCCTGGTAATAATTAACGGATATTGCAGACTAGATTCTTGGTGCCGACACGACAACCTCGATAAAATCTACTGTAGCCGACTTTGTTGCAATTGCTTGCTCAAACTTAAATACTAAGTACAGCGGCTGTGCAAAGTTTGCAGTAATTACTTTATTACTTTAATAATAAATAATTAAATGAAATAAATTATTCCAATAATTGTACTCAAAACGTTTGAGTAATGTTTAGTTCTCTTTTTATTGGATAACGTTTGTAAATACTTCAATTTGTAGTCATTTCGAGACATTTCTTAGTGCCGACATAATGACTTAATGTTGCACCAAATTTAGTTGTATATCCTTCCGTTGGATTTGTAATACCTGTTGTGTAAAATGGGATTCGATGCCTAAAAGTAGCGTATTACGTAGTTATTTCCACCAAATAACCTGTTAAACTATTCAAAAATCATATTCATTCATAAATGTGCATTTTGTAACATAACTCAATTCATTCTCACATTTTTCTTTCTTATGTACACAAGATTTGTATAAACAACACATTTATCAAGTTATTTGGCCCAAAATCAAAGTAGATACCAAAACCCAATAAATTTTGTAGTATCAAAATAGAGTAGATGTATGTAGTATATGCACGTATATTAGTTAATTGCACGTACCTTTCTCCCCGCTAACTATCCAGGTGATGAACCCATTGGACGCAAGGTGTAGTGCCCCAAGGAATGACGCCATTTGCGTCAGCCAGCTCAAAAACGCCAAAAACATTGACCCAGCCATTCTTCAAGAGAGACCAGACGTTAAAATCTTCTTGCCATTCCGTTTCTTCGTTTATAGACCAGAGATGTTGTTCCAGCCGAACACATACAACCGTTATTTGGGTAAGAGTCTGCTTGCGAATATCTCTATGCTTCCACTTTTACCGTGTTCATTTATTGGAATCAAGTGTTTTAAACTACTAATACTTTCACAGTTGCCCCGTCTGGTGATCACGTTATCAGTTTGATTGACGAAATATCCTATATGGCTCCTCCCGCACCTCTCATTAGTCAATATGACGACATCAACCCCGAGCAGTTCTGCAACGGAGACAATAGACCAGCGGATTGTGGACAAAACTGCATGTGCACTCACAAAGTTGATATACCGCTAAACGCTGTCGTCGAGATTGTACTTGTAGACGAAGGTATACTAATCTGTGGATTCTTGCACGATATTCTAATTATCTGCAATTAAAACACTACGGATGTTAAAACTTAATTGTATTCTTTTCACTTTCCAGTTCAAATTGCAAACTTATCTCATCCGTTCCACTTGCACGGGTACGCGTACAACGTTATCGGTATCGGGCGGTCGCCTGACCAGAACGTGAAGAAAATCAACTTGAAGCACGCTCTTGACCTCGACAGGAGAGGTCTGCTTGAACGTCACCTTAAGCAAGGAGACCTTCCCCCAGCAAAGGACACCATCGCCGTCCCCAACAACGGCTACGTCATCCTTCGTTTCAGAGCCAACAACCCTGGTTTCTGGCTCCTTCATTGCCACTTCCTCTTCCACATCGTCATCGGTATGAGTCTGGTGCTCCAAGTCGGCACCCAGGCAGACCTTCCTCCCGTCCCTCCCAACTTCCCGACCTGTGGAGACCATCTTCCTCCCATTTCGCTTAACTAAATCGGTTCCTAAAACGCTTATCAGTTCTGTATGTGCAAAAACAAAAAGTACGAGTACAGTTGATTTATAATGTTAACTAAGTGTAAATTTATGTTTGTTTTGTGTGATGTGATCAGTGATATCGAAGTGCTCGATTTCACTGTTTGTGTTTATTTTATATTCGAATGATTTAATGGGAGTCAGTGATGGTTTGTGATTTTTATTTAACGGTAATGCCCTACTCTTTGAGATTACTCCAATATCATGATAATGCCATATTCGGTGATATTTTTGTAATTATATTAATAATATCGCCCTAAATATGTGTCTTATGAGGCTCTTACACTCATTTTCTTCGCGCACCGTCAGGTGTCTCTCCACACGAACTTGTGGTCTGTAACTAACAACTTGCCATTTTAATTTTCACCAAGGATATTTATTACGTGTATATATTTAAATGATTCTTAAAATGTTTAGATATTTAAGATTGACTAACCCAATGCATGCTATCAAAATTAGATTATTTAGTTGATGTAAATAACTGAATACTGCAATACCTGTAAATACACGAATTTAATTTAGCTGGAGAAAACAACACAACATTTTCCGTAAACTTTCAAGACTGTATATACTTACATTTTACGTAGAAAATAGATATACAGGAAATGTTACCATTCCATGTTACCACTTTAATTTAAGATAGAATTATCAAATAATTCTACAAGCAATGTTGCCCTCTCAATATTCAGGATGATTTGCATATCTTTAAAGAATTTATCCTAGTCTAAGATTCACATAAAACAGTCTGTTTTCTAAACAGTCAATCAAACGTGTATATAATGGTCTACGTATACGCGTATTGCTATAGCTGCTACATGATTTTAGCAGTAAATAACAACATAATAATGATAATATGGCGATTATTATAAGAAAATTGTAAATTTTTATACCATTCAATAAAACTTATGAAATAAAAAAATATTTTATTTTAACACTACATAAAACGCAACTTTTGTAATCTTCTCAATTTTTTTTTTTATTGTTTTATGAATTATCGCGACAGTGCGCTGCAATGTACCTTTTTAGTTTAAGTTAAAGTAATGTAAATAGTAAAACTCACTTTAGTAGTAGAAATAGCACCAAAAGTAGATAATTTTATTACATTTTTGTAACTTGTATATTTGACAGTTGAGTTATTTTAGTGGTTTTGTTGATTCCATAATACAGATTAAGGTAACCTATGGTATTTTAGAAGAACCCTTGTAGCAGTGTAGCAAAGATAATAGAGATGGAGTGGATACAGGTTGTAAATTTTTATATTTTTTATTTTTGAACTAAAATGTACAATGTAAATAAAATAATGTTCTACTTGAACTGAGTCTCGTAAATATCATTTTCTTCTTTCTTCTTTGTATGTACATTCACTTAATTTAAATGATCATGTTTTTAATTAAATAAATGATATTATTCACGTTTTAATTTTGTTGCGTTGGTTTAAATGTTTTAATAATTTCCAGGTTATGAATCCACTTGATGCTGTTTGCGATATTAAGAGAAATGATGCGGTTTGTGTAAGCAACCTGAAGTCTGCCAAGCCAGTGGACAAAGCCATCTTGCAAGAGAGGCCAGACGTCAAAATCTTCCTGCCATTCCGATTCCACTTTTACAAACCAAAAGATCTATTCAAGGAGAACACTTACAGGAACTTCTTAGGTTTGTAAAATTTTACTTTCATGAAAATAGCATGAACATTATTTAATGTTTGCTAACATTTTTTTAGTTTGATCAGACACTCATGATCTGAGATCATGAGTGTCTGATCACGGTTTTTGCCCCTCTCTATTTTAAACTAAATTATTTGAGTCTTCATTATTTCCATACAGCTTTCGTGGCTATATATTGTTTACATCTGCAAAATTAAATGGTCTATTGTATAATGAAAAACTTTTGATATTCCAGTTGCTCCCGGTGGTGATCACGTGATCAGTTTGGTCGACGAGATATCCTACAGCGCCCCCCCAGCTCCTCCCCTCTCTCAAATGCACGAGCTGGGTTCTGACCTGTTCTGCAACGGAGACAACCGCCCTGCCAACTGCGCTGTTGACTGTCGCTGCACACACATGATTGATGTCCCTCTCAACTCGATAGTTGAGATTGTACTTGTGGATGAAGGTAAGATCATGAAGGATCTACTTTAAGTGAATCAGGCACGAGAGACTAACTCTTTTGGTGGTTACAAGTACTGATGTAAAATTCCTCTCTTCTTCAGTTTGTCATAAAAAACAGTCGATCCGAGCCTAAGTAGAGCGCGGTATGTAGGGGCTCGTGACATCTACTTCACGAAAATTTATGTTCTACTTAAGCCTGACTCGCATAGGCTGATAGTTCTGGTAACAAGGAAGAAAATTAGAAAAGCTTAATAAAATGTTTCTTAAGAATAGATATTCAAGAGAGGTAGGCAAAAAAAGTTCAGTGACGCATTTTACAAAACAATTTCTAGTTTGCACTATGTCGGATTTTCTAACAAAGATTATTACACCGTGTTATTGATCAAAAATATTGAATATGAAGACACGCTTCCAATTTAAGATAGTTATAAAGTAATAATATAATTTAAATTTTAGCAACAATATCGAGTTATAAGGCTGTCAATATGTGAAACTACTTTCATTTTAGTTAAAAGCAACGTAACGCTATTCCTCACTCACAAATTACTTCTCAAATTTTCAGTACAATCACCAAACTTGTCACATCCGTTCCATTTGCACGGGACGTCGTACAACGTCATCGGCATGGGCCGGTCTCCAGATAAGAACATCAAGAAGATCAACCTGAAGCATGCTCTAGACCTGGACAGGAAAGGGCTGCTCCATCGGCAGTACAACTTGCCACCCTTCAAGGACACGCTGGCGGTGCCCAACAACGGCTACGTCGTGTTGAGGCTGAAGGCTGATAACCCAGGTAAAACAAAAGTTTTATCAACACACCGCTTATTCTAATATACTTATACCGGAACGCCGATCAAACGTTTGTGCTCTACATAGCAGATTACACAGTACATTGTTGACACACAATAGCAAAACATAACGTGAAAACGGATCGAGGTGGACCACAGCTCCTTTTCCACAGTTTGAAGACCTGTATACCATTTAGATCAACCCACAATTCTAATTAATTCAGCTGTGCTTCGACCATATTTGAGGACAAAGGCTTTTTCATGGGCATTTAGGTGACACACAAGTTTACAACACAAGTTTTTTTTTGTGACATAAGCTACAAGATTGCTCACTCACCTTCAACCAAATAAATCACATGCACAAAAACCATAATTGTTTTATAACACCACTTTCTCTCTTTTCAGGATACTGGCTGTTCCACTGTCACTTCATCTACCACATAGTGATAGGAATGAACCTGATCCTGCACATAGGAACGCAACATGACCTTCCACCGGTACCGCCCAATTTCCCCCGCTGTGGCCACCATTTACCGGAGATCACACCCTCGTTCTTCCCCATACACCACTGACAAACCTCTAACTGATTGGCGGAATCTCATCGCTTTGGTTTTCTTGAACCATGAAACCAAAAGAAGATTACGAACCAAGCTACAACAACGAATGCCATATTTTGTAGTGTCGCTGAAATTAAGATCTTTTCAAGGTTATGAAAATAGGGTGCTGTTATAATAACTTATTTGTGTTAAAAGGGAGAAACTGAAAATAAGTAAAACATTTCTTCCTTGAAACCCAAAAATATCAAATCTTTTTAAGAGTGTTAAATTTCTACTATAATTAAGGTATCTTATAAAAGAAATTCATACCTACTGACTGTGTACATAAGACAACCATGTTTATATTTCAATTGCCGTGGTCTAACAGACTTGCGAATAAAAAAAAAATCAGGTCAATTGTCAGTGGTCAGTTTGGAGAATGAAAAGACCAAGATCTGAGTGCCAAATTACTTTTTATAATTGGTCGTAGTGCCTGGTTCTCGCATATTAACTCAGTAGTGTTGACTGAATTCATTCATTCATATTCAATTTATTTTTTATTCTCTTAAGTTCAAGTATGCTTGTCAAAATAAAGTTCTATTCGATCTAAGGATTGAAATTCGTAACCTATGCGTTTGTGAGCAACGTATGTGACGTGGGAGCTTACTAAATGCTTATGAATACGGGGGTAGTTCTTATTCAAGCTATTTAAAAGCTAGGTTGCTATTCGATATATTTTTGACAGATCTTATCTAGTGATTTTATATCGCATGAGCGACATCATAGTTGTAGAGAAATAGTTCTCAAAAACATAATAAAAAAATAAAAAATACCTTTTCATAAAAAAAAATATTATTTTGAAAGAACATCAAAAACCTATTTAGTTGTTTAAGAATGGTGGCAAATAATGATATAGGATGCCATTTTTTTAAACATAAACTATTTTAACTAATTTTGGTTACTAGCTAAGGTTAATGTAAACATTTGTTAATTGTTTGATTGTTTTGTAAATAAACTTAGAAATATGTAACTTTTAATTAGGCAGATTAGAAATGCAATGAGTTATACAGGGACACCTGCAATAATTAATTATTTAGAATAATGTAAAAATACACAGCTAGGTATTTTTATTTTAAATAATTTTTAATGTATCAAATACATAGGCAAAGATTAAGATTTGCGTAACTGTTATTGAGACACGAGTATGTTTTTAGATGAAAGACTAAATCAAATTAATTTTGAGAAGATTACCTGAAACAATAATCCGATATTCTATAATCTTGTAATCTTCCGATATTTCTTGCTTTTCTATTATCTCATGTCGTTTTAATGTAGTTTCTTACCTAAATTCATTACTTTTAAATTCAATTTATAGTGACCTAATAATATTATAATTTGTTACCCATATTTCAGCCTTAAAAGAACAGTCTGTGATTACCTAAACCGGATCTTAATATAGGCTTAAGTCGCGGAATTAGGTTTAGCCTTGTGAACACACGATTTCACAACTTAGGTATTTTTAAGTAATTATATTTAAATACATAAATGCATAAGATTTACAAAGTTTATTGTTCCATTTTATTGTAATTTCATATGAAAAGCTTTTAGACAATTTATATTAAATTAAAATAGTATATTACGCTTCAAAAAGTAAATAAGTGCTTTAGCGAGTTAGTAGACCTTACTTTATGATATGTTAAAAACATTTATAAACTAGCTGAAGTATATTTAATTACAGGAATAACGGCATTTTTTTGTAATAATAGGAAACGACGATTTCCAACCCTTATTTACTGTTTGTCAAGCTAAAATGTGGCCCTATTTCGGAAAAATAACTGGAACTAGGCCAAAAATTCCGGTAACTACTTATTGTTGGATATTTCTACTTGAATATAGTTTTTTATTGCCAGTGAATAAAGCATTTTGTAAAACTGTTCAACAACTAGCAAGAATTTTGTTTTCGTCAATCTCTGTACCAAAATTTTTAATACATTTGCCCAACTGCTTATGTGCAGCATGCCTTTTTAGACGCTGTCGTCTAATATAGCCTTGTTTTTTCTATTCCGTGAATATAGCAGCCTAAAATTTTTAAAAGAATGAGCCTTTTGAACATCTGAGAAACTGTTTGCTCATTTGCTTGTTTGTAAACATTATTTTTTCTTAACCAAATTAAATATTCTTGGCTGGAGTCGCTTGTTAACATTAAATACGGAATCAAAAGGAAAATGACCAAAAGTAATTTTACTATCAATATTAAATTATTAAATTGTATGCGTATAATCGTGCTTATTCGTACGTAATTAATAAATAATGTATGCATACTTAATAGTTTATGATAAAGACGTAATATATTGTGTAAAACGTATCTATATTTCTATTATCTTTAGCACAAACTGTTTACTGTTTTGAAGAAAAGCTTGTGTGAATTTATGGACGCAGGACTTATTTTCTTTGAAAATATACCCCTGCGGTAGGTATGCGGTACAAAGTGGTAAAACTCTCTTTGAAATCCATATCTAGATACTATCTATGTGTAGTTATTAATCTCTATGTCTCCTTTTAATACCCTGACTCTCTTTTTCTATTTCAACATATTACTCTCTTTTCTTCTCTATCTCAATCAACTTGATTCAAAAGTTTGGGAAATTACTTCTAAAGTATTGTATCTATTTTAAAATAAACACTTCTGTCTAAATAAATTAAGTTCTGTTCACTTCAGCTACATTTTTTTTAATTTGATTTGGATGTATTATCTACTATTTCCTACTTTTTTTAAATATAATGTTTTCATCAATATAATCAATTTTTTAAATTTTCTAAGCTTGATTGAATTATTTATTGATTTATACGTAGTAAGTAAATGTGAATTGCTTATTTGCCGTGTTTTTTATATAACTGAATTTAAAATAATTGTTTACTTCCGTGTACGTATTCCTGTAAGTTGCAATAACATTACCAAACAATGAAATACCCGTTTGAAGGCGTTAAAAATATAGTCATGCTCAATAAAATGTTGAAAATTTGATATCTAATTTTTTTCCTTTAAAAACATTTTCATCCCCCTCTCCCCTAAACTTAATTGCACAAATTAGGAACAGAGGCGTTCACATCAACCTTTACAAAACCATTGTAAAATGATCTTATGTCGGCAGAACGAGGTGCCTGTAAAGGTTGACGAGAACCTACAATAGACATAGGTAGTTTGCGTTTGTGTCGTTATTGCTCACACAGACGTGAGTCATTGAGATACAAGCTTGTCGTTTTTCATAAAAACCTAATTCTGTTAACAGTCCCAAACAAAATAAATAAAACGTTATTTCTATATCCTGATTGAACGGCGAGTCTAAAAAACAGCAGACTTCATTTCGTCTATTTAACATTAGTCAGGCGTTACAATTTTATTTCTTAAGTGGGAATATGATGTAATCTCAGCAAAATTAGGTGCAGACAGGCACTGATTTTAGTGTGAGGCTAATACTTAGTAACCCTACAATAAAATTAGCGACATAACTGAATTCATATTGCTGACTAAAATCCAATAAAAAGTTTCTTTATCTGTCTGTAAAGTGACTAACCATGTTCATCGGCAATATTTTGGGGAAGATAGACGTTACCTAGAACAGCTTCAGCCTTCAGCTTACTGTCAAGATTAGAGGCAGGTCTATAACTAAACTATTGCAGCCGGCCGTGTTGCCCCATGATGACAGATTCCTCCTGAAAAATACCAGCAGCTTAACTCATAAAAAATGCACCACTGTCGAGTGTCGAGGGTCGGTCCATCTTGCTAGCAGCCATAGTGCTTAGTAAAAAGTTGTTTACATTAATTTATCAGTAAATCAAGCATTTTACATTCCAAACATGGGCCAGTTAAACTGCGCATAAAAATAAAATATTTGGCCTACTCCGAAATTGAAATAACCCGTATATTTAACACTAGAGAATTTAGCGCGTATCCATTCTAGATGGGATACGTAGTAGATCATAGCGCGCTAATAAATAACTTGTACTAGAAAACAGATGTCGTACACCTTTTCAAGAGGAAAAATACTTTCAGTACAAAATGAAAACTAGTCAAATAAATGAATAAATCTCAGATACAGCTCACTCCAAGATCATCTGATCATCTAGCACAGATCCAACACAAAAGTTTGTCTCATGAAAGTATGTTGCCGACTTATCATATCGAACAGAACCTAATATCATACAACTATTGACCATCTTTAAGATAGTTGATAAATTCAAATTCAATATTTCTTTATTCAAGTAGACCAATAAACAATACTTTCGAACTCAGGTAACACTGCTCTTCGCGATTATGGTTACAATAGTGGAAAATAGGGGTGGCTCGGCGGGGAATTAGCCATCATACTTAATGGCGGGAAAGATTGATTACCTCTATTTTGTGGTCAATCTGTGTTTGAACGTGTATGTGCTGTGTGTTTTCAGAAATAATCAATGATGTCTGCTAGTCTCTGTGGTACAAACCCTTAGTTTGCAGTCAGATGATTTTGTTGTAATAGGTCCGTTGTATTTATTCTTCTAATATTTTTTAGTAGGTACCATGGTCATGCACACGATTAAACTGTGCAGCACACCTGCAAATATGCACATTGATAAGGTGCATCTCCAGCTACGATATAAAAATATAACTCCAAACATTTCCCTATGTATACTCGTAGTTATTTACCATGAACTTACTGGGGACAATCGTTATCGTTCTCACTTCCACTAAATGTTTAGTGGAATCGGCTGGTAAGACTTTTAACTTTTTTTGCTCAAGATCACAACCTCAACATTTACCAAAGCGAACTAGGGGAGCAAGTTTATTCAATGTAACGTCGGCACCTGTGGACATCTCAGAAATCTACAACATCTGCTTTGTGTTTATTATACAATCTGGGCTTACTTTCTGTTGAAAAGAAAAAACTCAAGCAACTTGGATAACAGCGGAAGGCTGGCCAATTTTGTGTTCAAATTCACACAACAAAGTATGGGTACCGTGTTGTTGGGTATTTGACTACCCCCTTTGGACTAATCATGACGTTGACTTTTTCCTGGTAAATTACAAAAGAATTACATTCACCCACAGAAGTCGGAAATGAAATAAACATTATTAATAGGCATCAGATTGAGCATGCCATAAATTGTCATGGTTTCAGCACATGCAGGATACACGAACCACTTGTCTGAGCGAGAAGGTCGGATTGTTGGAGGGCACACTGCTAAGCCTCATTCACATCCATACATTACGTCTCTGCAATTGCAGTTCCTGTGGGTCAAGGTACACTTCTGTGGAGGGTCTATTGTAAGCGAGAACTGGGTGAGTTTTGCGTTGGTTCATAAGCCTCACTCATTTAACATAAATGCAATGTTAAATGAGTTATGATGATTAAGACCCCTATCTACATAAACTGCCTATACAGGTACGTCCTACTGCTGGCCACAGGCTTCACCTCAATTATAAGGCCTTCGACTGGGCCCAAAGATTGTCATCTAGCGACGCCAACCGGCACCAACTACAGACTTAGCGTGCCTTCTGAAATATGGCGATGTCCTAAAAATAAGTTATTTATTTTGGGCAGCCCATCCCACCTATCTCATTTTCGACGAAATGATTACGATAACGAAATTATTTGGTGTCTAATAATCAAAAGTGAGTAAGTGTGTTGCCAGATCCTAGCCTTAACCAGATCCTGTTCTGCTTTCGAGTTAATGTTCCCAAATTGTAAGCTGTTATTCTTTCAGAATCTGCATAATTAAACTTGCACATTGAATCAGCTCATATTTTTCTAATTTACTGCAACAGGTGGTAACAGCAGCTCACTGCGTAACGGAATCCTTCCTGATCAATTGGCTGGACATATATGCAGTGGCTGGTGCGCAGGATGTAGACGTAGTTAGCCCAGGGGTACAGCTTCAAAGGATAGTAGAACGCATTCCGCACCCAGACTACAAAGGGTATGTTATATGAAGAACAAAAGTTAGTTGCCTAATCATTTTCTATAAACTGAATAAGACGCATTGTTTTCTTTTACTCTGTCAAAGTGTTCGTTGTATTATGTAGGATGAGTTACTACATAAACTTCTTAGGTGTTTAGCTGGGTAGCTACTGTTAATGGAAATTTTAAACTGATGGTTCGTACTGTGAGAACTGTAGAATTTGATTAATTTAAATTAAAATGCACCATTAAATATTGTTCTGCTCAGGAAATACAATTTGATATGTTAACAGTTACAAAGTGGACATAATGTGATAAAGTAATCCTACGATATCCACAAACATCAATGTATCATGATGATAAGTTTTCTTATTTGTTTTTTTTTTGTTTAGTTTAGTGTGGACTTTGAAAGCATCATTTCGCGGCATTATCTACTTATTTAGAATACTAATTCTTAATTTTCATTCTTCAAATCGAGGCTCGAACTCTTTACGTCTTAACCATATGTCTTTATCACTGTTAGCTTTTAACGTACCGTCAAATAATATTAAAACGCATCGCCTTTCTCACTGCAGAGGTGTAGGACCAAACGATATCGCTATGCTACGAACGGAACAGCCGTTCAAGTACTCCACAGCAGTCCAGCCGATCATGCTCCCCCCTCGGAACGTGGACTTCGACAGTGGCTCCTTGGTTCTCTCAGGATGGGGAGCGATCAAATCTGCATACTTCTTCCCTGTTCTACCAGACCAGTTGCAGGAACTAAACGTGTCATACGTGCCTTATAAGAGTTAGTATTTAGCACAAGTATAAAGACAAAATTTTTAAAATTTACAAGAAGAAAGTTGGTGTAATAAATTGTGTAATTCTGACCTTCGAATAGATGCTGTTGTTTATGGCGAATAGAATCATCCCTGTCAATAATAAAATACGATAATGTTGAAGTTCGAGGAAACAAAAGAGAACAGCGAGTCCTTGTTTACTGCAAGTAGTCGATTTAAACATCACCTTGTTTTTATTTTCGCAGAATGCTACAGACAAATTGATTATTTCACGGAATTTTACGAAGAAAACGCTCTCAATAATGAATCGAATATTTGCACGGGGCCATTAGAAGGTGGCACAGCAGCTTGTTCTGGTGACTCAGGAGGACCATTAACTCTTATCATACCGTCGTCAGCATCAGCTGGATCTGATTCGATTACAACCACAGAATCTAGCACTACGATTGAATCGAGCACCACAACTGAATCTAGCACTACGACTGAATCAAGCACTACGACTGAATCGAGCTCCACGACTGAATCTAGCACTACGACTGAATCAAGCACTACTACTGAATCTAGTACTACAGCTGAGTCTACAACAACGGCAGATTCTGGAACTACGACAGACTCTACACCAACGTCAGAACCTAGTACCACTTCAGAATCCAGTACAACTTCACGGTCCAGCAGTACGTCACCACCAAGTACCACTGTAGGATCTACAAGCAAATACAAATACGACAAATACTATATAAGCAGACAAGACATGAATGAAGATGATACTGAAGTGACCTCACCTCCAGGGGTTGACGCCGAATATTTAGTGGGTGTGGTTTCTTGGGGCGTATTCCCTTGCGGTGAAAAGGGTGCACCTACTGTATATACTGACGTCTCTAGTTACCTAGACTTTATCCGGAAATATATGAACAGCGATGTTTAATAAAATACCAAATAATCTGTATATTTAATTCAAATAAATTAGATTAGTTCTTTATTTACAAGTCTTATAACATTTTGATCACATACCGTTTGAAATATTTGTACAATCAGCATCAAAATGTGGGCGTAGATAGTCGTCAAATGTGTCTGAAGTATTCCAAAAAAAGCAAACATACGTTCCAATTGTTTAAGGTTTTAGAGACGCTTCACGACAAGAGTCGTTCCCTGTATTATTACCATTGCTTCTGTCAAACGTCAATAACTTTTGGACTACTCGATTAACACACATCATTTAGACGCTGACTGTACACCTCTGCTTCAACTAATATCAAATAACGAGTATTATGCTAATTGCATTTTTCTGAGTTAGTACTTAAATAGTACATAAATGGCGAGCGTATAACTCACCTTCGGTTTGCCGACGATATAGTGGTCATGGCAGAGTCGCTTGAAGAGCTCGGCAGCATGCTCGAGAACCTCAATCGAGTCTCTCAACAAGTGGGCCTAAAGATGAACTTTGACAAGACGAAGGTCATGTCAAACGCCCTTGTTATGCCCACTCCAATATTTGTTGGAGGCTCGGTTCTCGAAGTTGTCGACGAGTACGTCTACCTAGGACAAGTTGTCCAAGTAGGCAGGTCCAACTTCGAGAGAGAGGTAAATCGCCGAATCCAACTCGGCTGGGCAGCATTCGGGAAATTACGCGATGTTTTCTCTTCAAACATACCACAGTGCCTGAAGACGAAGGTATATAATCAGTGTGTGTTACCAGTGATTACGTATGGATCGGAAACGTGGTCTCTCACTATGGGCCTCATAAGAAGGCTCAAGGTCACTCAACGTGCTATGGAAAGGGCAATGCTCGGCGTCTCGCTACGAGATCGAATCAGGAATGAGGAGATTCGTAGAAGGACTGGAGTCGCCGACGTGGCTCAGCGGATAAGCAGGTTGAAGTGGCAGTGGGCGGGGCACATAGCGCGTAGAACTGATGGCCGCTGGGGCCGAAAGGTTCTGGACTGGAGACCATTCGAGGCCAAACGCAGAGTGGGGCGCCCACCCGCAAGGTGGACCGACGACCTGATAAAAGTCGCGGGATCCCGGTGGATGCAGGCCGCACGCAACCGGGCGCTTTGGAAATCATTGGGGGAGGCCTATGTTCAGCAGTGGACTTCTTGCGGCTGATAATGATGATGAGTTAGTACTTAGTAATGTCTGCTCCTTATAGGTAAGTGAAAAAATCTCTTCTCATCTTCTTCTTCTCTTTTAGTCGTTTAGTCTTTTCTTGATGCTTCACAATTTTTTGACAGTTAGAACTAAACAGCAGAATAGTTTCTGAGATTAAAGGTATTTTAAATCAATTAATGATTACTTATGTATGTAAACTTGGATATTCGTGTGTTTGCCGTATAAGGCATTGACTTAAATAAATTGCCCGTTTATCTTTAGATAATGAGCAATTTGCTGAATTTTAGTGACAATAATAAAAATAACACTTTTGATGAATCTGCCCCAAATCCTAGCAGAAAGTCTGCAACGAATATTTTCAATTTCGTTTATGATAGGAACTTTCATGTATATTATAACAATGAGCCATTAATATGCATCACGAGCAAACATAGATCTGAAACTCTCATCAAATCTGTTCATCTTGATGAGTATCAATTTAAGGACTGAACTACAATATTATTATATAAGTACACCTTTAAAGCTACATCTAAAAATAACTAATCTCAAATGTACATTTGGAATTGCTTGTCTGGGTATTGGATTAAACTTTATAGGTATGGTCCTAGTAGCTAGACGACGACTCTTATGTCGCCTGGACCTTAGATGTAACGTGTGGTGGAGAAATCAAAGGTTCTACTAACAGAATTACGAGTATCACAAACTACTTTGCAGTATGTTTTCTGACACTGTTGCTCCATCGTCACCTAGCAGGGACTAAAGGTATTATGGTCAGACTTAATCATAATTTACAACAACACGCGAAATTAATCGCAACGTGCATCTTAGATAATAAATAAATAATTGTACTTCTTCATAAACTAGTTGAGTAAAACATCTGGAGGCCTGTAGCTGCCACATTTCGCCAGGGACCTCAGGATCGACTTCGGCATCTTCTGTGGCACGTTGATGAGCACAGCCACTGGAAGCGACGAGTGGCTGCAGGACCTGCACTCCAGGAGCCAGCTGCCTCCTTGGTCGGGACGGAACCTCACTATTGTGTAACCCTTGTTGGGTACCACGAAGGTGTCTTTTAGAGGAGGATTTTGCGTATTCCTGAAAAAGAAACTTTAGTTAAACGCGCACAGTTGTTTGCAGAGGAATCGAAAAAATAGCTTGTGTTAACGAACACATATTTTCCGGGAAAAAACTTTAATAAATACATTTGCCTTCACAACACACGCGGCTAGATCAAGGTGGTAACCTCAACGATGAAGTGGTGACAGTCATATTCTACCATGCGGTACTAATTGTTGAACAGGTATTTGAAATGCTAGTAATGAATGTAACTAATATTTTTTTATCAGGCCAATGTGTAAGACCTTCGACTAGGCTTAACGACTAAATTGAAAGCTTAACATCAGTGATCGCAATCGACCTGCTGCCGCAAGCCGGAAACATTCCTTTCCGTACCAAAAAATAACTTAATAATAAACGAAAATATTATCTCTTATACACATTTTTAACTAATCAGTTTTAAAAAAAAAAAACTATCTTATGCTACGTACCGAGCTAACCCTCCGGTTTATGTTGAAAGTTCAATTTTTACTTCTTGACTCTTCTTGCAAAACGCAAGCACGTAAAAGCACCATTTATCACAGTTATAAGTAAACCTAATCTTTAAATACCGATAGGAAATAGGGTTTATAAATTTTGAAGTTCAGTGAAACCTCTCTGCTTCGTACCTCACTACTTTTCCCTCTTTGTCCAGCTGTAGAAACTCCTCTCTTGATATAGGTTTGCGTTCTGGATTCTGCCACGTGGCGACCACCTGCACACTGTAGCCATGCATGTGAAAGGTGTACGAGTCATTACTGCCAAAGCCTGAAACAGAAGATAAATTAAAACATAACACCATTAACTTATGTCAAGCTCTACAAAACAGCTTTTAACAACGCAGTTGTAAGGAAAGATTTATGAATATCAGTAAAACTTTAGTGCTTTCCTGAAGATCATTAGTTTAAATAAATTACTGAAATATCACAAGTTGTTATTAGATAGACAATGCGGCCACGTCTAGTATGCTTCCTATTATGTAACGCTCTTCAATGAGAGGTGGCGAAATGGAAACAGTGTGCAACAGTGATTGATGCTAGTGTACTTATAGCATCTTATAATGTGATACACTAACCCCCTTATTTATGTAAACTTAACCAGAGCCCTAACATATTATTGCTTATAATTTTGCAAGGCACCACAGCGAGGCCTGGCCTAGCTCGGGATAGAGACCTGTGGTGAAAATTGGGAGAGACTGGCTTTGGGCGTCTAACCCTGCGTTTGCCAACAAATGATCTTCATTCCAAAAAGTTTGGGCGTTCAAAAAAAGAAGGGTAATAAATAGAATCACACCTTCTTTTACGATCCACTACTGGGCACAGTTCTTAGTACTCTAATGCAGGCCCAAAACGGAGTTGTCTATGTATGTCGTGTCGTTAGCTAGGACCCCCTCAGCCAAGCCAAGATTTTCGAAAAACACTAATAGTGATCGGTCACCCATCATACTACTCGACCTATGTACTTACATGCATAGCTTAACATCGGCACTTATTCATTGCCATTGAGCCACAGACTCGTATCCGAAACATTATTTCTCAACAAATACTTACATAAAGTATAAACTTACATAAAATATTTTCCAACTGTCCCACTTATGTTCCTTCAAGGAAACATTTTGTAGAGCGCATCAGCAATGCCGTGTCAAAAGGACTGTCGCCTAATCTATTGTCTTATATAATATTTCATCTCTCTCTCAGACAAATAGTCATACGTATACAAGTGGACATACCTAAGGTACTCGGACTATGTGATACCTTTCAATTTCTTTATCCTACTGCTACATCCATGGGAAATGTGAAACTTGGAATCATGAGAGCATGTGACCATTCGGTCGTTTTTGATAAATCATAAAATTTTATTCAACATCGTTTCTGCATTACAACTGTTGGTTTTATTACAAATCCTTGAACGTATTTAACTCCGCTGATTGTTTCACAATAATTACTTCCTTTATGATCGCGTACTTATACATGTGCATCATCACTGTTTTTATCGTTCACTATCGTTTTTAGGCCTCATATTTTTTAATAGGCTAATTAATATGAAAGAGTTACCTTCGCAAGCGCGCTCACTAAACTTAAATAAGAGCAAAATTTACAACAACCGTGTATCTTAAAATTGTCTTTACAAATTAGAGAATGTTTCGGCGGTTCTGCGCTTCGGTAGGTTTGCAAGGGCACACTTTCGTAACATGTTAATTTAATATTAGCTAAATTGTGTTTTAGCAGCAATAAGAAGTAATTTTGCCTCCAAAAGCAACATAACGCTCTCTTACAGCAGTATTCTACATATTCGACATCATTGTCGTGCATCAACTTTTTTTTACAAATTTTATCATAATCTCAACTGATCAACAGTTCACATCAACCCATTGCAAGATTTGTCTAATGTAAGCAGTATAAGCTGCCCTATTTAAAGGTTGTTGTGAACTCTGTACATGCAGGCCTAACAAATGGTTGTTCGTAGAGTGAACAGCTATTAGTTAGGTCTGTAACGCCTCAGTGACGTCACTCGTGTGCTCTTATAAGGCTTACGAAGCCAATCTTACTAGAAATTGCTTGTTAGTACTGTAGATATTCATTTTAGCACACCACCAATTTAAATTATAATAAATTTCCACCATAATGGAACCAGGGGCAAATATTTGTTTTTTGTGTCAATTCATCAAATTCGCGTTAATTGGTTTCCTGTTCTGTGCAAGTCGGCTTTCTTTAATCTCTGGTATGAATTCATACTTGTCAGCTGAATGAAAGTATGTAGGATCCGGTTATAACGACCTTCGAGGAACCGGGGATATTATGTCGGTATAACTGGAAGTTACACTAAACAAAGTGTCAATTACCTACGGTACGAATTTTTGTACACATTGGCAACAAATGGTCCTAAACAATCAATTTCGTTTGATATCAGTTAGATGCACACGGATTTATTGTGCTAAGATCTAAGACAAAATCTACGATTAGAGCAAATGCATAATACTCGTATGCTGGATTTATCGTAGAACTGAAAACCCATTTTTGAATAGAGTGCAAGAGTAGAGTGAAACGATTTCCAAGGTGGTGGCACAATTTATAAGGGCTACTAGCAAACAGTGGATGCATCAAGCTAAAAATTGACTACCGAATTGGTGTGATTGTTAAGAAGTCAGCCACTACACCAAAGGTCGCGGGTTTGATCTTCGCACAGTACAAACCTTTGTGTGCATGAAGATGTCTGTTTGTTACAAAGGTATTAAAGTATTGTATCCGTTGTCTAGTATCCCATAAAGACGGGCTTCAATAAGCTCATCTCTGGGCTAGATGGCGCTGTGTGGAATAATGCCCAGGGATATTTATTTATTTAGTAGTTCGTCATGGGCGAATTAAGGAAGTCCTACGTCGAGCTACGTCCATCAATGGACTGATATAAAAATAATGGTTCAAACAGTTAAGGTTTTACATACCCTCATTGGCCAGCACCAACTCAACCATTTCTCCCTCTGGCTGCATCACCAGCACGCACTGCGGCTCCTGGTTCAGTGCCTCTTCCCCCACCTTGCAGGTGAAGTCAGCCTTCACGTCGCGAGGGTACAGCAGCATCGGGAAATTGGGGTACAGGAAACTCTTCTTGTTAATTTGAACTATGCCGTTCTCTTCCAAAACTGTAATAGTAATAAAAGAAGAGTTTCAACGGAACCTTCGGAAACCGAGAATTGTTTTCGGATAGTATTGTGGAGATGTTGATAGAACTGCTTCAAAGTCTAAATTGAATGTTGTGATTCATTCTTATAACGTATTTAACTTTTATTAAAATCAAAATGATGTTAGCAAAAGAGCAGTAGTGGAACGAAATAAACTTGAAAAAGGCCGCATTAACCACTTTGAAGAAGAGTTACGTGCTTTATTGTAATTTTGTTTTTAGATTTCCGTTTAAACCATAAAACAACCGTAGAACTGTAAAGCAATTACACTTAACAGCTTTTCTGCCATTTTCAAAATAAATTACATAACAAATCCAGTTCAGCATGGAAAATTCGAAGATTGCCGATAATTAACAACCCCTTTCTCACTTTGAACGTTTATCTCTTTTATCGTTATTGCTTCCAAAATTCGCGAATTAGTGTGAAGCAGGACACCTCAATCGATAAAACAATGCTGCAAGCAATCATCTTTTTTATATAAAGCAATTAGAAAATCGATTCACCGGTGGATGAAACGTTTAAATTACCAAGGAGAAATTAATTGAAGTTTTACCTAGAGAGACAGGATAAAACGGCTTCTTAGGTATAGCATCACTGATATATCTAAAGTCTATGTCCTTCTCCTTGAAATCCACCACGTTTCTGTCCACACCCAAATATGTGGTCTTGACATCAGGTACTTCGGGGGAGATTTGAAGAGATTTCAACATTTGTCCGTAAACTGGTGCGCTGGAGTCCAATTCATCGTCAAGCTCAATTTCATTCTGCAAAATAAACATTCGATTAGTCAAACATTTATATTCTGAAAGTAAATCTAACGGTAGTCCCTTTCTTCTCCGAATATCGTACGTCCGAAAATCAAAATCCCGAACGCGTTTTCTATAATCATCACTATCCATAATGGTCTCGTATACGAAACTTTGTTTCACCTAATAGTCCACAACTATAATGGTTTTGTGTCATAAAATTGAGTACTATAATAATTAAACGTCCTAATTTTACTAGCTATAAAATCACTTGGTCTAAGTGTGATTTGACATAATGAATGTTTGTCCGAATGGTGGTTCTTAATAACAATGTAAGTCCGAATCCGAGGGTTAGTTTTTTTTTACAAACGCTAAAATAAAATGCATCCCTGCTTGCATTTTTACCTGCATGCTGCTTGCTTGCCCGCATGCTGCATGTTTGTTTACATGGTGAATCCGACATGGCCGTGATAGGTTAACCTTAACCTTCGAGGGTTAGTAATTTTTTTTTTCAAGGCTCACGCCTTAACCTTCGAGGGTTAGTTTTTTTTTTTTCAAACCCTAAAATAAAATGCATGCTGCATGCTTGCCTGCATGCTGCATGATTGCCTGCATGCTGCATGCTTGCCTGCATGCTTGCCTGCATGTTGCATGCTTGTTTACATGGTGAATGCCGAGGGCGGATCCGACATGGCCGTGATAGGTTAGCTAAGGGCAGGTAAGTTCGGCGTGAGCGCAGCTCACGCCTTAACCTTCGAGGGTTAGTTTTTTTTTTTTCAAACCCTAAAATAAAATGCATGCTGCATCCCTGCATGCTGCATGCTTGCCTGCATGCTGCTTGCTTGCATGCAATTTTTATAGCAAAAAATATTCAGGACAGTTATTAACATTAATGCAATTTCGATTTTAGTGCTCGATATATTATGAGAAGAGACGTTAGGACAAAACACTATTATGAGAAAAGCAGTTAGGTTTCATAAATATTATAGATTGTGCTAGTTATGGCAAAGAATTTTAGGACATATAACGTTTCGGAATTATGATTTTAGGGCAAGTGATATTATGAGACAGTAAACTAGGGCTACCTATCATTCGGACAAATGATAATTATATCGGAAAACATTATGATACGTTAAATTATGGACAAAAATTTTATGAGACACAATAGAGAACCCTTGCAGCCATCCCCACGCAGAGAAATTAGAAACTTGTTCACAGGAAAATGTTTTATAAGCTTGCTCCCGGGAGACGATCTCAATACCACTGTGTCGGTACCCAGTCTGTATATCAATCAGTTATAGGTTATAATGGGGTATTTATTCATCTGTTTTATAGAAAAAGCAATCTTATCAAATTAAGCTAGAGGTACCTACATTATTCATAAATAATGCAGGTCATGCTTAGAAATCTTTCACATATGAGTTTGCAAGCTTCGCACAATCTATCGAAATCTGATTAAATCGCAAGTTCTCACCGGTCCCTCTTGCAACATGGCGGTGTAGTTGAACCCTGAGTAGATCAGCATGGCGCGCGCCGCGAGCCGTGCGCCGGCGCAGGCCGCGCGTGCTTCCAGCCAGTACCCGCCCGTTGGCTGGGACGCCCGGATGACCACGTCCATTCGCTCCCCTGGAAAAAAATACAGCGATGTGATGGCCGTGTCTATGCCAGAAATCCCTTTGAGAACATGATTGATAATTTAGCATACCTATCAGTAGGCTTGTCTCATAAAAGGGACAGAAAATAATGGTCGGTACCTTCCCCATCAAATACCCCCGTATTTGAGGGGGTTGCTCATTCAGAATGGCTGACATTATAAATTATCTCATCTTGCAAAGTTTGGAGGCTGTATTTTTTCTCTCTAGTAAAGTATAAATATGTTATGTTAGTATAAATATGTTATGAACGGTATGTTAAATAAATACCCATATTTCCATTGAGCCTTCTGGGGCTGTGCCGACAATGGTGTTATCAAAGTTGGATAAATTATTAGGAACAACACCGAAATCGCCTTCTGCAGCGTCTATCAAAAGTCTGTACAACTGTTGGTAGAAAAAATTGCTTACCATGGCGCTACGGTCAGCAATGGATCAACTATGGATGGATCAACTATGACCAGGAGATATTATTTATTCGTTAATTCGTATTGCTCACGTCATGCTCTAAACTTTTATTTATTCTATGCAAGGTGCTCTTTCAAATATTTAAGCGCAGTTAGCCCTCTTTCAAAGCGAGACACTCATTTAGTTAGGCCCTTTGAAAATATGACAAGTTGTAATTGTCATTCCACACCAAAATGGTCAAAAGGAGAGATTTCTCCAAGCCAAAGAACACAACTGAGAATAGTCATTAGTCTGTGTAAGTTTCATAAGTTCCCTGCTACTGACGACATAAAAGCGCAAAATTGAAAGTATATAATCGGATCGGACCATTAACGTCATTTACGTCTAACTTCCATCCTACACTAATGCACTCTTGTAAAAGAAACATCACCATTATGCACGTGTCATTGTCAATCACTTTTCACTTCTACAGCCATGTTTTTACGGATTACAATCGCTAGAACGGTGGCAAGTTTATTACCCGTGCCGCTATAGAAAGTGAAATGAAAACAAACGGAACCAGTTATAAGACTGACCTTAAACTCTTGGATCCGAAGCAACACACCCATGTAGAAAGCCTTTCTCCTCTCACTTGCGGATGCTGAGAAAACAACTTCGCGCCTTTTTACATTTTGAATAAGCACGTTATGACGAGTGCCAATTTAAATAATAATCAACATTGATTATAGTTATTTCATTTCTAAGGTTACACAGTAATAATGATGCAAATGCTTCAAAAAGAAATTGCAAGCACCGAGAACGAACGGTAGCAGTTTCGTTTGAAAGATTATGACGTTTCAATTGAACTAGCTGTACAGATATTGAGATAAATGACTTGTATATTTTAGAAGGTGTTTTGTTTTGGGATGATGACGAATGATATTTAATGGAGAATGGAGGCGGTGCGTGAATCAATTTGTTTAATGTTTTAACTGCTTTCTTGAAATTCAGCTTTTATCGAAGCAGGTTAGCAGGAGTACCGCACAGCATTTAAAATCAGGAAATTTTACATAAGTTCAACTGACCCTAAAAAAGTTAATCCATATTTCTTCGTTTATAGTGTACTAAAAATAGTTTCAACGGAAATTGTAGTTGCAAAACATTATATTCACGTCAAAAGAGAAAGGGCTTTAGAAAGATAGTGACTGGTTCCATAACATCGCCGTTGATGATTCAAATTACCGATTTCTTATACACATAAAATTGGTCACTACAAATAGTGAATTGTACAATTATACTACGTCTACGTCATTCATTAGATGAAGTCTGTACATCAAGAAAGACTGTTCCTCGACTTAGTTAAAACCTTATTTTGTTATCTTATTTAGCAAACAAAGAAGAAAAGTACTAAATGATGGTTTCAAATGTTTTGAACATAATTGAGAAAGGAACTCAAAATTTGGTGATTCTGAAATATGAGCATATCTAAGCCCCGAAGTCGGAGGTCAGATGAATATGAAAAAGTCCTAGTTAATGAACAATACCAGCGTTTGGATGAATGACATAACTTATGTAACTAGGACGGCCGCTCACAATGACGTGAAAAGATGAAAAGTTTTTTTCCTGTTGACAAGTTTAGAAAAGATGAACACTTTGAAGAAACAGAAGAAGTGACAAATGCAAATCAAAGTTGAGCAGCTTTTACAAGTTCAGCTGTCACTTTTGGTTCTATTCTAAATTCATGAGTAGGCACTAGTTTGAAGGCGTGAACAACTCTGATTGAACATAGTATTGAAAAAAGTAACTGTTGAGTTTCTTGCCGGTTTTTGTCAGTACAGAAACAACTTTCCGACACCGGTACACATTCATTGTGTATTTGGTTTTGATTTTCATGATAGTATTTAAGGCTATTATTAAGTGTATTTTTGTTTGTTTTGTTGACGATATATAAATGCTTGTAACAGGTCTATTTATACAGTGTGTTTGGGAACCGGTGTCCGACCCGTTAAGGTGAAGTAATATGATCTATTTTATGAATAAATCCACCATAATTAAGCACTTTGCCCCAGTTGTTTTAAACATTTTTTTACCTCGAAATAAAACAACTTTACGGATTCTACTCGCGGTGTTATATTTTCTTGAACATTTCCAATAATGTTAGTGGAAATGACGGTAGTTAAGTGAGGGTTGCTAAAATTTTGTACTGTTTTGTGACATAGAACATCTTTGTCATCCCGTGATCACGACTGCTGTAAAGGAGTCGAAACGTCGGGTTAGAAAATGAAAGAAAATATAACACCGCGAGTAGAATCCGTAAAGTTGTTTTATTTCGATGTATAGTGTTCGCGTAAATATTAGAAATCATTATTTTTTTACCTGTTCGCAAGCCAAATTTTACCTGCGTTTCAAAGGGTCTCTGATGACAGGGTGATATTCAATTTGTCACAACTTCTAAACTATTTTACTTGGAACTTTGATTTTTGCTTCAGTGTTTAGGTGATGTCTTTGGGTATCCAAAAAGTTAAAAATAAATGTATGTTGACAGTTTAGTTTTTCTGAAAAAAAAAATGTAAAAAAAACTAACAAATTCAATCACAATTTACAAGTTCAAACATTTTTTTGAGGTATGTTAAGGGAGTTATGAAATGATGCTTTTTTGTCAACTTATTGCCTACTTTTGTAGCTGTCCAACGATACCACTTTTGTGACTGTAGGACCTCTAAATCGGCAGATATTGCAAACTAAAATAACCCACCCGTACTCCCGAGAAAAAAAAATTAAAATGGCGGCCATTTTAAAACAACTGGGGCAAAGTGCTTAATTATGGTGGATTTATTCATAAAATAGATCATATTACTTCACCTTAACGGGTCGGACACCGGTTCCCAAACACACTGTATAGAGATATGTGTAGAGATGCTTTGTTTTTTGTATCTCTACATATATCTATGTAGAGATACTTTTTCTTTGACGTTTAAGGTTAAGAGACACATTTCGTTTACCTGGATAAAGTTTCACAGCACTTGCCACCACCGGCTTGACAGGCTTCCCATCGGTGGCAATAACTGCCATCTCATGCTTCTCAATCCTCACCACCACTGGACATTCGATCGCGATGGCGTTCACCAGACGGAGCCGGTACCCGAACCCTTGTATAACAAAAATTCTGCAAAGAGAAGTAGTAAAAATGTATCATTCCTTGTAAAAAGAAATAGCATTCTTTTAACATGTTTGTAATCATTTTAAAAATGTCAATCACCAAAAAGAACAATCAAGTGATAAAATACAAAAAAAAATATATTGTGTTGTGCGCCAATCTTTGAAATTTGAATATATATTGGTAATTTGTTTAATATCTAACAACACAGTCAAGTTAACAGAGTTTTAGTTAGTCCATCAGACAGGCTCATCACATTTATTTGGTAGGAAGTATTCACTCTCAAGCCACGGGGCTTAGGGTACAATATTTAATGTAAATATTTCTTTCTAATATCTATCAACTTTAAATTAATTTAACGTGGTGGAAAGTTTCAAGGCTAAGTAGGCACAGACAAAACCGTTGACACACCTAGGTAATCATTATTTAGTTTTACTGCTTGTGGTTTAGTCTAGACCATGAAATTCTGTACTTAACGCATTTCGAAACCCACTAGACTGCTTTGTTACTCTCGTGCACTTTTAACTGGCCTTGATTATTTGCTCAAAGAGCGTTTCAAATAGTCATCAGCTGCATCTCACGGTCAACATACTCGAACATACCGCTCGACGACCTCGGGTTGAGATCCAAGCGATCTTTGATGATCTTGCGCAAGCTTGTGCGCTATAATGATACACTTGACCGATAGTTATAATTTTTTTTTTAAAAAAACTTTTTGGCCAGTATCATTCCTTGTTTTGTGTTTGATTTGGACTTTTTGCTTCAATTAGTAAACTACTATAACCTATAAGGCCTGAAATGGGTTTACTGGTAAAAGTAGAGTGCCGTTGGATAATAAAAATGTACACACCCGAAACCCGACTGCATTAATTGAAAGCTTAAATTTCAAAAAAGGTAGTGATGAAAATGTCCTATCTTCATCACAACAATTTTATTTATGAAAGAACATGAGAACGTTATAAAGTATTTTCAAAGTTAATACCTACTAGTAAATTAGTATTATTTTAAATCCTTTGAAGTTATCTTGAAAACTGTCTCGGAGCTTTGTCTTCTGCCTAATTTAAAGAGACACTATTTTGATCTATTTTGATAGTCTTAACCTATCCGGATAAGTAGGTCGGTACCTAAATCACATTATTTTGCAACTTTTTCTGTCAATTGTCACAACGTGCAATGCACCTGCAATATTTAATAACACCCACTTGTAGTTTTCGTCAGCCCCGTTGATCACAAGCGCAGTCGGTTGCAGTTCCGTCTCCTCGAGGTTGCCGGTCAGCAGACGAGGGAAGGTGGCTGTCACCAACAAAGTATTTTCCTTCCTATCGTAGTCGTATAGGGCCGAGTGGAGCTCCTGGGGCTGAGGCTGGTTGACGACCAGCGAACCGTATACACCGTCGCTTTGGTGGGACACTGCCGGAATGTTTCAGTGAAAGTTAACAATGCTTACCTTAAAATGTGGTATTGTAAGAATGACAACGAAACTGGTTAGGTATTCAAGTATTATATACTGTCTAAAAAGATATTCTCTCGTCGTTCTCATACGAATGGTTCGTGTCTATCTTCTGCATGAATTACTCAGAGCTACCAATATTTATATAATCATTCAGTTTAAAAAAGACATTAGTAAATTTCCTGTCAACTTTTGGTCTACTAATCTTCTGGTCTATTTGCATGACTGGTATTACTACCATTCCATCCCATATCATTCCTTAGGCTGCTCTACCTAATATTTCCTATTTTACTGCACCATCCAAAACCACTGCCAAATCACTAAACTACTAACATAAAACCTTAAATTCCACTTTAGTATAGTCCTTGCATATGGGTGTTGAAACACAAATATGTAGTATATCATCAAGTGTGAAGGTTGAACATGGCGTGTTACATTCAAGATCAAGATTAACTTGCTGGTAGCGATGTATTTTGCTATGATTAGCTAGTTGTTTATTATTTACATAAGTAATATTATTACATGAATAAACATTGATTATGCTGATAAGATAAGTTATAAGTCATATATTAATAATACATTCTTAGAAAATGCAACTTTGTGACTACCAAGATGAGACGTCTTAGTCATCGAATCTATAATTTGCCTAAAAACTTTATTTGAATAGTTCGCTCTGTTATGAAGTTATTGTTACTTGAATAACAACCAATAACAGATGACTTGAGTAAATGGCATTTTTTGCAGCACTGACATACTCGTATCCATCTCAAACCTGTTTTCGTATAAACCCTCATAATAATTTTATAGATACTCGTACTATGTCGTGTCGCTCTGTAGTATCTAGAAAATGGGAACGGATAAATAGGCTCAACTCCTTGAAAAAGGTGGTCGGGTAATTGGGTTAGAAGATATTCAATGAAACTCACCTGAATCTGAATGGTAGAAGAAAGTTCCAGGAGTCGAAGCAATAAAGGCATACTTGTACGTCGCTCCATACACTATCGGGCACTGCGTCACCATAGGAACTCCATCCATGTGAGGAGTCCCCTTCTGCTCCACTCCATGCCAGTGAATCGCCAAGTCTTGGTCAGGGACCTTGTTGGTGACCTCCACCACGATGACGTCGTTCACACAAACGTTTATAGGTGGCCCTGGTACCATGCCGTTTATAGCGATTTCTGGCCTTCCATTTTCTTGTATCGTTGGCTCTATTACGAAATTGTAATAACACCTTCGTGGCTTGACATTGAATTTGCAAGGACGGTTACACGATTTGTCTGAAAGTTATGATGGTTCGACTTTAAAGCTATTTTGCTTGAGAGCGTATGAAATGAACTTCCCGCTTGGTGGACATATGAAGAGGCACAATATATCGGGAAGATTTTTCTTGACAGAAGGTACATAATCATTCTGCCTTCCTTATCATTTACTAACAATGACAGACTAGAATAAAAATGGAGTTACCGAATTTCAGTATCTTTTTGTTTGTTTTTTTAATGTTATTTTGTCTAAATACCTGCACAATATATCTTATTTTGATGTTCAAGTTACTATGTTTTTTTTAAGACCCGTAAATGTAATTTGTTGCCTGAATTAAATGATATATTATTATTATTATGTGCAACATGCTAAAATTTATAAAAAATGTTTTGTAATTAAATTATTAAAAAACAGCTGATGCTGACATATTCCTTCGGGAGAAATTGTACTCTCTCATATGTGTACGAGTGGTTGCTGTTTATTTTCATAGGGCCTACGCAATCCATAACATGACCTAACATCATCATCAGCAGAACATGAACGGCCATGGCTAAACATTGGCCTGTCCCAAAGTTTTTCAGAGCAGCTAGCAACAAGCAACTAGCCGCCTAAATGCTGTGACCTTTACTTCAGCTCGCCGGTTCGCTCCTCCGGTGGTTGTAACACGTTGCGTTTTTTCATCAAATGGTCTCCACGTTCGAAGTTATAGTTTTAATCCTAAAGTAATTGGGGTTTATGTGTTGTGTAGACTTCTTATCTGAAGTTTTTAATAAGAAGTCTAATACGAAGAAATGTATTAGTTTTAATAATTTTAATAGAAAGAAAGATAAAATAACTATTTTTGAAATATTAAAATAGTAGTGTAGGTACTTGTTAATATTAATCACAATTCCAAAGAAGACAAATGTTTACCTGAATTCCTGGTGATATCTTCAAAAAGATTTAAAGTGCTTGTTGGCGTAAAGCTTTCAAGGGAGGCTTTTCCATTATTGCTAATATTCACTATTATCATCAGACAGCCAACAAGGAGCTTCATTTTGAGGTCCACTCTTTAAACTTAAAAAAGGTTATTTTGAACTAAATAACTTTGTTTATTTACTCTTTGGAACGCATGACAACAACACTGGCCGAAGTGACGCGGTGTGCGCGAACACGCAAGTTTCGAATGCAACTGACGCGCACGCGCAGCCGAGGCTCGACCTCTCATCTGTCCGTGCAGTCCAATTAACTCACTCTTGACTGATCGCTGAGTCAAGTGAAATGTAATGGGAGTTATTTGTCAAAAGAAATTACAACGTATAACAGTTACGTTTTCTGAAGTCAGCAACGTTTGATGTTATGATTCAGGTGCAAATACTATGATGTAGTAACAAAAAGATCTGTTGTTTGCCTAAACCTTGTGTTCATGCACAATAAATACTTACTTACAAAAAACTATAATAAACAATCTATCGTTTTTCGTTATTTTTTTTTTCCTAATGAAGGAAACATGGACTGTTTGGTGAAGATTGCTGAAGTGAATTTAGATATTCAACCATTTGTTAACTTTTTCATGATTATTTCTATGAAAATTTAATGTCTAAACAACTTTTGAGTTTAAAAATTGATATTTATGTCAATCCATTTCTGCCAGCTTCATCAATCAGTCCGTTTTTCCTTATATTCATAAAAATAAACGCAGCTCCATACATCAAATATCCCACAACAGTTCACAACACCACCTAGATCTATGGATTATATTATTTTCTTAGCATTTTTTTTTAAATATTCAGTGAAACCTACCTCCCATGAAAAATATTTACGCAAACACTACTGCAGAGATCGTCTCAGGTGAAATGACGCGCCCTTTTACTGCAACTGCGCATACAAAGCAAGAGTGCTTGCTTTATGCGTAGATGCGGTAGAGGGCATGTCATTTGAGCTTAGATGATCTCAACATTGGAATATAACAACTCTCTCTAATCTCAATAGAGTCCGACAAGATTCTAAACCAATCTGATCTAAATAATACAAATAATTGTGTAAGTAATTACTGTCTTTACCATCCATTCCGCTGCAGGAAGCTCTGCCAACCCAGATGCAGACTGCCTAGTTTGGGAGCAGCGGTATACCTAGGATAATTAAGTGATACAATTAACATAAATCATAAACAGCCAATATACATATGTCCCACTGCTGGGCACAGGCCTCACCTCAACTATGAGGTGGCGGTGGATACAATTTGCAAAATTTTTAGTAGCAATTATTTATCTTCAAATAAAAGTTCCTATGTTTAAATTAAATATTACACGAGTGAAAGCCACTATTTTGGTAGTTCCATACCTAATTTTCAAAGGAAATGCCAAACGAAGGTTTACAGCGGAACAATGCAAGTCCTAAGTGCAGCCATAAGCATTCCTCGTTGCGCAAAGTCGTTCCGCACTCGAACTCTTTGTAGTAAACTATTTCCTAACCCACGACACTAATTTGTATGTTAAGGTCGGCATGAAATATAAGAACGTTGAGAAATAAGTGTGTAAAATATGGAAGGATGTTGTTAACTGTCACAAATTCGTTAGAAAACTAAATTAATATCATGTTAATGATTGCCTAATAATGTTAACTTACGAGTAAACCAAAAATCAGATGCGTTTTGAACTAACTAAAGAAATGTGTATAACTTACTGTAATGTCGACATTGTTCGTCGATACTATCTCATAAAATACGACTATTAAATTAAGAAGAGTTTTTATTGTGATCCGTAGGAAATTACATTACGCATACCCGTCCACCGGGGGGCGGACGGGTTATGTGGGAAGATGGCACCCTCACTAAAAACTCTGGTACTCCCTCTCATCAGACGTTTTGGGGGAACTGCGGTGACTAGTGCGAAGCCTACAACACGATTCCCCGGACTCAAGACATAAAAGATACTAATATTATTGTGTGGCTTCAAGGCAGAACACCACGAACTTATTTGCTACTATGCGATACATAACCTAAATAAAACAAACATGTTTCTAAATTTATTTTTCAATATAATAGATAAAGGAGCTAGAGCTAGATCTTGACCACGGTGACAAACTTAAACATAGCTTGCAATGTGGTGGCAAATGTGGAAATGTTCACTGGAACAATATCCGCAGCCAATATCTCCACGGGTTTCTGCGCCTGCCTCAGCATGAAGTATACTGCTCTCTTTTCCTTCAAACTGAAGTCCTCCCACCCACAGGCATAGACTGCCAACTCAAAACGTTCTGCCGCGTTCGTCACTCGTTGACACAAGAAGCAGTACAAGAAGAATACCAAGAAGCAATACGCCAAAATTGGCATAAACTGTAGCCATTCCTGAAGCGGCATGTAGAAAAACAAAGAAATGCACACTGCATTTGAACCGAAATTGACTCCTATTGGTACACTGTACAAGGTCTTCAACTTGTCAATGATACTTAGGATCAGAACGTGCCGTTTTATCAAAGTTGGTAGTTTATCCTTCGCTGTAGGGCTGTTGTAGTACTTTACTCTGTCGAAGTTATTGAGAGTCATCATTTCTTCAGAAAGCATGTTGTACAACAGTGCAGTTTGAGCTATCAGGAGGAGAAGCAAGGCTTGGTAGTTGAGAACTACTGTCATGATAGAAAGCTCCTGCAGGCCAAGGAGCGTCAGGCAGATCTCTCGATTCGGAGAGGATGTCAAAGGCTCCATTCCTGAGAATAAACATTGTCAAATATAAATATCTTTAACTAAAAATACTGGTTTTTAATCATATTTAGTTGTCGGGGGGCGAAGGAAATCAAATTACAAACATAGTAAAAATTTTCGTATTTCTAAAGTTCTGGACCTGACTGTCCGATAAAGGTCACACGATTTCAGTGGATGCAGGCCACCTACAGCTGGGTCTGTCAATCTATCAAGGCGCTGTATATCTCGGTGTTAACAGATGCAGTATCATCTCGAAGACCAAGCCGTTAGCCCACCAAGAGGAAGCTGCCAGGGCAATCCTTCTAAAGCTACAGATACACATGCTCATTAGTAGCACGAGAGCATGCTACTATTGAACAAATACTACTTAGTAGCATGTGTGTCGAACCATTGCTAATAATGAGCATGCTCATTTTGAGCGTGTATGTATCTGTTCAATGAGCATGTGTATCTGTAGCTTAACTCACCATAGCAAGGCGTCAAGGCGTAGTTGTTGCGCACGTCGACGCGGTGAGGCAGGTACACACACGAGGCGTTCACGTAGTTCATCCCGTAGAAGATGAGCAAAATCAACTTTATCTTCTTGACTGATTGCTCGTGCTTTCCTCGGAGTAGCTCGTTGACTACCGCCATCTCATCGCTTTTGCTGATCTCATCCAAGACAGACTTTAGCAAGGCTCTGTGAAATATACCCAATTTAGATTTTCACGTGTCATTTTGCAAAAGCAAAATAAAAAGACGGAAATAGCTAGCCTGATATAATCAAATAATAATAACATAACTTGTATTAATTAGACTCTCACTTTCCATGTACCGAGAATGACGTCTCGCGTTAAGAACACGAACAATGATTGCTACCTAAATGAAATAGCATCATATCGCATTTTACATCTTAATGCGATCATTATTAGGTAATAAAACCCTTGTTATTAAAATTTCGCCTACTCAACAGATTTTCAGGATATCGTATTGAAGTTTGACATCTATCGCAGGATGTAACTTCTACGTAAGGTTGGTTTTGGTAGGACTACCACCAACCGTTCTGTATCCTTCACAAATGCAAATCAGAGTTGAGCATCCCTCACAAATATAGCTATCACTTTCAGTTCTTCATTTATGTATATTTCAGCTACAGCTCGAGTTTGCCGGGGTGCCTAATGATCAACTTCGATAACATTTCATATAACTACAGCACTGTTTTTTACTCTTGTTAACTGTAGCAAACTGAGTACTAACCTTTTCGTTATGAACCAATGGGTAGTGTTCGCAATCATGACAAAGAGTGAAACATTGACATAATTTTTGATGAAGTCTCTTGCATCTTCAGCATACTTCATTTGGTAGACCACGCTGCCCACACCGTAGATGTATATTAGGAGAACCGAGTGTAAAATGAAGAAAGGAGCTGTAATTAAACCAGCTGTAAGCAACTAATTGTTGTTTTGTTTAACGGGACATTAAGAAGCCCACATTTCACCTAGCTAATTTTATATGAATGTGGTAATGTTGGGAGCCTACCGCTGTTATCTGAATTGCTTGGGTGTGTACATTTCAAGTTCTTTGGAAATTCATAGGAGCAGGTATATCGTAGTCACGCAATAGAATGTTCTCAGTATATAATTCACTGTCAAAGTCGAAAAGTAATGAGATCGATATTTTCTCCGACAGTTTAAATAGTTTTAGGCACAAATGTCAAGCCAAACCCTCACGGCTTGGGCAAGCTTAGGTGCAATTAAATTAAATTTTACGAATTTTAGTTTTCGAGGGTATCCTTTTTTTTTATTGTTACAAACATTTTCTTTTAAACTTTATATATATATATTTTTTTTTAAGTATTGCTGTTGTCGTCATGCATGCTGTCGTCACCTATAATTAAGTTTATACTTATCATGCTTACAATTTGAAATGTATACTTCAGCTTAATGTTAGTGTAAACTTGTTGGTGATCTTAAATAAATAAATAAATAAATAAATAAATGCCTTTTTGTCATTTTTATTATAATAGTTGATGAAATACTAATAAAATTGTACTAAGCTAATTATGTATCCTGGATGTTAATGACGCAACACTACCAATAAACATAAATGACTATATTTTAACACACATTTTTTCATGTTATACAAGCTATTTAACATGCAAAAATTAAGATAAAGATAAATTATGACAGCGTTATTGCTATTTTGTGTTCATGAAGCGCAAAAATTACACGCGTTACGCTTAGAAAGTTCTAAAAAACAGATGCACTTCCAAATTAAACAACTAGCTGATGCCAGTGACTTTGTTCGTGTCGTTTTCGGGTCTTTAACTTGGCTACCAAGTGAAATAAATTTGTGCAAGAATTGTGGTCAGCGATCACAACCTTCAGAATTGAAGAATGGACCCAAAAATATTAACCCTTTAAATGTGTCATTTAGCTCTCAAGCGTAACTGTACAAAATTTCATGGATTTAGTCATTTAAAACCGCATTATAAATCATTCTATACCTACTGCTGCTGCAACAGATTTTTCCAAAGAGCCTGATGTACAATTCACGAATAACAAATGTATTATACAATATCGTAAGATGTTCATTAAATGACTACAGTTGCTTTCTAGACTTACACAATATATCTAACAAGTTTTATTCATGTTATTATTTTCGAGTCTAGTCTAGCTCATTAAAAATATAAACACATTTATACAACCAACCAAAAATTTTATCGTGCCGAATTGAGAAACCGGCTAAAGTGGGAACTATATTGACGAGCCAAATCAGATTGTCATAACTGTTGTGCTGCAAGCGAGATTTTACGTTCAGAAAACAATCCTTCACACGATTTAACATATTATTATCCATGTTAAATGAACTTCAAACCCAGAATTTCGATTTAGAACAAAACAGAAATACAAGAGTTCTTTCCGCTGGTATGAAATGTGCTGAAATGGTTTATGAAGAAAAAATAAGTCTAAAATAATAATTGCAGAGAACCCGTAATAATAGACAATGGTAATGAATGTGCTAGGTCAGTAATTTCTTCAGAATAAGGGTGCTTTTCCACCAGGGATGAGAGAGAATGCGTTGACAACCAATAGACTCGCTTTATTGCTGCGATTCAATTGATTCTTGACAAACACATCCACCATCCACGTCCATCTCTGGTGGAAACGCAGCCTAAACCCCGGGGTAGCTATTCGGCTTCACATTTCCTGTTTTTATCTTATACGAGTATTCCTCCTAATAATGCTTTCTATCCTGTGAATGTATTTCATAGTATTTTGCAAGAGAATTCAAAATTCGTTAAGGCAAGTATTTTTATTACTAGCCAAACAAATTGATGGCTCTAGAGCTCACTCAAGAAAAGAAAGAGTTCGCATGAACAACATTTCTCATTGGTCCATTTAGCTCTGAAATCAAAATGTCAATATCACTTCTAACTCAAAGTAATATGATGATGTTTTCAGTATTTTTGTTTCTGCATTCTCTGATCGAAATTAATAGAACCATTTTATACCTATGACTCGGTACGGTTGAACAGGAACGTTCATGTTGCAAACTAGGTAGGATTTGTAATTTAAAAAGTGACATTGAAATTCGTTTCACAGGTCATCTCCTCTCAGAGGATTACATATTGGGGTACCAGTGGTTTTTTGTCAGTGACACAGGATAATCAATAATTTTATTGCGCATCCAAAAGAAAAGCAAGAGCATATTCGATTTGCCTTATTTAAGTTATATGTACCTATTAAGTATATTATTATTAGTAAGTATATTAGCAATATTAAATGTAACATCAGCATTCGGAAAAAAAAATAAACATTAAGAAATAAAATTGCTTTTGCACTGTCCGAAGTCTTAATTATCGCTTCATAATAAATGTCCAAAGGCTGTCTTTAAAACACCCTCGCCTCATTTATTCAGGGCAGAGGGTGTAAAAAGTCGGTTAATCACAGGTATTGCAAGTGTGACTAATTGACACACCTGGCAGCCTATGATTAGTAGACGATTCCTTTCAATGTTTAAAATAAAGGACAAGTTAAATATACCATGTTTGATACATGATATTTTTTCAGCTAGTACGAATCCCTAACTTATTATTACACAAGAAAGTGTGGATATGGTTATCGCTAATAGATTCAACACAAACATAAAATCTAATTGTACCTAAGTGACAAAGATAACCTTTTCGTCCAGTAAGGCCGGCATTGGCATGTCAAACTACTACTACAGGAAAATGAGTCACCAGCAGTCATCGCTGTGATTTTTTTATAACGGGAAGATTATGTAAGCAGATAGTTCAGGGATAATAATCATCAATGTCTTACCAATTATCTTGGTAATCAACTTGCTACAAGGAAAGCATTTAGGTGCCATGCTTAGAAAATCAGGCCCAAAAGTTGTAGTGCAGGGGTGGCTAGAGGGTAAATATTGTTTCACCTAAGGAGGAGGAGTATGCGAGATTGTATTATTTGCTGATGACACCTCGTTGATATTTAAAGTCGGCAGAGGTACAAACGCATTTGACGATGTAAATAATACTCTTTCAAAAGTAGTGCGTTGGTTCACTAGTAATAATTTATTACTCAATGCCGAGAAAACTAAATGCATCAAATTTTCCATGCCTAATGTTAAACAGGTTGACATTGTTGTTAATATGGACGATGAACCACTAGAAATTGCGAAATCTACTGTATTCTTAGGAGTCACTTTAGATTCCAAATTACAGTGGGGTCCGCATATTACGTGGCTGGCAGGAAGACTTAGTTCGGCTGCTTATGCAGTAAGAAAAATAAGACTCTTGACTGATGTTAAAACAGCGAGACTAGTTTATTTCAGTTAGTTTCATAGTGTAATGTCGTATGGACTAATATTGTGGGGGTCAGCGGCGGACATAAATACTATTTTTGTACTTCGAAAAAGAGCCGTTCGCTCCATATACGGCCTTAGACCACGCGACTCTCTCCGAGAAGTATTTAAGGAGATAAATATATTAACTGTACACTCTCAATATATTTATGACAACATAATGTACGTACGCAAAAATTTGCACCTTTTCAAGAAAAAATGTGATAGTCATAAATTCAATACAAGAAACAAGAACAAACTTGTAAATCCTAATCTTAGACTTCATAAAGTAGGAAAATCATTTGTGGGTCAATGTGTAAAATTCTTTAATAAAGTACCTCAAAGTCTTGTTGAACTACCTCTTCACAAGTTTAAATCGCATATTAAAGAAAAGTTCATGAAACGAGGTTATTACAATGTAAAAGATTACTTGAACGACAAGGATTTGTGGTCATCTCAGAAATAGTCTGCTCCTCTGCACATCATGTATTTTGACTTTACTGTTGTTACTCTGTTATCGCAATTATTGTATACAAACAAGATTAAAAAAGAGTAACTACCGAGTTTCTTGCCGGTTTCTTCTCGGTAGAATCAACACCTTCGAACCGGTGGTAGAATCACATTATTACT
Organism: Udea ferrugalis; assembly: GCA_950022985.1. Taxonomy (NCBI): domain Eukaryota; kingdom Metazoa; phylum Arthropoda; class Insecta; order Lepidoptera; family Crambidae; genus Udea; species Udea ferrugalis. Next base: position 5,438,569 of record OX465520.1, read on the forward strand.
TTTTAATTTTTATGTTGTGACTTGTCATAAGTGCTTTTTAATAAGTTCACATGAATAAAGACTATTTTTACTTACTTTACTTTAAAGTTGTTTTTCCGAAATTGTTCTTCCTACCGAATTGTGATCCGATTGTCTTCCTAAATTTTTTTATCCTTTAACACGTTGAACGCCACGCGGGTCACAAACAATAGGAATTCGATTGTTAAAGTGACCGACGGCGGTGAAAGGCTTAATAATATTAGAACTCCTAATGTGGTTTTTCATAACGACATAATCCCTAAACTTTTTCCAAAATATTTTTATTTATATTAGTTAGGTATCAGAAAGAATTCATTTTCCCACTTAATAAATTTTCATTGTAAAAAAAATCTAAAGTTCCAGGTTTAACGCAAGCAGCATGCAAGCAGACAAGTCGTTTTTTGGTTTATAAAAAAATTTACCACGAAGGCATGAGGCGGGAGCTACGCTTCGCTTCGCTACCGCCTTAAACCTTCTAACCTAATCTAATCCAGTCGGTTTCGCACGACCTAGTAAAAAAATATTATGAAATCGATAAAACGTAGTTTATTGCTATTTGCTCTCTATGTTATGTGAAAAACAATGTCAAAGATACGCAAAATTAAGTTCAATCTAATCTTCAGAAAGAATGAAAAAAGAACCAAAAAAGAATAGACCTTGATAGACTTTCTGATTATTATATTGCTAATAAAATTACAGTTAATGTCGCTAAGTGCACACATATCCGATTCACAACGTGTAAAAATCCGGTGAATTATGACTATAAACTTAATAACGTTATTTTGACTAAAATGGATTCTGTGAGAGACTTAGGTGTTCATTTAGACATAAACTGACTTATAATGGCCATTACGAAAATATAACAAGTAAGGCATATAAAAATCTTGGTTTCATTATGAGGGTTTCACGTGATTTTACCGATATTTCATGTACCTATTAAGATATTGTTTTATGCTTACGTTAGAAGTATTCTTGAATACTGCTCTACTGTTTGGAATCCATCTTCTTAACGACTTTCATATGGGTTAGAGATAGATACACTTTCGGAAAATGAATGACGGAGTCAGAAAATGGGATACTACCGGTAACAAGTGCACTGACATCTAGCGGTGTGTCTAGCTAAATTCTTCTCTAGAACCTTGATCGGAACTCTCTGCTCTTAAATTTTTGTAGAAATAATGTCTCTCTTCGATAGATGTCGCTTTTAATCTTGGTGGCTGAGATATTTGACTGAAATGCTGAATTCGCTGAATGTTGTTTCAATTTTCAAGAGAAGAAATTAATTTCGAATATATTTAGCTAGCCCAAATCGCAGACTTCTAGCTCCAAGCATAGCATGTCCAAATCATGTATTAGTTTAAGCTGTTTTCACTAGATGGCAGTCACTGAAACAAGCACGGCCCAGACTCCACCAGAGCTGAGCGGAGATGTGCGGTGTCGAGCAGTGTTTTCAACAACCAATAGAATCACATCTCCACATCTCCATGTGTGAATAACGCAATTCTATTAGGTTGTTGAAAACACAGCTCGACGCCGCACATCTCCGCTCAGCTCTGGTGGAGTCTGGGCCGTAGATGAATATCTGCACTCTGTACTGATAGATATACCCGAAAATAAGAAAACTTCATTTTTAAATTCTCTCTATGATTATGAGTAATTAATTGTTGTAAATTGCATGTATTGTTTCGATAGATAGATACTTTTTCTTTGTAGTTTAGAATTTCACCAAATACCATACGTGCCATACATAGGTAGTATCAGACATGATAGGTAATCATGTATGCATTTAAGCAAGAGGAAGGAAACTTGATAAAATTAATGTCTTCTGTGAGACTAGTGAGGTGACTGGAATTTCTGGTTTTCCTTTTTCCTTGACAATGCAAGTTCATTAACATTGTGTGCAGATGTATCGATTTTTTATTTTCGTAGGTTCATTTATCGTCATTTTAGGCAACCATAAACAACAAATATTTCAGTAATTAAATATTTTAATTACAATTACAACAACAATTGACAAACTTTTAAATAAGCAACAATCAATAAATACAGCACAACTATGTTCCATTAGAATTTACAAAAGAACATTGTTCTGAAAATATTTATATGTATACTAATAAAATTTCTTTTAAATACTTATTTATTAGCCTAATTTACATCCAACTAAATTGACTATGATGGTACTGACTGAGAGCCGCTGAAAACAATTAAAACATAAGCATTCGATGTTTTGCAATGTTTCCAATAATTAAAATTAATTACATTTAACATCCAAACTTACGCTCATCTAACATTGTCTGACAAAAATGTGTTACAAAAATCGAATCTGAAAAATCTTTAGGATCATCCACGTAAAATCTTGATCAAAATGTTTTACCAATTCATCTTGTCTTATAAGGTTGAATCTTATAGTTACTTGCGGGCTCCTTAAATACGATTATTCTATACCTATGACTCAAACTAGCGCTCTTCTTCTTGTACCAATCAACCTTAACGCTAATCAAAATGCTACTCAGTTGCTCTGAGGTATTTGTAGGAATGTCTTCATCAGGACAATTGTTAAAGCTTATAATTCAAGTATCGCTATAGGCCGGGAACCCCCGGCGAGGATCATGTCAGCTATCACTGTTGGCGCTACGGACTCTTCTAAGGAAGTCTTCAACTTTTTTATAAGGACTTTGGCATTGCTCTTGGTTTGAGTGTATGAGAAATGGGCCATCTGATTCTCGACCTTCTGGCGTGTGACGTCCACTAGAACTATCAGTAGCTATTCTGTTCAGAAATGGCTCAGCGTCTGGAGGGCTGTTAAGAGCACCAGGGTTTTCTTTGTCTTCGCTTGCTGCCTTTTCAGCCTCCCTCTGGCGCAGCCACACTGGTGAGTGCACGTATATCTTCGGTCGTTCTCTCAAAGCATTGCACCTTTCTAATGCAGGCCGTCTCATAGGTGCTGGAGGCCTGTATGCTGCCGGTAAAGGAACCACGCCTCTTCCGATGACGGCGCAGATAAGCCCTCGCAAGGCTGCTCGGAAATCTTTCAAATGGTAAGCATATAAGAGCGGGTTTATAGCTGAATTAAGGTGGGAGAATATTATGCAGAAATAGGTAAGGAGGTTCGGTATGTCTACGTCTGGCTTGAAGGCTTTGATGGCGTTGATGGTGTATAGCGGGATCCAGCAGACGATGAAGAAGAAGACGATGATGGCGAGGTTCTGCGTCGCTTTCACTTCCCGTTTCTGCGCAGCGCCGAGGACGCGCAGCATGGTGCCACCGGCCTGCCTGCCTCGACTACCTTCCACTGTCATGACCTCGCTAAGCTGAAAAGCAGAAAGAAAAGCAATCCGTTAAAAAACTACAAGTAATCAAGATGGTAACATCACTTCTCCCTAAGGTATTTTTTTTAGATGGGTATTATGCATGTAAGTAGAACAAGAAACTAAGTGAATAACAAGAAATAATCAAGAAGTGGCAGTACAGTAGGGTAACCTGGTTACTGTATCTATTTACCTATAACTTTCAAATTAGGAAGTCAAATTATCACGAAGTTGGTCGAAGAACCATGACATATAGTAGTGTTAACCTTACAGTTAAAAGGTCTATAGTTTCAATAAGGTCAATTTTTGGACTCCCAAGGTTATATCCCGCGTCTTTCAACTAGCTCCAGTCCAGATTTTCTATAGTCCAACCTGTTAATGAACGGCTCTGTAATGAGGATGCTTTTGATTGAGTAGGTTGGGCATTAATTTGACGTTCTATAATTTAAGATCGTCCATTGTTTTTAAGATATCCCCGCATGCAATGCGGACGAACAAGGAAAACAAGTTTTGAATTTATGTAATTGAAGGTTATCTGAGTTGAGACCTGACACCTGAGTTGAAGCAAAGAATGAATTAATGCGCTCAATATTAAACGCATTCTGATTAAAACTTTTCCTTTTGGTTATTATTCGTTGCGGGGAGGAATGTCGCCTGAGCGATAGGCCACTGCAACCATTACTGATCTATTGTTTCTTTTGGTTATTGAAGATCCATTTCTTTCTTTTCATGTAACAAAGTCCAGTTAGTGCAATAAGAATAAATATGTCCGAAATGGATCATTGATGAAAACTAAGTGTTTGGGTTTTAAACTTGTCGACGGGATGGGATCAACATATTTGTTGACGACTGTCGAGACAGCTGCTCTAGATAGGTGACTGCACTTGGTTGTTTTAATTGTTCAAAACAAGACTTAATTATTGTAATACGTAGGCCGACTAATCAGGATACACGTAGTTAGAATGAGTGTGTGACCGATAGTCACATTCGTCACATACAAAAACAGGTGCGTGAGTATTCTTTTATACTAATTGGATATTATTTTGACAACAGGTGGTATCATAAACAATGAAATTGGTCTCACTAATAGGTATACATATTAACGAAGGCAAGAAAAATAAAATAACACTTTTCTTATCCTAATGTGCGACTATAGGTATCAAATAATAAGATTTTTTCTGATGTATTACTCTGAGGTGTTACTTAATTGTATATTTTTTTTTCACAGATTTGGACGGTGTGTTAGTAGAACAATTACAAGTAGGTACTGTTTTTACTAATTACCAAAAGCATGTACAACGTTAACACAATTAAAATGAGTTAGTTTATTTTAGCACATTGCTTACTGATAAGGTGAGAGTTCTTATAAAACAACTGCGTCTAACCAAACGAAAGTTACCTCCTTAGTCATACAACTTCAATGTATGAGTATAATTGTATTACTCAATGCACATCCGAATTCTAAATCTACTTGGATCAGGTGTTAAAATGCTGGTTGCAGCGGGTTATAGGTATACTGAAGATATTATTATGAAAAAGAACTAAAAAGTATGACCTTATGATAGTGAAGATAAACGACTATTCTTTTGCATCATCATGATACGACAATATTATGAACTATGGTATTTCCTTCGTAGTATAAATTAGCTTCATGAATCAGCTGTTAATTTCACTTAGTAGTCTAAAAAAATATGTTGATGCCAATTTTTTCAGGTCAGATAAAATGATTAGTCAAACCGAGCCAATCTTACCCCTTAATGGCATTAATTTGGCAATTCATACCTGACCACACTTTGTCTAAGAATGACAAGATTTCTTGGCATAAATGTCAAGAGGATACTGACCTGTTTGATGACGACTCTATAGATGTGTGCATAGAAAGCAGCCAACAGCACACTCGGGGTGACGATGGTGGCGAAGTACAGGAAAACCAGGTAGTTGTAGTCCATCACGTCGACGAAGTAGCACCCAGGGGCGGACTTGCCGGAGTGCCAGCCCAGCAGCGGCAGCAGGCCTACGCCCGCGCCCGCCACCCAGCACACAGAAATTATATCTGGAAAGAAGAAAAGCCAAAATTGAATGCATACTTCTTTCAATACTGCCTCCGTGGTGTAGCGCAAACCGGAGGACATTCTGCGTGAACCAACAACATGTTCACATTTGTGTTGTTAGATAGCGCTATAAATATTCAAGAATATTTATTTTATTTGCAAGGCGCTTCAGTTAGATGGCACACATTTTTTTGTAGAACAAGGTGTATAATGGCATTTTTCATTACATTTCGCTAGCGCATAATTAAAGTCAATTTAGAAATCTCTAAATGAACAATCGAAAAACAGTTATCCTAACGGCGCCGCAGTTTAGGCACGTTTAGATGAGGAGGTGCGACTAATTGTTTTAGTTTGTCATTGCCTAATAAGTAAGCACGGTTTGTTACCCCAAATAAACTACAGAGAGAAGGCAAGTGACAGGTTACCACTGACTAGCTGGCTGGAAATATTTAACCAAGATACCTATTACGAGTAGGTATGCATAATTACTTTAGATTACCTAGGTTAATAAAGTAAGCGCATGATTTTGCATAAAACTTCGCAGCTGTTAGTGGGCAGAAAAACTCAGTAGCGGTGACAAATCCTGACTGGATGATGAAAGGAGGCCACAATGCCAGTATTTGTTTTAAAAGAAGGAGACCAGAAATAAGATATCTATTTATTAAGCTATTGTTTTGAGGTTCTTGAACAGCCTTTATACAAACAAACAGAATGAAAAGTTCCACCCAGTTCATTTAGAGAAAGTTAATCAAGTAATTCCAAATCTTTTATGTATCCCGTAGTCTTTCTTGAATAATTCAACCACAGCCTCTCTTATCTCCGAACTGAAGTCGCGGAGCAGGTAAAATATTTAGGTAATAAAGTTCGAACTTGATAACAAAACGACGTGGAAAGAATTGAATTCTCAAGTTATTTACCTTCTGCGTCAGCCCGAGCGTTCATACACATCGGTCGTACCACAGTAAACAGAGAAACAGAGAACAGTAAAATATCTACATACAAACGTGCCGCTCTCGGTTTGAATGCGTGCGTGCGCGTCGCGCGCCGTGTCTGCACGCGATTTCACGCAATGCTAGCATACAATATGGGGGAATAAGGTGGCGGCGTACGTACGGGCTGTGCGTTAAGAGAGCATTAAGTGTCTAAGGGGCTGTACCGCGTGTCTTTGAGCTCGCTAGGCTAATAACGCGGCGGGCGGCCTTAGATAACCTACTGTTATGTTTACTGTGGTCGTACCGTCTTATGTCAACTCCGACTCACTCATTGTTCTATTATCTTTACGAATAAATGGCTATTATGACTCAGGTCTGTGCTAAATACATAGCATTTTATTTAATAAACATTCTTTAAGTTTAAGTAAAATTTTCCTTGGTGAATGTTTTTTTCTGCCGTAAAACGGATGTCACATGATTACTGTTCTGCAATCCATTTCAATGAATTACCATGTCTTTACGCAAAAGTTGTTGATTTTATGTTTTCATCAACAACTCACATTGACCACGCTGATGGAAACGTAGCATCAACCGCGCAAGTCTTTTTAAACATATTTGTTTTGTGTAATTATATTAAAATGAAAATTTTAAAGTAAAAATATGTACCTAATTATCATTTGCCAGTTTTACCAGGCGATTCCTTAGTTTTGCTAATATCATTTCATGACGATCTCAAGATTAAGTTGATTCTTGTTTTAAAAAATTAAACATCGTTATAACCCACATAGGTCAAAGGGTCGTCAGCATTTCAACATTTATTTGTAACATAATGTTATAAACCTGTTCGTATGGCTTCTTATTAAATTATTATTTCTTTCATCTATCTAAAAAATTTAAGAATTGTAATTAATGGAAAACTGTGCATTCATTTTGTGAATTGCGATGTACCTACCTATTATGTAAGGCAAAAAACGCATTTTCCGAGTTTTGTTTTTATGTTCCGGCATTGAGAAAAAAAAACGGATTTTCATGACACTGTACAGTTACAAAAAAAAATTTTTTTTTCAGTCAGTATTATACAGAATGCCACTTGGTCAAAGTCACCGCGGACGAAGTCACGGGCGGCCGCTAGTTCGTTATAAAGACGTGGACACCATGTCTACATGGGTTCGTAGACATGGGTCCAGTTAACACGTGACAAGCACCTCTTCTGATCTGACAAGCTAACATCTACCTAATTACTAATTATCTAAGTACGTGTTCGTTGCGGTCTAGACTGGTTAAGCTTTTGTTTCAAGTAGGATTATTATTATTTATTAAGAAAGGGTTTTTGAAGGTTGTTTGTTTGAAATTAAGTTTGTTGTGACTAGATATGTGTACCTATTTTATCACTTTTTTTCTTTTTTCGTTGTGTTGTAATTGTAAGATTTTGCGACGGCAATAGTTCGCTTGCTTCTGACAATGATAGCTTACATGCATACTCATTTGAGGTGGATGCAGGTAGAAATTCTTGCGAACCTTAAAAAACATTTGGTTCCAATTACTTGTTTTGTAGCTGTGATTCCATGGGAATTGTTGTTAAACTTATTTAGCGCTACTGTGACATACCTACGTGGGTATTATTTGGATAAAGGCACCTACGCCATTATTCTTCAGAAATTAATAATTTTAACAAGCTCGCATCAGTTTTTTTTTCTTCAAACTGATAATTATGATCAAATAAGTTATTCATTTAATGATTTACGTGGCTCGATTTACCTTTTGCCAATGCGCTAAACGTCATTTGCCAATTCCATATTACGCTTCAAGTCTGGCTTTAGTATTTACTCTTCCAGTTCGGAGTATTTGCACAAACGCTTCACACCTTTAGGATGTTTCCTCGTTGCGAATTTGGTGAATATTTAACTAACTTACTGCCTTTTTCAAAGCTGAGAAACGATAGTCAGTCGCAGTTGCTTTTAAATTTTATTCGTTCATTCTTTACTGAACTACAATGAATGGCGAAATTAATGCCATATGGTTATTCTACCAGTCAAACATAAGACTGAGCAAAAAAAGAAAGTAGGTACGTGTGTGAACGGTCCGACCAATAACTTTCAAGTACTTACAATACGAGAGATTATGGGATTTGTAATAGTTGTATAAATAATTAAGTTCGTTTTTTAAGCAGGCATGGTAATTTTGTTATACATGGTAATTTACATCCATTGTTTGTTGTCTTAAACGAAAGTATGGTTCCAAACAAAAATAAATTAATAGCAATCAAACTTCTAAAGGCAAGATCATAACAAGATTTTGTGGTTAGTTACTTAACTTAATAGTTTTAGAAGCAAAACACCAACTTGTTGGTTTAACAAGTTTCAAACGCAAGATTCCCCTGACAATAAAGCTTTAAGATATTATATGTATGTTTATTATCTATTAGTATGTTTATAAGCCGCCCAAATTGTACATTTTACGTCAATCTGTGTTACTTTTGCTGTTGATTTCTGTTGTTTTGGTGTGCAATAAAGAATATATCTATCTATCTATCTATTTAATTGTGTTTACAAATGCTTAAGTAGTTTCATCAGTTTTAAGCACCTACACACTATACCTACTTTGCAAGCTCTGCTTAGTTCGAGATCAAGGTGATCTTACCCCCGAATTCACAAACACAATTCAAAGTTGAGCATCCCTCACCAGTATAGCTGTCCCTTTCAGTTCTATTGACATCTTACCGGAAACCATGAGTTTGAGCGCGTGCTTGGCATAGATTGACGTTTTTGGATTAGGGGGTTAGTGAAGGTACCATAAGTACCTAGCCCTTCAATATGTGACTGGGACTTATACATTTACTAGCGACCCGCCCCGGCTTCGCACGGGTGCAATAGGATGTTTTTATACACATAAACCTTCCTCTTCAATCACTCTAGCTATTAAGAAAAACTACATCAAAATCCGTTGCGTAGTACTAATTATGCACATAATTCTGTATCACGGGTAGAATAGCCACACTTATATGGCCAATGAAAAATAGTTACATCTGTTTTGGAAAAGGTGCATTGCGAGAAAGGTACGTTTTACCAAAGGTAACATTGTGCGACGGAAGGTTACAACCACGTTACAGACAGATATTGAGATTTAACATAATACCAGTATTCACGTCAGACGTTGAGAAGGGTTGGTAATACGAGTAGAACTGCCGCGTAGTATATGAACCTCCAATTCTCGTATAATCCGGAATAATCTCGAATCTGAATGAAATTCACAAGTGAATTGGCAATTGGTTGATTCCAATATTCGGACTGATCCGGGCCAGATTTTAATGCGAAGGTGTTTGTATAAAAGTTATAGTTATCATACTGAAGAAGAGGGGAAAGGAGGGTGAAGAGGTAGCGGAGTTGACTATTCAATTGCTTTTACTGATGAATCACCTACTATGCTATGCTATTCCAGCTGGTGCCAAAACTCACTTCGGTCGAGGTGAGTTATCTTTAAAATTCAGTTTCTTTGCGACTGTGGTCGTTTTGAGAGAAGAGAACAGTTAAGCCAAATAGCATTTGAAAATTATTTAGATACAAAATGAGGGAAAATACTAATTAAAAGTGAAGAGTATAGATAGATGATCGAAGTAAGCGTGAAGCACCGAGATGTGAAGTGTTGTCCGCCGGAATAGCACCCCTGCTGGCTCCAAAACTCACTTTGGTCGTGTTGGGTTATCTTAAAAATACAGTTTCCTTGCGGCCGTGGTCGTTTGAGAGAAAGGAACTAAGCCAAATAACATTTGAAAATTATTTACATACAAAATGAGGGAAAATACTAATTCAAAGTGAAGCGCATCGATGATTGAAGTAAGCGTGAAGCACCTAGATGTGAAGTGATGTTAGCCGGAATGCGGGTGCAGTGGCTGGGGGTAAAATATAATGTTAACGCGGACGAAGTAGCGAGCAAAGCCTAGCTATTAAACCTTCGTTGTTGCAGTTTTTTCTCAAATTGAACACTTATTACCGGGTTTTCATGTTCTTGTGTAAAAACAAGAACATGAAAACCCGTTAAATTAATATGTTGCAGAAAATCCTGAACCAGAACTTTAGTTGAGGATAGTTTTCCGAACCTCAAAATCCCTGGTGTTTTTGGTTATCTTTTATTTTGTACAAGTGATTTTGTTTATTATGATGCTCATGTGGAGTGCTATTATTATCGTATTTTAGCAAACACTTCAGGAACGACCTACATTTTTAGATTTTTTCTGATAAGCTCTCATGCGTAACTGAAGATAAACTGTGTTATTACAAACGCAGTGATTTATTGTGATAAATAACACTGGTTTTAATAAATAGCTTCACAAGAACTAACTTTTATAGGCATTTTCTAAACATCTTTGCGTTTGCCTGTCCAATTCCTTGTTAGTTCCAGACATTGTTTTTCCAGAAAATTAAGGAAGTAAATTAAAAAATTTCATTTTTTCTTAAGTACAAAACATTAAAAAACTACGAAATATGTAAAACAGGTAAGTAGTGGAAAATCTTTTTATGGCGGTGTTTTCATTAACGATTCTTGTTTTCTGGTTGACTAAGTTTCCTCACGTGATACGAGACGTAAACAGTATTGAATAAAGTTACCGGCCAATCCAGTAACTGAACTAAGTAGGAATGCTTTTGTCCTTACAAAACCTTACATGTGGGCGAGTCCCGGCCGTAGGTGATATTAATTAAATTTGTTTAATTGTGCGCACAATAGTGATATCCTCTTCAATTCATGTAGTTATAAATACTACAGCTAAAGAACTCACATTACAATCCGTACCTAAATACTGACTTTCATTTAATACGACCAATTAGTAGGGTAAATTAGGTATACAAATTAAAAATACATCAATAACATTAACAATTATTTTATCTATCACAAGGATTTCACATTATATTTAATACTTCAAGTTTTATAATGTCGACACAAACGGAAAAGTTTTAAGCATTTATGTTTAAAATACAAAAAAATATACACACTATAGGACAGATATACCTTATTTCATTTATAGCTATACCTGCTGCCATGCATAAACAAATGATTAACAAAAGAAAGAGACATTATTAACCACACATTTGGAGATAGTAGAACACTATATTTTTAAAGCAAATGGAAAAGTCTTGCGAATAAAAATAAAGGAAATATACTTTACAGATTCTTACCAATAAACAATAATTCCATATAATACTACTACACACATCAAAAGTGTCTAGGGATATCTCAAGCATTTTCATACAAAGTATAGCTATTGGGGAGGCTGTAAAAATTAAAATATTGATACCAACGTAGAAATTTTTAGGACACAGAAACTGCTATATCTGCCCTTTCAGATTGTGTAAAGAAATTCATTGTGGTAGCATTATTGTACAATCGTAAGGACGTTAAAAAAAAGACAGATTTTTCTTTTAAAAGGTTTAATAAAATCAAAGATAAAATTTCAATAAAATCAAAGATTCTCAATCAAAATTTTAATAAAATCAAAGATATTAGATAATGCTCAGCATTATCTTAGAATAACTCGAGGAAACAGGCATAAGATAAAGGTTAAGAATATTACAAAAAAACGTTTGATTTTGCTAAAATTTTGAAACCTTTTAAAAGAAAAATCTGTCTTTTTTTTAACGTCCTTACGATTGTACAATAATACTACCACAATGAATTTCTTTATACAATCTGAAAGGGCAGATATAGCAGTTTCTGTGTCCTAAAAATTTCTACGTTGGTATCAATATTTTAATTTTTACAGCCTCCCCAATAGCTATACTTTGTATGAAAATGCTTGAGATATCCCTAGACACTTTTGATGTGTGTATTTAGATCAGCGAATACAATCTGGTATAGTACACATTTACACTTTTACTAGTAAAATATAAAAACTAGCTAAATATTACCTGTAGCTGCTAAGGTTTTCAAAAATCTAGTCTCTTCAATAGCTCAAGCAATAATAAGTACTTACATAAGTTTTAAAAATAAGTATACTATCAAAATTAGGTATATTTCTGTTGATTAAAGACAACAACACAGATCTATCAATCAAGATATACCTACATAAATCCTTTTCTATGTTTGTTTGGACGTATTTATGCGTTGCGTTTTCACTCACTCGAGCCTCGCGTCACAACAAATCTCTCTTTCTCAGTATTCAAACAAAGAAACCTAGAGCCATTAATGGTCTAGCAGAGCCTTAGCAAGAATCTACAGGAACATCGTAACTTCACACTCGTAAATCGTTGTTTTTTTTACAGATCACATGCATACACATTTCAGGTAATTAAATCAATAGATTGCAAATGCGACGATAGCACACAACACAGTGAAAGTCGGTATATTATTAGCTGCTGAGTTTTTTTTGATCGACTGGTCGGCGTAGCTCTGCAACAGTCCACATGGAACTGTCTTCTTCATGTTGCTGGTAGGTGAATGCCTTATTACGAAGCATTGCATCCCCGGCGTCACCTCTACCGCCTTGCCTTTCACATCAAGAGCGTTAGTCACTGTTGTGTTTGTTGTTGTCGTAGTCACAGTCATTGATGACGTAACAGTACCGTCCGGAGCAGTAGCATTGGCTGTTGCATTGGCAACTGCAGCGTCAGGTAAAGTGACATTGACTGGCACTAAGGTTCCGTTCGGCAACATTTGGTACAAGACATTCGAGGGGGCCACAGTCGTCTGCGGTGATTCAGGCACTCCATTTGTCATATTTACCACAGTAACATTCGTCACACTCGTTGTCACAACAGTCGAATTAGTGCCGCCGCTTGCCTGAGGCGTTTTCGCTTCCTCTTGGTATATGAAGCTTGATATTAAGTTGCAGTCGATTTTAGTTTCTTCGTAGTCCCCATTGTCTTTCTTGATGCCAAATCTGCAACTCTCGCCGGGCTGAGGCTTGTAGCTAGAATGAGCCTTGCTGGCCGCGTACACACTGGCGCCCAGAGTTCCAAGGTTGAGTAAGGCCAAACCGGTTAACAGTGTGCCGTATTTACTGTCTGAATTCTTGTATTGGTAAACGTAGTTCGGCGGTGTGCCCTGGTAGATGGGGTAAGATACTGGGGCACTGTTTCCTGGAGCGGAATATCTAATTTGCTGGGGCGGGCTGTAATGGTAGTTGTGATTGATGACTGTCGTGTGGTGGGGTGTATTACCGGTTCCTGGTCGGCTGCCCGGGTAACCAGAACCCCCACCTGATAATCCAGATCCGGAAGATGGATATCCGTGATTGTTACCACTGTTAGATCCTGACATTCCTCCGGACGAAGGATATCCATGACTACCTGATGTTCCCCTGGAAGGAGGATATGCGTGGCTTCCTCCAGAGGATCCAGATGACGGGTATCCATGTCCTCCAGAGAGACCTCCGTGCCTTGATCCCGAGCCCGAGAGTCCGCCTGAACTTGGGTAACTGTGTCTACTGCTGCCACCCCTACTGCTGAACTTTCCACCATTCGTTGTTTGTAACACTGCTAGCACTAAAAGTGCGCAAAATAGTGCACGGTACAGTTTAATCATGGTGAAACTATTTAGTCGCGATATCGAGCGTCATGCGACTCTAAACACTCGTGCGCAGCCAACTGAAGCGAGTTGCGGAACAACACACCGAATGACAGTTCAAGCAGTGTTGCCATTTTGCTCAGAGCAATTACCTCTAAATAAACACGTTACGTAATAGGACAGAAATAACTAATATTCCCTTAGGCTTACGGTGATATTCTTATTGGTTTACATTATTTTGACTGATGGCATTAAGATATTTCCATCACTGCGTCGCTTAGAATATATTTTTAATTGTAAGGGCCACATTTGTACGTTGGGTCGTCGCGCACAATATTAAAGAAACGACCCATAGATCACTTATAGAATAGAATAGAAAAATGCTTATTTGGTACAACAAAAACAAAGAATAAAAAATTACAATAAAAGCAAAAACGAAAAACAATAATAACTTTGCTTTATTACTTAAAGGTGTGTACCAAAATGGTCTCAGCTCAGTATAAGGCCGTGACGGCAGAGCTCGTCACGACCACTGGTACCTATTCTGCGTATTTTCTCAAATCGGCTCCTGTGCAAAAAATAATTTTACCTTACTTTCATTGGCATTATTTTATAAAAAAATCCTTAATAGTAAATTCATTTCTTAACCATATAATCAAGTTACCATTATTGGGGAATATTTTCTTGACTGGCAACACCTTGAAAAGTGAAATCGGACAAGCGCTAGTAAGAATCATAGCCAAGAGTTCCGCATCATAATATTCATTAATAAAGTCAACAAGAATTTACAATACAGTACAGAATATAAATACCTGTCATATAAATATTGAGAGTGGCGAAATGGTACTAAACTTTATTCAAAAATTGAATTCGAATTTAAGTTTTTAGAATCGATATGTACCAATTGGACAAAATATAATACGAGATAAATGGGAGAACACAGTCTCCTATCACAGGCATTTCATGTTCAAAAAGGTTCTCCTCAGGTTTCAAGAAATTATGTTTTTAAAAATAATAATACTCATTTATTAATACCTCATTTAAAATACTGGCTACATTAGTGTTGTTTCCTAATAGGTAACCGGTGAAACGGTAACACAGACTTGAAATAACACTTCGTCCTTCCTTGTAAACTGTGTTTTGATGCCTAAAAACGATTACCTAGGTATATCCTATAGGAATCATTTGGATAGGTATAAACTGGTGTTAATATTTAATGCATGTTTTATTCAGTGTGTTTTTATTGTAGTCATTATCATTTAGCTCACTTTGTTCTTTTTCATCTTTTGATGGTAATTTCCGATTATTCGTCAAATCTGTCAACGTTCATTCGTTTTAGCCTTTAATTGCTTTAGTATTACGTTTTTCCACGTCTGTTACGGAATCCTAAAAACACAAAGCGATGTTTACTATACATACAGCTCGGCCTGCAAAGTGAACCTTCTGATAGTGGTGGGGGGGAAGTACGTCAGCGTCACAGCCTCAGGGAAACTTCTCAGAAAGGTTTTTGTGACCATGATTAATACCACGCTGTCTGCCTCGTGACGTCACACATACCAACTCGACTGATACATTGTGCAACGCTCGATAAGAAAAAACATTAGCAAGTAGTACCATCTAGCGGCGATTGTAAAAACTAGTTGCACCTAGTTCGAGCGCGCGGAAACAAGCATATTTTGTATAATCACCTATTTGAATTTAAGAAAAATAATAAGAACGTAAATTATTGTGTGCTGTTTGTTCTTGCTCTTACACCTATTGTTTTTGAACAGGTTCACGTTGCGTTGAATTCCTCAAAAACCTACCTAAAAGTTGTCTGGAAGAGATCATCTCCTAGCGATAAGACAACCTAAATTGTACACGCTAAATTTTCTATGCCTGAATCCATTTGTACATTGCTAATTTGTGCAATAAAGTTTATTTATCAATTATACCTACTTTGTGGAATGGAATCTTAAAAACACGGCATATTTCTTATTAGAAAAAATTAAGAAAAAATCTCACATCATCAACAAGTCGTAGTGAATGTATCGTAAGTATATATAATAATAATATGTAATGGATGTATTCTATCTGTATGATTAAAATGAATTACTTATTATTATAAGCATTTTGTCTCGGACGTTTTACTCCTTAGCTTGGTAATCAACTTTATCAATCAATAAACTGAAAGCAAGCGAAACCTATTGCGTCATCATCTTAAGTAATAAGAGTGCTGATGATTCCGCTGGGTTTTTTCACTTTATTGAGTTGCTTGTAAATACGCTTAGAATGTGAATTACCCTAATACAATATGATTTATTAATAATACACTATTATATATAAAAATATTATAGTAGTATAATAGCCAATATTATTAAAATCATTAAAATATTCTATGAACTGTACAGATTCAGTTAAAAATCAGGAGAGCAATTCTCAGCGCACAATAAGAACGTCTCAAGATCAAGCGAATTCAACAGGGTATTTCATTTTGGCATTCTGTAGACCTCATTATGTAAATGTAGTTAACTACGATTGCACCGCGACTGTGGTAGAGGAACGAATTAAGCCGCATGAGATTTTAAAATTATTCCCATACAAATGAGGAAGAGCACCATTTCAAGAGAAAGCGATTAACAGATCAAAGCCAACGTGCTCATTTGAGCGAGATCGGGATGAGAAATGATATTTTATCGGTGGTTGAGTCACACTATGTTTGTATACTGGGTATTTGTTTATTATTTTTATTATTTAATATACTTTATATATTTAAATAAAGATATCTTGACTTTGACTTTGATAGTTGGGAGAGTTGCTATACAGATTCTAAATCAGTGGTTCCCAAACTTATTTTGTCTACTGCCCACTTTGAGAATAAAAATTTTTTTAGCGCCCCCATTTTTTCACCTATTTAAAAACCACTATAACTTCAAATTGAATTAATTAATTATTGTGACCTATATATGTATATTAACGGAGAATTCTAAACGAAACTTTTACTATAACCCGCAGCTTGAAACCTGAGCGCAGTAGGTAACATACAACGGCGCTTAAGGACTCAAGTTAACTCTTACGGGCTTCACCTGCCAATATGAATGATTATTGAAACGCAACTTTATAGTATTAAAACAGAGTATCTTTTAATAAAAATATAACTAAAATGATCAATCCTTATATAAAAACTAATGTGAAGGATGAATCTGATGCTGTTTAATAAGTTTGTTGATATCAGGTTCCAATTTACTCAAGAACAGTGGCAAGTCGCCACGTTCGGTAACAAGCAAACGATTTCGCTTTTTAGTAAGCAGTGTTGTCACAGCACTAAATCCACGTTCACACAAATATGACGATGGGAATGCTATCAAAAATCGTTGAACGATTGACTACAATACAGGGTACAATTGCGGGATCGGTTTTTGTAGCCAAAAATCTTGGTAACCATTATTGAACTTGATTTTTATAGCCTCCTGGGTATCTTACCGCCCCCCTTGAGACCTGCAGCGCCCACAAGGGGGCGTTATCGCCCACTTTGGGAAAGACTGTTCTAAATCAAGGGCCAGCTATGCTATTCCGGCGGACGCCAAAACTCCCTTCGCTCGTGTGAGTGAACTTTAAAATTCAATTTCTTTGCAACTGTGGTCGTTTGAATAAAAAGGACTAAGACAAATAACTTTTTCTAATTGTTTACATACAAAATGAGGGTAAACACTAATTTAAAGTAAAGCGTATTGATGATTGAGGTAAGCGTGAAGCACCGAGATGTGAAGTGATGTTCGATGTGCACCACCGGAATAGCACGGCAGGTGGCCTAGTACCGATATCGCGGAGATAAATCTATGTATTCATATGTACATGTTTTTTTTTCAAATGACGAGAACAGTGTGAAACAAGCTTATTCTAACAAAAAGTATCCCAAGACATCCCTATCTTTAAAAGGGACAAATAATAACCGTTCACTCAGCCCTAAACCGGGATGACTACCTGCTGAGCCATATTCATTCCCAACAGCTTTTATTTTTAGATCTCCTTACCTTGCTCAGTCATTTTTGGAAAGTGTGAGCGAGAATATTGCTGAGAATTCTTTTTTAGATCATACTTTGTTGAGCGTACGTTTTCCTAGCTCAAAATCAGATGAAACACTTGATGAGACCTGTGAGGCTTGACCTATTTCACTCAGTCATACAGAAACTGATTGGTTTATACATAGGAGTTAAGGAGTTATAAGTGCAAGTACGGACTCAATTTTATCTGTAACCCACAAGCATAACAGCAGCAATACGTTTTATGTTTTTTTTTTATTTATTAATCAAAAATAACAGGTCCTACATAAATAAAGTACATACCTCGTAGTGGTTTCTAGTGAATAAATTGGATATCACTGGACATCATTCCACACAGAGCAGCGAAATCTCGCCCCAAATTAAGCAAAGCTAAGCTGCCTGTTTGTGCTATGGGCTAGTAGACAAACGGATCAACAAACACCCAGGCCAGTACAAACAGAGATGTTCGTGCACACGAATGTTTGTACTGTGCGGGAATCAAACCTGAACAAAATTTCGATCATGGTTAAGAAGTTGGCTGCTACACCCTTTGGTGTAACCATTCCACCAAATCGGTCGTCAGTATCATTTTATTCAATAAAATTATTAACATGACCATGAGTCACGTGGCTTGTCATTGAACAAACCCTCATGACCCTTTGGCATTTATGAAATAATTTAATAATTCGGGTTTTTTCTATACCAATATTCAATAGAAAGGGCTTCTCCAATACGTTTGCCTAGATTTTCTGATAATAGTGGAGAATCCCAATGTGTAATAACCATTCGTTTAGAGGACCTCATCTTTGTATGTTTATGTATATCGAAAATGGTCATTAGTGAGATTAGTTGCCTTTTTAATTACACAGACGAATACACGGTACCTGAGGTCATCATTTAAGGATATACCTATTTCTTGTTTATGGTTTGTTTGGTAAAATATGCCTCAAGTGATAAAAGAAGAGATTGTGGTTTTGTTCTGATAAAACCAGTTTTTAATATTTTAGTACTGCGGCCCAATGACCTACTCCCGCCGATACCAAGAAACTTTCTTCAAGAAGCCTGTATTCTGGAATGATGATGTGTAGTAAATAAGACAAGATAACAGTTCACGTAAATACATACGTCAAGTAACAGTAAAAAGACATTATTTTTGTACAATTCTGATGGTTCAGCTACAAAGCGATCTCCTCCAGCCAACCTTCGACACAGCATTTTTTAAAGGAAAAAGTGTTAGGCTGTGAATTAAAATAGCTTTAAAAACTGAAAAAAAAATAACAATCATATTTACTGTCACAATTTTTTCAGTGCTGTGCTGCAATGACTTGATTTGAATTTTATACGTTAATTTTTAAAAGACGTAAAGTGAACTATAATAAGAGGGGTGTTAAGATAGGTTTTTGGTAAATACCTACTCCTAATTTCTAATCAGCGGATACCTATTTAAAATGGCAAGAAGTCTTCTTGCCGTATTAAAAGCATTATAGATATTATTGAATTTCCTATGTAAGTTATTGTTTTAATTGTTAATGAAACCGGTGTTCATTAAAATGAGTTCGTAACACACTGAAAATGTCAAAGACGCTATCAGATGAAAAAATATTTATATCAGTTAGCCTAAATGTTATTTACTGATTTAAATATGAAATCAATAAATACAGTTGAGTCTACACCACATACGTTACTTGTGTCTCAAAGTTAGGTTTTCCTGTCTGTTATAGAAACTTGAAACAAAAAAGTAGGTGGAACAAACTCAAACCCTGCTGGGTCTTTATTATCTGCTGGGTACATTTATCTGTTGCATAAACAAACATTTGTACTTGTGCGGAATCGAGCCAACGACCATGAGTCTTAACCGACACTTATAACCCACTGCGATAAAGGGGTCGCCTTATCGGTGTTTGTTTTTATCCATTTAATACAAAAATATTTGAACGATTTGTTGTGTCATTCAAGTATTTATTTTTTCGAGACTGGCAACATTTTCTTTTAAAAGGAAAGCTTTTTTTTTCAAAATCATTTCAGTCAAATTTATTTCGTGATTAAATATATCACAGTGTACCTCAAGGTCATACGCGATGATGATTACTATGTAATAAACAATAAACATCTAGTTATTTCAGTCGCTTTATCAAATAAATACCTAGTACGTATTCTCGATTGAAGAGCATCTCTACTCTCCCTGTAGGTGTTGAATAAAAAATTAAAAACATTCTTCAGACATAATAATAGTATAATATTTGTTTAGTTACACAAATCCGTAAAAGCTCGTTAACAAACTCTATTTCGTATAAAAATAAATTTGCAGTTACATTTCTACCTACGACTATCTGTACTTATATTTTATTTAATATACCTATGTTTGTCATGACCGTAAACATATTATTATGTAGTTGCGAAATCACAAACTATGTCAGTTCTTATATTAGGTATTTAAACTTATGATGAGTACATTTGGTCGACCAATAATAATTATTATCATTAATGAGACTGAGTAACGACGAAGATATTTTTTTTAAATTCGTTGCAAAACAGGACACTCCTATAAATAATAACCTACTTTATAAATTAAAGCAGTTTACACAATAAATAGTATCAAAAAGCAGTAAGACTTAATCTAACAAAACCGAAAACTTCTAGCAACTAACATACCTAAAATAAAAATAGTAAAACATCTGATGAGTATTTTAAATTTAAATTATTGTTTCCGTATAACTAACTTAGGATTAAATAATAATCCGTGACAACAACATTACTTAGCGTTATTATAAATGCACAAAAAGACTAAAAATGCGTTAGTACTAAATTAAGTATTTCGTTACACAGCTATAAACAAAGACATCCACCAAGGTGGGCTGGCCAGCCAGGTCTTGAGCTTAGACCTGGAAGGCATCAGGCTGCTTGTTTCTTTCTTCGGTTCTGG
This sequence comes from Udea ferrugalis, assembly GCA_950022985.1. Classification (NCBI taxonomy): domain Eukaryota; kingdom Metazoa; phylum Arthropoda; class Insecta; order Lepidoptera; family Crambidae; genus Udea; species Udea ferrugalis. The sequence goes on from OX465520.1 coordinate 5,459,320, forward strand.
CATCTTTGAGTATTTCATTAAAGTATCACAATCTACTTTGTTCTGCAACAAGGAGTCTTTGGTCTGAATCTCTACCATACATTCTAGTCCTGAAGATTTTATTGCTGGACCTTTCACAGTTAGAGGATCCGTAGTGTTAACTGTGTTTGTGCATTTTGTGACATTAACTACAGTCACACTTGATGTAGTCTTCTGTATCTCTGGTGAGGCTTGATTTGTGCTTGTGTTAGTTGATGATTTTGGCAATATTGGCTGAACTAGCAACGGATCTGTAGTTCCTCCATTCGTCAGGTTTGCAAAGATAGTAACATTCTGCGTTGTTTCATTACCAAGGAATGCAGTATTTGGCAAAGTTATGTTTGGGGTACTAGTAGCAACTGTCACGTTAGACAGACTATTCGTCGTAGATGGTAAAGTGTTGTTTACCAAATTCGTTGATAGTGTAGTATTTATTATTGTGGTATCATTATTAATCAGTACTGGCTTTGTTTCAGATAATGTCATATTTATCATATTAGGTACTGTAACATTTGGCTGATCCTTCTCCCTTTGCACAGAGTTATTGACCACTTTTGTTTCTGTCACACATACAGTTGTATTTACAATATTCTGAGTTGTAACTTTTTTACTGTCTGCAGTAAACGTAGAAACGATTTCACATGGTATTTTTAATGTTTCAATTGAATTATGGTCTTTGATTTTCAACTTGCAAATAGCGGATTCCTTTGGTCTACTATAAGAACTGCTGCTAGAACTGTATGAACTTCCGTAGGTGTTGTATCTTCTATCATAATAATCATCGTGGTAATAGTGGTCATGGTGATAGTTATGTGAGCGACCCATATTGTACAAAGTCAATCCGGTGAGCAGGTCACTATATCTACTGCCTGAATTTCTGTACTCAGTTATATAAACGTGTTGAGGAGCTGCATAGTAAGATGGAGGAATATAAGATGCTCCGTACGTATGGCCGCCACCGTAGTGATTGTGCGTACCATAGTTATTATGGGTGTTGTATGTATTTGTTGGATGATACACACTACTGGTAGGCGGCTTATAGTTATTAGACCCCGAGGATGGATAGGTATGTTTCTGGTTTCCTGATCCTGTACCACTTGGCGGGTAATAAATACCACCGTACCCGTTGCTGGGTCCATTTGAAGATATTCCTGATGTTGGGTTACCAAATTTGCTGCCAGATCCAGATAGCCCTGAAGATGATGAAGGGTAACTGCTCTTACTGGTCCCCGTCCCAGAACCAGATAACCCCGAAGAAGAAGAAGGGTAACTGCTTTTACCTGTTCCATAACCGGAACCAGATAACCCCGAAGATGAAGAAGGGTAGCTGCTTTTACCTGTTCCAGAACCAGATAACCCCGAGGATGAAGAAGGGTAACTGCTTTTACTAATTCCCGTTCCAGAACCAGATAACCCTGAAGATGAAGAAGGGTAACTGCTTTTTCCTGTTCCCGTTCCAGATATTCCAGATGATGAACTCGGGTATCCATGACTAGAACTAGATCCAGAAAGTCCTGAAGATGATGAAGGGTACTGATTTTTCCCTGATCCCGACGTACTAAACGGAAATTTTGGGAAACTGAAGCTTGAACCAGATCCAGATGTAGGGTTATTCCTCCCGGACCCTGATAGCCCTGATGATGACGATGGATAGCTAGATCCGGATGAACCCGATCCGAAAATTGACCCAAATCCTACCGAGGCTGCAGGGGCTCTACTACCGGTGCTCCAGGATGGTTTACTACTTCCCGAACTGGAGCTCCATCTTGACCCGCTGCTACTCGACGAGCCGCCCCAACGGGACCCACTGGAGCCTCTGCTTGAAGAACCACGACTCCCACTACTTCTACTCCCACCACTTCTACCGCCGCCAGATCGTCCGCACTGTATAAAGTTTACTGTCAGCACTAACAAGAGGCACAACAGAACGGCTCTGTTGGCCATTTTGAGAAACAAAACACGCGCGGCGTATTTAAGTCACGGAAACACTCCTGCGCCCGATGTGTTTGGACGCGGAATGATCTTATTTATAGCTTTGGTTGAAATGCGCTGCGCTGCGCGTGTGACGTCAGAGCGCCTGCGGGTTATACTGTGTTATTGTAGCCTCTGTAGCTTCGTCTCTTTCTGTTCATTAAGAGCTATTGATAACGGCGCGATGTAGCGTAGAGGTGAAGTAAACAAACCAACGAGGCGGACAGGACGCGTACTCGGTAATTTGAACTTATCAATTTTATACCGCTAACTAATCATTATTTTTCTGCGTAAAGATTTTTTGCTCGAACCAGTTTGTTGTTACTTCTACGAAACGTGTTTTTTCTGTACGTTTTAGATACCTAGTTGAGCAAATTAAATAACTAAGCTTTAAATCAGCTTGAAGAATTAGGGAAATCATTGTTATTATGAAAACAGAAGAAATTACATCAACTACTGATAAAAACAATTGATTTTTCAGAGATCGCTGTAAAGGAAATGAGGGAGGCCTTTGTATAGCAGAGGGACAGTATAGGCTTAGTAAAAAAACGGTGCAATTTAAGTACGTAATGAGTAACTAATACTCAATCATAAATGATAAATCACTTAACAATAGCAGGAATCACGAACAATAACCTGTGCGCCTGCGACTAACAGCCTATTGACGTCGCGCTGCAAGGCTAATGGTTCTATCATTGAAATCATCGCCAATGCATCATCACAACTAATCACAAGTACTTTTTAAACTATAAGTAAAAGTTATCTAAATAATATGTACCAAATCTAGTCTTCCAGACTACAAATGGCTTTTTAGTTAACATCACAACATTATTAACAGTTACATTTTTATTTTATTGAAAACATTAACTTATTTAAGTATTGTAATTGAATTAAAATAAGTAAATGAATTTTGTAAATATCAAGAAAAAATATTTTTATTTCAGACTATTTTGAATGAAATTCAATTTATATTAAATTAAATTAATTTTTAATGCCGAAAAATAGGATTTTCAAAACTTTCAATGCAGTGTTTTGTACCTAATGGTTTTGTTGAATGCTATTCTACCCTTGTGTGGTAATCGTGGCAGCCAGTCTTGTATTTTTGCTAAAAACACTGAAAAGTTCCTCAAAATAATAACCGTCAATTGCAGCCATATTCTAAAACGTATTTGATGGCCCTTCTGATGTTTGTACTACCCATAATCACTTAACATGCCTTAAATACTTGGGTAAAAAAATCACAGTAATTTGCTTTTAACCTAAAGTACTCAAGTTTGTTCCTTGTACAATGGAAACCACATACATCTATACCCTGTACAGATACTTGATTCAGCAAGTAACATTTTGGGCTGGTACTGGAATCGAATTCGTGTCCCCTTGAGTCTCTACTAACGCTCGTGATTTACTCTTGAAAACCCTGGACATTATCTATTTTTCTTTTGTAAATACATACTTAATATACATGACAGACATGTTTATGCACACAACTGTTTGTACTGTGAGGGGATCGATCCCGCGACCTTTGGTTTAGTAGCCGACTTCTCAACAATTACACCAAATCGGTCGTAATAGACACATTATACTGTGTAATAGATCAACCGAACGACGAGTGATTTATAGGTTGAGTGAGATTGCTTATGACATTATGTAGCATTAGTAGGTAAGTATAGTTAATAAGTTTTCGGGCAGGTGAATTCGACTTCGAATAACATAATTACTCTGCTGCTGTAATTTACAGCTGTGTTAATTGTACTTAATTGACATATTGTAATTGATTTCTGTAAACATGCTGTTATCGAGATATCTACTTTGTACCTTTAACTTACTCTTGGACAATGTGATTATTACAGACAAATTAACAATGATAGATGATGCTATAAATAAATACTTATGCATTTAAGTATCAAAAAATATATAAACGACATTTTACTATCGCTTGCCTGCACGAGGAACCGCAGTTAAATATTCTAATATCAAAAATGCCAATGACAGCTTGCGATGCAACCGCAAGCGATGTCTGCTTCACACAACAATGAGTTGTAAATTGCAATCTAATAATCTTTCCAACCTGTAATCATTCACTAAGCAACCTTGCTATTCTTCAGCGCTTTTGTCGCAACGAACTGTCGCATTTCGTTAGTTCCGACCATGCCGTTGCCCACGCGCCACATCCAAAATGTTACTCGGAGTGCTATTGACTAGCTTGTTGTTCAGTGAAGTGTATTGTGATGCAAGTGGGAACAAACCCTGCTCGTTCCCCTTACCTTTGGATTTGCCGAATCGGAACGATCGCTCCGAACAGTGCTGGCTGAGGATTGAGGACAGCGATCTGGTGGAAACCCTCGCCATATTCTGCTACATCGCTCATGGATTTCTGCGGAACTACATCCACGATTATAATGCTCAGAAGATGACAGAGGATAAAGTCGACGTCAGTCTTTGGAGTGAGGATGCGAGGCCTCAAGAGGATATAGTTTTTCCGAAGACTTCTTCAAATCCAAAGGATATTGTGGATTGGAAAATGGTGACAGTGCTGGATCCAGTGACGCATAAGAGGTTGTATGTGACGAAGAAGGCTGATTGCAGACTGATAATGTATAACAGGGAGGGAACGAGTAACTACAAAATTAAATGCGATTCGATTTTGTTTTACGTCAACGAGAGGATGCAGAGCGGCGCCGTGGGATCCCGCGCCGGTCACAGCTTACTGTTCGCCTGCATTTTCCTTGTAATTGTCAGTATTAACATTGTATGAATACAGACAACGTTTAACTGTTAAGTAATCGTCCTGTTTCTCCATTAGGTAACAGCTTTATTTGTTTGACCTGTCATGGGCTAGATACAAATTAAATTTAAACGTTTATTTAATTAATGTAATAAACAGAAGATGGCAGTGGTACCGATCCGGCGATTTTGAACTTTATGTCATAGTAATAACTGATAGGATAACCTGATGAGCGATGGTCTGTACATTAAATTATTTTCAAAATCTGACAATATTATATGAAAATATCATCTAAAGAATGTGTGAATGTTCGAATTAAATTATTTGTGATTAAATGTAGAAGTACCGGTTGACCACATGAGATAATGTGTGTGTGCGGTTTGCATCAAAGCATAGGTAGATGAGAGAATTGTTACTTCATACTTAAATCAATGTATTACGTTTGGAAGTTCTTCACTAAATTCTAGATCGTTACTCAATTAAAATCTGAACTTGAGTAAAGGTCAGTTATGTCAAATACCAAAAATGATTTTATTAATTACTGAAAAACAAGGAATATTCATGAATAGCCAATAAGGCATTTTATAGATCATCTGACTCAAAACTCCATTTGAACTGGGGCTATCAATAATTTTCTCGAAAACAGAGCAATGCTTGAGTCACAAATTGCGTTCTGATTAGAGTTTAAATGATTTCAATTTCACGCTTCAGTTTTCAGCTTTATATTCCCAAGGCTGAAGGTCCATCGGACAAGATGTCAGTTCACAAAAGCAAAACCACAGCTTGTGAAGGCCGAGCGTACAATCAACTAGTTCCAATTTAGAGTTCAGTTGATTAATTATTCGGACGGAAATTGTTCCAATATTGGTGAATGAACATTATTTGGGAAAATGATGCGTTAAAAGCTCACCACCTTATTCATACAAGTTAAACAGCGCTTCATCATCCCGTTAACTTTTGTAACGCTTTGTCCCTTTCATTCTTGTTTCTGTCGCCATTTGCGAGTGTGTTACAGAACAAGTCAATCGCTTACTCTATGCTTTAGCATTGAGCTAGTTTTTACGAATAAGTGGGTTACTTATATACCAAAATACCACTTAAACGTGAATTTACACTCAAAAACAGAGTCAAAGCGTATGCATGGCATTCACGCATTGGCATTGTCGTTAACGCAGTCGTGATCTAAAAGTGAGCAATACTCGCGCTTGGCACCCTGCGTGCCTACGTCGTGGCAACGTTAATCGAATCACACGAGGTAACATGTGACAAAATCTTGTCGCGGTGTGTTTCGATCATGACGTGGCCGAGGGCTCGTTTAGGCTGTCTGGACGGAAAACTAATAGGGAGGCCGTCTAACCCCTGAATTCACAAACGCAAATTAACGTTGAACATCCTTCAGAAGTATAACAGTCCCTTTCAGATTTCTTTACATTTTACGGGACAGCATGAGCGTGAACGCGTGCTTAACGTTGATTGACGTTTGTGAATTTGGGGGTAAGTCATGCAGCCAGCGGACAAGGTTGGAAATCCTTCATATTGTTTGAAAAAATCTGCAGCACATTGTGGTTGAGATTTCTTCAGAAGAGTGTATTGTTATACAAATCATCGCAAACTGTAGCCAAAACAAAGATAAAATGTCTGGTTTTAGTTCTAGAAGACACTAATGTTATGTAAATTGTTTTTTTTAGTTGTTAATTTTGAGCATAATTATGTTGTATGTGAATATAATTTATCTATGAAGCTAAACATGTTGTCAGTTACAATTGCTATAAAACTGCGTGGAAGCATGAACTTTTAAGTACAAATATTGTAAATAAAGAAATTTAAATATAGTTAAGAAAAATACATGCAATTCTGAAAGAATCATTACTCATTAGTTCGTTATATTTGAAAATTGTACTGATCTTTAAATGTTCTTTTAACCTTATTGTTCTGCTATTATTCTTTCAAAATAATAACATTGACAAGACAAGAGACTACCCTGATACGTATCGTTAAGGAAATTTATAGGTGTTAAAAAGGTACTTGTTTTTGGTATTTCTACACTAGTTTTAATTTACTTTTGACCCTTTGAAAGTTTTACAAAATTCGTAAATGTTTCAAAGACAGAAGCAGATGCGCCGACATCACTTCGTCAGTAGCAACTCTGCCTGATATTCCTGCTTAGGTAGTGGGTCATGGGTTCAGTTCACGGATACAACATACATTGAGTAAAAAGAGTAAGAAAGTTCAGTGCTCAGTACAATGCATTTTAAAACCTAATAAACACCTTTACATACCTAACTTCGGTCGATTTCAACTTTTTCATTTTTCGAATAATACCGTCGTGATGTGTGGTTGTGCATTAAGGTTGTTTTACTTTTTATTTTATGCGAGAATGTTAAATTTGCTTTATATTGTACATGTTTTTGAACTGGCAGTTGTATATAATTTTATTACTAAGTTGAGAATCGTGTGTTTGTATTCATTTAATAGCCAGTTCATTTTATACTCTTTGAAAATAATGTGTATTTTTTGAAATTACATAATTGTATTTTTATCTATTGAAAAGTGTACGAGAAGCATCTACCCAAAGTACCTACTTATTTATTAATGATCTTATTTTTTTACTTAGAATAAAATAATATTTGAACTAGGTCTGTACTTAGTTCAAACATTGTTTTTTAAGTTTGCAGATTGCAGCAAGTGATGTTTCAAAAAATATTGTTAAGAATAAAGTATTGTTTTTTATTTAATGTAGACTTTTCACGTTCATGTACCCATGGCTACATGTCTTCACTAAGAAAATAACAATGTTTTTATCTGATTCTGGTCGTTGTCTTAACTTAATACTTTTTTACGAAACAATTTTTTATTTTTGTACATTTTGTACCTATGAGTATAATATCTGAAATACATTTTATTGGTATTAGGCAATCGTATCTAAATCGTATCTGTCCGCGTTAGGTACTTCAATTAATCCTGTTTTTGCGTAACGAGTATTCAAAATAAATACCTGCTGTATAACATTAATATTGAAACAGATGTGAACGCTGAAATAAATAACGATGAAACGATTGTGTCTGGATTAGTCATTGTGTTGCTACTGAATGATTAATAAATAGATAATATGGTATTGTTACAACATGATAGAACTTGGTCGTAAAATACACACATAGAGTGAGCCCTAGGCGCGTTATATCACAAGGTTAGCCATAAAACTCCCAGAACACCTCCATATTATATGAAAATAACAATTTTACTATCACTGCTTATTATGTGTTATGGTGGGGCAAAAAATACGTACTGTCTCTTACATTGAATTATCTACTAAGATCACAGTAAAGCCGTGCTAAAATCATGACTAGCCCAACCTCGCCATGTCGTTAAATTCACCCTGCATTACGCATAAAAAGAATTGTATTCATTTGGAAAGTTGAATACAAATTAAACGATGTGTCGAATGCTTCTATAAAATAAATTCAATTTAAATCTTACTCTGCCTTGAAACTCAATTCTTAAACCCTATTAAATATGTCATTTCAAATAATAAAGTATCAAACAAATTAACTAATTTGGTGGCCTATTACTCGGAGAATTTTTCGACTGAGCGTTTGTGAGGGCAAATTCCAAACTAAGAGAAAATTTCAAAATGCTCACAGAAGTGCCTGACCCGATGTTTTTAAAAATAAAACTGCAGATGCGCTTATATTATGTTAAAAAAAAGTATTTATCTCTTGACAGGAATCGAATTCCCATCTACGAGTATCTACCGAATACATATAATAATCTCAATTTTCCAGATGGGAATTTGCGTCCGTCTTTGAAGACGATAGGAGTAATACAAAAAGAAGACATGTAAGTATTTGAGATAACAACACAAAATGGTCTTATTCAAACAGTTTCAATGTCAATACAAGTATTTTTTTGGCGTTCGTAAAATTTTGTTGGAAAGCTCAATGGAATTAGCAATTATACGTGTGACACGTTTCGCTTCATGCTAAAGCCTCAGACTCCACCAGAGCTGAGCGGAGATGTGCGGCGTCGAGCTGTGTTTTCAACAACCGATAGAATCACACCTCCACATCTCCATGTGTGAATAACGCAATTCCATTGGTTGTTGAAAACACAGCTCGACGCCGCACATCTCCGCTCAGCTCTGGTGGAGTCTGGGCCTAAGCCTCACGCATTGGATGAATAAATATTACGGCCGCATGTTACCTAAGACAAAACTTCATATCGGAATTGTTGAGTGTTTCCATATAATCATTGGCGACGGTGTTTTGTCAAGGGTATATGCATGCACATTTTATTCGAAAACTTTAGTAAGTAGGTATTTTTGGAAGTAGTTCCTTTTCACAAACTGTCTTTTGTATCGTATGAATTGCAACAGAGTAAGTACCTAGTTAATAGCAACGGCGTGACTCAGTTGTGAAGCAACACAAGCCGGGTCGGAAATGGGATGGACGACCACCCCTACCGAAATTTAAAGATGTATTTTTCGGGCTCTCTGTGCTTCGCAAGGCACGCTGAACAGTTGGTCCTTCGATGTCAGTCGTTAAGTCTAGTCGAAACTTTCAGGCGGCTTGATAACATCTGACATTAAGGTTACTCACTAACCCTACACCCCTCCGACAATTTGCACTGAGCCCGTGTATTGGGTATGGCTCGCGCCATCTCATATTTGAGGTGAGGCCTGTGCCCATCAGCAGATAATTATACCTATATAGTAGATAGTTAATACCGTAATGTGTTTTGTGAGTTGAACTTTCTTCGAAGGAGTGGGTGTTCGTTTTTGTTTAACTCTCATATTGGGCTAAATTAGCTGTAATAAGAAAGCGTCAAATAATGTTATATTTTCAGTGCTGTAGGCTCAAGAATAATCCAACTGCGATGACCGAGAGCACGTTTTCTTGCTTTGGGTTCGTAATGCAAACAGAAATAAATATTCGCTATGACTAATCAGAATCAACACCAAGAGGATATTTATCTTTTTGGATTAGCATCGAATGGGAAATCCTGATTATAAAAATGACAGTACTACTGGTTTTCCATTGGGTATAAACACGGAAAAAGTTACCTACCTATCAACCGGGAAAATAGCTACATTCATTATTAAAACTCTTTAGGTGCCTAACTAAACTAGTATTTGAAATACTTATCTTATATTTTTATTGCTGAAGGCATTTTATGAGCGTTTTGGAAGTATGACGTGCTTGCAAGAATCTATATGCAGCTGCACATCACAAACACATCATGATGTGTGATACTAATTGATGATGATGGAATAATGCAATGGAGAATTAGACGAAATTCGCCTTGCTCTATTGCAAAGAAATGTCATTTGGCAAGAGAGAGAGACAAAACGGAAATGGGGTAACCTGATGTGCTGTTGACGGTACCACGGATCACCAAATGACGAAACTTATTTTTGCATTAAAAACTTTTATTAAAAAACTCACTTCCTTTTATCCATTAAATATTTTGTTTATAATTTAATTGTTGTGTAGTGTGTGACGCGACCCTCTCCTCATTAGGTTATGCTTTTCCTATATATCTGTAATTAAGATTATGTTAGTAATAAATCATACATCAAATCATCATCTTTTTATTGTGTTGCTCCCGGTGACATTGCATAACGAAAAGAGTTGTTGTCACTTTGATGTACGATTCATTACCAACTTTAATGGATGCGTAAGGCTATCAAATATCCCAGATCTCGGAAACCATTGGGGGGGGAATGTTTACTTCTGGATCACGACGGTGTTGTTATTTGAAAAAAAAAACCTTATGAAAGCTTTAGGTAACCCTTGAGTTTTACCATAGAGTTCTAAAAGAGAGCTACAGGAAGGTTCTTACTGAATCCCTGTTGTGGAAAAAAAATATCTAACCTTTTTATGAACAACAGTATAGGTATATACTATTAAACCATTGAAGAAGATTCGTAATCTTTACTAAATTTACTTACTAAGATTTACCTAGGTACTTCAATTTAAATGTCCCTCAGTACCAAGCGATGGTACCTACTTACTGAAAGACATTAAAATTGGCGCAACTACAAGTACAGTCGTAAAAACTCAGTAGGTAGGTTAAAGTGATTATGATAACGAGTGGCGATTACATGTTTTTTTGGTTTCCTGAAAATTTTGCTTCCCAAACAATCTCAAGTCATTCCATCAAAGGTCAGGGCATAATTATGATAATTTTGATGGAACCTTCGGCGTGACAAGAAGTCCGAATTTATTAATCATCATCATCAATCGCAATAACCACAATATACTGAGTATACGCCTCTTCCATAGAATTTCTAGAGTAACCTGGATTCCTTGCTACCAATCGCCACTGATTTGCGACCTCATTGAATAAAAATCGTATTATCATTGAATAGAAAATAAAGAAAGAAATGCTATGCTTATCCAGTTCGTTACAAAGCCGATAATGTATTTTTACGTTGTTATATCAGGACTACCTAGTACCTTTCCGAACAAAAGCAGCTCGATGGTCATGTAGATTTTTTGCCATCATGTTATATTCAGGCGTTATCTCTTCGCTTTACAACTTATGTGACTAACAATTGATTTTCAACTTTTTGTTTTTGCTTGGCTATGTCGAGTGTATGTGCATTTGTAAATCAGCCTCCAAAAATGGTTTAATATACAAATAAAACATTATAAAAACATCGACAGGCTACTTCAGTCACCACATGTACCTATGTAACACATTTGAAGCATTATTAAGTTCTATTCAATTCTATTCATCAAAAGATTTTGGTTAAAAATATAGCTAAAAATAAAGTCTGCTTAGTTTTTCAACACAAACAAGTAACGAAAAGAACAAATGATACAGTTTTAATTTGCATAGACTCTACTTCTAAAGAGCGCCATCCTTCACGCGAAAGCTAACAAGAGCTATTGGCTGTGGTAACGAAGCTATTCAAAGTTTCAAATGCGTGCGAGTCACCTGATAAAAAATTGCATGACGTCGATCCACGTCCAACGCACACGAATAATATTTTGAGTGAAATTTTATTTTTATTTTATTTATTGTTCAAATCAATTACAAAATAAACAAATGGAAAAGTTAGATACAAAGCTGTGGCTCACAAACCAAATAAGGTTTATCTGTCCACAACGAAACACTCAATAATATAAATTAATAATAATAATTTTTCCAAGTTTATTTCTATTACATTTCTTATTTTCATATGAACTTTGCTCTCAGGCAGTTCATTCGAAAAGCTAGGGAGTACAGAATTCAGTGTGCGAGTACCGTATACATTGGTAGTTTTAGGTAGTTCATATTTCTTGGTTCTTATAGTCCGCAGATTTTGCGGTTAAGTCTTACGACATCAAATTATTAATTAATTACTTTGTCGTACTCGTAACTTCTCAATTCTTTTCATTATAGTAAGTTAACATTTTGAAAAAGTTTTTTTGCATAAGAACCCAATCCGCAAGTTACTTTTCATTTGTGACCAGTAACAAAAGTTGAGTTAGTGGGTAACTATCATGCATTTCTCAATTTATTTGTTTATTTTGTTTCATTTTATTTATTTAAACATAAATGTACAAACTGGCTATCAGTTGCCAAAGGCGGCATCTATATTTAAAATAACAATTATAAATACATGCAATGATACTGATTATAAGTAATTTGTAGAAATTCAATATTGAGAACCACACAAAAAAAAATATTAGACATCTTTAATACCTAGTTGGTCTGCTAAAATAACTAGAAAATTCAGAAGCTAATTCCACAGCAACGTACAAAAGTTTTTAAAACGAGATAACGGCTTGGTTAAAGTCCAATTGAGTTATCTATAGCCGACTTGTTTGAAAGTTAGTTTAAATTAGGACTTGTTTGTTTTAAGGAGTTAATTAATGACTTCTCTTAGTAAAAGTAGGTTATTTTATTATGTGAGTTTAAAAAAGCTAAGAAACAAACACCACACTACCGTGGTGTGAACGTGAAGGGCTCTATTTGTTGAATGGCATTCGTATACTACAAAACCCAATAATGGACAATAATGACCCTAAATCTCTAAATTTACACCTATGAAAGGAAAACCTAAAACCAAATATAACGTTTTTTCCAGAGTACTCCTGAAATTTTCGAAGCCCTACGAAACACTGACGTATAATACTGATTAGAAGTCATTGACCATTATTCCCTTCGGAAGTCGGTTTAGACATGAAATAATGGTTATAAAGGCTTTAGCTTTCATTTCGAATAAACACAGACACAAAAACACACACAGAGACAAACAGAGATAGATACGACGATTCAAATAAGTAGTTGTGGTTTCCGTTACATGGAGCATATTCTGTGTGATATTAATGAAACAATTTATTCTTCCCTTTCTGTTTTCGATGGCCCAAAAAAGACGGACAAATCTCGCCACTCGTGATATTAATCACATGTGAAAAAACCCTCATATGGGGTGAATTAATGAGGTTCAGCGGGTCTAAGTGGGTAACGGCTATGTTTCAGATGACAAAGTCTGCTTACAACTGATAAAAATGGTTTTTAACACAAAAAATATAAAAGATTAAGCGAAGATAAGATTTTCAAATAAACAATCCTAAGGGATGTAATGGGGTTCGCACAAACGACGCGACGTCGCAAACACCAGCAGTAGTATGCTATTGAGAATTCGAAATAGTTTCATTCGGTCGCAGACGCGACCTCACTCACTATTTCGTCTCCTCAATAGCATACACAGACCTATCGTTGATGCTGGCGTCAAAATGGAAATTAGTAGTATTCAAGTACACCATTTATAAGTGCATCCAAAACATAAAGCTGCTCATTTTGAATAAAGCATCAAGAAACAGTAGACTGTATATTTGCAATGAAATTTGTGAAGCAAAAAGAATCGTTAACCTTGAACTGTGTATGTCCTGCTCCTCTGAACAAAATAAAGCGGCATGGACCATTATTACCAAATACAATTCGGTGTCTCGTCTGTGGACCTTCTAATTGTGGCAAGACTAACTTAGTTATAAGTCTGCTGTTGCATGAAGATGGTCCTCGCTTCCGTAACTTGTATATTTATTCAAAGTCATTGTACCAACCCAAGTATTTGTTCCTTGAGAATGTTTTAAATATGGTAGACGGAATAATGCTTTATAAGTACAATCACAATAGTGAAATGTTAAGTCCCCATGAGGCTAAAACTAATTCCATCATTATATTTGATGATGTTGCATGTGAAAATCAAAACAATATCAGAGATTATTTTGCTATGGGTCGCCACAAAAATATAGATTGTTTTTATATTAATCAAACGTATACTAAAATTCCTAAGCAACTTATAAGAGATAACTCTAATTTAATAATACTATTTAAGCAAGATGATATTAACTTGAAACATGTCTACGACGAGCACGTAGGTCCTGACATGTTGTGGACGCAGTTTCGCGAACTATGTTCGAAAGTTTGGGAGAAACCGCATAGCTATCTTGTGATTGACAAAGATAGCGAGAAAAACAAAGGTTGCTATAGAAAGGGGTTTGATACATTCATTGTATTTGATGATCATTAATAAACAATAGACGATGTGCTATAAAATCACTTGGATTTGTGATGCCGTGCGGAGTCAACATGGAGAGAAACCTGAAGGAACAAATTGTTAGATCTGCTGTTGCTGTGAAGAGAAAAGTGGAAATGATGAAAGATGCTAAAGCTATGAATGGCATGGTATTTGACACTATGTTTAAGCCAATAGTTGACCCTCTTAAAGAGCTATCTAAAAAAAAATACCAAACTAACAAACCCACACAATCTGAACACGACCCGGTAATAAAACAAAACAAGTATAGTGAAAGCGAAAATACATACGGTTCTGACGAGGATTTTCAAGAAGATATTAGCACAGAACAGAATTCAGATGACGACCAATACTCGAATGAAGGAGAAATTTCCAATGACGACATTGTTCACAACGAGTTATCCAACCAAACTCTAACGAGTGAACCATCCGTATCAGAGAACGATATACACGAAGATTCATTCAAATCAATGGAATCGCCACCAAGTATGAAAAATCAATCTTTATCGTGGTCTTTGTATCAGAAGGCATCAAAACCCGTACCTTATGGTGTCAATCTTTCAAGAGGGAAACTCATGTTAGGCAAAACACGTGTTTTCGATCAAGGGTGCACATTCAAAATCGGAAGTAAAACCGTTAAAAAGACCCCAGGTTTAGTCAATTTGTTATTTGAGAATACACCAAACTTGGATTGTGTAACGGAACAAGACATGCAAAATTATAAGTCATTGTTAATTGAAACTAATGCTCATCGACGCGATTGTAACCCCAAGAAAGCTATAAACAGCAACAAAGGAAAAAAATATCTGCATGTGATAAAACCACTATTTAAATTTTCCAGAAGTAATACCATAAGTACAGAGAGTCTTCAGCAAGGGAAAGGGCTTACTACTTTGAAGCAAGTTAAAAATAACATGGATTTAGTATACTGGGATGATCCAAACGAGTTAGTAGAGAGATTAAAATTGCTCATCGCATCTCGTGATGCGGGTAATACAGGTTTAGATAATGAAATAACGGCAATAATTGAAGAGCTTCATGAATTCGGAATCGTCAATTAAGATATAAATTGAAAAAATCAAGAAACAAAATACAGTCTAGCAATAATTCACAACGAGTAAGCACGACTATGAATGTCGATAAATTTGGCCATCACGTTCATAAACGATTACGTATTTCTGAATATATTGAGCCAACCAACGAGGTGCTAGTAAAATCAAACGAAGGATGGTTTGATTTGAAATCTGCTAGACTGATTGGTTTACCAACTCCGGTACAAGACGAGGACGCTGTAAAAAAATCTTATGTCGATCAGCAAATCCAAGACATGAACTCAGAAATAAATAAAGTAGAGACTAATGTAAAAGTGTATTTAAAGCAACTGGAAAGATTAACTTCAGAGCAATTATCTTTTTCATACTACACAAAAAGCGAAGTAGACAAATTGATTCAAGCATTACAAGGAAAGTTAAGTAAACATGAGTAAAAAGAACATCGTTGATGAACTTCATAAGCCAGCTCGGAAAAATTTTTTACGTCGATCGACCATCATAAAAGGTATTGATGATTTATGGCAAGCTGACCTAATCGATATGCAAAAATACTCATATGCTAATAATGGCTTTAAATACATTTTGGTTGTGATAGATGCCTTATCCAAATATGTTTGGGTAAACCCTCTAAAAAGAAAAGATAAAACCTGTGTTGCAAACGCTATGAAGAGAATTATAACAAAATATAGTCGATTTCCTAGAAATCTGCAAACGGATTTAGGTAAAGAATTTTATAATAAATCATTCAGTGAACTTATGAGTACATACAAAATTAACCATTATTCTACATATTCCATTAAAAAAGCGTCGATTGTGGAACGAGTCATAAGAACATTGAAAAGTAACCTTTATAAAAAATTTAGCATGTGTGGGCAATATCAGTGGTTAAAAAGTAATCTCAATTCAGTCGTTGAATGTTATAACGACTCTGTTCATCGTATAACAAAATTAAAACCCAAAGAAGTTAATAAATCTAATGAGCTATTGGTAAAAGTAAACATATTGAAGTCACACAAACGAACAGTTAAAAGAAAGCCATTATTATGCATAGGTGACCATGTTCGTGTAAGCAAATATAAAGGAGATTTTGGTAAGGGCTATACTCCTAATTGGTCTTCAGAAATGTTTATTGTAAAAAGTATCATCAATTCTGATCCTCCCAGTTACCACCTCAAAGATATGCATGATCAAAATATTTACGGCTCGTTTTATGGATACGAATTACAGAAGACTAAATTTCCTGACTTATATCTGATTGAGAGAGTAATTAAGAGAAAAGGTAATAAACTGTTTGTGAAGTGGTTAGGTCTCGATGATAGCGAAAACAGTTGGGTTGATAAATCATCATTGGTGTTGTGATATAAATAAAGAGTTAAAACCACCTCATTTGTCATTTTACTCATATCCATGAAGCTAGGCAGGGGTATTATCGATAGCTTGATTGATCGTTTACCCGTTGAGTTACATTTACCGGGATATCAATTTTGCGGACCTGGAACGAAGCTTGAGCAACGGTTACAAAGAGGAGACCGAGGAATTAATAAGCTAGATCAAGCTTGTATGCTTCACGATATAGCTTATAAAAATCGTGAGTTGAACGCACGACAGAAGGCAGATATAGAATTGTTAAAAATGGCCAAAAATCGACTTAAATCAAAAGATGCTGGTAGACGAGAAAAAGTAGCATCGTGGATTGTGAAAAACGCTATGAAGGCTAAATTAAGAGCTGGTGGCGGAGTCAAGTCGTTTATGACGGGTCTTAAAAAAATTCGCTCTAAAATAAAGAAAATAAAATCCAAAAATAAGGGATCAGCTATTAAAACAGCTTACGAAGTAGCAAAAAAAATATTCGCCAATACGAAGAAAATGCGTCTTCCCCGTTGCATTCCAGTTCCGAAGTGTGGCGGAATATTGCCACTCATCCCAATATTCGCGGGTCTATCAGCCTTAGGTTCACTTGCAGGAGGTGCAGCAGGCATTGCAAAAGCTGTCAATGATGCTAAAGCTGCTCAAAAATCTCTCCAAGAATCAAAAAGACACAACCGAGCTATGGAAACTGTCGCTATTGGTAAAGGATTATATATTAGATCACATAAAAAAGGTACCGGCTTATATTTGAAACCATCAAAAAACTAAGTAAGCAGCTACCCAAACGAGCACTGACAAACTGGGATATTTTAGAACACAGCAGTAATATTCCATATTTCAGAGGTGTTTTCATGAGAGACACTTTACCGGTAAAGCCGAAAAGATTTGAATGTGGTATATTTAATTTGGATAGTTCCGATAACCCTGGTACTCATTGGGTAGCTTATGTTAAGAAAAACCACTATTGCGAGTATTTTGATAGCTTTGGTGATTTAAAACCACCATTGGAACTGATTAAATACTTGAAAGGTCTAACAATACATTACAATTATCTACAGTACCAAACATTTGACTCTGTAAAATGCGGTCACTTATGCATTTCCTTTTTGAAATCTTTCTGGGAAAAGAATTTAAAATAGCCATGTAATAAGGATTTTTTTCAGTACAATCATGTCTTTCACTGTATCCATTACCGGACGAGGAGCTGCTCTTACAACTAACTATTCAACAACCCTAGAGCTACGAGGGGAATACGAATGTGGACTCTTAAATTTCTCTACATTTAATTCAATCCCTAATGTTTATGAGGAGAATAATAAGTTCCACTATGGTGATAATGAAACAGTAGTTATCCCAGAGGGTTCTTATGAACTTCAAGATATTTGTGACTACTTAAAAAGTAAAATAAAAGCTAATCTATTCAAACTATCTTGTAATAATAATACACTAAAGACGAAGCTCGTATGTTCAAATAATATTTATTTCGACAAACCAAATTCAATTGGAACTATTTTAGGTTTCGGTAAGGAAACAATAAAGGCTAATATAAGTAGCGAGTCGCAGTATCCTGTTAGTATTTTACCAACAACCATTGTTCGCATCGAATGTGATGTTGCAAGTGGATCCTTTGTGAACGGTTTATCAAGTCATATTATTTACGAATTCGCTCCTAACGTTCCTCCTGGTTACCGAATCATAGAAGTTCCCAAAAACATTATTTATTTTCCTGTTAATCATAATTCAATCAATGCAATCAACATAAGGTTGTTAGACTCTAAAAATAAGCTGATCAATTTGCGAGGTGAGGAAGTACAACTGTACCTTCATTTTAGGAAAAAATGTTGAATTTCAGCGAAAAAAATAAATCTTCCAATTACCATAAAAACCCTATCGCGTCTTTTGAAAATGCCAGTTCAAGGAAGTCACCACGCAGAGCAACACAACGTTTGCTAAGAAAGAAATTAACAAAACAGAACATAGATTTCCTGAAATTTATAGGCTTACTAAAATGAGTATTTTAAGTATTTCTAATCCTGTAGAAGCGGATAACAGCATCGAAAGTTTCGAGTACCATTCATATAAGCCATATGTTACAAGTTTTAATAAAAATGATGAAATAAGGATCCCTATCAACCAACAAGACTTGTACGTACTACCGTCTGCCAGCACTTTATATATTGAGGGCAAAGCAAACGTTTATGATAGCTCTACAAAAAAAGAAGTGACGAGTGTGCATTTTACAAATAATCCAGCGCTGTTTTTATTTCAAGATATCAGATATGAATTGAATGGAGTTGAAATTGATAAAGTTAAAAATGCTGGTATTACAACAACGATTAAATCCTACCTTTCTCTGAATGACAATGAATCAAAAAGTGCCAGGGTTTGGGGCTGGTCTGTAGATGGAAATACTAATGTTCACAATGGTGTATTTTCGGCTTCAATTCCCTTAAATAAAATATTAGGCTTCGCTGAAGATTATGATAAAATCATAATAAACTGCAAACATGAGCTAGTTTTATTAAGAAGCAATACGAATCTTAACGCGTTAAAACTGAAAAGTGGCGAAGTTGTAGATGATATAGTCATCAATAAAATAGTTTGGCGAGTTCCTCATGTTAAAGTTTGTGATCGTGGCAGGATTACTTTACTAAAACATTTAGAGAAGAATCGCAGTATAACAATACCGTTTAGAAATTGGGATTTGTATGAATATCCGTTGCTACCGAAATCACGTAAACATTCATGGTCGATTAAAACTTCATCTCAGATAGAAAAACCTCGATTTGTCATTATTGCTTTGCAGACTAATCGCAAGTATAAAGCGGATATGAGTTTGGCAGAGTTTGATCATTGTAAAGTTAGTGATGTGAAAGTATTCTTAAATTCTACCTACTTCCCATATGAAAATCTAAACGTCAGTTTTACAGAAGACAAATATACTTTATTATACGAACAATATGCCAGATTTCAGCAGTCTTACTACGGGCGTCGGTCAGAGCCGTTGATGAGTTTAAAACAATTCAGAGATATTGCTCCCATGTTTGTAATAGACTGTTCGCGTCAACACGAAACACTAAAAGGTTCCATAGATGTGCGAGTTGAAATTGAAACCGAACAAGAAATACCTGACCAAACTGCGGCCTATTGTTTATTATTAAACGATTGCATCTTTGAATACAAACCCCTTAGTAGCATTGTCAAGAAGATATCATGAATAGCAATACAGTTATTTTGGATTTACAAGGATTTAAAGATAGTAAAAATGAATTTATTGTAAAGGAACTAGTTGTAGCCACACAAGAGCACACTCATCAATTTTTGATCAAACCTCCATATCCGTACTCTTCATTAACAGATGAGGAGAAGAAACATGTTTGGTGGATAGAAAGTAACAGAGGTTACCGGTGGAGTGAGGGCTATATCGACTATAGGGAATTCCGAAGAATTATAAGACCTCTATTAAAAGATTGCAAAATTGTTGTGAAAGGCGAAGAAAAAATTAAATGGGTGCAAGATCTATGTGACCATACAAACGTGATGGATATTAGTATCAAGAACATACCTAATCTTAAAAGTCTATGTGCAATGTATTGTAAAGGTTCAATGTCATTTAATTGTTTGACTCATAAAAGTAAGGAATGCTGTGCGTTAAAAAATGTTTTGTGTATTAAAAAATGGTGTTTAGAAAATAATCTAGTTTTATAATTTTTCCATATAATAAATTTTTTAAAATGAATAATATTTAATGTTTTATTCGACCCTATCGCCTCCAATTTCCTAGCATGACAAAGAAAAACACTACTAAACTGAAACATTTTATTTTAATTCAATGAGAGCATAAACAAATAACCAATTTATTTTAAAACTAGTCTTAGAACATACTCAGCTTAAATAAAAAAATAACTTTATATAATAAAAACGATCTAAAAAATTTAACTTAGTTACTAATTTAACATTTTATAAGTTATCACTACATAGTTTTTTTGATATTTTCTTGATAATGCACTCCGTCATGTCCATTATCTCGTCCACTGGATCACGGACCACGTATTGAGCGCTGAGCACCATTTTGTCCTGACTATCTGACTGTGGCTCGCATTCGCCAGTCAGATCCAGCACCCTTATCTGTATGAGTTTGGTTCCTCTTTGCTTTTCACTAACGACATAGGATCTTGGTGTGGTCTTCTTTTTCTTACAAATTGTTAGCTTGGACGAGCCTTTCTTCGTCTTTCTTGACAAGTCTTCTGGTTTGGATGGTTGTTGCAGTGGAATTTCTGAAGACTGGGAACCGAACAGATCGAGGCACTGCTGCGTAAAGTTCTCCAAAGGGTCTTGCGCGTACTGCGAAAAGTCTGCCATGATCTGTGAGAAAACAATAATGTGTAAAATAAACATATCAACCCACATTGGTTGAGAATACGTGAATTATTGAAATAGCGTAATACTCACTAGAAACGAAGATTAGGAGCACAGGGGAGCTGCTTTGAGTATGAGCGTCTTTCTGAAAGGCTGCTTCAATAGTGATCAAAAAACGTGGTAGTATATATATTTTGCTTTTCATTTTGCATAGTTTCCTTTTTAATTTGTAATTCTGTAGTCATCGATTATTATGACCTAAAAACAACACGTGTTATGAACACATGACTACAAAATGGTTCTGATTTTAGTTAGGATATGCATTAAACAGAAAGTGTCAGCATTATTTTCTACTTGTTATGACATGTTGGCGTATGCAACTCACTCATCAAATAAAACCAGGTATTATTATTATGTGTATTTATTTATAAATATAAAACGTAAATAACTAATTTAAACAAATAATATTAACTTATTTGAAAACAATTATTAAAAAACTCAAAAAACCCAACCTCATTTTTTAGGTATTAGTTTATACAAAAAATACATTGTCAACATTTACACTATTTACTAACAATACAATTACAGTTTAATATAAAATTAACAAAATGAGACCACGTTTACTAAAATAGCTACTTTAAGGCATAACCTGACATGTTTTTATAGGTTATATCTATACATACATCTAAAAATAAAAATGTTAAATTATCTGGCTGTGACCCCATGCTTTAGTCGATATTTTGTTTCGATGTATCATTCGTTTATCATCAGCATTCGAGAGCGCAATTTTGTTCACAGCTAGTGTAAAGATTTCATGTTTGATACATCGAAACAAAATATTTTTCTTGCGGACTATATCATCATTGATGAGCACATTTTTATAATCTGATAGAGTCAAGTCTTTGATAACACTTTTTTTTGTACCCTTTGCCTTTTTTATGACTAAAGATTCCGTTTTAACACAATACAATTTAGAACGAAGACCCACAAACTCTGTTATGATTTGGCCACCCAATTCGTCCTTAAATAAGCCGGGTATCTTTTTGTTTATTAATGGCAACCCGAATAAATTAGATGCATTGTAATTACTGGTGTCAAAATAATTAAGAAAATGTTTTTTAACATCATAGTAAAAGTCCTCAGTGTTAATTTTATAAATGAAACTATCAGTATCAGTATAGCATAACTGAATATTATCTCCATAAATAGGTTTTACTACATTGTAGTGAAATTTATACATATGGCTTTTAGACAATTCCAATACAGCAAAACCAATATATATTGGTTTGTCCAGAATAATCCTTTCAGGTTTCATCTGGACTGCTACTAAATTTTCTGAAAATATTGTGGCGCTATGAAAATTAGGTCTAGCAACTAATTTGTTAGCACTTAAAAACTTTTTGGTCTTGTTGCTTTCATCTTGCCATTTATTTACCAATTTAACATCTACTCTACGTTCATTATCCTCTAGAGTTTTTCCAAATACGGAATTGTTGAATAATTTAAATAAATCTTGCTGAAATACAGTTGTAGCCTCTTTTCTTAAATTTGTGTTTAGATTGATGTATTCCCCTAAAAACGAACTCTGCTTGAAAGTTAAAACCCGATGAACTCTAGTCAATATCAGCCCGTTAAGAATACACGTTTTCAAATGTACATAATGAATGACATACTGATATTTTGGATATACATTTGGGATAAGCTTAGATGTTTTACCACCAGGAGGAATGAATTTTTCTGCGCAAAAGGGATAATCATTATGCAAATCATGTAATTTCTCTGGATACAATAAATCCACTTCAAGTATGTAACCAAAATCAGCATCATCTGGAATACTCATTACGTCCAACTTATCAATCTCGTTTCTTTCTAATAATTTAAAATTTGATACCGGCAGTGACTGACACATACTATATCCATACAAATTATTGCAATCGATATAAACTAAAAAGGAATCTGACTTAGTATGATCATAATTTTGCATGTACTTGTTGTTTGCCTGCGCGTATCTTGTTGAACATAAACAAATACCGCCCCGGATACCTTTTTGGATCATACGAATGATTTCCAAATCTGTTAGTAATTCCAACTGAACACCGGTTTTGAACAACATTGCATCGAATGATAAACTCGGTGCTGTTAGGTAAAATGCAGGATCCAACTGATAATTAACTTTACAAACTTTGCGAAAGTTTTCAAAGACGTCAGTTAGAAGTAATACGTCGGTCTTAAGGTATAGGTCTGTATATTCGCCCAAATTTTTTATTTGAAATGTAGACCACACCGCATTAGCATGAGCGAAATCGGCATCACTAATACCCTCGTCTGTTAAAGAATTATAAAAGCTCTTTCTATTTGGTAGACGTTTCTCTGAAAAAGATTTAAAATCTCTCATGTGATCGTAGGGATAAACGCCTTTACGTGTAAGTAGTTCGAATTCCACGTTTACGGGGAATTTTTTTCTTAAATAAACAAAATCGGCTTTATCTAGGCCTTTCGCTAACTTTTCTAAACTGGTCCCTAAAAATTTAAAAGAGTCTACAAATCGTATTTGCGCAAATTTATCATTTTCCAGCTTCAAGAATTTTGTGAATGAAATGTAGTTTTCTTTATTTTTGGGTATAACTTTAATGGGTCCATCGCTCTCCGCCAACTGTTTTATAAACAAATGACAGTCGTAACCTGCCAAGTTGTGAAAGAAAACAGGAACGAGTTTCGGGACACTATATCGCAAGTTACAATATTGATGGGCGGGCCCGCGATATCGTCCTGTCAGGTGACAGTGGTCTCTGACTTTGTCATAGAATATAACTCGATTACAAATATGACAGACAGATGTTCTCTCGTAGGCCTTTGCATCGTCTTGAGTAAAAATCATAGCTATCTCATTATTCAATACTCGGTAAATGGTTGCAACATCATCATAAAGCCGTTCCGTAAATACTTCTACACAATCTTTGCCTCTATATTGTACGAAGCGGTTTAGCTTTGAATCAAATGAACATACTACATGATAGGCGAATGCAGCTGGAATATGTTGTTGACGAAATAATGTATAACTAGAAGTAGGATCCGGTTCGCAGTTATCGAAAGGCGCTAGAATAGTTTCAAAATCCGCGTACACGACAAAAGGAACGTCTTGTTTACGATCAAAGTTTTTGAACTCTAGAATAGTCCCCTTGTCAGGTAGAACAGTACAAACACCGCTACAAACATGGCTATCAATAGAAGTTTGACTCGTGAAATAAAGTAAGCAATCGTCACAAAAATATAGTCTACCATGATGTTTGGTGATCTGACTTCTAACAAGACGTGACAAATTTTTTATCAATACAAAATGAGATTTATTGCTATTTTCAAGCCAAAGTAAATTAACCTTGATTCTAGACTGAGAACTAAACTCTGACCTGTAAATCGGTCCGACTATCTTACTTTTACTATCTAATGCATAAACGTTAATACTAATACTAGGATTGTTGACCTCAAATTTTGAAATATCATCAAACGTAACTGGGAATGACATACCTTCGATGTTAAGAACAGTTTTGAAGTGCGGATAAGACGTTGTTCTATCACCGTTCCTCGCAGCAGGGTGTAGGGCTGCGGTAACACTCCACAAAAAGCAATATTCGTCTGAATTCTTTACATTAATGCAGGCCCTTTTCTTTTGAATTATTATTGGCAACTCAATGAAAGACGACCCAGCTCCATTCAATGGATCGTATTTATTAATATTTACCTCCAAGTACACATTATTTAGAAAAGTCCAGCCGCTGTCTCGTTCCTGAAACTCTTCAATTTTTTTTTTAAGGCTATTCAAAAGAGATTGAAACATATTATCAAGATCACAATTGCGATGAACTATAACATTCCTCGTAGCGAATGACTTAGCTTCTTGTGTGTCGTTTTTAAATAAAAGGAAGTGAGCATAATATTCTAAATTAACCTTTAGACTAATATGTTTCTTTAGAGATCGTTCTATGAGTTCAAAAACTTTAGACTTAGTACTCAGAATAAAAGATTCGGGTAATGAGTGTTCAAAGTGCTCAGCGACTGAAATGCGATAAGAAGCACAGCGACCGCGAAAGGCGGATGCGATCACGACGACGCCCTCGAGAGCGCGCGGGGCCGGCTCGGGCGCCGTGCACCGGTCTTTGTGCGCCGTGCTCCGTAGGTGACCTACCCATCGCTTACTCTCAACTTGTGCGGAACAAGAGACGCAAAAAGGCATCCTTTTAAATTTTAAATTTTATTACTATGGAAAAAGAAGCCTCAATTAATTGATAAACCTAGATTGTATGTTATTGACTCTGGCTAAGCTAACCTATTGATATTGTAAAACTTTAAGTAACGAACTATCTAAATACCTACCTAACTATACTACCGTAACCAGGGTGAATAAAAAGATATAAGCACTTAAGTATTTAACTATAAAAACGTGTCAGGTTATTCAAATATTTATTGCGCTAATTTTTCCGCGTAAAAAGTTGGCTGAATGTCCGCGAAGAATGTGGCTTTGGCTCTCCTCAGGAACTTTTGAAGTTGTTCCCACTCTTGATGGTCTGAGTCGAGCTGCAACTTCAATGTGACCAGCGCCTTGGTGTACCGCTGGTCCGGACGAGTGTCGCGCGCCTCTCGCGCTGAGTAGACCCGTACTTCAACGTAATTTTCGCCGTCCAGCGAGCCCGCGCTGCGCACCACCGAGCCGTTGGCCACCCGGCTGCTGATCGAGCTGGTCAGACTCTTGTCCCTACCGCCACTCTTCCGCGATGCGTTTTCAGTCGCCAAACTTTCCTCGCCGTCGGACAACAACCCGAACAGGTCGTGATTGTTGGCTCTCTTTTTTGATGATCTGAAATCAGAATTAGTACATAAATTAGTCGTGTGCTTTATTCATTGAAGACCTAATCACTGAAATTGTCAACAGATTAATCGTTTTATCGTAGTCTAGTAAGCCTATGAAAAGTCATTCATTTGAATCCATTTACAAACTGAAGTTAGTTAGGTAGCATATAAATTTACCTTATAGGAGCTCGACTTTTCCTCTTCACCGGGGGTTTCACTGGCGCAGAGCAGCTCTCAATGTCAGATTCGGACCTGAAACATAATAACAAAATTATTAACACAAATTTAAACAAAAAGTAAGTAAGTACTGTAGTAAGAACCGTTAACTCTAAGTAAACTTACTTGATAGAGTGCCTCGGCTTTGACTTGGTCCTATTCGTTGCTTTTGCAGCCTGGTATTCGTACTCAGAGTCCGACCTATAAAATACAAAAATTACTTCGTGCTGGTTGTGATATGCAGCAGCTAGGAACTAAGGAAATTTATGTGTTTCAAAGTATTTCAAATAAAATCTATTTAACACTTGCATCAAAACGAAGTTATTTACTAAGTTCTGAAACACGTTAAATACAATGCAGATACTCACATGATAAATTAGTAAGTGCAGAATAAACTCACTCGAATTATAATTTCTTCTCTCGAAGTCTGGACTGGACCACTTGTGACGTCAGGTAGGTAGACTAGTTACCTTGGAGTAGTTAAAACGTAGAACATAATGAAGATCGTTTGGGGAAATCACGTATTTATTGGCAATTTTATGACAATATCGCAATTTGACAGGGTTGTCACAAAATAGTTTTTTCAACACGATATCAGCAAATTCAAAATTTATTTTGCATTGCACATTAGATTTTGATGGATTGAGACAAATACGATTTTAAACTTATTTCTAAATTGTATAATTATTAAAAAGTCTGTTAAATATTTTGTGCTTCGAACTGTAAAATAACTGCTAATTTACACTAACTTTTGATTTTTCCATAATGGTGGTTAGAAAAAGCATTGAGTCCACTCTAAAAACAGTGACAATACAGTGGAATCCGTTTATAATAACCTCGAAGGGAAATAACAATCACGTCATACAAAACATTCAGTATTAAATAAACATTTTTGGTTTATTTCAAACTAACGGTTCCGTCCACTTCGTCCGCGTAGACTTTAGTTAGGGGCTGAAAATCCTTTCTTATTGATCACTTACATAATGAAAGGATTCACTCTAGCAAATTTCACGTACAGAACAAAAAAAAAGCCATGTTCTTGCCGAACGTTGTTGGATATCACTTGACTTTTCCCAAACACTGTCAAAGGTGGTAGTTATTAGTATTAGGACTCATGTCAGTCATTATAACTGTACATAATTATTTAATTTATGAGAAATGTTACTTTAAGCAAAATCATTATATCTGACTTAGTTAAAGAACTTTATATGAAAACCAAACTTCACTGTGCAATATAACATTTGGAGTTATTTAATCCTGAACTTTTCTCTATTTTATTTTTTTTAAGAAATCTAATTTAAACCTACTAAAACTAGTCTTCAACCTACATAATAACACATCACCATATATTATATTATTACATATAATGAAGTAAAATTATAAGAATACGTTAAGGATAAACTAACGTTGAAGGTTCCGATATGTTCATAATATTCGGTAGTGATTTCATTTCACCGAAAACATTATGCAAATATTATTTTCATTTTAAGTGATAATTTGTGTCAGCCCTGTTATAAAATGCGAGCATACATTTTTGCGTAAACGTAGATTAAAATTGATGGTCTGAACCGGAACAAATGACCCAAAAAAATATGTTGTGAAACATAGTTACGTTTTCTTCCACAAACAAAATTATGCATGTATTTTAAGGTAATTTTAGTAAGTTTTTTTGAGACTTTTACTTTTATCTCGTTTAATAGGTAATTAAATATCGCGAACAATGTAACTACGTAAGGTTTGTTAGAAATGACGTTAAACAATTTAAAGGTTAAAGATTTTCTGCTATAGGAATTTAGCTATTCCAGCTGCTGATAAACATACATAAATAATTCTAAATGCATACTCAAATAAATATTAACATCCAGACTCACAATCAATTTGTATTTGGCTTCAGACGGGACTCGAACCCACGTCTTCCGCTAAACAGGTGCAGCACTTACCACTGTGCTACCGAGACCATTACAGGCCGACCGATTTTTTCTGGTATATATTTACCCTGTCGGGTACCCTGTGTGTGGATCGGTAATGGGATGGAGGACCACTCCGACCGAAGTTTAGTGATGTATTTTTCGGGAATCTCCGTGCTTCGGAAGGCACGTGAAGCAGTTGATCCCGGTTGACGTCGCCAGATGTCAGTCGTTAAGCTTAGCCGGAGGTCTTAGGGCAGCTTGATAAAATCTGTCATTAAGGTTTCTCACTAACCTTACACCTCTCCAACAAGCTGCACTAAGCCCGCGTGTTGGAGTATGGCTCGCGGTATCAAATAGTTTAGGTGAGGCCTGTGACCAGCAGTGAGACGTATATAGGCTGTTTATGTTTTACGTATTCACCCTGTAAGCCAGGGTTAATAGAGTAAAGTTCATTAGTTTGATGTATTCCAGACAATGAAATATTGTGCTGAGAATAACGGAAAAGTTATATTAGCATTTATTTATCTCCGAACAGTATTTTGATCTATTTGTATCGTTAATAAGATTTTATCATTCTCAGTCAGAGATTGTTTGAAAAGCAAGAAAAATAAACTTAGCTAATTATATCAGGATTTAATTTATACCAGTCTTGATTCATTGTTACATACTCACTCTCACGGAACATTCATAGGCGGGTGAATCTTCAGGCGTTTGGAATGCTGTCATTGTTCTAAATACAATATTTTTATAATTTTAACCATGCTTAAAGAAGGAAGAATGGTTTAAAGAATGCTTTCAAATGCTGCAAGCCTGGGACAATTGCTTTATAGCTTCTCTTACCCTAGAATATCACGAAAACTTGTTGAGTAAAATGACGGCGTTCCAAACGCCTGAAGATTTATCCAGGGCCACATTTTGCCGACGAGCGCCGAGCACTGCCTAGCGAATTTGAACCCAACGTGGTAAGGGGCGAGCCTACCGCCGTCATCCGGGTTACTTGGGTTTTTTATCGGTGTTTTCCATCACCAGAGTTTTTTCCGGAAATTTTACAATTAATGCAAAGTTCCTACTTATGTGTTCTGGTTTAACCACTAAACCACGACGTTCTCTTGTAAAATGAATGCATTACAATAAAGTCTACATTGCTTTATTTTGTATGGGATACTCGTGATGGTATGGTAACAGCTGATCGAATACGATCGCTTTTGTAACGCAATGCGTGCTGTGATCGAAATTTAGTCGAAGATCTTAGGACGGTTTGATAACATCTGACAGCAAGGTTTCTACCTCTCAAATAATCCAGACTGAGCCTGCATGTTGGACTATGACTCGTACGCTCGTACCTCCTCATAGTTGAGGTGTGGGCTGTGCCCAGCAGTGAGATGTATGAGGGCTGAAGTTTGTTTTTTTTGTTTTGTTTTTGTTGATAACACCCTTATTACAATGCTATGTGATGAACATTTTGTATTTGTGAAAATAAAAAAATATACAGGGTGACTTCGCAAGCACTTGCTAACTTTTAAAAATATGTTCTATAGAACAATATAGAACTACGTCTTCGTCGTAGTTTTATAAGCATAGTGGTTATTATTAAAATGTTTCAAATTAGATTATCCGAAAAAGTAAGTCAATAAAGAATGGGGCTCATTTACGTTAACAAAAAGGACTTCTACACTTTTAGTTCCACTCGTGCAATAATATCGTAACATGTGCTTGGCACGAATTGAAGTAAATAAAGAATTTAAAAAATATTATTTTAACCCATGATAGAACTCCAAGAAATGAAAAAAAAATTTTTTTTATGTTCATCTTCTCAGTTCCTGATACCAATTCGCCCTTATAAATTAGGCGTGTACTTGCGAAAAATCACCCTGTATACTTAAAGTGACTTTCATATTTCATTCATTGAAGATTGATTTAATTCAAGTTTACATCTAGTAGGTTACAAATGTCGACCGTTGTTGTCGCATCAGCGTTTTACATCCGGCGCAAAGTGGGTGAGCGGATGCATGGGTCGCGGGGCGCGCGGGCTGACGGTGTCGATTTTGCTAGTGTGTGACGCGGGCGCATAAGTCCAACACACAGGCTTAGTGTGGATGGTTAGAGACTTACGTATCTACTAAAGGAATTATTTATTTTTATCATAATGTTCAAATATCTTTGCAGCATGATCTTTTATATCAAGTTCGCCAACAAACGCGGTTGAAATTACTTTATAAGAGCGAAAATACCGTTCAAATTGTGCATTGTTGTTTTCTGCTGTAACTTATTTGCTTGTCTGCTTAAAACTGGCATCGGCAAAGTCCAGTGAAAGAAGGGCGAACTGATGAAACTACAACTTGTCTAAAATTATGATGTTTATGATCCCAATTCTACTCAAACGAAAGTTGCGTATGCTATTTTAAATTAATTGTATGACTCTTATCTCCCGGTATGGTATCGACCATTTTGACATAAATCTTGATTTGGATATTCCATTTTGGAAATAAATGACGATGTAGGTCTTCGCAGCGAATTGCTCGTTTATTGTCTAACTAGCGGCCGCCCGCGACTTCGTCCGCGTGGACTTAGGTTTAAAAAAAAGGATAAATCTTTATAAATTGTAGCCTAGGTATGTGCTATTCCGATATATAAGCTATATTATTGTAAAGTTTCATTAAAATCCATCCAGTAATTTTTATGTGAAAGAGCAACTCGGCACATCCACACATACAAACTTTCGCCTTTATAATAATATTAATAGGATATCAGCTCTGCTTTCAGTTTAAATAAAAAGATTCACCTGGCAAAGAACGCCATGTACGTTACGTTACGTTACGAACGTTCACAGAACCCGCGGCATATGCTGAGTGGGACACGCCTCAGGCGCGGATCCACCGTTGTGGGCACTGTGGGCATGCCCACAACCTTAATTTGC
Source organism: Udea ferrugalis (assembly GCA_950022985.1). Taxonomy (NCBI): domain Eukaryota; kingdom Metazoa; phylum Arthropoda; class Insecta; order Lepidoptera; family Crambidae; genus Udea; species Udea ferrugalis. Next base: position 5,490,230 of record OX465520.1, read on the forward strand.
TTAAAATCCAACTCTCACTTTGCTAATTTTTGGTGGCTGTGCCCCATCGGCGGATCCAGAGGGGTCATGACCCCCCCCCCCCCCTGAGCTGGTGCAAGCACTCCTGAGCGGCCCTTAGTTATACAAAAATTAAATAAACTACAATTATTCTAATGCAATGTTTTTGGAAATAACCGCGCTCGCTCCACTCGCACTATACTACTCGTGTGTCATTTTATTTAAAGGAGGCCGTATGCGCATTTTCTTCTCTAACTGAAGATCATTGAGAGACAGACTAACGTGGATAGCCATAACGGCCTTGTCCAACTCCCAAAAAGGCTATCTGTTATTTAGAATTAGTTTTCTACTACATAAGCAGAACGTAAGAAACGCAACAAAACGAATTTCCTATAAATTTATTGCTCTTTCTTTCAACACCACTTAATAATCTAGTCGAATTGCAAAAGCAAAAAAAAACTCGCTCGCTTCGCTCGCGCTCAGTTATCTTGACAGAGCGCTGTTGCTATATATTTTTTACTACGCAGTAAAAGGGGCCTCGCGAACTTAATGTGGCCGATGACGTCTAAATGTGGCTAGCACCGCCACTGTCGAAATCACTTTCCTGATCTTTAATTAGTTTTTGGAATATAAGCCGATGATAATATCTACAAGTTATTGTGTGTTTAAGATAGGAAACCCAGAAAAAGCATTTGATCTTAGGGTCTTGCGGGACCAAATGTTTTTTTCGGGGTTTCCTATATTTAGTAAGATGATATGTAGGTAATGCATTATCCCTAGTGCTAGAATAAAAATAACCCATGGTGTGTTATGTTTTTCAAGTGTTCTAAGGGGGACTCGCAAAAAAGTTTTACAGTTTGCCTACCTATTTTTATTTAGCTAAACATCCTGATTCAGGTGGCCGACCCCTAACTATCTATTAAGGTAAAAAACTAAGCAGTTGTTATGATAGTGACTCATATTTATCACGAAGAGCTTTCTCTTCTTTGAAAAAAAACGCGCTCGCTTCGCTCGCGCTTGTCTAATACAATGTATTAATTTTCTTGATCGGAGACGTTCGCGCAATTTCTTATCTTAACTGTGGATCACTGGGACAGACAAATGTGAATAGTCGAATGACAATCACCTCCTTGTCGAAAAACTACTAAAACAGCTTATAGCATAGCAGTTTGGTATAATTCAAGCTAGTACGAGTAGGTAGGTAAGTTCTCTAAATATGGACTACCATAAGGATTTCTTTAAATAAAACTCAAATAATACGAGCTATCAAAGTCTTTATTATTTCAAACAGTCAAGAAACTATTATGTAACTATAAACTAGAAAAAAAAGTAACATAAGAGGAACTTCTCATGAATTATCTTAAGTTTTTAAAAATATGTCAAAAATAACCTTCTTAGAATAGGTAATTCAATATGGACCACTAGGTTTTTAATATGGACCTAGGGTGTCAAATATGGACTAAACAATTTGGGGAATTAACAATGCGCTAGATTTGTAAATAAAAGAAGAACAATTTTTGATACGAACGCTACTTAACTATTTTAATTTAAACATTTAAATTAATCAACCTGGAATATCAACAATTTGTATATGAATTGCAAATCTCTATCGTCTTCAGAAGTAGAGGCTGACCTATGTTGCTTTTGTGCAGTTTTTGTTTTCTTCTTAGCTTTTCCTGTCACTTTTCTCCCGAGTTTGATATTGGTTACTTCCTGCAAAGGTCTATCTCTGTTCTGGCATAAACGAATCAGAGTGGTTTTAGGCACACCATAGGCTTTAGAAGCTTTTAAATAACCCATTTTTTTTTCTTTGATAGCAAGTATTGCACTTGCTATAAAAGAAAAAAAAATGGGTCATTGGCATGGAATCTTTGTCCTATTGTTGTCTTTTTCCTTTTGCACTTGTAGATGCCATTTTCTTAAATAAAAATGAATTGGGTTTATTATATGGACTACATCATTATAATATGGACCACCGGTCCATATTTGAAATGGCTGACGAGGTCCATATTAGAAACTGAGGCCACTTTAAGGTTATAATTTTCAAAAATAAAAAATACGTTAGATACTGCAAGTAGATAAAGGAGCAAAATTTGCTAGGACAATAATGCTTTCAGAATATTACTAATTACCGAAAAACTAGTATTAATATAGCTGCAATAATCTTACAAAACTTGCCGAAAAATGACATCGAACCGCGTTGAAAACTTAAAATTACTCCCACCGACAACACCGTAGTCAAACACTCGCTGTGAATCTCTGGCGAGGTCCCGCATGCTAAGGGCATCATTTGTTGCTATGTTCACTCCGCTAGCAATCCTAACAAGTGAAATATTAACGTGGTCCATATTGAGCGACTAGTCCATATTTAGAGAACTTACTCTAGGCAAAGTGGAAAAGACAAAAAGATGCTTGTTTTCTAGTTCACTTCTATCCATCTTTAAAATTTCTAATTAATCTACCTCGTTTTGGCCCAAAAAAAACGCGCTCGCTTCGCTCGCGCTTTACTGCCTACATCACAATCGTGATAATCGTGAATAGCCGAAAAAACCTGGATCCGCCCTTGCTGTGCCCACAACCTTTTTTGAGGGCTGGATCCGCGCCTGACACGCCTGTTTGACACGTTTCATATTATTTATTTCTATGTTTGAATTTTTTTTTTTTTTTTGTGTGTTATGAGTCAAATAAATTTTATTTCTTTCTTCTTTCCATGTAAATACATCTGCAAAAAATATATTTAATCTGTCTCCCCTATATAAAATGGAGGAATGCTCAGGGGGTTGTTTATTAACATTTTGTTCGTCACCCCAAGTTACCTCCAGTAACAATGTCTTACCCTTACTTGTGTTCGTAGCAAAGAGGTGTAATGAAAAAGATATTTTCCGTTGTTAATGCTAGAGATACAAAAATATTTCGTTCAAATCTTAGTTAAACAAAGAGCATTAACATCAACGGTGCCAGCCCAAAATAAACCTTTGCCTTATCAAATTAATAGACATAATATCTGAAACCCAGTCTTACTAGATACCAGCAGTAGGAGCACTTTCTAAAAAACTTATTAAAGAAAATTGTCCAAAAAAAGTAAATCTAGGTATGCAAAAACTTAAATAAAAAAATAACACACATTGAATCCAAAAATAAGAAATCGAAACATAATCCGACCATAAGGTAACGTATTAAGTTGTAGCCAGTAGTAACGAACACCTCTTATACTAAAAGTCAATTCGGTTTTAGTTGTTTGTTTACTTCTCAGTATACTGGGATCTTTACTTACTGGGACTATAAACTTTAGGTCCTTTCGAGTGCTGCCTCCAGCGTTGCCCTAGCAACTGTTTACAGTTTCACCGCATTCATGACATTAATATCTTTGTCTCTTATCAGGGTTGTGTCCTTGTTACTTCTTAGCTGCAATTATTTCTCTAAGATCTTTAGAAAAATAAACCAAACCAAATTCAGAGTGGTTCTATAGCGACGAAAATAAATTACTGACAAGTGACACCTCATTTATCAAACTGCTTTGCTAGGTTTAATTGAATAATTAAAAATATATTGCACAGATATTACATCACACATTCTCGTGTCACAGTGTTTGTGTGTCTAAGTCTGAGAATATAGGTCGTAACCTATTTTTTATACCTTAAACGGATACGAAGTCGCGGGCAGCCGCTAGTCTTATATGTATTTAAAATTCTCGTGTCACAGTGTGTGCCAAACTCCCCCAAAACGGCTTAACCAATTTTGATGAAATTCTATATGTTATATTTGCTAAGTCTGAAAATAGGTCGTTATCTATTGCAATACATTTTTTTAACCTAAGCGGAGAAAGTCGCGAGCGGCCGCTAGTGTTTTAATAAATTTCTTAATGATGGCCAGCCCTGGTAGAACCGACCGCATTGTCTTCACCCTGGTTTATGATCCTCGTGTCCTTGACCAGGCAGAGGTCGAAGGGGACTTGATCCTCTCACATACGTTACTCCGAAGAATCACTCCTTATGTTCATTTTATACAGCACATAATCTTGAGATATGCTTGTGAAGTTGTAAGATTGCGCAGTGAAAAGGGTGAATACCACAGAATGTATTACAGTTGAAATCAATGATATTACAATAAAAAAGGTTATAGGTTATGTCAGTACAGAGGCGAAGTCAAAAATTGACCACGGGGTATGACGTAGTTAATTTTACCGTGTTATAACGTGTGAACAAAGACACTACGGTTATTTACTTACTAGAGCGTAAACCAGACAGATACATGTTGCGCAGTGTCGTCTTAAACTGTCAGCTCTGTCAATGCTTTGCTCAGGTACACGAAAAGTTCTGATTTCGGATGCCACTTTTTTAGCACAAGTATTATATCTACCTATTTTTATTATAACACTAGCGGCCGCCCGCAACTTCGTCGTGGACTTGAGTTAAAAAAAATGTGATATATCTTTACAAATCGTAATTGTAACGTCTTATTCAGACGCAAAAACTATATTACTGTAGATTTTCATTTAAATCCATCTAGTAGTTTTTACGTGTACACAATGGAGTAATTTTTCCCGTTTTTCCAATGTTACCCCTCACTGCTCTGCTCCTATTAATCGTAGCGTATTGAAAAGTATACAATAACCTACCTAAGAGTATGAAGAACATTGTGCCAAATTTCGTTAAAATCCGTCGAGTAGTTTTTGTTTCTATAACGAACATACAGCAGACAGACAGACAGACAAAAATTTTACTGATTGCATTTTTGGCATCAGTAGCGATCCCTAATCACCCCTTGATAGTTATTTTTTAAATATATTTCGTGTACAGAATTGGCCTCTCTACAGATTTTGACAGATCATAGGTTTAAATGCATATTTTCTTTCTTAAATATTAAGTTTAATTTTCAACCCCAACGGTATGAACGCTGTCAGATTCAAGTTTGTGAAGTCACAAGCTCCCATTTATTTCTACCATCCTACCCAGCTCGTAACATTCCAGAATTAAATAGATAGATAGATAGACAAACACTTTATTGACACAAAATAACACATTTGTAACGAATACATGCTCACGTGAATGTACAATTTAGGCGATCTTATTGCTAGAAACAATCTCTTCCAGACAACCTACTGGCAGAGGAAATATGATAGGAAGAGTTCGCAAGTGCACAATTAATATTACACAATATAATATTACAATTATTAGATACGAGTACTCTTAAATGACTTAGTCACCATTAGTCCTTTACCTACACAGTTCATAATCAATATCTTTTCTCAGTCAACTCAGTCCAATAAATGGCTAACAAATGTTCACCTATGCTAATCTGGCATCGGCAAAGTCCAGTGAAAGAAGGGCGAACTGATGAAACTACAACTTGTCTAAAATTATGATGTTTATGATCCCAATTCTACTCAAACGAAAGTTGCGTATGCTATTTTAAATTAATTGTATGACTCTTATCTCCCGGTATGGTATCGACCATTTTGACATAAATCTTGATTTGGATATTCCATTTTGGAAATAAATGACGATGTAGGTCTTCGCAGCGAATTGCTCGTTTATTGTCTAACTAGCGGCCGCCCGCGACTTCGTCCGCGTGGACTTAGGTTTAAAAAAAAGGATAAATCTTTATAAATTGTAGCCTAGGTATGTGCTATTCCGATATATAAGCTATATTATTGTAAAGTTTCATTAAAATCCATCCAGTAATTTTTATGTGAAAGAGCAACTCGGCACATCCACACATACAAACTTTCGCCTTTATAATAATATTAATAGGATATCAGCTCTGCTTTCAGTTTAAATAAAAAGATTCACCTGGCAAAGAACGCCATGTACGTTACGTTACGTTACGAACGTTCACAGAACCCGCGGCATATGCTGAGTGGGACACGCCTCAGGCGCGGATCCACCGTTGTGGGCACTGTGGGCATGCCCACAACCTTAATTTGCTTAAAATCCAACTCTCACTTTGCTAATTTTTGGTGGCTGTGCCCCATCGGCGGATCCAGAGGGGTCATGACCCCCCCCCCCCCCTGAGCTGGTGCAAGCACTCCTGAGCGGCCCTTAGTTATACAAAAATTAAATAAACTACAATTATTCTAATGCAATGTTTTTGGAAATAACCGCGCTCGCTCCACTCGCACTATACTACTCGTGTGTCATTTTATTTAAAGGAGGCCGTATGCGCATTTTCTTCTCTAACTGAAGATCATTGAGAGACAGACTAACGTGGATAGCCATAACGGCCTTGTCCAACTCCCAAAAAGGCTATCTGTTATTTAGAATTAGTTTTCTACTACATAAGCAGAACGTAAGAAACGCAACAAAACGAATTTCCTATAAATTTATTGCTCTTTCTTTCAACACCACTTAATAATCTAGTCGAATTGCAAAAGCAAAAAAAAACTCGCTCGCTTCGCTCGCGCTCAGTTATCTTGACAGAGCGCTGTTGCTATATATTTTTTACTACGCAGTAAAAGGGGCCTCGCGAACTTAATGTGGCCGATGACGTCTAAATGTGGCTAGCACCGCCACTGTCGAAATCACTTTCCTGATCTTTAATTAGTTTTTGGAATATAAGCCGATGATAATATCTACAAGTTATTGTGTGTTTAAGATAGGAAACCCAGAAAAAGCATTTGATCTTAGGGTCTTGCGGGACCAAATGTTTTTTTCGGGGTTTCCTATATTTAGTAAGATGATATGTAGGTAATGCATTATCCCTAGTGCTAGAATAAAAATAACCCATGGTGTGTTATGTTTTTCAAGTGTTCTAAGGGGGACTCGCAAAAAAGTTTTACAGTTTGCCTACCTATTTTTATTTAGCTAAACATCCTGATTCAGGTGGCCGACCCCTAACTATCTATTAAGGTAAAAAACTAAGCAGTTGTTATGATAGTGACTCATATTTATCACGAAGAGCTTTCTCTTCTTTGAAAAAAAACGCGCTCGCTTCGCTCGCGCTTGTCTAATACAATGTATTAATTTTCTTGATCGGAGACGTTCGCGCAATTTCTTATCTTAACTGTGGATCACTGGGACAGACAAATGTGAATAGTCGAATGACAATCACCTCCTTGTCGAAAAACTACTAAAACAGCTTATAGCATAGCAGTTTGGTATAATTCAAGCTAGTACGAGTAGGTAGGTAAGTTCTCTAAATATGGACTACCATAAGGATTTCTTTAAATAAAACTCAAATAATACGAGCTATCAAAGTCTTTATTATTTCAAACAGTCAAGAAACTATTATGTAACTATAAACTAGAAAAAAAAGTAACATAAGAGGAACTTCTCATGAATTATCTTAAGTTTTTAAAAATATGTCAAAAATAACCTTCTTAGAATAGGTAATTCAATATGGACCACTAGGTTTTTAATATGGACCTAGGGTGTCAAATATGGACTAAACAATTTGGGGAATTAACAATGCGCTAGATTTGTAAATAAAAGAAGAACAATTTTTGATACGAACGCTACTTAACTATTTTAATTTAAACATTTAAATTAATCAACCTGGAATATCAACAATTTGTATATGAATTGCAAATCTCTATCGTCTTCAGAAGTAGAGGCTGACCTATGTTGCTTTTGTGCAGTTTTTGTTTTCTTCTTAGCTTTTCCTGTCACTTTTCTCCCGAGTTTGATATTGGTTACTTCCTGCAAAGGTCTATCTCTGTTCTGGCATAAACGAATCAGAGTGGTTTTAGGCACACCATAGGCTTTAGAAGCTTTTAAATAACCCATTTTTTTTTCTTTGATAGCAAGTATTGCACTTGCTATAAAAGAAAAAAAAATGGGTCATTGGCATGGAATCTTTGTCCTATTGTTGTCTTTTTCCTTTTGCACTTGTAGATGCCATTTTCTTAAATAAAAATGAATTGGGTTTATTATATGGACTACATCATTATAATATGGACCACCGGTCCATATTTGAAATGGCTGACGAGGTCCATATTAGAAACTGAGGCCACTTTAAGGTTATAATTTTCAAAAATAAAAAATACGTTAGATACTGCAAGTAGATAAAGGAGCAAAATTTGCTAGGACAATAATGCTTTCAGAATATTACTAATTACCGAAAAACTAGTATTAATATAGCTGCAATAATCTTACAAAACTTGCCGAAAAATGACATCGAACCGCGTTGAAAACTTAAAATTACTCCCACCGACAACACCGTAGTCAAACACTCGCTGTGAATCTCTGGCGAGGTCCCGCATGCTAAGGGCATCATTTGTTGCTATGTTCACTCCGCTAGCAATCCTAACAAGTGAAATATTAACGTGGTCCATATTGAGCGACTAGTCCATATTTAGAGAACTTACTCTAGGCAAAGTGGAAAAGACAAAAAGATGCTTGTTTTCTAGTTCACTTCTATCCATCTTTAAAATTTCTAATTAATCTACCTCGTTTTGGCCCAAAAAAAACGCGCTCGCTTCGCTCGCGCTTTACTGCCTACATCACAATCGTGATAATCGTGAATAGCCGAAAAAACCTGGATCCGCCCTTGCTGTGCCCACAACCTTTTTTGAGGGCTGGATCCGCGCCTGACACGCCTGTTTGACACGTTTCATATTATTTATTTCTATGTTTGAATTTTTTTTTTTTTTTTGTGTGTTATGAGTCAAATAAATTTTATTTCTTTCTTCTTTCCATGTAAATACATCTGCAAAAAATATATTTAATCTGTCTCCCCTATATAAAATGGAGGAATGCTCAGGGGGTTGTTTATTAACATTTTGTTCGTCACCCCAAGTTACCTCCAGTAACAATGTCTTACCCTTACTTGTGTTCGTAGCAAAGAGGTGTAATGAAAAAGATATTTTCCGTTGTTAATGCTAGAGATACAAAAATATTTCGTTCAAATCTTAGTTAAACAAAGAGCATTAACATCAACGGTGCCAGCCCAAAATAAACCTTTGCCTTATCAAATTAATAGACATAATATCTGAAACCCAGTCTTACTAGATACCAGCAGTAGGAGCACTTTCTAAAAAACTTATTAAAGAAAATTGTCCAAAAAAAGTAAATCTAGGTATGCAAAAACTTAAATAAAAAAATAACACACATTGAATCCAAAAATAAGAAATCGAAACATAATCCGACCATAAGGTAACGTATTAAGTTGTAGCCAGTAGTAACGAACACCTCTTATACTAAAAGTCAATTCGGTTTTAGTTGTTTGTTTACTTCTCAGTATACTGGGATCTTTACTTACTGGGACTATAAACTTTAGGTCCTTTCGAGTGCTGCCTCCAGCGTTGCCCTAGCAACTGTTTACAGTTTCACCGCATTCATGACATTAATATCTTTGTCTCTTATCAGGGTTGTGTCCTTGTTACTTCTTAGCTGCAATTATTTCTCTAAGATCTTTAGAAAAATAAACCAAACCAAATTCAGAGTGGTTCTATAGCGACGAAAATAAATTACTGACAAGTGACACCTCATTTATCAAACTGCTTTGCTAGGTTTAATTGAATAATTAAAAATATATTGCACAGATATTACATCACACATTCTCGTGTCACAGTGTTTGTGTGTCTAAGTCTGAGAATATAGGTCGTAACCTATTTTTTATACCTTAAACGGATACGAAGTCGCGGGCAGCCGCTAGTCTTATATGTATTTAAAATTCTCGTGTCACAGTGTGTGCCAAACTCCCCCAAAACGGCTTAACCAATTTTGATGAAATTCTATATGTTATATTTGCTAAGTCTGAAAATAGGTCGTTATCTATTGCAATACATTTTTTTAACCTAAGCGGAGAAAGTCGCGAGCGGCCGCTAGTGTTTTAATAAATTTCTTAATGATGGCCAGCCCTGGTAGAACCGACCGCATTGTCTTCACCCTGGTTTATGATCCTCGTGTCCTTGACCAGGCAGAGGTCGAAGGGGACTTGATCCTCTCACATACGTTACTCCGAAGAATCACTCCTTATGTTCATTTTATACAGCACATAATCTTGAGATATGCTTGTGAAGTTGTAAGATTGCGCAGTGAAAAGGGTGAATACCACAGAATGTATTACAGTTGAAATCAATGATATTACAATAAAAAAGGTTATAGGTTATGTCAGTACAGAGGCGAAGTCAAAAATTGACCACGGGGTATGACGTAGTTAATTTTACCGTGTTATAACGTGTGAACAAAGACACTACGGTTATTTACTTACTAGAGCGTAAACCAGACAGATACATGTTGCGCAGTGTCGTCTTAAACTGTCAGCTCTGTCAATGCTTTGCTCAGGTACACGAAAAGTTCTGATTTCGGATGCCACTTTTTTAGCACAAGTATTATATCTACCTATTTTTATTATAACACTAGCGGCCGCCCGCAACTTCGTCGTGGACTTGAGTTAAAAAAAATGTGATATATCTTTACAAATCGTAATTGTAACGTCTTATTCAGACGCAAAAACTATATTACTGTAGATTTTCATTTAAATCCATCTAGTAGTTTTTACGTGTACACAATGGAGTAATTTTTCCCGTTTTTCCAATGTTACCCCTCACTGCTCTGCTCCTATTAATCGTAGCGTATTGAAAAGTATACAATAACCTACCTAAGAGTATGAAGAACATTGTGCCAAATTTCGTTAAAATCCGTCGAGTAGTTTTTGTTTCTATAACGAACATACAGCAGACAGACAGACAGACAAAAATTTTACTGATTGCATTTTTGGCATCAGTAGCGATCCCTAATCACCCCTTGATAGTTATTTTTTAAATATATTTCGTGTACAGAATTGGCCTCTCTACAGATTTTGACAGATCATAGGTTTAAATGCATATTTTCTTTCTTAAATATTAAGTTTAATTTTCAACCCCAACGGTATGAACGCTGTCAGATTCAAGTTTGTGAAGTCACAAGCTCCCATTTATTTCTACCATCCTACCCAGCTCGTAACATTCCAGAATTAAATAGATAGATAGATAGACAAACACTTTATTGACACAAAATAACACATTTGTAACGAATACATGCTCACGTGAATGTACAATTTAGGCGATCTTATTGCTAGAAACAATCTCTTCCAGACAACCTACTGGCAGAGGAAATATGATAGGAAGAGTTCGCAAGTGCACAATTAATATTACACAATATAATATTACAATTATTAGATACGAGTACTCTTAAATGACTTAGTCACCATTAGTCCTTTACCTACACAGTTCATAATCAATATCTTTTCTCAGTCAACTCAGTCCAATAAATGGCTAACAAATGTTCACCTATGCTAATTTTATTCACGAGGGATCAATCCTCACCAAATGTTTCAAAATGGGAAGACCAATTTTCGGCTAATGCCAGGATTTTACCTATGAAGTCTGCTTCATGTCCTATTAAATGATCGCATATTGACACCAAACTACACAAAAAATATATTACTTATGTAATGATTACTAGCGGCCGCCCGCGAATCCGTCCGCGTGGATTTAGGCTAAAAAAAATATGCCATCTCTAAATATAAAAATGGATTGCTGTTCGTTAGTCTCCCTAAAACTCGGGAATGGCTGAACCGTTTTGGCTAATTTTGGTTTTGAAATATTTGTAATGGTCGAGGGAAGGTTTAAAAGGTGAGTAATCATGAGAAAATGCTGGGAATATAGTAAAAATTTCAATTTTAGTTTCCTCTTAGTAAATGTTACTACCTGTCACGTGACACTAAATGTTTGACAACAGAACGAAGTCTGTTGGGACAGCTAGTATATTTATAAATTGTAGCCTATGTCCTGTTCAGATGCATACGAGTAAGTTTCATTAAAATCCGCCCAGTAGTTATAACGTGAAAAAGCAACTTGGCACATCCACACATACAAACTTTCGCATTTATAATATCAGTAGGATTGGACAAAACCACGAGTAGTACCAGACAAAGACTGAAATAAGGAAATATTGAGCAGGCCAGCTTATAGATAAGCAAAATAAACTTATATATAAAGGGAATAATGAGCACTAGCACATTACCTATAAAGTAGCTGCATAAAATGTCGCTTATTCGGTTTATCCTGGTTTTCCTGGTCAGCGTCACCTTCAGCAGAACTCATTTAATCCATGCTGGTAAGCTGTATCATATTATTATGTTCGAATTTGCACTTAAAACATTATCTTATTATTTCTCTAATTCCAAAATCAACAAAATACTCCCGTAATTCATTCCGTTATTCGTTGGATTGCGCGTGACTAAATCAGTTTTGTGTTTATCGATCTACTTAAATCGGTATGCTCATTTGGAAAGAGCTAATTAAGAAACAGGAATGGGTAGTCTGATATTCTGTTGACTGTACATAAAATATATTTTTAACGTATGATTAATTGAAAAGTAAAATATTTTGTTTTCGAAAGCTTCTATAGCAGCACCCGATCTTAGCACATTTCGGAAGGACTATAGCTACTATTCGTCATCAAATGGATGGCTGAAGTTCCACATGGTGCCAGCGCCGTTTAAGTCTGCGCGCTTGGCTTGTCATCTTGAAGGTAAGAATCAAATGTAAAAAGATATATGTAAATCAGAAGGAAAGCTACAGCATTGCAAATCCACTCCCTCCATTTTCTACCACCGGACCACTAGACGCGTGGGTTTTCACCCCCATGTGGTCGACTTTCCGGCCATCCGGACTAAGCGGTTTGGTGCTTCCTTTTTAGTAAGCACCGCTAGTAGTAGAACGCTCTCCCTGCGTCTGTGTTTCCGGAAACATACAACGTTGGAGTCTTCAAGGCAAGAGTGAATAGGTATTTTCTGGGTCAGCCCGAGAAAATACCTATACCCACCCAGTCACGGAGACAGGAAGGTGCGTTTTGTACTCGTTCCTGCAGCAAACCCCACATACTTGTGACCAAAAAAACACCAATTCTCGCCTATTTTCTGGCCGCCACGATATTCTGTTGCCATTCTGTAATCGTGTCTGTTCTTGACACGACCGACCGAACCGAGACCAATACAAACAGACATGTTTATGCACAAAAGTTTTGTACTGTACGGGGATCAAAAAAGCGACCTGTGGTTGTTCTATTAGTAGCTAATTCTTTAACCAAATCGGTCGCCAAAAACCCGAGTGGCGTTCTCTACATATAAGAAGAGGTGGTCTCAACACGTTGGCATAATATTAAATTAGAAACGAAGCAAATTCTAAAGGTTAGCTTTTGATGTTCAGGTGCCCGCCTGGCGTCACCACTGAACGAAATGATGTACGCGCAGATGAGAGCGTTGATGCAGCACATGCCGAGGTCCATCCACACCGGCATCAGCACCATGAGCACGGAGGACGACTACTTTTCAATAGAAGGTTTTTCCTCTTTTACAAAATTAAGTTAATTTTAGATATACAGATGTTGAGCGAAAAGAGAAGTCCAAGGGAGATGAGTTCATGCAAATGACAATGTATGCATCCGGCTCGAAGGACCAAAATGTACGGGTCCATAGGAGCTGGTTTAAGCACGGCACGAAGCTAAGGGGTTGTGCGGCACATCCTTCAGGCCGCACAGAGCTTACTCCCTAAAAAGCCTAGAGATCCTTGCGCCCAGCAAGACGCTAGGTCGTTAGACCCCTAGCCCTACCATGTGCGGCCTAGCTCGTGCACCCTTTAAGAGCTAACGAAAGGCTGGTTAGGAAGGTCAACTATCAAGCCTTTATCCTAATGGCTACCTTCACGTCCGACAACTAGTACCGCCAGCCAAACGTTAGCCTTTTTCCTTGATACATAATTAATTTCATCGGTTTTATTTGACTATTACTCGTTTCTTTTCTAGGAGTCCACCTTAGAGATTTACCACATCTTATGTGGGCTGAGAACGAGCCTGACAACAAGAACAACGAAGAACGTTGCTTGGCGATGACGTCACAAGGTGCTATGGCGGACATCAAATGTGATAGTCCGCTTGCCTTCATCTGCTACAAGGAGAAGAGCGGTTTCATGACTATGAACACGTGTGGAAACTTCGACAATCGTAAGTCGAATAGCTTTTTGTTTAAAATCTGGTTCCTAATTGTACAACCTTCATCAACATCAGCCTATTAGAGTCTACTTCTGGACGTAGCCCTCCTCCTAGAGCAGTATGAAAGCTCGTTAGTATCTAATTATGTCCTTGTTTACCCCTGACTTTGTTAAATTATAGGTGTTTAATACAAAAATATATATTTAAGCACAATACTTACAAACTTCGCCTTCTGTTATCTATATGTAACATCGCCTAAACCGCAAATGTTTTAGCATGTGTTCATTGGTCAATCACGAAAGAATAATATTTACCTGAATTTAAACTTATAACTTATTTTGTATTCGTGTGTAGAATACCAGAGAAACAACGCCACTGGTTCCTGCTACAAGTACTACAAAAGCCCGGCGACGTGGCATCGCGCCCACTCCATCTGCACAGCCGACTACGGCCACCTGGCCATCATCAATAGCAACGAAGAGGCGGAGGTAGACTTTGTTCTTTATTATTTAGTACTAGCTGTCCCAACAGACTTCGTTCTGTTGTCAAACATTCAGTGCCACGGACTGCCACGTGACAGGTAGAAACAGTTACTAAGAGAAAACGAAATTATGGTTTTTCACTATATTCCTAGCATTTTCTCATGTTTTCTCACCTTTTTATACCTTCCCTGGACAATCACAAATATTTCAAAACCAAAATTAGCCAAATCGGTCCAGTGGTTCTCGAGTTTTAGCGAGACTAACGAACAGCAATCCATTTTTATACATAGAGATTGTTTAAGAACTTGTCAGGATGTCAGCTCTTTTATCACCTGATGACCTTTGACGAGCTCAAGCAAAGCAATCATATAATATAGCCTCGCATGCTGGTTCACAGTTCTGAGGTCACCAATACACCAGCGACTCGACAATGTTTGTACATTGTAACTAATTGTTATTTTGGCATATTTTATTAATTAACAATTAATTAATGTTTTTTTTTTATTATTTAAAATGGGTTTGCGTTTGACCTCAGTCTCGCCTGATGGTAGGCGATGACGAGGTCGAAGGTGTAACAAGCTTACCCAGAAAATGCCTATTCACTCTTGCCTTGAAGACACCAAGGTTGTATGTATCCGGAAACACAGACGCAGGGAGGGCGTTCCACTCCTTAGCGGTGCGGACCAGAAACGAAGCACCAAACCGCTTAGTTCGGACCGCTGGAAAGTCGACCACATGGGGATGAAAACCCTCACGGCGTCTTGTGGTCCGGTGGTAGAAAGTGGAGGGTGGTATCATGTCATGAAGTTCCTGCGCACACTTTCCGAAATACACCTTATAAAAACCGATCGACAGGCAACTCTACGCCGATGCTCCAAACTCTAGAGTTTGGTTCCAACGAGCGTATCGTCACCTATCAGTCTCCTGGCTCTTCGGTCTACTGAGTCCAATGCATCCAGCTGATACTTGGCAGAGCAGAGCCATCCCAGAGGTGGCAGCAGTACTCCATACACGACCGAACTTGTGCTTGGTACAGTTGTAAAAGCTGTTCCGGTGTGAAGTACCGCCTCACCTTGAAGAGGATGCCAAGTTTCTGGGCAGCGGTTTTTGCTTTAGACTCAATAGAACTTCCAAAGTTGAGGCTAGACGACTAGACGGAGCTCGAGGTGGTTGGTAATCGGTATAGGTGCATTCAGGAAAGTAGGAGTTGAGTTAAAAGGACTCCGTTTGGCGGAGAATAGACACGCCTGGGTTTTGTTGGCGTTGAACTCAACGAGATTAGCTTCGCCCCAGTCGGACACTGTTTAATGAAAACTTAATCGAGTAAAATGTTGAATAATAAAACTGGCTATTGTTTTTAACTTCACAGATCTTGAAGAATCTGGCTGCTAATGCGCACCACGAGGGCTGGGTGTTCATTGGCTTCTATAATTACTTTGCTTGGAACTCGTACCACTTGGGCCGCTACAATTTCTGGTCGACCATGGACGGTGAGACGAAATCAGTTGTCAATTCGCTATCAAGACCCCCCGTAAGGCCTACTGTTGTTTGTATCCTAAAAACACGAACAATCAGCGCCAATAGTGACTAAAAACTTTAGTTCTCTGTCATACTGGCTAATCTGACAGCTCCTTCAAAATTTCTAAAACAACTTAAGCAAAGTTAATGTGATTCAAAAGTTCCTTGGCAGTATTGTTGACCGAACCAGTCAGGCCAGTATCGTAAAACTTATCGGTCCTACCTTTGGCGTTAAGTTGCGTTCCTGGAGATTCTAAGCATCTGATACCTTACTTAAACCTGATCTGGATCTCTAAATCAGCCTGGTATGTTTTTGGCTATTTAGCTTGTCGAACTATTTCGGAACTTCGTAAATTGTGCAAGTTGACGCCGTGAAACAATTTTCAATGTTCTAACTATCTTACATTTACTCCAGGTAAATCGTTGGACCAAGCCGGGTTCGCGCGTTGGTTGCAAGGAGAACCGAACAACCTTGGAGGCAAAGAGTTCTGCGGCTCCTTCAGGCAAACTAAAACTTCGCCGCTAGTTCTGAACGACCAGTCTTGCGAGAGCCAACTGCCTTTTATATGTGAGATAGACGCCTAGCTGGCCGCCTAATGGCAGGCACACTGCGCTGCACCTACAATGCCACTACTCGATCACAATAACTGTGCACTTCTCTGGAATTCTGTGCATCTCCTTTCACCTCCTTCTCTTTCACACTTGCTGTGGCGTCAACTACGTCATCTACACTGTGACTTTATTTCCGTCAACCAAACGCATCGAGAAAGTGAACGCGGAATTGAATAGCATAGCTCTGGTAGCGGTAGACGTAAATTGTATTAACCCATATTTTTCATGTTTTTTTTTGCACACATTAACTTCAATAGATAAGCCGATCGTAAAATAAATCTACTTGAACTTAACCTTTATCTATTATTCAACTTGAATAGTACTCTAACATCGAAATAAAACAACTTTACGGATTCTACTCGCGGTGTTATATTTTCTTTCATTTTCTAACCCGACGTTTCGACTCCTTTACAGCAGTCGTGATCACGGGATGACAAAGATGTTCTATGTCACAAAACAGTACAAAATTTTTTAGCAACCCTCACTTAACTACCGTCATTTCCACTAACATTATTGGAAATGTTCCTATCCACGCAGTACGAACTAACCGTATCCTGAGACCTCACAGTATTGTGCTGCCCTCTGGGATTGATCAAGCGTATAACAGGCTCCCAAGCTGGTGGTAAATTCCAACCATCCTCACGATTGAAATTCGGATGTTTTTTAATTTCAATAGCCTCTCGCAGCATCCTTGGTAAGTAACGATTCTCCCTAGCAAGGACCTGCGGTTTATCAAATCGTATGAAATGGTTGGGCTTATCAAGGGCATGTTCACAAACTGCTGATTTTGTAGATCTCCTATTCTTAATATCACCTATGTGTTCTTTGATACGCGTCCCTATGCTTCTTTTGGTTTGACCTATATACGAGAGCCCACAGTCACAATCAAGCTTGTATACACCCGCTGTTTGAAGAGGAATATTACACTTAACAGGTCTTAAAAATTGATTAATCTTCTTCGGCGGCTTAAAATAAGTTTTAATAGAAGCACGCTTCAAGATGTTCCCAATCTTGTCAGTGACACCCTTCAAATATGGCAATACAGCAGGCTGACGCTCAACTGTGGCTGGTTTCACTCGGTTTCTGCGACGTCGCGGTGCTTTGAGCTTGTTTTCACCCAGCACACGCTTGACATGCTGGACTTCAGCATGCAGGTGGTCATCATCACAGATCCGTTCCGCTCTCTGTAACAAAGTTTTACCAACAGTAGCTAACTGCGAAGGATGGTGGTGAGAATCACCGTTTAAGTACCTATCAGTATGGGTAGACTTCCGATACACAGTATGGCCCAAACTATGATCAGGATTCCTAATAACTAACACATCTAAGAAAGGTAGTTTACTGTCAGCTTCCAATTCCATAGTAAATGTTATCCTAGGGTGTATAGAGTTAAGATGGTCTAAAAATGCTGATACTTTGTTGGATGGTAAAATTGTGAAAGTATCATCCACATACCGCTTGTAAAACCGTGGAACGACAGGTGCTGAAGCTAAAGCTTTTTCCTCGAAATCCTCCATGAAGATGTCAGCTACCACAGGGGACACGGGAGATCCCATCGCTACACCATCAAGCTGTACGTAGAATTTATCATTCCAGTACAAATAACCTGCCCTAAGACACAGGTTAAGTAACTCTGCATATTCAACGGGCATATCACAGTCCACTAACCTTTTCCTAGTAATTTCTATGCAATCCTCTACTGGTAAACATGTAAACAAGGACTGAACATCAAAACTAACCATTGTCTCATCATCAGAAAGTTGTAGTTGTTGTAACTCACCAATGAACTGGTAGGAATCCTTCACATGAGATGTAGTCTGTCCTCGCAAAGGTGAGAGTACCTTCGCCAAGTGCTTAGCCAAACGATAAGTAGGTGAGTCGATTTGGCTTACTATTGGCCGAAGGGGAGCAAGTGGTTTGTGTATCTTCGGTAACCCATACAGCTTTGGAGGCTTGGCACACGATGGTATAAGATACGACACGTCTAGATTTAACTTTTCACTGTGTTTCTTAAGAAGCTCGGTGGTCTGCTTCACAATCTTACTAGTTGGGTCGGTTTTAACAAGTTTGTAGGTGTTCTCATCCGACAATAAAAGTGAAATTTTGTCATTGTAATCCGACGTATCTAACACCACCGTAGCATTTCCCTTGTCCGCACGAAGGATAGTCAGCTCTGGCCTAGTACGCAAGTTCTTTAAAGCGCGATATTCATCAAGAGGAAGATTCAGTTTGGGCACTTTGCTCCGACGCAGAACGGATGACACATCCTGGCGTATTGCCTCCAAATCCTCCTTCTTCATGGTATTCTTATACAAGGCATCCTCAACACTACAGATTATCTCTTCATAAGGTATTTTACGCGGCGCTACAGAGAAATTAAGACCTTTTTCCAAAACTGAAACGGTAGGACGGTCCAATATTTGTTTTGATAAATTGACAACCGCTCGAGACTCCGGTCGATCCGTTCCACAGATAAAATCTGATTGGCCAGATGTCACGGCCGCGTTCCGTTTCTCGTATCGACCTTTGTTTTTATTCATTAACTTTTCAAATTTCTGAATCTGACTTTGCTTGCAGTTATTGTATTTAGATGTTTCTCTACTGTTTAATCGTTCCATGCAAGATGCAAAATCTAAACTCGGCAGTTGTGCTCTCAAATAATTAGACAAATTCTCAATATCTTTACGCAACAAAGAAAGATCGAAACGGTGTTGTCTTATGAGGCTACTAAGCAATTTTTGACTTGCCTGCTGGAAGATCCTGGCACTTCCCCAAATGTCCTTTTTTGGTGATATTCTCACGCATGGTGGAAGGAGATGATGATCACGACACCTCTTCAAGAAATTTAAAGATGTTGTTTTTCTTGCGCGCCTGGTCTTAAGGTCTTCCAGCCGGCGAATGCTTTTGGCAGTTTCCAGTCCGTACTGGTCTACATAATGATTCCTAATATTTACGCGAACACTATACATCGAAATAAAACAACTTTACGGATTCTACTCGCGGTGTTATATTTTCTTTCATTTTCTAACCCGACGTTTCGACTCCTTTACAGCAGTCGTGATCACGGGATGACAAAGATGTTCTATGTCACAAAACAGTACAAAATTTTTTAGCAACCCTCACTTAACTACCGTCATTTCCACTAACATTATTGGAAATGTTCCTATCCACGCAGTACGAACTAACCGTATCCTGAGACCTCACAGTATTGTGCTGCCCTCTGGGATTGATCAAGCGTATAACAGGCTCCCAAGCTGGTGGTAAATTCCAACCATCCTCACGATTGAAATTCGGATGTTTTTTAATTTCAATAGCCTCTCGCAGCATCCTTGGTAAGTAACGATTCTCCCTAGCAAGGACCTGCGGTTTATCAAATCGTATGAAATGGTTGGGCTTATCAAGGGCATGTTCACAAACTGCTGATTTTGTAGATCTCCTATTCTTAATATCACCTATGTGTTCTTTGATACGCGTCCCTATGCTTCTTTTGGTTTGACCTATATACGAGAGCCCACAGTCACAATCAAGCTTGTATACACCCGCTGTTTGAAGAGGAATATTACACTTAACAGGTCTTAAAAATTGATTAATCTTCTTCGGCGGCTTAAAATAAGTTTTAATAGAAGCACGCTTCAAGATGTTCCCAATCTTGTCAGTGACACCCTTCAAATATGGCAATACAGCAGGCTGACGCTCAACTGTGGCTGGTTTCACTCGGTTTCTGCGACGTCGCGGTGCTTTGAGCTTGTTTTCACCCAGCACACGCTTGACATGCTGGACTTCAGCATGCAGGTGGTCATCATCACAGATCCGTTCCGCTCTCTGTAACAAAGTTTTACCAACAGTAGCTAACTGCGAAGGATGGTGGTGAGAATCACCGTTTAAGTACCTATCAGTATGGGTAGACTTCCGATACACAGTATGGCCCAAACTATGATCAGGATTCCTAATAACTAACACATCTAAGAAAGGTAGTTTACTGTCAGCTTCCAATTCCATAGTAAATGTTATCCTAGGGTGTATAGAGTTAAGATGGTCTAAAAATGCTGATACTTTGTTGGATGGTAAAATTGTGAAAGTATCATCCACATACCGCTTGTAAAACCGTGGAACGACAGGTGCTGAAGCTAAAGCTTTTTCCTCGAAATCCTCCATGAAGATGTCAGCTACCACAGGGGACACGGGAGATCCCATCGCTACACCATCAAGCTGTACGTAGAATTTATCATTCCAGTACAAATATGCTGCTTGCTAAAAAATATGCTGGTGCTTCTATTAAAACTTATTTTAAGCCGCCGAAGAAGATTAATCAATTTTTAAGACCTGTTAAGTGTAATATTCCTCTTCAAACAGCGGGTGTATACAAGCTTGATTGTGACTGTGGGCTCTCGTATATAGGTCAAACCAAAAGAAGCATAGGGACGCGTATCAAAGAACACATAGGTGATATTAAGAATAGGAGATCTACAAAATCAGCAGTTTGTGAACATGCCCTTGATAAGCCCAACCATTTCATACGATTTGATAAACCGCAGGTCCTTGCTAGGGAGAATCGTTACTTACCAAGGATGCTGCGAGAGGCTATTGAAATTAAAAAACATCCGAATTTCAATCGTGAGGATGGTTGGAATTTACCACCAGCTTGGGAGCCTGTTATACGCTTGATCAATCCCAGAGGGCAGCACAATACTGTGAGGTCTCAGGATACGGTTAGTTCGTACTGCGTGGATAGGAACATTTCCAATAATGTTAGTGGAAATGACGGTAGTTAAGTGAGGGTTGCTAAAAAATTTTGTACTGTTTTGTGACATAGAACATCTTTGTCATCCCGTGATCACGACTGCTGTAAAGGAGTCGAAACGTCGGGTTAGAAAATGAAAGAAAATATAACACCGCGAGTAGAATCCGTAAAGTTGTTTTATTTCGATGTATAGTGTTCGCGTAAATATTAGGAATCATTAAGTACTCTAACAGTTAAAATCAATTCATTTATTTCAACCAACTTTCGGGTCAAATATTCAGTAAAATGTTTACCGTACCTTCGATCCATTAATATAAAATTAAAGTACTAAAAGATATGATAACTAACTACCACTTCTACCAAAATCAATCAAATGTTACAACTATTTGGCTAGTGATAGTCATTGCCTTTTTCATTCACATATTATCTCCGTTGTCTATAAGCTCCGTAAAACATACAACTCCCCTCTTGAAATCCAGAAATAACCCATAACTTTTTATGATTTTGTTTTCGCACATAGTAACAACAGCCGCTCGACAGAAAAGCCGCCAATAAAAGAACTCGGAAAGTGCTTAGCCGTAATGGGGAGCTAGGAAGTAATCAGAAGGCGATGAAGTCGATTGTACAGAGGCGCACACATCAACCTTTACAAAAACCATTGCAAAATGGGCCTAATGTCAGCCGCATAAGGTGCCCCTATGTAAAGGTTGATGTGTGCGCCTCTGTACCATTCCGCTCACGCACCCGCGCTAGCGAGTTGAATTGGAACAGAAAACAAGCGAGTTTGACTTGTGTATGTGTTGCAGTCAAATCGTAGAATCTACCGTTTAACTCCCTTATAGTTAAGAACGCAAACGGCTCTGTAATCACCTTAAACACTGCAGTCGACATTTGAATTGGTTCTCTATTGTGTCTCATGAAATTCTTGTCCATAATTTAACGTGTCATAGCGTTTTCTGACATAATTATCATTTGCCCGAATGATAGGTAGCCCTAATTTACTGTCTCATGATATCACTTTCTCTAAAACCATAATTACGAATTGTAATATGTCCTAAAATTCTTTGCTATAAAAAAAACTTTACTTAGGTAGTGCTTAAAAATGAATCATCATCAAAAATCAATGAATGAAATCATTATAAAAAAATAAAATAACTCGGAAAGTGCTTAGCCGTAATGTGGAACTAGGAAGTAATCAGAAGGCGAAGAAGTCGATTGTACCATTCCGCTCACGCACCCGCACTTGTGAGTTGAATTGGAACAGAAAACAAGCGAGTTTGACTTGTGTATGTGTTGCAGTCAAATAGTAGAATCTACCGTTGAACTCCCTTGGACAGCCTAATTATAATGGAAACCAGATTTTTCACCATATGCACTTTCGTTTATTTTTACACAAACTGACAAATCGATTAAGACAATAGAAAAATATATGGAAAATAGACAATTAAAAATCTGTACAAAAAGGTGCGGTGCAGGTCGCCAACATGTGACCATCACCATTTGCAGTCGAAAGGCCAAAAGATGGGTAGCGCTCTTCACATGCATGACCGTGAGAGCAGTACACCTAGAAATCGTCGACAATCTATCTTCGGACTCTGCCCTGATGGCGCTGCGACGTTTTATCGCCAGAAGAGGATGCCCAACCCACATCTACTCAGACAATGGGACCGCTTTTGTTGGCGCCGCCAGAACATTGCCAGAGCTGTTTGATTTTTGTGCCAACAGGAAAATAGAATGGCGTTTCATACCACCATCAGCACCTTTCATGGGGGGCTGTTGGGAGCGACTAGTCCGATCAGTTAAGAATACAATTGCAGTGACTCTGAAAGAGCTCTCACCAAAGGAGGAAGTTCTGAACACCCTGCTTCTTGAGGCTGAATGTATTATAAACGCAAGACCGCTTACTCACGTGTCAGTCGAAGAAGATTCGGATCACGCTATAACTCCATTTACCTTTTTGATCGGTAGCTCCAGTAATGAGCCAGTGGTCGGAGCTTTCAATGACGCAGATCTATACAGACGAGCCGATTGGAGGAAGGCACAAAGACTAGCGGACCGCTTTTGGCAGCGCTTTGTCAAGGAATACCTGCCGACTCTTGTACCTCGAAGAGCGGTTCCGCAGACGCAGCAACTGAAGGTTGGCGATCTGGTATTCATAGCAGATGGAACACTTGCTAGGAATTGCTGGCCACGTGGTCGCATAACGGCAGTGCATCCCGGCAAGGATGGCATAGTTCGGGTGGTGGATGTCACTACAAAAGGAGGCGTGCTGCGTCGACCCACTCGCAAGGTGGCGTTGCTGGTCGCCGGCCAGTAGAATTGGGTGCTTCTCACCGTCGGGGGCCATGTTGGCGACCTACACCGCACCTTTTTGTACAGATTTTTAATTGTCTATTTTCCATATATTTTTCTATTGTCTTTATCGATTTGTCAGTTTGTGTAAAAATAAACGAAAGTGCATATGGTGAAAAATCTGGTTTCCATTATAATTAGGCTGTCCTCAACATTTTGATTAAGAACTCAAACAGCTCTGTAAATCACCTGCTACTGCTGTCGACATTTGAATTCTACTGTATTGTTTCGTCTCCTCTCTTCTCATTCTTTATATTGTATTGTTGTAGACATTTGCGAAAGGCTGACCTTAAGCTCCTCTGCAGCTTTGCTTTCCTTTTTATGAATATCTTAGTGGGTGGCCCGCCACCTTCTCCGCGTGGACCTTCACGCCATCATTTCATCCCTTTAGGGGTTGAATATTCAAAAAAAAACTTTCAAAGTTCTTAAAAATGAATCTCTGTACCTAATTTCTAGTTACATTAGTTTAGGCAGTGCGTTTTGCCTCTTTTCGATTGCCTGGTCAATGTTAGGCCACGTTTAGACGGATTGTAATACTTGTAATATATCGTTTCTGGGTAGGTATACGATCACATAAATGATGAAAAAAAGGAAAAACAAAGATACTAGGTCAGTAGCTAAGTAATTAGGCTGACAGAATGATGAAACGGCTAGCTGTGTTCAAAAACGTTATGCGGAACGTAATGTGGAGGATTACTGCGATTTTAAAATGTCTAGCCGTAACGTAACACGGTGCATTCTACAATTCGGCTGCGACATAGAATGTATTTGCGCACTCACCACTAGGTGTACTTTATCCGTTATTTCATGTTGTTCGTTTCCTCAAGTACTACATATTAGTAGGAAAAACAGCGGTAGCGGCAATTCATAAAGTGTGATAAAAGGTGCTTGAGATATCAGTACTTGAAATACAGTAAATAATCGTAGTTGCTTAAAAAAAGGTCCGTTTCACAATAATTTCAAGTGCTAAAGGTAACTAATAAATAGTTAACCCTCCTAGGGTTAGCACAAAAATTAAGAAATAAGTTATAACTCTTATTTATTTATTTACGCGGGTTTATACTATTTGCCAAACCTTGGCCAATCAAGGATGTACGATTCAGGCTGTCTTATCACTATAAAGCGAGTGGAATCCAAGAGTGGCAGAGTGAAAAGATAAGTATCCGATCGAAACACTTTAATTGGCTTCTCGTCTGACTTCAATACCTAGTCTCTGAAAGGTAAAAAATAATCTATCTGTGGTCTGTTTATTCGCTTTTGAACTAACTTCCGACTGTATGATGGATTTCGAGGCGGTTATTTGATACCATAAATTATAGATCAATCAATCATATTAAACAGGTAACAACAGATGGTCATGAACTGGATTATGGTTGCTATGTTCTCCTTTGAGATCGTCTAGTGAAAAAAAGGAAGTGAAGGGAATGGCGATTCGTGAAACGGAGGCTGGATGCCAATCGCTCTGGAGCGCGGGCGTTGTTTCACGCGGTAATTACCACCGACAGACTTCAGTGTTCTGTTTGCCAGGAGTCCCGAGTCTCACTTAAGTACCTTTATTATTATTTTATCTTTATCTTCTTTTTTATTTGTTTGTGTTTGCATTGCATTGTGCCACTAAATAAATTATTTTTCTTTCTTTCAAAAGTAGCCCAGTTGTTTCGATCCTAAGCGGTCCTGAATTTAAAGCACTTGAGCGTATAAAATTGCATTACCTGTCGAAAATAGTTTTTTATACTACCTGCTCGTCAATGCCACATTATGTGTCATGTAAAGCTGTCCTAAAGTAAGTCATTATAGCCCTTTGGTCTAGCCGGGACATAATGTTGTACTGAATTTCATTAATCCCCAGGGATTAAAGTGATTTGAATTTGGAATGCAACCGTGTAGTCAAAAATGTTTAGGTGCAATGAGTTCTGAGTTCGAATGTCGTACTGGCCACTAACAAAATAGATGCCAGAGAAAGAAAAAAGGCGCCAACCGCTCAAATAGCTCCTGAGTCTTATGCTGATAAAATAAATGTACCAAAGATTGTAACTCATCTTTCCAATGTCTTCGCACAACTGTCATATGTTTCTAACATCACTTTTAATTTTTGATAAATACCTAATTTCTCATATTTAATTACCTACCTACCTATTTTCATTTGAAATAAATATTTAAGCACTTACTTTTTTCAGCCACTAATTTCGATTGCCTCGCAGAAAGTATAAAAAGTAGAGTATGCATCGCGGGCTTAAAAGTGTATTTGTCTTGGGCGGTCTTGAACCCCTCGTATTCAGGATTCTAACCTTAACTCCCTCGCTTCGCTCGGGAGTTAACCGTAGAATCCCTCATACTCGGGGTTCAATATCACGCCCGGGACATAATACACTTCTTTAAGCCCTTGTGGCATAATCTACTATGCTATGTTTTGCCTTTTCCATAAAACAATCCATTATTTGAAACAAAGTCATGTTTGATAACACTTATAACTCGAGAACTGCTAGACGGATTTTATTTATATTTAATTCGTTGGATTTGTCTCCGCCTGAAGTAGGAGATATATATTTTTACAAAAACCTTCCTAGGCTGTGTTGGTTGTCGACCTTTGTTTTTTTTATTGAACCCTAAGGGCGCTCTCGATTTAGGCCCAGACTCCACCAGAGCTGAGCGGAGATGTGCGGCGTCGAGCTGTGTTTTCAACAACCAATAGAATCACATCTCCACATCTCCATGTGTGAATAACGCAATTCCATTGGTTGTTGAAAACACAGCTCTACGCCGCACATCTCCGCTTAGCTCTGGTGGAGTCTGGGCCTTATCCTATCTCCTGTTGTTGAGCGTTCGCGGTACCGATGCCTCACTGTTGCCGCACCGTCTTTGTATGAAAAGAAACGACCGTCCGTGCGCCATACGACAAACGCACCGCTTTGGTACTGAAGCGGTCCGATACGATACGCATAAATTCAAAGCGCCCTAAGAGTCCAGTAGGATTTGATCGAATGACGTCTGTCGGGGTAGCTTCTCGTAGTATTGGAATAAAACTAAACGACCCAATTAAAACGACATGCTTACAATCCCATAACGTCTAATCCCTGCTTGAAAATAAAATTTTGAATAAGATATTTTTCCGGTGATTTCGTTTATACAATAAATTCAAAACTATTTAAAGATGGTAGAGGTATTTCCAGTTTTATTCCAGCGCGCAGCTAGATAAAAATAAAACAGTTACCACACAAAATCATTAGCTTCCATCGATATAAAAATTAATGGAACTTGCACATTAGTGTCGTTATTTTTTATTTCACAAAGTCTTAAGCGAGTTCAAGGCAAGAAAAATGGTTGCACTAACGAGTGTGTGGAGTGCATTTTCTTGTAACAGTTGCAGAAGATATTTTTGCTGCATAATATGTCTTGCTAGACTGATAGCACGCATTTAAAACACGTTACTATATTATTTTAATAATATAGGAGGGTTCATCAGATGAACTTTATTAAATGATACTTTTTACTGAATACAAAATGATTGATTTGTTCCGGAAGAGTATCTCTACTAAAATCACTTTTGTATGTTTCTTTAATACGAGTATCTCATGGATTCCTCCACCCACTTTACTGTCCATAATGCAGACCAAATATTTTCTTACGATCGACCATATTTTGAAAAACGAATTTATGTAATGTTTATGATTGCGAGGATTTCTATTTATTTATTTATTTATTAGGATCACCAACAACTAGTACATCATTGAAGTCAAATAAGCTTAAATCTAAATATTAAATGCTAAATGTACAGTCACTTACAGGTGAACACAGCATGAGTTTAATAATAAAATAAGGTGACAATAATAGCAATAATTAAAAGCTAATTTTTACTTTTTATATCTATATTGAGGCTTTTTTTTTGCTAAACAAATAATAAAAGCATTTTCTCTTTAATCATAATCTTTCTTAGCCCCGTAAATAATCCTAGATAATGAGACAAGTCTCGGCTACGAAGTCTTCATTATCCCTTTTTAATTATAAATTCCCTTTTTGTCATCTTCATCTGGTCGTACGATGATTAATTATAATGATAAATTAAATTCAAATAGTTCTTTACAGTGGCCCGTAAAACATTGACGGAATAAGGAAATTAAAACGGGATAGGTAAGTAGGTAGTAATGCGAATTGTTGCCGAAACGGGAAAAAATATTTTTAGAAAACTTTCCTTGTGTGTGGTTTGTAAATTGTGAAAGGCAAAAGTTATGTTTGAAGGGTTTTTACTCAACCACTTTGAAAGTTTTTTTTTCTACTATTATTAGGAACTGGGCAGTCATTTTATCATTATCTCACCTGGTGGTAAGCGAAGATGTGATCTACGGTGAAACATGACTGTCCAATAAATGCTTATTCTCTCTTCTTTTAAAGAGACCCAGATTGTTTTCATGTGGGAACACATGCGCGGGTAGCGCGTCCACTCCTTAGCTGTCCGCATTGTAGAAGTCTGCAAAACGCTTCGGATGGCTGGAATGTCAACAACGTAAGGGAGGAACTTGGAAGTACTCGTACGTAATAGTACTTCTATGGTGAAAAGTTGTTAGTTATGACAGATGTAAATAAGAGGCCGCGACAGCATTTGTCCATCTTTTAACTTTTACTCACTATATAACCTTCTTTAATAAGCTTACTGCTTTGGTTCCAAAACATTGGTTGTTTGGTTGTGATTTGGTTTCATTGACTACCGCACTCACCTTCTAACGTTACGCTTGTCGAGTGGCTCAGTGTACCACGCCACGATTGCCACTGCCACTGATCGCAATTCTTGCGTGGGCGTGGCCCTCCAGTGCGTGTAGAATCTTAACGGTTTCCTTACAAAAATAACCGTTCGTTTTCAGTTTTAGAATTAGAAACTCTATAAATGTCAACTAATATTACTTAGCACTCAGTTTATCAAGATGAAGAGTATAGCGACCAGCGACTCTCCGATAGTAAAATTCGTTATTTCAAAGAACATTTTATATCTTTGGTGACATCAACCGAGGCTCAGTTGAGGTGGTCGTGACTCAGTTGTGATATTGAAAATCGCCGTTGTAGAGCATAATGTCACAACATAACATATGGATCGGGAATGATCTACTTTCAATCATACAGTGTATGATTGAAAGTAGATCATGATTGATTGAAAATAGATTGAAGACATTAGGATGAATACTAAACCTCCCGTACAATCTAGATCTGCATATTTATGTAAAAAAAATGTGGGAGTACTAAAATTGACGAGCTTTTGTTACACTGTGTCATGTGATACTAGGTATCAAATTGGGCCATGTAGAGTTTTAGTTTTTCTCGATTTAGGTGAAATGTCGACACCAGCATCGGTCTAAAAAAATGACGAACTGCGTAGGCGAGTATCCCCGTGAAAAATGAGGGTACGGCAAAAACTGGGAGACCTCCAAACGCCCTTGTCCCAGAACTGATATTACATGACGTTTTTCTCGAACGCTCCGATAACAAGCTGCTGAATGACGGAACTTTCAACTAAATGAATGTAAAATACTTCTTCATATTTTTGCGGAACTTTTCAAGTTAATAGTTTCTCGAAATACCATTTTTGTCTATACTGACGTTTTACAGAAATGCTTTTAGCAGAGTATGGATTATTGACTAAACAAACTTCTGCTGGGTCAGAATTCCAACCACCTATACGGCAACTTGTGGCACCTCCGGCTACAGGGTCAAGTTCAGTTACCAAATTTTCTGGTCCATTTTATTTCATGATGAATCTGTTAGTTTTTTTCATTTTGTACTGTGATAAGTTTATATCCTCTTTCTAAAAAATATTAAATAATTTGTTTGTTTGTTTGTTGAGTTGCTTGCCAGGTCTTTCCATTAGAAACAATCTTTCGAAACCGGTGCGTTTGATGTATCGGATTAATATATTATGTTTATTGTGTAGTTAAAAATAAGGTTCTATAATCTTTTACAATCATAATAAGCTCCACAGTGCTCTTAAGTATTAGGTCAATAACTGAAGTGTTAGAAAATACTGCTCAGTTTCTTCTCTGAACAGAAACAACTGTCCGAGACCGATAGAGTCACATTTATCAAACGTAACCGCGAATAATGCCAGACAAACGCAGCAAACCCTCTTTCAACAAATACAGACTAGTCATCGCTTCAATTTGGTGAGAGTCTCAACATCACTCGTGCGGTTAGGTGGTAATAGGGTTTGGTGATCACAAACTCGTCCATGCCCGACCTAAGATTGATCCCGGACGCTCTACTTTGGCACACAAAGTAACCTAAAACGAATACATTATTCTGTAGGAAAAACAAAAAGAAAGGACCTCGTCAATTAAAAGCTGTATTGTTTACCACTTGCGTTAAAACAAAAAGGCAATTAAAAAGGAGCTTAACAAGAACAGCGGAGGTGAAGAATATTAAAATTCCTCCAACGATCCTGCGGCTTCGTGGTCCGATTCGTGGCCTTCGTTCTCTTTTGTTCCTCATTTATAAAATCCTGGTGACGTTTTAGTATTATAAAACTGGATTCTATTACGTTTACGCTTTCAAACTCTCATTTTCTAACTGTAAATGTATTACTTCTTCAGCTTCAAACCTATCAAATAAGTGTAAACAAAATTAATTTTATTTGAACGTGTTTTTCGAAGATCTCACATCCAAAACATACATAAAACGTTTCTTTTTCATTTCTATATAATGTTAAGATTTCGAAATATACCCAAAAAATAATAATAAGTCTTTTAAGGCTTTAAGGGAATACTTGTATAAACAACCTCCCCATTGTGCCACCAACAAACAACACCCTTGTCACTGTTCTGCTGCTACGCAATTCATTGAGCCGCGCCGGACGCCGTTGTTCACTGCGTAAAACGATATTTTAAAGTTAATTTGACAGTAAGTCCATATTTTAACTCTCAAAAGCACGTACCGACAGCGTCAGAATATGGTGCTAGAAAACTCGAAGATTGACGAACGCAATTTTACTTATATCAGACACAGAATAAAAATAGAAATCGTCTCACAATATCGACTATCGCTTAATATCGCCAGCTGTATGATGGATGTCATTTATTGCCGCATTGCACAGATATTTGGTAGATGCCTACGCGGTGAACAGCTCTTGCTAATTTATCAATGATTCGCAGGACGCAATTAATAATGAATATTAATAAATAAATTCCTTGGACTTTATCCCACACAGCGCCGTGTAGCCCAAAGTGAGCTAATTTAAGCCTGTATCTATGGGATACTAGACAACGGATAAACATCTATAATATAAAAATGAATCGCAAAATGTGTTGGTAAGCGCATAACTCAACAACGCCTGGACCAATTTGGCCAAATCTTTTTTTAAAATGTTCGTTGAAGTTCAAGGATGGTTTTTACGGCAAAATAAGAATTACAAACAGTGGTCCACGCGGACGAAGTCGCGGGCAAAAGCTAGTACTTAAATATTTTTTCTTTTGTAAATACATACTTATTATACGGAAGCACTCAGGCCGATACAAACATGTTCATGCACACAAATGTTTGTACTGTGCGGGGATCGAACCCGCGACCTTTGGTATAGTAGCCGACTTCTCAACAGTTACACCAAATCGGTCGTCAATAATGACTTCAGTTTCGTAACCCTATGTTTATTATTTTTTGTCGAATCCCACCGAACAGACTACAAGTAGGGACGTGAGGTCCATTACATAAAAAATATTACCACAGATAACAGAAGGGTTGAGATGAAAAAAGTTTCAGCTGTGACAAAGTCTCCCTTCGGCTAAAGTCGGCGGACGAGGACGTAAAACTTCCTATCTAGGTTAGAACAAAACAAGGCCACATGTGCATTTTAATACTTCTGAAGTGAAGAGGAATATAACGATGTTGTACTTTCATATCTAGTGATTATTAACAGCTGATGACCGCGTGTTTGTGCGAGCGGCTTGGTTTGTTAACCTGTGAAGCATATGAAGTAAAGTGCGAGTAACGCCCTAGTCCCCCTAAAGTTTGAGTAACAACCCACCCCACTGTCCGGTAAAGCTGCAAAAGACACAGCTAACTAGTTTCTACAAAAAGAAACAAAATGACGCGTGTATCTTCGTATTGTCAGCTTCGATGCTCCAAAAGGTAGACCCAATTTTATTTCTTTGCTCGAATGGGTGATTTTATAAGGAGTGTTAAAAACACTAGTTACCCCTTTGTTTTGATAAAATTACAGCATTGTCCAGGAAATAAAGGGGGGGGGGAGGTGTTAATAGTTAATAAGTCACTATGATAATATTGTGTGGTTCCACATCAAATATGCTACGAGAACATCGTAGCATTACTACGTTGCTACGGAAGGTGCTGGCCCCATTAGCAAGCTTTCATAAAATGATAACTAACATAATTATCAGATCACAAAAGTACAAGTACACTATAATTGTGATTTTTCTTACCACTTCATTTCCATGTTTGAGTAATTTAAGAGCTCGAGAGCAAAAAGAACCACATGGGTTAAAATCTAGAGCTTTTCATCATTGGGCCATGACGCCCACATACGACGTGTGTAACGTGTGTTATTAGTTGATTGAACCCCTTAGTATTAACTTTTTAATACTTCTAATATCATAAATGCGAAAGTATGTATGTGTGGATGGATGTGCCGTGTTGCACTTTCAGGTTAAAACTACTGGATGGATTTTCGTGAAATTTTACAATAATAAATAGGACTGAGCTGAATAGGACTAAGGCTATCATTTATAAACATATATTATTATTCTTTATATACTACCTGCTCGTCAATGGCACATTATATGTCATGCAAACCTTTCCTAAAGTTAGTCATTATAGCCCCACGGTCTAGCCGGGACATAATGTTGTACTGGATTTCATTATTGCTCTAGGGCATAAATTGATTTAAATTTGGAATGCAAACGTGTAGTCAAAAATGTTAGGTGTAATGTGATTTTTCATATTTCATTATTTTAACTTGAAATAAATATTCAAGTACTTTATTTTTTTCAGTCATTGGTTCAGTCAGTAGAGTGCGCATCGCGGGCTTTAAGGTTTATTTGTCTTGGGCGATCTTGAACCCCTCGTACTAAGGATTCTAGCCTTAAGTACCTCGCTCCGCTCGAGAGTTAACCGTAGAATGCCTCGTCCTCGGGGTTCAACATAGCGCCCGGGACATAATACACTTCTTTAAGCCCTTGTTGCATTATCTACTATTTTTAAACTCAGTCCACTCGGATGAAGTCGCGGGCGGCCGCTAGTAATTTATAAATATTTGTTCGAAGGATCATTTTAACTTAAAAAATACTTCCGGACAACAAAAAGAAGGCACCACTAGTCCCGTACAAATCCGACATAGTCCGTTGCAATAACAACAGTGAAACATTGCGACAGAGTCAGTTCCTGACAAGTCTATGCTAATTGATGCTCGTATACTCGTATACTCGTACTGTCGGCGCCCTCAGCACTCATACTGCTCGGATGTCTGTAATAGCCCATTAAATACACGCCTAGGCATCGCTATTATGAGAGTTTATGAACACAGATAAGCTTTTGAGCTTGAAAAGTGACTTACATCTACAACCAATGATATTATAATAAAAATGTGGCACACGAAATCAGAACTTCGAACACCTGAGCAAAGCATTGAAAGTTTGAGATGACACTGCGCAACATGTATCTGTCTCTTTTACGCTCTAGTAAATTATCATACTATCTTCTTCGGTCAAATTATAGGTTCGTACGCCAGGAGACAATTTTCGACTTCGCATCAATACTGACATAACGTCCCACTATCTGCCTCTTTTGAATATTATTATTAATCGAGGTTTCCAAATATGAGAGCGTAGTGGATCAGATGGTTCAACATGATTTGAGTTGGTTCAGAACCCGATGATCCCGAGATCAAATCTGGCCGCAACAAACCTACTTTTTGTTCATTGTATAATTTGCGGCTAATTCTCCGGTGAAGGAAAACCCAAGCAACCCGGATAACGCGGTAGGCTGGCCGCTTTCCACGTTTGGTTAAAATTCCTTCGGCAAAAAGTGGGCTTCTGAAGGTGACGTTCACAATGCCGGGAAAAATCAGTGTGCCTCTGGCTAACCCATATGATCGTGAAATTTTATGTTATGTCATATATGGATAGATGGATGTTATCACAGGAATGACTACTGCAGATGAGAGGTTGTATTCGGCTTGCTTCATCGTCAACAAACTCATGACTCCGCTGCACAGACTGCCCAGAGTGCCATGGTTGTACGCTTTAGTTAGGCGTAGGTTACTTATTCTACCGAATGATATAGATCTTAATCTATATCAGGCTAAAGATAGGAAAACCAGAAAAAGGCATTCGGTCTTGGCATAAGGCGGGACTCAAACCCGCGTCTTTCGCAAAGCGCGACTGCACTACCAATTATGCTACCGAGACCATTAACAGACCGGACGAATTTCTCTGGTATATTATACCTGGCAGCCAGGTTGGTTTCACCAATGTTTAGGCATTACCTAATACCTTAAACAGACCTTAATTTATATCAGGCTATCCTTAAAACGCAGGTTTGAATCCCGACTGATACCAGCACCTATTGTTTGTTCTGTTTAAAAAAACACCACTGTTAACCATGTTAACAGAAATAATATCAAAAAAAATCAAGTACGAATAAATAAGATTATGTATTCCAATGGCCGCTTATTTAGTAAATGATTATTAAAGCACTCAAAACTGGCTGCATTTGCACTGGAATGAGTAATTAACCCCACGCGCTGGCCAACCACAAATCAGGATTCTCGTAAATGTCAGTTGCGCTGACATTTCAGCTGGCACTAATATTGCAACTGTCACGCATGTTAGTACATCAGAGAATGACGACATAGGACCTAAAGTATTCGTAAACAAAAACGGATATGAGGTTTTTTATTTGCATAACTATGCAATTTTACGTCAAATTCCTAATAAACTCTGAAGAGGAATTGCTTTAATTTTAACAATTTTAATGATGATGATGACTTATTTATAAAGGCTTGCTATGCGTAAACAAATACACGCTTTAGGTTGTTAGTCGGCACAACCTACTTACTAGTGATTATTAGATAACGTGAATCCAACAAAATTAAGGTATTTAAAATAAGGTGGATACCATCTATCCATCTCCTTCTACCACTATCCACCATCTTCGAAGCGGAAGGACGGTGCAGTTCGCGTCTCTTGATTAACATACAGCAGGAATGACACAATAATTGTTCGTAGTTAAATGGCATGTCATCGTGAATAGTAATCTTGAGGTCGATTAGTTAAAAAAACCTTGGTTTAAGACAACTTTACATTAACTGTTTATGTGAGAGGGTACGCGATGCAATACTAACCGCAATCAACGACAAACCGCTCATTATTAAAATAATTCGAGAATGCGAATAATAATATTAATCTCATCAAAATGAATTCCGTTTTTCACTGCGAGTAGCATCGCCAGTGCTCTGCGTGCAATTATTCGACGATCAGTTTTTGCCTTTTTGGTTGTTCTTGAGCGACAAAGGATGTCTCCAGATTAAAACTAGTTTATATTTTTTTCAGACCTTATAGATCAGTTTTTATCTGGAGGCTCAATTGAGCCCCCATCAAACCTAGCGAGCGCTCACACAGCCATCCTTTTCTCGAAGCCTTCAAGGGCACTTTCGACCCCGACTTGCTATGACAATTTTTTTGGGAACTTTGGTCGCCAAATAAATAGAACTAATGAATAAACTAACATGATATTCTTCACTATCATTCAAGTCAGATAACAATTGCGAAGACCCTCATTTGTCGTGGAGTTACGATAATTAGTTGTCTAATTACACCGAAGGGCGCTGGAGACATAACGACCCAGTGGCTACAAATAGATCTATCTAATATTTATCAGAATTTGGTGGAATAAGCCTTGGTGAAATAGCCCTTGAATTTATTATCACCATCATCATCATATCAGCCGAACGACGCCCACTGCTGGGCGTAGGCGTCCCCCAAACATTTCCACAACGATCGGTCCTGCGCTGTCCGCATCCAGCGGCTTCCCGCGACCTTGACCAGATCGTTGGTCCACCTTGCCGTCCTGAATTTATTAGTATACAAGGAAACAAAATTAGCCGGTCATTCTGAACTCTCATTCATGTTATTTTGCCGGTCTTATATTCTTTGTTGCTTAAAAGATAAAC
This sequence comes from Udea ferrugalis, assembly GCA_950022985.1. Classification (NCBI taxonomy): domain Eukaryota; kingdom Metazoa; phylum Arthropoda; class Insecta; order Lepidoptera; family Crambidae; genus Udea; species Udea ferrugalis. The sequence goes on from OX465520.1 coordinate 5,526,008, forward strand.
ACGATCGATTTCAATGTGAAACAGAGATATTGTTTTTTAGATTGAAATTACAGAACAAACCATCTCACCGCAGATTCTGTCCTTAAGTTAAAACTCTAAACCCAAGTGGATTCGCAGAGGGCTGAATTGTGGTTGACAGTGCCTACATATATTTTTGGCCAAAGTAAACTGCCTGCTACCTAATTACTCTCCTTAAGTGCTACTCTTAAGTAATTGAGTTTGTTCCTGGAATTAGGGCGCAGGGTGAGTCTCAAGTATCAGAAAGCGTTTTTATATCATATTCATACGTTTTCAACAATGGCACGTGCACAGGACAATTATATTGGGTAATCATAACCAAGGAAATGGAACGCATATCTTTGACGGTGAATACTTTGGAGCTAGCACCTCTAGCTCTGATGGCGGAGGGGAAATACTTGAAACCTATAGATATTGTAAGTGTTCTGAGAAGGTATAAAATGGGGGAAAACTGAAAATGACAGTTTTTTATGATAGACTTCATTTTGATCTCTCAGAAGCTTTCGACCTTATGCTGGATAAAAAGAAAACACAGGGTTGCCCATAAATGCTTGTGATTGATGAATGTAAATGTGTGTATGTAATTTGTATACCTATGCTTCAATCCGCGGGAAAGAACAAACTGGGAATATGATACCCTGTACATTAGAGTGCTACAGGGAAGCGTATTGAACACAGTCGTATATTTGTTTCCATAAAATAATGTGTAAGTTGGACGGAAATAGTACAGATAATAACAAAATCACTGCACGCAACTTCTTGCGTCTTCTTGAGGGCTGAATTGTGGCTGACAGTGCCTACATATATTTTTGGCCAAAGTAAACTGCCTGCTACCTAATTACTCTCCTTAAGTGCTACTCTTAATCCTTCGATTAGGGGCAATATATGGTATTCGTCTTGATGATATCATGTACCGCTACCATGTCTTGATAATTAAAAAATATGTCGAATCACTACAAAGTATAAAACAAAGTCGCTTTCTCTGTCCCTATGTCTCTTTGTATGCTTGAATCTTTGAAACTACGCAACGGATTTTGATGCGGTTTTTTTTAATAGATAGAGTGATTCAAGAGAAAGGTTTTTATGTATAATGACATCCTATTGCACCCGTGCGAAGCGGGGGCGGGTCGCTTGTGATATATAAATTACACAACATCACGATACGAAGTTCTATAGTTTCTGTTCCAGATCAAATATTATTTTTTTAAAATTATCAAAGCACTTGGTCAGCAGCCTTCATTATAGATGGCCTAACTATCTGTGACCGACAGTGGCTGACTGTACTACTGTACATGACAAAGCAATCCCGAACAGATAATAGTTTATTGATGTTCGGCAGACATCATCAAGGCTCCGATATTGCCGCGATAAATGACGCCATATCGCGCCCGAGGCATATTAATCAAACCTGAACTGATTAGCTGCAACCGGATTTAAGGGTCTAGATAACCACATACGAATATAGACCTTATACCTAAGGTGTTAAGATTCATAGGTCTGACTAGGATTACATGTGTTAATAGCGTGGCAGGGTATTGAATTCTATGTTATCACCTAGATCAGTGTTTTGATTTGGGCATTTAACATGATTGTTCAGTAGTTTACAAGTGGTATCTGAAAGCTTTTCCGAAAAGGTAATAATCAAAATTTGCCGGCATTGCACAGGCCGGCTTATAGCTATACGGCGTATTCCCCCACTATGGACGAAGAGAGGGAGTAGTAGGGTTTTTAGTCGGTAGAGCCACTGGGTAGAGCATGCTCCCCGTGGAGAGCCCGACATAACCAGTCCAACCCCCCGGTTGGCGGGTATGCGTAAGTGCATTTCCCCTAATCAAAAAATAATAAAAAAAAAAAAAAAACAAAAAAAAAAAAAAGGGATAGAGTAAAATGTAGTCTGTTTTTTAGATTTTATTAAGAAAAAGGATAGCAAGGTTTCACAACTTGTTTGCTTTCTAAATCCAATATTTATATTTAGAAATTGCGATAAAGCATTATGCGTATTATAAACGAGCCTGTATTCCAGGAAGAAACTTTAGATCTTTCATCTATCGATCTATTAAGTATGTTTTCAAATCGTGTGAAAACTATTAAGTAATACTATATACGCGTAACAAATAAAGTTAAAGTTTTGTTATAATGTTTGCACGTCTCTATATGTAGATAAAATATGTGTTCTAGATTTTTTTTGTAACACCCTGTAATCCACCATATTTTTGCAAATAAATTAATTCTAATTCTAATTCTAAAAGGGCACAGTCAAAATAAAACAACGTTATCTTATACATCATTTATCCCAAGGTCAATTTATCACTATTTATGATAATAGTACATTCTAATACACAGAATGTCAACCTCGTATCAGATTAGCTTCCTAAATAACTACCTGTTGTGCGTTTTATAATCAGACTTTTTCTAAGCTTTATAGTTCGTACCTTACCTTACATATCTTTTCAATTCGTACGTTTTCAAATTTCTAACTGTTAAGTAATAAGAATTAAAACGTCTTGGAGCAGTGGTTCAACACGCTGGCTTTGAAACTATGTGAGCCTGAGCCAGTCTGGCTGCAGTACGTACTTTGTGTTCAGTATGAATCAGTATACCTTCGTAGTTTAGATATTAAGCGAAAGCTCTTAAAATAATCGGCATTAGATACACCTTAAAACCACACCACACAGTCAGCTAGTCTTTAATGTCGTCGTTGTTCTTAGTAAATAAACTGTCCCGCCTCGTGCCTGTGGTAGAGTCACTATATGTATGTGTATTGTATTTGTATACTATATTACAAATACAATTCTACCAACTACTAAATAATAGTAACAAAATGTTCAATTACTTTTCATAAACACTTGCAAAAGTTTACGTGAAAGAAATGCCTTTGAGTTTGTCCGTCTACACAATACACATAGCGATATTTCTTTTTCTAGTCCTATGCCAAAGCTCACTAATTTTATAAAGTAACCAACGAACGTTCGACTATTAATTAAATTAAGTAAATACAAAGCTTATTCATGCTCCGTTTATTGCACAACGTACTCGATAAATTCCTATCCTATCTATTTGTGGAATTCATTCACATTTAACATCGAGAATGTTTACATAGGTCGACTACATTATTTATACGAGTGATAAATAGCACAAATACGTTTTTACACATAAAATACCTTAAAATTGTTTAACAACTTCACTGCCGAGAAAAACGTTAGAATACAACTCTTGAGTAACTTACAAGTTACTTACAGTTAGACTCGTTGACCAGTGAAGAAGTTACTTATTATTACACTTTACTACTTAATAGTTAGAACGATATCCAGGGACGGTTGTTTGGTTAAGAGGTGCGTCTTCCTTTCTAGACTTCTTCCGGCAGCAGCAAAAGCAGAAAATGTAGATTGTAACTATAATGCCAAGTAGTATCGGCATCCAGATGTACACAGGTACTCCACTCGGTCTCATCGTCTCAGCATACTGTTCCAACAGAGAGCACGGCACCGTATGCCGCTCCTTATTCACCGTCAGGTTGTGCCAGATCACGCACTCTTGACCTCGCGTCACTTCCAACGTAGACTCATTAGACGCCAGAAAAGGCTTCACATTTATATGCGATACTAAAATATCGAACGAGTTAGACTTATCTTCCTCAGTCGTATCATTCTTAGTTTGCGACAAAACCTCCATTTTAGAACGAGTGGAATTACTGGATCCTTCCATGAAAGACGACATCATGAAACACGGGAACTTGGTCTCTTCAAAATGGTATCGATCGATAATTTGAAGCGAACACTGCTCTTTCATGTGAGGAGTGTAAACATTCGAGTCGTGATTCGTTCCACAGCATCTACCCAAGTTGTACAGCGCAAGTCCTGTGAGTAGATCGCCGTATCTGCTGCCTGACTCCCGGTAGGTGTACACATAGGTTGGTGGTGGGCCGTGGTAGACGGGGTAGACTGCTGGATTGGCACAGTGTCGGCACATGTAGGTGATGTGGTTAGGCGGATGGTACGAGTAGTGTGCATGGCGTGCGCTGACGTGATGATGCGGGGTGTATGAAGTGAAGCGTCCGTGAGGTCCACCACTGATTTTAGCGCGGATTAGTGTACTTGTTAGTGCGAAATAGAGAGTAATGTATTGGTGAAAGGAAGACATAATGCGTGCAGCGGGCGGGGCCCGGCGGTCGACTGCCGCCAGTTGGCAGGGATAAGTCGCCTGGCGCCTGCATCAGACTCGACGGCGCCAGGCCGACGCCTGAACCCGCCCCGAACATTAATAAGGGGCGAGTCAAAATATTCTATGCGTTTTATTATCTATACTTATGGAGGAGATGGATTGGCTTGATTTTGACATCTTGAAATACAGAATTCAAGTAAACAAAGAAGGTAAGTATTTAGTTCAAAACAGCTAACAATAAGTATTTTCCAATTGAAGTTTTTGCTCAAAACAACGAATGAAGGCTTCATTTGGCAAGCGTATAACATTCGTAACAATGACTTGTTTTAAATAAAGGGGGTCCTAAAAACTACTTCTAGGTATCGTATATTTCAAAATATTCGTTCTTTTTTTAATCATTATCAACAGATGCGCGTACATTGTGATTCCCAATATCTGACAGTTAACACGTTAGTGACCTTAGACCCGTTTTCCGTTTTTTTAATTAGGATGGAACCAGACATCGAAATATGTAAGGTTAGTAATTATATAAACACACAACTCCACCCATTACTGCTTCGTGCTGCATTTGCAGGCTCTTATAGTTCCCCCTCATGGGTTCTCGCCTCGGCGTGGCGAGGGGGCCTAGTACCGGTGGTAGGGGCACCACCGGGAAGCGAAGAGAACCCAGGCGTGGCAGCGTGGTGGACTGGACACCCACCCGCTGCGGCCCGTAAGGGCGGCGTGGGGCTGCGGGGCCAGTGGGGCCTGCAGGCGCCTTGAGGCGCGTGGTTGGGGCCGCGGCGCACAACCGGTTGGCGGGGGCCAGTGATCCGAGGCTGATCCCCCCTGTGCGTCGCGGCCCGGCGAGGCCGTACCGTCGGTTACGGCAGCGGAGCCGCCCTTTGGGTGGCTCGTGGTTGCGGGCCCAGTAGGGTCGCTGCGGCCCGTAAGGGCGACGCGGGGATGCGGGGCCAGTGGGGCCTGCAGGCGCCTTGAGGCGCGTGGTTGGGGCCGCGGCGCACAACCGGTTGGTGGGGGCCAGTAACCCGAGGCTGATCCCCCCTGTGCGTCGCGGCCCGGCGGGGCCGTACCGAAGGTTACGGCAGCGGAGCCGCCCTTTGGGTGGCTCGTGGTTGCGGGCCCAGTAGGGCCTGCGTACGGTGGCCAGCTAGCGCGTGGTACGGGGGTGCCGCCGCCAGCATTGCACGGGTTTCACCGCTGCCTGGGTAGGGACGGCTTGACATCCTCGGCTGTCCCTTCTGGCCTCCCCTCACGCGGGGGGGGTCGCTTCCGGCCCGCCGTGCAGGCGGGCTCCGTCCGGGGGAACGCGTAACAGGCAGGCGCTATTCACCGTGTTCCCCCACTAACGGACGATTAGAGGGAGTAGTAGGGGTTTTAGTCGGTAGGGCCACTGGTATACCATCTGTCCAGTGGTGAGTCCGACATAACCCGTCCGTCCCCCGGTGGACGGGTATGCGTAAGGCATTTCCCCTACTTAAAAAAAAAAAAAAAAAAAAAGGCTCTTATAGTTTTTATTACTTATTCATTTATTCTTTGTTGCAAAAAATTTAAGAAAAAGTACAATTGCAACAAGTGCAACTCATTGTTTTTAAACTGTTTTTTTTTCATTTAATATCTCCAAAGGATGGTTTTGGCTGAAAATCAGTTCTGATGTCCGTTTTCTCTGATAGTAGATAAGTGATGATGTGGTCAACGTTGATACATGTCTGCCTATTCACGCTTTGCCTGTCTTTCTGTAGCACGACCAATTCAGCGAGTACTCACGCTCGACCAATCTAAAGCAGTATAAAACTATCATACTCAGTCATAAGTCGGTATCTTATTTGCGTTGATACTGACGTCATTTCAGAGTATGACTGTTTAAATATCGCGCCGAGGGGTTGTGGTCACTAGTTTAATCTTATTCTGAAGCTCGTAAAGGAGGTTTCAAGTTCCCTCTCGGGTAAGCATTGTTTAAGTCCGCCGTAACTTGTTGCTACGAAACAGTAATTGCACCCTTTTTCTAGAGATAAGTCGAAGTATTTTCTTTTACGGTTTTTGTAGTACCTACTTTTTTAACAAGGTCCATATAAAGTAGGTACATACCTAATATACTAAGGTAATCAATTAAGTAAGTTGTTAATAATCATAAAAACAACTGGTTAAATTTAATAAATGAAAAAAAAAACTACTACAAGTAAAGAATAATGTGAGTAATGTGTTCCTCCTTATTTGTCGTATTTTAAATGTTAGTGTGTCTCTCTTGGACGTTTTCTTAACTGTTCATCTTGAATTTTCAGCTGTTCATTTGTAGGAAAAATGGTTCCTTATTTATAAATATTTTTCACATACTTATGTATGCAAATGTTTTATGCTGCGAAGAAGTCGCTATTAGCGATAAGGCATGGTTTAAAAAGTAACTCTACTAGGTACAAAGACACATTACAGCTTGTTGTGCTATTATATTCAGCCCAAACAATCAATTTCATAATTCCATTGTCTTTCGGAACATTTAATTCAGAAATTGACCACATGAGATCACTCATATGACAAGCTCTCAAGTGGTCCGAAGTCGATAGTATTTGAACTTTCGCCGCTTTTCTGCGACATTTTATGTGACAAACGATATTGGATGTCAGCGAAGCCACGGCTGTCTTTACGGCAATAAAGCTCCCGATATTACTTTTACACCGAAGCGAAGCTGCGGAGTAGGCGGCGTTTTGTCGACACGTTATTATGGTCAGAGGAGATACTACGTGCTACTTACACGTTAGAGTAACAAGTGCGTGAAGTGGCTTATTTTGCACTAGCGACCCGCCCCCGCTTCGCACGGGTGCAATAGGATGTCATTTATACATAAACCTTCCTCTTGAATCACTCTATTTATTAAAAAAACATACAAATTTAAGCATACAAAGGGACATAGGGACAGAGAAAGCGACTTTGTTTTTTTTATACTATGTAGTGATGATCACGCACCACAAGGTTTGTTTTCTACTTCTACTAGCGGCCGCCCGCGCCTTCGTCCGCGTGGATGAAAGTGTATTTTTTTTAAATTGCAGCTTTTGTCCTCATCTGATGTATGAGCAATATTATTGTAAAGTTTCATTGAAATCCATCCAGCAGTTTTTACGTGAAAAAGCAGCACGGCACATCCACACATACAAACTTTCGCATTTATAATATTAGGAGGAAATAGGGTGAAAAACGTAGGATGAAATATGAATACAATTGTCAGATTGAATGCCTAGAAGCATTCTATACTATTCAACCGCAAACCCCCTCAACTTACTATCTCATATTCTACTTTCCCTGATAAATAACTCACAACTGGCATCATTGTAAACGCTTAATGTCTAGTCTCGACTCTTCATTCTTACAAACGATAATAATGAGTTTACTTTACAGTTGGTCTTTGAGTTGTTTCACATATTTATTGAGTGTGTGAACAAAATACAGTAAATCTAGTGTTTTCTTGCTAAGTATTTAATTCTTATTAAAAATGGTAATCTCTGCTGCCAAAAATCTTGCAACCTCATCCTTATTACAATAGTTAAATGATGATGAACTGGGTGTTATAGCGATAAGTGACATTCATCTGTTTTGATAGGAGCAAATCTACATTTATCCTTCTGTCTATTTAGCGAGTATCAGCACCAGCCTGTTTACCTGGCACCGCTGACAATGCGCCCACGCAACGCTGCTTCCTGTCAGATACCGAGATGGACCATTTCCTGAGCATTGTCGACGATCCTTGGGCAAGAGCACATTCGCGCCTAGATTGGAGTTAAACTCGCATTATGGCTTTACACTATTCTATTCGGGAGGAAGTGCTCGAGTTGCCGCATGGTGATGTAGTAGCTTTGTGACAATCATTGTACATACTTATACTTCTGTTTTTGCCTTAGATTGTCAGACGGAACCTCCGGGCACAGTAAAGGAATATAACAGTATTGTGTCTTCGACCAAGCGGACGGAACGCAAGTTATACCTACGCGCCCCGGTTACGAGGGTGATACGATGGCTGTCAGTCGCGAATGCGCCGCGCGCCGTGCAGTGTCGGACGGTCAGTTTTGTGTGTTTTGCACCATTTTGTGAACATAATATTGTAAATGTACTATGGCAGGGCAAGATATTTTCTTTTATTGTGCTGTTGTTGGTTGTTTAAATTCATCAGTAACGCACCCAGAGATATCATTCTTTACATTACGTACGAGTAAGCTTAAAATGTTTTGTTACGTACCTAGGTACATAATAGCACGTAATTTGTTACAATATTTTTAAAGACGCTTGTATTTCGCTTTATCCTCCGAGTAATACTCCTAGATTATTGAATAAATGAGTTGACAGGGTGAAGGATAGTGACAGACAAGTGAAATAGGTGGTTCAGCGGTAGATAGAATAGGTAGGTTGGATAAGTAAGTAATTAGTAAAGTACGCTTGCATTAAAATTCGCGGGTTTACGGTTTAACTTCACCACACCGGGTGAATGACCTTAGGTCGGAAATCCTTGGCGCGCACGACGTGTCAATTGGTAGTGAAATTATGGACCTACATACTTACTCTTCAAGTAAGTGATTTGCTAACGCAATAGTTTTATAGCTAGTTATAGCTAGTCCACCGCAAAATTTGGTTCATTGTAGGTATTAAGATAGGAGGTCTTTCAAAAAATTTACGCTCTAATTGATTTTACTTCCTATTAATATTGTAAATGCGAAAAATTGTGAGGATGTATGTATGATCCTTTTTTCACATCAACACATCCTTTTTCATTCACATACTAATTACATTTATTTAAATAGAAATACAATATTTACCATCACAAAAAACAATTTCAAAACAAGATTGAAACAGGTAGGTATCCGGATGTTTTAAAATACTACAGGCGGCAGCCCTATCGCGTAGCGACGAACCGCGCGGCTGTAGGCACTTATCTCAAGGACGGGGCCGAGTCATATTACTGTTATATTTCTTTACCGTGCTCCGGGTATCAAGCAAAATGAGCCAAAATATCAAGCAGATGATCACCCCAAAACTAACGGCTAGCTAGTTAACGGGATGGGCTGGACTTCTTTCAATGGTCATGAGATATTGGTATACCTAATTTTAATTAGTTTGAGAGGTTCGATAAGAATAAATTTCTTATAACTATGTTTAACCCGACGCAATCTATACTTTCATCACTGAACTCTATAAAAATATGTAACCTGTATGTAGATTACTAGTAATTTAAAAGGTTATGGTGACGAATAAACGAATTTTGATCTTTGATGTGCTAGAGTTCGAATTTAGTAACAGACGCGGCGCCGCGTTGTTTCAAAATACAAGTACGTGCTTATTTACACTGTATTGATTACTGACTCCGCTCTCACTTAAATTTTATTACCACAATCTCATGAAGTGTTGTTAAGCCCTTAAGTGCTCAATTAAGTATGATGCTGTCTGGTATTGATCGAGTTTTCATTTCGTAGTGGCAAACAAAGACCAATAGAAAGGGTCCTAATGATGAAGCGATCAAATTCGCCCCACCCTTGAGTCCACTATCCACGATGTCTTACATGCTTCTGACGGAGGCAGATGGCGACTAACAATTCGCAACAAAGATTAAGATGATCAAGAGACTTAGCATTGAGGAGACCAACGCAATTCTAACAAAGCAGGCCAGTCTAACTCATTGCTGCCGTTTATGGTCATTCTAACTGATTGTTACCGTATACCGCAGTTGGCGTGTGTCAATACGCGATACGTACAGTGATTTTTAGGTAAAGAGTGGACAGGCCACCTTTGCTCGTGTCGCCCAATCTCAGAGCACATCTCTTCGATCAGGTTAAATTGTGGTCAAGAGCAAATCTATAAATATCTAAAAAACACAATCAAAGAACTTACCATTATTGGAAATATCTGGAAACAAAAATGTCACTATAGTGAAATTTTTTACCAGCTAGCAAGTACTAACTATATACCTTCTTATATTTTAAACTTATGGAGTCCTCAGTCTGACACCCACTCGATCGTTTTTCATTATTTCCACTCACGTACTGACTATGTAATTAGCTGTATTTCAATCAAGCCGAAACTTGGTCCAGAGGGCTTATAGAGATAATTACGAACCTCGGTGATGATTTAGTAGGTACTTACTATTAATTCAGTTGCATTTCTCCAGCGACCATTTAATAACGTACAAAGGAGCTCACATCAACCTTTACAGAACCGTTGCAAAATGGTTCTTATGTCAGCGGCATAAGGTGCCCCTATGTAAAGGTTGATGTGAGCGCCTCTGTATAAGTAATAACATACGGGAGGGGCGTAGCTTAGTGGTAAGCTCCCTAGTTCGAAACCCTTGTGGTCCGAGTACATATTTGGCCGGAACACTACTTTGTTTTGGGTTTTTGCCACTTTTGTACTGGTTTAGACGTTAGTTTATTACATGTTGTTTTGAAAAAACTAAAATTACAGTTGTGCTTTTCAATTGGCAACACAGCTAGGAACAACGTGGATGCAAAAAAGGTCACGCACGGTTCTAATTCTTGCACAATCATTTTGTCTACATTTCAGAATGGAAAGGAGCAAAGCGATTCTCGAACAAAGTAATCCGCTCAGAGAGTTCAGTAATTGAAGTAAGTGGTATCATGACAGGCTGATTGAAATTAAATTGCTCTTTGCTAAGGTAGAGTGTGATGTCGTCAAAAATAATATTTCCCTTGTAAATAAAACCTTTCAGTATAAATTTCATAGGTACCCTTCGATAGGAGATATATAAACGCACGAACATGTAGAATACGTACATTATCTTATTTCCAGATCCATTATCAATCGTGGTGTTCCGGCATAGACATCTAGATTTATCGTTTTAAACTAACTACGGTAAACCAAACATTCTGAGTAAAGAGAGGAGAATTTCTGAATGCAGTAGAATACTGTTTATTTGATGAAAACATGGTCCAATAAATAATCTTACAATCAAGTATGATTTATGAAAAGTGTCGTAAACTACACAGTGGCTTCATGTTTGCTTTTACATTCAATGAGCTATATTAATAACCATCATCATCAGCCTGTTGTAGTCCACTGCTGAACATAGGCTTTTTGCACGCCACTGTACTCGATCTTCGGCTGCTCGCATCCAGCTCCTGCCAGCCATCCTGCGCAGATCATCACTCCACCTTGCCTGAGGACGTCCTACACTACGCTTGCCGAGACGCGGTCTCCACTCAAGAACACGTTTACTCCAACGGTTGTCGGTTCTACGGCTAACATGGCCAGCCCACTGCCACTTCAGCTTGCTAATCCGGTGGGATATGTCGATAACCTTGGTTCTCTGCCGTATCACCTCATTTCTGATTTGATCTCGCAGAGAAACGCCGAGCATAGCCCTCTCCATAGCCCGCTGAGTGACTTTAAATTTGTGGACCAGCCGTGCCGTTAGTGTCCACGTTTCGGCTCCGTATGTCATGACGGGTAGGACGCACTGATTAAAGACTTTTGTCTTTAGGCACTGTGGGATCGACGATGTGAAGACCCGACGTAGCTTCCCAAACGCTGCCCAACCCAACTGAATTCTTCTATTCACCTCGTCCTCGAAGTTGTTTCTACCCAACTGCAATGTTTGCCCGAGGTATACATATTTTTGAACAACTTCGAGAACGGCGCCGTGTATCGCAATCGGTTCCGGTAGTATATGTTCATTGAACATGACCTTGGTTTTGTCCAAGTTCATCCGTAGACCGATGCGCACAGAAGAGTCAGCCAGGTCATTCAGCATCTGTTGTAGGTCCTGCAGCGTTTCTGCCACGATGACGATGGCGTCAGCAAATCGCAAGTGAGAGATGTACTCGCCATTGATGTTGATGCCACGTCCTTTCCAGTTCAGCGTCTTGAACATATCCTCCATTGCATTTGAGAACAATTTCGGGGAGATAAAATCCCCTTGTCTCACACCTCGATGCAACGGTATAGGACTTGTTTGCTGATTTTGGATTTGGACGGACATAGTGGCTGCTTCGTAAAGGCATCTCATCACTTGGATGTATCGCCAATCTACTTGGCATCGCTGCAGGGACTCCAGAACAGACCAGATTTCAATCGAGTCAAAGGCCTTCTCATAGTCCACAAATGCTAGACACAGGGGCTGATTATATTCTTCAGTTTTCTGTATAATCTGCCGCACTGAGTGGATGTGGTCTATGGTGCCGTATCCGCTCCGAAACCCAGCCTGTTCCGGTGGTTGGAATTCGTCGAGTCTTCGCGCAAGACGGTTCGTGATCACTCTTGAGAACAGCTTATAGACGTGGCTTTGAAGGGGAATGGGTCGATAGTTCTTCAGTAGGGTTTTGTCTCCCTTTTTGAAGAACAGGGCGACCACACTCCTACTCCACGCCTCTGGAGTTCTCCCTTCAAAGAGGACAGCGTTAAAAAGCTTTTGGAGCTCCCTGAGTACGGGTCTGCCTCCTGCTTTTAACAGCTCTGTTGTAACGCCGTCCTCTCCAGCGCCTTTTCCTCTTTTAAGCCGCCCAAGAGCGATCTCGATTTCGTCAATGCTGACTTCTGGCAGGTCTTCGGTGTAGTGGCGTGTTAGAGTGGCTCTAGAGTCCTCATTTCCGGGGTCAGGTCGAGATGCATGCGAAGCGTATAACCGGCCATAGAAGTTTTCTACTTCCGAAAGGACCGCCGGCTTCGAGACAACGACTTCTCCACTTTCTATGGTCAACATCGTCAGGTGGCTTCTTCCAAGAGATTGTACGAACACTTTTGAACCCCGGTTCTGCTCAATCGCTCTCTCAATAGAGAGAGTACTGGAGCAACGGAGATCGCGTCGCACGTGCGTACTAATCTCTCGGTTTAGAGTCAGTTTCCCTGACGAAGTGACGGGTGGGTTTTCCCGTCGTCTCTTCATTAGCCCCAAAGTCTCTTCGGAAAGCTTCGACTTCTTGCCTTTACGCTGCATTTTACAAAATCTCGTACCTTCTTCCCTGAGGACTCGAACCACATCTTCAAGGTTCTGGTTAACGTCAGTTGTGGTTTCCACGGCAGCAAATCGGTTCTCCAGATTTGACTGGAACGCTTCAGATCCCATGATAGTTTGAAGCAGAGTTGGTCGGAGCCTGGCCTTCATCAAGCGGACTCGTTCAGCTCTGAAATCGATATTCAGAGAGCCTCGGACGAGTCGGTGATCGCTACCGGTATTAAACCTGTTGATCACGGAGACGTCTCTGAATATGTGCTTTTTGTCCGCCATGATGAAGTCGATCTCATTCTTTGTCATAGTGTCGGGGCTTTGCCACGTCCACTTCCTTTGGGGTTGCTTCTTGAAGAATGAGTTCATCAAGAAGAGCCCCTCCCGTTCGAGGAAATTGACGAGCATTTGCCCCCTATGATTTCTGCTTCCATATCCATGGGATCCTACTACCGATTCGCTGCAATTTTATACTCCCACTTTAGCGTTGAAGTCCCCCATAACAACGGTGAAATGGGTCTTGGTAGTGGAGTGGAGGGCTCTCGATATGTCATCGAACATATCCTCCACCTCATCGTCCGAGTGTGACGAGGTCGGTGCGTACACTTGCACCACCTTGAGGCTATATCTCTCGGTGAGCTTGATGATGAGGTACGCCACCCTGTTCGACACACTGGACATTTCCACAACGTTGTTAGCTAGGGACTTATTAACCAGAAACCCAACGCCACCTTGGGATTTTTGGTCTCCCTCTCGGAAGTACATCAGGTGGCCTGAATTGAGAGTTATGGTGTCCTCTCCCTCTCTTCGGACTTCACATAACCCAAGTATGTGCCACCTGATGTTCCCAAGTTCCACCTCGAGTTGCGCCAGATGCGAGTCAAGCCGCAGCGTGCGTCCGTTGTACGTCGCCAGGATCAGTCGGTTGTGATGGCCTCCCGTAGCCCGGAGATTCTTTGCACCCCCTGCCCCACCGTTACCATGGTCGCCACCATAACCAGGAATAGTGGGGCTGCCGGGAACTGGGCGCCGTGGCCTTTGTCGTGCTTTCATTGGAGGTTATGCCCATAATCGCCACGCTGGGCAGGCGGGTTGGCGATCGCAGGGCGAAGCTTCTCGCACCGGTGACGCTGCTGCCCGTCACCGGCCTGTGGTATTTAGCTCGCCTATTCAGGACGGATATACCGCCGTCGGTCGGTCGCCAGAGCCTCGTTCGTTACTCAGCAGGATGCACCGCGTGCAGGTGAGGTTGACTTGGGGCGATAGATGGAGGTTCGCCCCCTTACATCCCCATATTAATAACCATGAATGAGGTTAAATAATGAATATTAAAATTAAGTAAAATGCAATTTTCTATCAATGTGTCTACATGTGTCACACAGTACTTCGCAGAGCCTACATGTGTCGCATATATTAGCAATAAAGTTAAATGCAGCTATAATAAAACTACGTACGAGGGGGACTAGCAAAATAAATGAGTAATTTGACTAATCAATCTGAAAGCGTAAGTCGTCATTACAGTACGGTTCAGCGCCATTTCAATTAAGGAAATGGCTCAGTGGCTCAGTCAAGGCACAGTATAAACAGTAGGTTATCTAAGGCCGCCCGCCGAGTTATTAGCCTAGCCCGGCCGTACTGCCCCCACCTTATTCCCCCCTATTTTATGCCAGCGTGTGCGTGAAATCGGACACGGCGCCCGACGCGCACGCACACATTCAACCCTAGAGCGGCACGTTTGTATGTAGATATTTTACTGTTCTCTGTGTACTGTGGTCAAGGTCTCATATAAGTACCCAGCGGCGTTACACTTACTTTTTCTGCCTTCAATATATGATTTCTCCGGCTATTGCCAATTCAGCGAGCACATTGTTCGGAGCAGTCATATGTGGGAGATTTGAAGCGGAAGAATTGTTTGTGAGAAAATGGCGTTTTATTGGTCAGAAATGAGTTTCTCAACACTTTAGTTAGCTACCACTAGACGAAGCATTTTATATTACTTTCTCCTGACAAGATATCTTATAGTATCGGCCCCGGGAACGCTGGTGTGTCATACGTACGTAACTCTCACTTCACCGTGATAAACCACTGGACCTACCGCCTACCGCTGTTATGTTCGATGCTCGGATTTATAATCGGTATTTTTCATAACTGGCCAGTATGCCGCTGTCGTTTTATTAAATAATGAACACAGAGTATATAAATTAGGTACTACCAGTTAACTGGCTGGAAATTGAACCCACACGTGCCGTGCCACAGAAGAGTGATTCTGCGAACCTTTAACTCAATGAAATCATGATTGACTCAGTGTGTTCCGTTATTCAGGATTTAGAAAATGGCTGTGAGCGAATAGAAAATTCGATTTCGAAATGAGCTTCTTCTTTAGATTTTCCTTCAGGTTAATCTCTGATACCCAAGAAATTTTAAGAGAAAACGCAATGACGTTCAAATCTCAATTTAAGATATCCTTCATCAGAATAATCTGGTTATGTTGATTTATATTGAATTCAGACGGCGCAGCTGTGCAAACTCATTATTCTGAAAAACAATCGAACCCAATATGACGCAACGTTATGGAATACATCTGCCGGTGAGAAACCGCATTGAATGAATTACGTAGAAGTTGATTCAATGAATATTTTACTAGAACGTAGAAATAACTACTACTATCTACTTTTCATTCATGAGCAGTTCCAAAATTATGTTTTGTATTTTATTTGTAATAAATAACTTGGAGGTAAAGTGTACGGAAGTAAAAGCATGACTACCCGTTTCTGTCATGCATATACCCACTTGCTCTATTGTAAAGAAAACTGGTACCATCATCAAAGCTATGTCGAGCGTATGTGTAAACTGTGGCATACATTCCATGCAGTATTTCTAAAACTAAAACTTCAAAAAGGCTTATTAATCGTAGAATACTGAGCCTCCTTCATTGCCATATCGATCTGTCGCGTGGTTTTGCATAGAATTAAAACAACATGAAGTTTATCAGGACTCATAACTTAAAAGTGCTTTGGGGTTTCGTAGCAATGCCTCGTAGCATTGTTCGTAGCAGGCAAAATACCATGCTTATAAGCTTTTGTAAACTTTCAGCGCTCGTAGTATGTAAGTTTGGTACCATAAATGTTGCCCATTTTTGCTTATATTAATGTTGACTGTACCTAAAGAAATGGGCTGAGCTTAATTAAAGCTAACATTCCTCTAAACGACTTTAACAAAATGTACCAAAGCAATTTGCAGTTAAATTAGGGGAATTTATTTTCATAATGGCGGCTTGGTGACAGTTTTTAGGGAAAATATATGTGTTTTGTTGTTGACAAAGTATATGTATAAGCTGTATGGCTAGTAAGAAGTTTTTTAAAAATGAGATAAATCACACTTAAGGCTTCACGCTTCATTAGTGCGTTGCGACGTCGCAGCGTCCACCGCCGAACTATTTTAACGACGTGGCAAATTTATGCGACGTCACATGAACGATTTATAAATAAAGCTATTTTTGAGTTTATTCATACAGCTTGAACGCCTCATAAGCTATTTTCGAAATTGTTGACACTATAAATAAAGCCGTAAACGCGAAATTAGGCCGATTCCTTGATAAATCTGTCCGGTGCACTTCATATAAAAATAGAAACCCTGGGGCTTTAAACTCTTGATAGGAGAACATGTCTCAAATATCGTCGAGATATTTTTATCAGTAATTGGGTTTGAAAGTTGAAACTCGGGTACTTTGTACAGAGGCGCACACATCAAACTTTACATAGGAGCACCTTATGTTGCTGACGTAAGACCCATTTTGCAATGGTTTTGTAGAGGTTGATGTCGGCGCCTCTGCACATAGATATGATACTTATGAGACCATCACCCTCGAACAACCCGGCAATTACAGACGCTGACGCCGCTTTTAAGGCCTCTGCATAATGCAGAAAATCATCATTTTAGCTTAAGGGCATTTCCACAAAATAGCTGGGTTTGTTACAAAATCTACTTAGAACTAAATATTCAATGGGGAATAATAAACCTTAAATTTCTTATTTTATAACAAATTACCGAATTCGTCCATAAAAAACCATATATATAGGCAACTTAGATTTGAATAGAGAGTCGAATATTGCCATTTAAAAAGTCTGTTTAATTACTACCCATATTCAACTAACCAACGAATTGAGAAAAGAAACTGTGTTGTGTGTGCCCTTTCAAAAGAGAAGGATTCCACTGTAAAAACCACTTAGAACAAAAGTGATTCGACTAATTTAGAACTGTGTATCCTTTCGTCACGTTTTCATGGTCAGACATAAAATTAGCAAAAGAAATGAAACAAAATTGATAAAAGATCAAACCACTGACAGTCGTAATCCGAGATCTATTGTCTTCCAATGAATGCGTATAGCGTAAGAAGCACTAAACAAACGAGCGATAACTTCTATAACGTGTTTACACTGGTTCGCACCCATTACTCTAAATGGCTTTCAGTCCGTTAATCGCTATGTCTTGCGACGTCATCAATTGATTTTACATTAACCATAACGTTCTAAGACTTGTATAGACAACAAACAAATACAATGGGTGTTGTTTCGCGGCTGAAAGTGAGCCCATATAAGTCATTAGCCCCACCTCTACATTTGCGAAGGCCCCTAATCGACGGGTCTTGATTGGAATTCGCAGGAACAAGTACTTACAATGTTTGTTTATGCTAAGGACTTTAAAGAACATGAAACGACAAAAGACGCAATAAGACAAAGGCTTCAATAACGATTTCGACGACGTTGGACATTCTTGTACGTTTAAAAATGTCACTAGCTGAAAGGCAATACAATACTTAACACTGCTCCTAGCACGTCAGTCAGTTTAGTTAACCAACTAGTTCATCTGTCAAATTGGCGATGCAGCAATAGCTATAAACGCGAATTTGTGAATCGATAAAAATAAATGTGTATCGCTGGTGTCGTAAACATAATGTAGTTATTTCCTGACTACGCCGATCCCCGAGGCCCCCATCCCGGAGAACCTCGAATTGTTATAATAACCCGGTATCGGTAGGTCGGTTGTAGTCGCAGTGTGTAAGAACTGTAAGACCTTGATAAACATGCGTTAGTAGCGATTGCTGCATCGGGTTAGCGTCATGAATAGTTGGCCACTAGTGAATTAAAATTGTAGAGTTGTTTAATTTCTACCAAACGATCACAGTGCATAATTGATAGTAGACGCTAATGGTCCTTTGGACCTTGCTACTTTGATCGCTTTCGATGATCCATTTAGCGCAGTAGTTACGAGCGCCAGTTGAGACGCAAATAATCGCGGGTTCGATTGTACACCAGTGACAACTGTTGACGAAACTGATATTTGTTTTGGGTCTGGATGCTTATGGTATTTTCGGGATTCCAGGTTTCCGTTTCACAATAGGACTTATTAGACGTTGTCACAGTTTATTTTACTTTCACTGCTGCCGTGAATTATTCAGATATTCGATGCATTATTTTTTATTATAAGAGCCATTAGCGAAACTGCCTAGTTTATGCCCAACAGCCTGGTAATAAGGTAAGACTTACTATTTTAGTGGAGTGTAGATTAAAGATTGATTTAGGTGTTGACCTAGTACTAAAGCAATGGATTGCCACAGCCCTATGATAACGACCCGATTTCAACCTTTCAGCTAGATGCCAGTCGTTAAGACTAGTCAGAGGCCTTAGGGCGGCTTGATAACATCTGCCATTAAGGTCCAACGATCCGTACTGAGCCCGCGTGTTAGTGTATGGCTCATTCCACCTCATAGTTACACACTACACTGAGGATACTTGGAGGGCGGAGGTCACTTAGCTGTCGGGTGACTCTGCAAATCTGCACTTAGTTGCAATCGTGACGAATGGCTGAAACAATGCCACGAGATAGTTGAGGTTTTGTGTGTTATAGTTGAGGTGAGGCCTGTGAACAGTAGTGGGACGTAGATAAATAGGCCGTTTATGTTGTGTTGTGTTCAACCTTTTAAATTGCAACACTACTCATAATCTGCGATTAGCACTTGTTGAATTACTAGCATTAAACAATATTTGCCTTCGGGTGTGTTCTCTACTACAAGTTTAATGTAGTACCTATGAAGATCACGCTTGTTCTCATCTGCTAGTTAGCGTTTCGAAGTTTTACGAAACATCGAAGGATCGTAGGCATGCAGAGGTACACACAATCTGTGTATTTTATCAATTGAACTAGTCTAATTGAAGCGTTTATTCCAGTGGTCAATCTTCAACGTCCGCTGAGTAAAATTATTGTCATATAAATCCAGATACACGATAAAGCAATGAAAACAGAAGGAACATGTAAGTTTCTGACATGTTAACTACACCAAAAAATATTTTCCCGTAACTCTTGGATTATTTTAAGCCATAACTAGACTAACAGGGCTTATGTTGACGACATTATTTTTAATTATCAACTTGTATACATAAATATAGATATTTGACATCAAGCACATAATGTGACTGCCGTTAATTCATTTGTTTATACAATCTTTAAGCCATAAAATATGGTACGTGTTCTTAATTACATGGTGGTCCAACTATAGTTTTATGCCATGATTTTCTAATAACTTTTATTAAGCATGACTTCTAGTTGAGAATCATAGTTATTTTATTACCGCCTGTTACAAATTAGGCTTCCGGTACTAATCCATACTCATATATGAGATCTATTGTATTCAAATTGAGTTATAGTATGGAGAGGGCTCGGTATTTGGCTACGTGATCGAATCAGATGTGAGGAAATCCGTGGATTATTTAGGTCTACGTAGCCCAGTGGGTAGATTTAATTGAATAAAATAACTTGATTTGTTTCATTCTCATCAAAACACACCAAAATAAAAAAAACTAGTATTCAATAATAATTTGTGAGACACATAAAGAAATGGCCTACTAATCAACTGTTGCATGTTGCAGGGAGCGTGAATGCAAAAATCAGATAGGGGTTGGGTTGAGAAACAAGATTTGGAACGGAGACCGTTGTGTAAGGCCGTCGTTGTGTAAAGCCGAAAACCGAATTAGTGCATGGTCCTGGGACAGTATAATTAGCAGAGAACTTCAGAGAAATTTGAGCGTGATAATGATCAAGTGTAGTGCCATTTCAAGTCAAACTTGAAATGGCAGGTGGAACATGACCTTTAGTGCACTGAATACGAACTAACAAAGTGTATACAGAGGACCTGTGTTTGAGTTTCTGTAAGTCAGCTTCAATTTAAAACGACTTCAGCTCATAAGAAGTCACTTCAAGTGCTACTCCTTGAAGCGTCAAGTGGTACTTGTTTAGTAAGTAGTATGTAAGTAGGTATTTGAAGATAAGATATTGCATGTGCTACTGCTTGAGGTAAGGGTCTCCTTTCTCTGTTATGTAAATGCCAAAATAATATTAAAAATATACATACCAAGAAAATAATAGTTTCTACTCACAGATCGCAGTTTTCGTTCGAACGTTTCTGGAGTAGCACATCGGATGGAGGATCGCCCAGTAGCGGTCCACGGAGACGGCCACCAGGCAAAATATGCTGATGGTGCACAGCATCACCAGCAAGGAGACCGTGAACAAGCACGCGTAGAGGTTCCTCGGCAGGCCCACCGAGGCCAGAATAGCGAACGGTATCCCAAGTAGTCCGACCAGGAAATCAGCAGTCGCCAACGACACTATGTAGTAGTTCGTCCGGCGCCGCAACCTCCGATCTCTCCTGAACACGTATATCACCATTGCATTGCCGACCACTGCCACTAAAGCCACTAATATCTCTAGAGTCGTATACGCCGCGTGCAGTTCCGGGGTCGGCGTTCTGTGAGGAGCAGGCTCGACAGTGGAAACCTCTATGGTGGTTTCGTCAGCCATTGCAATCACTCATCTAACCCATATTTTTGCGACTAATCATTTCTGACCACCTTTTGATTAACTACGTTAAAATATGCTCATTTTTTATAACAGTTACTGAACTGCTAGGCTTCGTTTTTGCAATCGGATTGAAAGTTGAAAGTTGGTTGTGATGGTCAGAGACTCGGAGCGTTTTGGAACAAGCATGTCCCGCCCGGTTCGCGCGCTTCCCGCCACTGGTCGTTTGGCGCGAAACGCCGCGAATGCCGGGACGCCCTACGCCGACGCGCCGACACTTGTTGCGACCGCGGCCGCGAAATGACACCTTACCCTTGAAAAAGGAATCGAGTTCGCACCGTGTTAGTAACTAGTAAATAGAGCTAGATGGACGCGATACATAAATGACATGCTCTTATTCCAGATGGCCCTTTCAGGTCCCTGATTACGCCAGTCGTAGGGATTATCCACTTAAAGACAATGTCTGGTATGGTATTCTGCGTGTACACATCGAATGAATTTGAAGTGAGATTGTATCGTTTTGTAAAACTCAACAACTACGCGAATGTGATTGTTTGAGTGAAAAGAACTTTAAAATTATAAGAAAGAAGAAATTTGAAATATACAAATTAGGGAGAACATCAATTCAAGGTGTAGCCAATAGACGATTAAAGGGGTCATTTTTCCCTAAGCCAGATCGAGGTGTGATTTCGCGTTTGCCGGAATATCGCAGCTGGTCGGACCCTATAATTCAGAGCCTCGTCCAATTATAAATTGTTTTTTAATACACCTTATGATAATGATCAGTACGTATATACCTACGCAAAAAAAATACTGCTAAAAGATACCCTACTAATTCAAAAAAAAGGTTACTACATCTGCGTAAAGCTGAACTTTTCGTAGGTATCTGCGTTGGTTTCTTTTAAATTCCTTTTACTCCAAAATACATCATGCTTACAACAATGCATAGGTATCCATAATTAAAGGATATAAATATTAAATAAATAAAACACTAACTTTCACACAAAATAAATGCCTTTAAATTTTATTATGCAGTCAAAAAATAGTACGAATATTATATGTAGCAAATACATTGAATCTGGTGTTTAAAATGTTAATTCAACTTATTGATGAAATATTCTTATTCATCAATAAGTGAGACGATAAAGAAAAAAACTCAATTTAAACAGTCACGAAAATGCATTCATTGGAGATTAACAATAAATTTTGGTTATTGGCTCATCACATTTTATGTTAAATTATAAACAATAGGTACAACAAAAAAAACCTTTTAAAAGGCAGTAACGTCGTTAAAAGTTGACGTCAACTATCGATAGACTATCGATAGTAGACTATCGATCGGCAATACTAGTGCGGACACGGGCCACACGCCACAGCCACAAACCGCCGCCACATATTTCCTGTAGTTTCCATACATATAAATGGACTCGTCGCACTCGGTTGACGCCAGTGGTCGCCACAAGCTACAAACTAGTAATAATGCCGGTGGCGGCGTTTTTTAGCTGTGGCGCGTGTCCCGTGTGCGGGATCGGTTAGTGTTACAAGACTAGTTGTGGCCCTCGGCAATCTGATGTCCTGAAACATTATACAAACATGATCTGCACACAAGAATAGATTCAGGCCTGTGATTGGTCTAAATATTTGAACTTAACTAATCACATGCTTGAATTCGGATTGAGTTTAGCGGGTTGGCGGGTTCTCACTCGGGCTCTGAACATCCAAAGGCTCACATAAAAACAATTTTATTTGTCTAAATTGAAGCTACTGTCTTAGTAAACTATTATTTGCTGATGTTATTGTACTTTACAGTAATATTGCTTGCAGTACTTTTTCCATGTACTTTTTGTTGTAATAAAAGGCAGTAGGCAACTATAACGGAACGTCCACTTAATAAATAAGGTAAATTATATAGGTATTCAAAATTTAGGGGTGAAATTTACGCCTGACAGCTTAGAGCTGCTAACATTATTATGTTTATAAAATGCAGCACTTCAGAAGAATATACAATAAATTAACTTGGATCAGAATGTAATCTTTCCACCAAATAATTTGGGATACCCAGGTTCAATAATGCCCCTTCATCCAATTCATGTAAATTAGGATGCAAACTGAGCACCGCTTCCCAACAGATTTCACTGAGCTTTGGTATACATAACCAAATTTTGTACAAAGTGTTGTTCCTACTTGCTACATCTTCCTTTGGTTCTATACCACCAAACACATACATACACCCATATGAAGTTACTGTTGAAGCATGGAAATATAGCTGACGTGGCAGCACAGTCTTTTGCATGAGATTCCATTGGAGAGTTGACACATCTAACCTCCAAACATCATCAAACACTGACTGTCCATCTGATCCGCCTGCTACGAAAACTTGTACTCCATCGGGGGTGTCAATCTGTACTGCACTGTGGCACTTTCTGGGTAAAGGTTGCTGCCCATCTTTTAAAGAGTCATCTGCCTTAGGTGTAAGTATAGTCCATGAGTTAGTTCTAAGGTCATACATTGGTAACTCTGTAAGCTCAAATGCCCATTCACCAGTGCCTCCGCCTATAATGTACAGTTTATTGTCAACACGGGCCACTTCATGCCTATACCTTCCAAAGGGCTCACCATCATGGCCTGTGCCAACATAAACTGGTTCCCACGAGAGTGTTCGCAGATCTAGCCTGTAAGAAGAACAAGCAAAATTTTAAAAACAATTTGGCCCACACAACTAAGAACAATGAAAATAAATGGAAAACAAAGAAAGATAGAAGTCACAAAAAGAAACTTAAATGAGAAAAGGACAATATAATAAATTAGACAACACAATAAGAAAAAAGAGAAAAAAAGATTAAAAAGTGTAGTGGAGCCAACCAGGTCTCTGTAAGCAAGATAATCTCATAGGTGGCCTCATGAATAAAATTACTATACAACTTAAGGTTGGAGGTTTTCACCTTTTGTAGGTAAAAGTACCAATTTTTAAGATTACTATGGAATACATTAAATGTGGTACAGAATTATGATGATTCTGAACAGTGATAGCACTGTTCATAATCACATAAGCATAAGCTTATATATAGACAACTACACTTGCCTATAGATATCACAGTTGTAAGCAAAACCATTTGTTCCTCCAATGGTATAAAAATGACCATCATGGCACAGAATTGATTGCCCATACAACCCTGGGGGTCTAGTTCCTACTACATTTAGAACATCCAATTTCTTTTCACCAGCATATGTTCGCCATACAAACACATCATTGCTGCATTTGTCGCCAAAAGGAGCACCAGTGCCACCGAATATCTACAACAAAGAAAATATGGGACATATTATTTCAGCAAGAAAACATTTTAAACCTAGCCAAAGGTTCAAATTTTACCATAAGGTATCTGCCGTTCATACACATCGCATTCGAAGCTAGTTCGTCAGGCATATTCTCTACTATCTTGTGGCGTTTCCATTTCCGCCTAGCGATAGAAAAGCTCCATAGTTCTTTGAAAAGGGGACGAGATGGTGTCCATGTCGCATTCTCCCTCTCAAACCGCGGCAAAGCCAGAGACGGGTTATATCCGCCAAAGCAGTAAATGTTACTATCATCACAGGCTATCCGGTGGCCACTGCGAGGTCTTGGCAACCTAGAACCTTGGTGTACTTCGGTAACCATGAAAGGCCTAAACACGTATTCTGTCACTGAATTAGACATGCTGAATAATTCGGCTAGACATACATTCGAGCTAATGAAAATTGTAGAATCAATATTCTACAAAATTCCTCTAAAAAGAGAAACTAGCAGCCTGCGCTGTTCACAATTTTTTCTATTCGGAATTTTGGTGGTGGGTGACAGTGACATTTATATGACAGACAGCTGACAGTGACAGACGCCTGACTTTTTTTAAAACCACAAAGTAAGTTTGTGCAGCCATATAATATATTAATGTCTATGGTAAAGAAGTACGGATGGACCGTGCAAGGCTGCCAGTTGTACAGTCAACAGCACATCAGGTTACCCCATTTCCGTTTTTTCTCTCGCTCTTGCCAAATGACATTTGTTCGCGATAGAGCAAGGAGGACTGAACGGAAATGGGTAGCGTGATGTGCCGTCCACCGTACGATTTTAATCGTACTCCAACGGTGTTTTGGCAACTATACTCATGTGCGATTGCTAGATCGTACAAAAATGAACGAAAGTGCTCTATTGGGTTGAGGAATTCCCTAACCTAACTAATATTTTCTTTGAATGAAGACCTTTGCAGTGTCTCAGAGGCGTCGTCAAAGAACTATTTGAGAGTTATTATACACTTGCTCAATTAGCTTTGAATTTACTATGTTTAAACCGTTCCAATTCAGTACGACAGCGATCAAACGTGCATTCAGCGAGATAAATTTAAGGAAACAAATTAAGAAACAGTTAAACTAACGAAACATTCATGGCACACTATAGCAAAGAAATAAGACTCGTGGTAGACTCCTGGGAACGCTGGTTGGACGACATCCGACGACACGGACGTCAAGACTGGAGGCTTCAAGCACAGGATCACCAAAAGTGGAAGGGGGAAGAGGCTTACATCCCATATTGGATGAAAACATCGTAAAAATTAGGCCACCATGATGATGATGATTGAAATGAGACCTATCCATATAATGTTACTTTCCAAAATTAGATTCTTTATGCGACACTACAAGATGGCATATTATACAGGTGTATTTTTTTTCAAAACCAGCAGGTTGATACCCGGCAAAGGAAAAAGCTAAAAGAAAACTGAATATGCAGTTTTTGTCGAAATTAGTCTCGAGACTCCATAATTTAGGATTTGGCCTCCACACGCACCTGAAAAACTCACCCTGTATACTACTTAATATGCAAAAAGACTAATGTGAATGAGCTCTAAAGCCGCCCAAGCCAAAGAAATCGAATTAAAATAAAAATAAATTAATTAACAGCTACCTACATAGGTAAACGTCCGCGCACGCAATTCAAAGTCAGAGGCCGGATTAATAATAAACGAATATCAAAATGCATGATAACTTTATTCACCATTTATGTTGGTACAAGGCTTTATTTTAACGATGAGTTACACATATCAAACAAACATTTAATGAGAGTCAATGAGAAAAACTCGACCTTAAAAAGTAACAACAACAAACGATAATTTTATTCACATCAGTGATCACAATTTAAGATACTCCTAAAAGTCGCCTTTCTTTACACAAAAAATATCTTCCATAATTCAAACACTACATACTTGAAACGTAAACCATATTTGCTACACAATAAAATAAGTAGCAGTTACAAAATAAAATTAGAAACACAATGAAAAAAGGCAAATAAATTTGGTTATACTATTAACAATATATAGGATATGACTTATACTTCAATATCTTCTCTTTTAGAAATAGTTGCTAATGAAATCAACATTGGATGTTGAACTTCTATGACTCGATGTCTATTGTAAACACCTTATATTTATTGCAGGATTACATTGGATACATTTTATAAGAGCTGTCAAAGTATGCACTGAATTCGAATTTGCTCACTCAGTGAGTTAGTAAGTTTGCGTAAAAAGCAGCAGTGGTTTTTCTAGCGTGACAATATAGGAGCCAAAATCGAATTAGTAGATAATTGACAGATCATGTCATTTTTCCTGTATGTTTTTTATCTTGGATGCGTCAGAATATGGCCCTAAGGTGCGTGAAGAAAGCAGTTCACCCCCGAATTCACAAGCGTAAATCACAGTTTAAACTTACAAAAATATATGAGTCCCTTTCAGACACTTTATTCACGGGACACCAGTGTTTGTCGACTCAACTTAACTGAAGCTTGGGAATTCAGGGGGTTAGACCCAAAAGAATTTGCATTTGCTAGTTGAGCAGGTTAGGGCTTATAATGTCTTAGGCCCGGCGCCCACTATTGGCATCGGAACGCTTCAGGATTTTAAGGTGGCAAATAGCAATATACTTTAACACTATAGCAATAAAGTAGAAATTTCCGTGATGTGTTCTCGTAAAAACGAAAATACAGCTTCGGTATGCTTGAGGCTGCTGTTTCGGCATTTTCTACTTTATTGCCATTATGTTAGAGTACATTACTATTTGCCACCTCAAAATCCTGAAGCGTGCCGATGTCGATAGTGGGCGCCGGGCCTTACTCGCAAAATTAGCCTTCGTCCTGTTCCCGTCTCTTTTAAAAATTGACCAAAATGACCCTTCATATAAATTATGTCCCGTTAGCAAAACAATGGTACGTTTAGAGTTTAGAGAAAGGGATGTAATGGGAATTGGGTATTTTGCATCTGGGACGTAATTTTGTAATGCGAGACATTTTGCGAGTGGGACATTATGAGACCTAAATTTGAGCGGAATTTTCAGTACATCAGCAGATTAGGCAGCGCGCTTCATGCCAGATACAAAAAGCACTTTCTGTTTAGCCTTCTTGTTCTTCTTGCCAGAGGGCGGGGCGGGCGCGGCGTGTAAAGCGGCCTCGATGGCGTCGCTGAGGTTGAGCGAGTGCGACGTGGAGGGCTCGTCGGAGGGCGGCGGTGGAGGTGGCTCTACTTTCCGTACGCGCCAAGTGCCGCTTGTACTTAGTCGCTTTTATAAATGTCCCATTCTCAAAACGACCTCTGTTCTAAAAATGTCCCGTCACATAAATTACGTTCTTTTTGCAAAACAATGGGACGTAATGGGAATTTTGGATCTGGGACGTCATTTGGTGGTGGAACATTTTGCGAGTAGGACATTATCGCCCGAATTCACAAACGTCAATCAAGGCTAAGCACGCGCTCACGCTCATGCTGTCCCTTTCAATTCTATTGACATTTTACGGGACAGCGTGAGCGCGTGCTTAGTTAGCGTTGATTGACGTTTGTGAATTCGGGAGTATGAGCCCTAAATTTGAGCGGAATTTACAGAACGTCAGCAGATTAGGCAGCGCGCTGCATGCCAGAGACAAAAAGCACTTTCTGTTTAGCCTTCTTGTTCTTCTTGCCAGAGGGCGGGGCGGGCGCGGCGTGTAGGGCGGCCTCGATGGCGTCGCTGAGGTTGAGCGAGTGTGACGTGGAGGGCTCGTCGGAGGGCGGCGGTGGAGGTGGCTCTACTTTGCGTACGCGCCAAGTGCCGCTAGTACTTGCCATCTGGAGTAAAAGTGGTTTATTTTGGACATAATAAAGATATCACTGGTCCTGTAGGGCTAGAAATTAAATACGATTTTT
This sequence comes from Udea ferrugalis, assembly GCA_950022985.1. Taxonomy (NCBI): domain Eukaryota; kingdom Metazoa; phylum Arthropoda; class Insecta; order Lepidoptera; family Crambidae; genus Udea; species Udea ferrugalis. The sequence continues at coordinate 5,554,175 of OX465520.1, forward strand.
CACCACAAATATGAAACTAAAAAGAAATGAAATATGGTTTGCTTGCAAGAACACAGTACCTATTTTCTTTTACAAATTAAATTGCTAATAATACGAATAAGAACCACTACTAGAATTATATAAAACCCTCCTAGAACCTCATCACAATATTTTTACAGGTCACATGAAACAAAGAATTTATTACGACTTTGGGAACTACCTGAAAAATATTACATAGTGGACACCGGATTCTGCTGGAAAGAGTGGATATCTCCTGTTCATCCAGATGCTCCTTCTGTCAGAAAAACAAGAAATTGGTCTCGTCTACGAGGTTCTTACTTTGGCAAAGGACGGTCCCGAGGAAGGTGGCGATACAGCTGGACTAGGCTCAGGTGTCAAGTAAGGTTCAGGCGGCGGGAACATTAAATGCGAGTAGAAGTCGAGCCGCGGCGGACGCTCGGTAGCACGGTTCTTACTTTAGCAAAGGACGGTCCCGAGGACAGTGGCGATACTACAGTGTACACTTTGCAGCTGGACTGGCCCCAGGCTACTAGACCGAGCATGAGCACAGCACTGGATATCTCCATCAGATGCTACTTCTGGAGAAGGAAAATCTAGTCTACGAGGTTCTTACCTTGGCAAAGGACGGTCCCGAGGACGGTGGCGATACTGCTACAGTTGACGAAACACTTGCAGATAGACTGGCTTCAAGGGACTAGACCGAGCATGAGCACAGCATTGGAGATCTCCACCAGATGCTATTTCTGGAGAAGGAGAAATGAGTCTGAAATTCTTACTTTAGCAAAGGACGGTCCCGAGGACGGTGGCGATACTGCTACAGTGGATACACTTGCCGCTAGACTGGGCTCAGGCGATTCGACCGAGCATTGGAGATCACCAGATGCTACTTCTGGAGAAGGAGAAATGAGTCTGAAATTCTTACTTTAGCAAAGGACGGTCCCGAGGACGGTGGCGATGCTACAGTAGATACACTTGCAGCTGGACTGGGCTCCGGCGAGAGGTAAGGTTCAGGCGGCGGGAACATGGTGTGCGAGTAGAAGTCGGGCCGCGGCGGACGTTCAGTAGCGCTGGAGAAGGAGAAATGAGTCTACGGGGTTCTTACCTTGGCAAAGGACGGTTCCGAGGACGGTGGAGATACTACAGTGGATGGTACACTTGTAACTGGACTGGTTTCAAGCGACTAGACCGAGCATGAGCCCAGCACTCAAATGAATGAGTCTACGGGGTTCTTACCTTGGCAAAGGACGGTCCCGAGGACGGCGGCGATACTGCTACAATAGATACACTTGCAGCTGGACTGGGCTCAGGTGTCAAGTAAGGCTCAGGCGGCGGGAACATGGTGTGCGAGTAGAAGTCGGGCCGCAGCGGACGCTCGGTAGCACGGTTCTTACTTTAGCAAAGGACGGTCCCGAGGACGGTGGCGATACTACTACAGTGGATACACTTGCAGATGGACTGGGCTCCGGCGAGAGGTAAGGTTCAGGCAGCGGGAACATGGTGTGCGAGTAGAGCATTGGATATCTCCATCAGATGCTATTTTTGGAGAAGGAGAAATGAGTCTACGGTGTTCTTACCTTGGCAAAGGACGGTCCTGAGGACGGTGGCGATGCTACAGTGGACGATACAGCTGGACTGGGCTCCGGCGAGAGGTAAGGTTCAGGCGGCGGGAACATGGTGTGCGAGTAGAAGTCAGGCCGCGGCGGACGTTCAGTGGCGCTGGAGATGGAGAAATGAGTCTACGGTGTTCTTACCTTGGCAAAGGACGGTCCCGAGGACGGTGGCGATACTGCTACAGTGGACGATACACTTGCAGCTGGACTTGGCTCAGGCGACTGGACCGAGCATGAGCCCAGTACTGGAGATCTCCACCAGATGCTACTTCTGGGGATGGAAAAATGAGTCTACGAAGTTCTTACTTTGGCAAAGGACGGTCCCGAGGACGGTGGCCATACTGCTACAGTGGACGATGCACTTGCAGCTGGACTGGCCTCAAGCAACTAGACGGAGCATGAGCCCAGCACTGGAGATCTCCACTAGATGCTACTTATGAAGTGAGTCTACGAGGTATTTACCTTGGCAAAGGACGGTCCCGAGGACGGTGGCGATGCTACAGTGGACGATACAGCCGGACTGGGCTCCGGCGAGAGGTAAGGTTCAGGCGGCGGGAACATTGTGTGCGAGTAGAAGTCGGGCCGCGGCGGACGTTCAGTAGCGCGGTTCTTACCTTGTCAATGGACGGTCCTGAGGATGGTGGCTATACTGCTACAGTGGATGATAGATTTGCAGATGGACTGGCCACAGGCTACTAGACCGAGCATGAGCCCAGCACTAGAGATCTCCACCAGATGCTACTTCTGGAGAAGGAAAAATGAGTCTACGAAGTTCTTACTTTGGCAAAGGACGGTCCCGAGGACGGCGGCGATACTGCTACAGTGGACGATACAGCTGGACTGGGCTCCGGCGAGAGGTAAGGTTCAGGCGGCGGGAACATGGTGTGCGAGTAGAAGTCGGGCCGCGGCGGACGTTCAGTAGCGCTGGAGATGGAGAAATGAGAATACAAGGTTCTTACCTTGGCAAAGGACGGTCCCGAGGACGGTGGCGATACTGCTACAGTGGATGATAGACTTGCAGATGGACTAGCCTCAGGCGACTAGACCGAGCATGAGCACAGCGCTGAAATGAATGCGTCTAAAAGGTTCTTACCTTGGCAAAGGACGGTCCCGAGGACGGTGGCGACGCTACAGTAGATACACTTGCAGCCGGACTGGGCTCCGGCGAGAGGTAAGGTTCAGGCGGCGGGAACATGGTGTGCGAGTAGAAGTCGGGCCGCGGCGGACGCTCGGTAGCGCGGTTCTTACCTTGGCAAAGGACCGCCTTCTCGGCCTTACCTCGGCAAAGGACGGTGGCGATACTGCTACAGTGGATAAACTTGCAGCTGGACTGGCCTCAGGCGATTCGACCGAGCATCGGAGATCTCCACCAGATGCTACTTCTGGAGAAGGAGAAATGAGTCTATGGGGTTCTTACCTTGGCAAAGGAAGGTCCCGAGGACGGTGGCGATGCTACAGTGGACGATACAGCCGGACTGGGCTCCGGCGAGAGGTAAGGTTCAGGCGGCGGGAACATGGTGTGCGAGTAGAAGTCGGGCCGCGGCGGACGCTCGGTAGCGCGGCGGAAAGCTCGTTCGCGGCGACGCTCTTCGCGATCGTGCCGGGCGCGGGCGCGGGCACGTTTTTCTAGTTCATCTGTTTGGAACACAAACATTTATTAACTAAATACTCTAACACATGATAAAAAAAAATTTACAAATTATCTGGGCGAAATGTGGGCTGGTGGATGTTACGTTTACCATTACGGCAACAATCAGTATGTCTCTGACTAACCCGTTAGGGATATGGTTGTGTTAAAAAATTGTTATCAAAATGTCCAAAAGCAAAGCAAAAGCACTTGTATAGTCATCACCAATAGAGGTGTAACATCCACTGCTGAAAATTGGCTTCCCCTAAAAGATTTTCAGAGCAGCCTTTTGTAGGCAGCCTGCATTCACTGATATTCTGCAACCTCTTATCAGGCCATCGTCCACCTCGCAGTGCTTGGAATTGACTTCTTAAAGATTAATAGAACAAGTTAACTACTGGTGACTGCAGACAGCAGTCTGAGGTTTACAGTCTGCATTCACTATCAGTCTTGGACCCTTACTTCTCTTATTTCCTAGTTTTCCACAAGTTCTTCAAAGAAAGAACTTTCTGCTAAGGCATGCTAAAGCAGAAGCGAATGTTATAAAATAAACCTTTGATCCTAATTTAAACTTTCTGCTATGCTGTGTGAATGTTTGTAGATTCTATTCAAAAAATTCAAAAATGTAAGGCTTGATTCATACAGTAGCACATGTGCTGCCAAACCAGATATTGACATTAGGTCTGAGTTAGGATTGTGTACATTCGTAATTTTATTCATACATTTAAAATAGTAAGTTGAATACCTGAAAATCCTTTGAGAGCTGATGCTGTCACGTGTGGTGGTTGAAGGTCAAGTTCGACCACGTCAAAAGAGCAATAGAGAGGCAAGTGAGCAGTATACGGCATGTGTTTCCTTGTCTGCAATAAACAGAAAACAATATTCAACATCAACTTTTAGATAAGATTTAGAAGACCAACACAATACCTATCTTGACAGTTTTTCAGTAAGCCATGTATAATTTTGACTGAAGCTGTAACTTTGTTTTAGCTTTATCTCAAACATTCAAATTGATTGCAACATAATGTAATATTATGTACATATTTTAAAATAAATACATTTTTTTATTTATTGTTCTTTCAATGTGGGTACATTATCATGAGCATATAGGCAAAGGAACATAACATAATATTATGTGCATATTTTAAAATAAATACTAATTTTATTAATTTTTCTTTTAATGTGCGTACATTATCATGAGCATATCGACAAAGGAATGCCATTAAGCTAATAACAGTGTACACCAGTAAATACTACAAACATCAGTGACATGAATGTTTGTGCTGGATGGGGATCGAAACGACGAACAGCAGCGCTATGTTTCAGGTCTTCCACTGGTATGTGTCAGTCAGATACCATAACAAAAGGTAATGTACCTGTTCGCTAAGAGGCAGAGTATCGCGATGCAGCACTCGGCCTCGGATGAGCGGTGGAGCGGCCGCCAGCGCGCCCCACGACGCGTTGAGCACGCGGACGTTCAGGCTGTTCAGGAACACCTGCTGACCGTCCTCAGCTGGAAAAAAAACGAATAAATTAGTATAAAAGATACAAATATTAGAAAAAAACAAAGTCTTGTTTGGGTGGTCAGTTATGTACTCTAAAAGCAAATGTATTTTTTCCGATATGGCAGAAGTTAATATGAGGATGTGTGCTCTTTCACGTAAAAACTACTGAATGAATTTTGAATCTTCACAATAATAAAGCTTATACATCAGAATAAGAGGCTACAATTTATAGAATAATATCACTTTCTTTCAAATCATCAATCATATCATTTTTTTAAAACTAAAGTTCACGCCGACGAAGTCGAAGGCGGCCGCTAGTATGCCAAAAAAAGGTGCAGCCTTTTGTGTTATAGTACAAATAAAGTCAGAAAAATACAATACCTTGATAAAAGTAGAAGTATTTAGCTTGGTTTATTTTGTTAATTTCTGTAATAGATGGATCATCTTCATTGTCATTTTCCTCAATATCCGAAGGACTGTCAAGTAATGGAAACTCTTCCACTTGGTTGTCATTGATGTCGCTCTGAATGAAGCTAGGTGCTTCTGGGTTTAGTTGAGAGTCATCCGCTACTTCAAGCTCCGCCATTTGATCCTGAATGACTTCCATACATGCCGCACCATCATCATTGACATCAAACCAGTCCATTTTCTTCGTAATTACCTCTTGCTTTTCATAAACAATAGGAGTTGTACTAATTTCAGGTGTCTCAACAACAGCTGGTCCATCAATTTGAGCATTCACCCACTTTTCCTTATCCTTCAACATCTCCAATGCCTGCTCCATGTAAACAATTTCAGTTGTGTCAATTTCTGCCAGAATCTGATCTTGTATTTCTTTTCTCTCTCTTTCCAATATCTCTTGCACCTGTAAGAAAAGAGATGTAATTGTCAATACAGCTATATTAAAGATCAAGAGACTCTTCAATCACTTTGCTATCCTGATCAATTAAAAGAGTAACTTACATTAGCGATTTTTGGGCGATTTCACGGCGGAACTCTTTCGCTGCGAGATCGCCTGAAAATCGCTAGGTGTGAACAGGCACTTAAGTTTAGTGTGTTCAAATGAGAGTAACATTTTACCTGTTGTTTAGTAGCTGTGAAGAACTTTGCATATGGTGCATTATTTAACTTCTCCAGTGGCAATATAGGGTCTGGATCCTGTTCAGCTCCCTCCCCGCGTGGGGGGGCGACCTCCACTGTAGTAGACCCTCTCAGACGCCGCACCAAGCGCATTGTCACCTGTAGAAGATGGAAGCATACAGTCACATTGTCTGGTTCGCCAATTTCCTAGTGCAGGCCAATACTTGAAGGTGGAAACTCTTCAAAGGAATTCTTTCATTCATAACTTACCCTAGAAAAAACACCATTAATATAATTGTGTTGAGTATTGGTAAATTCACATTGCACACCCAGTTGTGGACTGCTATAAGTCATACGAGCTGTGTGAGCACTACTGATGGTCTTACACACTCTGAAGAATGATGAGAGGAAGAGCAATTATTGTAAAGATATCTCTTTACACTCTTCAAACAACTTCTTCTACAGCCATCTCAGGTTAAAATCTTCACTGGACAGCTACAGCACACATGCCTAGCAGTACAAATATTCCTTGCTCTCTAAGATAACTGCTAGCCAGTCCTGGACGCTGCAACATGCTGTTTACCTCTTCAGCAGGCGGCTCCCACTGCACCATCTTCGTAGGCTTCATATCCTTGACGTGCAGTGGCGTGGTGCAGACCGGGCACGGCGGGGGCTGCTTCTCGTGCGCGGCCGCGTAGTGCAGCACACACGCCCAGCAGTACACGTGCCCGCAAGGGCCCACACGGCCCGCTGAGGGACTGCCCAAGCAGATAGGGCATTCTGACTTGCCAGTGCTTCTCACTACCTGTTGTGACAAAACCAATATATTTTTCATAATAATGTGATTTTAAGTAAGATGGTATCCATACATAAAAAAAATAGTAAAAATGGTATCCATCCATCCATCCAGACATTTATTCAAAACTCAAGATCTTTTAGACAAGATAAAGTGGATGAACTAATTGGCTCCTACGTATTTGAGAGGTTTATAAATTTCTCTTCCTGTTTGATTTGCTGTTATTATTATTACATAGGAACTTGTACCAAACTGGAGCTACAATACAATAAAACATACTGGCATACTATGTAAGGAATAATAATAATATTTACAAAATAGAAACTAAAAAGCAAAAACAAAAAGAATCTTACGATTTCTTCTATTTGCTCCCACTTAACAGGTATGTCAGGGTCCAGTAAGTTCACATTATAATCTCCACCTTGCTTCAATATAAATTGACAACTGAAAATAAATAAATAAAGGTATTCAAAACATGTTACACCAGTTTCATAGGCTTTGCACAGTTAATTTTGTGACTTATGCAGAAAGAAATAAGATATGATTTTGGCAAAAAAAGAATGGTTTGTAAAAAAAAGGTATGTTTTTGTATCTATTCGGACTTGTAAGTAAAAGTAATCCTTAAGCTGTAAGTAGCTTTATGCATCTTTTAGTATCCGTAATAATCAAGTTTTGTTGCTGAAACAAAAATATCCAGCGATGATCTGTGAGACTGAAGGTATACTCACTAAGCCCGTAGGTAAAGATCATGTTCATGACGGATCATCACACGCTGCTGATTTGGACGTCGGCCTTGGGGTTGGGGACCCCTGCGATCAGCTCCACCACGGGATGGGTACATGAAGTTTAGCAAATGGTTCAAATTTTGCTTTTTGCTGCCAGGCACAAAAACAGAGCCAATTTCTGGCTCTGCATCGTCTTCTACCCTGTTGATGGAGAGCAAATAACAAAGTGGACACAATAGGCTTTAGCACTATGGATATTATATGAATAAAAAAAACATAAAAGCTATTTCTCCTTGGACCAATGGAGGTCATTATTAGGCATGTTTGTTATTTTACCTATGATATTACAACAAATTACAATTCAATTTGGTTCTAAAACCCAAAATGAGGTCAAAAGTTGCCCAACTATAGTAGAATCACCCATAACATACCCGGTGTTCGGCGTTCCACCCACAGTGAACCCAGTGGGTCCCCGAGTACGTGGTCTCCTGTCAATCGCGCCCCTACCACGCTGTGCTGGAACATTCTTGCGGAAAGGTTCATTTTTTGGTGCACCGCCAGGTCCATCCCGTTTCTTACTATTCCGAGGCCAAGGTTTATGCGTCAATTCTACATTAACAGAACAAAATATATTGTAAAATTAGATCAAAGTTTTGATCTGATATTTACAACACAATATTATTATTTATTCCATGTCTCAAGCAGTCTCAAGGTCACGCAACACAAGTGCACATTCACTTGTAAGGATGATTGTAATGTAATCAACGGACATGTTGTTTTTTTTTATACTTTTATAACCTCTTCAAGCATAATTTTGGGACAAATTACATCAAAATCATGCAACGGGTTAATTATCATGACCTTTGCGATAACGACTCACCTGTATTCTTCTTACAGTCGATGGCTGATGCCCTCGACTGTGGTTGAGAAGATCGATTCGAAGATTTCTTGTCCATTCTGGATTCCTCCAACATTCACAACAAAAGCTGAGCGGGATACTCCGCAGGAGAAGACCGATATTACGTTCAGGACCGACATTTTAGAAAGCCATGTTGATAATCCGAAACAAAGAAAAATATTATTCTCCGTAATAATAAACTTTACCAAGCGGTAAATAAGACTGGAGAGCACTTAAAACACTGTAAAGGGAGTATGGATTACTCCCTTTCGTCGCTACCGACGAAATCAACTTATTGAAAAATCCCAAGAATCTCGCTCGCCACTAATAGAAGCGACCAGCCGGCAGCCACCAGCCCAATAAGTTATGATGCGCACTTCCGTTTTAAATATTATGAAATTAATTTAGAGGTATTTCTTTTGGTTTCTACTTATATAATTCGTATTTTGTTTTTTTAATAATTTAAATTACGATGATATTGAATAATTTGTCAAAATAGCAAAAATATTTTGAAAGTTGTTGTCATGACTATTTTTTTTTTGTGGTGTCTTAAAAAAAATGACGGCAGTGTGTACAGTCTACGGCTTATCAATCACCATTTGTGACCATTTCCGGTTTTGAACTTGCTTTTCCAAAGACTTTTCCAGGCCCCTATTCAATAAAGCTGACAATTCGACATATGTCGAGAAGTGACAATTCTACAATTTTTCTGTTCAATAAATCCGACAGGCGACTTAATTTTCATGGTGGAAAATTGACAAATATGTCGGCATATTTCAATTCGACATATTTGCGTTTAATAAAACTTTTTACGCGACAGGTGACCGGTGACAATTTGTCGTGAAAAACTTGTCAAATCTGCTTTATTAAACACGAAATTGTCGCGACAATCCGACATATTTGTAGAATTGTCAAATAATTCTGACAGGTGCCTTTACCCTCTGTCGCGAAATCTTTTTTGAAGTTGTATGGTGTAAATAAGTGTTTTTTTTCTTAATATAATAATATTTAGTTGGTACTGATACCAAGTCAGTTTCCCAACAATCTAAGTGATAATTCCTTTGTTTGAAGTTGGTTATCTATCTAAATAAATAAAATAAGAATTCCTGACTGATAGATAAACTAGTTAAAAAAACTAAACCTTATTGAACTTACCAAAGAGTATATTTTTATTTTGGTAAATTAGTCCCAAAATAGGTATTTTTTGTTCATGTTTATTTTACATAAGAGTTGCACTAGAGACTGATTAATACTCATTGTGGCAAAACTAAATTACTACTTATCCCTAATTGGCTTCAACAATCAAAATTACCTGTTTGCAAACAGTTCAAAAGTCGACATATTTGTCACGACCATCCGACAATTGTCACTGACAATTGTCACCGACAATTGTAGAAAATAATTACTGTGGGTTTTTGACATATGTCGAGTTTTATTGAACGCTATTTTTCCTTACAAATTTGTCAGGATTTCACCGGTCGGTTTTCGACATATTTGTCAATTTTATTAAACAGCCTAAGCGCCACTATTCTACAATTATGTCACTTTTTGACATAATTGTCGGATTGTCAGCTTTATTGAATAGGGCCCAGGCCCCTATTCAATAAAGCTGACAATCTGACAATTCGACATATGTCGAGAAGTGACAATTCTATAATTTTTGTGTTCAATAAAACCGACAGGCGACATAATTGTCATGGTGGAAAATTGACAAATATGTCGGATTGTCGCGACAATAGGCATGACGAACAATTTTGAAATCTTCTTTCGTGATAAAGGTACACATGTATTGTATACTAAAAAAACTTTATTTCGGTTTCAAAGGTCAGTTTAACAAAGTTTGAGGACATTATTCTAGTATTTTATCAACAGCGCGCGAAAACGCTCGCAGGTGTCATGGCGTCCGTGTGACGTATTTGTAATGTAAATATCAAGTGTCTGTCAAACTCACTTGTATGAAATACGACAGTGACATTTGTTGATTTCCATTACAGTGACGTCATAGTGCGTGATTGACGTTTGAGTCAAAATGGCGAAATGGAGTATTTTATCCTTTTACTTTATCGAAAATCTGATTAATCTCAGATTTTAAAATCAAACTAAATGTGTCTTTTAAATCCTTTTAATATGTTTTTTCCCCTAATGTATTCAAATCGTTGATTATTTGATACTGTCGTCATGCCTATTCGACATATTTGCGTTCAATAAAACTTTTTGAGCGACAGGTGACAGGTGACAATTTGTCGTGAAAAACTTGTCAAATCTGCTTTATTAAACACAAAATTGTCGCGACAATCCGACATATTTGTAGAATTGTCAGATAATTCTGACAGGTGCCTTGACCCTCCGTCGCGAAATTTTTTTTGAAGTTGTAAGGTGTAAATAAGTGTTTTTTTCTTAATATTATAATATTTAGTTGGTATTGATACCAAGTCAGTGTACCAACAATCTAAGTGATAATTCCTTTGTTTGAAGTTAGTTATGTATCTGTCTGTCTAAATAAATAAAATAAGAATTCCTGACTGATAGATAAACTAGTTAAAAAAAACTAAACCTTATTAAACTTACCAATGAGTATATTTTTATTTTGGTAAATTAGTCCCAAAATATGTATTTTTTGTTCATTTCTATTTTACATATGATTTGCACTAGAGACTGATTAATTCTCATTGTGGCAAAACTAAATTACTACTTATCCATAATTAGCTTCAACAATCAAAATTACCTGTTTGCTAACAGTTCAAAAGTCGACATATTTGTCACGACCATCCGACAATTGTCACTGACAATTGTCACCGACAATTGTAGAAAATAATTACTGTGGGTTTTTGACGTTTGTCGAGTTTTATTGAACGCTATTTTTCCTGACAAATTTGTCAGGATTTCACCTGTCGGTTTTCGACATATTTGTCAATTTTATTGAACAGCCTAAGCGCGACAATTCTACAATTATGTCACTTTTTGACATAATTGTCGGATTGTCAGCTTTATTGAATAGGGCCCAGGACTACCCAGAAATGGGTAGCCAGCCTGTCATGCCATGGGTCGTACATAGCATGGAAAATAGACATCTTCATTAGCTTACCAATTTCTCTAAAAAGCGCCTTCAATACTCAATTGAACTTATTTGATCCGTTCTTGTGGGTTGTGGGTTTTTATTGTGGTTGACATGCCTGAGTTTGCCTACTAGCCTTTAATTTTCTACCGATTTGATAATTAACTAGTTTACTGAAACGCAAAAGACACGCAAAACTATTTGCAACTGGCAGTGAACTAAAAACTCAGTCAGTTTAATCCATACTACCATAATATTTTTAAATTGTTGGGGAAAGTCCCTCTAGAAATCCATCAAAGTTTTTGTTGCGGCGCGCAGCATAAGCTTCCTAGAATCCGCAAATACTAAAATCGGTCTTAGAGTTGTCCAACGTCCCAATAATCTAATTTTAAATATTGTGATGAAAAACACTCAACGCTGTTGATGAGGTCACAGATCTTGGCAGTTCTTAGCAGCTACTGCTCATGCAATAAAGCTCAAGCTTTTCAACTGTATATGTCATGCTCCATCATTCATGTCTATACAGGTTGGCCGAGAAGTTGACGTCCAAAGCTAAAATTTAGATCGAGATAGAAAAATCGCCTTCCCCATGAGTTCTCGCCTTGTAGTCATCATTGTGTTTTTTTTTCCGACCTCAGTCATTGTCCCATATAGCAAATTCGTAGAACATACATGGGGGTGATTTGGATACACCTTGATATGAGGAATCGAAATTTTGGCTTTAATAATAATTTAATAATTTTATTTAATAATAATTTATTTCTCACCACAAACTTAGGAAAACGAACTTATTCTAACATACATGTAATGATAGGGAAACCAGAAAAAGGCATTCGGTCTTGGCATCAGGCGGGACTCGAACCCGCATCTTTCGCAAGCCGGGCGACTGCACTACCAATTATGTTACCGAGACCATTAACAGACCGGACGAATTTCTCTGGTATATTATACCTGACAGCCAGGTTGGTACATGGTGGATACATGTAATGACCAGAAGAAGTGTTTGCGGGAGACTGGAGTCTAAACTAAGCAGTAAATACCTGCCTGTATTTTAGACACCAGGCCTCCAACCCTCGGTATAGCTACAATGTTAAGGGTGATTCTAAATAAGAATACAATAAAATTGTTAAGGAGAGGTGAAAAACAAAAGGTTCAGAAAACAAATCTAGAAAAAAACAACATGAAGTAACATTCTATGGATATGCATGTGGATGTCCGTGTGTTGCGTGTCAAGGTGTGTGGTGTGTGTGGCGTGTGGCCTGTGTGTGTTTGTGTGTGAATTTGGGCGAGTGTAAGTGTTGTGTATGAGTGTGAAGGGTGCGCCTTAGGCGGTGCCTGTGTAGATGTCACCGGAAAATAACAAGAACCGTAAATTTATAAATTTCCTAGGAAATTTATAAACTTTCGTAGGATTCTAAACGAGAGATAAATTGTATTATTTTACGCCCTCATTTCCGGAAATTGATAAACTTTCGGAACGCATCCGGAAAATAATAAGTGGGCGGTAACCAAACGCCATGTGCTCTCTGATTGGTCGAATAAGTCACGTGTCATTCCTCTGCTCCGCCATTTAATTTTGGTAGAAGGCCGGTTTTAATGTTTTACTTATATTTTGTAAGAACAATTCGTCTTCGTGTTCATTGTATAATTTGCGGCTAACTCTCCGGCGATGGGAAACACCGATAAAAAATCTAAGCAACCCAAATAACGGCGGTATGCTCGCTTCTTACCACTATGGGTTCAAATTCCCTCGGTGAAGTGTGGGCTTCTAAATGTTCCGTTCGTTCACCGTGACGGAAAGTGTGCCTCTGACTACCCCATTTGGGAAATGATCGAGATAGTATGCCATGTTTTGTATGTTATATTTTATAAGTGTATTTCATTTTTTTATAAACTTTTTGATACTTATCGTAAAACACGATTTCTGCTGTTTTATTTGATTAAGTAGGGGTTATCAGCCTATTAATTGTAAAAAGTAACCCGTTAAACCTACCCAGTTTCAAAGTAAAAGTCCAGTCAGGTAGGTATTCGAAACTGACAAATGTACAGTTTGGCAAGTGTGATTGTACCATAATTTACGAACACAAGCATTGCTACTGTCAACATCGACCAATCAGAGAGCAGTGTGTTATTTTCCGTAATTCATAAAAGCATAAAATTAAAAGCTCTTCTGTGATTAGCCGAACCGTTTATAATCTTACGGTAAGATATCCGTAAGTTGATAAATTTACTACGAGTCGTCGCAAATTTATAAATTTCCGGAATTGTGGGCGTAAAATAATGCAATTTATCTCTCGTTTAGAATCCTACGAAAGTTTATAAATTTCCTAGGAAATTTATAAATTTACGGTTCTTGTTATTTTCCGGTGACATAGACATAAGAGAGAGTGGTGGTGTATAGTGTTTTTTTTTTATCATTGTATTTTTAAATCATTTATATATTTTATAGTCTCACAATTATAGTATAATAATAATGCTTTCAGTATCGTTGTAAGTTTTGTCCAAGAGCCATTGCGTAACTATTTCGTTTATGTTTAGGATATACAGTGTGTTTGGGAACCGGTGTCCGACCCGTTAAGGTGAAGTAATATGATCTATTTTATGAATAAATCCACCATAATTAAGCACTTTTAATTAATTTTTTTTAATTTTTTTTTTTATTTATTTCAGGTAAATTTTACCTGCGTTTCAAAGGGTCTCTGATGACAGGGTGATATTCAATTTGTCACAACATCTAAACTATTTTACTTGGAACTTTGATTTTTGCTACAGTGTTTAGGTAATGTCTTTGGGTATCCAAAAAGTTAAAAATAAATGTATGTTGACAGTTTAGTTTTTCTGAAAAAAAAAAATGTAAAAAAAACTAACAAATTCTATCACAATTTTCAAGTTCAAACATTTTTTTGAGGTATTTTAAGGGAGTTATGAAAAAATGCTTTTTTGTCAGCTTATTGCCTACTTTTGTAGCTGTCCAACGATACCACTTTTGTGACTGTAGGACCTCTAAATCGGCAGATATTGCAAACTAAAATAACCCACCCGTACTCCCGAGAAAAAAAATTAAAATGGCGGCCATTTTAAAACAACTGGGGCAAAGTGCTTAATTATGGTGGATTTATTCATAAAATAGATCATATTACTTCACCTTAACGGGTCGGACACCGGTTCCCAAACACACTGTATATTAAGATTTTTGTTAATGTGGTTGTACATTGTTTTACCGGAGATATAGAAGAACCTTTTAGCAAAAGCGGTGCGATATGGCTTGATGGCACATACGGCGTAATGCCTTCTGGATGTTGCGCTGTTTGGCGTGAAAACCAACAGAGAGTGTTGCTTAAGTATACTCTGTAGAATAAACAACTGGACGTCAACTTCCCGGCCACTCTGTATAGCAGCTTATACAGGGTGTCCCGAAACGTGACGTCAAGCGGGCACGGGATGATAGGCCAGGTTATACCGGCTCTGGGAAAAATAAAGAAAAAAATCTATGACACTCAGTTTAGTAATAATAATAATATTTTTGTTTTTTTTTGAAATCGACACTCTTGACTAAGTTTTCATGTACTGTACTCACAAATGACCGATTTTCGCAGCGTTTTATTTTTTAATGTTCTCCCAGAAAACTATGCTTTTGATTGTATTCACTTTCATCATGATCAATATTGGACATTTAGTAAAAAAAATAAAGTTCGACTGAGTCATGGTCAAGAATTTTTATATCAGCTAACTTCATCCCTTATTTTCTTTAAAAAACATTACCATAGCATTCTTGGCAAGTTGTCTAGAAAAATAGACAATTTAATCAATATTTCAAAAAGGTATAATAGTAACTATTTCCTTGTCACATGTTTCCATGAAAAATATTATGAACCATAATGGGTCGTTCAAAACATGAACTAAGGTGAAGTCTAAAGTATGCTATTGTTGGTTAATGAAACAAAAAGTGACTGTAGGTTAGTAGCGGTAGCAAATAAGAAATGATTGCTGTTGCTAAGCATTCCATGCCTTGTCGGCTAATGAGATGGGTGACCACTCCAATAAATTTTTTTAAACGCTGCGAAAATCGGTCATTTGTGAGTACAGTACACGAAAACTTAGTCAAGAGTGTCGATTTCCGAAATTTTCATAAATATTATTATTATTACTAAACCAAGTGACATAGATTTTTTTCTTTATTTTTCCCAGAGCCAGTATAAACTAGCCTATCATCCCGTGCCCGCTTGACGTCACGTTTCGGGACACCCTGTATAGTTAAGTTATTCTGTTGAATGGGGCCGACAAGTGAAATCTAATCTCAGATGGCGCCACCCTAGCATGAACCCTTGTTTATCTGTGACAGTGTGATAAACAATAATTATTTCTTGATAATACCCCACCATTTAAACATGGATTCCACTCGGTAAACATGCGAGTTGAAAGAAGAACTAAGAAAAAGAGGCGCCTCTTTACGTGTGAGGAAAGTAGCCCTAATAAAATGGAAATTTGTGTTACATGAATTTCTTCGTATTTTTCCAATTTAAGGTCTTAGAACTTGCTTTTAAGTTTATTATATGTTTACCTATGATAGTCTGGCTAGTGTGTAACCCTTTAATCATTTTAATAGTAATGAAAACACGAAACTTCACACAACCTAATTTTAAAGATTTTGAGGTTATAATTGATGTCTGAATGACTTCAAATAACCTTTTCATTTATCAGATTAGGGTCTTATAATACCAAAACTTATTTTGTATGTACCTTATCTGAGTATTTACCGATTATTTCATAAGCATTGGCCTCGGAAATGTTTATGACACACCCTAGCCCGCTTTTAGGCTCGAACTTTACTCTCCTTATTGCTTTGAGCCACTTTTTTTAAGTTGCTCATCTCGGGGAAACTAGTGTCCTCCAGTTTCTTTGCAATTTGGTACACATCACCCCGGCATTTGCGTGTTATTCGTCTTCAATTATGAATTCTCTACAAATTTCATACAAAAACGTCTTTGTTATGGGTCTTTGCTCTGCTAGCGCCACTTTGACAGTTGCCCGCCCCATTGCAATAGCGACAACAGCAATAGCGACAGCAATAGCGACATAATTATCTGAATTTAGCCGTTTTGGCTACCGCCGCGCGCCGTAAGATAAAACCACAATGAAAAAAAAAAGACATTTGACATTTCTTGATTTTTTCCTAATCTGTGGCTTGCAATTATCGGGTTGTGAAGGCCGCTCCACACTTAGCCCGCGGATCGCGCGCGATGGCTGCGAACGGGCGCGAACGCTAAGTGTAGAGCCGTTTCGCATATTCTTCGCGGTTTCGCGCTTTGTTCCCCAACTTTGGTCGGTTTTTGGTCCCGCGTCAAAGGGAGCGCGAAGAGCGAACGCGACGCGAACGTGCATGACTCCACACTCGCAATCCGCGACACGGTCAGTATTGTTGGAGTCGTTCGAGTGTTCGGACCTGCACTGTCCATTGTAAAATTGGTGAAAAAAATGAGCGCAACATGGACAAACGAGCTGGAGTTACAGTTTTAAAATATTACCAAGCGGAACCCATTTTGTGGATTTTGCGTTTATTTTTAATAATTACATAGTTGTAGTAGGTACGCTAACGCGCAAAAAGTTAGGGACGCAGCAACAGCTACTTCAACGTCCATTTCATTAAACGTTGCGAACACAACTGTGAAATTACCGCGAACCGTTGCGAGTGTAGAGTCGTTGCTAAATTCGCGGCAAGTTCGCTCCGCGAGATCGCGCCGTGATCCGCGGGCTAAGTGTGGAGCGGCCTTGAGAATTTCGGTGCGTGATTTTAGTTTTGTAAAGAATCAAAAAATATGATATTTGGCTATTGCATACTCATTCGCTAAATACCATTTAATATAAAATTTTATCTCGCAGGTTGGAGGTATTGGTGTTCATATTAATTTGCACCAATGGCTACTATATCATTTGCCAAAAGTTTGGTTAACCCAGGTAAGGTCTATTTACTGTCTGTTGGGTGTCCTTACAAGCTTTTAACTTAATTAGTGTCTTAAATTAATGATTATGATGATACAGTATCACCATTAAAGTATTTGAAGTATAGATATCCCTGCGGTTAATGTTTGTCATCTGTCTTTAGAATATCACAGTATTATGTAAAGGACCCGTAGAACGATCAACTTGATAAAGCTAGGGCTTGCAGTAATACCTATGTGTATAAACTAATTTTTTAAACACTTAAAATATCGATCGTTAATGATCAATGAAGTTTTATCTTGGTGTTGCTCCAATTGAGGTTATCTTTGACACTGATACAGTAAGGAGGTGAACAGTAGATTTGTGTGGGTACTGCTCAATTTGTTAATAAATAGATTTTTATAACTGCTTTTATCCTAATTATCGCCCTATTTTACTGTTACAGTAGAATAGAAAATAATACAGTGATACAGTATTACAGTAAAGTTCTTATTAAACTAGGTGTTAACATTGAAGACTGCTGGAAAAAAAGAGTAGAGGAGGCTCAGCATATGCTGTGGAGAAGGTTTAGTTCCCCCCCCCCCCCATAGTTGCTGGTTTTCAGCTCCCCCCTGCTCTCCCAAATTATTATACAACTGCTTAATTATAATATGCCAGCAGCGATATTTCTTCACTTGCTTTAATGATCAACAGGAATATCTCATTGGCTGAATCTGTAACCAATATTCTTTTGCAGCTCTCAACCTAGTCTTAAAGCAAGGTCACTGCTCTCAGTTAAGATGCCCCAGTGCTGGACTCACACCTCTAAGCATCATTCTGCGAAGGACCTATGCTGAGAAGCAAGTATTTGAACGGACCAAACCTCACTGCAATGTAGGAACTATTGGCCATGTAGACCATGGAAAAACAACACTGACAGCAGCAATCACCAAAGGTAAAAATCTACAGTGATAGGCTCAGCCTCTACTCATAAATAGTTTCTAATATTTTACTTTCATTATCAAATTAATAATAAATATCACTACACATTATTCCACACAGCACCATCTAGGACCAAACCAAGCAACTAAATGCTTGTGTTATAGAATACTAGACAATGGATTAACATACTTAAATACAGACAAACAGACATGGCCATGCACACATAATTTTTGTTCTGTGTGGAAATGAACCCACTACTACCACAATTTTCAAATCACATTGTAACTATTGTAAGATTACTTTTGTCACATTTTTCTGTGTGTGCTCAGAAAAGCACTGTAATAACTATTAATGAAGTCATTTGTACAGAATTTGGACTCTATTCCATAGCCCTTTAGCCAAAGCCTTGCATCCTGCAACTAGTTCCCATATGAAAGTCTTACTTGTAATCATAACAATAATTTCTACTTAATCTCTCAATTCACTATCACTGTTTGCTACACCTGTATACATTTTTTTTCTAACTTAATATTCTGACACTTTAAGTTGGCCTGTAACTGGCTTAAAACCATTTTGACTCCATAAATGTTTCAGAATAGTAGCCTAAAATTTGTTTATTTTATATTACAGTATTATCAGATCTTGACTTAGCTCAGCATAAAGGATATGCCGACATAGACAATGCACCAGAAGAGAAGGCCCGTGGTATCACAATTAATGTGGCCCATGTGGAGTATCAGACGGAAACTAGGCATTATGGGCACACAGATTGTCCTGGACATGCTGATTATATAAAGGTAAAAAAATGTTGCTGGGCTAACTCAAATTATTGTTTTTTAAATAGTGAATTAACCTTTATAAAAATTTAGCTTTTAACTTGTCATAAACTGGCAAATGCCCTTTCTTTTATATTCTTACATCAACATGATGAAGGCTATTGAGGAAAGGAACTGTTTGTACACTCCTAGATCTCAGCCTCAACATCAACAGCTTATTCTCAATGTTCAACAATTATACTATGAGCAAAATAAGAAAAAAGTTTCTCTTTCTACCTAATAAAGAATGCTTTTTTGAAACTGTCCACTCTCTGCATGATAAAATATTCCAAATCCTAGACATGACACTAAATTGTAAAAAAAGCCTAGTTCAAAAAGATCTCACTGTTTCTTTCTTTTTGGTTTAAAGTAACAAACTTTCATAGGTCTCCATGCAAATAGCAGGGTTTTATAAGTTTGTGGTATAGTATACATTCCCATGGCAGCTCATGAAGAACCAAACCTGGCTGATTGACCAGATTTTGATCATTAACCTGTCTTTCCAGAACATGATCACAGGCACAGCACAGATGGACGGCGCCATCCTGGTGGTGGCGGCCACAGACGGCGTGATGCCGCAGACGCGTGAGCACCTTCTCCTGGCGAAGCAGATCGGCATTCAGCACGTCGTGGTGTTCATCAACAAAGTGGACGCTGCTGATCAGGAAATGGTGGAACTCGTCGAGATGGAGATTAGGGAGTTGATGTCTGAAATGGGCTATGATGGCGACAAAGCTCCTGTTATCAAAGGTATGGAAAAACCATTATCTTTCACTTGTGAGCAAGTTAAAGACAATGGTTGTTCAGTCGACAGCGCGTGAGGCTATCCATTTCCGTTTTTTTACCTACTTTTGCTAAATTACAATCTTTGTAATGGAGTAAAGGATAATGACCGGAAATGGGTGGCCTGTCATGCCACTGACTGACTGACTGAAAATAGGCATACATTGTTGCAAGTTTTCACATTTACGTAAAACAGTTACCAGCCTTCTTCATAGTGGCTCTGTGAGTGAGCGTGATCGTGGCACCTTTTTTATTGTCGCCCTTGATTTTTTTCACCTCACACTTCCCTTATTGGTACTCCAATAGCAAACCTGCTTAGTTAGGCCATTATACCATGAAATAAAATAATTGAAATGGAACTTGTCCCACTTTGACTCCAGGCGTCAAAAGGCGCCTTTACTAAATAACTGCGTTACCATGAACTAATAACAAACGTTATTTGCAGGATCAGCATTGTGTGCGCTGGAAGGCAAAAGTCCAGAAATTGGCGCAGAAGCCATCACGGAACTGCTTAAAGAAGTGGACGCCTTCATTCCAACACCAGTTCGTGAGCTGGACAAACCATTCCTGATGCCTGTCGAGTCCGTCCACTCCATCCCTGGACGAGGCACTGTTATTACTGGCCGCTTACATAGAGGTATATTTTGTTTAATTTACTGTCACCTGAATAACACGCGCACTTTAACGTGCAGAGTGTGTGTGAAGACTGACTTAGAGATAACGCACAGCCTAAACTGCTGGGCGTAGAGCCTTGATGCAGGGTACATTATTAATTAGTACGTAGTACATAGTAGTACTTAACCCATTCAGTGCCTTAGACGCGTATTCGCGTCCTAGCTAACTTTTTTCTGGTGCCATGGACGCGCATTCGCGTCCTTATGTGACTTGGCTTGTTTTTCCCCGTTTCAAGAGTAAATAATCTGAAATTTAAGGAAAACATGTATCTAAATTCAAAGTTAGCAGTCTCAAAGCGGCTCCTGGATATACTAACATGAAATTTTAAAATTATTTAAATCATTGATTTTCACGCACCATGCCTTGGACGCATAATCGCGTCCAGTACGATAAAATAAAACAGGAGTGACTAAGAGGCAATGGCACTGTTCTTATACCTAATAGTAAAGAATCATGGATGTGAAAAGTTATGTGCGCCCAAACAGATAAAAAATCTTTTGTTCCCCAAACTAACTGATTCTTACCTAACTAATTACTTAACTTATAATATTTTTCAGAGCAAATAACTGGTAATGAACATTTATAGCAGTGCACTTCAAATGTCACTGAAGCCATTTGAGAAGAAAATAGCAATTTTCGATAGAATTTAAGTTCAATGTGCCGAAAACGCGAATTCGCGTCCAAGTAATTTTATTGCAGGTGCCGTGGACGCGATATCGCGTCCAAGTATAGTTACCGCATTTAGAACAAGGCATTTGGTACAAGTTCATAGTATTGGCTAAGGCAATGAATGGGTTAAGATGCAATTTTTAATGAAACTCAGTGGTCAAAATTTAAAGCCCACGCGGATGAAGTTGCGGGCAGCTGCTAGTTTTTTATAACTAACTGCATCAAAAACACTATTGCTTTTATTGAATATAAAAACTGCAAGAAATAAAATCCACGCATGCACCACGCGCACTGGCGCCGGCTACATGTATAAAGCCAAAGCGTTATAAATGTATTATTCCATCCAATCCCCTAGTCCATATATTCTAACATTGCCTTTCTTTTTGTCATCAGGTGTCCTGAAAAAAGGAACTGAATGTGAAATCGTCGGACACGGCAAAGTCATGAAAACCACAGTCACAGGAGTTGAGATGTTCCACAAAACTTTGGAAGAAGCCCAGGCCGGTGATCAGTTGGGTGCCTTGGTCCGTTCCATCAAAAGGGAGCAAATCAGACGTGGTATGGTTATGGCCAAGCCTGGGACAGTGAAGGCACATGACAATGTTGAGGCTGCTGTGTACATATTGAGTAAGGAAGAGGGCGGCAGATCGAAGCCCTTTACATCATTCATTCAGCTTCAGATGTTCTCAATGACATGGGACTGCGCCTCACAAGTTACCATTCCTGACAAAGAGATGGTTATGCCTGGCGAAGATGCTACGTGAGTAAACATAGTATTTTTCGAATAATGAGGCAAATGGTTGTAAAAGCCGAATCCAACTTTTGTTCATCACTCATCCTAGAGTACGGTGGACGGCACATCACTCTACCCATTTCCGGTCAGTCCTCCTTGCTCTATTGCAAAGTAATGTCATTTGGCAAGATGGGAAAAAACGGGAATGGGTAACTTTATGTGCTGTTGACTGTACCTACACTGTTTAATAAATGTGAATCTGAACTTTAAACAAACTTTCTCATTTTTCTTCAAATCTTTTTTTATTAGGTATTTACCAGCCCTAAAACCCTTACCAGAGGAATATTACAAATAAACCTATAGCTCACTTGTATGTTTTATTCCAGATTGCATTTGAAACTTTTGAAACCCATGGTATGTGAGACTGGCCAGCGCTTCACTTTGAGGCTGGGAGACTTGACACTGGGAACTGGTGTGATCTCCAAAATCAAAGAAAACCTCTCCGAAGAAGCCAGAATTAAGCTCATGGAAGGAAAGAAGGCTCGAGAAAAGGCATCCGCCAAGAAGTAAACATTCTAGATTTTAGTTAAGATTAGAAATTGTACCTAGTTCCCTTATTGTATGCATTTAAAAATAAAAAATGTAAAAAATATTAAATAAAACATGAAATCTTTATGCTTATTTTTTATTTGGAAAAGCTATGCCAAATTGTTACTTTTTTTCGTGGGGGAAATCCTCATGGATGCCGTCGTCGGAGTCGGCCCCTACGCCCTCGATCCGCGAGGCCCTCGGCCGTGACGCTCTCGAATTTTAAAACTTGTTTGTCCGCGAAGCTCTCGATTTTAATCTCAAACAGTACTTTGACTAGAAATTTGCAACAAATATATAAAAATCGAGATCGGCGCGCGGACAAACTAGTTTTAAACTTCGAGGGCGTAGCGGCCGGACCTTCGCCGTCCGCGACGAGGACGATCTTATGTCGGAGTCCTACCGACTAAAACCCCACGGAACTCAACCGTGGCACTTTGGCGGCAAAGCTGGATCCACAAAAGACTTACTGCACTGCTTCGCCGCTAGTGTAATAAGCCAGAGCACCCCCACACTCCGGCCGGCTGGCTTCCAGCGTACGCAGACCTCTAATGGGCCCGCAACCACGAGCCAACCAAAGTATCCAGCGGTACGACCTACCACCTTTCAATAGTCTTGAGACGTTGCTTGAATAACTTGTAGTTTTTTATTAATTTCATGTTTAGAAGCTATGAAGCCTGTACAATTAATAATAGCAAATCTGTATGTAGTGAAATAAATTAGCTATAATAAGCGGCAGGAGTTTTTTGCTCACGATCGAAGGAATTAAGAAATACACACAGAGTGTTACGTATTGTTTCAATTAATTTAGTACAAGAAAATATTTCGAGAAACTCCAAATTATCCTTATGACAAGCGAGCGGCAACTGCCAGCAAGTCAGACTAATACGTCTGTCATTAAAATCTGCTAACCAATTTTGTATCATTTCCGTGAGCTGATAAGCGACAACGTTAGGTAGGCACTGATTGGAAAATAAGCGTCCCCACATACATGGGCCACTTAACGCCACCACCTGTTATTTACATATAGTTTGTAGCGTGTGGTGGCCCCCGATAGTTTGTAGCGCGTGGCGGCTTCCGGCTTCATCGTGTGCGGCAAGTCCGTTTAAAATGTAAGATAACTACAGCAAATTTGTGCCGGTGACGAACAGGGTTGGCATTCTAAATGTGACTGCAAACGTACCTGACTGATAGCAATAGGTGTTTCAGCAAGAATATTTAAATGCTGATAAGTTTTTTGGTCAACCGGAATGGTAGAGAAATCTATATTGTCTAAGGGTAGATAGAATTATCATTCATTTAATATGAGTGCCGAGCGGGATAACTGTCCACCTTGCGGATGGGCAGAAAGTGCACAGTCAATTTACTTACTGTGTCATTGATGCTTGGTCCTGGGATGCATGGAACCTGAACCCATGACCTTAGGCGCTAAGGACCGGACCTCACTTAACCTATCCATATTACATCTGTCACCTTGGTCCAATCTAAATCAGCCATGAGGATCCCACTGCTGGGCAAAGGCCACCTGGGGCTGCTGGATGAAATCTCTTTTAGTTTTTGGAGATAAGTTCACCTGTACTTTTACCGTCCTAAATATTGTCTATTGCAAGTGTCATTTTCGGTACAATAAATAAATTAATAATCCTTGCATAGCCATCGTGACAAGGCAACAACACAGTATGATTATACTGTGGCAACAAGGGCCAGTCAAGCTGAATCAAAATCAATAGTCAAAAATCAAGTATCATACGGACGGAGGTCCGCTTCATGTACAGTCAACAGCACATCAGGTTACCCCATTTCCGTTTTTTCTTTCGCTCTTGCCAAATGTCATTTCTTCGCAATAGAGCAAGGAAGACTGAGCGGAAATAGGTAGAGTGATGTGCCGTCCACCGTACGGACAACGCGACGGCTTGACAGGCTTCCATTTACAAACAGCAGTAACACTAGGGTAAACCACCCGATTATTGGCACCATTCTGCCAATAATCGGGTGGTTTCTTGGAAAGAAATTAATTTGGCAAGAGCATGATTAGGCTAATGCGCCGTTGACTGTCCCTACCTAAGACTTCTGCCACACGTTTAATTTCTAATGTGAAGAAATATTGTTTCTCGCGCGCATTTGTTCAGTTATTTTGAAAGTGATGCATTACATTCAGACGATGTACAGTCAGCATCAGAACTGTGTAAAATTACAGTACAGACATAAGTGGCTAAAACTTTTATAAGAAGTATGTAACTAGTAAAAGCCTGCTATTGTTCTTAAAATAATTGAATGAATGGTCCTACTGATGCCGACTAGGCTAGGATGGAAAGGTAGTTCATAATGTAACGAGATCAGCTACAATAAAAAAATTAGTAATTTGTAATCATCACAATTTTATTGAAAAAAAACCTGTGTGATAATAAAACAAGGATTTGATAAACAAAATCAATCATAATACAGTTTTAGTACATACATAACACTGGAATACAGGTCTGCACTGCGATTAAAATGTCATACATTAGCTAGAATTAAGTTTGCCATCGATTTTGAATGAATAAGCAAATAAAATACTTAAACATATAATATTACTAAAACAGACATTCAGGATGAGATTGTGAAGTTTAACAAAAAATAAAGCAATACAAAAATTTCTAACAGCAAACTTGACAGCTGGAACCTAATGGAATGAAAGAATAAATGACACATTGTGAACAATGACATCAGCTAGTTCCCACTGAAACCAGATCAATTACCATATAAATAACATCACCAACAACTATAAGAAGTCCTTTTGATCTAATTCCATTGGAAAAGTTTTGACTTCACTTCAACTTTTTAATCACATGAGTTTATTTTTTCGGACTGGAGTTTATTTTTGCAGCCTTAATTTTACAAGTCTTCGTCTTCATCAGGTAGCGCTGTGTCCTGAGCCTCCTTGAGGTCCTTTTCGATCTGGTTCTGCCATTGTGGGTCCATTGTAACTTCTGGGGGTACCAATGCAGGCATAGCAACGAATTCCAGATTGCCGTCACCAATTAACTTTCTTGCTAACCAGAGGAAGGGCTTCTCAAAGTTGTAGTTAGATTTGGCAGAAATATCATAATACTGTAACAAAACATTAGATATTAGACATTGCATAAAACAACTGCTGGAATTCAGTGTTAGATAAAAAGGTTCTGATCAACTAACCTGAAGGTTCTTTTTCCTGTGGAAAACAATTGTTTTTGCTTTGACTTTTCTGTCCTTGATATCTACTTTGTTACCACAAAGGACGATGGGAATGCCTTCACAAACGCGAACTAAATCTCTGTGCCAGTTAGGTACATTCTTGTAGGTGACACGAGAGGTTACATCAAACATAATGATAGCGCATTGACCTTGGATATAATAACCATCTCTGAGACCACCGAACTTTTCCTGGCCAGCTGTGTCCCAAACATTGAATCTGATAGGCCCTCTGTTTGTGTGGAACACTAAGGGATGCACTTCAACACCTAATGTGGCGACATATCTCTTCTCGAACTCTCCAGTCAAGTGCCGTTTCACAAACGTTGTTTTTCCAGTACCACCATCGCCGACTAGCACACACTTGAATGTGGGCATATCATCAGTCATTTTGATATAGTTTGTTTCTTGGTTACCTGAAAACAAAAGCCAGAAATTAGAAAAAAGCAGCAGCGACTAGTATGACTAATCGCTTTTCTACATGTCCTTTGTTTACATATAGAGTACCATCGATTGGTATTTTATTACGAACCGTATTTCACGTAACTTCAGAGAAAAATAGAAGTTTCAAGAAACTGACAAGTCAAAAATGTTTTAAGTTTTCACCGAATGGCGCTCAGACAAGCTCACAGGAATTTAGCTCGATGGTACCGAACACTAACACAAATTATAGCAATAATACACTAAAGTCCCCATAAATATTACGCAATGAATAAAGTAAGGCACACAGAGAATCGAATCACATAATTTAGAAAAACGAATTACCAAGATTGGCTAAGAAAATCGAGATTTAACTCGATGCACAGAAAAGTCGTTACGGCTCACAATGGCGTCACTTGACTAAACGGAAGAAATCTTTGACAACGACAGGCGCACTAACGTTGACAGTCAACTGTAGTACTTTTCTAATTAATTGATACTTGTCGCCTGAGGCTATCATAACATGAGTTCTCCTGGAAAATTTTAATATGTTTTTAGAATTCTCATAATAATCATTAAAAACATGTAATTGAAACTTAGAAAAATTGTGTTATTATATTGATTTTCTTGAACAATACTGTTTTACCGACATTGATTTTGACGTCATTGTCTAGATCGTTAGTAGCGCCACCTACAACTCTACGAAATTTTACAGACATGAGACGGCAAGCGAAGTTTCGTTCGTTTCGTGTGTATCGATTTTTTGAGTGAAGTGAACGTAGTGTTCGTGTCCTTTAGTTTAGTGACGTTTGATAGAAAAATATCTGTGAATGGGATTGTGTAATAAGATAAAACGTTTATTTGGTGTGTGATATTCTGTAAAGGATGACGAAGGACAGGTTAGCGGCGCTCCAGGCGGTAAGTGGATTCTCGTTAGCTTCTCAGCACTGCTCTAACCAAAGGTCTCTTTGGTGACCTCGAATTCGATGAAATAGCATTGAGATCACGCTCTATTTTAGGGGGACCATTTGACATTTTTGGATTGCTGCAGATAATTTGGGTGTATATCCTCGAAAAAGGGTCCTTCTGTAATTCTCGTCGCCCCACCCCTGGCTTGACACCACTTGAATGATAGCTGTCATTGAAGCGAGACAATTTGTTGCGTTTCGGCTTCCGCAGTTTTACGAAACACTTGCTTTATCAATGCTCGGCATTGTTCTTCGATAAAGAAACCTTGTGGAGGAACCCTTCACACTTGACTGTGCTTGTAGGAAACAACTTTATTGTTAAATAGCCCTGGAACTTCTATTTATGTGTAGTATAATTATGGTATTTTAGGCCTGACTTGGAACCTAATAGCATTGTCCTTTCCTAATGAAATTTTACAACCTCAAGATCTGAAAACACAATAATTCAGGGCAACTTCAGTACCAGGACATCAAAAGGAAGTTTGTCAAGTTTATTCAGTTATGATCTCTACTGATAGGTATACTTTATCTTGATAAGCCATAATTAAAGATATTTTATCATGACTAGTGGGAATCACATATCTATTTCCTACTATTGTTATTGACCCACACAAAATAAAATTTATCAACAATAAATTATGAATTAAAATTAGGCACCTAAATTCTTTCCTGGTTCTTTTCCTAAATTGTTTGTTCTTCTTCGTTCAATTACTTTACTTCTCAGTTATTGTCTTTAGATTTACTGTTGTTGAGTGGGTAGTTTTATCATCATTAACTGCTGAGAATAAATTCCCTAAAGATTTCCTGAGTACTCCACTACAACTGTATAAGCCAAGAACAGATGATTGAACTGAATTATTGTCATCATCACCAACAAACCACTTTATTCCACACTTCATTTGGGAGTATTGCTTATTGGAAACTGAATTTAAATACTTTGAGCTACGAACTTTCTGGTTAGTTTTTTGTAATATAAGTCAATTGACAAATGTTGGCATGTTTAGAGATAGGTGTTTATTTCTGCAAGTTTTTACATTTACCTCATCTTGTCCGAAGACAGGCCTCCTCTAAAGGTGTCCATTCCTCCCTGTTCCTTGCTAGCTTCTCCGCAGTGGCCCTTCTACCTTCTCGACATCATCTTTTCTATTGCCATCCTTGATTTCTCTTTCCATCTTTGGGGACCACTCTTGTACCACATTTGACCTTCTGTTTTCCTTTATTCACATTATTGTGTCCAGTCCGTCTCCACTACTGTGTTCTACCTCTTTGAGTTCATTTTATCCCTTAATTTCAGTCCTAGTAAATTAATAGTTAATTAAATTAATAATTAGTTAATTTTAATTTTCATTTAAATTTTTATTTTTTGCTGTTTTTTATTTAAATATTTTCGTTTTGTTGTATTTTAGATTAACAACTTTATTTTAATTTTATATCGTCATTTTGTATGTCACATTGTTCTTATTATTATGGTTTCCTACTTCAAGTTATTGCTTGTGATTATGACATAAAATTCTTAAATCCTATTAGATTAGGCTCTTGTTAGATTCTCATTTTTTCTCACTGTTTTTAATTTAATCATAATTTTATGTTTGCTGACTATTGCTGCCTCTCTTACTGATATTTATGTTGAACATCCATTAACTGAAGTTAGTTAAAAAATACTACATAGGTTCTTATTTATAAAACTAGATTTATGCCAAAGTTTACCTGAAAACGGGCCATGGGGATATAACTAAAATGTTGATAACGTGCTTAACGTGTTATTTTTTCCTGATATTGCATATTACTAGGCAATTTATTTTAAGCCTACCTAATTGTTGCGATAAAGTTTAATACAGCCCTATGTTGGCGCCAGGAGTTAAAAATAAATGAAACGCTGCTATAATACATTCTAATAAGAGCTACACAATAATATGTTAAACATGATTTTATGGAGCTAAGTAAACAGTTTAACCCTGTCACAACATACCATCGTCTGTTTCGCGCTGTTATCAACGAGGGCGTCATCCGGCGCTCGGCCTTCGCAGTTCGCCGGCGTTGACTCACAAAAACAACCG
This sequence comes from Udea ferrugalis, assembly GCA_950022985.1. Lineage (NCBI taxonomy): Eukaryota > Metazoa > Arthropoda > Insecta > Lepidoptera > Crambidae > Udea > Udea ferrugalis. Next base: position 5,583,250 of record OX465520.1, read on the forward strand.
TTGCCCGTCATACTTGCATCATCAATCTCGGAGGCTCTCGCGTTATGATTAAGTCTTAGGATAAGATGAAAAAGCTCGTCTGTTCCAGTCACGCGAGCCCGAACGCAAGCTGACGCGAGTAGGTACTTAACCCTGCCTAACTTCAGGGGCGGCATTCCGGCCAACATCACTTTACATTTCGGTGATTTACGCTTACTACAATCATTTAAAAGCTTTACTTTGAAGTAGTATTTTCTCTCAATTTTTATTTTAATAACTAAAAAAATAGGCTGAAAATAAAATAAAATAATAAATAAATAACTAAAAAAAACGACGAAGGTCGCAAAGAAATTGAATTTTAAAGACAACTCACCACGAGCGAAGTGAGTTTTGGCGCCAACCGGAATACCATAGCGGTTTAGAATGATGAGATGTGTAACCTAACTTATGGGTAGGCCCACTAGGAAATCATTATATCGACGAATTAGCCTTATTTGACCCGCTCGTTTGGCGCAATAGGTGGAGGTCCTGCCTATAGTTTCGAAAGATTCGGTGCCCATCCACGACAGAATAATCATGTGAGGAACTTTTGGATTCTGGATGTAGGACTTATGCACTTTTTTAAATAATTTTAACTATGTTCTTCAGTGGATACATATTAAAATTCATTATTGATACCTATGTTACTAGAGATTATCCTTGGGGGAGGCCTATGCCCAGCAGTGGGCGTCGTTCGGCTGACATGATGATGATGATGATGTTACTAGAAACATACTTCCGATATGGCTAATTTAAATGTGTCTGGGATTTCTGTGTCAATACTTCTAGGCAACGATTTTTGTTTGATTTCATCCTGGGATTCCATATTCTATTCTTTGGTTGAACGAAATATTATATGCTGAGAATGTCTGTCGTATTTGTCTTCGTTCCTGGAAAAATCTCTGAACATTGAAATTCAGCGATATCGCTTTCGTTTCGTACGTAACTGGAATATTTAAGTCCGCAAAAAGCCCAAAATCCATCAAGAAAATCAAAATAGACCAGGCAATACCGCGAAAAGAATGCGTAGGGAAAGATTTCCAAAAGAGGAGCGTCTACGTAAATAATACAATGAAAAGGGCTATTCGTCTTATTCCAGAACAGGCTTTTTTTAACAAAGTTTTATCTTAAGGAAAAGTTTGCGTAGAGTTTGATTGCCACAGAATTTCAGCCTCGAATTGTGGAATTTGTGCGTTGAAAATACCTTTATCCGGTTTTCTGAGAGCGAAAGCGTAGAACTCGGAGATGTCAGCGTGACTTGGAAATTGCTTTTGAAGCTCAAGATAAAATATTTATATTCCTATTGTCTTGGATTATTTGTTTTTCAAAAAGCAGTGGTAATGGGCAGTGGGCTCTTAGAATCAGGCTTTTGAAGCTATTGTAGTTGCTTAGACGTCACTTGCACTTACAACAGCTGATTCACGTGGTGCGTCGTATCTATTTTTAGAATCTCCGTCTTTCGCGTTGTCTGAGCATGAATGAACTTCTCCCGTACCAAGACTGTTGGCGACAAACCTTAAGAATACATTACAGAATTTGCTAATCTTGCAGTAAGCTGCAAAATGCTAGTTGATTATTGGATTTTATTCTATTTAGTATTCTTACATTAGAATTCCATTTCAGGGTTTCCGTGATGTAGTTTCATCATTTCGTGTTTATTGCAATTTGTGAAGTCGCTTTGAAATATTGCATTGCGCCATCAGTTGCATGTAGTGGGCAGTTTGTGGTGGGAACCGCTGAGGTCGACATGCTAACGATTGTGATCAGTCGATCGAAACGATGTTTTCCAGATTTTCTTTCCATTAGTTAAAAGGGATCTAGAAATGGAGCTAAAATTATGAATAACTTACCTCTGAATTCACTAACGCAAATCAAAGTTGAGCATCCGTCACAAGCATAGCTGCCACTTTCATCTCTGAATTCACATAAAACCAACCCAAATCAAGGTTGAGCATCCCTCAGAAGTATAGCTGTCCTTTTCGATTCTATTGACATTTTACGGACAGTATGAGCTTGAGCGCGTTCTTACCGTTGATTGACGCTTGTGGATTGGGGGGTCAGTTCTATAGTAATTTTACGGGACGGCGTAAGTTTGACGGCTTGCTCAACACTAATTGACGTTTGTGAATCCGGAGGTTATGGTTTCGATTTGAATTTGAAGGATTGAAAAAGACTACCTAAAGCCAAAGTAGGAATACAAGATCCATTGATATTAGATGTCCTGAGCAAGATGATGACTATATTTGCACGTCGACTCATCCAATTCCCATTGCAGGAAACACCGACCATGATTCATCCAACGCTAACTTGATAATAAAGCTAAAATCTATATCATGGACGTGGGCAGTGTGAACTAGTGATTAACATCTAACGTGTAATGAGTAGATTAATGTACTTGTTTTAAGACGATCTTGATTCGTGACGTGAAATCGAGCACTTCAGTGCGGTGCCCAGGACCCTGGTTAGAATTTGCCCGAACTTCCTACTTTGTGCAGGTAACTCTTGGTGATCATCAAAGACACTGATAAAAACCCCAAACAATATGGATGAGCACCATTTAGTTTAAAAGTCCCTCGGCGAAGTATAGTTTGTTCGTTTGTTCCGTTCACTTGGAGTTCAATCATGTTTAGTGTGCCCCTGACTATTGCATATGTAATATTCAAGTGTAAAGTCAGCTTATGTCAATGTGTCTGATGTTTCCAAATTTAAATGCAGTTTCAGCAAAATTTTAAATGCTGGAATATATTTAAATCGTGGACATTTATATAACGAAAGATAGCCAGTCGAACACTGATTGCGATTTCCAAATATAGGTAATTCCGCCGGTAACGAATGTTTCGTGGAAATAATAAACATTAAATTAATTCATCAAACATTATGTTGGGGCGTTGCATCAGTTCCATGTGTGTTTTTCTTCATGATTGGTCAATCATTATGGCAAGACTAAAGTTCATAAATGTTTTATTATTGTTTTAGCATTTTCCATGCAGTATCTTTACTAAAGATCTGAAAACCAGAAAAAGGCATTTGGTCATGTTGGCATCAGGCAGGACTAGAACCCGCATCTTTCGCAAACCGGGCGACTGCACTAACCAACTATGCTACCGAGACCATTAACAGACCGGACCGGCCGAATCTTTCTGGTATAGTTACCCTATGAGCCAGGGTGATTTTATAAATGTGTTCAAATTACAGTTACAATTCGTCATCAAAGACATCAAGCAGCTTCCTGCTGACATGAGAGTATCACCATAATTCGCAATATCTGTAATACCCAAGTCTGTCACTTCAAATATTTGTGCTAATGTTACTGGCGTATGTCCAAATCAAGTCTGCCCCCGGCTAGCATAGGTTCGCTGCGACGCTTCCGATGCCAAATTATCCAATTCACGTTTTATTGATATCAAGCACGTCGGCGACCGGCCTTATCATAGTTTGAGTTTGGTCTGGGAAATATTGATCTACTTCTGGGGGTCTAAAAAGGCGACATTAGATGTTTCATATCTGAAACATAAATGATTCATTTTTAGGGTTCCGTACCCCAAAAACGGAACCCTTATAGGATCACTTTGCTGTCCGTCTGTCCGTCCGTCCGTCCGTCTGTCAAGACCCTTTTTCTCAGGAACGCGTGGAGGTATGAAGCTGAAATTTATATCAATTACCCAGGTCTACTGTCCCTTGAAGCTGTGAAAAAATCAAACTTCTAAGCCAACGCAATCAAAAGATACAGCCGTTTATGCCGCAAATTTTCGACACTTGCAAGGGAATCAAAACCTACAGGGTGCTTCCCGTGAACTCAGAATCTTGAAATTTGGTACGAAGCAACGTTTTATAGCATAGATAAAGGAAAAATTACGAAAACCATACATTTTTAGTTACATCACATAATATATATTTTTTTAATAATTTTAAACTTACTACCCATTTCCTCATAAACGCGTAGAGGTATTAAATTGAAATTCATACCAAATACTCAAGTCTATAATACCTTTAAGCTGTAACAAAATCAAACTTCTATGTCAACGCAATCAAAAGAAACAGCAATTTAAGCTGCATATTTTGAAACTCGCAAGTACTCGCAAGGGAATCAAAACCTAAAGGGTACTTCCAGTCGACCTAGAATCTTGAAATTTGGCATGAAGCAACGATTTATAGCACACATAAAGGAAAAATTCCGAAAACCTTAAATTTTTAGTTACATTACAAAATATATTAAAAACCGTTGTAATGTTATGAATTTCATTTTGCAATAAAAATACCATAGTTATGACTCGATTGTCGTAATGAACGAACTTTGTAAACCTTGCAGGTTTGTACGGAACCCTCGGTGCGCGAGTCCGATTCGCACTTGGCCGGTTTTTTTTATCCTAAAACGGCAACTTATTAGGCGACATTAGACGTTTCTTGACAGAAATCATAATATGATTCATATTTAATATGATTTTAACACTTCTTCTTCTGCAGAAATAACTTCTTTGCAGTCAATTCAGCGTGCATATTCTTTTTGTTTATCTGTACAGTTATTCACAAAAAATGAGGGGCTCTAAATATTATGTGAATAACTGCACTGTTATGAAAGTTAATTTTAACGACCTAAAAGTTTTGTTAAATGCAGGTTCATTAAGTTTAATTTTAGCGGCGGCGGTATCACAGCAGACTTCGTCGTTTCGGAAGCGTATGCTATGTATTGTTATTTGTATGTTTATATGTCAGGCGCCGTGTTACATGTGCGATTCCGGCGAGCTCCACTTTCGGAGCGGATAGCTGCCGAGCCATAAACAAAGTTAAAAAAACAGCCCGATGGAAAGCTTTTGAAAAATTTAATTGGATTTGCTTGTCCATCAGTCCACTATGAATTCCACGGGGCTTAGCAAAGGTTCTATAAAATCGATGTTCAGCCTTCTAGAAAGCCAGTTGCGTTTCCAAATATAAGTCTCATGTATTGATAATTTGAAAAAAGACATCCAGGAATACAAGTCCTGTAAGTCTTGCCAATTTGCCATATGTGTTAAAGAAGCTATTTTGACTTCAAAAATGTTTTAAAAGCAATAGCATGCTACATAAAGTGACGGTGAGTTCCTTGAAAACTAGTAGCCCTATGAATGTACAAGTTTGTTTCCGTTTTACGTATGACAGTGAACATTTCATCTTCGAAATGACCGCGCAGAGGTTCCTCCTCGACTGTTGCCAGTGAGCTACAGCACGCAGTTTACTGGCGTTTTTTTTGGTTTCGATAGTTGGCACTTACTACTGAGATAGTGTCATAATCTCACTTATTGTAACATGATTTCTAATTCTGAATGTTAATTCATTATTTTCATTAGGAGTTGTAATTATCAAGTTTGAATTTATTCATAAGTGTTTTGCATTCGTTTACGTAACAAACTTTTAGGTATACAAATATGTTAAATAAAACATTGTGTATTCAATTTTCGTCTTTATCAAAAGAACACAGCTTCACTCCTCTAGATAACAGTTAACAATGTTGAGATTACAGCGATAATAATCAAATTACCTATTGTTATGGAAAGTGAATACGAGGTAGTTTGTTGTTACGGTGCTGTACGACTTTTAACAACCTTTGCCTGTGTGAAATAAACCGATTTTAACTTATTTGGGAATACATGTACCTACGGAAACTTATTTAACGCGTAGGAAACTCAAGGACGACAGTAAACTTTGTCGGTTCCACCGTCTTATGAGGCGTAAAATAACTCCTTAAGAAAATGTTGTTGTATTTTGTTCCATAACTTTGTTAAAGTATGTCTTAATGGTTGGAAGTTTCTCTGGGATACTTTTAATTTTTCTAGAACAACTTACAATGAAATACCCATGCCTAATAATTTTGCTGTAACAATGCTTAATAATGTTTGAGGATGTCGTTGTAATGGACTATTAGGTATTACTATTACTATTTAGCTTCGAGCCTAAATATTCTACGCCAGTTGGGGCAATTTCGTTAGTCCGGTCTCCAATCTAAACCTATTTTCTCTCTCATTGAGAAACAAAATGAGGCACTCTGCAGCTCTTATATTATGACTATTAAACAGCATCGAAACTATTTATAAAAGCGACTGCTTAGTCCGATTTCGTGTAAAGCTGTGTTTTTTTAGCCCAAATGACTAATTTTAGTATGATAATCTGACTGTTGTTGTTTATCAATATCCCCGGGTCGTCTTTCTCACATTAATAACTGATACCAAAGTAAACAAAGTTTGTATCTGTTAAAATATATGTCCTTAGACTGATATTCATACTTTTAAATAGATGATAGACCGTTACAGGCTAAACAAACTTTAATGTTTCGGGATCGGACCCTTCACCGGGGGTGCGCTTACCAAGCAAGACCACTGCCAATATGAGTATCAGTAAATAGGCAGTAATTGGAAACTACGTCATGCTGTTCTTTTTGAAGCCTGCCTAATTTTCAAGAAAGATTCAGATCACGCCAACTTAAATATTTAACTGGAAGAAAAATGCTGCCATTCATGAATAAGTTCTAAATGCTGTCTCTCCCTACTAGGTTGTTTTTGTTCCCAACCTTAATTTAGGCAAACTGTATTGGAATGTGTTTCTAACTTGATTCTGTAAATTTGTTAGGTTCGAAAACAACCTTGTATAAATGTTTGAATGTTATAGTAACCTAAATCGTTACACCACCTACGAGGGGGTGAACCTTTGTTATTTCCTTGGTAATTAACTGTAAACAAGGGTGTCTGCTCGCCTGGGGGATCTTGCCGGGGGATCGTGACATCGTAACATGGGCTGAATGCGAAAACAAGACAAGACACGCTGTTATCATTCGATTTATCCCACTTTTTAGTGCCGCACTTGTCTTCAAGTGGAATAATGGGGAAACTCATGCAATGCTTGTACCAATGTCATTTCAGCACTATAGTTAGGAAAGAGCTTAGTTTTGTTAGAACTCTAGATAATTCCCATGACTTCGACGTCTTTCAGTTTAAAGAGCTTTATTCTCATAAAAGACATACATGTCACTTATTTGAGAACTACATAACATAGTGCAGTCACACGTAGTGTGTTAACATTAATGAAACTGTAAAGGAAACAAAAAAGGATAAACAATTTAAATGGAAAAATAAAAATAAAAAATTAGCCACCTCAACACATACATTAAAATTTTAAGAATAGCATTCGCTGAAACTCTCCGCACTCTCAGCCACGTTGTAGACCATAGTCTGTAAGGATGTGGTTACTTAATTTGGTTTTGAACGCACGGAGAGTGTCCGCGCCCGCAATTATTGGTGGGAGTTTGTTAAAAAGCTGTGCTCCCTCAAAAGTTATCGTCTTTTTGCCGTAGTTGGTTCGCGTTTTGGGTAGTACTAGATGAGAGGGTCTCCGTGAACTGCGTTTGTGTATCTGGTTGATTTTCAGGAATGAAATGTTGGTGTGTATGATTTTATTAATGATTTTATAAACTAAAATGCAGGTGCTGTAATTAAATAATTGTTTTATGTTCATGAGTTTAGTGTCTCTGTATATTTTTTCAGTTCTTGTTAAATAAGGGTAGTGAAATAACATCTTGATTATTTTATTTTGGGCTATTTGGAGTTGGCTTAGTTTGGTTTTGGACGCAGCACCCCATATTTCAACCAGATACAGAAGATGTGACTTGACCAGCGAATTGTAGATGGTCATGCGGACTTTACGTGGAAGGCTTCTAACTACACTTCTGAGTGAGCCCTTCAGTGAAGACAGTTTATTTATAATGTGGTCTATGTGCGTATTCCACGTCAAGTGGCTATCAATATGTAAACCAAGATATTTTTCATTTTTCTTTTCTGCTAATAACATGTTACCAATGGACAGGGGAGTAAACGGTGGAACTTTTTTAGACCTGGATTTGAAAATCACATAACTAGTTTTAGCTACATTGATTGTTAATAGGTTACACTGAAACCAAACACAAAGCTTGTTGATATCAGCCTGGGCACGGGAAACAATATCAGTCTTTAGATGCTACGTTCGCATTTCTATTAAATAAACTTATGATTTTAATTAAAGCTTCCCAATATTAGCAGTTGTGTGCGTTGATTTGATAGTCATTGAGATCAAACCGTTCTCATGTGACAGAATAATTTATTTTAAAGACTAAAGTCTATGATCAATGTGTTTTTGATAATATTTGATGCATCCCTGGATATCATTGAAAGCTAGCCTTCAGTCTTTGATTGAAAATATAAGAGAAGCCTCTATGCGTCGACTTCTTACGGTTGGAGCCGAAAAAAGTCGATCAAATGTCTTATTTCGGTTTAATTAGTTCGATAGTTATAGATTAAATACTATCTTGAAACCAACCCTATATGGAGAACGCTTTAAAGCTGATGCCAAAAGCCCATATATTATTCAAAAGATGCGTAGAGGGAATCCGGGACCTTGGCCGGAAGATTTGTCACCCGTGATAAACTGACCCGAATCCTTTAGAATAATACATTGGATATAATATATTATTTTGTGTGCTGTAGATTTTTCGGGTCAACTCTTATCTCAAACGTTATTCTTTTTTTTTCTTTCCATTTGGATTTGTTGGCTTTCTTCTGATATCTGTACGAAAACAAAGTTGAGTCAAGGAAATCTCGGAAGATCAAACGTTTTAGCTAAATCGTACGTTACGATATTAGTTGCACTTGCAATAATGCATGCGGTCGTCAGAGGCCGTTCACGGAACTTCGGAAGTGTCAAGGCGGGCGCTCTGAAACCGCAAGGGGGCTGCGGTTACGTAACTCTAGCCTGCCGCAACGCTTCCTGATAGGGCTGGCCTTACTGAAACACAAACACTCACAACTCTCAACTTTTCGAATTAAAAGCAATCGTTAGAAGGACTTCGTAAAAGGTTTCCGAACTTTTGAAGATGCTAAGAATACAGTCTAGAGAAACTGATTGATGACAACCCTACTTCTCAAGCTTCGACAATGAACACTGGGACGGTTATTGTCGTCGCTCACACGCTTGTTTGAGTAACAGCTCAGCTTTTTATTAGCCAACGTTGCACTGTTCCTCCCGGATTTATGAAGTTTTTACGCCGCAGTCTTACAATTTCTGCACAAAAGCAGAGCATCATTTTAAGCTTTCATCTTTTCACTGCCTTATCCAAATTTATTTTTAGTAAGAGCCATAGTTTTACTGTCTCATTCATTAAAACTCAAACAGCTCTACAGCATCACTTTAACTACTAACTATAACATATTGTATATTATAACTACTGTAACATATTGTCTCTTTTATTATTATTACTGCCGACATTAATTTTCAAGTAAATGACAGACATTTGCAAGTAAGTGACGTCAATCGTTAAACCAATGATGCAGTTATGCTTTAGTTTTTATGAATAAGGTGGTAAAAATATTCTTTGGTTTACTAATTTTACTATTAACTCAAAGCTTGGGGTGAATTTCGCTTAACGTCTTCGTTCTATACAGTAATTGCCGACACTTCAAACTGAAGATCAGTATTTGTGATAATCTGTTTTCTTTGTTCATAAATCTGGATCCATAATAATAGATGTTGTGCAATGCGGCTGTTGGAAGTAATCCTTGGAGGGCTCTTATTTAGAGGGTCGTAAATAAATGTACTCGCGTAAGCAGCGGTCTGCCCTTCAGCTTTACGACCCGGCCGGTACAGGGCCGCGTGAACCTCGGCTTTGTAGCTGTCACCCATTTTGATTAGTATCGCGATGTGAAATAGGTCACAACATGCACCCTGCATAATAATTGCCTTCTAAAACGGTAGTCGATAATGCCATAAGCGCTAATAATGAAAGGACACTTCAGTTTATACGTTCTGAGCTTGAAAGTTTTACTATTTTGCTTTGCAACTTTGTATTGGAGTGAGACTTTGAAAGTTTGAGGTTGAAAGAATGGAAAAGAAGAAGTTTGTTACCCTTCTACGCGAAAGTCAAATAAAATAAAAAAACAAACTACGAAAATATTTTATTTATTTTCTGAAATAGCGAAAATATTTTAACGTTGGTTCTGTAACCATTGTAATTGTTTCGTACCCTTTAGGATAATTTACTACTTAACTGTCGATATATCGACTAGTGTACAAAGTTGATGTAATCTCATCCAGACATGAAATAGGTTGAGAATCATGTTTTCAAGAAAATCAACTGACCTACTGAGGTCCGCCCAGAGTTCCAGACAACATGAATATTTCAGGCCTTCTCCGAAGTTTATACAAACCACTAGTTAATACAAATTAACTCACTTCTAATAGTTATCACGCGGCTTCTGATAACGTTATTTGACACTATCAAGAAAATAATAAACGTAATGCAAATAATAAAAATTAATTGCTGTGGCTGTGCGTAGCTGTTATCACTATTATTTAATATAATAACTATTCAACCAGTTTTAATTAAGTAAACGTTATCAGTCGTGTCAGTGAATTATAGTAGGAACACATCAGCCTTTATACGTCCCACTGCTGGGCCCAGGCCTCACCTCAACTATGGATTGGCGCCTGGGTGGTTTTATTACCAAACTTGGTTTAAGGCTACCCCCTTATTCATAAGAACGAACGCAAAGCTAAAACATAGAATGACAGTGACAAAGCGCTACAAACTTTAACGTGTTATTAAAAAGCTGTTTTAGGTTTTTATGAATAATGGGGTTATAACATTTTAAAAATAGTAATTTTAATTGCATTTACCTATCACCACTTCGTCACGAGTACAAGTAATTAATAAACTTACTGTAAAAATACATATGAGGTTTATCGTTTCGATTTACGCGCCGACAAGCGTGAACCAGCTATACGAAATAGTGAAAATTCGCGAATTAATAGAGTCGCCCAGCTTTTTCGAGGGACCTGCAAACAGGGCGGGTTAAAAAGTTTAACATGGCGCCGAATAATCTAGATAACCGGCCACGCGTCCACCGGTCGTAATTAAGAGCTGAGATTTTGTCGAGTTGGCCCAAATCTGCGGACTGTATGAATTGAAATTTTACCTTTTAAAGTTTTACCACAAAGTTTTTGTGTTCAGGCATTTAACTAACCGGCTAGCTAACCCTCCGGTGATGGGACTGATAAAAAAACCCAACCCGGATAACGGGGTCGCCCCTCACAAGTTGTGTTCAAATTAGCTCGAAGTGTGGGCTTCTGAATGTTCCGTTGACCATCACCGCAGCAATCGGTGTATCTTGACTACTCCGTTTAAGATATAGTCGTGATTGTGTGTTTCTTCGAATGCTATTTTAGAAGAATTTCGCCTGAATTTCTTGGTTTTTGGTATGCTGGAACGAGGGGAGCTCTCCCTCCGGGCGTAGAGCTGTAGTCAGGAAAGCTGTTTGTTTAACAAAATTGAGTTTAACTTTCTCAGTTAGCTTAAACGCAGATTGGCTCCGTTAGAAAACATGTACTACAATAATACAAGGAGATAAAACTCATCTTGGATTTAATTATAAATCGTTATTTTAGGAAACATTACATTTTTACCGACTGGCCTTTTTGATATTGAGTCTGTCAGCTAAGCCTCGAGTCATGAACGTTTTGTGCTGTATCTGGGTGATGTGTCTTTTGATTGAAGACACATCACCCAGATAATGCTCTAATACAATATAATACTAGCTATGCTGCCTAATTTGGGCTCAACTGCGGGGCTAGCATGCACGCCGCGAGTAAATCCGAGAGAGCAAATAGCCAATCACAGGTCGCCCTGCAGCCATTTCTCCATTTTCTCTACTGTTGCTAACATGACCGCTTAATGTCAGATTTGAAATATTGTATGGAAAATACGGATTTCTCGACAAGCCCTAACATGGCACCACTGTTTTATCACGAATTTATCGATTTTTGACATTTCTGTTGGCTTAATTACTCGTCGATCGGAAGGGTGGACGAGAAGTGACGAGACGAGTGAAATTGTATACGAAACTATTAAAATACAACCGTGCAGCTTTGTCAAAAAAAGAAAAGGATTAAAATACACGTCAATGCTAAAACGATACGACATAACCTTTTAGAATTCGGAGTAAAAGGACATTATATTTTTGAAATTTGCTCACCATCATTAGAGTGAATTAAAACGGGGCCGCAATACAACCCAACTCCCATTCGGTGTCACATCACATCACAATAATTAAAGATAACATTACAAATATTCGTTCAACAACAATAAAATGACAAGACCGGACTACTTTTATATGGAAAGTAATCTTCACAGATGGCGCCGCTAAGCCCAAATTAAAAGTTCTCCAATTAAAGAAACTTTGACAGGCGTTGTCTAAACACCCTATTACGGTTGCTTAATACCATTCATAATTAAAAAGTAATTTTCACATTTCAATTTCTTCAATAAACACAAGTTTTTTTAATGAATGGCTATGTGAACGAAAAGCAACTGAGATAACAGTGAGCAACTTGATCGTGATTGTGGCAAGTGGCGACAGATGGCGCACGCGTGCTTGCTTTTTACTTTAGAGTCGAAATACTCGGCCAATTTCCGTCTCAAACAAACAATCAATCTAAAAACAAAATCTTTCTATTTTTTGTTATGAGATAAGCAGTAACAAAATATTGTACTTACTCTTGATTGAGTTTTTGTGTGAATTAATTTTACAAGTGTTACCAGTAAAAAAATGGAGTTCCTATTTTTTTTCTGTAATATGGCAGCACTGTCGAGAAGCAACGAAGTAAAGTCACGCCCTTCGATTCTCTCGACTTCTCGAGCGAAAGAGGGGGAGATGGCTATTTTGTCGATGTTGCGCATGCTAGGCCCGCTGGGCAATGATGCACACCGCGACAAAGTTTGTCACGCATTATCTAGTGCGGTCTGCATGGTTTTGGCGCGACTTGATGTTATCCCGCTTGTGATCCTGCTAAATCCTGCAGGTATTATGCTAGAACTGCATCAATGTCATTATTTATTATTATAACAGACAAGCACCATTAGTGAAATTTTACAAGATTTTTTCAAATGAGGGACTTTTAGATTTACTGTCATTGTGTCTATTCATAAACAGCCATCTAAAACAATTTCATACTTAGTTTGTCTGCTTGCAATAAAATGCGAACAAAAAAGTTAAATATTGTTATAGCCGAATTTACGCATTCTGCTCATAGAAATAACGTTCCACGAATTTAGAACGGCCGGAGATAAATTTGTGCTACACGGTGTTCCCCCTGGGCCCGGGGTCTGGGTCCGTCCGAGGGGAGGCTTCGTCGGAAGGTGAAGGCCGAATTGTTCGTTGCGTAACCCGAGTACGTATTCTGTAAGAGTTTGCGTTATGACTTATCGACTGCCGTTTGTTTTCTTCGCCTAATCACTGAGCTTTTCAAGTATAGATAGGACGGGTTAAAATATAGCTGAAACGGTTTGTCTTGCAGATTGTATCCATTCTGGAGTAGAGTTGGGAACTAGGAGGCTAAGATGGAGATATCGGCGTATTTGTTCGCTCTGCTTTTCTGAGGAATACTTGCTGTACAGTGGGCTAAATGACAAGTTGGAAAATGCGCTTGTATAAGAATCAAACAAAAAACAGCATTTATTCTTGTCACTTTTGAGTATAAGCCATCCTAATAGTGTTAGGTGGTTTAGAAGACTCATTCTCCATAACGCAGGAAAGACGTATGTCAGGCTTACTACTGATATCTAGTGAAATCCGCGGTGACCATGATATGAGGTAGATTTCTGTTCATTTTATTTTTTCCTTAAGATTTGTAGATCAAATATTCATACACGTAGTAAAGCAAATGAATCTGTAAATGTCAACACGTCTTTTCAGTCCGACATTCTGTCGGGATCACTGGTTTAAAAGTAATATAATAATTAATATGAGGGATGAAAATTGAATCACACGCAACACACACTGAGAAGTCAGTGTCACTCATTTGTTTTAATTGAAACACGCGCCGGCTTTAATACGGAACCCAGCTTACGGCGCGGGTGCCCGTCAGGATTCTACCTGCGAAGAAAAAATATACCGTAGTGAAACACATGGAATACATTTATTCACAAACCAACCCATTTAATTAGGGAAATCTCGACGATCGAGTCGGAATTAAGGCCGACTCTGTTGATTGTTTTACCAAAGTTAAACAAAGGTCTGAACTTTGATTGGCTTGTAACATTTTTTTATGCAGTATTTGAATTAAATGAAAGAGTTTCTCAGTGTAAAGACAGGCAATTTTTACAGAAATATCTCTGTATGATTGTTTACGAGACTTTAGTGAACATACATTTACTTAATTTAACTTGCATGGTTTCTGAGCGTTTATGTCAACTTTAAGAAAAGTTTGTAGGTATTTACTTCTGAGTTGAAATTGAATTTGGACCGTTGTCTGTTTCATATGGCAAGCCAGTTTATTTCTTCACTTCTTGCTTCTACTCTTCTTTCTTTTCTTTGCGTCGTGGCGCAGTTGTTAAGCGCTCTGGCTCGGAGTCTAGTGGGCCTTAGTTCGAAACACATACTTTGTGTTCATTTAAGTAACTTGCGGCTAACTCCCTGGTTTAAAAAAAACCTAAACAATCTGGATAACGGGGTAGACTCGCCCCTTCCCACGTTGGTCACTCCGAGAAATGTGGACATCGGAATCTTCCGTTCACCATGGGGCAGTAGTGGACGTGCCTCCGACTAGCCCATTTTGAATATAGTCGTGAGCGTTTGTTTTTATGTTACTCTTTCATAGAATACTATCATCTTCTGTGTGATAAAATGTTCAAAACATAATCAAAACGATAAGGGATATAAATAGCAACTTAAAAATATTGTATGTAGCTACTAAAGAACAGTATTTGTTGGGTGTTACCAGCAGCCGATGTGGAATCACGTAAGTAGTTTGATTGAATTACGTGATCTGGCCCCAGATTCAGCGGGCACGTCTCGCTCGCCCCGCAACACATGCGGCAGCAGGCAGGGAGACCCGGCCGACCCGGGAAATACCGGATTTAATTAACTATTGCTCTTTTCGTGAAACTCACCGCGAACGTTCGTGTTGATTTCGTTTACGTAATTACGGTGATTAGTGAAATTCGTCGTTATATTTCATTTATTTTCTAGGTTTCTGTGTTGTGTAGAAATAGCATAACTGGCCTCGTAACTAGCTTTGCATGCGTGAGAGGGTGTTTACCTAAAATAACTAATGTAGGTATTAACGTTTGTTGTGGCAATCGTTTTGCTGTTAAGTTTTTGTCATGCTTGTAATTTGTAAAGCTCAAACTGTCAATTATACCGGTCCAATGATTTTTCTAATTATCATTCTCTTTCAAAACCGGCCACAGTCAAAATCGTCCACGATAACATGACCGGCTGCCTCTTATACGAATTGTGAAGTCAGTTTATTACATAAAAAGCAAAGTTGTTTTTAAAACAAAACGTAACTTATGTCTAGTCTAATCTCAGCTTGCATTCTATAAAAGTATAAATGTTAGAATATCTGTATAAACGCTGATTTACTACAGCCAGCGATTCTGAATCTTGTGACGTCACTGCATTTACTTAATAAAGACTATATTATTATATTCTTCATTTATGAACTGATCGAATCAAAGCTTTTACCGTTATTATTACCTTAACAATTTTTCCTCGGCCAAAGAACTGAGATTGAAAAACAATGCATATACTTACCCTACTATAATTGCGACACTAAAAAAGTGAAGTGGCAAAGATTCGGGGTTGGAAATGTATGATAAATCGTTGATGGCCCTTTGTCTGGCCGCTCGGCCTTGACCGCGTCGCCACTCGATGTCCGGTAGCCTGGATCCGCACCGAAATATACGACACTTAACAAGTACCTTTTTAATTATGTACTCCTTTTTATAACTTTGTGGATAATACCTACTCGTAATACAGAATTTACATAGTGCACAAGATGAAATTTTAAAAGAGTTGTCATATCCCTGAGTTTTGAACAATTATGATGAAAATAAACAAAAGTTCAATACTATTTTACGGGTTCGTGCAATTGAAATGTAACGATCTTAACCCCCCTTAGGTATTTTAATCTTGTAATAAAAATTATGCAGGACCAAAGTTGTTGTAAATATATTGACAAGCAGTAAGGATCCCATTTGCCTCAAAAAACTTCTTAAGCGAGGCCTACGCACGAAGCTTATAGATGGACCTACGAGTAATAGCTTCCGAAGGATAAAGATTGCTTGTTTATCCGCTGCCTGACCCCATATTATAATGTGGTATATCATATTATAGATATATGAGATAAGACTGTGTTAGAAGCAGACAGAGTGCTAACGTCTCTTTATAACTCCATTCCATTCATTAGAATGGAGGAGACTCCATTGTAAAAAAAACACCACACGCGCCATCTAAATTTTTATGAATAAAGGGAAAAAACTCGGTAACGTGTACGTGTTATTGAACGTATTATGTACTTATTCATATAATGGAACACTAATATTACCAAATAAACAAGCTTTAATTAACAACAAAAAATGTTATTTGGGTTAGTCACGGACAAAATACCAACTATGTGTCACGCAACAAACGGACGTATTATTATCAGTGCCCGTGAGAACGAACATTTTTTATCTTATCATCAAGGCAAGAAAAAATACTGTTGCAGTCGATAGTAATATTTACTAAAGAAGCATCCAAAGGAAAACTTGGAGGAAAATTCAACCTTAAATGGTTGTCTGAAAGAAAATCGTTAACTTAAACATATAATAGAGCATAACTTAGGGCAAAGTGTTTTGCACTTGCAAAAAAACACTTCAAGCTGCCACCAACCATGGAAATACCTTAACTTAGGACAGTTAAGATTTCTTTCTTGCAATAGACATTTCTGCATTATGCGATAATTGCATAACGAGGTGCTTTTGTCAATGAATGAAAAAAAAGAAAATACGTTTATTTGGTACAGTATACAAAGTAACAACATTATGAGGCTACATTCTGAGGAAGCACCAAAAAGGTTTCCGCTCAGCAAATGTCGTGGCATGGACCATGCGTCCCTGCTACGCCGTTGATATTCTGCGGTACCTACCTACCTAGCAATAATGATGGTCCTCTCATGGTACTTCCTATTACCTTGTAAACCAGTGTCTGGCTGGGCCTATTAGACCCCGAAATCTCTGAGTGAGGTTGCTTTTATTTTGGACATCGTGCGTGATACCACGCTGTCTAACATTATGATATTTTTGTTTATTAAACGTTGCTCCAGTCACATCGCCTATACACTTTTTATTGTAAGTTGCGATGTCCGTCATTTTTATTATTCTAAATATTTTCATATTATGAGAAAGATATGTTGGTTTTGAAGTTGACTGATAAACTGCGTTCAGATTATGCTTTAACCACTTCAAAGCTACATTTTTGTAGCAGCGCAGCGCTAAAGTTGTATATTATCTTATCACTCCGCACGTCACTCACTATATGATAAGTGTACTCTCTGTCATGGTCATATCGTTTTATATTTAAATCAGTCTGCAGATGGCATTGTTAAATGAGATCACAGTACGTGTTTTGTTTGGTCATTGATTACTTATTCAGCTTGCTGGTGATATAACCTACTTTCCTTTCCATAAGAGATGGCATAATAAGTAATAACCTTCCAAGTAATATAATAGATGTGAGAGATGATGAGAGCGTCGTGGCCCCGTTGAACCGGCCGTCTCCTGTTCAACACTGGCCGGAACAACTACTTTGAGTTCATTGTACAATCTGCGGTAACTCTCCGGTGATGAAAAACACCGATAAACAAGCAATATGAATAACGGCGGTAAACTTGCCCCTTACCACGTTGGGTTCAAATTCGCACAGCGAAAGGTGGGCTTCTGAATGTTCCGCCGTTCAAAATGACGGCAACAATCAGTGTGCCTCTGACTTCCTCGTTTGTGATGTAACTAGATTCTACTAACAAACTAATTCTTCGCGCCGCCTAAACTGAAGAAAGAAAACAAAATTAGGGTCTCTCGGACTTGCATCATCGTCAAAATACGTATTCTGACCTTTCCTCTATCTAATATTAAAAGTTCGTTTATATGTATTTATACTCAGTGAATAAAACAAAGTTCACATTGCAAACAAATTAGCATTGAATTGAAAGACATGATTCTCTGAACGAATTAATAAAACCTACTCCGTCTACATTTCAAAGGCGCCTACGCGGTCTTATTTATATGTAAAATATAATTTTAGACTTACAGGCTACACGTGGAAGATGAGTTACCTATTCGCGTTTGAACCTTCACCTTCCACCTTTGCGTCTTTAATGCTATTTTTATAGGAACCGATGCTTAACTTAGGTCATGTCGGATAGCACTATCAATCTGCCATATTATGTACTATAAATAGATTTACGAGTATGTTCCAACAGCAATAGACGGCCGTTAACAGGAGCTTTAATGGATCCTAAACCATAATTAGGTTAGGCTAAACCACAATTATTAAGTGCTGTAGTAGGATTACGTTATACACTTTAAATTAATAATAGTCGACATACGCATGTTTCAAAGAGTTAAATTAGTTAACTGGTGTACTGAGTTTGATTGTTTTGGTATGATAGTAACGATTATTTTATAAATAGCCTTTTAGACCTTTTTCATTGTCAGTTACGATTATGATTATATTTTTAATACACTAATTGAAGGTTTATTTATATGGGTAACTAAGGTTAACAAAATGCCGATAGTGGAGGTAAGCTTATATCTAAATGGGATTTTCCTCTGTAGCTTTCTTCGCCTATCAAAATATTCCGAAATCAAAGTAAAGGATAGAGAGCGACATTTAGCTGCATTCAACTTTTTGGTTTCTGTGAAATATTGTTATTTTTAATTACTATACTCGTAACTCTCACCTCGTTTCTACTAACGGATCATTTAAAGCTAGTAATATTAGAGTTAGACAAGTAGCTCATACTCCTAGTTGACATTTCTAAGTCAAATGTTTTGTTTCGTGCAGTACCTAATTACTGTTCCTATCGTGATTAGTACTAATTGGACAAATGGGTTCCAGTTGTAATAGCAATTCTATAGTCAGATGTGTTAACAGAGTGATCAAAAAGATATTGACGATTGTCAAAAGCAATTCTAGAGAGTTACTTCAACAAAATCTCAACTATTCCATATTCGTTGTTTAATGCGTCACTAAAATCTTAAATCATCCTCATAAAAACAAATTAAATTTAATGCTGTTTTTATGAGGATGCTTCCCTTTAATTCGTTAGATATTAGACCACTCTTTACGCGAACATAATGGTTATGTGTAATGGTACAAGTGGTTCTAATATTCATCCTAATTTCACTATTTCTGTGAACCTTTCACTTTGTATCTTCCAGAAATGAGCAATCGATCAGTCTATCTCGTCCAACGCCTCAGTTCTCCCTCATTGTTTATGAGCTAATGAAAGCGACGACCTCTCAGGCCTCTCAATTGAGCTAAATTACCTGACTGGTTAGTTAGATGATCGATCGGCCGACTGCTTCTAGCTTTTATCATTACCAAAACCTGATAGTCATGTGTTAATTACTACGAAAAGTGCTGATAATTGGGTCTACTAATGGAGCTCGCTGCTTCTAGCGCTCGCCGAATTAATGGTTTCATACGCTAGAGCCTTTACACATTGCGACTTTTTGTAGAGATACAAATTACAAACGCGCGATTCACAGCGGTGCGACTGCATCGCGACACTAGCGATCAACCCCCTTATTCATAAAAACTTAAACAGCACTTCAACAACACGTTAACTTTTGTATCGCTTCGTCTCTTTCACTCTTGTTGCTGCCGCCATTTGCGAGTAAGTGACATAACACTTCAATTGCTTAAACAATGCTTTAGTGTTGCTTTAGCGTTGCGTGTTTATGAATAACGGGGCAAGTATTAACATCGGTTCATTCGTGACCGATCCTGTACCGTGACTGTAACACTGCTGCGCTGCGACTTTTATTTTATATTTAAAATGGCGATGACGAGGTCGAAAAATGGAATACGCTTACTCAGAAACTACCTGCGTAAGGTTTCTGTCGCTGCTTTGAAAAGCGCGTGTGTGTAAAGGTAGACAGTCGCAATGCTGCATCGCGAATGTATCGCGATACACGTTTGCAAAACTGCATGAAATCGGAGTGTGTATTGGGCCTTATCGCTCTCATACGTGTCTCCATGACCTATATATAACGGACTTTGAAGCTGACCGCAAAAGATGCACCGGCATTCAGCTGGGTGGCTTTGCTGGCTAGCAGTAATTAGTGTGAAAAGTATTTTTTAGAATAAAATGGGTTCTGCTTGCAGGTCGCAGTAACCCGGTAATTTTTCCATTACTTTGCACAAAATGGGATCACAGTAACATAAGATTATGTTGTCACTCATTTCATTTATTAACTTTAGTGACAAATGGCCGACATACACCGGTACGGTAGTCACGTCTTTTTATTTATTAACGTTCTATCTTTATGCCCTTATTAAGTTAAATAAATTATTTAGATACATTTGGTTTTGTTTTAATTCGTTGATTAGATTAACATATAAATTACTGATACTACCCATCAGATTTCACAAAATCTGTCGCCAATATTTGAGATCAACTTAAAGAGTTGACATAGGAAGCAATTTTTATTCCGGAAGAAGGTCATTTTCTTTTTTGCAAAGTACTTGGTACTGGGGTGATTCGAAATTACTGAACCTATTTGATGGAATTTTATTACGCAGTGAGCTTAAATCCCAGTTTCCTAGAACGGGCTATTTTTTACCACCAGATACCTATACGATGTTTTGATAAAAGCACGATATCATTTTTTTCTGATATGTCGAAAACCGCTTAGGCGAAGCCGCGGTCACCGCTATTTTGTTATATTTCAATTGATACACGTACAAAATTAAATGACGAACGAATCTGACATTTCGTAGGAAACATTAAATACCTATCTTAACTATATTAGCAAGCAGTGAAATTACCTTATTCCGCTGAGAATAAACAATAAACTTCAATGCTGAAAAGTATCTTAACAGTACGTTCAAATTACAGCAGCCCTCAGTCTCTGTATTGCAAATGTGTCAGTACTCTGAGCGGGCTTTTGTGGCGTATACGGACTCTCCCAGTAATTGAATAACGGCGGGTTCTAGAGTACCGACCGACTCAATTCGGTATTGCTCGTTGTACGCGCACTTTAACGACGTTTCTCGTCTCTCGCAATATACCTAGTAAAAGCTAATGAAACCCTCTTGACCTTTTTAAGCTTCCTGAAAGAGGCTCTAATCTGTATGTATGTGTATAGCATAGGAGCGGTTAAATGTAACGCTAGCAGCTATAAGCTTTTATTCGTCTCCTTATCCTCTATTTTCATAGGTTGCCAGGTATGTAAGTACTTTTTTAACCCAACGCATTTTCAACTCAAAAACCTACTACTCGGATCCGTGTCGAAGGTTAGGTCTTAAGACAAAGTTAACCACTTAGATACCTGAAGATCAGAAAACCAGAAAAATACATTTGGTCGTCTTGGCATCCAAATGTCTTTCTCTGGTTTTCAGATCTTTAGTAAAGATACTGCATGGAAAATACAATAATAACCATACTTAAATACCTATTTGCACAGTTAAGTCGTTCCAGGGTTTCTGTTCTAGTGTAGAAATGTATGAAAACCGCTATAATAATGTTACAGGCGTAACTCATACTCAATGAACAATATATTATTTAAGGTTCGCTACTAGGGTCGGCCGGAGAGAAAATCTGTCAAATTTGAAAGCGATCGTGACAGCTATGGTCACACAGTGGTTGGGCCGTGAAATCCGTGCATAAATGCAATGCATAAATCCGGACGACCGTCTTGGTGTAATTGTTTAGAAGTCGGCTACTACACCAAAGGTTGCGGGTTCGATCCCCGAACATTACAAACATTTGTGTGCATGAACATGTCTGTTTGTATTGGTCTGGGTGTTTCCTATGTATAATAAGTATGTATTTACAAAAGAAAAAGTATTTGAGTATGTTTATCCGTTGTCTAGTATCCCATAAAAACGGAGTATAATTAACTCACTTGGGGCTAGATGGCGCTGTGTGGAATAATGTCCAGGGATATTTATTTATTTATTATTATTATAAATCACTGTCACTAATCTTGTGGCTCATGTAGATTATGTCTGCACGGAGATGGATCAAGGCCGGCAGGTAGACGTAGCCTACTTCGATTTCAGGAAGGCATTTGATCTTGTCGATAATGATATTCTGCTTGAGAAATTGGCAATCATGGGCTTTGCATCTAACTTACTTGAGCTCATGTCGTGTTACCTTCGGAATCGGTGCCAATATGTTAAGCTTGATGGGTTTGAATCTGCTCAATATTTTACTAGGTCAGGAGTGAGCCAGGGTAGTACCTTGGGGCCTACCCTGTTTCTGATATTTGTTAACGATCTGCCAGAGAATGTCCATAAGGCAAAATGTCTTTTGTTTGCGGATGATCTCAAGTTGAGTCTGGGTATTTCAGACTTAACTGGTACTGAGGCATTGCAAGGAGACATTGACTCTGTGTGTAAGTGGAGCCGTGACAATCATCTCCCGCTCAATGGTGGTAAATGCAAAGTAATCACTTGTTCACGCAAACGACATCCGATAAATGCTAGTTATAAGTTATTCGACGTGCAATTGGAGAGAGTAATTAGGATTCGTGACTTAGGTTTAGAAATAGATGTAAAATTTGACTTCCATGCACACGTGACAACAATCTGCAAGATGGCTAATAAGATGCTAGGCTTTGTTATGAGAACTGCAGCTCAGTTTAATAACGCAAATGTAGCAAGGGTTCTTTATAATGCATATGTCCGCAGCAAATTGGAGTATGGTGCTGTAGTCTGGGACCCCTACGAGAGCAAGTATGTGCTTTTGCTAGAGAAAGTGCAACGCAAGTTCGCCCGCTGGTTGTACAAAAAGCGTTACGGATATTACCCATATCTGTATCCGTCAATGTTTGTATCCGCCATGGTCGATATGGATACGCTCAAATTTAGAAGATTAATGCTTCTACTGAGGCACTACTTATCCATCATCCATAATTTAATTGATAGTCCGGAAATTTTGGAGAGGATGTGCCTCTTAGTTCCGAAAAACATTCCGTGGGATGCGTCGGGTCTGGTTGCGCCGCGCCGCCCGCCTCGGCTGCTGGCGCGCCCCGTGACGCGCACCGCACGCGCTGCGCATGCGCCGACATCCCGCGCATTGCGCTGTATTGGAGACTTACTCGCTCAGCACAATGACATTGACCTCTTCGCTGACCAGCTGGGACATATTTTCCGCCAATTTTGCTCATTTTTAAACGGCATGCAAATAGAATAAGGTTAAAATTGTTATTATTATATTATTGTTATTGTGCAATCTAATCATAATTATTGTTAAGTATTTAAACCTGACCTTGAACTCTTTTTTATATAATAGTACTATGTTGTTAATGTTTTTATTTTATTTTTATCTTAATTTTTAATTGCTGTGAGGACTTTCAAACGTTTTTTTAAAATTATTTTTCTAAATTTGCTTTTGACATTTAGATTCTGACATTTTATTTTAGTTTAATTAAGCCAGGTTATTTTATTTTAATTGAATTGATCTTTTTTATGTTTTTACTGCATGTACTAGTCTAAATATTTTATGTGTTTTGCGGTGATTGTAATTTAAGCTTGTATGCGCTTTGGTGTATGCTGTCAGTTTACAAGTGTTATGAATAAATAAATAAATAAATAAATAAATAAATCGCGGCATGATAATCATTTGATGCGTTCACCAAAGATATTTTTATTTCGCCACCCAATATATTTCAGGATATAGGGCAAACAAAAGAAACTAACCAAAAATTGTATTTTATTAAACATACTAACAAGCGGTTTTGCCAATTATTTTTTTACACTATTATTTGCAATCTATTCTCGTGACCACGTTATTTGCACAATGTTATATCTGGTACTTGACGATTCCATCGAGATTTAGTTGTAACTTGGTTTATCCGTTCGATCATCATCAACACAAAATATTTCTTACATCCAATGCATATGATATAGCAATACACGGAGCCATTTCTAGTAACATGCAGAAGGACCCACTAATTAATTGGTCTTACTTGTAATGAAAAGCTGCAAGAAGCATTAAACGGAGCTATCTTGTTACTAACTAAAACGAGGAATTTAACAGTTGTCAACAGTTGAGACACTTTTAGTCGATAATTTATTTTAGATAAGAACACTTGAGTATAATACCTTTAGTCTCCTGTAGAGGCCATCGTATTTCAGGCTTTTTACGCTGAATTTAATACAGAATCCACCGTGATCTTCATCTTACTGGAATTGATCTACGAGTAGAGCATAGTATGAAAGGAAGTCACCCTCCGCGTTTTTCTGTCTGTTTTTACATAAGCTTTCACTATCTAAATGATAGTTGATGCTAATTATATTTTCTAGAACGTTTGTCTGTATAGTTCATTCAAATTACTACAGTGAAAAGCTGTGTGCAAATAGCCAGTTAGAGATAAAAATGCTTACACTGCCATTTTTCCATGGCTGACGTGAATATGATAATTCATATTTATATCAAAGTTCTATCTGATCCATTTTTTTTAAATTTAAAATGGGTTTGCGTTTGACCTCAGTCTTGCCAGCCACGCTTACCCAAAAAATGCCTATTCACTCTTGCCTTGAAGACACCAAGGTTGTATGTATCCGGAAACACAGACGCAGGGAGGGCGTTCCACTCCTTAGCGGTGCGGACCAGAAAGGAAGCACCAAACCGCTTAGTTCGGACCGCTGGAAAGTCGACCACATGGAGATGAAAGCCTTCGCGGCGTCTTGTGTCAGGTCATGAAGTTCTTGCGCACACTCTCCGAAATACACCTTATAAAAAACCGATAGACAGGCAACTCTACGCCGATGCTCCAAACTCGAGTTTGGTTCCAACGAGCGTCTCGTCACCTATCAGTCTCCTGGCTTTTCGGTCTACTGAGTCCAGTGCATCCAGCTGATACTTGGCAGAGCCATCCCAGAGGTGGCAGAAGTACTCCATACACAACCGAATTTGTGCTTGGTACAATTGTAAAAGCTGTTCCGGTGTGAAGTGTGTTTCCATTTCGAATAACTTGTCATTATGTTCTATTGCTATAACTATTTCTGTTTCGTATAAGCAAACGCAAACTTTAATTTTTTTTGCTCGAGATCTCCATCCTAATTACTATGGAACGAGTGAAGTTTCTTTGACAGCCGTCTGCGCAGTCCCGCAACTCAGTCTTCCACATGACGCCGGGTGAGTGCACGTCACTGCGTAAAGAATAGGAAAATGAAATGGCAACTAGTACGAAATTGTCAAACCCAAGAGAGCTTTTAATCAAGTGTACTTATAAATATAAACCTGCCATATAACTCTCATGGTGAATCATGATAAAATCATACGTTTGATAAATTATGCATAATGCATATGAACAAACAGTACGGAGGAAAAAAAACAAAGTTGTACTATTTTCAACAAAAGACCCTATGTGCGCCTATTTCGTGTAAATTATCCGCGTAATTATAAATGTCATTTTCGTCAAAAGCGACGTGCGCTCGCCTTGGGGACATGGGGGGGAGTGAGCTGCGACGGTGCGCGGACAGCTATCAAAGAAACTTCACTCACTCCATAGTAATTTGTATGGAGATTTCAAGCGAAAAATTCGGAATGTTTGGGAATTTTTTGCACAAAACTGAAATAAAGCAATAAAAAACAGCTGATTGGCAATGCTTCTTTGATATCTGATCTTTACACGTTATTTAAAACACGTAAGATGTTAGTTTATATGATGCCTAAACTTTAGAAATACGGGAGTGCGTTTTGCACGTTTTTAGCGATATTCTGTTTTTTTTTCACATTAATCTAGTAAGTTGATCCATATACTGGAAGTTTGAGCTGATTGTGCAACTCTTTGACTACTATGACGATTTTTTTCGTGCCTCATACTTCATATTTTCTATATAAAACTTTAGTTTTCCCGAGAGCCGTTTTCCTGGTATCGAGCCTTAAATGACTAAATAACGTGATTGTATTGTTCCAGGCGCAAAGCGACGATGACGACGTCGGGCCCGACGATGTCAACGTCGCCGTTGAAGGCGGCTACATGGACGAGTTCTTCAGTGAGGTGAGTGAGATAACTATGTTTATTATTGTTTTCAGCATTTTCCATGCGGTATCTTCACTAAAGATCTGAAAACCAGAAAAAGACATTCGAATCCTTCCTGATGCCAAGATGACCAAATGTATTTTTCTGGTTTTCAGATCTTTAGTGAGATAACTATGTCACTTACTACCGATTTCACAAACGCAAATCAGAGTTGAATAGCTCTTGCAAGTAGAGCTGTCACTTTCAGCTTCATAGACAATTTACAAGACGGCGTGAGATAGAAGGCATGGTTACCCTTGATTGAGTTTTGTGAATACAGGGACTCGATTTTGAAAATTAAGATTAGATCATGTTGCCATTTCTAAAAAAAGGATAATCCTTCATAAATGGGGTATATTTATAAGCATGGCACCATTATGAAAAAATCGACCTTGTTTTCTTTCAATTGATGCGAGTTGCATCTTCAGCTATAAGTTGAACCACTAAGCAATGCAACCGAGCAAAATTGGCATCATCATAAACTAAAAGTAAAGCCAGACAAATCTAAAATTAAACATGCCTCTTAAGAGTGCGCATAAAGCAAAACTACCAATCTTTTTCTTGATTGTACGTGATAAATACTTGATGAAATTTTATGAATTTATTAAATGTTACGCTACATGATATTTTCAAGGGTTGTGTTTGATCAAAAACATAAAATAATTAAATTATCTCGATAAAAAAAAATCACGAAGTTACGTCTGATTTTCCCTTTTTTTCGTTTTCTACTGGACATGGCAATTACTATGATGACAATTTTTTTATAAATAAATATATTGAAAAATAAGTAAGGGCTATGTCTAGTCATTTTTTAAAATTCCTTTTAGTTTTGGATTTATAACGATTAAACACTTTTGGCACTTAATACGTTTTGATTCCGCGGAAAAAGCCATCTCCCGTCGCACGTTTGTGAAGCTTGACACATATTTCTATTTCACACATCAGTACCGATCGCTCCGTTGAGACGAGAAGACTACGCTCAAATTCTTAGCTGCTCCGCGTTTCAAAATAATTAGTGAAATGGGGAAAAAGAAAAGAACTTTAAAAAGACTTAGTAAACGAGAGCTAAAAAAGTTACAAACTGAAAGGATGGCTAATTGTCGAAGGTATGTTGTATTGTATTTTAAGAGAAATAAATTCATTTGAGTCGATCTAGTAAGATGACGTAAACAGATGGTGTAAAGTATATGCTAAGTAATCACATGACTTTAGTTGGTCTCTTCAAATAATAGGTTGATTTCGAAGGAATTTGTTTCAATCCACC
The DNA here is from genome assembly GCA_950022985.1 of Udea ferrugalis. Classification (NCBI taxonomy): domain Eukaryota; kingdom Metazoa; phylum Arthropoda; class Insecta; order Lepidoptera; family Crambidae; genus Udea; species Udea ferrugalis. The sequence continues at coordinate 5,610,606 of OX465520.1, forward strand.
AGGTTGTATTGTACCTGTATTATAAGTTAATTGTTTTCAAATAATATTTAATTTTCAGAATTGCTGTATCTCAAAATATTTCACAATCTGACAGGTGTGATCAAAATGAAGTTGTGGAGGCATGCGCGTCGTCGACTATGTAGGTTTCTTTAAAAATAGTATCCATACTCGCATTTCCAACTTGGGTTTTTTTTTTTAGTAAAGTTGAAGCTGGCTGAAACAATAACTAGTTACTACCACATGAGTAAATATACTAAGTACTGTGTTTATTTTACAGAACAACATTGAATTTGGAAAATGTAGACCCTAATAGACAGCCTATATCTACAGACCATTGTCAGCCAGAAAAAAATACTTACCGTAATGATTACTCGAGGAATGAAGAGAATACTCCAGAAAGGTATCCGCCTAAATTCTTACAGTACAATCGATAACATTTAAACTAGTGGAGACCTGTCATTAGAAAAATAACGAATGGGAAATAGTCATTTGAGAAATAACGTTAGATAATTTCTGATAAAGTTATCACTTTCCAAACCATCCTTTCTTAAATGAAAGTAACTAAGCGCAAACAGACGCCGAAATTAACCATTTCCCGCCTACTTTTTTGCCTGGCCGCTGCTTTGCACTCTCCTGTAAATATATAATAAATCCGATCGGTTGAACGGAAAAGGGTGGATTTGGGTGGGGTGGTTAGAACTGCAACCACAAAACGCATGAGCCGAGCGATATTTTTACTCAGAACGCCACTTGCTACGAGCACTTTAATGCTTAATTGCAAATGACTTTCCTAATAGTGGGTAATTTGTGCCTTTTTTTAACATAAATTCTGTAAAATATGGCTTCCGCATTATTTTTTTTCTACTGTGTCATTTTTGCATGTTTTTTTTTGGAAATAGCTGAACTTTTTCATTACAGTTCATTGAAGCGACGACGCACTCTAAGTAGTCGGCCACAAGCTCAGAATGAAGATAAGGCTGAAAATTTGTACGATGCAGCAGAGAGAGTGATAATAGACAAGTTGTACTTTAAAAAAAAAAAATGGTATCGAATCATGCTCCTCAATTCGGTTGCACTCTATCTAACTTAAACATCACAGGAGAAACGTGGGTACAGTGGGTGGCCACCGTTTTCTGGGATTCACAAGGTTTGATCTACATCGATTACCTCGAGAAGGGTAAAACTATAACAGGGCTTTACTATGCCGATTTATTGGGCTGATTCGACGCCGAATTAAAGAAAAAACGACCCCACCTGGCGAAGAAAAACCTGCTGTTTCACCACGACAACGCACCGGTTCCCATGGTCAAATAGTTCCCATGGTCAAATAGCTCGAAGTGCGCTACAAATTGCTGCCCCATCCACCGTATTCTCCAGAGTTGGCCCCTTGAGACTTCTTTCTGTTTCCTTATCTGAAAAAACACTCCCCGGGAATAGATATGGATCAAATGAGGAGGTCATTGCCGCCTCGGAGGCCTATTTTGCAGAGTTTGACAAAAACTATTTTTCGGACGGGTTAAAAAAGTTTCAGCATCGCTGTGCTAAGTGTATCGAACTGAATGGAGACTATGTTGAAAAATAAATTGCCATTTTCCAAAATTTTCCTTTCCTTTTTGTAGGCTAAGTAAGTATTTATTGAATGACCCTCGTATAATATGTACATACTTGAAATAAAGATGATGTTTTTGGCATTCATTTTCATTTTTCATTCACCTTTCAACGCCCTATAAACCAGATACAATTGAAAATCTATTATTATAATCGCTGACAATCGCGCCAGGCGTGATGCGACCCTTTATTTCTTCTTCAGTTGGTGGAGAAGAGTCAAACCACCCCCTCATGAGTTCTCACCTTGGCGTTGCGAGGGGGCTTAGTACCGGTGGTAGGGTCCAACCGCCGGGAAGCGAATAGAACTCAGGAGTGGCAGTGTGGTGGACTAGCCACCCACTCGCTGAGGCCCGTAAGGGCGACACGTGGGGTTGCGGGGCCAGTGCGGTCTGCAAGCGCCTTGAGGCGCGTGGTAGCGGCCGCGGGGTTTTAGTCGGTAGGAGTCCAACATAACTTCGTCGTCTCCCCGGACGGCGAGGTATCCATGAAGATTTCCCCACGAAAAAAAAAACGGGTCAAATCATGACACCGGGGAGCTTTCATTTATAAATATACAAATGCGTCCACCTATTACCATCACTAATATAGAACAAAGAACGCAAAAAAAACCCGCTTATATTTTATTTTCTCTACTATATAAAAATAAGTCGGGTTTTCCTTCCTGACGCTATAACTCCAGAACGCACGAACCGATTTCCACGGTTTTGCATTCGTTGGAAAGGTCTCAGGCTTCGTGAGGTTTATAGCAAAGAAAATCCAGGAAAACTTCAACAGAAAAGCGGGAAAATCTTTTTTCACCTACAGCTAAGTCCACGCGGACGAAGTCGCGGGCGGCTGCTAGTTAGTTAGTATATAAAAATAAGTCGTGTTTTCCTTCCTGACGCTATAACTCCAGAACGCACTAACCGATTTCCACGGTTTTGCATTCGTTGGAATGGTCTCGGGCTCCGTGAGGTTTATAGCAAAGAAAAATCAGGAAATTTTCTACAGAAAAGCGGGAAAATCTTTTTTCACATACAGCTAAGTCCACGCGGACGAAGTCGTGGGCGGCTGCTAGTATTTAGTATTTATTGTGAAAAATTCAACTGGTGACAGATAGACAGTGTAGTCTATGTAATAGGGTCCTGTTTTTACCTTTTGCATACCGATCCTTAAAAATTATTTAAAAGATGAGACTACTATCTACAACATAACATCTATTATATTCAACTTATATACAAAGTAAAATTACACACATTAAAATGTAGGTAATATATTCACAAAAATAATGCCCACTGCGTTATCTGATTGTTTTACGTATACTACGGAAGCTACACGTTGAGCGAGCGAGAGAGATGTATTGTGGTTCGGCGGGCGATAGTGTTCGCAGAGAGGGGGGCGCGGGTGAATTTTAATAATTTGCTGGGTTTATACGCACTCTTAACAATGCATATACTAGCAGCTTACTTGACCTGAGGGCCCGACTGGACTGGCATTTATGAATTCCTAATAAGTTTCGTTAGAATTTTAAAACGACTTATCTCTTCTAAATAGAGTTTGAGCTTGTTTCGCCAGGGATCCTAATAAAAGCCTTGGAAATCTGAACTCTAAACTGGGAGGGACGACCTGGCAACGCGGGGGCTGACCTTGAATTATCAGATGAACGTAATCCTCGCTTCCACGTTATGTAAGCTTGTTTAAGCAATCAACGCTTTATTAAATAAGCTACATACGTACCAGAGCGTATACAAACTGACGGTTCCATTATTTTGCAGAAATCGGGCTCACAGGATGTTAAAATGCTGTTTTCATTTACGTTGTTTTGACATGTTAACTTTCATAGTTGACAATTTAACATAGAAAGCTACTTTTTATCCTGGAACAATAATTTGCCATAAAACTAACTTGGGACGGTTGACCTCTTGAAGTTTAGCCGTTCTGATAACTTATTAATAATGCCATCCTTTATGGATTCCTAATAATTTTCATCAGAGTTTTAAAAAATGGAATCACCTAAAGAAATAAGATATTGATTCGTCCGGGATTTTCTAATCCTTGGAAATCTGAGCTGAAACCGGGGATGACCTTGCAACGTAAGGGCTGGACCAGAATTATTACCAGATCGTAATTTCAGCTTACTCGTTATGTAAATAATCAGCACTTTTAACGCTGCATGAGCTTTGTCACTAAATATTTGCTACACAACATAAACTGATAGTGTATTTACAGAAGCTACCAACTGGTTTTGTGAACTGTATATTCTGCCAAATACGAATTTTAAAAATTATACGGAATATACCAAATCCGAACATTCGGTACGTCTCTATTAAATACTCTACATAATATCAGAGCATATACTAAGTAAATATACTGCGACAAACTGCAGGCTTTGTGCGTTAATTGAATTAATGGTGTTAGCGTCAGCGTTAAATTTATGTCTCTTTATGAACAAGCGCAAGGGCATTTTAGTACTCCGTTATAAAAATACGAAACAGTCCCGAGAGACCATTTTCCCTGTGGGTAACCGAATTTCCGATGCAAATTAGTCCGTCCATTGTGTTTCAATTCACAGGTTCCCCAATTTGGCTGAAGCTGGGCCACGCAGTCGCCGTAACTAGTAATCGAATGTGAATCCTGTACACCCGGTTATGTAGATCATACTGTTGGTACAGTGTCTTGTATTCACTTTATGCTAATGAACGGTATTTGAGCGTAGATAGTGGCGTTTTGTATTAAATTAACATTTTAGCGGCCAAATTGTTATGGAAAAACGATTTGCTATTATTGTTCCTAGTATTGTCATCTTCAGATGATGAATCAAATAGCAAAGCAATATAAAATAAACGGAAGACTTTTTTGTCTAGTCCTGATGGACTTCCAATGAACTTGGGCTTTGTTTCTAGTGTTGCTAATTCTATAATTACGGCTTGTATTTACCGCAACCCTGCTATTTTCATCAGGTCGTCCGCTACTTTTGCCTGGAACTGGTTTCACTTCACTGAACGCCAGAAACTTATTCGATGACCCATCATAGGTAACAACTAAATCTACGTACCCGTGTATTTCTAAAGGTTCATCAAAACCAGTGGCTGACTTAAATCTCAGGTCAACTAATATGATTGGTACTTGGTATACGTTAATTTAAACAAGAATTCCCACTTCCCACTTGACATCCATTTGTCATTTGATTAACCTCTCAGATATTGGGTTACGCAGGGTAACGATTACTGCATCTTTTGACATTTGATACGGCAAAGCTTGGTAAGAGCTAGGTTAGTTATCTTGAAGTTTCACATCTTATAAACTGTCCCCTACTAGCCTCCCTGAACACTAAATATAAATAAACAATTATCTCACACACAAGCTTTTTTTGCTGTGATGACAACAGGTGTAGGTAAGTCTAAAATAAACACGAAAAATAAAAGACCCCACCGTGCACAAGTTACAGACATCAGAACGAGTAGCGAAATGTACATTCCATTGAATATGTGCCTGCATTCATAAAAGTTTCAGCTTGTTGTGCTCTATTGTTTAGCCTTTGTAGTCGCTCGCAATCCCCTATATTGCCGGGGGTTGTTTGAACTACATAACTAGGTTGTACATGTATTAGCGTGTAGTATTTATCGGCAGGCAATCTTCTGTGCTTGCCATTAGTACCGATGTAGCAGTGACAGTTATGCAGTAAAAGCTCTACCCCTTTATTCATAAGAACGAACGCAACGCTAGAGCATTGTTTAAGCAATTGACGTGTTCTGTCACTTACTCGCAAATGGCGGCAGCAACAAGAATGAAAGTGACAAAGCGATACAAAAGTTATCGTGTTGTTAAAGAGCGTTAGCTGTTAGCTGTTTAAGTTTTTATGAATGAGGGGGCTAGAGTTGAAAAATTGCAAGATTTTAGTAGAGTTACAAAACACACGTAATTGGCACTCGTTATACGGTTCATCTGATTAATTGGGGTTGCTGCACGACAAATTGTATCGGATTTAATGACCGAAAATACATTTGTTCCGACAGCTCGGTCCGCTGTAGTAATCTTTTGATTTTAATTTATGTTTTCAACTTTGTGGTATTTATGTGCTAATAAGGAAAATTATAGAAAAACTCGGCTGATTAATTTATTGTGCACGAATGTAGTGCAGTTGTATAACTGGTGTGTAACATAAATGAAAATACTGAGATAAAGTATTATTATTATTTTGCATAAGTCACAACGACCACAATAGTTTTAACTATGTTTTCGCATTATTGTGTATGTTGTTTATCAGAAATTCATAGATAAATAACGTTTAGTGCTCACTAAATAACTTAAAAGAACATTATGCTAAGGTTATAACTATTTCGTCTGTATAGAAGACAGGCGACTTTTTTATCTACTATCGAAGGCTGTGATCGAGAAATTGACAGTCAACAATACAAAATATCAACGTCGGCTGCAGGCGGCCGAACGGAAGAAACTAGTTCCGCGTTCGCCTTCCCAATAGTTTTTCTTGGAAACTTTATAAATCAAGGAACTAGCTTCTGGCCGCCGGCCTACGGCCGACTCGCGGCCATAAGCTAGGTCTGCGACGCTGGCCGCTCCGGGGCTTCGCCCCTCCCGCGGCTGCGAGGCCCCCGGGGGCCTCGCCGCAGCTCGGCCTTCGGCCTCGCAGTTGTTGGTTATGGACTTGCAGTTTCGCGAATGGCGCTCTCGTTCTTTTCTGGGAGGAAGGTGTTTTAGCAAAAGAATCCTAGTGCGGGGTTGGCCGCTCCAGGCTTCGCCCTCCCGCGGCCGCGAGGCCCTAGGGGGCCTCGCCGCAGCTCGGCCTTCGGCCTCGCAGTTGCTTGTGATTGGGTTAACTGTTCCGGAACAAAACTCTCGTTCTTTTCTGAGTAGTTGTTGTTTAAGCAAAAGGATCCTAGTGCGGGCGCTCAGCCTACGGCATGGCGAAGTTACTTGAAGGTCGACTCGTTCTCGCAATTTTTTCAATGTTTCGGTGAAGATTCACAAGAATTTTTCATACAAAAAAGCACTTACAGAGACTCCCAGTACATTTATATGTATGTACATATAAAAAGTTCATAATTTAAGTCCCAAAGCGCCCTGCACACCCTTTGCTACACTCAATCAAACACATTATAACTAATAATTTGACCGACCGAAAATAGAGCGTGCTCGAGGTGAGGCAGGTCGCATTTAGGCGTTAAATCACCGTTAATTACCTAACTATTGATTAAAAACACTTAAATTTACGCTAAAACTTCTAATTCCAATAAGAATTAATTCATTGATTCGGAAGCCTCAATAAATACTGATAATAACTTCAATGAAATAGTCGAAACAGGTAGAAACTTACCCGCCACGTTGTTGGCGTCTTTGGAAGGAGTCGGAGGAGGAGGCGGGCGGTCCGCAATCCTCGTCTTCAAGACGCTGGCGTAGCTCCTTTTCATCGTCAGAACCTGAAACACAACTTTAACAAACAATTACTCAACAATTAAGAACTTATGCGTTGTCACTCACCACTATACAGTTGCCCGTCTAGTAGAGAAATGGCGGAGGTTGTCGGTCGGAGACGGAACGAACGGCCAAGGTAGTAGGGATGCTCCAATTTGATCGATTTGCTCGAAGATCGATTGATGGCGATACAGCCTATTGATTTTATGAATCAATATAACACGATGTGACTTTCGCTTCGGTCGCATCATTTGCGTTTATTATAGAATCCATAAAATAGAACAATTTAAAGTAAAAAAAAAAATTAGTAAATTACTTGTAAAGATTGGATGGATGGATGGTCGGTTTTCTCTTATTTTGAAAACCAGAAACCATAAAGTTTTCACAAACACCCAGATCAACCACAAAAACTTAACTCTAATTCACAAATAACTATCATTGTTGAGTAGGCCTTCAGTCATGATGTTACTTTCAGGTCTTTAGACATTTTGACGGGACGCGGCCCATGAGTTTGATGGTGTACTCAATTCTGATGGAAGTTGGTTAATGCAACATTGATACAAAAAAAGGAAGGTAAGTACGGCACCCGTATACTAAAAGAGACCACACAAACACTGGTCCAACGGACCTATTTTCCGGCTAATATGACAGCGACTTGTATACGTGCACGTCATTCATACGCTAATATCGTGTGCCAGTTTCAGAGTTCGCGAAGTATTCATGTGACGTATCTTCGTCTTTTTGTTTGAATCAATGGAATCCAACTTCTCATTCATCAAGACGTAGGTAGTTGCTTTACGACAAAGTTTATTGCTGTACCTAATAAATAAGGGGAATAATAAACACATCCACGGAAGTTTTATTTGGCCACGTGATCAAACTTCATAATTGATAACTAAGCTACGGGAAAATTAGATAGCCGCAAGTAAACAAACTCGTCTTTTTTACAACATCTACTAAAAATTATAAATAAAGCGTCAAGTAAAGTTCGAAAATTATTGTTACCTGTCCTTCTGATATCTATATTGCCAGGTATTTTACTAACTCATTTATTTTACAACTCCTTCTGATATCTGTATTGCCAGGTATTTTACTAATTCAGCCACAAATTTTACAACTTATCATCATATAACATTTTACAGCTTCAATAGAAACTCTTCCTCAAGAAGTGGAGTGTTTGAAGAAAAACTCTTTAAAGCTATTGTGTATATTTAGGAATTGGTAAAATAGATAACTGAACACACTAAAACCTACAAAAAGTTATGTCATTTTAATGTACAAGTAGATTTTTATAAATCAAGTATTTTTTTAACATCTGACATTAAGGTTGCTCACTAACCTTACACCCGTCCAACAACCCGCACTGAGCCCGCGTGTTGGAGTATGGCTTGTTCCACCTCATAGTTGAGGTGAGGCCTGTGCCCAGCAGTGGGACGTATATAGGCCGTTTATGTTATGTTAAGTATTTTTTTTGTCTGCTTGTATAATTTTGGTGCCGTATTTCAATATTTTAGAAGTTTAGTGCTTGAATGTTGACCACTAATTCAGATGTTTAATAATAACTATGCTGAGTTATATTTAGAGTGGCTTACATAGAAGATAAATATTGGCTAAAATAATATTATTTAGATGTGCGTTAATGTGGCTGACTTAGTAATTTAGATGACAACTTAGAGTTTTAGAGTCGAATAAATATTGCCATTTAAAAGAAGTCAGTTTGATTACGACCCAATAAAGAATACAAAAGGATAAATAATGTGCATACAAACTTCACCTCTTTAATCTCTTTTACTCTTTTTCCTAAAAATAAAATACGATTTAATAAAAGGGAACGAGTTTTTCAATGCTTTAAAACCAATTCGGATCATTGCTCATCATTTACGAAGTCACGATGCTTAACGATCCCAAAGATCGATTGAAAGCAAAAGATCGGGCATCCCTAGCCGGAAGCGAATGCGGAAAAAGCTTTTTTTTGACTCGTTATTCGATAATCTTTAAATATTGACAAAATAACGGACAATAATTTGATCATAGTTTACGCACTTCCGTTGTTTGACGTGTCGAACCATTGGGGGTGCGGTCCGAATTTAGCTATAAGTTATGGTGCGCTCATGCTTAAGAATTGTTCTGATGATCGATAAACGTGTCGACACGCCAACAAACACTGATGCCAGCCAGTACTTCTGTGATGAATAGCAACTACAGTATTTGAGCACAAAAATCGGCCCCACCGACTGGCAAGTCAGATCCAGTTGTCAAAGTTTGTTAAGTAATTAATTTATATTATTGAATTTAAACATAAATTTCAACAAGCTGCCAAGAGTTCAAGTCATATTAGTAAAAGCGGCCACCCGTGACTTTGTTCGTGTTGATAAAACTTTCCTAGGTGGACTATTCAACATTCAACAAGCGGTTCCTTCAAGCTCCATAAAACCAACTAAAACATCCCGAATTCCAAAAATAGGAATTTCCGATTTTCAATATGCTTGGGGACTCTAACGCCGCCGTGAGCCTTATGTCACACTCATGAATGAAACGTTAAACAGACATTTTCGCGTAAAACTATTTAAGAGTCCGTTCTAAAACGACTAATAGTCACTCTGGGCAGTGCGAAAATCACTCAAGACGCATTCACCTGACAGCTGTTGGGTGAATTCTACCTGGCCTCAGACGTAGAAATCGCACTTGTCAGAGTGAAAATTACTAACAACCAACTCGTTCCAAATTGCATGCGAATTTGTCAGAGTAAAAGGCCGATTGCTCTCGGTTTCACCAGAGTTGGTTTAGGAATGCGTCTTGAGTGACTTGAAGTCGTTTTAGAACAGCCCCTTAACCGGCTGAATTGATTTCGACGCTGACAACGGCCAGCGCCGCGCCATGAGCTGTCAAAGCGCTGTATTCGCAATACGGACCGCACCAGGAAGTACTGAGTTATTTTATGAATGATTGAATGAAGAAAGTTTTGTTTGACAATGACATTGAGTGAGCACAACAATGAATCTTATCTTATTATAATAAACAACTTGCTAAAGTTTTTCCAGATCTCTTTTCACTTTTTCAGTGAGTTTACAATTACGAACTACAAATGAAAGTGGCGTACGTACACAATAAATCATGTTTTTAGATGAATATTTATACCCTTGCCAAATTTCAAGGTTTCAAATGTTTTGACTTGTGTGACTAAAATTACAAATTAGCGGCCAATATGACAGTGGTAGGAGTGAGCAAAACTAAACTTTTTCTTACATTGAATTTGCTGTTTGTATCTGGGGTTATAGTGAAGCATAGCAGGCCTTTGTTTTAGTATCTATAGGTGTCTACATGACTGGACACATGGATGTGTGGACTGGAAAAACGTTCAAGATTGCTATCTCAATTTAACTTATTATCTATTGTAACTTAATAAATAGATGATATGACACTATTTACCGAATCGTTGGATAACGCAATTCTGAATTGCTACACTGGGGTCAGAATGTAACATGCAAACAACTTTTATGCAATCTGCAAATAGTTTCAAGAAGATTCACTTACTGCTTACTTGTGATCTTTCTGTCTACATTTTAGGTTTTTTCTATGGCAAATTTTTATGCTATATTGTAATTTCGTTGTGCCAACTATTGTGATTTGTTAATAATTCAACTTAATTTATTTTTTAGATTTACATAGAACAAGATGCAAGTTTTAAAATATTCAGCTACCTAATATGAAATGTACTAACCTGATAATGAAGTTATGATAATAATGAAAAGTGCACATGATAATTCATGGTACATTAAGTAAGGCACATGGTGTTATCTGCCTGCAGAGAAGGATTATTCTGCTCGGAGCATTCATTGCATCAGAATCAGGTAATTTAAACAATATTTTATCATTATAGTTTTTGCTTAGATATTTGTGTTCTGTTGGTAATATTAAAGGTGTTATGTTTCAGCAAGTATTTGGAAATATCCAAGTCTGTAAAGTGTAAATAAGTCTGAAAAACAAGTTTCATAGTTTGTGGTCTAAAATCAGAATTAAAATGCAATATTCATTATTTCTATTCTTTACAGATGCAAAGGTTGTACAACTTGCTAGTAGAAAAATTACTTTACTGAAAACAACATAATGACAGAATATTTGAGAAATTACAAATGGAAGTTCAACCGAATACATTTCATCCCTGAACAGTAAAATAATAATTGATAAAACCAAATATTACAAATTATATACAAATTCAACAGAATTGTTTTATTTTGACAGGGAAAAACAAATGATCCGCAACTGATGTTCTCAAATGAAAAGAAGTAAAGTTTTTGAAAATACATATCTGTTTCTTTTTTATACAGTTAACCACAGCTCGAGTATAACACTACTGGCATATGCAGAATTTCTTTCATAGTGCAGACAATAGAAACACAGTGTAACACTTGAGATGTGGTCAACTGGATGGTACAGGCACAAGTAGCAACTGTTTTTGTTACTTAGTATTTACAGGCTTGCGTAACAAAAAGATTTAGGTACTAAGAACAAAAAAAGTAGTATGAGATAATGTGTCAGCATAATTTGCACAAAGTAAAATTAGGTATACTTTGCTTAATTTTCAACTTCAACTTCATATTAATGTGGAAAAAAATTTCTATTATCAGAAAATGAATTTTTGTCTTTTTTGTTACATAAAGTTAGGTAGGTACCTATTCTAGATTGTGTAATTGATATTGCATGTTTTAGTTCAAAATTGATCTTAAAAATTTCAACAGTTAACACAGACAGCATTATTCAAGTTCAATTGAACCATCTTAATAAAGGGGGTGGGGGGGAGGGGGTTAAGTAGCAAACTTACATTTAAACAATGTTATTTTGAGCAGATTATGCTAACTCCCACAGTGTGAAGTATCCAAACTAAATATTTTTTTCTAGAGTAAAGAGAGATTACAGGTGGAACGTTAGTCAGTTTTCATGAATTCATATCGAGGCACATCTCAAACTACCTACTTTGTTAATTATAAAGCATTTAGTGTGGTGTGGATCACTATGAATCGGTGCCTTTGAAATTTTCATTATAACATACTTTTGCATGGAGATAGCACACAATGTATTTATTTTGAGAGGTCTGTCTCGTTTACCATTGCATAGGTAATGATAATAATCATCATCATCATATCAGCCGAACGACGCCCACTGCTGGGCATAGGCCTCCCCCAAAGATCTCCACAACGATCGATCCTGCGCTGTCCGCATCCAGCGGCTTCCCGCGGCCTCCCGCGGCCTTGACCAGATCGTCGGTCCACCTTGTGGAGGGCCTGCCCACGGCACGTCGCGCGTTATATGTTGCCAGGTCGAGTCGTCGGTGTTGGCAGCCGGATTATTACTGGCAACACACACTGGTTTCACCCGGGGATTCCTCGCACCCCCTGCCCCGTCGTTACCATAACCGCTGCCGTAGCCAGGAATAGCGGGGCCGCCGGGGACTGGGGGCCGTCTTTTTCGTTGTGTTGTGTGTTTCGTTTGGGGGGTTTGCCATAATCGCCACGCTTGGCAGGCGGGTTGGCGATCACAGTAAGGCCTGCTGTTGTGCGGAGACGCAGCTGTCTATCTCCTCATGGCAGTTTTCCCTCAACCTCAGTCAACTCTTACGACACCCACGGGAAGAGAGGATAGCACTACCTCTATTCTATTTACGTGCCGGCACTACACGGCATAAATGATAAAGGAGGAATTATGCGGTTGAGGGCATACAGTTGGGTTCTATGAGTTAGATGTCCCATATAACCACGCTATTCCACTGTAGTGTGGTATCCATGACCAATTGTCTTAACTAAAAGAACAAGACCGAACAATTATTTATTTAATCAAATGTATGTACAGGCAACAGCACATCAGGCTACCCATTAGGAATATACCTTAAGCACCTTACGATGTTTCTTTCGAGTGTTTTTTCAAGTTATATGCCTAAACATTGATGGAACAAACCTGGCTGACAGGTGAAATATATAAAAAAAAAATCGCCCGGTTTGTTAAAGATCTCGGTAGCACCGTGGTTAGTGCAGCCGCCTGGAATGCGAAAGACGCTGGTTCGAATCCCGCCTGAGCCCAAAACCGAATGGTTTTTTTGGGTTTCCTATCTTTAAACGATATCTATTTTATTTTATTTACCTATAAAAAAAACAAAAAATTGTTGTCAGTGAACTTTAACCCCCTTAATAATAAAAACGAACGCAACGCTAAAGCATAGTTTAAGCAATTGACGTGTCATGTTACTGAAGGTGGCGGTTCGCGCGGCGACAGAGACAGGTGATCGCGACCGAAGATCTCGACAGTTACTTGACGTTAGGCAATGTTATACGCGATAGTTTGCGAATGAGGCAGAGAAAGGAGACCGAGACGCGAGACAGCGTAAACTCGCAAAGGGCGGCAGCAACAAGAATGAAAAGGATTCGAAACTTATTGAGAGTACGTACACCTGTGCGAATTTACTGCTTACGTCATATTCAAATGCGTGAAGTTATAATCTCAATGAACTTAAGAATTTGTTTATTTTCATCGGGGAGAAATCCTTATTTGCCGCCCGGGTTAAGTGTGGGACGCCTTAAGCCTAATACCCTGCGACACTCGACCGCAGATAACTAATGGCAATACTTCGGTGGCTCAATGTACCGTTCGAGTTTATCAACAGAATTGATTGTACTGTAAGTCTAGCTCGGGGGGCCCCGCTAGGAAGGAACACATCGCTGCACTGCCACGTCTTGAGTTCTCTTAGTTTCCCATGGGTTTGCTCTTACCACGGGTACTAAGACCCTCTCGCTTCAACAAGGCGAGAACTCATATGGGGGTGATATACAATAACCATAGCAATGCTCCAGCCTAACCAGTTTTATCACCGAAAAAATCCGATTGATTAGATTAGAAACGGCAACGGAGTCTGGGACTCTCCCATCCCAGAAGGAGGTGGGATTACCAGTACACCCTGGGCTCCTCACTGACAGTGTCAGACTCCCTAGGAGTAACACTACCAGTACCTAGTAGCCTGGAGCACAAGGTGCTACCTGCTGGCGTCCTTCTCGGGGCCACAGAGCCACCGTTATATATAGAAAAATTAAGTATTATGTGTTTGTTTATTATGTGGTTAAAATTTGGATTCTTGATGATCCGAAAGTACTGTGTAATGAATGACGGTTCGCTTAGTCATTCTGTCTACCGTAAGGCGACTCATACTGACCGCTATCTCATTGAAAATCGAACAAAACCTCACTTAACTATACTAAAAACATGCGTTGATAAAAATAAGAAAAGATCCCAAAAAAAAAGCTAAATCCCCTCAAAATAGGTGAAAGACACCCCTGATCAGTGAGTCAGTCAATGGTAGTCGAGCTTTATATTCGTCATTGGGGGACGCTCCGGGCTTCGCCCTACGCGGAGTTCGGCCTTCGGCCTCACATTCAAAGCTCGGCCTGCGGCCTCGCAAATTCTTCGTTGATTGCTGGGAAATTAACGAGATTTTTTCATAGAAAGTAGCATTTTCAGTGACTCCCAGTACATTTAGTATGGGATGTCTTAGTATGGCAGGTCAAAAGTTTATTGCCCTTAATTCGTACTGCAAGGGGGTAAACTACCCTTAAATGGGTCAAATCGATATGAGTGGATAGTTTTGAACAGGATGACATACTTTTTTTTTAAAAACAAAGCAATTTTGTTTTTTGGGTAAATCTCAGAATTTACCCTGAAAATTGGGTAATTTTTTTCACCATGCTATAGGCCTTACTAAACGTGACAAAAAACCTAAGTAACATTTTCCTGTAAAATGACGACAACTACCTAAAAAAACAAATTTAGTAAATTTTTAAAATTACATATTTTCAAATGGCCGCCAGTGTACCTGCCATATTGAATTTTTGACATTTTGGACTATTAGTGCAATCTCAGTTATATTGCACGAAAAATGGTATCTTTAGTTTTTTTCTATCTTGCTCACAACTCCCTCAAGAGACCTTCAAAGTGACCCCTTCCAAAAAAAAGTTTCAATTCTCATTTTCAGTGTTGCCAGTTGATTTTGATAAAAATAGTCAAATGTCATTTTAATAGGCGCACTGAACCACCTTAGGGCATTTTTATTGCTGAAATGCCTTTATTTCTATTTTCGACTTTTTTGGACGATTTCTCAAAAACTACTAAAACTACCAAAAAATATGAAACACCTGGCAAAATGGAAACACCAGCTACACGATTGCCTAGTACATCACATCTCTCTTAAAAATTGGCAACACAGAAAAAAAATCAAAACACAGTTTGAAAAACGCAAACTTTTTACAAAATGGCCGCCAGCTCGTCCGCCATCTTGAAATTTAGAAATCCCGTATTTTTCCCATAATCTAGACTATATGTGGCAACACTTGGCGTCTTCACTTTTTTTCTACCATATGCGGAAGTGTCCGTCACTAACTTAAAAGACACCCATGTCGAAAATTTTGTTTTCTACCATAGTTCCCAGTGTTGCCAGTCGATTTTTGCAAAAATACTAAAAGGTCAATAGGGACCTGGGTTGCCATGAAACTGCATTCAAGATTTTTCGACAGCTGTCATATTTCTCATTTCGACTTTCCCGGGCCATATCCCAAATACTACCATGAATTTGGTAGAAATTCACATTCTTGGCAACACTCGAATAAATTACCGACAATCGGTGCATACTATGAAAAACGCTCAAGTGTTGCCAACTACCGGAAAAATCACTTCAAAAATGGTCGTTTTCGCTGATCGGAACAAAATGGCCGCCAGCGCCGCCGCCATCTTGGATTTTTATAATCTATGGATGAGGATGTCGAGTGGACTATACAAGCAACACTATAAAATAAACAAAATGAAAATCGAACAAGAACTCTATTCACTATGGCATCGCAAAAACCACTCTAAAACCCGTTTTTCAATCCAAGATGGCGGCCTGGGGACATTCTTTTTTTTTTAATTTTTTTTTTCAAAATACCCAATTTTGACATGGCAACACACAGTTAAAAAAGAAAAAATTCAGCGCCTCAAACAAAAAAGTTGATGTTTAAAAAAAAGACGCCATTTTGTTTTTTGAAAAAAAAAAACTAAAAAAGCTGTGTTGATAAAAATAACGAAAATTCTCAAAAAGTGAAAATAACCCTAAAACACCTCTAAATAAGTGAAAAACACCCCTGATCAGTGAGTGAGTCAGTGAGTCAGTGAGTGGTAATCGAGCTTTATATATAATAGACTAGCTTCTGGCCGCCGGCCTACGGCCGACTCGCGGCCATAAGCTAGGTCTGCGACGCTGGCCGCTCCGGGGCTTCGCCCCTCCCGCGGCTGCGAGGCCCCCGGGGGCCTCGCCGCAGCTCGGCCTTCGGCCTCGCATGTGTGTGACGATGGGGTTGCAGTTTCGCGAATGGCGCTCTCGTTCTTTTCTGGGTAGTTGGTGTTTAAGCAAAATAATCCTAGTGCGGGGTTGGCCGCTCCGGGCTTCGCCCTCCCGCGGCCGCGAGGCCCTAGGGGGCCTCGCCGCAGCTCGGCCTTCGGCCTCGCGGTTGCTTGTAATTGGGTTCACTGTTCCGGGACAAAGCTCTCGTCCTTTTCTGGGTGGTTGTTGTTCTAGCCAAAGGATCCTAGTGCAAACGCTCAGCCTACGGCTTCGCGAAGTTACTTGAAGGTCGCTGATGGACGCTCCGGGCTTCGCCCTACGCGGAGTTCGGCCTCTGGCCTTACAGTCGAAGCTCGGCCTGCGGCCTCGCTGGGGGTTGAAATCCAACGCTCCGGGCTGCGCCCTACGCGTTGTTCGGCCTTCGGCCTCACTCTCGGAGCTCGGCCTCCGGCCTCGCCTTTTAGTATCTTAGCCAATTAACTTTGGGCTTCACCGTGTGCGGGCGCTCAGCCTGCGGCTTCGCGAAGTTAGTTGGGTCGTCATGGGGGACGCTCCGGGCTTCGCCCTACGCGGAGTTCGGCCTTCGGCCTCACATTCGGAGCTCGGCCTGCGGCCTCGCAAATGTTTCAATGTTCCCGTGAAGATTCACAAGAGTTTTTCATACAAAGAAGCAATTTCAGTGACTCCCAGTACATTTAGTATGGGATGTCTTAGTATGGAAGGCAAAAAGTTCAATGTCCTTAATTCGTACTGCAAAGGGGTCAACTACCCTTAAATGGGTAAAATCCTTAAAAGTGGATAGTTTTGAACAGGATGACTTACTTTTTTTTTTAAAACAAAGCAATTTTGTTTTTCGGGTAAATCTCAGAATTTACCCTGAAAATGGGGTAATTTTTTTCATCATACTGTAGGCCTCACTAAACCTAACAAAAAACTCAAACAACATTTTCCTTTAAAATGACGACAACTACCTGAAAAAATAAATTTAGTAATTTTTTAAAATGACATATTTTGAAATGGCCGCCAGTGTACCTGCCATATCGAATTCTATACATTTTTTACTTTTGGTGCAATCTCAGTTATATTGCACGAAAAATGGTATCATTAGTTTTTTTCTATCTTGCACACAACTCCCACAAGAGACCTTCAAAGTGACCCCTTCCAAAAAAAAGTTTTAATTCTCATTTCCAGTGTTGCCAGTTGATTTTATTAAAATGGTCAAATGTCATTTCAATGGCTGCATTCAACCACCTCTGGGCATTTTTGTTGCTGAAATGCCTTTATTTCTATTTTCGACTTTTTCGGGCCATTTCTCAAAAACTACTAAAGCTACCAAACATATTTTGTAACCTGGCAACTTGCAAGCACGAGCTACACGATTGGCTAGTACATTCTATCCCTCTCAAAAATTGGCAACACCCCAAAAAGCTCAAAAAACAGTTTGAAAATCGCAAACTTTTCACAAAATGGCTGCCAGCTCGTCCGCCATCTTGAAATTTAGAAATCCCGTATTTTTCCCATAATCTGGACTATATATGGCAACACTTGGCGTTTTCACTTTTTTTCTACCATATGCGGAAGTGTCCGTCACTAACTTTAAAGACACCCATGTCGAAAATTTTATTTTCTCCCATAGTTCCCAGTGTTGCCAGCCGATTTTTGCAAAAGTACTAAAAGGTCATTAGGGACCTGGGTTGCCATCACACTGCATTCAATTTTTTTTGACAGCTGTCATATTTCTCATTTCGACTTTCCCGAGCCCTATCCCAAAAACTACCATGAATTTGGTATAAATTCACATTCCTGGCAACACTTAAATAAATTGCCCACAATCGGTGCATACTATGAAAAACGCTCAAGTGTTGCCATCTACCGGAAAAATCACTTTAAAAATGGTCGTTTTCGCTGATCGGGACAAAATGGCCGCCAGCGCCGCCGCCATCTTGGATTTTTATAATCTGTGGATGAGGATGTCAAGTGAACTATACAAGCAACACTCCTCAGCAAAAATTTTGAAAATCGAACATAAACTCACTTCACTATGGCAACGCAAAAACCACTCTAAAACCCGTTTTTCAATCCAAGATGGCGGCGAAACAGTATTTTTTTTTTCCAAAATATTTTTTCAAGATACTCAATTTTAATATGGCAACACCCAGTAAAAAAAGAAAAAATTCAGCGCCTCAAACAAAAAAGTTGGTGTCTCAAAAAGAGCCGCCATTTTGTTTTTTGAAAAAAAAAAACAAAAAAAGCTGCGTTGATAAAAATAAGAAAAATTCCCAAAAAGTGAAATTAACCCTAAAACCCCTCTAAATAACTGAAAAACACCCCTGATCAGTCAGTCAGTGAGTCAGTGAGTGGTAATCGAGCTTTATATATAATAGACTAGCTTCTGGCCGCCGGCCTACGGCCGACTCGCGGCCATAAGCTAGGTCTGCGACGCTGGCCGCTCCGGGGCTTCGCCCCTCCCGCGACTGCGAGGCCCCCGGGGGCCTCGCCGCAGCTCGGCCTTCGGCCTCGCATTTGTGTGACGATGGGGTTTGTATTTCGCAGTGGTTGCTCTCAGTCTTTTCTGGGAGGAAGGTGTTTAAGCAAAAGAATCCTAGTGCGGGGTTGGCCGCTCCGGGCTTCGCCCTCCCGCGGCCGCGAGGCCCTAGGGGGCCCCGCCGCAGCTCGGCCTTCGGCCTCGCAGTTTCTTGTAATTGGGTTCACTGTTACGGGACAAAGCTCTCGTCCTTTTCTGGGTGGATGTTGTTTTAGCAAAAGGATCCTAGTACGGACGCTCAGCCTGCGGCTTCGCGAAGTTACTTGAAGGTCGATGATGGACGCTCCGGGCTTCGCCCTACGCGGAGTTCGGCCTCTGGCCTCACAGTCGAAGCTCGGCCTGCGGCCTCGCTGGGGGTTGGATGCCAACGCTTCGGGCTGCGCCCTACGCGTAGTTCGGCCTTCGGCCTCACACTCGGAGCTCGGCCTCCGGCCTCGCCTTTTAGTAACTGAGGCAATTAACTTTGGGCTGCACCGTGTGCGAGCGCTCAGCCTACGGCTTCGCGAAGTTAGTTGGGCCGTCATGGGCGACGCTCCGGGCTTCGCCCTACGCGGAGTTCGGCCTTCGGCCTCACATTCGAAGCTCGGCCTGCGGCCTCGCAAATTTTTCGATGATTGCTGGGAAATTCACAAGATTTTTTCATACAAAGTAGCATTTTCAGTGACTCCCAGTACATTTAGTATGGGATGTCTTAGTACGGCAGGTCAAAAGTTAATTGCCCTTAATTCGTACTTCGAGGGGGTTTACTACCCTTAAATAGGTCAAATCGTTAAGAGTGGATAGTTTTAAACAGGATGACATACTTTTTTTTAAAAAACAAAGCAATTTTGTTTTTCGGGTAAATCTCAGAAATTACCCTGAAAATGGGGTAATTTTTTTCACCATACTGTAGGCCTTACTAAACCTAACAAAAAACTGGAATAACATTTTCCTGTAAAATGACGCCAACTACCTGAAAAAACAACTTATGTAAATTTTTAAATTGGCGTATTTTGAAATGGCCGCCAGTGTACCTGCCATGTTGAATTCTTGACATTTTACACTTTTGGTGCAATCTCAGTTATATTGCACAAAAAATGGTATCATTAGTTTTTTTCTACCTAGCTCACAACTCCCTCAAGAGACCTTCAAAGTGACCCCTTCCAAAAAAATATTTTAATTCTCATTTCCAGTGTTGCCAGTTGATTTTGATAAAAATAATCAAATGTCATTTTAATGGGCGCACTTAACCACTTTAGGGCATTTTTATGGCTGAAATGTCTTTATTTCTATTTTCGACTATTTCGGGCCATTTCCCAAAAACTACTAAAGCTACCAAAAATATTTTGAAACTTGGCAACCCGCAAGCACAAGCTATACGATTGGCTAGTACATTCCATTCCTCTCAAAAATTGGCAACACCCCAAAAACCTCAAAAAACAGTTTGAAAATCGCAAACTTTTCACAAAATGGCCGCCAGCTCGTCCGCCATCTTGAAATTCAGAAATCCCGTATTTTTCCCATAATCTGGACTATATATGGCAACACTTGGCGTTTTCACTTTTTTTCTCCCGTATGCGGAAGTATCCGTCACTAACTTTAAAGACACCCATGTCGAAAATTTTGTTTTCTACCATAGTTCCCAGTGTTGCCAGTCGATTTTTGCAAAAATACTAATGTTCATTAGGGACCAGAGTTGCCATAAAACTGCATTCAAGTTTTTTTGACAGCTGTCATATTTCTCATTTCGACTTTCCCGAGCCCTATCCCAAAAACTACCATGAATTTGGTAGAAATTCACATTCATGGCAACACTCGAATAAATTACCCACAATCGGTGCATACTATGAAAAACGCTCAAGTGTTGCCATCTACCGGAAAAATGACGTCAAAAATGGTCGATTTCGCTGATCGGAATAAAATGGCCGCCAGCGCCGCCGCCATCTTGGATTTTTATAATCTGTTGATGAGGAATTCAAGAAGACTATACAAGCAATAGAACAAAAGAAAAATTTTGAAAATCGAACATCAACTCACTTCACTATAGCATCGCAAAAACCACTCTAAAACCCGTTTTTCAATCCAAGATGGCGGCCTGGGGACGTTCTTTTTTTAAAAAAATATTTTTTCATAACAACAAATTTTGACATGGCAACACCCAGTTAAAAAAGAAAAAATTCAGCGCCACAAACAAAAAAGTTGATGTTTGAAAAAAAGACGCCATTTTGTTTTTTGAAAAAAAAAAACTAAAAAACCTGCGTTGATAAAAATAACAAAAATTCCCAAAAAGTGAAATTAACCCTAAAACACCTCTAAATAAGTGAAAAACACCCCTGATCAGTGAGTGAGTCAGTGAGTGGTAATCGAGCTTTATATATAATAGACTAGCTTCTGGCCGCCGGCCTACGGCCGACTCGCGGCCATAAGCTAGGTCTGCGACGCTGGCCGCTCCGGGGCTTCGCCCCTCCCGCGGCTGCGAGGCCCCCGGGGGCCTCGCCGCAGCTCGGCCTTCGGCCTCGCATTTGTGTGACGATGGGGTTGCAGTTTCGCGAATGGTGCTCTCGTTCTTTTCTGGGAGGAAGGTGTTTTAGCAAAAGAATCCTAGTGCGGGGTTGGCCGCTCCGGGCTTCGCCCTCCCGCGGCCGCGAGGCCCTGGAGGGCCTCGCCGCAGCTCGGCCTTCGGCCTCGCAGTTGCTTGTAATTGGGTTAACTGTTCCGGAACAAAACTCTCGTCCTTTTCTGAGTAGTTGTTGTTTAAGCAAAAGGATCCTAGTGCGGGCGCTCAGCCTACGGCTTCGCGAAGTTACTTGAAGGTCGACGATGGACGCTCCGGGCTTCGCCCTACGCGGAGTTCGGCCTCCGGCCTCACAGTCGAAGCTCGGCCTGCGGCCTCGCTGGGGGTTGAAAGCCAACGCTCCGGGCTGCGCCCTACGCGTAGTTCGGCCTTTGGCCTCACACTCGGAGCTCGGCCTCCGGCCTCGCCTTTTAGTGACTGAGGCAATTAACTTTGAGCTTCACCGTGTGCGGGCGCTCAGCCTGCGGCTTCGCGAAGTTAGTTGGGCCGTCGTGGGGGACGCTCCGGGCTTCGCCCTATGCGGAGTTCGGCCTCCGGCCTCACATTAGAAGCTCGGCCTGCGGCCTCGCAATTTTTTCAATGTTTCGGTGAAGATTCACAAGAATTTTTCATACAAAGAAGCACTTACAGAGACTCCCAGTACATTTAGTATGGGATGTCTTAGTATGGAAGGCAAAAAGTTTACTGCCCTTAATTCGTACTGCAATGGGGTAAAATACCCTTAAATGGGTCAAATCGATATGAATGGATAGTTTTGAACAGGATGACATACTTTTTTTTAAAAAACAAAGCATTTTTGTTTTTCGGGTAAATCTCAGAATTTACCCTGAAAATGGGGTAATTTTTTTTAGCATGCTGTAGGCCTTACTAAACCTGTCAAAAAACCCAAGTAACATTTTCCTGTAAAATGACGACAACTACCTGAAAAAACAAATTTAGTGAATTTTTAAAATGACATATTTTGAAATGGCCGCCAGTGTACCTGCCATATTGAATTCTTGACATTTTAGACTTCTTGTGCAATGTCAGTTATTTTGCACGAAAAACGGTATCTTTAGTTTTTTTCTATCTTGCTCACAACTCCCTTAAGAGACCTTCAAAGTGACCCCTTCCAAAAAAAAGTTTTAATCCTCATTTCCAGTGTTGCCAGTTGATTTTGATAAAAATGGTCAAATGTCATTTCAATGGCTGCATTCAACCACACCTGGGCATTTTTGTTGCTGAAATGCCTTTATTTCTATTTTCGACTTTTTCGGGCCATTTCTCAAAAACTACTAAAGCTACCAAAAATATTTTGTAACCTGGCAACTCGCAAGCACGAGCTACACGATTGGCTAGTACATTCTATCCCTCTCAAAAATTGGCAACACCCCAAAAATCTCAAAAAACAGTTTGAAAATCACAAACTTTTCACAAAATGGCCGCTACCTCGTCCGCCATCTTGAATTTCAGAAATCCCGTATTTTTCCCATAATTTGGACTATATATGGCAACACTTGGCGTTTTCACTTTTTTTCTACCATATGCGGAAGTATCCGTCACTAACTTTAAAGACACCCATGTCGAAAATTTTATTTTCTACCATAGTTCTCAGTGTTGCCAGTCGATTTTTACAAAAATACTAAAAGGTCATTAGAGACCTAAGTTGCCATCAAACTAC
Source organism: Udea ferrugalis (assembly GCA_950022985.1). Lineage (NCBI taxonomy): Eukaryota > Metazoa > Arthropoda > Insecta > Lepidoptera > Crambidae > Udea > Udea ferrugalis. The sequence goes on from OX465520.1 coordinate 5,633,740, forward strand.
ATTCAAGTTTTTTTGACAGCTGTCATATTTCTCATTTCGACTTTCCCGAGCCCTATCCCAAAAACTACTATGAATTTGGTAGAAATTCACATTCCTGGCAACACTCGAATAAATTACCCACAATCGGTGCTTACTATACAAAACGCTCAAGTGTTGCCATCTACCGGAAAAATCACTTCAAAAATGGTCGTTTTCGCTGATCGGAACAAAATGGCCGCCAGCGCCGCCGCCATCTTGGATTTTTATAATCTGTGGATGAGGATATCAAGAAGACTATACAAGCAACGGAACAAAAGAAGAATTTTGAAAATCGAACAAAAACTCTATTCACTATGGCATCGCAAAAAACACTCTAAAACCCGTTTTTCAATCCAAGATGGCGGCCTGGGGACGCTCTTTTTTTAAAAAAATATTTTTTCAAAATACCTAATTTTGACATGGCAACACACAGTTAAAAAAGAAAAAATTCAGCGCCTCAAACAAAAAAGTTGATGTCTCAAAAAAAGCCGCCATCTTGTTTTTTGAAAAAAAATAATTAAAAAAGCTGCGTTGATTAAAATAACAAAAATTCTCAAAAAGTGAAAATCACCCTAAAACACCTCCAAATAACTGAAAAACACCCCTGATCAGTGAGTGAGTCAGTGAGTGAGTGGTAATTGAGCTTTATATATAATAGACTAGCTTCTGGCCGCCGGCCTACGGCCGACTCGCGGCCATAAGCTAGGTCTGCGACGCTGGCCGCTCCGGGGCTTCGCCCCTCCCGCGGCTGCGAGGCCCCCGGGGGCCTCGCCGCAGCTCGGCCTTCGGCCTCGCATTTGTGTGACGATGGGGTTGCAGTTTCGCGAATGGCGCTCTCGTTCTTTTCTGGGAGGAAGGTGTTTTAGCAAAAGAATCCTAGTGCGGGGTTGGCCGCTCCGGGCTTCGCCCTCCCGCGGCCGCGAGGCCCCGGGGGGCCTCGCCGCAGCTCGGCCTTCGGCCTCGCAGTTGCTTGTAATTGGGTTAACTGTTCCGGAACAAAACTCTTGTCCTTTTCTGAGTGGTTGTTGTTTAAGCAAAAGGATCCTAGTGCGGGCGCTCAGCCTGCGGCTTCGCGAAGTTACTTGAAGGTCGACGATGGACGCTCCGGGCTTCGCCCTACGCGGAGTTCGGCCTCCGGCCTCACAGTCAAAGCTCGGCCTGCGGCCTCGCTGGGGGTTGAAAACCAACGCTCCGGGCTGCGCCCTACGCGTAGTTCGGCCTTTGGCCTCACACTCGGAGCTCGGCCTCCGGCCTTGCCTTTTGGTGACTGAGGCAATTAACTTTGGGCTTCACCGTGTGCGGGCGCTCAGCCTGCGGCTTCGCGAAGTTAGTTGGGCCGTTATGGGGGACGCTCCGGGCTTCGCCCTACGCGGAGTTCGGCCTTCGGCCTCACATTAGAAGCTCGGCCTGCGGCCTCGCAATTTTTTCAATGTTTCGGTGAAGATTCACAAGAATTTTTCATACAAAGAAACACTTACAGAGACTCCCAGTACATTTAGTATGGGATGTCTTAGTATGGAAGGCAAAAAGTTTACTGCCCTTAATTCGTACTGCAAGGGGGTAAACTACCCTTAAATGGGTCAAATCGATATGAGTGGATAGTTTTGAAGAGGATGACATACTTTTTTTTAAAAAACAAAGCAATTCTGTTTTTCGGGTAAATCTCAGAATTTACCCTGAAAATGGGGTAATTTTTTTTAGCATGCTGTAGGCCTTACTAAACCTGACAAAAAACCCAAGTAACATTTTCCTGTAAAATGACGACAACTACCTGAAAAAACAAATTTAGTGAATTTTTAAAATGACATATTTTGAAATGGCCGCCAGTGTACCTGCCATATTGAATTCTTGACATTTTAGACTTCTTGTGCAATGTCAGTTATTTTGCACGAAAAACGGTATGTTTAGTTTTTTTCTATCTTGCTCACAACTCCCTTAAGAGACCTTCAAAGTGACCCCTTCCAAAAAAAAGTTTTAATCCTCATTTCCAGTGTTGCCAGTTGATTTTGATAAAAATGGTCAAATGTCATTTCAATAGCTGCATTCAACCACCCATGGGCATTTTTGTTGCTGAAATGCCTTTATTTCTATTTTCGACTTTTTCGGGCAATTTCTCAAAAACTACTAAAGCTACCAAAAATATTTTGTAACTTGGCAACCCGCAAGCACGAGCTACACGATTGGCTAGTATATTTTATCCCTCTCAAAAATTGCCAACACCCCAAAAAGCTCAAAAAACAGTTTGAAAATCGCAAACTTTTCACAAAATGGCTGCCGGCTCGTCCGCCATCTTGAAATTCAGAAATCCCGTATTTTTCCCATAATCTGGACTATATATGGCAACACTTGGCGTTTTCACTTTTTTTCTACCATATGCGGAAGTATCCGTCACTAACTTTAAAGTCACCCATGTCGAAAATTTTGTTTTCTACCATAGTTCCCAGTGTTGCCAGTCGATTTTTGCAAAAATACTAAATGGTCATTGGGGACCTGAGTTGCCATAAAACTGCATTCAAGTTTTTTTGACAGCTGTCATATTTCTCATTTCGACTTTCCCGAGCCCTATCCCAGAAACTACCATGAATTTGGTAGAAATTCACATTCATGGCAACACTTGAATAAATTACACACAGTCGGTGCATACTTCGAAAAACGCTCAAGTGTTGCCATCTACCTGAAAAATCGCCTCAAAAATGGTCGATTTCGCTGATCGGAACAAAATGGCCGCCAGCGCCGCCGCCATCTTGAATTTTTATAATCTGTGGATGAGGATGGCAAGTAGATTATACGAGCAACAGAACAAAAGAAGAATTTTGAAAATCGAACATAAACTCACTTCACTATGGCAACGCAAAAACCACTCTGAAACCCGTTTTTCAATCCAAGATGGCGGCCTGAGGACGTTCTTTTTTTAAACTTTTATTTTTTCAGAATACCCAATTTTGATATGGCAACACCCAGTAAAAAAAGAAAAAATTCAGCGCCTCAAACAAAAAAGTTGATGTCTCAAAAAGAGCCGCCATTTTGTTTTTGGAAAAAAAAAAACTAAAAAACCTGCGTTGATAAAAATAACAAAAATTCCCAAAAAGTGAGAATGACCCTAAAACACCTCAAAACAACTGAAAAACACCCCTGATCAGTCAGTGAGTGAGTGAGTCAGTCAGTGGTAATCGAGCTTTATATATTATAGACTAGCTTCTGGCCGCCGGCCTACGGCCGACTCGCGGCCATAAGCTAGGTCTGCGACGCTGGCCGCTCCGGGGCTTCGCCCCTCCCGCGGCTGCGAGGCCCCCGAGGGCCTCGCCGCAGCTCGGCCTTCGGCCTCGCATTTGTGTGACGATGAGGTTGCCGTTTCGCGGTAGTTGCTCTGTCTTTTCTGGGTAGTTGGTGTTTTAGCAAAAGAATCCTAGTGCGGGGTTGGCCGCTCCGGGCTTCGCCCTCCCGCGGCCGCGAGGCCCTAAGGGGCCTCGCCGCAGCTCGGCCTTCGGCCTCGCAGTTTCTTGTAATTGGGTTAACTGTTCCGGAACAAAACTCTCGTCCTTTTCTGAGTGGTTGTTGCTTTAGCAAAAGGATCCTAGTGCGGGCGCTCAGCCTACGGCTTCGCGAAGTTACTTGAAGGTCGACGATGGACGCTCCGGGCTTCGCCCTACGCGGAGTTCGGCCTCCGGCCTCACAGCCAAAGCTCGGCCTGCGGCCTCGCTGGGGGTTGAAAACCAACGCTCCGGGCTGCGCCCTACGCGTAGTTCGGCCTTTGGCCTCACACTCGGAGCTCGGCCTCCGGCCTCGCCTTTTAGTGACTGAGGCAATTAACTTTGAGCTTCACCGTGTGCGGGCGCTCAGCCTGCGGCTTCGCGAAGTTAGTTGGGCCGTCATGGGGGACGCTCCGGGCTTCGCCCTACGCGGAGTTCGGCCTCCGGCCTCACATTAGAAGCTCGGCCTGCGGCCTCGCAATTTTTTCAATGTTTCGGTGAAGATTCACAAGAATTTTTCATACAAAGAAGCACTTACAGAGACTACCAGTACATTTAGTATGGGATGTCTTAGTATGGAAGGCAAAAAGTTTACTGCCCTTAATTCGTACTGCAAGGGGGTAAAATACCCTTAAATGGGTCAAATCGATATAAGTGGATAGTTTTGAACAGGATGACATACTTTTTTTTAAAAAACAAAGCAATTTTGTTTTTCGGGTAAATCTCAGAATTTACCCTGAAAATGGGGTAAATTTTTTTAGCATGCTGTAGGCCTTACTAAACCTGACAAAAAACCCAAGTAACATTTTCGTGTAAAATGACGACAACTACCTGAAAAAACAAATTTAGTGAATTTTCAAAATGACATATTTTGAAATGGCCGCCAGTGTACCTGCCATGTTGAATTCTTGACATTTTACACTTTTGGTGCAATCTCAGTTATATTGCACAAAAAATGGTATCATTAGTTTTTTTCTACCTAGCTCACAACTCCCTCAAGAGACCTTCAAAGTGACCCCTTCCAAAAAAATAATTTAATTCTCATTTCCAGTGTTGCCAGTTGATTTTGATAAAAATAGTCAAATGTCATTTTAATGGGCGCACTTAACAACCTTAGGGCATTTTTATTGCTGAAATGCCTTTATTTCTATTTTCGACTTTTTCGGGCCATTTCTCAAAAACTACTAAAGCTACCAAAAATATTTTGTAACCTGGCAACTCGCAAGCACGAGCTTCACAATTGGCTAGTACATTATATCCCTCTCAAAAATTGCCAACACCCCAAAAAGCTCAAAAAACAGTTTGAAAATCGCAAACTTTTCACAAAATGGCTGCCAGCTCGTCCGCCATCTTGAAATTTAGAAATCCCGTATTTTTCCCATAATCTGGACTATATATGGCAACACTTGGCGTTTTCACTTTTTTTCTACCATATGCGGAAGTGTCCGTCACTAACTTTAAAGACACCCATGTCGAAAATTTTATTTTCTACCATTGTTCCCAGTGTTGCCAGTAGATTTTTGCGAAAATACTAAAAAGTCATTAGGGACCTGAGTTGCCATAAAACTGCATTCAAGTTTTTTTGACAGCTGTCATATTTGTCATTTCGACTTTCCGGAGCTCTATCCCGAAAACTACCATGTTTTTGGTAGAAATTCACATTTGTGGCAACACTCGAATAAATTACCCATAATCGGTGTATACTACGAAAAACGCTCAAGTGTTGCCATCTACCGGAAAAATCACGTCAAAAATGGTCGATTTCGCTGATCGGAACAAAATGGCCGCCAGCACCGCCGCCATCTTGGATTTTCATAATCTGTGGATGAGGATGTCGAGTGGACTATACAAGCAACAGTATTCAACAAAATTTTTGAAAATCAAACAAGAACTCTATTCACTATAGCATCGTAAAAACCACTCTAAAACCCGTTTTTCAATCCAAGATGGCGGCCTGGGGACGTTCTTTTTTCAAAAAAATATTTTTTCAAAATACCCAATTTGGACATGGCAACACCCAGTTGAAAAAGAAAAAAATCAGCGCTTAAAACAAAAAAGTTGATGTTTCAAAAAAGTCCGCCATTTTGTTTTTTGAAAAAAAAAAACTAAAAAACCTGCGTTGATAAAAATAACAAAAATTTCCAAAAAGTGAAAATGACCCTAAAACCCCTCTAAATAAGTGAAAAACACCCCTGATCAGTCAGTGAGTGAGTGAGTGAGTCAGTGGTAATCGAGCTTTATATATTATAGATATATACGGGGTACTGAACTAAAATGTTAGGGAAACAACTTCGATCATGATCGAAGGGAAACAATAACCGACTTCAAACGATTCACGATTTTGTTTTGTTTTAAGTGATATAAATAAAATACCTAAATCGGCTTAAATATGTCCACAAATTTTGTAGATTTCCTTTGATTTCTCCAGAATCCAGTCATCAGATCCACAATAGGTGACAATGGGACCACTCGGAACTAAATACCTTTACAAACAAAAGAAGAGTTTTCCAAATCGGTTCAAGCTTCTTTGAGTAATAGGGAACATACACAGAAAAGTTTTATACTTACTGTACCAAATAAACGTATTTTCTTTCTTTCTTTCTTTCTTTCAAAAGATTCCGACAGAAAGCACTTAAAAGTCTCTCCCTTTTTTGAGGTCTCCTTATTGTATCATCTGATAAATTAGTAATTGTGGTTGGAAATTTCCAGTCAGTGTCGTTGACAATTATTCTTCGTTGGATTAGGCTTGATGTTACTGTCCTACCCGCCAGCATAAATCACCCAGACTCATCGCGAATCCGAATTAACAGCCTCCTCACCACTAGCACTAAATCGTCAGTTGTAAAACATAAAATTGGGTGTAGTGATCAGGCCGGCACTGCGACCTCCGGTTTTGAACCCCTCAATTACTATAGATTTGGCTGGATGTCGCATTTCGTTCGTCCGCAGAATCAGCTCGGGTGATAATTGTGCGGGCGTGTCACGATACTGCAAGCCAGGGTCACGTTGTCACAAAACGGTTTCACGTAATCTGAAGCACCGACATAGTAAGCACAGACTTATTGGATGCACCGAAATGGTAGCGAACATGCGTTATGTTGGTTTTCACCTTCCAGCATATAGACTGAAGTCAAATGAATATTTATTTTTCACAACCTAGTATCAGAGTCGAAGTTGTCCGCATCGCTGAACAATTATCGAAAAAAAAAACATGTAGTGAGATTTGTAATTGATGTTTTTTTTGTGATAAATGCTTTCAAGTTTATGAAGATATGACTAAAGCATTGCAATGTATATGATACACAAGTTGAAAGCTTCCGACGACCATGCATCCCCGGACTGTATTCAGTGAGCTTTCAGATCTTTTCGTCGATTTCGTTGTGGCTCATTCAAAATTCACAATGTAGAAGTAATCCATCCGGTGGTGTATGTATACTCTTACGATATGTAGACTCGGATTTGTAAATATTGCACTTCACCTGCCTGAATAATCTGGCTAGTGTCCGGACGCGACACGTGTCAGCAATCCGACAGTTCCGACACACAAATGAAAACCTAAAACAAAACAGAATTAAGAGTGCGCATAAAGCAAAACTACCAATCTTTTTCTTAATTGTACGTGATAAATACTAGATGAAATTTTATGAATTTATTAAATGTTACGCTACATGATATTTTCAAGGGTTGTGTTTGATCAAAAACATAAAATAATTAAATTATCTTGATAAAAAAAAAACACGAAGTTACGTCTGATTTTCCCTTTTTTTCGTTTTATACTGGACATGGCAATTACTATGATGACAATTTTTTTATAAATAATTATATTGAAAAATAAGTAAGGGCTATGTCTAGTCATTTTTTAAAATTCCTTTTAGTTTTGGATTTATAACGATTAAACACTTTTGGCACTTAATACGTTTTGATTCCGCGGAAAAAGCCATCTCCCGTCGCACGTTTGTGAAGCTTGACACATATTTCTATTTCACACATCAGTACCGATCGCTCCGTTGAGACGAGAAGACTACGCTCAAATTCTTAGCTGCTCCGAGTTTCAAAATAAATAGTGAAATGGGGAAAAAGAAAAGGACTTCAAAAAGACTTAGTAAACGAGAGCTAAAAAAGTTACAAACTGAAAGGATGGCTAATTGTCGAAGGTATGTTGTATTGTATTTTAAGAGAAATAAATTCATTTGAGACGATCTAGTAAGATGACGTAAACAGATGGTGTAAAGTATATGCTAAGTAATCACATGAATTTAGTTGGTCTCTTCAAATAATAGGTTGATTTCGAAGGAATTTGTTTCAATCCACCAGGTATTTATCGTAAGTAAATTGTTTTCAAATAATATTTAATTTTCAGAATTGCTGTATCTCAAAATATTTTTCACAATCTGACAGGTGTGATCAAAATGAAGTTGTGGAGGCATGCGCGTCGTCGACTATGTAGGTTTCTTTAAAAATAGTATCCATACTCGCTTTTCCATCTTGAGTTTTTTTTTTTTAGTAAAGTTGAAGCTGGCTGAAACAATAACTAGTTACTACCGCATGAGTAAATATACTAAGTACTGTGTTTATTTTACAGAACAACATTGAATTTGGAAAATGTAGACCCTAATAGACAGCCTATATCTACAGACTATTGTCAGCCAGAAAAAAATACTTACCGTAATGATTACTCGAGGAATGAAGAGAATACTCCAGAAAGGTATCCGCCTAAATTCTTACAGTACAATCGATAACATTTAAACTTGTGGAGACCTGTCATTAGAAAAATAGCTAATGGGAAATAGTCTTTTGAGAAATAACGTTAGATAATTTCTGATAAAGTTATCACTTTCCAAACCATCCTTTCTTAAATGAAAGTAACTAAGCGCAAACAGACGCCGAAATTAACCATTTCCCGCCTACTTTTTTGTCTGGCCGCTGCTTTGCACTCTCCTGTAAATATATAATAAATCCGATCAGTTGAACGGAAAAGGGTGGATTTGGGTGGGGTGGTTAGAATTGCAACCACAAAACGCATGAGCCGAGCGATATTTTGACTCAGAACGCCACTTGCTACGAGCACTTTAATGGTTAATTGCAAATGACTTTCCTAATAGTGGGTAATTTGTGCCTTTTGTTAACATAAATTCTGTAAAATATGGCTTCCGCATTTTTTTTTTTTACTGTGTCATTTCTGCATATTTATTTTTTGGAAATAGCTGAACTTTTTCATTACAGTTCATTGAAGCGACGACGCACTCTAAGTAGTCGGCCACAAGCTCAGAATGAAGATCAGGCTGAAAATTTGTACGATGCAGCAGAGAGAGTGATAATAGACAAGTTGTACTGTTTTGAAAAAATAAAAATGGTATCGAATCATGCTCCTCAATTCGGTTGCACTCTATCTAACTTAAACATCACAGGAGAAACGTGGGTAAAGTGGGTGGCCACCGTTTTCTGGGATTCACAAGGTTTGATCTACATCGATTACCTCGAGAAGGGTAAAACTGTAACAGGGCTTTACTGTGCCGATTTATTGGGCTGATTCGACGCCGAATATAGAAAAAACGACCCCATCTGGCGAAGAAAAACGTGCTGTTTCACCACGACAACGCACCGGTTCACACGTCTGCCGTTGCCATGGTCAAATTGCGCCACAAATTGCTTCCCCATCCACCGTATTCTCCAGAGTTGGCCCCTTGAGACTTCTTTCTGTTTCCTAATCTGAAAAAAACACTCCCCGGGAATAGATATGGATCAAATGAGGAGGTCATTGCCGCCACGGAGGCCTATTTTGCAGAGTTTGACAAAAACTATTTTTCGGACGGGTTAAGAAAGTTTGAGCATCGCTGTGCTAAGTGTATCGAACTGAATGGAGACTATGTTGAAATAGTACATTGTTATCCTAGGGGTGAAAGTAACTTATTTAGTCCCGAGACGGGGTTTGGCGCCCGGAACGAAGTGAGGGCGCCAATAGTTCGAGGGACTAAATAAGTCTTTAACCCGAGGTAAACACTGTGCTTTTCATTACAAATACGAGGAAAGTGAAAATAAAAACATGAATTAATTCATGAAGATCGAATTGCCGCTTTCCCGCCTATTCTGTTTGTTTTTTTTTTCTGTGGCCGGCCCGCTATTCAGCCATTATTTTTTATTTTCATCATTGTAAAACTGGTAAATATTTTGCTCAAAGATACGTTATTTCAAAGAAATTGTTGAAACTAACTTAATTAAGTCATTTTAAAAATATATATTCTCTAATCAATACTTGACTTTAAGTTATTTCCATTTTATTTTATATCGTGGCTGTATAGAAAGTTGGAACATGGTTCAATAGATTTGTGAAAAAGAACTAGTTTTTTTTAATAATTTGACAGCTGTCAGTTGAAAGTGATTCTCCCTAGGGACGAAAAGTATTACTTTCAGCCCGCTTCTCAGGTCAGTAATGACCTACTTTCAGAGTATGAGTAATGAAAAATAAATTGCCATTCTCCAAAATTTTCCTTTACTTTTTGTAGGCTAAGTAAGTATTTATTGAATGACCCTCGTATAATATGTACATACTTGAAATAAAGATGATGTTTTTGGCATTCATTTTCATTTTTCATTCACCTTTCACGCCCTATAAACCAGATACAATTGAAAATCTATTATTATAATCGCTGACAATCGCGCCAGGCGGGATGCGACCCTTTAATTCGTCTTCAGTTGGTGGAGGAGAGTCAAACCACCCGCTCATGAGTTCTCGCCTTGGCGTTGCGAGGGGGCTTAGTACCGGTGGTAGGGTCCAACCGCCGGGAAGCGAATAGAACTCAGGAGTGGCAGTGTGGTGGACTAGCCACCCACTCGCTGAGGCCCGTAAGGGCGACACGTGGGGTTGCGGGGCGAGTGCGGCCTGCAAGCGCCTTGAGGCGCGTGGTAGCGGCCGCGGGGTTTTAGTCGGTAGGAGTCCAACATAACTTCGTCGTCTCCCCGGGCGGCGAGGTATCCATGAAGATTTCCCCACGAAAAAAAAGGCGGGTCAAATCATGACACCGGGGAGCTTTTATTTATGAATATACAAATGCGTCCACCTATTACCGTCACTAATATAGAACAAAGAACGCAAAAAAAACCCGCTTGTGTATTTACTTTAAAATATTTTATTTATATTTTAGTTGGTGTATAAAAACAAGTCGTGTTTTCCTTCCTGACGCTATAACTCCAGAACGCACTTACCGATTTCCACGGTTTTGCATTCGTTGGAATGGTCTCGGGCTCCGTGAGGTTTACAGCAAAGAAAAATCAGGAAAATTTCTACAGAAAAGCGGGAAAATCTTTTTTCACATACAGCTAAGTCCACGCGGACGAAGTCGCGGGCGGCTGCTAGTATTTAGTATTTATTGTGAAAAAATCAACTGGTGACAGATAGACAGTGTAGTCTATGTATAGGGTCCTGTTTTTACCTTTTGCATACCGATCCTTAAAAATTATTTAAAAGATGAGACTACTATCTACAACATAACATTCAACTTATATACAAAGTAAAATTACACACATTAAAATGTAGGTAATGTATTCACAAAAATAATGCCCACTGTGTTATCTGATTGTTTTACGTATACTACGGAAGCTACGCGTTGAGCGAGCGAGAGAGATGTATTGTGGTTCGGCGGGCGATGGTGTTCGCAGAGAGGGGGGCGCGGGTGAATTTTAATAATTTGCTGGGTTTATACGCACTCTTAAGGCTGGCTCCAGCGCAATGCATGTAGCCCCTGCGGACCGCCTGTGCGGATTTCCGGAGCGGAGACACACGTGTGGCGATAGAACTTCGTTTCGCGCAGCTTTATGTTGGCGCCAAAAGTACCTGTATTTTATCTGGCTCTACCGGTATTTTGCATTTCGATACTCATGTACTGGTTCGTCGAGGCAAGCATACTGCACTGTTTTGCATCCTACTAGACAGTATAAACGTATACCCTGACAATATTACCCCTCTTGTGTCTCGCATGCACCCTTGGTCATCTGTCATTTGGTTACATTACAATAATTTCGGTATTTAATCTTATTAACGCATGATCTGCATGCATTTCCAGCTATCCGCGTCTGTGAAAGTAACATTAAGTTCTAAAAGATCTGCCAACAGTGATGAATACCTGATTTCTTAATAATACCGGCTTTACCCAAACCCAGGGAAAGTTGCAGGTCGTATAGTGAGTGGCACCGGCTACCCTACCAGTATAAGTAGTACATGCGCCTGTTCTGACGTAGTTCCTTTGTTAACATTTAATAGAAGTAATGCAACCAGCAGATGGAACCTCAATTTCTCTGTAGTACTTTGTTACTAACGAAATAAACACCGACATCTTTGAGAAGTTCATTTGTATTCATCCATTATGTTTATGCTACTGCCTCCTGTGGACTATTCGCCTGTGGCTAACTCGCCGAGGCGGGCAGCCGTGCACGGACAATTCTCATTTCTCTGAAAGCACCCTCAAAGACTTGTCGGTAATGTGTATGTGTGTGTTTTATTGTCTCAGAACTTGTTCTATGAATATAGAAAGGATTCGCAAATATATTTCAGCAATATAACTTTACGAAAGTTGAATTGATGTTCCGTCACTATGTTCCGCTGTGTCGTTAGTTTCGCCTTCTATCGTCTTTTTCTTTATATATTTTCCCACGATTATTGATTAATGTCGGGTGACATCACCAACAAGGCCGTACTAGAATCGTTGCATAGCGGACTTCTAATAACTTCTAAAAGGACCCCCTAACGTTAATGGATTCAATGAATTGTATCCATTTTTACGTTTTATGGTTTTAGGTCTTTTCTTTTTTTTGTAAGCCCGTTATTGCTGAAAGTGAATTACCATCCCTATTTGAAAATAAAGCAATAAAATGCATAATCATTGATGCAAATGTAGGTGTACCAGTATTGTATTATTTGTAACGTATCGTATTAAGACATTAACGTCATATTTTTAAATCAATGGAGGTCCGAGGTCGACGATTGATTGAAATTTATTCACCCTTTTTCGTCGACAAGGCACTTGATCATCTTCGAGGAGTGGAGGGAAGGTCCTCGAACATTATCAAGTGCCTTGTGGATTTAATGAGAGGCGCATGTGATCAAATTCTGAAGACTAACCTAAACCCAATACACAGCATACTTTACAGTTCAGGTTTCTCTAGTTAAATTAAAAGAAGCTTATAATGAATATTGAAAATAATGATGTAGGTAATTTCAGTAACAATAATATCCTAGAAACTGTGATTAGGTAGGTAGGTATGTTCATACGTTATCAGTTCCCTTAGTTTGGGACTAGACGGCGCTGTGTGAAATAATCTCCAATGAGTGAGACCATATTCATTTTACAATCAAAGTGTTCAAGTAACCTTAGGTTCACAAACAGACTCATTTAATAAAGTACAGTCGGGGAATGAAGGGGTTGACCACCCTAAGATCTGTTTTTGCTTGCCCAATGATGACATTGACAAAAGTATTGTTTCAACTGTCAATCGTGAAGGTCAATTCGTGAAGGAATATACGTCTAATCGCATTTTAATTTTATAATCATATTTTTAAAGCATACTTTTCGACATACTCAAGCCTGCTGCACAGTTTAAAAAGGTAACATGTGCTTGCAACGCGTAAATTAATTTATTTGAAAACTAGTCAACCTTTTCATTCGGCGACTTTACTTAAACTATTAATTTGTAAACACTTAAGTACGCCATTTATGAAATCTATCAGACTACCTTTTTGTTCGTGGAATTTAGTAATATCCTATAAATTGGTTGTCATGTTCAGGATGTCAGCAAGATTACGAGTATTATGATTTTATCAAAAGCTGACATTAAATTGATTGGAATTCGTGTACCTTTGGTTATATTTCATTTCAACTGGGACATTTTCGGGTAGTAATTACATGATAAACGAAACATTTCACAACATTAATGAATGATAATTGTATAGGTGTTCTTGTAATGTGACTGGTTGTATGCGTTAATTTAGATGATTACTTTTCGTTAGAACAAAACACAGTTCAAAAGCATAAGCATTTGTGTCGTGTGGTTAACCACTGTCAACTTGGTCTCAAAGTTTTCTAAGCCCTGTTAGGGCTGAACTGTACTCCTTAAACATTCAGCGTGCGCTCATAAGGCTATTTCTGAATTTACCCTTTCTACTCGTTTTTGTTGCATGGTGGATTTTGTCGCAGTCTAGCTACTGGAATGGTTCTAGCTCCGGTGGTTTTGCTTACATCCTTTCATTCAAATACCTGAGATTTGCCTTCTACTGTAGTTATATCATAAACATTTATGACTACAAGTAGCCAGCAGTTCCGTTTATATTCCAGTATCAAGACAGGCAATTTTCTTAAATTCTCCCACGTTAGCCAGGGTAATTGCCAGTACTTAGATGCAGTCGATACGGTCGTATTATACGTGGCACTAATTGTGGGAATAATGTTCGTTACATTACTGTAGGATACTTGAAATAAGCTGTTTTTCTTTAGTTAGGAAATTCATGAATCCTATTGTGGGTAGTTTAGCTGCTTGTTTCACACGGGCTAGTTTGTGAATGAATCCTCACCAGCTGTTTCAATTGTTGATATTTTACGACAAGTTATCAAAAGCTAATAAACCTTTAGTAACTGAAACGGAAAATGTAAACTACTTGTCAGTTTGTGCTTGACTTCGACGTTATCTAAGACTGAATGAGAAGGCAGTTCTGAACAAACGCAAACATTCATAAGAAGGTAACAAAGGAATATTGCGGTTAGAGCACCGAGCAAGTTCCATAACTTTACAAAACTTGTAGTTTTATGGGCTCTCCTTGCCCTTTTTCAGCGGCACAATGAAATAACGCGTCCCGGTTTACTTCTGTGACGTGAATACATCGTCCGTTTTCATTTAATCCGCGGCAGACCTCGCTCAACACAACTCTGCGTTATAAATATTCAGGCTGCGCTTGGTATTCATCATAATCGTGCAATTCATTTACATGTTATTATGTGTGTATGGAGAGCGTGCCATATATGTACAGATAGGTACATGTTGGGCCGCGGGCCGAGCGTCATTAGGAGACCCGTAGCAAGTACTCCACCTGGATATGCCCCATTTGCGAATCTCCATTCGAGCTTTAGATACGTTCCACAACACAATGCCTGCGATGCGGATTAATGGGACGTATTTTCTTTCCTTTTTACTCTTCTTTTTCAAGCCTGAAAAGGGAAATTATTAATGGATCGCACGTTCAGTTCACGATCGATTTTAAACTAATTGCCATCGATAGGCATCTACGTTTACTAAAAGTATTTGCTCGGTTGCTAAAATTGCGGTCTTTATGGTGTTACGGTACTTGATACGTCCAAGGTTTTCTTGCATTACACAGATTTCACTTAATTGCTATTTCAACGACGAACGGTATGCCAACCTTTTTTCACACCGCCCCAACTGTTCGAGGAAAAAAGTTTAAATTAAGTTTACCAACCGCTAACGGCGGAACATAAATTCATGCTTTTGTTTTAGCAAACTTTTTTCGTGTTACAATACCAATTTGAAGTGCAAAAAGGAAGCAGTTCTATTTCGTGAACGTGTGACTATGCAGTCGTTGGGATTCCTCAAGTCTTTGTTTTTCTTTTTAAACTACATTAACCGATGCAGGTTGGTATTACTAGTTTTATTTTGAGATTTGCCACTGGCGCATCCTTAATTCCGATAGATAGAAAGACGCTCATCTTCAACGTATGTTCATGTCTGACTTATGGTATACGATGCGTCGCGACGCCGGTAGTAATTTCGGGAGAGTGTGAGGTACTGCGTAGACTCATTTCCCCCGCGGCGCTATCTATGATCCCTACTAATTTATGGATCCGTGTCTACCCATTTTCCCTCTCCCCATATTCTCAACTTTCTCCCCGCGTTGGATAGCAAAGCTGTGTATTATCTATCGTAATTCACTGTTTCGTGCGTAATCGAATGTTTCTCTGAAGCTACGTTACCAGCAGGACCAGTTAGATTGCTACGTTAAGTGGTGCGTTTTGAACGTTTGCGAATCGTAATGCGCGTTGGTGAGGTATCGAGCGGGCGGACGATAGCGGTTATCGCAGTAATCAGATTAATTGGTGAGTCACAGTGTCGAGACCGACCGAGACCAACGCTATCGACCACGCCATCGGACCAGCGGGGCCGTGAACTTCAGCTGCCGGTTTGGCTGATTGTGACAGATGCCGCGAATTAATTGCCTGACCACAACCCCTCGTAGCAATAGCAAAACCGTTGTAATATCTACCGTAAACTCTTGTTGATAAGATGTACATAGAAACGAAAAATTGATAGTTCAGTATTTTGTGTTACTGACTAACACATACATTTTGACTCGAAAACTGGGTTGTTACTTACATCTAAACCCTGTTTCCTCTTCACCAAAGTTAAAACAACGAGAAGTTTAGCTAATGGTTATTTTCAGTGTTGTGGCAATGACAGTTAATACAGCCTTAAGACACAGCAATTATTCGTATAAGAAGCAAAGAAACAAGCAAATTGCAATGTTGTTGTAATTAATGTACTCGTATAACACGATCAGAGGTGATAAGCAGTAGTAGTATGTATTTACTAATGACCTGAGTAATGTTAATATGCAGCGCAGGTGGTTTTTTTGATGACGCATGTTTCCGATTCAGTCATTGTTATTAAACCCTAAGCTGAGTTTTATACACCTGATACGTTATTATTAACTGTATAGTTGCTAATCACTAGAGTAAAATTAGTTTACTATAAATAAAACTCGGTTTTGCATTTAATTAGTTCCAACACTCGTTAATGATGTAATTAAACAATGTATTGTATGTTGTGTATTTATATACCTTTTTTCTAATTAAGTAAATCAATTAGGTTACGGCACTTTATTGTTTACTTGGATTTTTCTACGAATATTCATTAAAGTCATCAATTTGAGACTGTTATTTTGATAAATCTCTGGTTTGCCTAACAAAGCGTGGCAGAAGCGTTTGCTCTGCGGTGGTTGGCCTGCTGCCAATAAGCCCACGTACCACATTTAATGTTGTGTACAACCTCCGAACTACTGACCTTGTTTCAGTACTCCAGCCGCTATTAGGCTAAGTAAAACACAAACCCACCACCGTTGTGAAGAAACTCGAAGAAAACGATACTCTTCCCTTTTGCCATTAAATAAATTTCGTTACTTTGGATGGCCCCGTATCGGACATCAAAGAGTAATATTTAAATATACCCTTCGAGAAGCTTTATGAGGGTTCCGATACTTTGGAATCATATAAAATGGTTTAGTAATAAATTCTTGAACAGGTTCCTGAGAATGAAAGCAAACACATTAAACATTGCGGATAGGCAGTAGGTGCTAATTCTGTTTTGCCAAAGTGGGATTTAGACTGTTCCACATTCTAAATACATCGAAAGTGAATCACGTTGAGTGTCATCAATGTCATCATATAGAATATATTACTCGTAATCATATATTTGTGAAATTAACAGAACAGTATATTATAAGTTCAATTCAGATATAACCAATTGACTACTCGACAGATAAAGCGGTAAAATGATTCACTTAAAAGTCTTTTTCCGACATCCGTAATTGCGTCAGTTTGCCAAATTGATTGATTTCTTATTCATTCATTGATAAAACTGAAATGAAATCAACACGTATTTAGATATTGGATTTTCCCTTATCTAATAACCCTATATCAAACAAATAAAAAGTTTATTGGCTTATTGAACCTATCCACATAATTTTCGAAGTTCTGAAACTTGTTTAAATAGAGCTTACGCGCGAGAGCTCCCCCGGCAGTTTTCTTTCATGTTCTCTTGCAAATCTCGTCAGCGTGTTATCAAGAGTTGTGAGGAAAAACGAAGCTTTCGCCCAAGTTATTTAAGAGTCCTCGCATTTGTTTTTAAACTTTCCTACGAAACGGCGGTGGTGGTTGCGCTGGCTCGCTGCCAAGTCGGCGCGTCTTGTCTAGTCTCAGGAACGCCCACTAAACTCGATGTAGAGATAAGCACTAAACTGCATAGCAACGAAAAATGCTCCCCGTTCAGCTACCGTAATTAATTCGGCTTTTTCTTTGTTCTTTTTTGGACTTAATTAAAAAGTTACAATTAGGAAATTAATGGAGAAATTACAGGAGGTGAAAAATTTAGTCTGAAAATTAATTATAAAGTATTTTAACAAAAAATATCTGTTGGTTGGATTGTATAATATATTATACTAGCGGTCGCCCGCGATTTCGTACGCGTTGACTTAAGATTTTAAAAACATGTAAGGCATAAAATATAGATAACGACCTATTCTCAGACTTGAGAATTTTATATATTAGACTAGCGGCTGCCCGCGACTCCGTCCGCGTGGACTTAAGTGGACTTAAAATGAACGAATTCGTCAAATTGTCTGACGTTAGATGGACGTTAGCGCGATATCTCAATTCGGGATGCCTGTGAACGCGCTATTTTAGATTTTGTCTCAATTCGGAACGCACCCATAGTTACGCTAATGACAGCAGCCGTCTGTCATGCCATACCACGTGATTCCGCGTACATTTTTATATTTACTTGATATTTTCAACAATTTACACAATATCCTTATAAATTGTAGCCTATGTGTTATTCAGATGGATGAGCAACATTATTGTAAAGTTTCATTAAAATCCATTCAGTAGTTTTTACGTGAAAGAGCAACACAGCACATCCAGACATACAAACTTTCGCCTTTATAATATTAGTAGGATTTAGTAACTAAATTATAAATAAATAACTTTTAATTTGTTGCCATAATTTAGCTAAATTCTTTCTAAAATCACCTCACGATCGTGAATCGTGAGGTGATTTTAGTGACTTCGTGCGGCTTTAAAACCCACCCTAATAAGTTTAAGACACCCGAGTCGCCTTATAAGCCGTTGTTAACCCAATTAGAAAATTATATATTTATGGGATTTGTTCAGGCACTGCTTTGGCGTTTTCCAAGTTAGTAATCAATTTAATAAAATTGTTTTGTTTACCCCATGTTGACCTCACGCCACCTGATGGAAAGCAGCCTTGAGGTATGAGGTTGACTGTACAGAGAGTAAAGTTACCTCTACTGAGCTTGTCAATCTCATCTAGAAGGCCTGTATTAAACTAAATCACTAGTCGCTTTAAAAAACCGAGAGAAGGAAACAATGAGCTGGACTCATGGGGCTGAGACTGGTAGCATAACTAAATTCACGTCTCACTGGCTAACTAAACTCCGTAATGAAAATATTATTATGTTATTTAGAAATGCAAGCGGGTATGTTGAGTACTTGTGAGTTTCTTACCTAGCCCCTAGGGTAACTTGTGAGAGGCAGACTGTAAGGACTGCTGCTTCCATTGCATGATCAACCTGTTTTTGGTATTCTCCAATCCAACATCCCTGCTGTAGAGCGTTCGCGGTACCGACGCCGCACTGTTGCCGCACCGTGCTCTTTGTATGACAACAAACGACTATCTGTGCGCCATACCACAAACGCACAGCTTCGGCACTGCAGCGGTCCGAAACGAAACGCATAAATCGAAAGGGCCCTCAGTGGTCATGCCCCCAGAAATTCTAACAAAAGTACGGTTATTTAACGAAAGTGTAGAAGTAAGAAGTGTTTGATAAGTTTTATCTCAGATGCTATCATAGCTCTAACTTCTTCCCTTCAACATACAGGAGTATGCTCTAAATATTTACCAGATACTACAGTATGATAAACTCATAGTCATATTTTTAGTGAGCTTTCTGGGGGCATAGACACTCCTTCACCACTCTGAACTTGGTCCACTGGCAAGCGCCGGAGTACCCGGCAAAGTGATTTCAGTCGGTATGCCGTAATTCACAGTGGTGACATGACATTGCATAGTTGGTACAAAACCTTGAGATTTCTTAATAATGGTCAGACCTTCCGGTAGAAATTCTTATTGCTTGCTGTAACAGTTCCATTCTTGTAAGATGTTCCATTCTATATATAATAAAAGTTACAATATTGTATGTTTTATTTTGCAGGTGGAAGAAATACGAGAGATGATAGACAAGATTCAGGCAAACGTCGAAGAGGTAAAGAAGAAGCACAGTGCCATCCTATCCGCACCGCAATCAGATGAAAGTGAGTAAACATACACACTAACATTAACTAAGTAATCCTTTCTATAAACTGAGTTGACAGCATGTTTTGTTACTGATTTTTATGACTACTAAGTAGCTTATGGATCAGTTTGGTGTCAATCTATCCGATAGAATCGTGTGGTGTTAATTAGATAGATTATTTAAATGCAATGGCTTTACCGTGACAATATTATGGAGTTCCGTTTTGTGTCGTCAGACAAACCTCTCGAACCTTTCCCTATAGCGCGTTCAGAATTACGACATCGATAAAGACCGCAAGAAACTCAGCGAAGCATTAAAATTCACGATACCATTTAAATGATTACAAGCGTATTAATAACCCACTTGACAATGGCAAAATTACCCTCGATGAAAGAGGGTACAGGCCATTAAAAAATCTATAAACTGCGGCAGTCAATTAATTCTCGAACCAAAGCACTGTTTGTCTCTAACCGTTACTTTGCAAAGGAGCCATTTATCGATCCTTGAATAGCTTTATAAATATTTTATTTCCAACGAGAAAGCCAGGCCAACCCGAGAGTTGAGCTTTCTGTCTTGTTAGACCTTCATCTTGTAGGATTTTGGTAAGCCAAGAATTTGTTTGTATTATTTTCTAAATAAATCATAATCTAGTGTCATTTTTCTCACGCTACTTAAGTTTTTTATTGTTATGTAACAAAATAGTTATCGCAGCGTGCAGTTTACTGGGTTATCTTAAGTGGTGAATGTGGTTTATTGGATAAGGCATGCCCGCATTACAGATGTGGTAGTTGTCTGGAAGCAAAACTTATAGTAAGTTATGCTCTGTAATATAAGAATTAAACCCTGAAAGTACAAAGTGAAAGAAATTGACAAATGTCAGACAGTAGTATTTCGTTCGTTCGTTTCGTTTCGTTCGTTTTAGACGAGATTTTAATCATGTTTCTAATAGTTTGTTTGTTGGTTGGTCGTTTTCTATATAAATACTTGTAGGCTGTAGGCGTGGGTTAGTTAGTAGAATGCCCACACATCGGCTGAAGGGCAAAGTTGGCGGTGTGTACCTACGCAGTCAGACGCGCGGGGGCGGTTCGTCTGCTGTCTTCATGGGGTTCTTACGAGAACATATTTCTCCGCCTATCCCACGCTTCGTTATAAAGTACTATACTGTTGTACTAGCCTAGACTTCTTTCACCATGGAAACGGATATATTTTAGTATGAACGGATTTTCGGTAGGTACATTTAGATGGGTAGCTATTCTGTTAGAAAGTTCGTATCACCTTTGTTTGGTATTGGTCAGTGCATTGCACGGCACTGAAATAGACGACCAAATACACACGCGCGGGGTACAAGCTACACTGTTGTGTAGTTGCAACTTAACTTAAGCCTATTGTTGTACGCGCCTTTTTTTATAAACTGTGGTTAACATGCTTGGCATCTGGCAACTATCCCTTCAATCAATAAAATCAATAATCTTAAATTGATTAAGTTTAGTCAGCCATATAACAGAATTACTACCAACTGTCTAATCACAACATTGTAAACAATACTGTATCATAAATGCGCTGCAACAATTTTAAGTCCATTCCTGCTGTTAGTGGTTAATAATAACTAAATATGAGCTCCATATTTAGATGAAAATTGAGCGCGGCGATATTTTACTGCTGTTCGCGATAAACTTTGAAATATGCCCAACTCGCGTTTGTTTTTATGCGTGGTATAAGGAGTAATGAGCAACAGCTTTGTTCGAATCGAAACATCGATCGCTCCCACGGAGAGTTCACGTCGGCGAAGTTACGGACCGTTCGTTTTCTCCTCTTATTTTTCACAACGAATTACTTTCCGGAAGTTTCCAGAAGTCTTATGAATGTCAATTTTTTATGGCTTTATAAATGGGAAAACGGAGCGTTTCTTGGATTTATTTGCGAACTCTGATATAATTGCTTTTCTCATATCTGGCGGTTCCGTACATTGGAAAGATCTATAATGATTTAAAAAACCCGGTCCTTCTAGAGTATTCCTTTAACATTTACGAAAACCCTTCGTCAACTGTATCAATTAATATTTTTCCAACTTCATGTAGCTAAAGATAGGAAAATTAGAAAAAGACATTCGGTCTTGGCTTCTTGGAATCGAACCCGCGTCTTTATGTATTTTGCCGAAAATTACAAATAAACAACCCCCTGGGCCATCGAAGATTTTTACTTAAGTTCTTATGGTTTTTGTATAGTATTAGTATAGTAGTTACAAAGATGAGCAACCGTGAATGTGTCTGACAAAATAGTGAAATGTGAAATAGATATTTATTTACTGTTTCGTAGGAAACCCTAAGAAAAAAAACAAGATAACAACGCCATTGTATACTAGTAAAAATGTCGCACAATCTCAGTATACACTTGAGCCGGTGGACCCCTGCCCCTCCGGTAGGGACGTCACGAATAGTCACGATTAGCCATTGACCCGACCTAAATAGCCTCGAATAAGCCATCGTCGGCGTCGTTATATCGAACAAGTTCACGATAACGTTTTATGCTTCCATTTTGTATAGTGAAATAGAACCAATTTGTATTTTACAAGTTAATGAGGATAAAATTCAAAGATAAAAAATGAGTCTCGAGTGTAGTCATTTACGAATTTATGACTAGGACGTCTCTGGATTTGTAATTTACATGTCTTCAGATTTTTTGTATGCCAATATGACCAACTTCTTTGATCGACATCTAATATTGTAATAATGGCTACATATATCAATTGAAATTAAAAAAAAACATGCAATACTTCATACATTGTTTACTAATTTGTTATACCTAATATTCAAGGTATAATTAATGATTCACAAGCCATCAACATCATAGCTAATGTAATGCACCTGGCCATTACCATCAGATTAGCGGATGTAGTGTTAGACAGATTGGCTTACACATACAAGACAGGAAGGGTTCGCTAACATCAGTCATCGTTTCAATTAATAGGTGATTCAGAACCAGCTGTGCAGTTTATAAGAAACCATAGCGCTGTTGAAGCAACATTATAACAACAATTTTGCGTGTCTGAATTTTAGATAGCTCCGACAAGATAACTTGAAAACACTTTAAAGCCGCACGGAGCGGTGTATAATACTAATAACATACCCAAAACTTGGTTAAAAATCCGTAAGTATCGTTACTCACAAAAATGTATGTAGTTTGTATTGTTTTCCTTGTAAAAAATCGACCGTTGTTGACTTATGAATATTTGTATTCCTAACATTTACAAGCTTTTTTTTTCTATACGTAAAAGTAACCGTAGTCCGTTCACGTTAAGAATGCAGTGATTTTTAAATTTAATTCTGTCGCACACAAAAAACCCAGATCCACACAACTTTTGCGTTCGAAAGTATCCGTTCAGCTGGTCAGTGTGGACTTGGCTTTCTAATTAGGAACGATTTGATTGGGAAGGTGGCGTGCTAGGTCGAATGACATGTATGAAATCACTGCATTATTAACGCGTACGAACTATAGGTTTAATGTTAGTCAGCTTGTGCTACAGCTACAAAACTACATTTCCTTGCGCGGCTTAGGCATGGTTTACGTCCTAAACAAAGCAAGAACGGTCTGGCGATACTAGATACTGTGATACTAGGCTAGCTTGCTCGGCTAGTGGTATTAGGCTTATGAATGAAATATGTGCGTCAGAAATACTGTTTAGAAAATACAGCATAGTCTGGCCGACTACTAGTCAGAATTGCTTTATCAAATAATGTTAGCTCTAAACGAATTTAGCTAACTTTGAAAGCTTAGTCCAATGCTAATAATAATCTATCAGTTTATGCCATTTGAATAATATCTCCGATAGATTTTCCTTTAATATTTAAAGTAATTGGTGAGCTCGTTTTAGAGTCAATGAGAATCCATTAAACCATTGTTCAACCCTAACTATAGCCGATTCATCGTGGAGAAATTGGATTTTATTTTAAGTAGTTTTTCCTCCGCTTGTTGAGCTGAGCGAGTGAGCCTGTCGGTCAATTACTTTACTTACACGGTACTTCGTACTTCGTTGCTTTAATGGTTTGAGTATTGCAGTTCAGCTTACTGTTTGAAACGATACAATGTCTACGTTCATTCATGGATTAGTCTCACGTTAGAGTAAGTATACTTTGACTTTTGTCTCTTTGTTGAACAGTAGAGCTGTAGCAATACGTGTGTATGTTTTAGTTACCGAGTAACTTGTACATCGTCTGACTCCGAATCATTACTCACGAATACAATAAGAAAGAAAGAAAAATAGTTGAAAATAGTTTATTTACTGACACAATACAATACATAGAATTAAAATGATAAAAAATGTAAACCTAGGTTTAATGATGGCACCAAAAAGGCACGTACTCAGTAAGTAGTGCCGCGAAAACTACATTAAAGTTAATAAATGCTCATTACCTAAAGGACTCTTATTTGGTTTTAATTGAGCGTCACCTGTCAATGACTGTAGTTAGTGGGCCTTTACTGTGTGCGGCGAGTCCATATGAAATGTAAGAAAACTACAGGAAATATGCCAGTGGTAGCGTTTTGCGGCGCGTGGCAAAAGAACCCATTCCGTGGGCGACGCGACTCGACAGCATGCCTCATGCTTGTACTCGATTGTTTCTAAAGTAACTAGTAAGTTAACACTGTTTTTCGTTACTCTTACAGCTCCATCGCACTGAGCATTCTCTGTTATTACATCTATTGGAAGAGCCATTACTACCCTTTTTTATTTCAAATCCTTTTCTGTGTTTGTATTAGAGCATGCGAATTACCTATAGCTATTCCAACTTCACTGCTCTAATAGTTTGAGTAGAGTGAGTATTACTTGCAGCTCACTGTCTGACACACTGTAGCTCAAAGTTTCATTTGTAATTCATGAATTATTCACAAGTTACCGAGGAGGATTAAAGAGTTTGCAAACAAATGACGACCCGTTGGCTGAGTGGGGAATGTGAGTTTGTCTGTGAATGGTCTTTGTTTTAGAACTTTCTGCTGCTGTAACAGTTCATAATGCTATGTGTGCTACTGGAACTAGTTCTTTTACAGATTTCCTTATTACTAAAGATCTGCCATAGGATTTCGTTCCCGCAGTCGCTAGCGTCTTGGGCTTCCTTAAGAGACTCGTAGTAGGAGTAGTAAGAGGCACCGTTTTAAGTCCATGAGTAAACATGGTGCACAACCTAGAGATAGACAGTGCATAATACGGTATGTCGTTTATGCCCCTACCTACAGACCAAGAAATCTCGCAAACAAGGCATTTGGATGTAAGACGCAAACGACCTAAATAATGCAACCATTATTGTGCAGTTTTCCTCTTACGTTTTGTGTTGTATTGTGGTGTGTGACGAAGCCAAACGGCGGTCTATTATTACTGTTGATAGAATTTCCATGTGTAAGCACGAACAATCGCGCGATTTCGACGAGTAAGCGTTTTAAGCTAGGAGCTTAATAACAATGACAGGTTGTTATTTTAATTTGACGCATAAAATTGTAGCAACAAGTTTCGTCTAGTATATTCAAAATGTACAGCCTCATAAAATATGATTTTGTTGTAGCTCCGAGTTATATAAACTAGCACACAACATTGTGTTAACCGTTCTAGATTTTGTTAAATAGTCCTTTTGTAAGGTCTGACAATGTTTTGTGAACGTGGTTACAAATCTTCCTTGAAAATTTCATCAGGGTTTAAAAATAACAGATAACAGATCAGTCAAAGTGTAACCACTTGACCTGCGGCTTTTTGTACTGCCCGTATGAACTAAAAACTTCGTCATTATTTACCACGTTGACACTCAATTATTATTGTCTACACTTTTGTATCCGACCGGACTATCCAATAAGCGTGAATGGAAGCTCGAATAAATCATTTAGTTATATTTGTAACTTGTTAACTGTCAGTTCGCGTGATAAATTGGATTTGGAGTCGGCTAACACAGTTATTTTGTTATTTTTTCGACGTCGCTAATGATCGGAGGATACGCCTGGGCTTGTTTCTTTGATCGTTGCCACTGAACACTGAACTGTGGTCAGAAACAGAGCGAGACGTGGGAATTCTGCGGGCAATCGAAACCGCAAACAGGTTGACGGCGATAACTGCGCAAATGCCGAATAACCAACTGTCCATTCCACTAAAAATATGATTATTTATTAGACTATAGCATTTATTAAATATATTATATTTAGAGCCTTCTACTGGTAAAAGCAAAATAATGAAGAAACTATACTTACCGAAATAATATTGCTTATCAAATATGTATTAGTAAAAAAAACCGTGGTGCTGATTTGATGAGATCTTAAGAGATCGTAGCTTGATTTTTTAACTAGGAAAAGGCTCGGCATATTTTGTTAATTGATTTCATAATAACTTTGCGATGGATAAGAAGCAAGGAAACTATGTAGTTCCTAAATCGTTAGATTCCCGGCCAGATCGTGTTTGACTGTTATGATCTGTTTTTTTAGCAAAAAAAGATATCCAAAGGATATTCGTGAGCATTGAATGTAATAAGATGTTTTTAAATCATTGTTACGATATTTAAAACTATTTATGTATTGTGTCAAACAAATAGCCCTTGACGTTGCGTAATATTGTTTTCGTTGTAATGCTTTATTTTATAATCTCATGATATACGCAGACATTTATAGGACAATAAAAACGATTTGTTACTACTGGTATTAAACTGGTGAAAAACTTTGCTTAAAATGCCAATATCCTTACATAGTACGGATACTAACAATTCCCACCGAGAAAACATAAAGGTTGTGCTGGCAAACGTACTTGGCACTTGTAACTCTTAAGTGAAAACGAGTTTGATGTATAGTGCAGTACTATAATTCACGTCAGTCTAGGCACATTACATAGAAATGCAAATTTTTAAGCCCTAGTTGCATAATATCCCTAACTTCAGCGATAATTTTGGCGGTTGCTATTGTCAACCTGTATTCAATTTCGTGGTTAACGTCAAAATTATGATGAACTCAACTAACCCTAAGACGTCGTCCGTCACCCTAAAAATAAATCGGTTATTTTAACAAAAATATATGTTCCGCGTCTTCAAGTGCGTGTCGTTGCTTTATGTATGTATGTATTTATGAATAATTCTCTCTCTCTACAAGATGGTCTTGGTACAAATTCTTCGTTAGATGATCTTGGCAAAAATTGCACAGGTTTTGTGGATGATAGATGAACTCGTTGCACATACTTTCCCACAAATGACACTGGCTTGTCGTCGCACCGAATCAGTTCAAAATATCCCTCCGTCGGCGTTTGTCCTCAACGACGCTAATTACAATTAGTCTGATTACGTTGTGACCGCCGCGACGTCGAAGTAGGGGTGACTAATGTACTACATCTCTGTAAAACGCCTAGTATGGTCAAGTATGAGTAAATAGCAAACTCGTTGCATGAACATAATTTCCCTCCAAACGACACTGATTAGCTCTTCGTCGCACCGAATCAGTTCAAAATATCCCTCCGTCGGCGTTTGTCCTCAACGACGCTAATTACAATTAATCTGATTACGTTGTGACCGCCGCGACGTCGGAGTAGGGGTGACGAATGTGCTACATCTCTGTAAAACGCCTAGTATGGTCAAGTATGAGTAATCAGTAAACTCGTTGCATGAACATAATTTCCCCTGAACGACACTGATTAGCTCGTCGTCGCACCGAATCCATTCAAAATATCCCTCCGTCGGCGTTTGTCCTCAACGACGCTAATTACAATTAATCTGATAACGTTGTGACCGCCCTGACTTCGGAGTAGGGGTGGAGCGACGAATGTACTACATCTCTGTAAAACGCCTAGTATGAGTAATCAGTAAACTCGTTGCATGAACATAATTTCCCTCCAAACGACACTGATTAGCTCTTCGTCGCACCGAATCAGTTCAAAATATCCCTCCGTCGGCGTTTGTCCTCAACGACGCTCATTACAATTAATCTGATTACGTTGTGACCGCCCTGACTTCGGAGTAGTGGTGGAGCGACGAATGTACCTACTACATCTCTGTAAAACGCCTAGTATGAGTAATCAGTAAACTCGTTGCATGAACATAATTTCCCCTGAACGACACTGATTGGCTCGTCGTCGCACCGAATCTGTTCAAAATATCCCTCCGTCGGCGTTTGTCCTCAACGACGCTAATTACAATTAGTCTGATTACGTTGTGACCGCCGCGACGTCGAAGTAGGGGTGAAGCGACGAATGTCCATTTCGGTGATACGCCAAGTCCAAGTATAGTTAAATATATTTCTGAGTAATTTTTACACATGTCTACAGGACCCCCAAATTAAACAAATTGTGCACTTAGTTGTGAGATACTAATGAACATGAAAAAATACATTGTTTGTAGCTGTAGATTTGTACGATAAGGTTTTTACCATATTTCAAATCTAACATCAAAACCTGATGCAAGTAAATATGATTCTATTTTTTATTATTGTTTTTTAGCATTTTCCATGCAGTATCTTTACTAAAGATCTGAAAACCAGAAAAAGACATTTGGTCATGTTGGCATCAGGCAGGACTCGAACCCGCATCTTTCGCAAGCCGGGCGACTGCACTTCCAATTATGCTACCGAGACCATTAACAGACCTGACCCTGGTTCATAGGGTAAAATATACCAGAAAGATTCGGCCGGTCTGTTAATGGTCTCGGTAGCATAATTGGAAGTGCAGTCGCCCGGCTTGTGAAAGATGCGGGTTCGAGTCCTGCCTGATGCCAACATGACCAAATGTCTTTTTCTGGTTTTCAGATCTTTAGTAAAAATATGATTCTGTTAGTAGAAGATCCAATCACTATCATCCAACAGTAAGGTTTTTTCAGTGTAGCTGTTTGCTTGCAACAACGTTGCAACCCTACTAGTTAATTATCATAATACGGTAGAAAAAACCTATTTTCGTTATTTGCAGCACGAGTTTCTCCCTAATAAGGAAAATTACCTTGAAAATGTAATTCATATTTTATTCCATGCTCAGTACTTTATTAATTTGTGTACCTTGCTTTTAATATTATTGAGCATTATTATAGCCAGACGCTGAAGTGAAGAAAATGTACTAATTAACATTAATTAACGGCCCCTCGCTAGTTCTTTATTCTTCAGCTCCAGATCAAGTTAAGCTTTAAGAAATCAAGAGAGCTTAACTTAGTCTAGAACTTCGAATCGAACGATAGTCGATGTATTTTGCAGTAGGTACCGTATAAAATATTTATGTACTAGTAGGGACTCCGTACAAAGGAGTTTAACGAGATCTCTTTGTTGTTATTCAGCGTTATGTATTTTAAACTAATGTTCTATTCTTATGTTTGAAAAGAAATAAAAACTAATTTGACGTTTATAATGGTCCTCAAGAAAAATATTTCAACCATTGACTAACTTAGGGTTAAGATCTAGTATAGTGTAGTTGGAACACTCGCAACCTTTAGCGATCTTTCAACTGTGTTTCTATTATCGTATTGTATAGTGTATGTAACAGACACAGAAGTCGCCCACAAGGATTATTAACTAGCACGGTTTATAGGGCAACGTGGTTACTGTCGTATTTCTGTGACATTATTTCACAGTTGCGAAGTTACTAATGTAATTACGCAAATTACGATTAGAGACTGCGACACAATTTCGGCTTGCGAAGTGTTAAAGGTGTGATAAATGGCTGAAGTTTCAACTGTGTAATTATATGGGAAGAATTTACGATCATGGGAAAGCAATTTAAAACTAGTGCAATTTATTGTTATTTAGGTAGTAGGAATTTAAGGTTTTCTAAAGTACCTAATATTCTTGTCTTGCAAAGCTGAACCATCTCGTTGGCTCGGTAGTTGTGTGGGTTTGATTCCCATCCAGAAATTATTTATTTGCTGAACATTACCTTTGGTTCTGTATCGATCGAGCTGTTTGAAAGCACTATTTTCCTATGATTAAAGATAGCTTAATACGTAAATCAGAATTTGACGTCGTCAATTTGCTGCTTCGTTGTTGGTCTCAGGTTGCCTTGTCTAATCGTGTCACAAGGAATAACAAGTACAGTTAAAAACAACTAGAGCGGAATATAATAGGAAAATACGTGGGGGTGAATTTTATATATACCTTCCATTATCGCGTAACGGTGTACACGCGAAACTCCTCATAGTCTACTTTGTTACCGGTGTAAGCAGCAATGTGACTCCTGAGAGCCCCAGCGCGGCGTAACAGCGTGCTGTAACAACAATGATACCGCTACAGCGTAGAGCACGTCGCGTATTCAGCCCTTTGTACATAGTATGTCCCTTCTCAGAACCCTCTCAAGTTTTATATATGGATGCTAACAAGTCATGTCGTTGCAAAGTTAATGGTATCCTTCGTCAATATTGTTCCGAATATCGCGTTACGGTGTACGATCGGAAGTCGACGTCGTTTCGCTACTTTGTTGATGGTTTTTGGCGAGCATTCATAAAGAGTTCTTCTGGGAGTTGAACGTTAATGATACAGCCACATCGTAAAGCAGTTCGCTTATTCTTTAGGCTTTCCAATGGTGACAAATACGAAATACTTGCCTTTCTATAAGAAAATGTTTTAAGAACTGTTATTGGGAATTAAAACATCAGGCATTTCTTTTTTTCATGTATGTATTCTTATACCTAGTTGTTAAACTTGATATTTATGAATTCTACACAGGCTGTCTTGTCGCTAATATTTTTTTGTACAAAAAAACATCTCAAGTATTCAAGATATTGATCCAAATCAGCAGCGGAAAAACCTGACACGTTTTATTAACCACAAGTTATTCTTCTATAGCGGAAGTAGCGTTTCAGATCGTCAAAATAAACACAATTTAAAAGTATTTTTCCAAATGAATAAAGTACAAGCAGTCACTTTAACAGGAAAAAAAAGCATTTACGTGCCACCAGAGCCGCCACCACGAAGGCCGAATAAACGGCTGATGTAATAAAATTCGCGCTTGGCCCTCAGTTCTACGTCATTAGATGCCACCGACTGCATGCATGTTCTGATTGCAATAGTCGCTCCGAACACACGAATGGGGATTCTAGGTCGAACCGCCCTCGAAAACTTTCTGCGCTTCGAAACAGTTCATAACAGAAGATACTTCGTGCAAATAACTCCATGGAATATTCACCACTATTGGCAATTTATTCGCTCGTTTGCGTATGCACACTCAAAATAGTTTATGCAAATTCGCAGCGGGTCAAACGCAAACTGATAAACTCTGGACCTGATGGGAGGCTCTCTCGTAAATAAAATGTTGGCAAAATGGTAAAATCCGTGCACACTCAATTTTATTTGGCATTTCGTGAGCAGCCAAATTTGTTTTGCATTTAGTTGAATGTACATTTTAGTGTCATCAATATGCATTGCAAAATGCATAGGTAACGACTAGTATTTTAGCAGCATTCATGAACGCACAACCGGGTACTTGAGGCGTTATGTGTAAATGTATTTTAAGATTGAATGTATTACCTCGTATTAGTACACTCTACTTGAAGTGATCCATGTACGTTTTTCCTCAAAATACCTATTACTTATGTCTTAGATTGAACATATAACATTGTTAGTACATATATGCAACACTAATTCAAGTGGTTCATAACATTCGCCTCTTCGTTGGCAGCCACAAAATATTATTCTTACCTAACGCGTATCGTCAACGCCGAGAGATTTTCAGTGAGCATTAGCAAACGCGTTTAGTAATCGATAGAACCATAGCGAGTTGCGATCCATTGTCACAGGAAATGCAATTTCCGCACGATGCCGCTTTGAAGGAAGCTGAAGCGACGTGAACAATCCCGAGTTGTGACCAAATCAAATGCTTACCCATGCGAGGTCGTTTGTGTTTACCCACCCGCACTTGGGAGAAGCGATAACCAATATTTGGAGCGAAGACTTAAAGGTCTACTCTCGTTCGTATCATATTGAAGTATCGTAAATCGTTAGGTGTTGAAAACATACTTGCAATCCTAATCCTGAAACCTATAAACCACACTTATATGTATTGGTTTTTATAAAAAAAAATATAAGCTATCTTAAAATGTGCAATGAATATATACCTACAAGTAGAAGTAGTTTGCATGAAATAAGTTTGATCTTCAGTCTATTACTGATTCAACCCAACTTGTAGTTAACAGAATCCTAACCATAACTGACATTTTCGTTAATAGTAACGAAGTTATCAAGTACTAATTGTATCGCTTCGTTAAGCGGTGTACGCGAACGTTTGGGCTGTTATTAAGGCGATTACTTGTCCTGAAAGTTTGCCTACAGGGACCGCCTGCGCTTCAGGACTCCAGGTCAACTCGTAATGACATAAGTTTGTTATCGGCGCTCTAGCACTTGTCCCTTTGTTTACTGTGCAGATTACTTGATTGTCAATGTTTGACTAGCTAGACCGATGGCTTGGTTGGTAGGGTGGGTCTCGCGCTTCGTGGCTTCAATTCGCTTCTGTCCTGTGACGAATTAGCCTAGTAATTAACAAATAAAAGTTACACCTACCTAGAAGCCCAAATAGCGAACCAAATTACTTACCAGTCTCAAGTACTTAATTCGATTGATCAATGTCGGATCTTCACCCAGGACAGTGACTCATGTGATGAAACAATAAATCGTGATTGTGTTGTGTTATAATATCTTTTAAAGTAGTAGGAGTTGCGCTGGGTAGAAATGTCCTTAACCAAGAGATATTTATTTTAATGAAATGCAAACATGTTTGTTTACTTGTGATATAAAATACAATTAATGTCATTCTTGCATCAAAATTCGCTCATAACTTGAATTTACAGATGCGATTCAACGGACCGAGTGATTAGATGAATGAAGTAATTAAAATAGTACATTCGTGTCAAGGAATGGCGAAGAGATTTAGAATAACTGTTGCTTCGTTAAGTTAAATGATGAGATCACTATAGACAATTACAGCGCCCACACAAGATATCACCCAATAACTCTGTGTAGGTGCTTATCACATAGCAGTCATTTTGTGTATAACGGCACTTCATTAGCGATTAATGTAAAGTGGTCGACCGAATATTGTGGTTAAGTAAAACTATAGTGAGTTATGTCTATTATACTCAAATTATCATTATTTTTCAGAAACAAAGCACGAACTAGAAGATCTCATGGCCGACGTCAAGAAAACTGCCAACAAAGTCAGAGGAAAATTAAAACGTAAGTATAGAAGGTTTATACCTATTTTAAATTCCAAACTATCTTAGAAGAAATGGTTCACCCGGGTTCTCGGAATGAAATGCTTTATAATTTAAATACTTTACGCTTTGCTCGAGAATTTTCTGCAGAAGTATTTCGCGGAACAAGATTATGTGCGAACTACGACATCTCGCAAATGGCTTATGCTAGTTATATCTGCAGATGCACAACATCAAAGAGAATTATTAAATAACTTACCTCTGCTCTTAGTTGGTTGCAAGGGGAAGTGTTTGCCGTGAGGGCTACCCACTTAGCACGTTCCAGGTTCAAAAATGCTCGGCGTCAAATGTGGTCTTCTGATTATTATAACTACAGCAAAAATTGACAACTTGCCCTTGACTAGTCCATTTGTGATATAGTCATGCGGTTTGTTTGCTAGGCACAGTAAATAGAATATATTACAAAATCATCTTATATGATGTACTAAGTCTGCTAGTCAATACGAGGGGTCTCGAGACAGTGTCAAGAATACCCAGAGAGATTTCCCTTCGAAGATTACTGTCAAACGTTTAGCTTACGAAAAGCAAATTGCAATAAATCGTTCAGTCATATTCAAAATCACTTGAAACCAAATCCACAGATATAGAGCAGAACATCGAACAGGAGGAGCACTCTAACAAATCATCGGCGGATCTCAGGATAAGAAAGACGCAGCACTCGACCCTGTCGCGCAAGTTCGTCGAGGTGATGACCGAGTACAACCGGACCCAGACCGACTACCGGGACCGGTGCAAGAGCCGGATACAGCGGCAGCTCGAGATCACCGGCCGCGCCACCACGGACGACGAGCTCGAAGAGATGCTGGAGCAGGGCAACTCGGCTGTCTTCACTCAAGGGGTCAGTATTAATGACTATTTTTTAACTGGATTAGCAAGACACTGTACTCGACTCTGTCGCGCAAGTTCATCGAGGTGATGACCGAGTAAAACCGGACCCAGACCGACTACCGGGACCGGTGCAAGAGCCGGATACAGCGGCAGCTCGAGATCACCGGCCGCGCCACCACGGACGACGAGCTCGAAGAGATGCTGGAGCAGGGCAACTCGGCCGTCTTCACTCAAGGGGTCAGTATTAATGCAATTTTGACAGGATAAGAAAGACACTGTACTCGACTGTCGCGTTCATCGAGGTGATTCAGTATCATTTATTGTTTTCCCTGGTTGCCAACATTTCTAATTATTTTACAAGTCTTTGAATTAAATATGCACTAAAAATTTGTATTATGTTCCGCTGCATTGGCGTCAGCTGAAACTTACTAGAAAAACTTAAGGAAGATAATTTAATAGTGCGTTCATTTCATTTTATGGTTATTGAATAACAACAATCCCATGCCTAATGCTTCACAATCCACAGGTTCAACTACTACATTGGTAATTACCATCTATTACTTCAAAGTGTAAACACAATGGTCCTGTCCCCCTGGACTGGACCTGTTGTTTAGTTGGTTGCTAGAATTCGGGAGGCTCAAAGCTGATCCTTAGGGCGTATCAACCTCAGTAGAGTAACCTAACTACCTTCTGCAATACCTTCATTCACATGTTATTCAGATAGGTCTAATGAACATTTTAAAGATTGGTTTGTTGGTCTTCACCTGTCGCATTGTTCTAAATTCTAGGCTAGTCAGATAATTAACACCTGATCACTGTTGCAGAACGAGCTAACCCGCATATCGACTGTATTCGATGGTGGATTTTTTCCTAAAACTTATTACTTAAGTTTATCAGTGTTGTTTAAATTAAGGTTTTTTTTTATCAAACTCCATGTGTTAGAGTAAAACTGGAAATCGTTTATGTAGCAATAAGTAAACACGTTGAAATTACCTAATGTAACAAACATTTCCACAGTCACATTTTAATTGCGTCTATATTGTAAAATGATGTTACAATGATTTGTGGTAAGCGACAAACATAGACTTCGTTAGAGCAAAACATGTAATGTGAGTTACAACCAGAACGAATAATTTCTCAACTTTGTAAGATTTTTCGTATCAAATCTGAACTATCTTAAACTGAAAATGTGATCACTTTTTAAAAAGCTCTAAATCATGTTGCTTGGCCAATTCCAGATAATAATGGAGACACAGCAAGCCAAGCAGACGCTGGCCGACATCGAGGCGCGGCACGCCGACATCATCAAGCTGGAGACCTCCATCCGCGAGCTCCACGACATGTTCATGGACATGGCGATGCTCGTCGAAAGCCAGGTCATGTTCTTTCCATATTATTTTACTAGTTTTATCACTATTATTGATAGGACAGCCGTTGTTAAGCAACGTCTAGGCACATGTTGCCACAATATGGAGCCTGCCGTTTGTTAAGCAACGTCTAGGCACCTATTGCAACAATACAGAGCCTATTTCAGGATGTAAAAGCTGACGGTCTGATACCTCGCTACTCTTTAGACAATTCGAACTTTCAAACTAACATTTAGTGCGGAAAACATTGGTTCAATCCAAGTGCTCTCCGAAATTTTAAGGGTATGATCCTTCAGGGTTTAGGCACTTTAAACCGGCAGCAACAAAAGTTGACTGTCAATAGGACGGGTTGTAAAAATCAGCGATTCCAAAGATTGTTTTCTACAAGCAACCTGTCACCATCCCATAAGTTATGATTAATGAAGGAGGGGAGGCCTTTGCGCGCCTTGTGCCCGATTTATAAAAGCACTTTGGCACATCTGTAACCAAGAACAAGTTTCATTTCGATTGTTTGTCCTCCTCATTCTTGCTGAATCCGCAACAGACGAACTTTCGAAGGGTTCTTGATATATGTATTTCACTATTGTCTATATTGTAGTAGTTTATAAAATACGTTCCTATGAATGCAGGGCGAAATGATCGACCGCATTGAGTATCATGTAGAACACGCTGTGGACTATGTCCAAACTGCCACACAAGATACAAAGAAGGCCCTAAAATA
This sequence comes from Udea ferrugalis, assembly GCA_950022985.1. Classification (NCBI taxonomy): domain Eukaryota; kingdom Metazoa; phylum Arthropoda; class Insecta; order Lepidoptera; family Crambidae; genus Udea; species Udea ferrugalis. The sequence goes on from OX465520.1 coordinate 5,669,415, forward strand.
TCAGAGCAAAGCTCGACGGGTAAGTTGCCTTGTACCAATGCAAAATCATTCGTTGCTAATATTATGTTTTTTTTTGTTTTGTCCGTCCCGCCCAATTGTCGTCCTGTACCACTCTTCCCATTCCTGTCCTTGTTTTGTTTCGTCTGAATGTTCTACTCATTTTATTTTACGTTGATGATCCGGTGATTGGTTCACACCATGCCATGTATGTTTATTTTGTTTTCTTTATGCATCACTAATTTGCTTTGACTGTTGTGTTCTAACTGTTCATGACGCTCCAACTAACAACGGAGGTGGGCTTTCTACTTCTAATCTATCTGAATCGATGTCTCACTTATTTTTAACTTCATTGGTGTGTGCGTAATTTGCCTTTCGCATATTTACTGTATATATTTGTATACATATATTATTTATTTATCTTTATGAAGGAATCGTAAAATTTTCCTATAATTCAGTTTAATCACATTTAAATAAATAATATGTTTATATAATGTATATTATACCGTTAACGCTTCTTTAACACTGTACCGTGTAACAAGTCTTCGATCATTGTGACTACTTTTAACTATCTAATGTATTATATTTAGGATAACACTAAATGTCGTCGATGTAACATGCTCGTTGTGTGGACGTTTTAATATGTATATTTTTACTATTTAATTTCATTGTAATTTGATTGACCATTTAATACTGTCCTCTCACTCTATTAACATTCTCGATTAGCAACACTATGGTTGGTTCCTGTAACATTACCCGTGGGATCTGTATAACTCGTATGAACCAATCTGCCGTGCGCGTACGCCCCGCCCCCCTCCCGGCGCCCGCGCCCCCCACCTTAGCCGAGCAGGGCGAACTGATAGATCGCATCGAGCACCACGTGACACAGGCCGCGGACTATGTCGACACCGGCCACAACGAACTCACTCTGGCTTACAAGTGGGCACAAAAGGCCCGGAAGGTAATCACAACTACAAAGACCAGCTTACGGGGTGACACTAACAGAACTATGACCAATAAACCACTTCACTTTGGCCGGACGGAGCTAACAAGACATATTTCATACACTACAAGGGGATTTCGAAAATGGTGCTTCAATGCGATATTTTTACCTTTAGGCTATCTGCCACATTACCAATTATAATATCGGACTTTATACTCATCGGTTTAAGTTAATTCTTCTTTCATACATTATCAGCTTTCACGCATGCTGAATTCCATTGTGAATCTCGGATTCGCATCATGAGATCTCCTAGGGACTTTTTGTTGCCATATCTAATTTGAAAGAACATACATCGTTCATTTTAATATAAATGTAATGCATGTTTGCTAATAAATGCACAGCTTTCATTATAGCGCATGCGCACGGTTAAAATGTAAAGTAACGCACTTACAATCATTTTTTGACTAAAAGCAACGATTTTTGTTGTTTAACAAATATATTATTTTTAATACCCACTGTTATATACCTAGGTGTATCCGATAATACACATACTATCCTATAATCGTCCTTAGATAGGATCAACCCACAACCTTATTTATTGATTCTAAAAAATGAGAAATATCCGCTCAGAAATGATTTTCGGAATTCAATGGGGGAGAAATGAGAGGGGTAACTTTGTATGTAAGTCATTGTCTTTGTTCTTTGAAGGTTTTTTTTATTTTCACATTCGAAGAGAGGAAAGGGAGGTATTTTTTTACTCACTAAAGAAACTACACCACACGTGCCAAGCTCCCGGTAACAGCTAGTTTACAATACAATCCCAAAGTCATTTATTAATATTTCTTACAGTATTTAATTTATTTATTGGTGACCTATGTGTTAGAGGTTACGGGATTAAAAAAAGCTTTAGCTTTCATGTGGTGGTGGATGTTGCATGAAAATACGATTTTAATTTTTTGGATTTGGTTTTGTGCAACTTTTTACGGATCATATTTGAATAAAAAGTTTTTATTATGCAATAAAGAATACCTGTATACTCATCTATATATCAGTATACTCATATTTATTTATAGATAATATGAACTGCGCAGTTTTATTTTGATTTAAGAAATTCATGAGTTTTTTTTGTAAACATTCGTAATGTCCGTTTTTTGGTGGCAGTGCTCTTTCATCGGTTGTCGTTTGATTTTATATTTTATATTATATGCAGTGGCAGAATCATTTTTCGAAATGATAAAAACATTTTGTAAAGTCCGTTTTCGGGTGGCAGCACTTCATTGTCGGGTTATGAAAAGGAAGAAACATTTACCTGTGAGTTTCAAAGGAGTGTTGTGACATCTAGTGATCGCTGTGGTGGAGTTTGCTTTTAATTGGCTAGGTGATCTGGCGATTCGTTAACACGTCATCATGTCCTTAGTGGCCGAGAGAAGAGTGTATTTGCACCCTCACCACACATGAAATCACATGTTGGTTTTTGCTTAACCTTAGAAAGAGATCGCGGCACCACGGTCGGGGCATGAAATAGGAAGACTCAACCATAAAGCTGGTTTTTGAAAAAAGGAATCGATCGATACATCAATGACCGCATAAATACAAAAGCGGAATGTGCGCTTCTTGACAGTGGTTTCTCTTGTGTAAGTTAATCTCTATTCTAGGGGCTTATGTGTCTGTGAAGGGTGATGGTTAAAGTTTTAGTAAATTGTGTAAAAAATCCCCGTTGTTATTTTGAAAGACGGGTAGCTCGTCTGTCCTTACTTCAAGTGTATTAAAGGGGCTTGCATATCCCTGCTGATATTGTCACCTGTCGGCTTTTCCGCCGCTCTTCCTCTTAATTGAATTGAATGAGTTTGTTCATCATCTAGGATTTTATCATTTAAATTAATGCTCTTTTTCATTTAAACTTTACAATAATGGTCAACTGTATGACTTTGTTCAAGTAACGTAACGATGAATTCGTAAGAATAAGCTCCCTGGATAAAGCTACTTAAAATTCGTTTGAATCATTCAGATATTCTATATTGTTTTTCTTTCTCTTTTATCATTCCAGAAAATGATCTACATCATAATATGCCTCGTTGTCACGCTAATTCTAGTGGTAGTAGCAATAGTGCTGGCGATAGTACTACAAACGTCATAAAGTCGCCGAGCCGCCAGGACAACATGGTTTCGATTGTTGCTGACACAAAACAAACATGCGGATTCAACTATACACTATACAATATATTAAAGTATGAACGTTGCTTCAATTTTGAAATACAGCTACATTCATTTGTGCAGATTTTACCTGATGCCCGCCCTATGTCAATATGTGGTTTTCAAATTAAGCTGTTGACGGGGACTTCACCGTGGGACCTTTATGCCTCAGTTACGTGAATGCCCTTTGGTGAAAGAATTCCAACGTGTATGTGACCAGACATACGATGCCCCGTGGAATGCGCCTATACTTCGCTTGGCCCAAAAGTTAGAGTCTGATTGCAGAAGTCCTGACAGTAGACCATTCGCCCACAGCTGGAGCACTAGATCCGACAACGGCAGGGGCAAACGTTGTCTGGTACTAGTCTTGACGGTGCATTCTTTGGTAGGTACCTGCACCTAGTTTTGCCACGAGAAGCAAACCCAATGTGCCACTACTGGAGAAATACGGGGTCCTCTCGCTGGGAGTATCTCTGTCATTGTCAGGAGCTATACCCCTCTCTCTTGGAATGCCCCTTTTTGCAAACAGCTGATTTTGGCGAAAGGAAAAGGCGGAGCGCAATCCACCTACTCGTAGAGATCCCAGGATGTCGACGCAAGCATGGAGCGGATCTACATACTCTAGTTTTGTCTTTTGTTTGGAAGACATTCCTGAATAGAAATCTACAAGTCGCTCTCTTTGCAAAGTTTCATGTCAAACCCCCAAGGCTTTATAGCCGTTACGAGTCTGTTGTAGCCACATAACCCCCTCCAACTACCTATTATCTATACCTACTCGTACCTATTGTTGGGAAAGTTTTTGCTCAGGAGGCTAAGTATACGAGTAACACAGACTCTTCAGTTTTTTGTGAAGGTTAATATTGTTAAGACAAATTAAATCTACTGCAGCCACTGGTAGTTAACTTTATATCTTATTTTAATGGTAACTCTATATTGAACATACACATTTGGAATATCATGCCTTAATGGTAAAAATAATATTCATACACTTAAAATAAGGTAAGCTCATATAAGTTGACTAAATGATAAGCCATTGCATTAAATAATAGGGCCAAGTCCACCGCGCGTTTCTTGTACATATTAAAACAATATCATATTTATAAACTGCGCAGTTAATATACATTTTAGAAATTAATGAAATTTTAGTTAATTTTATATTACTAAAATTTCGGATATTTATTAGCTTTTAGATATAGATAAATTAGCGAAAATATGCTTCAATTAATTTGTTGAGTCATTCAAATATTTTATTTCGTTTTCGTTTTTCTTTTATCATTCCAGAAAAAAATCTTCATCATTATATGCCTCGCTGTAACGCTAGTTATACTAATAATAGTGCTAGCGGTGGTACTGTCATAGAGTCGCCGAGCCGCCGGGACTACACGAATTCAGTTGATTGCTGACACAATACAACATAGTATTCGTCTGTCTACCATTAATATAAACGTATGAACGTTGCTTGCATTTTTAGATACAGCGACATTTATTTGCGCAAATAATGCATGACGTACGGCATATGCATTAGATGACAATATGTGGCATTCAAACTAGGCTGTGCTATGGAATGGAGCTGAGGCGATTTTTGTCACAAGTCATATATTCATAAACAGATCCCTAAATTAACACATATGTGTAAAAAGTATAGACTATAGCTTAAAAAGCTAAAACATAGTCTTCTCTTTAGTTTCTTCTGTAAAAAAATGAAAAATATTGTTAATACAAATAATATCTGCCGTCGCTGTGGGTAGTCTAAAGACAATATATAAAGTGCAATAAATTGTTTGTGCTTTAGGCAAATAAGTCTTTAAATATCGAATGTAGCTTTGATGGAATTAATGCGCTCCTATTTATAAAAATAATATGTCTGTATATACACTTAAACTAAGCTAAGCTGTTATATTAACTAAATAATAAGTTATAGTTTTTAAATTATAGAGCCACGTCCACCACGCGTTCTCAAAACAAAGTGATTTCTGTACTAATTATTGGAATGTTTAGTTATCTTTCTTTTTTCTAACAGTCAGTCATGTAAAATATCGTGCTGTTATTTACTTCAAATTTTTAGTCCAGACTGCTGAAACGAAGTGGGATATTTATTTGTAACATAGTACAGGCTGCGGTCCGAATCGATCCCAAAGTTATAAAGTGCAAACTGCCCTTTATCAGATGTCAAACACAATATTTTTTCTGAAATTACCTTTCGGATCGTGCCCTTCGATGTCTATGTTACATAGTTAGGTAATGATCGTGTATGCTATAACATGACCAAAATTTTGGAAACATCACCTGATCTTAATTTCTTCAGTTGAACGCCTCTATAAGCAACTGAGTTTAATTTATTTATTAGTTCCTTGAGTAGTGCTGAATGAGTGGCAATCAGTATTTTTGTCTACTTTTAAGTAAATACGATATAATGCTTTTTAATCGCTTAAGACTTAGTTATTGTTAGTCGCAAGCTATTGCTAGAAACACTGTCTCAGTAGTTGATCACGATTCAACAGTGCCACTGAAGTTGAATAAATGTTAAGATCTGTTTGTTCTATTGTATATCTATTTCTGTTGAATAGTATTTACGAGTACTTAGTTCAAAGTCTAGAATTGCACAATTTTGTTGAGAATGATGTATGTAAAAGGTTGTCGTCAAATATTTTCGGTTCTCTCTTCAAAACACTCTCATGAATGGGCAGTCACTATAGTTTTTTTTTCTGTTTGTCAGTTTCTAGCAGCAGAAGTATCTAAACGGTTATTTTGTTTTCTCTTCAATAGTGTTATAATTCTATTATTGTACAGGAACTGCATAATAATGTTCACAACAACCTTATAAGTTATTCGAAGTAGAAAACATGGTCACAATAGTTGAAGAGACGGATGGTATTCTTTTTGGTTCGTTATCATATTCACCCCAATATACTTTTCTTGCTAAATACAATTGCATTTAATTAGTAGCATTTTAATTAATAAATAATCTATAAACATGTTTTCAAATAGTGTATTTCATGTTATACTATTGTATTTATCACGTGTTTAGTAACTACTGTGATTAGATGTTATCATGCATATTTTATAATGGTATATTTTCTAGCTCAAAAACGTTGGCATAGATTTATATGATGTCCAATATTAGTGTAACAAGATTATCACACTTATTTATTTAATCAAAAGACTGTGAGTTATAATTTAATGCCATTTTCAATATTATCGATTGTTAACTAACTTCTTCATATCGTTGAAACCTTATAGATTTTCATAATAATAAATCTAATATCTAGTGTTAGTTTCCCTTCCTGAAGGGTGTTACAAAGTTTTCATTTATAATGTACCTAAAATATCTTACTCAAGATGTAAATATGTTTATAATTTGGAAGATTACATTTATTTATTTTATTTCGATTTGATTTCTTTTTATTTTTACTTCCTTATAAGGCAAATGACGCACGCACTGGTAAAATTCGACGGAGCATTTAAAAAGTTGGTTTAGTATTATGATTTGGTTTGAAATGGTGTCGATGTAAATCGGTACCTGGACTTTGGACATGTGTTAAGCGTACTGTTGCATGCTCACCGGCGCCAACAGAAGAAGATCATGATCCTAGTGTGCCTGCTCATACTGAGTCTGGTGGTCGTGGGCTACGTGTCGAGCATGTTTATGTGAGCGGCGTCAGCGAGCGCGCCTTCAACTCAATGCTCAAAGGTAAACATTGACTGAGTACAGCGAGCGGACGGGATTCTGGGCGGTGGAGAACAGTCACGCGGTTGTAAAATGTATCTTATTTTATTGACAGTAAAGACAATCATTTGGTCGCCTCCTGAGAAACTGCAATGTTTTCTACTAAAAGGTGCCTTGAGCACAATTTGCCTAATTATTACCTTATTCAGGTTAAGTTTATTTAAATGTGTTTTCTGCACGTTTCAGCATAACTTGTATAAGACTTTGATTAAAGTGAATTGTGGAATGTAGTAGATGAGCCATCCACTGCTACTCTCATCCATGCTCTACTATTGGTGCCAACAGCCAAATTGGCAGTGAGATAAATCGATATTAGTGATAAATACATTAACATTACATATCAGTCACAAAACTATCAATAACTTGGCTCGAACACGCGGGAATTCATCCCTCTCATGCTGACGGTGCCTCCATTATGTACTAGAAATATTGCAATTATACCTATTCATGCATTGATAGGCTGGCAACCAAATGATTATTTTTAACATGTTTGCTGAAATTATTCGACAAAATCCGTCGAGCAAGTAATCACTGACATGCGTTTATACTTTCCAGACCAGTGTTGTTGGCTCGTCGATGTACGGTCAACAACATGACAGGCTACCCATTTTCAGCCTGTCCTTGCTCCATTCCAAAGAAATGTCATTTGGCAAATAACGGAAATGGTGTCTCGGCTATTTTAATGACCTATCAAACAAATCTTTTATGACAACTATATTTCTAAACTCAGTCCGAGCTGAGTTACAAGTGTCAAAAGTTTAAAAAAAACTTTCATTTCTTATTTTTGAATCTTTTGACACTTTTCCCTCGGTTAGGACTGCGTTTAGAAGTATAGATAAAATAGTAAGATTTGTTCGATTGATCATTTTGAACATAAAAAAGGATTTGGTCGTCCTTACTGTGAAAAAAAAACCACCAAAACCAGGCATTTTTGCAGTATGCGCTCCGTGCCCGAATTTGTTTCAATCGTACTTCAGTGATTACTTCTCCTTGCTCTTTTGTGTTGAAGTATTGTTCTCCTACGCTGCGCAGATCCACGGCCGCTCGCGCACCACTGCTAGTTACTAATGTGTGTTGTGTTTGTTGTCCAATGTGCAGAAGAAGATAATGATTATGGTGTGCCTACTCGTGCTGGGCCTGATCGCGACCGGCTACGTGTATAACACTTTCTTCTAAAACCTGGGGCAGGTTTGACTTGACGCGTATCATTCTGGGCTTCATAGGCATAGACTACAACGATTGCGTAGATGCAAATATTTATTATTGTAACAATTTATAATCAATCATGATTCATAAATTTAGACCCATTATAACACCTCGTTGATACCGCCTATCACAATTCGATCAAAAAATGTAATTTTGGCCCAGAAATGGACTATTGGAATAGAAATTTGCATGGGTCTGTATGCTGATTTAAATTAAAGCAATGACCGCAGTATATCGCTATTAGGATAATCGCTGATAATATATTATGAAAGTGGTAGCAGAAGTCTTATAAATGCCAGAATCACTACATGACTCTACATAAAAATTACATTAGAAAATCACAGTTCACACACACAATTTCTTCTTTACTCTATTTATAAGACATCTTTTTATCCCTATGCATGCTTTGTAGTTATTATGTTAGAATTTAAGGATTTATCGATATAATTTTATTCGAATTATCTCGTATATCCTTACATTTATGAATAAATTAAGTAATCAGTGAATATGCCAAATCATTTGTTACTTTTTATTATCACTAATAAAACTCAGCAAAAGGTTTGGCTTCAAGTAGTAATGTTTTAAAATTAGTTGTCCAATCCCCGTAATCCGTTTCAAGAACTGCTAAAAGCATAAAATCAAAACAGCTAACTCTCTACTTAAATATTTATAATTGGATTATGGGAACTTTTTATTTTATTGGGCAACTCTAATTTTATTTATATCCCCACATTTTTTTATCTTCTAGCACCCTTATTTAGTTTTGTTTTTAACTAAATCTAAAATAGTATTCTATAATATTTGAATTATTTCATAGACCATATTATTTGAATATCTAGGTTTTAAAGTAATTAATTGTTAAATACCGTACTATTAATATGGTACTTAAAATATGTTTTAATTTGAGTGTTGGTATAAAATAGGGGTGTGTAATGTATGATATAACTGTAGATCGTATATCACTCGGAACATATACAGTCAAATGCAATAACATCATTTGATATAGTGATTCATTCTGTATAATAAACGAATCATATAATTTCAAATTAAATAATTTAGAAACGTCTAACGGACAACTGATATAAAATTGTATCATATAATAAACGTTTGCTATAAAGCTTACATGATATACTATTCAAAACAACTGCCACCTATATCATATAAAAATAAATGGTCTAACCATTAAATACCATAACCTTTTTTAAAAATCTTATTACCTATAACGATCATTTCATAGGAATTGTTTTAAAAAGATTGTATAAGAATATACACATGAATAAATGCACATTGCTAAAGATCATAAAAAGTGCTGGGTTTAACGCAAGCAGCAAGCAAATCAGGCAAGTCGTTTTTTGGGTTTAAAAAGAAATAACCACGAAGGTTAATTATTAAATTTTTACGATTAAATGTTGTTAGGCGTACTGATTGTTATCTTAAATGACGTTATATCATTTGATTGATTATGTGAAATGAACATTACTTATATTTAAGAAAATTATTCAAAGTGTCTTTATACCAAATGTTTATTATATTTCATGAACGTTATTGAAATGAAAATATTTCAAATGAAGTTATATGAACAGATACGCACCCATAAAAGACTGCTTATTAGTGATTTTAATGAATCAAAGACTATTTAATATTCAAACTGAATAATGAATGTTAATGATTAGACAAAGATATAAAAAAGAATGATAATTATCCTTAAAACTGGAAGAAAGTGTAAACTAAAAAAACTTTTATTTTTCTTTTATATTGATGTCACTATCACACCACTCACACACAAAACTGGTATTTAGTGAAAGATGATGTGCCATAAAAGTGTTGTTAAATGTATAAAACTTAATTTGGCAGTTTAACATGAACGTACAATGTGGTTTCCAGGACAATGAATCGAAGAAGAAACGTCGCATACACATTGGTGGCTGCCCTTCCCTTGGCGACCACCCCAGCACTGGGCAGTCCGCCGGTCATACACCAAGCCACGTTTTCGTAACAACCTCTACCATAAGTATCTAATTACGCTCTGCGCGCGGATATCGTGACACGGTCATTAGGGCAATGCTCTGAGGATCCACCATGACCTTTCACTCACACAATCGCTAGCGTAAATTATTCCACATCATTTGTATAGGATCTCCTAAAGCGCCTCTTGCGGATAGCAATGCAACTACCGGAATTCCATACAAATATTTCACGCTAACGACTGCGTAAGCGAAACCTCATGGTAGACCCTCCACTGAGTTACAGTTGTTGAATTTCATAAAAGCATTCGCTTATACTGTTCATTTAATCAAATTATTATAAGACGCAATAATCCATAATAATTAGTAAGTACAATATGTAGACATTAATAACAATACTTAGACCGTTTTCGTGAATTTATTCTTATATCTGAATGATCCCACAAATCGTGTACTTACTCGTTTATCGACTAAATCCGGCGACGGAATTAATAATCGTATTATTAGTGTGAACATAGCTAAGCAGCAAGCTTTGAATAATCAGCCTAATACACAACCCATTGAATCATATTTATGCAAAAACTACTTACTTATTACTTATAAAATTAAATGCATACCAAATGTAGCAACTTCGACAACTTTATAATATCAATCGAGTACTTAGTACAAATTTCTAAATCAGGATGACAATATTGATGTAAATCAGTATTTAGAATCGATATTGTGGGACGAGTAAATAAAGGTTCTACCTCACCTTATACGACTAATGTTTGCAGTGAATGCAGGCACGTAACATACTTGCGCCAAAATAGGTGTGATGTTCGGCCGAATGTTTGGTTTCGGATTGGAGAGAGTGGTGTAGCCGTAAGGTTGCAATACTTGCAATGCAATATAGCGGTCGCGCGAGAGCGAGCGCGTAGGATTGTCTATCTCTCTCTCTCTCTCTTTTTCTCACTCTCACCTCTCTGACTGGGCTTCGATACGGTTCTCCACTTGTCATTATTGAGTTGACGCGGTCAACTAAAAACTTTATTGTAGATTGAAGTACAAATTACATACCTTAATTTGAATGACAAATTATGAGAGTTGTCGAAGCCTGGCCGTTATTTGAGGTACGGTGCGATTCTATAGGGAACCTCGACGCTGCTACAGTGCTGCCAGCTAGACATTTTGTCTGCTTCCTGTCAAGCTCGGCAGCATCCACAGAAGATTAAATTGTCATTTCCGCGTTGCAAGCTTCAGCGCTGAATGACATTTAATCTGGGAGGGATCTTGTTATGCCCGATTTCCACCGATGTGACAGGAGAGGAGAATACCTACTCTTCACTCAAGTGAAATAATGATATCTGATTGCTTGTTAACAACACATCTCTGGACATCCACTCTCTCCGCATTGGTGGAAACAGGTTTAAGGTGGCCGTCAAAAGGTCTAGGCAGTACCACTGTAGAGTTACGAGGTTCCGTAAGATTCGCAAAGCTGTAGGCGGGACTCGCGCGCCGCAGCACACAGCATATCGCGCCGGCGTGCCGACGCCGTAGCAATAATGTTCGAGTACAATTGTAAAATTGTTTTAACTTTCGAATGTGTGATAGTAGATGCAGTTGTTGTTTAGTTAACTTTATAATATAATAAATTGTTATTGTGAGTGTAACTTAATAAACACTAAGAGTACTTTAAAACTTTCCAGTTTAGTAATACGATCATACAAATTTGGCGCTTTTTGATCAGATTTATAGTTGAAATAATAATTGAAATTTAATTTCGTACCTTATAAGACGCTCTTCGTTGTACAGTAAGATACATTAATGTAGCCGTTTTAGCTAGGATAAATTTTTTAATAAATTTGAAGGTACAGTCTTCAGCGATATAAGGATAGTTATCGAACAGTATTTTACGTTTGTAATATTACTTACATTTTCGTAGAGGAAAATCACTCGAAAATTTTAAGCACCAACATTATATTAGCATTTCCTATAAAAAAAAATAAATATGTAATTTTAAAGAATAATCGCGAAGGTTTAAAATAGAGTCATCATCGGTGAAAGTGGATATCGGAGGCGCGAGATAAAACGGCACTAAGCTCTGTCCCCGCTCGCGCCCACGTCCGAACAGTCACGCGTATATAAGAATATGAAGCAATGTTAATTTTAACATTTATAGCATAATTAGATTTTTATCCTTAAATGTAGGATTTCATCTAGTTGCCTTCGTAACATTAGAGAAATTAGGTGATACCTTTTCTCTCAGTAGCTTCATTATAAAGTGAGGTCAGTCGCAAGTCACACCGCCAGTCAATTGTGTCGCTTGCCAGAGCAGGCGCTGTCCCACCCGGCTACTCACCGCGCTGACGAGCTAGTTGCATCTTACCTCATCCTATTTATAGTCTAAGTATAACCACAGTATAAACAGTAGGTTATCTGTGTACTGTGGTATAACGTTTGGTCTGTAAGCGAGACCGGTACCTGACACCAAAGTAACGCGTAAGGCATCAGGCTGCTCTCGCATTTTCCGTTCAGCTCGCCCGCAACGAATAAGTTGTTAATATTTAAAACAGTATCAATAAACATGAAGCGCAGTAAATAATGTTGGTAAATATATGACTATTATACCTACCTACCTTATAGGTACCTACTTAGTAAACTCTCACATAATTGGCAAAATACTATGGCAACAGATATAGCAGTTGCTAAAAGTTTAGATAAGTAATAATACCTAAGTAGATTTATGTCAAACAAAGGCCATATTGTTAGTACGGACTGTCATGATCTATTCTTATGAAGAGATATTCTCATAAGATTATAGCTACAACAACATCCTGGTGTCTGGGCTTTGTAATACGGACTCGAGAAGTGTAGACTTGATTAATGTCAATTTGGTGTATAACGCGATTTTACTCTAAATATAAACATTGTCTAAACTGAAGACAAACGAAATTTAGACGAGATTTTAAACACTTCTATGTGTTCTTAGAAAGATTTGTAATTTTTATCAAGGTTGGAAAATAGTAAATTGCTTACATTGCAGGAACCGATAAGTGTGCCCTGATAATTATATGGTTATTGATTCGATTTATTTCATGGGAAGTGACAGTCTTACCTATCTCCTGCATTCCATTCACAAGGACCGCAGTGCATAGTAGGATTAACAACTCCATTGCATTTATTAAAGGAGCTTATCAATAAATCTCAAATTTATTTTCTAGCGTTTACTACACCCATATCCCCGTATTCATAAAAAACTTAAACAGCCTTACACCATCGCTTTAGCAACTGTAACGTTTTGTCTCTTTCATTATTTTTGCTGCTGCCATTTGCGAGTTAGGGACAGGAAACTCCAATCGCTAAACCAATGCTGCAGTGGTGTGTTAGGTTTTATGAATAAGGGGTTTAGGTCTCCGCAGTCCACGCTTACCAAGGAATGTCAATCCTTCAAAAATTCACAGATTTTTCTTAGAATTTAACTTGAGCTCCATATGCGAAAGTTCCGCGGGGAATGTGAGAGTAGCCACAAATTCGCACAACAGCGTCGAGCTAGTTAACTCAGCTCCCGCGACCCGCAAAAGGGGAATACCCTCTTTGCGCGCGTATTTGTAAAATAAAATGTTAGAGTAGGCATAACAAACTTCTAGTCAGCTTTCAATTATCTCTTATTCTGATAATCGTAATAATATTGCAGTTATATTCTTCTGTTACTAGTGTAAATATAAGTGAGTTCTCGTGTTCAAGCGCTGCGCACGCGCTGCCGGCGTAAGCGACGCGTTCTAACAAATCTCAATGTTATCGTGAAACATATAGATATTTTCATAATCAATAGTATTGCATATTGTTGATTGGATTGCTAATTTTGTATAAGTACACCATTAGTATAGTTTATATACTTATGTGTCAATTCTTATAGCGTTTTATTACATACCAGATAGCTAGTAAGTGTTAAAACGTAATCAAAGAGTAATTAAATATAAATGATAAAAATGGATACATCACGATATCTAGTTGGGCTATTTGCTAACTTTGGTGCCCACTTTCAAATGAATGTTTAAAGTGGCCAGTTTAGCTACATTTATTGCATAATCTTATAAAAATAGTGGTTTCTGTATGTATTATCATATCAGTAATGTGACTTATTATGATGACATTAATCCTAAAAACTTTATGTACGATTGAGCTGAGTGCGTTTTTCTGTGTATATATCTGGTAACAGAGTTAGCAAAGATAGTCCCAGCGCATTTGTCTAATGCTATGGATACCAAAAACAATGAATGTCACAAACGCTGACCCAGCCCCAGTATCTAAATCAAGAGATTTATGCTGGTGCGGAAATCGAACCCGCGACCCTTTATATCTTAACCGGCGCTTCCAGTAGCGCTAACGGGTCGGCTACAGTGCTGTTTTTAAAGCTTCGGCAGTTTGTGTTCAATATCGAATGAATGAACGTTCTTTCCTTCAGTAAAATTAACAATTATGGATCACTATCTAGTCTTAATCCAATTCAATTCAGTAGATCCGTAACTGTTTATAAATACATAAATAGTATTCGTTTATTCTGGATATGCTTGGTGAATTTAAGGAGCAACGAAAATTCGAATGTATTTTAAGGTAAAAATCGTGAAACTCTTGCAAGTCTTACAAGACATTCCAAACTTGTTATTGCCTATGTATATTTATTCATTCATTCAATATGAGAATGATATTTTTGTGTGGCTGTTCTATCTGGTTCTCCTTCGTTTGACCTAAAAACATTTTATCGAATTGCGGTTTGCATAGTTTCAGTTCAGCTAAAATCGGTTCGTATAATTATGTATTTGACCATATGTTTGTTTAACTTATAATCGCTTGACGTAATCATTCATTTTATAATAATACGTTTCAATATTTTTTTACTTCGACTAATATTATTTCACCTAATCATCATTTGAAACAAAAAAAATTAATTGTGTAGTTTTTTTGTATGCTGAACACTCAGTCTCTATTGTTTAGGTGTGATTTTCGGAATTCAGTTGATATAACATTTACCAACAGTTAAAAACCAGGATATTGGGCCAATTTTAGTACTGGTTACTACTTTATTACTGCCGTTAACGCTCGCTCGGGCTCGCGAGCTGTTTTGGTCACTCAACCTAATCACATGTAACATTTTCATAGTAGTACTCAAATGAGATAGAACTTGATAAAAACGACTATTATCAAATGAACATTACACTGATCGAAAATAAGTAAAAATAACGTAAGCGTTGTTATGCTAAACAAATAATACATAATTGTATTTATTAGAAATCCGGTCGACCATTTCATGTTGAGTGAATGTTATATTAAACGTTGTTGGGTCAAATTAAATTATATCAAACGTTGTTCGATAAAACAATGGGGTACCGTTCTATGTATATCCATTTGTTTCAATCCTGTAAAAATGTTTTCAAGTGTTTCCTGTAACCTTTGGCAATTTGTTAACGCAGGTTACTACTTTCTCACCCCTCATTAAGGTACGTTTTAGATTAGTTCATAAGGTATTTGGTTATTTAATGCGAATCTGAAGGAATATATTAAGTTAAGCCTACCGTGGTTAGTTTCCTTCCTCAGGTGGCGCAATTGATGGCTTCATTTTACGACGATAAAGAGAGTAATTTAAAAATCTCTGGGGATAAAACTACATCAAATCATTTTCTCCTACGTTTCAAAGAATATTTTGATATAGCCGACAAATTACACTTGGCCTCTCTCGCTTGATACGCGATGAGCGAGAATGAAATCCAAATCAAATAATGTAGGCAATCTATTTAATTTCAATACTTAAATATAACATAACAGACCTTTGTTATCTTGTTGATTGTAAAAATTAGTTCAATATAAGTCTCAGGTTCAGACTGAAATAGGTTGTCCCGTTGGAATAACATGGTTGGTTCTTATCCGGTACGTAAGAGTAAGTTGTACAAAAACAAGTCACGCCATCTAGCGAGGGAACACACTGCGGTAGATAACATGAAGTTGTAGTACTTTTCATATTTATTAATCGACCAAAACCACAAAAGCATCTCGTAGAGCTCAAATCTTTACTTAAAACACATGGCACTTATAATGGTCTCTTATATCAGCCCACTCACTGCCCTGGCTTGGCTACATCAAAAGAGGTCAAAGTGAGAAATTTTGAAGATCGCTCAATCACAAGCGCAATCATTTTTAAATATGAATGAATATTCAATTTTGAGAGAAGTTAAGTAGACAGTGGGTGGTTTGGACATTCAGAAGACCGGGAGCCAAAAGGCTTTGTTAAATCAGTAATATATTGAGATGGCATAATATTACCCGTTTGCATTTAACTCCTCAAGAAGGAGCAACGCAATTCAGTATCATATTGACTTTGCCACAAACATTTTGCTATACTCGCGATCTAGTAAGTACACTCGGCCGTACGTTTAGTTTGAATAATTATGTAAATTAAATAATTTTGTGATCAATATTTTCAACCAATGCAAATTAAACGAGTGGTCGCGTGCCCTTAATATTTTCTATTATTTATCGGTAGAGTCGCTAGACTTCAATTTGTAGTTAAATGTTCGTAATAATTAACAAGTATCCTCGAATTGTGCTTTGTTCTTTCAGACTATTTGATGTTGCTTGACGTTGAATGATGTGAAACATTAAAATATTTTAGAGTCTATTATTTTAATTTTATAACATGTTATTTTATGACATTTGTTTAGTTTAGACGAAAATGTTGAAATACATAGTTTAGTATGGTTCTACGAAAGTTTCTTGTACCTATATAAGTATTTCAGAAGTTATATTAAAATTGTATCCCTCTTTAAGATAAATTGTCTTGTAATCTTCTTATAAAGGAACACTGACAAGTAAACTATCGTTGCTAATATATATTACAGATAAACAGTGAGATTCTGGAGAAACATGTAAAATTCAAGTTAGATTGGTTTTATAGTCATATTCTGTATGTAGGTTATCGATCTGAAATTCTCTCATAATTATAAAATAAACGGTGTTTTCTGCTGTAAACGTGTTTCACTTTGCTCATAGGTACAATAATTATCCTATACTCAATCACTTTATTCTCTACGAGTAGGGGGAATGCAATACGGATAATCCGTATAAGCCGAAATATGTACTTGATTTTGAAATCCGGATTTCACAATCGAATCCTGATTGTAGAATATTTTTTCGGAAAAAATAAATCAAGTTTTTTGCACTAGATACCTAGATGACAATGTTCGTACGATCATGTCATGTACAATCACGAGAATCATTAAGTATTACATTGTATCTACATGTACAAACGAATATTTTAACTTTTTTGTTAGATTTAAACTTCACTTCACTTTGATTTTGGCGTTCTATAAAACTCAATGTCAACAGGAATGTGATCGTTTGAGTGAAAAGAACTAAGCCAAGTAACATTCAAATTATTCCTATATAAATGAGGGAGAGTACCAATTCAAGGTGAACCCAATAGAATAACGAAGTTGTCGTTTTCTCCTGAGGGATCGAGATGAGATTTGGCGTTAAGGTTCGCTACTAGGGTCGGCTGGAGAGAAAATCTGTCAAATTTGAAAGCGATCGTGACAGCTATGGTCACACAGTGGTTGGGCCATGCAATCCGTGCATAAATGCAATGCATAAATCCGGACGACCCTCTTGGTGTAATTGTTTAGAAGTCGGCTACTACACCAAAGGTTGCGGGTTCGATCCCCGCACAGTACAAACATTTGTGTGCATGAACATGTCTGTTTGTATTGGTCTGGGTGTTTCCTATGTATAATAAGTATGTATTTACAAAAGAAAAAGTATTTGAGTATGTTTATCCGTTGTCTAGTATTTCATAAAAACGGAGTATAATTAACTCACTTGGGGCTAGATGGCGCTGTGTGGAATAATGTCCAGGGATATTTATTTATTTATTATTATTATAAATCGAGGCATGATAATCATTTGATGCGTTCACCAAAGATATTTTTATTTCGCCACCCAATATATTTCAGGATATAGGCCAAACAAAAGAAACTAACCAAAAATTTTATTTTATTAAACATACTAACAAGCGGTTTTACCAATTATTTTTTTACACTATTATTTGCAATCTATTCTCGTGACCACGTTATTTGCACAATGTTATATCTGGTACTTGACGATTAAATCGAGATTTAGTTGTAACTTGGTTTATCCGTTCGATCATCATCAACACAAAATATTTCTTACATCCAATGCATATGATATAGCAATACTAGAAATTAATATTACTAGAAATGGCTCCGTCCATTTCTAGTAACATGCAGAAGAACCCACTAATAAATTGGTCTTACTTGTAATGAAAAGCTGCAAGAAGCATTAAACGGAGCTATCTTGTTACTAACTAAAACGAGGAATTTAACAGTTGTCAACAGTTGAGACACTTTTAGTGGATAATTTATTTTAGATAATAACACTTGAGTAATACCTTTAGTCTCCTGTAGAGGCCATCGCGCTGAATTTAATACAGAATCCACCGTGATCTTCATCTTACTGGAATTGATCTACGAGTAGAGCATAGTATGAAAGGAAGTCACCCTCCGCGTTTTTCTATCTGTTTTTACATAAGCTTTCACTATCTAAATGATAGTTGATGCTAATTATATTTTCTAGAACGTTTGTCTGTATAGTTCATTCAAATTACTACAGGGAAAAGCTGTGTGCAAATAGCCAGTTAGGGATAAAAATGCTTGCACTGCCATTTTTCCATGGCTGACGTAAATATGATAATTCATATTTATATCAAAGTTCTATCTGATCCATTTTTCTAAAATTTAAAATGGGTTTGCGTTTGACCTCAGTCTTGCCAGCCACGCTTACCCAAAAAATGCCTATTCACTCTTGCCTTGAAGACACCAAGGTTGTATGTATCCGGAAACACAGACGCAGGGAGGGCGTTCCACTCCTCAGCGGTGCGGACCAGAAAGGAAGCACCAAACCACTTAGTTCGGACCGCTGGAAAGTCGACCACATGGAGATGAAAGCCCTCGCGGCGTCTTGTGGTCCGGTAGTAGAAAGTAGAGGGTGGTATCAGGTCATGAAGTTCTTGCGCACACTCTCCGAAATACACCTTATAAAAAACCGATAGACAGGCAACTCTACGCCGACGCTCCAAACTCGAGTTTGGTTCCAACGAGCGTCTCGTCACCTATCAGTCTCCTGGCTCTTCAGTCTACTGAGTCCAGTGCATCCAGCTGATACTTGGCAGAGCCATCCCAGAGGTGGCAGAAGTACTCCATACACAACCGAATTTGTGCTTGGTACAATTGTAAAAGCTGTTCCGGTGTGAAGTGTGTTTCCATTTCGAATAACTTGTCATTATGTTCTATTGCAATAACTATTTCTGTTTCGTATAAGCAAACGCAAACTTTATTTTTTTTTGCTCGAGATCTCCATCCTAATTACTATGGAACGAGTGAAGTTTCTTTGACAGCCGTCTGCGCAGTCCCGCATGTCTTCCATGCGGTCTGTCAGTCTTCCACATGACGCCGGGTGAGTGCACGTCACTGCGTAAAGAATAGGAAAATAAAATGGCAACTAGTACGAAATTGTCAAACCCAAGAGAGCTTTTAATCAAGTGTACTTATAAACATAAACCTGCCATTTAACTCTCATGGTGAATCATGATAAAATCATACGTTTGATAAATTATGCATAATGCATATGAACAAACAGTACGGAGGAAAAAAAATAAAGTTGTACTATTTTCAACAAAAGACCCTATGTGCGCCTATTTCGTGTAAATTATCCGCGTAATTATAAATGTCATTTTCGTCAAAAGCGACGTGCGCTCACCTTGGGGACATGGGGGGGAGTGAGCTGCGACGGTGCGCGGACAGCTATCAAAGAAACTTCACTCACTCCATAGTAATTTGTATGGAGATTTCAAGCGAAAAATTCGGAATGTTTGGGAATTTTTTGCACAAAACTGAAATAAAGCAATGAAAAACAACTGATTGGCAATGCTTCTTTGATATCTGATCTTTACACGTTATTTAAAACACGTAAGTTGTTAGTTTATATGATGCCTAAACTTTTGAAATACGGGAGTGCGTTTTGCACGTTTTTAGCGATATTCAGATTTTTTTTCACATTAATCTAGTAAGTTGATCCATATACTGGAAGTTTGAGCTGATTCTGCAACTCTTTGACTACTATGACGATTTTTTTCGTGCCTCATACTTCATATTTTCTATATAAAACTTTAGTTTTCCCGAGAGCCGTTTTCCTGGTATCGCGCCTTAACCCGAATAGCATAGCTGGGGTTAAATTAAAAAATGTTGCTTGGCTTAGTGCTATGGTAGCAGCTATGCTATTCAGGTTGGCGCCAAAACTCACTTCGCTCGTGGTGAGTTATCTTTAAAATTTATTTTCTTTGTGACTGTGTTCGTTTGACATAAAAGAATTAAGCCAAATAACATATTTAATTATATACTCATAAAAATGAGAGAAAATACTAAGTCAGAGTGAAGCGTATTGATGACTGAAGTAAGCGTGAAGCACCTAGATGTGAAGTGATGCCCGCCGGAATGCCACCCCAGCCGTGCTATTCCGGCGGTGCACATCGAACATCACTTCACATCTCGGTGCTTCACCCTTACCTCAATCATCAATACGCTTTACTTTGAATTAGTATTTTCTCTCATTTTGTATGTAAATAATTAAAAAATGTTATTTGGCTTAGTTCTTTTCTCTCAAACGACCACAGTCGCGAAGGAATTGAATTTCAAAGTTACCTCGCACGAGCGAAGTGAGTTTTGGCGACCACCGGAATAGCATAGCTGAACTCGGCGCTCTCAGTCACAACAGGTGAAAATTGACTGGAGCAAATAATAAGTGCCCTTCGAACAATAGGAATGATGACTGTAATTTTTTTTTGTTTATTATCGAAAGACCTTACATTTATGTAAACAATCCTCAAAGAATCACTTCATCTGGATCAATACCACCAGAGATATCACAATTTGAAATGCACATTTTTGGACTTGCCCAAAAACGCTCCATACAAAAGTGACAGCGACAGTGACGTCACTCTCGCTGTTTTTGTCCGGAGCGCGTAATAACTTTGTTCGACAGCTATATTAAATATTGCGTTTATGATAATGGTCTCCTAACATAATTCCTTCATAATAGTTTGGGTTACAAAAAAGTGATATTGTTTTACAAAAATTTAACACATATGAAATGGACTTGCCCACCCAAGTTTGCAGGCCTATTGTAGCCTCATTTTGAAACGAATTTCGATTGTGGTTTTACAATAACATTTGAAATCAATTATTATTTTTGGGGAACATAAAAAAACATGCAAAATCACTCATAGTCATCTACCCTATTGTATAGTTTTGTGAACGTTAGGAAAATAAACATATTTAAGAATGAGACCTTTCCTTTACTTCGCCTTATAATGTTTTTTTTTAACCTTTGCCCAGCAGTGGGATAATCCCACTGCTGGGCAAAGGTCCTTTCCAAACATTTCGATCCCGTGCCCGGCTCTGCCGATTGGCAGAGCCGGGCACTTCTCATGATATCTCAAATCATCACTCCAACGTTTTCTTTTCCTTACAAACGACACTGCGAGATTGCATTTTAATAGGTACAGGGTGACCCTTTTTTTATCAAACCCAACACGTTCGATTTCCAGGCAAAGGTTTTTTTTTCTAAAATCGGAGTATAAGTTTCAGTTTTTGGCAAAATCTGTTTCGAGACTCCTTTGAGAATATTTCAATATTTTTCATAGTTTAGGACTTGGTCTACCACATCGTTAGGCCTTCAGATTCATCAAACGATTCGATTTATGAACGAAATGGAAAGTTAGTAGTTAGTTGTAGGTAGGAACCTAGGAACCCACACGGCTTCCTGAGTACTTTTTTTATACTACGGCGGTGGCAAACAAGCATGCGGGCTGCCTGATGGTGAGCAGCTACCGCAGCCTATGGACACGTGCAACACAACACCAGGGGCATTACTCGTCCCCCTCATGGGTTCTCGCCTCGGCGTGGCGAGGGGGCCTAGTACCGGCGGTAGGGGAACCACCGGGAAGCGAACAGAACCCAGGCGTGGCAGTGTGGTGGACTGGGAACCCACCCACTGCGGCCCGTAAGGGCGGTGTGGGGCTGCGGGGCCAGTGGGGCCTGCAGGCGCCTTGAGGCGCGTGGTTGGGGCCGCGGCGCACAACCGGTTGGTGGGGGCCAGTGATCCGAGGCTGATCCTCCCTGTGCGTCGCGGCCCGGCGGGGCCGTACCGCCGGTTACGGTAGCGGAGCCGCCCTTTGGGTTGGGTGGTTGCGGGCCCGGTAGGGTCTGCGTACGGCGGCCAGCTGGCGCGCGGTACGGGGGTGCCGTCGCCGGCATTGCACGGGCTTCACCACTGCCTGGTAGGGACGGCTTGACATCCTCGGCTGTCCCTTCTGGCCTACCCTCACGAAGGGGGGGTACCCGCCGTGCAGGCGGGCTCCGTCCGGGGGAACGCGTAACAGGCCTCGCGCTACTCACCGTGTTCTCCCACTACGGACGATTAGAGGGAGTAGTAGGGGTTTTAGTCGGTAGGGCCACTGGTATACCACCTTTCCAGTGGAGAGTCCGACATAACCCGTCCGTCCCCCGGTGGACGGGTATGCGTAAGGCATTTCCCCTACTTAAAAAAAAGGGGCATTACTTGTGCGTTGCCGACCCTGCAAGAAACTCTTCAAACCCCTTTTGAAGAACTCCATGCTATTATAGCTCATCGGTAAAACCTCTGCGGGGAGTTCGTTCCACAATTTAAGTGTCCTGGGAAGAAGGAAGCATCTCAGGAACCGAGCTGTACGAGACCATGGCGGCTCTAGAGTATGAGGATGAACACCCTGACGATGGCGGGAGTTGCGATGGTAGAAAGTAGCCGTGGGCATCATATAAAACAGCGGTAGAAAACGCGTACTAACAAAGAAAGCATGATATCACAATGAGAATTGCATCATTCCAGATGTCGCTGCTGAGATAGGTCACTCAAATCTCAAATCTGAACGCGTCTGTACTGTTCAAAAGGTTTTGTACGGTTATCGACATCCCAGACTCCTGTCAGTCCTCTTTGTTTTATTCCAAAGTGATGCCATTTGGCAAAAGCAAGAAAAAAACGGCAATGGGTAGCCCGATGTGCCGTTGACTGTACAAAATTAAACAAAATGCGTTTTTCTCAATGGGTAGATAACCGCAGGAGCCTGGAGTCTAGACTAGTGGCTGTGCAGCTGTGCTGACCCTGTGAGTAATGTCGATGTCTTAATGTAGCTGTACAGTTCTATTTCAATGCCTTTGCAATCCATGATGGAGTTTTGGTTGTGAGGTCGATGCCAATGAGAATTAAAAAGAGTTATAGCAGTTTTTAAACACAGCCAATAAAACATATAGAGTCTGGCTAACGAAAGCGTGACCTGAGAAAACGCGGCAAATTCAAAAAATCTTCATCTGGTATTACTGACTAAAGTAGGAGAAAAAAAATTGATACTTGAGTAAATTTAATTTTCTTGTATATTTACGACTCTCAATTTTGTTTACGGAACTTTATTCTTTAAGGGCTCCTTTTGATGTGTCGGAGCCTTGACTGACATGGATGTAAGTAAAAAACGAGTGTGTATATAGATTTGTTTATTAGAATATACTTAAATGTGTTATTTATTTAATTAAATTCTTGTAGTCCACGGGCTGATGCTGGTGTTTAATTTTGTTTAATCATCATACTCAAAATCTGAGTCTAAAAATTCAACCTCTAGGGCCATGCCACACTGGCGGATTACAAGCGTTTTCAAAGCGGAGCGGCCACGCCACCCACCCGCCGCGGGTGCGCGACGAATTCGTCGCGGCTGCGCAGCCAACACGTTGCGGACGCGCCGCGGATTCGCAACGTTTCCGCCTTGAGTGAGCAGCGAACTGAATGGATTCCGACGAGGAAATACTGCTGTTAGCTTTGTTACTTCGAAGTCGCAAGAAACGTGAACTAACACTTCGAAGATATTGGGAGGATCCAATAACAACCAATCGTCTGAATGAAAGCGACTACTATGTTTTGTCCGCGGCGAAATCGTTGCGCGTCCGCAACGTATTCGCTGCGCAGCCGCGACGTCTTCGCCACGCACAGGCGGCGGGTTCGTTGCGTGGCCGCTCCGCTTTGAAAACGCTCGCAATCCGCCAGTGTGGCATGGCCCTAAGGATTCTTCGGTATCAGTAGAGTCATCATCACCTACACTTATAATGAATTTTTCCAAGACTTCTTCTGTTATGTGATCTCTTTGTTTGTATTTATTTTCCACATTTATTACATGGTCTGTCATTTTTTTCCAATCTTCTGTAGTTATTCGGCCAAATGAGGTTTTAATTAGATTTTCTGTTTCTTTTGCAGACAGATTAATGTTTTTTTTTGCCACCATACGCTTAACTGAGCTCCATATCAGCTCTATCGGGTTGAGATCGCAGTGGTAAGGTGGCAGTCTCACTACCTCATGGCCGTATTGTTTCAACAGTTCGTCAGCAACGTACAGGGGATCAGGTTTATGTTTGTTAACTAAACATAACAATTCGGGTTTTGTATGGTAATTTTCGTAATTTATACCGTTGGAATCAAGCCACTTTTGTATTTCAGCTTTTGTCGTTTGTGTCGTAGGTACTTTATTCTGTCGTACAGTGTGGTAGCTAGCATTATCCATCACGATGACACTGGGTTCATTCAAATTAGGTATTAATTTTTCTTTTAACCATTTTTCAAAGTTTGCGGCATTCATATCATGGTGATAGTCCGCCAACCTTGATTTCGTACTAAAAACTAATAGTCCATTAGGTACAAACCCTGATTCAGAGCCAGCATGTACTATAATAAATCTTTTCCCTGAAGAGATATGTTCCAGTGGGCTTGGTTGCGGGGCACCACTCGATGATGGTCCTTGCCATGACATTTTAGGCTTGTAATTTTTGTGAACATATGTTTCATCTAAATAGATGATTGGTTTTCCTTCCGCTCGTTTAGCAGCAATTTCTCGTAGATACCTATGTCTCCAAGCAGCAATATCAAAACGCTCGACAAGAACCATGCGTTCTTCTTTATTTTTCTTGAACTCATACCCATTGGCAATTAATATTTTACGCAGAGTTTCTCTGCATCCACTAAAGCCAATGCTAGAACGTAATTCTTCTAGCAATGTGCGCAATGTTGGGACCTCCTTTCTCGCAACATAAAATTCGTTAATTTTATTTCTTATTGCATCAATGTCAAAACTGTCTAAATTCGACACTGAGCTTTTGTGGGGGCGTTTTTTTCCTGGAGTGTTCCACATCCCTTCATTTACAGATCCTTCCTTTTTAATTTTTTTTAGTGTTGTGACACCAACATCTGCAAAGCAAAGTGTAAAATGAATATTTAATATTAAATTTATCCAAATAGTTTGATGACATCAAATAACACATTTTTGTGAAATGTAACAAACGAATAAGAGTAGACATTAAAAGGCGGGTTCCCGGTGCAGAGATACCAATATGGGTAAGTACCAATCCGTACAGGTAAACTATCCCAATGTTATACAGTCAAAATCTGTTATTACGACATTGAAGGGACTAATCATATTAGACATAACAAATGGTAATGCTTTTAAAGTAGAAATTCATCTATACATAAGTCCATAGATATAATTAAGAATAATAGGGTAGAGGAACCAAAAGATGAACAACCCCCAATAGATGAACGATCGATATAAATAATGCGATAAAAAATAATTGCACCTTTCTTTTGTGAAATATTTATATATATGTAATAAAGTGCCCCTTTTTCTTCTTAACACCTTCAAAATATTGACACAAATGTCACGGACGCGCTTACAATCGGCTGTTTCGCAAGCTGTTCCTGGCAAAAAACAGTTAACGACAATTATTTTAGTATGAAACCGTTCATTGTTCAACTTTTGAATTGATACCCCAAAACTTGAACCACATGAATGAGGTTTGAATTTCAGACAAAAAACAGTTAACGACAATTATTTTAGTATGAAACCGTTTATTGTTCAACTTTTGAATTGATACCCCAAAACTTGAACCACATGAAGTTATTCAGACGTATAACTTTCCTAAATTCGATCGTTGTTTATTGATATCTAAGGAACCAACACACAATTAGAGTGGGAAGGCCTAAAAATAATTATTTTTATAATGATATACGTGATTTTTAAATAAAGAGGTAAATAAATTCTTTAAAGTACTCCAGTAACACCAAATAAACTTGATTTAGAAGTGCAAAATTTTCGCGTCAATGTGTTTACATGATGATATACAGGGTGTCCCGAAACGTGACGTCAAGCGGGCACGGGATGATAGGCTAGGTCATACCGGCTCTGGGAAAAATAAGGAAAAAAATCTACGTCACTTGGTTTAGTAATAATAATAATAATTTTGATTTTTTTGGAAATCGCCACCCTTGACTAAGTTTTCATGTACTGTACTCAGAAATGACCAAATTTCGCAGCGTTTTATTTTTTTATTTTATCCTAGAAAACTATGCTTTCGATTATAGCCACTTTTATGATGATCAATTTTGGACATTTAGTAAAAAAAAATAAAGTTCGACTAAGTCATGGTTAAGAATTTTTATGTCAGCTAACTTCACCCCTCATTTTCTTTAAAAAACATTACTATAGCATCCTTGGCAAGTTGTCCAGAAAAATAGCACATTTAATCAAGATTTCAAAAAGGTACAATACTAAGCATTTCCTCGGCTTATGTTTCCATGAAAAATATTATGAACCATAATGGATCGTTCAAAACTTGAACTAGGTGAAGTCTACAGTATGCCTTGCTTGGATGGTAAAAGAAAAAATGACCGTAGGTTAGTGGCAGCGGCAAAAATGAATCGTTTACTGTTGCTAAGCATTCCATGGTTGGTCGGTTATTGTGATGGGTAGTAGGGGGATGAGTGACCACTCCAAAAAAAAAAAAAAACTTTAATAGCTTCTCTGTCCTTCGAAAGCACGTTAAGCGGTGGGTCCCGGAAGACGTTGCGTGTGCCCAGTGTTGAGCATAAGTGTCACCAGTTGAGGTCAGAATTGTGCTCAACGGTCACGCTTGCTCAACGAAACTATCCTGTATTGCTACAATGTCATACTCTAACACGTCTGCACAGTGAGCTAAGTGTGGATTGTGGTACAGTCACCGGCATCTCAGCCTATTTCCGTTTTTTATCTCGCTCTTGCTGAATGACATTTCTTTGCAATAGAGCAAGGAAGACTAGTAGTGTATTTTTCCAACATCTCCGTGCTTCGGAAGGCACGTTAAGCAGTTCGTCCCGGTTGGCATCGTTAGATGTTAGTCATAATGCTTAGTCGAGGGCCTTAGGGCGGCTTGATGACATCTGAGTTTTTTTTTATATCACTGAATTTACACTCCTGCAACAATCCGCACTGAGCCGGCGTGTTAGAGTATGGCTAGCGCCCACCCTTATAGTTGAGGTGGGGCCTGTGCCCAGCTGTGGGACGGATACTTATAGGCCGTTTATGTATGTATGTAAGGAGGACTGAACGAAAATGGTAAGGGTGATGTGGCATTTACCGTAAAAGTAAGATACCAGAGCTACTATTGAGCCATGTAGTTAGAAGATATTAAGGCGCCCTAAGCCCTCTGAATAAGTTTCGCGGCTGACTTCTGCTAGCACCTTCAGCTGGGGACAACAACTGCTTAATGTCATGTGTACGGAGATACTATGAAAAAAAAAACGGACTGGTCCCCATCACATTAACCGACCAATCATGGAATGCTTAGCAACAGTAAACGATTCATTTTTGCCGCTGCCACTAACCTACGGCCATTTTTTCTTTTACCATCCAAGTAAGGCATACTAATAGACTTCACCTAGTTCAAGTTTTGAACGACCCATTTTGGTTCATAATATTTTTCATGGAAACATTAGACAAGGAAATGGTAAGTATTTTACCTTTTTGAAATCTTGATTAAATGTGCTATTTTTCTGGACAACTTGCCAAGGATGCTATAGTAATGTTTTTTAAATAAAATGAGGGATGAAGTTAGCTGACATAAAAATTCTTAACCATGACTTAGTCGAACTTTTTTTTTTTTACTAAATGTCCAAAATTGATCATCATAAAAGTGGCTATATTCGAAAGCATAGTTTTCTAGGATGAAATAAAAAAATAAAACGCTGCGAAATTTGGTCATTTCTGAGTACAGTACATGAAAACTTAGTCAAGGGTGTCGATTTCCAAAAAAATCAAAAATATTATTATTATTACTAAACCAAGTGACATAGATTTTTTTCCTTATTTTTCCCAGAGCCAGTATGACCTAGCCTATCATCCCGTGCCCGCTTGACGTCACGTTTCGGGACACCCTGTATAATATATAAAAAACTACTTATTCATAAGATCTTCTTTAGTTTATTGCTTATTAAAGAATCCAATAACATTTACCCCCATAGTTATAACCGTTAAAATGGTAGTTCATCTATTGGGTTCAAAACGTTCATAATTAGGGCACAGTGTTCATCTTTAGGGCAAAAAGCAAAAGTTTTATATAAAACATTTTTTCATGAATAACTGGTAGATTTTAGGCATTATTTTCTTAAACTAATAGAATATTGAGTATATACCGAAAACATAAAAAATAACAGCAAGTGCAAACGGCTAGAAAAGGGTGAGAAAAAAATACTCAAAATTACAAAGAACGCTTAATCGTTCATTTAATGGTTCCTCTACCCTACTTGAGTTTTGTGTACTGATAAATAACAAACTAAATGGAGAGATATAAGACAAAGCGAGCTTTGATTTGACTACACATTTTTTTTTTTCTAAGAATTACAATAGACCCTACACTCGACACTTTTTCTTACATTTACGATCATAATAGACTTTGACCATTATACTGTGCCAGATGTGGCTGTGTTACCTACCTACTAAAATTGCTCAAAACATAGTTGGTTGTTTTGATGGATATGATATTACAAAATATATGTAAAAACCGACCCACAACGACAATAATAGGGACCTACAAATCCACTGTATGTCTTCACACTTATCGAAGCAATAAAACGATGCAGGTACATACCAGTTAGTGAAGATATTTCTTCTAAGAACTTAGTCTGCGTTTCTATTAAAGATTTCTTTTCCAATTCTCTGAATCTTTCCACAGTGTTTTTAATTTCACAGAGGCCTTCAATATCTTCTAAATTCTCTATAAACATAAGAAAAACTAGTATAATATCGTAATTATATATAATAATCAGCCAACAAAGACCAAGATTACAAAGTCGTACTAACCTAAAAAATCCGAGATTGCATCTAAACATTGTTGTTTTTCTTGAAAAACAGCTTTCTTTTCTTCTTGTTTTTGTTTAAACTTGCTGATCATAGTATGTAGCAGCTTTCGCACGTTACTTTTTATTGTTTTACCCATATTAAAGCAATTATAAATGAGAAAATATACGTCTTTTACGAAATACTGACAATTGCTATGACAGACTTTGACGTGCCTTTGACAGCTTCATAATGTTGCCATAAAAAAACTTTTAAGAAAAGTGCAGGTCACGCTTTCATTAGCCAGACTCTAGCAGTTTAATTTGAAGGTAATGTTGCTAGTATTGACACCTCTACTCTAGCTAACCTACGGTGAACTAATGGCTGTATGGTTGACACTGAAGCCGTAAAAACAATATCAGAAAAAAAACCGATGAATTAAAAAATATACTGTCAAATAGTCTAATGTCATGTGTCAACTGTCAAGTGAAACATTCAAAATTTGTAATTTCTCGGTTGGTGCGTCTTGCTATTTAAAATAATTTGCTGACCATTTATTTGATTCCTGAGCATTACAAAAACACTTTAAAATGAATGCACCTCCGACATTCGAGTCATTTCTGTTGTACGACGGTGAAAAGAAGTAAGTGAAACGTTGAGAAACGTTCGTTGCCGCCGTTAAGTTGTGCCTTGTGGTCACTAGTCACCTCATTTTTATTTTCGGCAGGGTTCAAAAAGAAGATGATACAAAGGTCACGAATGCTGCAATATTCACAGTGAACAAGGAAGACCACACTCTTGGAAATATGATAAGGCAGTATGTGCCTCTTTTGGTCTAGCTTGTCATTTTTGTTATCACAACGCACACATCAAAAACCTTTTTTGTTCTATGTTACAGCCAACTACTGAAAGACCCTAAAGTATTATTTGCTGGATACAAGTTACCACACCCTTTGGAACATAAGTTTGTCCTGCGAATTCAGACTACTTCAGATTATACTCCGCAAGAGGCATTCATGAATGCTATCACAGATCTTACATCAGAGCTATCCTTATTCGAAGAGCGATTTAAAGTAAGAGAATGATTTAATCTTTTAAGTAGTACAAACTGAATGCAGTTGCTTTATTGCTGCTTAATAACATACCAGAAAAACCATGCAGGACCCAACTGTTGGATCATGTATTGTCTTTTGCATCATGTGTAAGGTGTATTTCTAGTAAATAGTGTGTGTACTACCAAAACTCAACCTGGTTTTTTTTTAATCAATGTTTTATACAACAGGCTGACAAATAATCATGCTGAGAGCAGATATATTGCCCTTTTTTGATTAAACCAACCAGAATGATTTTTAATGCAAGTGGTAAACAACTCATATCTGAAATATGTGAGCTGTTACCACTGCTGTCCACTCTGGTTTATGCTTTTTCTGTTATTTTCTCTTATTTCTTTCAAAAATAATAACTAATATTCATAATAATAAGTATTTTTCCTTATTTCAGGAAGCCATCAAGGAGAAGAAGGAGGGTTTGGACTAATCGTTTAGGTAAATAGTACTTAAGATATTTAGTTATTATGAGATTAAGATAAAATATGATACAATTAAACTTTTGAAATCATGTATTTGTAATTTTTACGCCCATTCCCCAAGATGATATAATAGGAATATTGCTGATAAAGACCCTAATTGGATAACACCATAGGTAGGATCGAGTGTAGCCTAGCACTGGCACAGGCATTAAATATGTGAACCAAGTTCATACTGGGTTGGTTAAAAGTCAAGGTCCATCGTACTTTGCACCTATCCAGTGGCAGAGGAGAAATGACCTACATTTGACCACACTTTAATTATTAATAATTAGCTAAAACTGGCATTACCATATGGTAACTATTGACTAATTATTTGGTGTATTCTCATAGTCCCAGTCAACAGGGACAGCGGTTCCCTTTTGAGTGGTCATATGAGTATGTAGAATATTGTTAGAATAGTTGGGAATTGGTTCCGGGTAGATTGTTAGTTTACTATCAATATATCACTAGTAAGAAATTCAATCACGTTTCACTGTTAGGGCAGGGCATAGCATACAGGGACAATGGGTATACACAATTCATGATTGTGAACGTGCTCACTTTGAAGCAATGTTAGGTACAAAGTGTACAGCAATATGCTGGAGCTGGGGTTGGCTCTAATAACTTTAACTTCAATTATTTTTCAAGTTAGTTACCCAGGAAAGTTGCATGGTACTATAATTGACATAATATGTAGTGAAATACATATGGCTAACTCGTGAGATTTGAGTCTGCATGAAAAATCATTCCAGTTTGTTAGTAAGGTAACATTGGTTGGCCATTAGACAGAGTATCTTAAGTTTAGAAATAAAAGATGAGATTTGTTCAATTATATTTATTTCTTATAAAAAGATTATATTTCGGTGTTTAATCTTTACCATTTTTAATAAATTTGCAGTACAGATAGTGTACAAGAAGTTAAAACATGATTGTGATGGAAATAGATCAGTTTGTGCTATCCATAATAATTTTTTTCTCAATGTGCATTATAACCAGATAATGCAAACGAAAAATAAAATACCATTCACCTGATAAACGTTAAAAAAATAACATGCAAATATTTAATTTATTATAAAAAGATCAATTCTTATTTACAAACATTGTTTAAGATTCAACTAGCAAATATAACTGATGTTATTGTAATGGTATATTATAAATAATTACCTACTAAAACAAGAAACAACAACAACGGTAACATTACAACTAAATGTTAAATAAATAAATTAGGTTTTAAAATGTTTCCTCTTCATCACAGTTCTCCGTTGCATGCCCAAACACTGAAATTAAAAAAGTGGAAGTAAATAACAGGGAGAATAGATTAACTTAAATACTTTTTCTAAAGATATACATAGGATCAGAAACAGACATAGTGCACAAATGTTAGTAGTTGATACTGTCTGGGGATCGAACCCACGACCGCTAGTATATTAGCCAACCAAATTGGTCGTCAAATGTTGAGACGGCATTTCGCAAACCAGTTTATACAGGTACATTTGTCGCCCTAATGTTACATCCGGTGACCACTTTAAGGACTGTAAAGTTACTAACAATATTAATTGATCTCAAATGTTATTGCGAAATCACGATCGAAATTTGTTTCAAAATGAGGCGACAATAGGCCTGCAAACTTGGGTGGGCAAGTCCATTTCAAAAGTGTTGAATTTATGTAAAACAATATCACTATTTCGTAACCCATACATACTATATGAAGCAATTATGTTAGGGGACCATTTTCATAAACGTGTTTCAATATTTAATATAGCTGCCGAACAAATTTCTTACGCGCTCCTTACAAAAACTGAACGTGACGTCACGTTCCTTGTCACGTTTGTATGAAGCGTTTTTGGGCAAGTCCAAAAATGTGTTTATAAATTGTGATATCTCTGGTAGTATTGATCCTAATGAAGTGATTCTTTTAGGATTGTTTACATGAATAAAAGGTCTTTCGATATAAACAAAAAAAATCAGTCATCTAGCCAATTACCTTCGCAAACATCGCAGTAAGGCCTCGGCGGCGGCGCTGGGCGGCGCGGGCCGGGCGGCGCGGCGGCGTCGGCGGCCTGCCGCGGGCACTCGTCCGTGTCGTGCGCGTCGAACACGTCGCAGATGTCGCAGAACAAGCGCGGCGCCACCGCTTTCGGCTTGCGCCCGTTGCTAGAACGAGATAGAGAGTTATTGCACGCCGTCTATGTTACTGTAAAAGCCCGCACTACGGTAAATCCTAGGATTTTCCCAGTAAAACCTAAGATTTACCAACTCTTATTGGTAAAATGCCGAACAATTACGTCATTCGAACCTTAACCACCATCACTTGGTGAATCTTAGGATTGACATCAAATGCATGGTAAACGTTGAAAAAACATGGTACTTAGTAAAGTCGTCGGCGCGTGAATCATTAGGATTACTATGTTATTCTAAATGTTATTAGCGAAACTTGCTAGATAACTCGTCTCGTCATTTGCGGTGTCGTCCGCCGGTCAGCGACCTCATAGCCACTAGACGACTGATGCTCGATTTATTGTGTACGGTGGACGGCACATCACTACCTATTTCCGGTCAGTCCTCCTTGCTCTATTGCAAAGAAATGACATTAGGCCAGAGCGAGAGAAAATACGGAAATGCACATCAGGTTACCCTATTGCCGTTTTTTCTCTCGCTCTTGCCAAATGACATTCCTTTGCAATAGAGCAAGGAGGACTGGCCGGAAATGGGTAGAGTGATGTGCCGTCCACCGTACAAGATTATTGTGTTTGTTTGTCGGAATTTGTAGCAGAATATTTTTGTGTTAAATAAACTCACAATAGCGGCGCGTCCGGGAGCCCGTTGCCGCCCTCGAGCGCCTGCACGCGCGCCAGTAGCTGCTCGTTCTTGCGCTGCATGTCCACTATCACGGAGTTCAGGAAGCTCACTTGCCCGTCTATTATCTCCTTCTCTTCATTCCTGGGAACAAACATCATCGTTCATCAACGATTGAGATTCATTTGATCAAACTTTTAGTTGTTTTTTTCGTTTTAGTCAAATTGTTGTAAAAAGTTGCACGGTTCAACCTTCAATTCTCAGTTATACCTTGCAGTTGACTGGTAAATAATGGCTATAGGTCCGCCAATTGTCCTTTTTGGAATTTTGTGCAATAAATAAAGAAAAAAATAATATTTATTATCTTTGGACATTATTCCACACAGCGCCATCTAGTCCCAAGTGGGCTAATTTATAGTCCGTTATTATGGATACTAGACAACGGATAAACATACTTAAATACTTTTTCTTTTGTAAATACATACTTAATATTCATAGGAAACACCCAGACCAATACAAACAGACATGTTCATGCACACAAATGTTTGTACTGTGCGGGGATCGAACCCGCGACCCTTGGTGTAGTAGCCGACTTCTCAACAATTACACCAAGACGGTCGTCATAATCGTAACCTTCGTATTATCGTCGTAATAATACGAAGGTTAAGAAAAATAGCATTTTTAAAGAAATTGTTTTGCAGGCGAGGTTTCGAATACTTCTTGAAAATTAACCAATTTTTAAAATATAAACGACAAGTACTTAAACACATGCAGGCCAGGAACTTGTACCAATTTTACATTGACTCTAAACTGTATTTCTTGATTGTTAACTACCTTTTTGTGTGCGCAAAATAGTGTTTCTTATCTTATCTTACTTACTTTTGAGGAGGGTTGTTTTCTAGGCCTAACACCTCCACAGCTTTATTGTCATTATTGTCGCGCACCTCTTTGCCTCTTGTACTCAATTCTTTCTGCAACATAACTTTCTCTCTTTCCGCAATTTCAAGTTTGGCTTTATTATTCTGAAATAGGAAAAAAATACACATTTACATTAAATGACTCGTAGACACTCTCGACAAACTTTTAATTTCTAATAATATTTGTTTTACCTTAATATCATCTTGTAACTTAGCTAACAAATCATTCTTCTGTTTTAAATCTTTAGTTTTATGTTCAATATCACTTCTTAGACCGTTGATCACAGTTTCGCTATTTGCTACTGCTTCTGCGCTCGATTTTCTCGTAGCTTGCAACTCAAGCGTCAATTTCTCCAACTTAGAATCTTTTTCCCCTTCAGACGTCTGTTGAACTGACAATAATTCTAATTTCTGAGACAGTTCTAGTATTTTCTTCTCTGCGTCGTTTAGTTTTTGTTGTAGTTCGTTTTGTTTCGCGACGTCCAGTTTGATTTTTTCTCTAAATTCCTGTAGCTCTTTCTCGGATTCACCTAATTTCGTTTTGAGGTCGTGCTTAACGCGTTTGCTTTCTTTCTTGTGTTCATCATACTGTGTTTGTAGTTGCTTATTTAAGTCTTCGTAATTCGATTTTTGACCATCGTTAATATCAGTCAACTGTTTAATATGCTTCTCTGACGTAGCTAGCTGTTGTTCTAATTCAGTAATCTTGTCCTTGGATTTTTGTAATTCTTCTAATTGTTTTTCTTTCTCGTTAAGTTGGCTCTGTAGAGTTTTCGTAATATTAATAAGAGATTCAGTTTCATGTTGGTATTTTTCATTTAACTGAGCATTTTCATTCTGTAGTTTCTTTACAATTTCTTGTGTTTCATTTGTTTCTGATTGCAGTGAATTATTCATACTTGTTAACAGTGATTCCTTTTCGCTTATAATTACATCCTTATTGGAGATTGCATTTTTAAGTTCAACAATCTCGTCTTGTAACACTTTTAGTCTATTTGTCTCAGTGTCAATCTTATCATTATGAGATCTTAATAAAAGTTCTTTTTCCTCTAAGGTTTTTTTTAACTCACTATTAACTTCTATGTTTTCTTTTAGTTTTTTTGTAGTACCCTCATATTCTTCTTTTAACTTATTGAACTCACTTAGGCCGTCGTTACATTTAACTTCTAATACAGATTTTTCTTGCATTAGAACAGTTATTTCTTTTCTTAGTGACTCTACTTGACCTATTTGTTCCTTTAGTAGTGATTCTTCCGCAGAAGAATTTGCTATAAGGTTTTCATATTTCTGTTTAATGGAAGTAGTTTCCATGACCATACCATTTAGTTTCTCTTCAAGTTGTTTTTTACTTTCTGTTACTTTACTTAAGTCTTCATTTACTTGAGTAATTTGGCGGTCCTTCTCGGTCACTATTTCTAAGTTAGACTTAAAGTCCACTGCTAACATTTCTAGTTTTAATGTAAGTTCTTTAACAATATTTTGTTTTTCTTCAAGCGATTCTTTCAGTCGTGTTAGTTCTAAGTTTTGTTTAACCGATTCTTCACTGGCAGCGATAAGCAAACTCTGCCCTTGACTGATTTCTTTTTCATATTGTGTCTTTTGACCGTTCAACTGTGTCGTCATATCTTCTACAATCTTTTGTAAAGAATCTTCGTTTCTCCTTGCTTCTTCTAGTTTGTTATTCAAGTCGTTTTGTGCTTCAGTCAGCTGGTCCACCTTCTCCATTAATTTTACTTCTGACGTAGCTCCATCTGCCTTTAACATATTGACCTCTTCTCTGTACCTATCAATATCAACTTCCAATTTTTTGCGAATTGCTTCAAATTCGCTATTCATTTCCTGTTCTTTCTGTTTGAGCGTTTCTATTTCGTGTTTCAAGTTCGTGTTTTCATCAAGTAATTTATCACTGTTAGATTCTAATTCTTTGATACGATTATTTGCTACTAACGTGTGACTCTCAATTTCTTTGATTTTATTTTCAAACTGTTTTACTTTTTCAACTTTCTCATCCACCGATTGCACTAACTGACTTCGTTCTACAGAAAAATCTTCTTGCAGTTTAAACAGTTTCTGTTTCAATTCTTGCTCTACTCTGCCGTGGTTATTGGTTGCTTCTCTATGCTTATCTTTGAAATCTTGAAGTTCTTTTTCAGTTTCCTTCAAATGTTGAGAGAGTTGATTAAATTGCTCATTGGAATCAGTCGCCTGTCCTGTTAGATTCATATATTCTGTTTCTATTTTGTCTTTACTTTTCTGCAGTTCATTACATCTTTCAATAGAACTATCAAGTTGGCGTTTGTGTTCGCCAATTTCTAATTCCATGGCTGATATTTTAGCTTTAAGATCAACAGTGCTTTGCGTCAGTTCTGCCACTAGTTGTTTTAATTTTTCGTTTTCTTCTTTCAAGACTTTTAACTCGTCAACGTTAACAATGAATTGAGTATTAAGCGTCTCAAGTTCGACTTTGCTTTGGTCTAACGATTGCTTGTGGGTTTTGATTTCATTCATCAATTCTTCTATTTTCAAATTTCTATCGTCTATTTCTTTTTTATGTTCTTCTGCTATTTTACTGTGTTTAATATTGAAACTGGCCGTTGCTTCTTCGTAATCATCTTTTAATTTTATGATTTCTTTGTCTCTCTCATGAATAGTTTGTCTGTATTCATCTACAAGTTTTTCTGCTGAGCTGTTTGAAACACTTGATTCTGACAGTAATCTTTCATAATCCTTAGTTTTGGTTGATAGATTGTTCTGCAACTCCATTATCTCCGCTTTACTCTTTTCATTTTGTTGTGACGCTTCATTTAATAGAGTTTCATATTCATTGACTTTACTCGTGTACTCTTCTTTAACCCTGGCGATTTCCTCTTGCAGAGTTTTACATGCAGTTTCTTGTTTTCTTCTGGAATCTTCTAATTGTTCTAAATCTAATACCTTGGCACTGAGTTCCATTTTAAGTTTAGTAATTTCTTTGTTTAGGTTTACTTCGTGTTCCTTGCTAGCACCCATAACTGAAAAAGGTAAAAATAGAAAAGAATAAGTATCTACAACGATATTCCACAGCATACTAGTATAAAAGTTATAATGGACACCAAAATTAATACTAGGTACTAATACATGCCAAACGATTTGCTTGGCAATTTGGATGGTTGAGTGTCGCTGCGATCGACATTTGCAAATAATTAGAGTATAATCCTCGCCAATTGCTAATGAGCTTGAACCTTGTCTCACTAAGAACCACGTGACCTCAATAAATACAGTTCGCAAATAAAATCGCGTTCTTGACAGCTTAAGATACAAACGGTACTTAGCGTTGAAATGACAAAAGCTACGTCTGAAAAATGGGGGCCAGGCGCATTAGCAATTGGCAAGGATTATAGTGCTTATGCACTTAAATATTACCATTAGCTGCCTCATTACATATAGGCCTCTTCCATAGATTTCAAAATGGATGGAAAAATAATTCTATCTTAAGGTTCGCTACTAGGGTCGGCCGGAGAGAAAATCTGTCAAATTTGAAAGCGATCGTGACAGCTATGGTCACACAGTGGTTGGGCCGTGCAATCCGTGCATAAATGCAATGCATAAATCCGGACGACCGTCTTGGTGTAATTGTTTAGAAGTCGGCTACTACACCAAAGGTCGCGGGTTCGATCCCCGCACAGTACAAACATTTGTGTGCATGAACATGTCTGTTTGTATTGGTCTGGGTGTTCCCTATGTATAATAAGTATGTATTTACAAAAGAAAAAGTATTTGAGTATGTTTATCCGTTGTCTAGTATCCCATAAAAACGGAGTATAATTAACTCACTTGGGGCTAGATGGCGCTGTGTAGAATAATGTCCAGGGATATTTATTTATTTATTATTATTATAAATCGCGGCATGATAATCATTTGATGCGTTCACCAAATATATTTTTATTTCGCCACCCAATATATTTCAGGATATAGGGCAAACAAAAGAAACTAACCAAAAATTTTATTTTATTAAACATACTAACAAGCGGTTTTGCCAATTATTTTTTTACACTATTATTTGCAATCTATTCTCGTGACCACGTTATTTGCACAATGTTATATACCTGGTACTTGACGATTTCATCGAGATTTAGTTGTAACTTGGTTTATCCGTTCGATCATCATCAACACAAAATATTTCTTACATCCAATGCATATGATATAGCAATACACGGAGCCATTTCTAGTAACATGCAGAAGAATTAATTGGTCTTACTTGTAATGAAAAGCTGCAAGAATTAAACGGAGCTATCTTGTTACTAACTAAAACGAGGAATTTAACAGTTGTCAACAGTTGAGACACTTTTAGTGGATAATTTATTTTAGATAATAACACTTGAGTATAATACCTTTAGTCTCCTGTAGAGGCCATCGTATTTCAGGCTTTTTACGCTGAATTTAATACAGAATCCACCGTGATCTTCATCTTACTGGAATTGATCTACGAGTAGAGCATAGTATGAAAGGAAGTCACCCTCCGCGTTTTTCTGTCTGTTTTTACATAAGCTTTCACTATCTAAATGATAGTTGATGCTAATTATATTTTCTAGAACGTTTGTCTGTATAGTTCATTCAAATTACTACAGGGAAAAGCTGTGTGCAAATAGCCAGTTAGAGATAAAAATGCTTGCACTGCCATTTTTCCATGGCTGACGTAAATATGATAATTCATATTTATATCAAAGTTCTATCTGATCCATTTTTTTAATTTAAAATGGCTTTGCGTTTGACCTCAGTCTTGCCAGCCACGCTTACCCAAAAAATGCCTATTCACTCTTGCCTCGAAGACACCAAGGTTGTATGTATCCGGAAACACAGATGCAGGGGAT
This sequence comes from Udea ferrugalis, assembly GCA_950022985.1. Taxonomy (NCBI): domain Eukaryota; kingdom Metazoa; phylum Arthropoda; class Insecta; order Lepidoptera; family Crambidae; genus Udea; species Udea ferrugalis. The sequence goes on from OX465520.1 coordinate 5,708,839, forward strand.
TCCACTCCTTAGCGGTGCGGACCAGAAAGGAAGCACCAAACCGCTTAGTTCGGACCGCTGGAAAGTCGACCACATGGAGATGAAAGCCCTCGCGGCGTCTTGTGGTCCGGTAGTAGAAAGTAGAGGGTGGTATCAGGTCATGAAGTTCTTGCGCACACTCTCCGAAATACACCTTATAAAAAACCGATAGACAGGCAACTCTACGCCGATGCTCCAAACTCGAGTTTGGTTCCAACGAGCGTCTCGTCACCTATCAGTCTCCTGGCTCTTCGGTCTACTGAGTCCAGTGCATCCAGCTGATACTTGGCAGAGCCATCCCAGAGGTGGCAGAAGTACTCCATACACAACCGAATTTGTGCTTGGTACAATTGTAAAAGCTGTTCCGGTGTGAAGTGTGTTTCCATTTCGAATAACTTGTCATTATGTTCTATTGCTATAACTATTTCTGTTTCGTATAAGCAAACGCAAACTTTAATTTTTTTTGCTCGAGATCTCCATCCTAATTACTATGGAACGAGTGAAGTTTCTTTGACAGCCGTCTGCGCAGTCCCGCAAGTCAGTCTTCCACATGACGCCGGGTGAGTGCACGTCACTGCGTAAAGAATAGGAAAATGAAATGGCAACTAGTACGAAATTGTCAAACCCAAGAGAGCTTTTAATCAAGTGTACTTATAAATATAAACCTGCCATATAACTCTCATGGTGAATCATGATAAAATCATACGTTTGATAAATTATGCATAATGCATATGAACAAACAGTACGGAGGAAAAAAAATAAAGTTGTACTATTTTCAACAAAAGACCCTATGTGCGCCTATTTCGTGTAAATTATCCGCGTAATTATAAATGTCATTTTCGTCAAAAGCGACGTGCGCTCACCTTGGGGACATGGGGGGGAGTGAGCTGCGACGGTGCGCGGACAGCTATCAAAGAAACTTCACTCACTCCATAGTAATTTGTATGGAGATTTCAAGCGAAAAATTCGGAATGTTTAGGAATTTTTTGCACAAAACTGAAATAAAGCAATGAAAAACAACTGATTGGCAATGCTTCTTTGATATCTGATCTTTACACGTTATTTAAAACACGTAAGTTGTTAGTTTATATGATGCCTAAACTTTTGAAATACGGGAGTGCGTTTTGCACGTTTTTAGCGATATTCTGATTTTTTTTCACATTAATCTAGTAAGTTGATCCATATACTGGAAGTTTGAGCTGATTGTGCAACTCTTTGACTACTATGACGATTTTTTTCGTGCCTCATACTTCATATTTTCTATATAAAACTTTAGTTTTCCCGAGAGCCGTTTTCCTGGTATCGAGCCTTAACATAACTTACTCGTAGTAAGGTGGGTGGCCAACTTTTATCTTACCTTTATTTAATTCGAGTGTCTTATCATCGACGACAGCTTGAAGCTGATTGAGCTTAGTATTAAGATCTATAATAGTTTGGCTGTTTTCCTTATCAAGTCTCTCCAAGTTTTGTTTCTCGTTCTCTAGTTTGGACTCTGCAAGCTGCAACTTTGCTGTCAAAACTGACATTTGCGTTTCGGATTCGGTCTGTGCGATGGCTATCTTCGTCTTGGCTTCGTTGAGGGCCTTCTCGTAGTCAGCTCTGACCTTTGACAGCTCCTCGGACATGCTTTTACCTAACGAGTCTTTCTCTTGCTCTTTCTCTTTGAGGAGAGCGTAGGCTTCATCCAGAAGTTTCTGTAGTTCAGATGATAAAGCTGAAAATAATAATTGAAATGTTAATTATACTACAGACGCTATTGTTTACATTTTGACCAGATTTTGCCTCATTAAATCTTAAACGATGATTTTTGAAGCTATAATCGATCTTTGAATAAGTCGGTTATCAATTACACAGGAAACCAAAAACTGTAATTACGTGGACGTTCTGATATTTTTTTGTCGGCCATGTGTTTAAGTTATAATTCATAAAAACTATAAAAATCATCATTAACATGACAGTATTGAAACACAATATTGAAGAACAAAGTATCACTTTACTTCTAGCATTTTCCAAGGCTTGCTTGGCTCGGGAAATTTTGCAGTAAGAAGAAGAGTAATTGCGTGTTTAATGGCAAATCCCATATTATTCATATGTTTATGTGTTCAGTGTCTAACCCTGTGCAGCGGTCAACTCCTCCCTGTTCTGTTGGACCAGGGCCGTCGTCTCTCGCTACGAACCCGCTGGACGTGTGTGTATGTGTCTAGTCTCACCCTGTGCAGCGGTCAGCTCCTCCCTGTTCTGTTCGACCAGCGCCGCCTCCAGCTCTAGAACCCGCTGGACGTGTGTGTATGTGTCTAGTCTCACCCTGTGCAGCGGTCAGCTCCTCCCTGTTCTGTTCGACCAGCGCCGCCGCCTCCAGCTCTATAACACGCTGGACGTGTGTGTATGTGTCTAGTCTCACCCTGTGCAGCGGTCAGCTCCTCCCTGTTCTGTTCGACCAGCGCCGCCGCCTCCAGCTCTATAACACGCTGGACGTGTGTGTATGTGTCTAGTCTCACCCTGTGCAGCGGTCAGCTCCTCCCTGTTCTGTTCGACCAGCGCCGCCGCCTCCAGCTCTATAACACGCTGGACGTGTGTGTATGTGTCTAGTCTCACCCTGTGCAGCGGTCAACTCCTCCCTGTTCTGTTCGACCAGCGCCGCCGCCTCCAGCTCTATAACACGCTGGACGTGTGTGTATGTGTTTAGTCTCACCCTGTGCAGCGGTCAGCTCCTCCCTGTTCTGTTCGACCAGCGCCGCCGCCTCCAGCTCTATAACACGCTGGACGTGTGTGTATGTGTCTAGTCTCACCCTGTGCAGCGGTCAGCTCCTCCCTGTTCTGTTCGACCAGCGCCGCCGCCTCCAGCTCTATAACACGCTGGACGTGTGTGTATGTGTCTAGTCTCACCCTGTGCAGCGGTCAACTCCTCCCTGTTCTGTTCGACCAGCGCCGCCGCCTCCAGCTCTAGAACCCGCTGGACGTGTGTGTATGTGTCTAGTCTCACCCTGTGCAGCGGTCAACTCCTCCCTGTTCTGTTCGACCAGCGCCGCCGCCTCCAGCTCTATAACACGCTGGACGTGTATGTATGTGTCTAGTCTCACCCTGTGCAGCGGTCAGCTCCTCCCTGTTCTGTTCGACCAGCGCCGCCGCCTCCAGCTCTATAACACGCTGGACGTGTATGTATGTGTCTAGTCTCACCCTGTGCAGCGGTCAGCTCCTCCCTGTTCTGTTCGACCAGCGCCGCCTCCAGCTCTATAACACGCTGGACGTGTGTGTATGTGTTTAGTCTCACCCTGTGCAGCGGTCAGCTCCTCCCTGTTCTGTTCGACCAGCGCCGCCGCCTCCAGCTCTAGAACCCGCTGGACGTGTGTGTATGTGTCTAGTCTCACCCTGTGCAGCGGTCAGCTCCTCCCTGTTCTGTTCGACCAGCGCCGCCTCCAGCTCTATAACACGCTGGACGTGTGTGTATGTGTTTAGTCTCACCCTGTGCAGCGGTCAGCTCCTCCCTGTTCTGTTCGACCAGCGCCGCCGCCTCCAGCTCTATAACACGCTGGACGTGTGTGTATGTGTTTAGTCTCACCCTGTGCAGCGGTCAGCTCCTCCCTGTTCTGTTCGACCAGCGCCGCCGCCTCCAGCTCTATAACACGCTGGACGTGTGTGTATGTGTTTAGTCTCACCCTGTGCAGCGGTCAGCTCCTCCCTGTTCTGTTCGACCAGCGCCGCCGCCTCCGCGCTGCGCTGCTCCTCCACCATCTGCAGCGCCGTCGCCGTCGCCTCCGCGCGCGCCAACTGCAGCGCTGCTTCCGCTTCCAGCTCACGAATCCGCTGGACGTGGATTGCTTTCTCTTGCTGAAATTATAAATTAAATGTTACCAAATTATATTTAAATCCGGTTAACATAACGCATCAGGATTTTGATAAGATAGTAAACTTACTTCCATTGTTTCTTTATAACGCTGAAACAAAAAAGGGTCTTGTTAAAGATGATGAGAATTTAGCTTAAGATCAAAATCAATAAATATCTGGGACAGTTTACAACAAGATCACTTTTTTTTGTGATCCTATAGCAAAGCTCTATGGCTGGGGTGTTACTGCGAGTAGGAGATGGCAAACGGATAGCGATGATCCGAAACTAAGCAAAACTCGTACTATAAGCATCATGGACTAATATTGTTATAAGTATAATAATTACATTGTAATCCTCTTTGTTGATGTTCTCCTCCTCGTTCCGGAACATGAGGTCCTCGACCTTCTGTCTCTCATCTTCGAGCTGCTTGTTCAGTCTACTTAATTCTGCCTTCAATTTCTCGTTCTCTGTGCTAGCCTGGAAAAGTATAAGCAAGGTTCTAGAACGAGAACAAATACTTCTTTCTAATCAACTACGAGGCATTCACGTCTGCAGCCTTCGTCTTGGCATAAACCGACTGACTTCTACCGATGTCAGCCAGGACCAGCTTCTACAGCTGATATCTAAGATATATATAAAAATAGATTGCTGTTCGTTAGTCTCGCTAAAACTCAGGAATGGCCAGACCGATTTGGCTAAATTTAGCCATGAAATATTTGCGTCGGTCCAGAGAAGGTTTAAGAGGTGCGAAAGTTCAATAACATTTGGCAGAACGACGTCTGCAGCTAGTCTAAGATAAATATGTCTAAATGATCACCCATCCCACTACTTGACATGGCGTTGCCGATCTGCTGTAGTCACTGAGCGACGAGTACCTCACAACATGGCAAATAGAAAATCATTATAACATACTGGCGATAAGTCGTATATAAGGCAAAGCGTACAGGAGTGAGGTAGACTCCTCATACCACCACTCGAAGCCACTCACGTTGGAATCTTTAAACTAAAACTGTATGTACCTATTCACATTTTATGTAAGCCATGCTTTTATAAATTCTTTAAACCTATACCTCTGTGGCTTCCTTCTTGAGCTGTGCGAGCGCGTTCTCTGCGCGGTCCGCCTGCAGGGACGCCTTGGCCACTTCAGCTCGCTCCAGCTCTCGCTCTCGCATCAGCCGCTCCAGGTGGTGCTGCTTCTCTCGCAGTAGCTCCTGTATTTACGTTACATAGTCATGTTCCAGGTATAAAGTTTTGTTATGTAACTCCTCATATGAGGAGATAAAGATCTTAAACTATAAAGTAAGCCGCCGTCAGCAGCCGTCAGCAGCGGCCTACTTACACCGGCAACCGATGGACCCTCAACGTGCAGCGTCGGCGCTCTACACCGACGACTCACATACAAATAGCAATAGTAGTGTGCATTGCCTAAATCATGTATATAAACCAATTTCCATTTACAAATAAACTAGATTTCAACCGACCGTGTTGACTTCTCATTTCCCCACCGCTGCGGCCAAGACACCTTAAGCCGTCAGTATCATGATCAGTAGAGTGAGCCTGCTCTACTGGCAGCGGTTCCTACAACACTACCTACTGTCCCAACTCTTCCCGCTTGCACCCCGGGCACCCCGGGAGCAAGCTCCTTCCCTTACTATCTATCTATGTATTTATTGTTAGGTAGGGCTAAGACTCTAGTGACCTAGCGTCTCGGCGCAAAGGGGCTCTAGGCTTTCTAGGGAGTTAGTTCCCTTCCTAATCTTATTTTCCCTTTTCTGTGCGGCCGGGAGGCGGTGCCTTACAACCACTTAGCTTCCTGATCGTACATAATGGTCCTTCGTTCCTCAACCAGCTCCCTATGGAACCATAACATAATGTTCCTTCGAGCATCTACCAGTATCCAGTCATGTCCATGAAGGTCTACCAATCTTCTTCCAGCGACTTGTGGACCCTACACAGTCGATCATTCCTACCAGATTATATTTTAGATTGTATAGATTTTTTAAATCTTGCTCTCATAATCCAACCAATATTATAATATTTTATAATATTATCTTGCTTTAGGATCGGAGTTACGCCCGACAACGAGTAGATAATTTATGAACATTATTTTACCAATTATAGGTACCACTTAATTTTGATTCTTCACCATTATTATGTAAAACAAAATATTAACCATAGTTATTGGCTCTGTAACCGGTTTTGAACCTTGCATCCATTAATAAACAATACAATTTACCTTAACCTTTTCGGATGCATGCAAGCAGTTCACGCGTTACGCCCGAATAACATACGTTGCATTTTCTATTTTTAAACACCAAGTAATATGAACTTAGTTTATTATGAATGAATATTATTTTTTGTATCTTACCAGTAGGTAGGCGGGGAAATTAAATTGTAGATAATATTTAACTTATTTGATTCAAGATGTTAATGATCGGACAGACCTATCATCTCGTACTCAACCATTTACCATTCCCTTATACTCCATCACCATTTGGAGTAACACCAAACCAAAGGTCCCGTTCTCTTATATCCTTTCTTTATTACCAAGACGTAACCATCACCATTCACCATTTCCCTTAAACTCCATCACCATTTGGAGTTACCATTCCGGTCGGGCAAACCAAGAGTCCCGTCTCTTTATATCCCTTCCTTATAACAATCATGCCTTTACCATGTCCCACTATTTACCATTTACCAATTCTCTCATACTTCATCACCATTTGGAGTAACCATTCCTGGTCGGGCAAACCAAGAATCCCGTCCACCAACAGACCATTACCATTTCCCTTATATTCCATCACCATTTCGAGTAACCATTCTGGGTCGGGCAAATCAACAGTCCCGTCCACCACCATACCCTAGTACTCCATCACCATTTGGAGTAAAACCAAACATTCCGGGTCGGGCAAACCATGCGTCCCGTCCTCTACCATACAATTCCCCTAATGAAGTAACCATTCCGGGTCGGGCAAACCAAGAGTCCCTTCCACCATAACCAACCATACCATTACCACCGTACCATTTCCCTAAAACTCCATTACCATGAGGAGTAAAACCAAACATCCTGAGTCGGGCAAACCAAAGGTCCCGGTTCATTTACCAAACTATATCTACAGACAAGACCTAACTACCATAATAAAATATAGTTATTCAAGTAGAAGGCTCTCTACTATGAACAACCAACATTGTATATTGGCAAATGAGAATTAAGAATAATCTCAGCCAATAATTTTACCACATTTGATATTAAACCAACCATTTAGATATTTTTCATTATTTTTTCTTGTGAGAAAGACAACTAGAAAATGAATTTTAGTTCCCAGAAGATCCCACAGTTAACTTAGTTTACCATTTCTTAGTTTACCAAACATACTTATTTTTTCACCTTTCTTGTGGGGAAGGCAGCTGTCAAGTAATCTTCAATGACCAAGTTTTACTTGCCATTCTCTTTATAAGCAGGCTGAACTTACAACTTTTCCACCAGGAATAACCACAACCAACACCAAGAGACTGTCAGTAGCGGATCGGTCACTGGCCTCCCACAAGCGGGTCTCACCAGTGTACTGAGAAGTCGCACATGCTGGTCAGTCACCAGCCTTCCTATCGAAGAGCAACCAAAGATGGCACCAATCACAATCCATGAGCTACCGATCAACGAGCCATCACCATGAGCTGCCGAGCTTCGAGCTATCCCCATCAGCGGACGACCAACGCACTACAAGATGACCATGACCAACGAAGATCACACAAACAGACCGGTCACTGGCCTCCCACAAGCGGGTCTCACCAGTGTACTGAGGAGCTGTGTTAACAAACTTTACAAGAATTGTAACAACCAGCAGTAACCAGAAACCAGATTACTCTAAGCAACGACTACCAGCATCCATCGGGCCAGCAAGGTTATCACATCGCTGCTGCATACATCACTTGGAACCAGAGCAGAGGAATAGTAACCACATCCAGGGAACCCCTATGGGCCTGTCTATGGGTCCCCCTCGCCGCCTTCTTCCTTTTCTGAGTGGCCAATATGTACGAGCTACGTCGCACATTCAGCAGCCGTCAGCAGCGGCCTACTTACACCGGCAACCGATGGACCCTCAACGTGCAGCGTCGGCGCTCTACACCGACGACTCACATACAAATAGCAATAGTAGTGTGCATTGCCTAAATCATGTATATAAACCAATTTCCATTTACAAATAAACTAGATTTCAACCGACCGTGTTGACTTCTCATTTCCCCACCGCTGCGGCCAAGACACCTTAAGCCGTCAGTATCATGATCAGTAGAGTGAGCCTGCTCTACTGGCAGCGGTTCCTACAACACTACCTACTGTCCCAACTCTTCCCGCTTGCACCCCGGGCACCCCGGGAGCAAGCTCCTTCCCTTACTATCTATCTATGTATTTATTGTTAGGTAGGGCTAAGACTCTAGTGACCTAGCGTCTCGGCGCAAAGGGGCTCTAGGCTTTCTAGGGAGTTAGTTCCCTTCCTAATCTTATTTTCCCTTTTCTGTGCGGCCGGGAGGCGGTGCCTTACAACCACTTAGCTTCCTGATCGTACACACGTTACGTACATACTCCGCACCCCCCACGATTCATTGGCATTGTTGTTCACTTATTAACTAATAAGCTTTTCCTCATTTTTTGTAAAGTAACAGAAGTTTTACTAGTTTCTTCAACTAGTGTTTAAGTGCCTTCCTTTTTTAAGAATGAGGCAATTTTTATTTAAAGTAAGTAACATAAATTTAGCATAACTAAAAAAGGGATGAACATAAATTTCCTTATTCTATTTGATCTAATCATGTTCCGAAAATATTACCAGGCGGTCGTTACAGTCATAAATTAAACACTATATTAATTAATGTTAATGTTGCTGCATTTGCATAAACAACTATTTACATAACATAATAAATAACCATTCACGTTAAAATTAAATAACTAATTAGTTTACTTCAGGAAGTTTTCTTCAAACACGAATCTTGAATGTTGATGCTTCTTTTTCAAGGGATGAATCTTCTTCGCCAACCAATTGGATGTAGACCGGGCACATGGTACATCATAAGTGACATAGGTTGCATTGTGGTCGTCTGGGGGACAGATGCAAGTTTTATCATATGGAACGTAAACCTCAATAATCCACAGTTGAATTCAATCCGATGCCGAGCTCACTTCGGTTCATTTCGTTCTATGTTAACCCCAAATTAAGAAATGTAGTAACCAAACCAAAGTGCAGTGAACGTACATTCAACCTTAGTAAAAACGACTGCAATTGGCGTTTTTTCGCCTGGTGGAAATAATTATACCTGATTGGTTGTTTGAAACACATTTCGCCTCTTCTCCGCTTTTGAAGAACCACACAAGCTCTTCGTTCCGATGATCGCTAACGCTACCGACAAGTGTCGGGTCGCTTTTCTAGCTAAACATTATGTAAGATTGCCATTCCAAGTGAATTCCTAAGCCGAGGTTTGTGCCCTCTGGGTCGCCCTAAGGCACGTTACTTGAAATATTAGGATTCGGAGCAGGCTCCGAGTTGGAATGCTTAGTTGTGCGTGTCAAAATATTATTAAATGTTCCTAATGGTATGTTCTCCTTCATCATGCTGAAGGGCAAGGGCACACAAAGTAGATTACAACTGCCGTTACACCATCGTGCGGGCTGAACCAACTTTTCACGGGCAACGCTTATCGATTGGTCTAGCCGCCATGCGTCTGTTCGTGAAACTCCATTTCAAGGTTGTCTACTATCTATCCCATTCATGCATCTAGTTTAGATCGTTTATTGTTCTTTGGAACAGATATAAATTTACATATCACAAAAACCAACTCTACCTACATCAAGGTGCCCCATCCAGATTTTAAGCAGTTGACCTGATAGCAAGATACCTCATAGCCACTTGTGTAAGAATGTAATGCGACATCGGTCACTTTAAATGGATCAATGTTTTGCAACGCAATAACATTGACTAACTTTATACAAAGTGCTTTTGAATGGTGCCCAGTGTTACCGGAAATATAGCTCAAGTAAAATCCTGACAGAAGTCGCGCGTTAGAGCGCATTCCACAGTTGTAGCGGAAAAGCTATTTTCTTTACTAAGATCCAAAATAGGCAATAGTAATAGTACATTGTTATCCTAGGGGTGAAAGTAACTTATTTAGTCCCGAGACGGGGTTTGGCGCCCGGAACGAAGTGAGGGCGCCAATAGTTCGAGGGACTAATTAAGTCTTTAACCCGAGGTAAACACTGTGCTTTTCATTACGAATACGAGGAAAGTAAAAATAAAAACATGAATTAGCTAAAGAAAAAATGAGAAAAATAAATGAAGATCGAACCGCTTCCCCGCCTATTTTGTTTGTTTTTTTTTCTGTGGCCGGCCCGCTATTCAGCCATTATTTTTCATTGAAAAAACGCTAAATATTTTGCTCAAAGCTAAGTTTTTTTTATAGAAATTGTTGAATCTGAATTATAATAAAGGTATTTAAAAATATATATTCTCTAATCAATACATAATTAACTTTAACCCATATCATGCGACCACGCGTTATAACGCCGCCAAAAATCGTTTTTCAAATCACGCCAATAAAAATAATAGTTACGTTAAAGTTGCAAAGATTTGTGCTGTCATTCAGTTGTTTGCTATGTTAGGCGTGATTCAGTGAAAACATTACGAATTTGCTGTCAATTTTATTATTTTTCTGATTTTGAAGTGAACAGTGTTAAAATTTTGGTGAATGACTTTCGAAAGATAAGCTTTTATGATACAATTATATTTTTTAAATTTTAATTCTGCTCATTATTTGTTAATAGGGGCATGAAACTTCAAAAATATTTACTTTTATCCTACTGCACAGTTAATTTACTTTATGTATTTGGTGATTGAATACCATAGGTGTTATAACGCCTGGTAGCATAATCGGCGTCTTACTCGTGCTTACACGTCTATTTTTTATTTCTCGACTAAAACATGGCAAAACACTGAGACTGCATGAAATATTAGAATAACGTAAACGATTTGATGATGTCGATGACACACCTTACTCTGGGGCCATTTACCACCTGAAAATGCTCAGCTGAGGTGACTAACGAAGACTCAGTCAAAAGTCTTCCGATTCTAATTTTGATTTGTTTTATAATGCTATGTCTCGCTATAGTTCAACTTTATAATGGATCACATTCACTGTTGTGATAACACGTTGATACAAGAAAGTGATGACCATCTTAGTTTTCGAAGAGCTGTGGCAAGGAGCTTACTAGAAACTCGTAAGAGAACCGAACCCGTGGACCATACCCTACTCCCAGAATCTACAGAGAATCTGCCCGTTGTGATAGGATCGGCCATTTTGTCGAATATAAAGATCATCATGATCATCATCGTCAGCGACAAGACGTCTACTGCTGAACATGGCCTACGTTCAGCGGTGGACGTCCTGTGGCCCACAAGATTGTCCCTAAAAGATTTCCAGAGCGGTCAGTTGTAATCGGCCTGCATCCACCGAAACTCTGCGATCTTTATGAGGTCATCCGTCCACCTTGCAGTGGCGTCAGACGTTGCGTTTGGCCTCCATTGATCTTCACTCGAGGACTTTCCGGCCCTGACGGCCATCAATCCTTCGTGCCATGTGCCCTACCCACTGCTACGTCAACCTGCTAATACGCTGGGCTACGTCGGTGACCTCAGTTTTCCTACGGGTTTCCTCATTTCTGATTCGACCTTGTAGCGAAACACCGAGCATAGCACTCTCCATAGCCCGTTGGGTGAACTTGAGCTTTCTTATGAGGCCTATAGTGAGCGCCCATGTCTCAGAATTCCGGGGATTCTTCGCACCCCCTGCCCCGCCGTGGCCATGGCCGCTACCAGAGCCAGGAATAGCGGGGCTGCCGGAGACTGGGGGGCTGGGCTTTTGGTTGTATTTCATTTTGGGGGGATTTGCCATGCTTGGAAGGCGGGTTGGTGAGCGCAGCGAAACGCTTCCTTCGCACCGCGATGCTGCTGCCCGTTCACGGCCTGGCATTTGGAGGCGTTACATCGTGATGGTTTTCCGCCATCGGTTGGTCGCCAAAGCCTTGTCTGTTAACCAACAGGACGCACCGCGTGAAGGTGAGGTTAGCTTGGCGCTTTTAGGTCATAATCCAGGTCCTTTACACCCCATGAATGAATAAAATGATTTCATTTTTATCTTTTTACATTACGAATATACTGGTGCTACCCTATATTTGACTGGTGGCGCCTTATGATGTTAAAGCCGCCAAATGCATTTTATTTTGTAGTAAAAGATAAATAAACGAACCATAGAATATGTTTTTAGGTAATCCCTGGTAGTAGGGCATTATCCGACCAGGCGTTATAACGCCACCCATTTTCCGGATTTCCCTCGCCTCTGGCATTTTTTTCAATATTTTTCCTGGTCTTTGTGGGGAGTAAGTAGCAACATATAAAAAAATCATCAAGATCTGAGATGCAAACAAGTTTCAGGAGAATCTGGGGTTATTTCAATTTTACATCGTGGCTGTATAGAAAGTTGGAACATGGTTCAATAGATATGTGAAAAATAACTAGTTTTGTTTTTAATAATTTGACAGCTGTCAGTTGAAAGTGATTCTCCCTAGGGATGAAAAGTATTACTTTCAGCCCGCTTCTCAGGTCAGTAATGACCTACTTTCAGAGTATGAGAAATGAAAAATATTTTTCTTGTTTTTAATTACTCTGTTTTGTTTGTGTGCTATAAAGTATTTCTTATCGTATCTAATAGGCGTAGGAACTGCGAATAAAGCCTATTTCGCGAGGTTCCTGCGCAGCTGCGGAGAGACGAAATCCATACTACCAATTTGGACTTTACTTCTGTGAGGCGTTTAACTGGGTCATAAAACGCACAAATTACCTACCTTGACTTACAAATGAACTATGCTATGCTTTCGGTGTCCTGAATTATTTATCTTTAACCTAGATGATAGGCTTTCCTTCTGCGATGTTTAATCATTTACCTTACATTAATAAGGTATTGCCGGCCGGCAAATCGTTATTGTTTCTGCCGACTGCTAGCAGTATTGTAAGGTTGTTGAAGGAATTAGATTAGATAACTGTGATTTATCTAACTCCTTGGTAATATAGCGGTAATTATTAGGACACCGATTGTTTAATAAAGCAATGCCATAAGCATTACTGGCATTCGATATTATTCTGAGCCAAGGCATAGATCAATAAAGCTACCAAGGAATAAGAAACGAATTACAAGACGCCATAGTTACTGCTAAACTTAATTTGATGCACCTGAACATTATTTGATGTATAAAAAACAGAGCTGCGTCAGTGTGTAAATATTCGCCTGAAAACAATGATCTACCCTCTTTTGGAATAATCTAATGAAAGGTATTTCAATATCTTCTTAGGGGTGAAATTTCGTTGAGTTTTCTTCGATCAGTGGCTGAGTAACGCTCATCATAACAAAAGGAACAAACATTATAGGCAGATATATGAACACATCTTCGCCGTTGCGTCGCGTGTTCGCGTAATAAATGACGTTGCCGTCGCTAACTTTGAATAACAAGTGTTTGTTGTCAAAATATTAACCGTTTACTAATGAATCTAAATATCGTTGATGGTTTTTTTTGTTCTTATAATTATATTTCAAAATTGAATATTTTTAATTATGAGTTACTAACTCATCATTATTCAACGACTCAGGAAAATTTCTTGCCGGATCTTTTCAGAAACAACTTTCAAGACACCGGTGGTACGGTCACATTAAGTTTGTAAGGTAATGCATTTGCATTATGAGTCTTTACTAAGTGTATATTTTTCGTGGTCTATTCGATTTTGACGATTTAAAAGTACTGTGAAATAAAGGTATTTCTGATTCAATACCATTTGATTTGGTCGAGAGATTGATAGATAATCACTATACTTGACTTACACAGCCGTTTTTAATGTAGTACAAACTTTAAGAAAGGAATCGGCTATCTAGGTCTTGGCTATTCTAAATTCAAATTGCCTAACCACCTTTGACATTTTGTTCTAAAAATACTGTGATCGATATCACACTAGATCTAGTTTCATACTTCCAGTTCAGATTGTGCCTACGTATGTGTAAGTTCTTATCGTGGAAGCGTAATTTATACAAGTTTCAGAGTTTGAAACGTTACTACCAACTGTAACAAGTCGGTAGTCTATGCCTATACCGAGCGAGAGTAATATGCGTAGAGAAGCTACAGTACTAATTAGTATAACATGCCTTGCTTGGCTAGAGCTGTGGTGCACTGCACAGAGGCATCCACATCAACCATTACATACGGGCACCTACTTATACTGCTGGCATAAGAAGATTTTGGAATGGTTTTGTAAAGGTTGTTGTGAACGCCTCTGTACTTAGACGGAAAACGGAAGTAGTACTGCAACCCATGCAATCCCCTAAATATACCTAGGTTCTAGGTACCAAAGGTCACTGTTAAAAACCCAATCGTTGTAGAGTAAGAGTATTGTCGTGTTGCAATTGATATGGCAGTGGTAGGTTTTGTTATATCCCCAACAAAAAAAAAACCCTTATATTTTCGGCCGTAAGTACAGATTCATTAAATGACGAAATGTCCTCTCATGATATTATTGATTATTAATGTTCTTCCTGAAGTATGAGGGCCCGTCCGCGGGAAGGAGGGGAGACAGGATGTGTCCGCCGGAGCCCGGACGCAGAATTAGCGGACATACCTATTCCTACCTAAATTGGGTCTTGTTTTGTCTGACTTATGACCCTGGAATCTCGTTAACATTCTTCGAATGGAACGACTAATTTGGAGGCGGTGGTCGCTAATGTAAACATGAATGTCGTTTGTTAGAACCACCGTACTGTTGTTGGTGGAATTTTCGTCTTCCTACAGACAGTTAACACTTTATTTTTGAAGCCTAAGCATTAATTTCATGTTGGCGAAACGGGTAGAGGTTCGATGCCCGATTAAGGTAAAATATGATCATCAGTCTTTAACACCTCTATTATATTTTACTTTTTCAAGTGAGTGTGATAGGCCAAATCCAATATGAGGTAGGTATATTGGAAAAATACTTAAAGGAGTCTCGAAGCCAATTTGGACAAAAACTGAAGCTGCATAAATAGATTTGAAAAAAAAACATCTTGATATCAAAACCACTAACTACTCCAAAGTAATCGAACAGTCCAGCTGAATAGTTTTTCCTATTGTATTATCCTACTTGTACGAACCAATCAGAACAGCTGCCAAAGAAAACTGGGTTGTTCGCTAATTCAAGATCCAATTTTCCCAGTGTTCGGTGAAAGTGTGAACCACGCTACTGCAGTAGTAGGACTTAATATCAGACAGATAAAATAGAGTAGAGCGTTTAAGCGCGTATTTGATTAATTTACAACCTCCCATCCATTATGTGGTCTGCTGTATACAAAGTTTTCCTTTTCCCAGTAGCGTCTAGCCTACTAGCCTTAGCCTAAATCCAAGATCGTGGATTCCTTAGAGAAATCACTGACTTTTTAGTATCTATCTGCGGAGCAATGTAGCAACGGCCGTATGTAGGATCCTTTTCGAAGCCTTCTCGTGAATAATGTTGATTTATGTCTAGACGAATCCTTACTTGCTTGAATTCGATATTTATATCCTTTAATTAACCTTTTCCTAAAATCAAAGCTGGCGAAAATGTCATCATTCAAAAATACCTATGTAGAGGTCTTCCATACCTGCATTTGATTTAGAAAGGAGACCTCATCACCTCCTCCACAAAGTAGGTACATAAATCTACTATAATTATATTAACAGTATACAAATAAATCCAAAACCATCACCACCCATAACCTCACACCGATATCAGTCAGAGGTTTCCAACTTGGACATCCTTGCCTCAGAAAGGCTTGAAATCTTAACTGAGTTATGTGTCTCAGTAAATTATTACAGTCAGCCTCAAATTGATGTCTGCCTAAAGAGTTATCTAAAGAAAGCAACCTTAACATTAGGGAATTAGAATACTTTTTGTTTTAGAATTTAGTGACCTTTCAAACGACGTAGGACTCTCGTAATTGTAGTTGAACTTGCTTAATCAAACTTCGATCAAACCGTCAAATACCTCTTTGACGACTAACACTTACTTTAGCACCCACTATTTTGACGCTGACTGTACCCAACAGAAAAGCTTTTACCAAAACCCCTGAGCTATAAGTACTTGACGAGAATACGAAGTTGTTTATTATGACCAGATCTAATAATCTTCCAATTTAATTAGTTTCTCGTGTGTGTATTCTGTGTAGGCTTAATCGCATTCCTCATCCATATTCGCATGTTTATACAAAATGTCATCACCACTTAGGTTCTACCAAACAAAAGCATTTTCGATACAAGCTTGCTCTACCATAACCAACACCCACCATTTTAAAAGAGACATTGTAAGCTAGGGTTGCCACGTGCCCCCTCATAGGTTCTCGCCTCGGCGTGGCGAGGGGGCCTAGTACCGGTGGTAGGGGCACCACCGGGAAGCGAAGAGAACCCAAGCGTGGCAGCGTGGTGGACTGGACACCCACCCGCTGCGGCCCGTAAGGGCGGCGTGGGGCTGCGGGGCCAGTGGGGCCTGCAGGCGCCTTGAGGCGCGTGGTTGGGGCCGCGGCGCACAACCGGTTGGTGGGGGCCAGTGATCCGAGGCTGATCCCCCCTGTGCGTCGCGGCCCGGCGAGGCCGTACCGTCGGTTACGGCAGCGGAGCCGCCCTTTGGGTGGCTCGTGGTTGCGGGCCCAGTAGGGTCGCTGCGGCCCGTAAGGGCGACGCGGGGATGCGGGGCCAGTGGGGCCTGCAGGCGCCTTGAGGCGCGTGGTTGGGGCCGCGGCGCACAACCGGTTGGTGGGGGCCAGCAACCCGAGGCTGATCCCCCCTGTGCGTCGCGGCCCAGCGGGGCCGTACCGAAGGTTACGGCAGCGGAGCCACCCTTTGGGTGGCTCGTGGTTGCGGGCCCAGTAGGGCCTGCGTACGGTGGCCAGCTAGCGCGTGGTACGGGGGTGCCGCCGCCAGCATTGCACGGGTTTCACCGCTGCCTGGTAGGGACGGCTTGACATCCTCGGCTGTCCCTTCTGGCCTCCCCTCGCGAAGGGGGGGTCGCTTCCGGCCCGCCGTGCAGGCGGGCTCCGTCCGGGGGAACGCGTAACAGGCAGGCGCTATTCACCGTGTTCCCCCACTAACGGACGATTAGAGGGAGTAGTAGGGGTTTTAGTCGGTAGGGCCACTGGTATACCACCTTTCCAGTGGTGAGTCCGACATAACCCGTCCGTCCCCCGGTGGACGGGTATGCGTAAGGCATTTCCCCTACTTTAAAAAAAAAAAAAAAAAAGGGTTGCCACGTGGCCATCCGCACTTTATTATGAAGTATTTTTGCGTTATTTCGGGTGCAAGTTCAGGACACGGCAGGTGAACTGTCAAATTTGACAGTTCCTATCACCTCACGCCAAAGCATTGCTATTGTATTTTAACCTTAACGCGTAACCTAAGAGGACAACAAACTACCTATGTATATTAATTTATTCAACCTATTTTAACTTAAATTCAAGGGTTCATTGAATTCTAACTAAACCTAGATTATGCTGAGGTTTACTTTAGAAAGTGTACTTTACGTGCTAATGAAAGGCGATAACCCTAACTATAGGTATGGATACTCTGAAAGCGTATTAATGTATCGAAGATTTATGGATTGTTATTTAATTACTGAATGTGTATTATACGAAAAATTCAAGGGTGTATTCACTTGCTTTTTGATTAAATATTAATTGGCTTACAAAAACAACAGTGTCTACAGGTTTATCGTCCAAAAATCACCCTGTACAAACTTGACCTAAACATTAACTTGGATGTTGGGAAATTTTCTGGCAACAATAGCTACCTTCTCATTAAACTCTGTAGGAATGTCCCAGTGGCACGGGGTCGGCTTCATTATTCACACGTTATTCAAACAATTATTCTCGGTCGTGAGTTGACGTGAACCGACATTAAGTATTAAAGCGGGTCAAGCGAAAACTTTGCTATGTTCGAAACTTCGTCGTCTCGGCAGGCCTAGAACTACGTAAATTATTTGAAATTCATTCTAATTAGGCATTATTATTCGCAGCTAGTTATAGCCATATAATCCTTCATACTAAACCAACCAAAAATCGGCGTTTTGTCTTACTTATGGTTAAACTGACGGCCTTTCTTTATGAGGTCAGTGTTGCCAACCCTACCTTTTTCATTAGTAGGATCTACTGTTCTCAACATGACATTACTGTTTTCGGTTTCAGCAAAAACTTAAACTGTTTTTGAGAGTGCATCACACTCTATGCATTTTATTACATTTTATGCAATGCAAACTGAAAACTATTGGGCCGTCACGTGTGCCCCAGTTTACGGCACTATCTAATTTTATCAGTGAACGCTCAGCAAAAATGATGGAAGGGTGTAACTAACACCTTATGACTTAAGGACTGATATTTTTACGTTAAAATTATAATTTACGGAGACGTTAGGGTCTCGTGAG
This sequence comes from Udea ferrugalis, assembly GCA_950022985.1. Classification (NCBI taxonomy): domain Eukaryota; kingdom Metazoa; phylum Arthropoda; class Insecta; order Lepidoptera; family Crambidae; genus Udea; species Udea ferrugalis. The sequence goes on from OX465520.1 coordinate 5,727,184, forward strand.
CAACACCCCAAGGTGGACCTACAGAGCATGCAAATAGCGGTCTTAAAGCGTACTTACAGCGGCGTTAGTGCAATAAAACAACAACACATTTATTAATACTTTATTATATCACCATTCAAAGGATTTAGCAGTCTAGAGAACCTACACGGAGGTCTGTATAGCCTAAAATGTAGAAAGTTACAAAACAACTAACATGTAACATAGATCTTTGATCGAATAAAGCATTGTTTATTGATTTATCATTATAACATTCTCAATCATAGTAAGTGTTTATAAATAGTGGCAAAACTACACAATACACTTGTGTAGGCTCTCAATCCAATAGGGGAAAAGACAAGTTATATACCATACATTTAATTTAACTCCTCATTCATTTTATTCCCTCAAATAACAATGCGATCAACATTAGAAACTATTCTAAACCTATGTTACTCTAAAAGTAGTACATTAAGTTGTAGGTTAAAATGTAACTTACTGTTAAGTGAAAAACTATATAAAAGCAAGGGAATGATTGCATTTGAGTGGGATCTTAAAATAATGAATATCATTAAAACTTACAGGCACTGGTTGATAAAAAAATAATTAAGAAAGGAAAATTAATTACAAAAGTAAGTGGGTAATAATAACATTTCATTGCACCAAAACAGGGTTATAAGTAAACAATAATAAAATATTATTTTTGTAAATAAATATTAAATAAGATAATATAAACAAACGATATCACAGTTCGGCATCTGATAAAACTAAGTATGTATTAGGTGTAGGTATAAATTATTCCATGCGACTTTTGAGCATAGTCTGGTAATATTGTCGGAACATGATTATAAAAATATTGTATTTTGTACTCATAGTGCGCCATCATAATTGACAAGTAATCTGTCTCCTAAGGAAACCAGTATTTACAAATAATTAAAAAAAGGAAACATTATCACTTTTTCAAATATTTATAACTCTGTAACAAAAACCTGTTGATGAAAATTACATTAAATTCTAAAACAAAATTCTGTTAGAGTTTTAGTCTGTTACAAATGTCAAAAAACAATAAAAGGTCACTTTACATTCGTTGCTTGTTTCAATTAGTATCAAAATGTAACAAAATACATTGCTGCCCTAGAGGGCCAGACTGAGAAATATGCAAGCCTGTCAACGCCAACGATAGTCGGCTGGCAACTAGCGTCAACATGTGCTGAACTTCAAAAATATTTAAATAATCGCTATGCAAACTTACACTCGAATTCAAAAAGTCAATGTCAAGAACCCCCTCAAACACACGCTGTTTCTCAGAGTGTCAATAAAAGGCATCTTAACTTCGAGTAACGTTTCTAAATTCGCGGGTTAGAAGCACAATTCCTTCAACAGAGTCCTTGACCAAAATCGGACCTCGGAATTCGGTAGTTTTGCCAAGAACAAGACTTGTCAGGAGTCATTTGGGGCCCGATTGCACCAAAATACAGTAAGAGTGTCATGTCATCTAAGGAATGTCTTGCATACTTAGTACAAATGTTAGACAATCGCGAGACAATTCAAGCCTTACTTATTTAGTTGCAAATTAGTATTACGTTTGTTTAATTCATGAAAACGCAATCAACATTCTAGCATTACCCTAGCAAATGAACAGTTGTTCAATAAGGCTTAGGGTAAGTTGCACCATAGTAGAAGTTAAAGTTAAAGTTTTTGTCAAATTTGACAATTTGACGTCATTTTTGGCATACTTACCGGTACTTTAACTGAAATTTTGATGTTTGTTATTGTTAAAGTCAGATGGTGCAACCCAACCTTAGTGACATCGAAAGTACAGAACTGTTGCTAGGAAATGGGCTTCTGGTTGACACAGCGAATGTCCAAATGTGACACTAGTGAATTTTTGACGTCCAGCACACTATGGCGCGTGCCAGCCGGCCTACCGCGCGGCGATGGTGGCGTACCGTACCTGCAGCGCGTTCTTAGCGGAGACTGGGGTGGAGGACGCGCGGGGACCGCCGATGCGCTGCGTGCCGTGCCGTTAGTGACAGTGCCAATGCGCAAACGCAACAAACATGGGGGAAAACAACACGCGTTAACGCACTCACTCGCTATTGGGGCTAGGCGAGCAGTTAGCAGCGGTAGACGATCACAATAGAACAGAACTTGGGATTGACTGATGCAACAAAGATGACGGAACATCACGTCATCTTTGTTGCTTGGGAACGCTGTCTTTGAAGATTAGTCAGCTAATCACATGTTTTATTCCATTATGGTTGTCTGTAGTGCTAAAGCTAACTTTACTCGTCTAAAGACCCAGGTGTACAAGGAACAGTTGAAAGAAGGCTCGTCAGCGGTATTTATAGAAGTTCCAAACTTGAATTAACTAAGGTAGTTTAAAAAAATACTAAGCCATTAATTTTTACTTTACTGCTTAGAGCCCACGGTCAACAGTCCTTTTGTAAATCCTCCTCTACCAAGGAATGCATCTACAGGTACACCAAATAGCGATATTTTTGTACATCTCCAAATGTTTTTGGTGACATACAAAAACAATTGATTTAAGTAGGTAAGGTATTGTGAATAATAAAATATTAAACACACTTAAAAATTGAATAAATAAATACCCACTTATACCAAGTATCGTATTAGCAAATAAAATAAAATACTAAAAGCATTTCTAACTCTACTATGGTATTTGGTAACTCAAATGTTGAACGTGCTAGAATAAATGTACTATTCAGAAAAACTACAATACTTAAAAGTTGATATAGGTCAATAGGTGTATAACAGCGAATTATACGCTCACGATAATATTCATCTTAAAGTAGAAAGTCAAATATAAAGACTTTCGACCTCGACTGATATAATGAAATATCAGGTTAGGTTCCGTCAGGGCACGAGTAATTTTATTTAGAGAATTTTCAACACCATGCTATGTCAAACATAAACATAAAAAAACACTGTACATAATATTAGTGAAAACTGGCAAAGGATTGTTTTTAGTAAACACACATTATGTAATGTACATAATAAATATTTTTACAGTCTAACTATAATCCTAATAAGAAAAAATCCTAAAAATAATATCACAGTTTAAAATAATATTGGTTAGAAATCTTAAGATATGACTACTGCAGTCTTTTAAAAAGTAGGACCAAATGAGATAGAAGGCTTTACTACAAGCATTCTAAATGAGAATGACTTAGTAAATGATGAATTTGTTCATGATCTATCAAGGACACTTCTAAAATGCAAATAAATATAGTTAAAATAAAACACAAGGGCCAAACCAAGGGGTGCCAGCTACTGACCAAAAAAATAACCGAATGTCATGCAAACGAAAAGCTCTACATGAAAACCAATCTTTTGTGTGCCGCTTTTTCTGAACTGCCCATGTCCTAAATTTTCATGGAACAAGAACAATAAGAATACAGTATTTTCAGAATTTACTAAGTTTTCGAAATAAATTAGCTGAAAAAAGTGTTCATCCAAAGAATACACCAACGGATATGATATAATCTTTTGCATAAAAATTAGCAACGGATTCAAATGTAGACCACGTATGGGTAGGTGAACTGAAAGGGCGACACACAAGAGAAATGATAGCTCTTCCCGAAGCCTGAGAAGTGAGTGCGCTGCGGCGGCATCTCCACGTATACGTCGGTAGCTGCGGCGACCCCGTGGCTGGCCCTCGTCACGGCGGCCGGCCGCCCCGCCCACCGCACCACCTCGCCCCCGCCGCCTCGACTGCCACCCCCTCGACGGGACACAGCACTGCTGCCCGCGCTCCCACTGGACTCGCTGCGCCGAGATCGCTCGCTAGGTCTGCTCTCAAAGCTGAGCGTACTTTCCGAACATCGCCAGGACTTTGGTAGCGTCTCGCTCGCCCATCGGCGAGGATTCAACTCTTTGCTTTTAGCACTCGATCGGAATACGATATCGTAATAGACGCGTGGTTGCGGCAGAGCGATGATGGCGCAGCGGTCGTACTCGACGTGCTTCACGAGAAGAGTCTTATCGAGTAGACTGGGGGCGCTCCGATGAGGTCGGGCGCGGGCTCTAGGCGGCGTGGGCGAGCGCGGTGAGCGGGGCTCAGCCGAACGCGCGCGGGGCTAGCCTACCTGAGCACCGAGCGATGTCACCCCGAGTCTCACCCCCGTCGCGCGAGACGACGCTATCGACGTGCCAAGAGACGTGAGCGACTCGCGCGAGTTGGAGCGCCGCAGCGGCGTCGCGCGTCCATTGCTGTGAATGGCGCACGCGCCCGGCTTACGGTTCGACGGAGATCTTGACACTTTCGCGATCGGTGCGAACAGCCCGAAGCGAGGCGCGCACTCGAAGTACCTGCAAATGACACCGATTCATCTCTGCTGCTTCATAAAATATATCATCGGCGTAGTTCCAAATTATACCTCTTCCCGTCCACGGAGCCATCGTTCTTTCCCAAAGGATCGTCAAGTTCAACACCAGCCCAAACACCGGGGGCGAAATCGGTGTTTCCGACGAATTTGAGGGTACCAGCTTTGCTGCCTCGGCTGCTCGAGACTATAACGCGATCTCCCATGCGAAGTTCTCCATTGGTCGTTGTCGATATCGAAGCATCTACGGCAAGAGTATGAGTGAGATAAAAGAATTAAGGGACACAATTCCGAGTTGGCTATCTGGAACTGGTACTCACTCATCTTACTGCTGACCATGCTGCGTATGCTGCCATTGGGCGAGAGCGTGCGCCTTGGCCGCCCAATGCCGGAGGGCGGGCGGTCGAACACGCTGCCCGCGTCAGACACCGGAGAGGAATCATGAGGTGCGTGCGTAATAAGAGGCACTCGTGTGAGTCGTGTCAGCCGCGAGAATACACCCCTCTTTTCCGAACACTGGAAGTAGCGTACTCCTGCTACTGAACCATCGTTCTTTCCTGTTTAAAAAAGCAAACAAATTATTCATCCGTCATTAATTACCACATACATAACAGAAGCGTTTCACTTGTTGCGTTGATGCATACCGATCGGATCATCGAGCACAATCCCCGCCCAGTCTCCGGGAGCGAACTGTGTTTCACCAATGTAGGCGATTTGGCCAGGCTTCGTGCCACCGACCCAGACTCGCTCCCCGATGATGAAGCTGTCTGTGTCCTCCGTCAAGACCACACTGTGATCTGTAAGATGCATTAAATAAATTATCAAGCAATGCAATAGGAAAGTGCGCAAAAGTCTTGCTGAAATATATAGTCTTGTGAATATGCATGTATCCTCCACATTCCATATTGGGTCCACACTTATGATGTGCACACGTCTCGAATACCGTTGTGTGCAAGTGCAACGGCCGTCGCAAACCATTAGCAATCCCGTTTGCATATCATGCATTACATCGGAATTGCTGACTTTCGCTTCATTCATATTACCGATATCGAGTAACAAACTGCATTTGACTATGAAGGATTGCTGTAATTTGTAAACGAGTGAGATTTCTATAAAAAGCATGCTTTCAACAATTGACAAACGGTGCGTGACAAACACCACAAGCAGATGTTGCTGATTGGCAGAAACATTCAAGATAGTGAGGTTGTGAAGTTGGGGTGTATGACTTGCTATCTAATCTGAATCGAAGTGAAACGATCTCAAACGAATCCACGATAATCGAGTATGACCTACAAATAAACATGATATTTGATATCGGTTCAATGGGTGAATGCATCTCTCTTCGCTTTCAACTAATTGCGGTGAAAATGTTTAGAAACCTTTCATTTGTGTAACATTTAGAAAGGTTTATGCATAAATGATTTTGTTTAGATATGCATAACCTAGGTCTGCAGAATAAGTAACGCTAGCAATATTTTTATTAGAGCAGGATGGATAGTTAGACGATACGTCACGGCAGAGACAGCACGTTAATGACTGTGCTTAGCAAGGCAACAGTAGTTTTAAAATCAATCAGTAACCTCAGTTGAAACGAACTTGTAAGTAATTAGATCATCAAGTACTTTCCACTACAGCCTTAAGTAACTCATCACAAATTGTGCAATAATGACTCATTATTTCAACTCATTTTCCTATCACATTGAATTACTCAGCGTTGAGGCTAGAGTGCGATTTTATCTCGGCTTAGAGACCATGTCCCATCGTTGTGCAATAAACTTTCAAGAATTTCATAAGATGATAACTGATTATCGTGAAATCGCGTTGAGATGATAAAATGCGGCGTGAGGAACAATATTCTGCTACGGATACGTTACTTCAAAATTTAACAAGCATAGGTCTAACAGTTAACGAGATCTGACCTTTAGCAAGCGACATTAACCTTAGACTTGAGCACCACTTCAGTTTGTGTGTAGATTGATAAAGTATCCGTAGCAAACATTGTGATGTGGGGTTTACCTGAGGACCTCCTGAGGCCAGCCTCGCTGAGGCGGCGCGGGTGCTTCTCCCAGAGCGCGTCCATCGACGAGAGGCTGTAGGTGCTGCTGGCTAACACGACACACAACATAAGCGACACACACATTAGCACTACGAGTACGCACACAGAGCCATTGCCATCACAATCACATATTAACTACACCTTCATCAATTTAGAAATCCACAACTCATACATGAACTAATTCAGTCATCGTTATTTTATTACGTTACACGGTTGTTAAAGTTAACTGCCATGCCATAAATTATCCTAATTTACTTGTAAATTATCCATCCACTACCAAATAAAGAACACAAATGGGCGAGGATGTAAATATTAATAAAACAAGGAAATCGTAGCTCTATAAAAGTTTCAAACATGACAGTCGAATCTTGGGTATGCTTGGAAGTTTATTGTTTGTGAGATCAACAACAAGTTGGACATAAAAAGAGCGAAACAAAAGATTAGATTGACGATATTGTCGAAGAGACAATACGGCTAATTGTGAAGTACGTGGACGGGTTGTAGGCCGTAGGCGCGCCCGAGTGCCGCCTAACGCGACGTCGACACGCAAACCTTGCAGCGAAACTTGAAAGGAATGCTTAGGGAAATTACTGTGATAGGACAGATATCGACACAGCTTTAAATTGATTTGCAAGAAAAGGGAAATTAAATGATCGTTTAAATATCGAACCATCCAATGTTGAAAAACTTAAGTCTTTGTTCCCAAATCGGGATGGATTGGATTGGGATGAGAATATTTAGAATATAGGTATTACAATCGCATATTTTACTAAATAACTTTTTCAAACATTGTTATTCATATTATTTAGTTATGTTTACATAATCATAATATTTAACTTCCGTGTCAGCTCATCAAGATTATTTTTTAATTTTAGTATCGATTCTATAGTATCGTGTTATTTCACTATCGTCTATTCTGTCATGCAAGAATTTTATCATTATAGCAATTATTTCCGCGTTACCTTGTAATTTTCATATTAAAGTATAATTTATTAATCCTATACTAGAATTTATGTAAATAAATAAATTGACGTATACGATGTGTATTTTTTTTCAAATTCAAGTCCACAACCATGTTATAGGATATTATTTACTATTTCCTCCACCTATGAATGTTCTAGAATAGTATAATGATTGTATGCTGGCTTTGGATTAGTAGGAAACAGACTTACTAGAGGCCTTGCGGTACGTGCGCGGTCTGTCCGGCAGACTGCTGCTCACCTCGTCCTCCTCGGCTTCGATAAGGTCTGCTCCGCAAGAAGACGATAGAAAAGCAACGTGAACAATTTATTATATACAGGTACAAACATAATGATCGGTGATAATAATTGGGCACGTGCATGTGTGGAACAGAAGCATGATGACATGCTCACTAATAGTGCTCACATGCAATCAGAAACAGTTTCTCAACGTATATGCTCAATGTCAAGCGAGTCTTACCTGACAAATGTTTTCTAGATGAATCGTCGCTGTACTTCCGAAGCGTCTCCGAGGAGCTGCCGTCTATGACAACAAAAACAAAGACACATAAAGCAAAACAAAACATGCTGACGAAAAACTATCTAGAACATGTAACATTATATCATGATTGAAGTAGAAAAACTGCAAGATGGAATAACGGCAGGATTATGTTTCGTGATATAAGAATTTGTTTACAATTGAGATAAGGTACTTGATAAAATTAGATAATTACGCCTACTAAGTGCAACACCAGGCACAGATAATAGATACTTTGACATGTTTGAGTGGGCTTCCAAATTGCAGTGTGTGCATTTTGACAATATTTATTCGAAGACCTGTTTATTAAATTATGTTTTGTTCTGGTTAAGTCGCTGCTACGAGAATTCTTTATTTGATGATATGAACGATCACAAACTCGTTAAACCACATATTATCTAGTAACGGTTAATAGCGCGTGTAATATGGAATTTGACAAACATTAAACTGGTTCAGTGACTAAGTCTGAACTCCGAGCTTCTCATCAAAATTCATTAGTTCTTGATGTCTGAGATACGTTGTGGCAATCGATGAATGGGAGAGACAACATTATTCTCAATAATGTTGTCAATTATTGAAATTGACTGTTACGTTGTATTTGACATATACTTATAATATTTGTAATTATTATTATTTTGTCATTTTGTGTTGTTTTTTGTCCTTATTTTATTGACATTATTATCTACGAATGGGTACATTGCATGTACCCAATATTTTTGACATGTAATTATTATTACCAATAAAAAACCATTGAACCATTGAACCATATTCTTCAAAATTGGCTTTAAAGTTGTATGTAAATGGGCCATTGAAAATATTCCTCAACTCACGGCACTGGCTGTTTAAGATTTATTGATGGGTTCAGCAGGTCCGTCCAGCCGGGCGTCTGATGTCCGCGTGTGTCCACAACTGGCACGCTGGACACGGATTAATCATCTGACAATAACTACGCAGCGGAATGGCCTTGCGTCTGCGCGTGGGCTCCTTTATTATAACTTAGGTAAGGTACATCTTGGGCCCTTCTGGTTATTCAGTTGCCGGTATTGACGGAAGAAAACTGTCTACTATTCTAGAGATATCTCTTATCAGCAACACTTTTCAGATTGTTCTTCGAGCACATTTGGATTAAGAAAGGATGAACAATATTTCATCTTTGCTAAAATGTAGTATAAAATTGAAAATAACTAGATGGTAACTCATTTATTTTCTTGGCATCATACTAAAAACAATAGATTTTAAACTAGTGGATTAAGTAAAAAACAGTGTACATACAACCAAGCTAACTGTAGGTGTTTCTAGCAAATTTATTGCAAAACCTGTCACAATAACTATAATTAGACATTAATAACTATGCGATCATCCTTGCCATTGATTATAAATTATACGTTGTACTTGGTACCAGCTTTTCCGCGTAGGTTCAACAAAATTGCGACCACTTGGTGGTCTTCGCAAAAGAAGGCAATATTCCTTGCACTAACTACGGGCGCCTATTAGACGCAATTGGAACCTGTCGCGATCCAAATTGAAGCCTTAGTCTGTAATGGAATACTGCATTGCAGCTACTAATAAATTATTTAACTCTTAATAGCACGCGTCGCGCTCCCCTTATTGACCTGCGTTGCAGTTGCTACTTTTCCCAAGTAAATTCCAGCTTTGATAGCACTATTGAAATGCAACATAATTATTGAGCACCGGCCGGCGCAAAGTTAGAAGTATTCTTCAGGAAACTTCCTTTGTTGTCAAATTTTTTACGACGCCATTAAATTAAATTGGCAAAATTAACATAACAAGACGACATTTTTTCACGTTTGCCTGTAACGCGACTGACTACCATTGTTATGTAAAAGAGACGTTTGTCAAAGTTATTGAATTCATACTTTGACAAGTTTGCGAATCGCGCGCAAATAGCAACGCTATTATTTTTAACATCACTCACTTAGTAGCTGACCATTTTAAATGAATAAGAATAATGTTTGTCTGACTTAAAACGATTTTATGGTATACATAGATAACCTTTGAGATAATTATATTGTTATTACAATAGGCTACATAACTGTTTGTTTATAAATCTGAGAATTAAGGTGTCGAGAGAACACCAAAAAAAATATAGCTACAAAGTATGCTCCAAAATAATTCAATTCTTGATTTAAATTATCTCCAGTTTATTATAGACAAATCCTTTTTCAATAAACGCTGAATACTACGTCCCTATAACCCAGAACAACTTAGGACAGAAACACTACAGTAGGCACTCTATAATTCAAAAACACAAACCAGATACGTGGAAAACTATGCCAAAACTACAAAATCAAATTAAGTTTACACTTTGTATGTTAAAAAAGTTGTTTGTTGAAATGATGTAATTGCTTCAGCAGGTACAAACATTATTTGTCCATTTTATTAACACTCAACGAGAGATACTTGACAACAGACCGTGTCCGAACGTATTATGTATGACTTTGGTTTTTGTGGTCAAGTTCAAGTTGAAAATAATTACGTACTCCGACATACATACAAGCAACAATTAGGTAATGGAAAAATGACGTATTTATTTGACAACGAGGACAGAGGTCACAGTCGCGGGAAATACGGACATTTACTTATCGATGCTGGGGGCCTATTTTCGCGTATTCGACATAATATCACACAGGAAAAATATCACGAGAATTGATATGTTTGCTTTATTCTCGCATTTAATTTAGTTGGTACTTCGACAATTCTAATATTTACCTATCTGATACTAGCAGCCGCCCGCGACTTCGTCCGCGTGGACTTAGCTGTATGTGAAAAAAGATTTTCTGTTGAAATTTTCCTGAATTTTCTTTGCTATAAACCTCACGGAGCTCGAGACCTTTTCAACGAATGCAAAACCCTGGAAATCGGTTCGTGCGTTCTGGAGTTATAGCGTCAGGAAGGAAAACCCGACTTATTTTTATATAGTAGAAGATGAGCTAAAAGAACGGCTTCTGAAGTTACGTGGTAACTATTCTTTATTCTGGGCTTTAATTTAAAAAAAGCTTTATTTCAGAATTTTGCGTGTTAGAGAGTTCAAAATATATATTTCGTTAACTAACTACAGGCCACACAAATGAAAGGTCATTTATACCCGGTACCAAAAAGTCTAAACAACTGAGCAGCGAATTCGGATAAAAAACAATTTTAGCTTCACGTCAGCTAATTAAACTGGTCCAATTACTTATACAAGTGACACTTTCACGGCTGACGGAGGCTAACGTGGCAATTGAGGGCAATTTGTAGTTGGTACCCAGGCCACGAAAGAGGTGCTTTAGCAATTGGTGCAATGCTTGTGTTGCAGGACGAATGCAATTCACTACGGCAATTAAACACTTTAGCACATCTTTCGAGTGAATCAAGCTTGTTAAAGAAATTACTAATTAACAAGAAATAGTCGAAGTTATGAAAATATTCGACTCTCTTGTTTACATTTGTAGTCATGCAAAACATATCAGCAGTCTTAGTCAAGATCACTCCTCTGTTATTTATAACATAAGGAAGTGCTTAGGACTCGCGTGTCAGTACTAAAATACTTGGATTGACCGAGTTGGCGCGGAACCGTGCTGCCGCGATCCTGCGCCCTGGCGCCATTGCAATGACTTTGAGCTAAGTACATCGGAAGATGAAGATGAATTAGAAGTATGCCTGATTGCACAGAACTGAAGTGATCTTAATAAAAAAACGAAAGCACTAACATTTGGTATCTCTTAACTCACTAAGATTTGTATGGCTGCAAACACAGAAGCTGAGTGAATCAAAATTCAATTTCACACAGTCGCGTAGAAGAGGACACCAACAACACTCGTCAATTTCCCCCAAAGGAAGAGCCATTCAAAGTGATTGACATTCTCACTGACCCACTGCATGCGGCGCATCGAGGTCGTGTCAATAAACAACACTGACTCATCGATCCCGTATTTCAACATTATCATAACTGAAGTATTTATTGGTAGGAATTTATCGGACGTTAAAAAATCTCATTTCCCATGAGAAACGACTGACTCATCCTGCCTGGAGAATGCCGCTGCGACCTAATATACATGCAGAACCAGAAAAACGCCGATGCTATAATTTGTGTTCCTTGGCAAAAGGAAATAAAGACTTATTCGACCATTTACGGAATATCTTAAAACGCTTAAGGTATACATTGCGCATTAAAAACTACAACTGTTACCAAAATTCATAAGAATAAAGGTCAGCAAACTGAAGAGATGCATTATTTATTCAATAAAGATTTATTGACTATTGTGCACTTAAACTTCGATTACACGGCACTTATTTTAGGCAATGTCTGAAACAGGGTGGTCGGACAGTCTGATCATGATAAACAGGGTAGGGTAAGGTAGATTAGCCAGACATTTAAGTAAAAATGAACAATATTAAGTATTCATCCGTTACAAAATGTGTTGATGATAAAAATAAATAAGCGTGTCAGAATCAGATGATTACAGATAATGTATCTCAACCAGTACGAATGGCGCTTACGGCTGTCACGACCGATTAACTTCAGATGATCGCGGCTTGTTCACGAGTTCCTTAATAAGGTCCGTTAATAACCGCGACCGTTTACAACGCCTTAATAATGAATCTGAGGCGTGGTGCCCATGGCATAGTGACGACAGTGGATGGGCAACGATGACCGTTGTTAAGCTACGTGTACTTATATCAGGTCCAGTAATTTGAAATTTTGTGCTTTACTTAACGGGGATTTCCGTGCTTTGCGCAAGCACACTAAAAATTGGTTCCGGTTGTTTTCAACGAATAGTTAGCGGGTTTGACAACAATTAAACACTATTGGACATTAATACACACAGCGACATTTAGCCCCAAACTAAGCAGTGTTTGTACATGAATACACAAGGTTTTTTCACTGTGCGGAGATCGATCGCGTGATCTTTGGTGTAGTAGCCAAGTCTTTAACTATTGATGAAAACAGTCGTCGAAATTGGCATTAAGGTTTATCATAAGTTTTACAAACCCCTCCAACAAACCTTACTGAGCCTGAGTCATGGAGTATGGCTACGGGGTAGGGACTTCGTAGTTGAGAAAGGTCTCTGTCCTGCAGTGCGACATACAAAGGCTGTATTAATAATAAATCGCAAAAAGAAATTGAATAATTCAGAACTGTAATTGACGGGCAGTCCCTTAAGGGTCGGCTTTGGAATGAAATGCAATCCCCAGTCCGCTCACGTAGAGCCGCGGTCGATAATGGGCAGTAATGAGCCGCAACACCCCACCTGGCATGCTAAACGAGACTCGTCACACATGCTAAACGGCGGTAATTGATCCAGAAACGAAATAGGTGATGTGCACGTCCGATAGGAAAAAGATGCTTTTACTTTCTAAATAAAAACTATAATTGGAAAACAATACCATTTTTAGTTATCAATACCAGTTAAATATTATTCCAAAAGTTTAAATATGTAAAAGTAAATAATTAAAAAATATTAGCAGGAAAAATCCAGTGCGGTTACAGATAGCACCAAAATACAACAGCTTATCACAGTTTATTTCAGAGCCGGCGATAAATTCGCTTATTATGGAATGGACGTGAGCTGAGGACGTGACTATGTTCAATGTTTTTCTTCTTAGAGAGAGGCACTTAATATTCATGTCTCTGTCTCACAAACTCGCAATACATAAAACCACAATGTGGGCATTGCTCTCATGAGCATTCAATTCGCATAAACAAAATACAACAAGGCCAAGTTGCCACTATCTTTCATTTACACCAATAAATCCCTTCCTAGATAAATAATAACGAAGCAAAATGAAAGAAGTTTCAATGAACGTATAGAAAACATTGATAATAGTATATCTGTACATTGCGGGACTTATTTGAAAAACTGTGGCATTATCGCAGAGATAACTGCAATGTTAGATGCAGTTAGTCGTGGCACCGGTCACGATGCACGCCACATGCACCAAGTAGCCTTTGTTTCTCACGCCGGCAGAAATACCGCACAGATTGCTATCCGAGGCAGTGATAAATGTTGCCGCTAAGGAGGAGCCTGCAGACCGTCGGTATCAGTATAACACAATTCTACTTAGTCACTGCACTAGTAATTTATTGTTGCAACTAACCCATTTTAATATGGTTATGACGATGACTTTGTAGATCGGAACTTCGCAACTCTACACGCCATAACGGTAAGATCAAGAGCCAAGACAGGAATGTAAAGTAAAACATGTATTAGCAGAATTCGTAGTGGGCATATTTGGATAGATGACATCAACGGAAAGATGGAATATTCCTTGTCAAGAAAGATTGCTGAGAGACCCTTATCCGTAACTAAAGCATTCGTTTGCACACTTGAATACACAGCATGAATCAGCATTGATACATAGTTTTTACATGTATACAACTGTAGCGAAACTCTGCAGCCAACTGTGTACATATACAAAAATGACGTGGCGTGAATACATTCAAACTACGCATAAAACAATAGGAAAATTGAGACTCTAGAGAACAATTTGAACTTAATTAAAAGAAAGAAGTATACAAGATGACAAACGAGAAAAACCGGTATGTTTTTAAAAGTTAAATTAAACGTTAGAATTCATTCATACATTATTCAACTGCACACTGCTTGATGGGTTTAAGACGAGTTAGAGTTTTCCGACGACCTGTCTCCTTGAACTTGAGTGTGGTACGACTAAGCTTGCAAGTGACGCAAGTGTTTGTCAATAAAACAATTCACACTTGAATGTAAACGCCTTCGCGAGGATTGTGATAATGATTATAAAAACTTGATAAAAGAGATTCATCAAATATACATTTTCGGATTAGGAGTGAACTTCTTAGACGATCATTACGACTAATGTCGAATTGCGCATAACTTGATTTATATTATGCTGATGTACAGATTGTCCGAAATTTTGCCACATATTGCTCATTCGGACTGATAAAGATACGAAGTTACAGCGTGTTAATAATTTTACTTTCCAATTAATATCGTAAATACCCATTTTGATTCAGTCGAGAGTGCGCTGATAGTGAACTGATTGAATATTATGTTGTTTGTCATTAATGTGTTCATTAAAAACCAAATAACGGTCACTTAATAACAATATTATTAATAATATGTACCGCGAATCATGTCAAAAGATAGTCTTTAATCAAGTTAAATACATCTTTTGGTGTATTTTAAGAAGGAACGAGGAAAACTTATTACGACTGATATTAGTTGTGGTTCAATAAGGTAGTAGGTAGCATTATGCCAATCAGTGCCGTTCGGATGTCTGATCTACAATAGCCTATCGAATAAAAAATAAAAACAAATGACGTCAGATAATAGAAAATCAAGTCACCACCAGAAGTGAAACATGTGTTCTATCCAATAATTTGCGAGGGCGTTTTGTCACCACTATAAAAGGCAGATGATTGAAATTCATGCTAAGGCGAACGTGTGCGTAAATCGGTTATTACCGATGAATATTAAAAGATTCGACGCCTCTGCATTCCAGTTGATATCGGGAAAGATGCAAGTAAACGCGTCAATGTCTTAGCAAATCAACATTCATAGCACACCTTAACAGATAACAATATAGAGTTTATCCGTTCGCATCACGACCATTTTAATAAGAGTAAGATTGTTAGGAATGATCACGAATAATTTGTTGCGCATCTATTGTGTTTATTGGGAAGTGTGTAGTGCCAGGTCGTAAGCAGATAGTGTACGTAAGCTGACAAAGCGTTTATCACACCATTCTACTCTAACCGCATGGGAACCAGTAATTACTCAATTTCCTGCATGATCCCAGATAATAAGTCGAGGGGCTGCGAGGATAAACGCCTATAAATTCAACTAGATAAGGCCACAACTACTATAGTTATTATTATCGACTCTTAATAGGGCTCAAAGAGTAGAGAAAGCAGAACAAATTGCTGAACGAAAGCACGACTGGATAATTGCTTTGAAGTTATGAACGCATCGAGTTTTACAACTGGAAAATATTGAGGACATAAGTATAGAAAAAATATTCTGTATGCTAGAGAATTTAAGGGATCTACTCAATGAAGAACTGGTCTAGACGCGAAGACGCCATAGACAACGCTATAAATATTTACGGAGTCTCCTTCTACTTGAACTCCCCCATAAAAGTTGAGTTTATAAAATGGATGAGTTAGATAACATATTGGCTGAATTCCAGAACGACGATGAAGAGTAGATTTTGAAGCGGATTGAAGTTATTCACATTCGCAGTTTTTGCAGGCAGACCGGTTACAGGTAAAATAGGAAAAATAATGAGAATTCTAATACATAATACGGTTCAAGGTTCTTAGTCTTAAAGTAATCTTGTAAAGGAGTGTCAATCAATAGTGTCAACTGAAATATTACACGTTCTTAAGTGTGATTTTACGAGTTGCAAATCGTAAATCATTTCTGGTCTCGCACATAGTATTGTGTACTGCGACTACTGCGTAAATACGAGTAACTACTGTGTAAAAACATGATTTTGCAGTCAGACAATAATCCTCTTGTGGTGTTTCTAGAAATAACATTGATATTACAACGAAATTATTAAGGTCAATACAAAAAACATCAGTTTCTCCTAAATCAAAATTAGTTAATTCAAATTCAACTTACTATGAAAACAACCTAGAGATAAATTGTTGTGTAACGTGAAATCTTAGATTAAGAAATATTTTTTGCTGTCATTTAAAATAATGAACATCAAATTACATGTTGTTGAACGTCAAGAATCTCTACGGGGATTTGTTAGAATTAATGATGTGCACAATTTTATTAGGGTTAAAACATGAATGATTTGCCAATTGTTGGCTTCTGGATAAAGGATGGTGTTCCTAAGTGAGTGATGGAGTGATGTATGATACATATCGACGAGAGTCGGCGCAGTCGGCGAGCCATTTGTCATGAGGCCCAGAGCGTGGGCGGAACAGGCACCTCCGGCCGGTCATCGTCGTTTTTACTTACGTCTCAATTTCGTAATAAAAATCGCATGTAAAACAAGCCGACGACCAACGATTGATTACTGAGACATGTTTGGTTCGGTCTGATACGCTTGAGAAGAATCGCTGTAGATGCGAAATCAAAACCGTGGTTCAAGGCAGTGTATCGTTGATTTAATGCGACTAAAACAATACGGATTATAAATTTAACGCGCAGATTGAGTTACTTCTGTCAGGTGAGGTTATATGGGAGCTGATCAATGCTAAAACGTTGACCTTATGAAGCGCGTGATGACACTTGTTTACTGCGCGTAACCTAGTCACGTAAAGCCCCTGCAGGTCACACCAGCTCTGCAGCTTCGCTATGGTCCGCTGGCAACAATGCCTGCCAGCTCGCGTAATTGAGCAATTTCAACATGCCGAGCACATCTCCGATACGAGTAAAAGACAGGAAGTGCTGATTCTATCTTGTTTTAAGAACGTAACGTCACTCGTTCCTAACCTAATGGTGCTGCTATCAGCAGTCGCGAAAGGCCTTCGATTCAACGTTCAGTTTGTGAAATTGTTATCGCATCACGTGCTTTTAATGTTTTAACAGCCAATAGCCTCAACGCAACGCTGAATTGCTATAGGTATAGGCGACAAACATGACGTGTGTCACGCTATGAAGAACAGAAAATAATAAAGAAACACCGGCTATTACGTAACTGCCGGCGATTAACTAACAAAGCCAGTAAGTACAGAGTTATTTTTATCTCCAACTTAGCCAGTAAATTAGCAAACAAAAAGACTTAGCTTTAGCGTGCCTGCGGACGATAATTTGGCTAACGTGCTATTTAGCTTTGCGTTATCATCACAGCTAAAACGAAAAACATGTTGGAGTAATGTTAACACGTAAGGCTATCTTTTTAATTTCAGACTAACCTTCAGCTAGTATCCTTATTTTGGATGTTTTGTAAGGTTTTTCTGAATGTCCATGTCAATTCTAAAATCACTTAACCTTAGTTGGAACTATTCGTTTCCGGAGATTAAAAAAAACTAGACTCCGAAATTCTAGATTGTCTGCATGACATGATAAGGCTCGGCGTCTCGGTCGATGGGTTTCGCTTTTTTACATCACAATTACAATTTCCTTTGTACGAGACACGAACAAGGTCAGGATGCAGTTATGGCTGCGGTGGGCATGTCACACCGGTGAGCCAAACAAGGCTAAGTGCGTTGTACGTAGCAGTGGACCTGCACGAGGTAAGGATCATGAGTACTCTCGTCCAGAGGTCACGGTGAACGTCTCTGATTAAATGAAGGCTTAGAAAACTAATGCCGACCACCAACGTGCACCTAATAATTGAATCGAAATAACTAGAAAAAATCTTGTCACAATCTTAAATGGACATGACGCCGTCTCACCTCGTCATGCTGAATGCGACCGGTTCGGAGAAGCTGCACAAGCGCATTATAATCCTGAGGTAATTACGTCAAATAACTACTGAGGACATGTCATTAATTATTTTGATTGATTATTCAGTATTATTTACACTGTTTAATGGTTCTAGCTGAGATTCATAAACAATGGAGACTAGCAAGTGTATTTTTTAGATTAAGGATCTTTTGGTGATAAAAATTATAATTAGAAATGTTCAAGATTTGGAAATTTCATCACGAAAACATTTTCATAAATGAATGGAATGGTACTTTACGATTAGGAAAATGTTGAATCATAGTGTAAATTTATTTTATCAGCCAACTGGCAGATAATTACATTACAATTTTATCTTTACTCGTTCTGACAACAGTTGGTAGATTAAAGGTAAGCAAAGAAACAACATAAACAAAGACGAAGCACAGTATTAAAGGCAACGAAACTGAGTTAGAGAATCCATATAGCCTTGCGCCCCTCGCCTTGCAGGGGGGCAAGGGAGAGCCTTTGGGGAAACCTAAAAATATCAAATGGCTGGCGTAAAGAAACAAACCTTGTTGAGTAAAGGGGTGATGTAATGTAACTATGACTAAATATATTTTTTCTGGTTAGTCAAATGGAGGAAAATATTATGGAAAATAACAACAATATTTAGAGAGCGTGAAGCAGAAATACTTTAAGATACAATACAACCTTCGAGGTGCTTTTGACTGTTTTGTAAAACTGTTTGATGTTCTGTGCCGTATTGCATTATTTGTGACTACCCGAGAACTTAACATACCCGTGAAACTTTTGCATATTATCGTTACAGGATATTTGATTCGCAGCAAAATATCAGAAATGACGATATGTATTTTAACAAAAAAAATATGTCTTCTAAGTTGGCAGTTTTTCAGTTGCAGAACAATACTCAATGCGAGCAACATAAAATTATAATTCACTTAATAGTATAAATGAATGAAGGGAAATTTATAAATTCTACGAGTATAGTGCCCGGGAGTATAAAACTGGTGTTCGCATTCTCCTAACTATAATTGGGTATGGAGTGAAATCGAGAGTAGAAGAAAGTAATTATCAACCGGAACAAGAGCTTTATGGAAATATACATGAATAAATGGACGTTTTATGTTTATTGGCCTTTAGATTGAGACAATATGATAGCAAACATTCAGCATTTACGACCACAGTCGATACTGGAGGTATTATGACATCATTATGTGTGACGAATTTGAGTAGGACCATTCAAGATTGAACTAAATTATTTATAAGGCTCTACAAGTATACTTAATTTTCTTTTTAACTTTGTTTTTAAGTCTTGTTGATTGATATTTCTCTTCAATTCGCCGGAAACCGAACGTCATTCTTTGATAAGGACTATTGCCAAGGTTAAGTCGGAATTAAGTAGAATTCACAATAAATATTTACATCAAACTCTTAATTAGCTGGATGCATATATGTAAACATGCATGTACTACTTATCGAAATTTCATTAACACTCAAACTCACCAAACATCAAAATGTGTATATTATTCGGAAGAAAATTGCATTTGAATTTAGTCACCTTACGAAGATAGTGAAGATATAATTGTTGCTATTGTATCATTACACATGAAACTGCAAAGCTATAGTCAGGGCATCAGGTGTGATTGACTGGTAGAGAATGCCTCTACCCGCATTTGTACAGTAAAGAACAGAAAAAAAACCACTGCCGTGTTACTAGGTAATACGAAGTTTCGTGACACTTCAAAAGGCTGAAACGCCATAAAAACAAGTAGATTTTATGTTTTTCATTTGATAAAATATGCGTAAAATACCCAAACATCAAGTCAATTTACCGCCTGACGCTATACAATGCTTCAATACGATAAATATTAGAGCAGACATCCAGAACTCTATCGATGGAGCATTGAGGTAGGTTGTAGGTGCCACCTCAAGTTACACACGACGACATGAAGCTCATTACTCTCAAGTGTGCACTGTACACACATTCAAGACAGGTGCACGCCTTCTCGTGCAATCTCATGTCTTCGCAATATTTGCATGCTAGGCTTTGTAGCGGTTCTTCAGTCAACATTAGCAGCTCATTAACAGGCCACGAACTTGTTAGCACTGCGCAGAACGCCTTCTTTAGAGCTTAGATATGGGCCATTGGTTACAAAATATGTGTAACATCACTGAGGATTCTTTTGATGAGATTGTAAAGTGTCATATTCGATGCTTTAAATCTTAAGCTTTGCAAAAACACATTCGACTGAGTCTTTGGCGCAATGGTCAGTGATCCTGACTGCATTGGACATGTGACCATTGTGCTGCCAAGCTAGTTCGATTCCTACCTAGGATGAATTTTCATCTGACGTAAATTTTGTGTCTAATAGTTAACATGTGCATACACCTATCTAAATACTTTAAAATCACACACAAGTCATCTTTATCCTAAAGAGGAGATTTGCGTTCAGGTGATATAAGTGTTACATTCCCCAGATTCATGTTTTAGACTTATTTTCATAAGCTAGGCAGATAACCTTCCAATTGTAATAAACAATTTTGGTAATTGACCTATTTTTAAATTAATTGACACACTGTTGATAAAGCTGCTGATGAAATTCGTGAAATTGCAACTAAATAAAATGAAATTGGACTAACTTCACGAATACTAGAGTAAATTCGTTCCAATTAGGAGACGCAACCATTTCAAATTGATTTTATTACAGCATCAAATTTTTCAAACTCACCGGAGAAGCTAATTTTCGTTTCGACCGGCATCTTGTGTCCTGGATCTGGCTCAAAAATGTGCAATGCTTCCTTAGATCCGAAGCTGTTGAGGTTTTGAGTTACGTGGATCCTGCGTGTTGCGGATGCGCGGTGTCGTCTGTGGCTGTAAGCGCGCGGTTCCGTCGGGCGCCGAGTGTGCACTGCCGACCGGCGTTTGTGTCCTACGCCGCGCCGCCCTCGCTCCTGATACTATACAACCTACACCCGGCCTATGTTTGCTATAGCATGTTTTCGCTCTCCCGGCGCCCCTACACGGCCGTGATAGGACCAGCGAATCTTAATGAGCAACATTAATTTTGCTGTTTAGCAATCGAGAATTTGGATCGAGCACGACAGGACAAAAACACGTGTTATTTATTTCTTACTTCGGTTATAAGTTTTAAAATTTTTGCCCTTTATGTAGATTACTGAGTACATAATTCACTGTGGTAACTTTTTATAGGAAGATAAATTAAATCTGTTGGCATCATTTTGATTAACTCCAGTCGTTCAGCTGGAAACTTTACAAGGGAACTAGCCAAACGCAGAATGAATTTTCAATTGGTTAAATGCCAAATAGTCAACCAGGGCAATTGTAAACAGGGGTGATTGTAACCAAGTATAATAAAAATATGATTATAGTAAGATTTATTATGCTTGTTTGCTATGAATCCTGTTTGAAATTGTTTGGTTTGGTAAATCAATCTGCAAATTGAAATTACATCAAAAATATATTTTTATCATAACATCCGAAACTTCAGAAATTCATTTCTCAAAATAATGATGTAAAAAAAGATGCAAAAAAGGTCTATATGTTTTTCCATTAAGAATGAAATAATGTACACATCTCATCCAAGATGCACCACATGGAACGACTGCATTAGTTATACAAATATTTGGCATAAGAAAGGTAAGTACAGAAACTAGCACAAAGAGCCCTTCAATATCTCCAGTGCTATCTTATCACGTCGACCGGCGATAGTAAGTGCGTACGAATTCCTACATACTTAACCGTACATGGCACTTCTTGGAGAATATTCTCAAAATGACTAGTTCGATTGCAGATATACTGTTTCCAATGAAATTATAACGTTTCGTAATCGTACCATCGTCAGGTGTTGGAACAGAGAAATCGATACGTATTGAACTTGAATGTGCCAATCAAACGTGATTTATTTATTTAGAGGCAACTTGACCTAACTAGTTTCTCTGAAATGGAATAAATGATTAAGTTAAAACAAAATACTACTTTATCAACATTACATACGTTTACGTAAGTGCCGAAATAGCTCACTTCGAACATACATGATAAACAAATGCACAACTCACATACAAGTCTGCATATCTGGTAGGTAATCTAGGACCTCACTGTAAACAATGTGCAATATAACGCAGATAAACACTGCCGAGATAAAGCGCAGGATGTAAATATTGTCACGTGCTTCATTTGTCAAGAGACTAATCCAGTTAACGAGCTTGCTTCAGAGCTGTTGGCTATAAAGAGTCCTCGTGACGGCCACCATGGCTGAGCGAGACACGATTTCTAACAGGTCAAAGAAAGCGAGTCAGTTCCCCGAGGTCGCGCCCATTTAAAAGAGCAAGTGATTCACGTCACACCGCATCCTGCTTTGTCGATCCGTTACAAAGTCATTAGTGGTTATAAAACACCAGTCAGAGGCGACATTTCATTGTGCTAGTTCAGCAAATAGTTAGATAGATTTGCTCCTTTCACTGCAAGATACAATTGGCCAAACAAAAGCTAATTTACAATCAGAAAGTGAGCTTGGACATGGGAGGGAACAAACGCATTTGGTATTTTAGAGCGGTCAGCGAGCTTATGCAACTTAAAACAGTAAAGTTCAAGCTTCCTTTCACTAAGGCGCGTCCTAGCTTGCGAATAGCAATGGTAGCCGACCTTATGATATGATAGACTTCACCTTACAATAACAGAACGAGATAAATGGAATTATTTGAACTGAAATGAATGAAACAAAAATGTTTTCACAAAATATTGGATAACATATATTTTTTTTTTCCAGAATACAAGTGTTGCAAATTTGGGTGACACAGATATTGAATAAACCCAGAGTAAACCTAACACTCATCCCGTGGACACTCTGAAGTCGCGACCCTTCAGCTCTCTTGAATATTTGAGGAGTGGATGGGAGCGCACTGACTCAGCATAATGCTCGCGAGCCAACAACGACCCGGCCCTCGCTAAGCTTTTAGCTTTTGAATAAAATACTTTCTTTGTAAGACGCACGATGACTGCTTCCTTAAGATGCTTTATGAAGTCTTTACTATTGACAAGTAAGACCGTATTCTGAAGTGACACTTAAAATTCGATTTAAAACACAAGCATTAGCTTTTGTTTGGTCTGTGATTCGATGAATTTCGAACCTCTCCCTTGCCTGAATATATTATTTATATAGATTCATCCTAACTTTTTTTGTTGTTTCAGAGCTATGTGGATTTTTAGGTGTGCTTCGACCAATTCAACATTTACGACGTATTTACCACACAATTAATATTTGGAATATAAGCCATTATGATATTGCAAAGGACTAGAATACAAGATCAAAAATACAACAAATAATCATGTTGATACAGAGTCGAGGACGCTAAGAGAAACCGTGCGTGGTAGAGTCGGCCCACCGGAACGTTAGGTGATTGATATTACGACGGTAAACGTAGATTAAAAATAATATCTAAAACAAACGTTTTAATGAGGCACACTTTAATGAGTAATGAAACAACACTATGTAAAGAACCCCGTTTTTGCATAGGACCTCATCATTTTCATGAGGTCCACTCGATTTTTAAAAGCGACGAAGTAGCGTATATTTTTTATTGTTGCGTATATAATTTTATTTGTGAATACGAGGCACGGGACAGGTTATCAAATAAAGCAACTTGGGAAAAAAACTTTAAGCAATCGCATTTCAATGGAATGCGGGCGGATGAACCACTTTGTCAACGCACAACGTTATTAGATATTATAAAATTTAGCCTGAGGTTAATTTAAAGGCACATCAGCAAAAATAATTATACAAATAGATGTAATAGCCGCCCATATAAGACGGGGGCGCTGACCGATAGATTATACTTCAAACAATTCTCAGTGGCGTCGCGAAGGTAAGGTTTGCAACGGAAGGCACGTAGAGTTAGCAGTTCGTGCTCTTTCACCATATTGGATTATTTTACAACCATTTGATACTTTTCCATGAAGGACCTGACTGTTACAAACCTCAGCAATAAATGAACACAGTGTTTTATTATTACAAAAGTTTGCTGGCTTTTCTTATATTTATGCTACACTGGTGATAAATTGAAATGTTAGCAAGAGTAAGCATTCCCAGGACTATTAAATAAGGAATACGAAGAAACGAAATGTACCCATAAATAATAGTGTTATTGGAAGGAAAACAAACAGGATAGAAGGACCCAAGTAAAACTGAGGTCATCCGTCTTTACTTAATGGTTTCATGGTGGAACAGCAAATTGGAGATGTCATGTGATTTGGCAGTCTAAGTACTTATTTCACTAAAAAAGTGATAAACGAATTGCTCGTAAAATTTTAAAATCGCTTTCATTAAATATACCATCCGTCCTACAGTCTGGTTGGATGTACCTTCAAGCACGGTAAAGTAATATAACAGTAATATGACTCGGCCCCGTCCTTGAGTTAAGTGCCTACTGCCGCGCGGTCCGTCGCCACGCGATAGGGCTGCCGCCTGTAGTATTTGAAAACATCCGGATACTTGTTTCTTTCTTGTTTTGAAATTGTTTTTTGTGATGGTAAATATTGTATTTGTATTTAAAGAAATGAAATTCGTAGGTGAATGGAAACAGGATATATTCCATAAAGCACGCTAAGTTGGTTTAAAATTTTGTATTTAAAAAGCGAAGTTATAACTTTGACACATTAAATATTGACTATTTTATCACACGTTGAACGCCACGCGGGTCACAAACAATAGGAATTCGATTGTTAAAGTGACCGACGGCGGTGAAAGGCTTAATACCTACCTGCAATCAACCAAATTTTGCGGCGGACTAGCTATATAAGAAAACTATTGCGTGAGCTAAAACTATCCTTTAAGTACTCGAAGAGTAGATATTATGTAGGTAGGTACATAATCTCACTACCAATTGATACGTATCGTGCGCACAATGCAACTCCGACTTAAGGACATTCATTCACCCGGTGTTGAATTAAACTATAAACCCGCAAATTTTAATGCAAGCGTGAAGTATCACAAATTACCTACCTACTTATCTAACCTGCCTATTTAATCTTCCGCGGAACCATCTATTTCACTGTGTCTGTCACTATTCTTCAGCCTGTCTACTCATTCATTCAATAATCCAGGTAGGTATTACTTGGAGGAAAAAACGAAATACCTGTCTTTAAAAAAAATAAAACAAATTACGTGCTATTATGTAGGTACGTAACGAAACATTTTAAACTTACCTTTCGGAGTTTCCCGGTAATTTAAAGAATGATATTCTTGGGTGCGTTCTTGATGAATTTAAACAACCAAACACAGCACAATAAACTCTTTTACCCTGCTCTGACATAGCACATTTACAATATTATGTTTCCAAATTGCACAAAACACACAAAACTGTCCGTCCGATATTGCACGGCGCGCGGCGCATTCGCGACTGAATCAGCCTAAGATCAGCCTAGCGCCGGGGCGCGTAGGTATAACTGGCGTTCCGCCCGCTTGTATGTAGTCATGTTACTGTTATATTACTTTACCGTGCTTCAAGTATGCGAGCGAGACTAACTTCCTTTCGTGAATGAAAGGAAGCATTTAAAAATCTATATCTGGCAGGGTAAATTGCGATTGCAACTGACTCGGAAAATCTAATCGCTGGTATCTCGCCTCTCCGTTCGTCGCGACGTGTCTGCTCGATCGGGAATTGAAAGCAAGAAAAGGGCGCTATATATGCATTTCCCGGCTTACGCCCTCCACATTCTCGACTACCTCGGAGAGCCACTACCGATGTCTTCATTCGCTAAGCCGGTTGAAAACGGAGCTGGCGACTGTGAAGACTCTAATCTATCTAGACTAGGTTCCATCAGCGTCGGAAAATCGACCCTTTTTTAGCATATCCTCGTGAAAATAAATTATCAGGATAAAAGTGTAAGTTGGATAGCGTATAGGTGGAGTATACTGAAATTGGGATTCTTCATACCATATGGGCAGTGTGCAGGCGCTGTGAAGCTTTGTACTATTTTATATCCTACATGGTCAATTTTTATCTGCTGTAAATTAGCCAGAAGGACGTGTCCTCTGACTATTGGAGCTAAAAAAGAAAGATCATCAAATGACTATTACACCTTAACCTAGGTTGTTAGAATACATTCAAATATCATTTTACCCACTAAAATTTCAATTCCGGTAAGAGTTTAGACGTATGGTACAGTAAATGTAATGTCTGTAATCTTAATGAGCTTAGTCAATGCTACTGCTTAAAAACAGAATAAATGAAGGCCCATATTATGGTAAGACTTAGTTTGAAAACAAGTTTTGTTTACCTCTAAATGCAAATACTTGGAAAAATTAAGATATACGTATGCCCGAGTCGTGAGCGTGCGATTGGAGAGGCATCGAGTGGATATTTGTTTTGACTGACGCGCGGCGGGCGCTGGCAGTGAGCTGTGACCGCCAGCGATATCCTGCTCCCGTCACGTACAAAAAGCGTATTTACCAACCACGTCTCGAACTTGAGTCAACAATCATTTTCTTTAATGAAACAAAATACGTTCACACGTCGCGAAGACATAAATTATTCAGTGATACGTCATTAGGTTTACTTGGACACATGTTTACATGTTTCTTTACTAATAAAATGGTGGAATATATCATATTTATTAACTTATTATGCGATATATTGTTACGGTTACGCTTCGTAGTTTGAAAACTCGTTTCTATATTCTGCGATAGCAAAGTTAGATCAGTAGATAAAGAGGATTTGATCTGATATTACATAATTTTCGCAGAAATCAAATCAGCTTTTATAACTATAGAAACCAGAGTAAATTTTGTTATGATATGGCTTGACACTTGCTTTATAAATGTTACGATCTAGATTATTCTGCATGCGTACATTTTATTCAATTTATTAAAGCGCCATTCCAAGATAACCTTTGTTTCCACTTAGAGACTTTGTCGAGCAAGTCTACTCATTTTAAACAAGCGAATAATGCTCTGTGCATTTTGGAGGACTTGTAAAACAAACAGGCAAATTGCTAATTCATGTTTCAGAGACTCAACAACACATTTGCTTGAACTTGAGAAAGAACGAAAACGACCACAGCTCTTTTACGAGGACTTTAAAATGAGCGGACCACCTATATGAAGTACTTACATACATAGTTCAAGTAAACTTAGTTCAGAGACTGGCATGTTGCAGAACATTTTTTTTATGAACAAATATCTTCAATCTTTTATATTCAGCGTGGTCGCATATAGCCAGTATCACTCAAAAGCCCAACAAAAAGTGGAGAGTTCATTAACTTGAGACGCTACTCAAAATGTCATACAAAACTATACTAAACGTTCCGATGACATACTCTCTAGCTCATGCTCATTGCTCGCACTGGGCCGTGGAGCAGACGCGCCAGACCATAACACTTTCCAGTAACGATTTCAACATTCTCAAGTTGCGGGAATATCCGATACCGCAAACCGGGCTTTCGGTGAAAGACCAGGATATGAGTAAGTTCTACAAGTTGAATTACGTCACCAAGCGCGCTGCGTGACACGGGAGCCAGAAAAATGTATATTATTAAAGGTAGCAATCTAGTTCCAATATTAGGCTAATAACAACCGGTTTGTTTGCTAGTCTGGTTATGTCGTTTAATATTGTGTACGTTTTCCGAGAATGACATCAATAGCGAGACATTATTAATGTTACAACCTTGAGGATCTAAGGCACGCGTCACGATTTTCTCAAAGCGAGCGAGATAATACATTTGTTTCCTTCAAACAGCATAGTTTAACTCCCATGATTGCTGCAATATTCGTATGCCCACTGGTTTTTGGAGTAACAGAGGATATTACAAAATGCAGTGCTGCAGGTTTATTGCGGTTTCACGGCTTGACTGTAATTAGACAAGACCTAAAAATCTTCATGCAAAATGTTGATAAACCAAGACCATATAAAAAAATATTCATCTGACCACTAGACTAGCTTTTTTACCCTTATGTGAACTCATTTATAATGCGAACGGCCATAGAGTGGAATGAGCTAGAATTTAAAGTATTTCCAAAATGTTACGAACTCATTTACGAGCGGACTCATTAAGAAAGAGAGTTAGTTTAGGCAGTATACATTATTTTTAGGCCACATGTACAGCGGCTTATCAGGCGTTTACGTTTTTTGACATTTCTTTGCAGCCGGGGAAGAAGGAATGACCAACAATAGGAAGCCTGTCATGCCGTTGACCGTAAAATCGTAGACAGCATCATCACTTCAGATCAGATAAGACTGTGCTCAAACGTCTTTAGTGAAACCAAACCAAGTCTCAATGTATTGGGATTTGTAAATTGTTATGGTTATAACTTGATCATCAGTCAGACAAATACAAACAGAGGTCTCTATGGAGAGGACGAGGAATGACGGAATCTGGAGTGGCATCACGCTTACTCCTAAACAAAAGCTATCTAGTCATACTATTTCAATTGTGATTTTTTACATCCTTCTCAGCACCATCTATTATTTCAATAGTAATTGTTTACATTCGCCTCATCTATGGCGATGGCATCATACTCGACTGCATATTCAACGCATTCAGCACAGTGGGCGAAACAAAATGAACACATTTGTATAACATAATGCGGTAATGCAATACTGCATTAGCTTGTACGGCTATGAGAAGACAACAGAAACTTCGGATAACTCACTGGGTAAATATAAAATAAAACAAGAAAGGTTCCGAATCCAGCTACTAGTAGTTACACAACCCAATTGCTTTGATGCCAAAGGGTCATCATCAGCATAAGTTAGCCACGGTTGCACACTGGCTTTCGCATCGTATCTACGGCGTGACATCATTGAGAACTTGATAATTTATTAAATCCTTATGTAAAAAAACACTTTACTAGAGAAACTGCCAAGTTTCTTGCTGGTTCTGCTCAATACTGAAACAAAAGTGCGACGACGCTAGTAGAGGCACAGTATGTGAGCGAATATTTTAACTTGACGTTTTAAATTACTTACAACAAGTCTATTTGAATAAAGATATTTTTGATTTCGATTTGACACTTTTTGCCAGCAACCTTTTAAAAGTTTATTCTCTGTCGTGCTGAAGGGCCTTACACTACGTTTGTTGTGACGCGATCTCAATTCAAGAGCACTTAAAAACTACCTAGAGGTTAAAATATTTAAGCAACAAAAGATAAAACTCTGATACTAGGCTCCTGTCTGTACTCCTGTTTGTCTGAACAAAATACCTCGTTTATTTATAATGCAATTTGTAAAACACCTTTTGAGATAAACAAGTGTGAGGCATTGTTTTCAAAGTCAACCGTAACAACCTACTTTTCCATTCAAGGACTTTTACGCTTGAGTCAAAACATGGAACTGTTTAAAATTCAAACCCTTTAGAGCGTACATAGAGGTAAATTTATTTCTTTCAATGATATACCTACGCGTGAAATGTGTATGCAAAGTCTATTATTCTGTTCATTAATGAATTCGGTCTCTGAGGTGATAGTTTTTGATTGCTCTGATTAGATGTATCTTATCTATGTAGTTGAACAAAAAAACATCCTTGTTCTTATCGACATTATAACTTTAGTTAATGACGAGTGTTAATTGCTTCGTCAAATAAAATTTTAAGTAAGTTAATTGTTTACTTAAATTATTAAGAAGTAGGTACGAAAGTCGGGCTGAGAAAGGCAGTTTCATTGTTGTACCCGGAATGCATGTCAGTGCACATTCGCCGTTATTGTTTATTTTTGCAATACAGATGTTCACACTGACATTGGGCAATCGTGTCACTGTCACAACCTCAATGTGCTTATTTGCAGACTGGGACACAGTAGATTTCGTTTGTACAGCAGTCCACTATGGCATCTAAATATAGAAGCAAGACGATAGCTAGAACTTAATACAACACATTAGACAAAATCGGTTGGTCAGGTAAGGTCTTGGTAGCTCAAATTGGAAGAACAGTCATCCAGCTTGCGAAAGAT
The DNA here is from genome assembly GCA_950022985.1 of Udea ferrugalis. NCBI lineage: Eukaryota > Metazoa > Arthropoda > Insecta > Lepidoptera > Crambidae > Udea > Udea ferrugalis. The sequence continues at coordinate 5,757,368 of OX465520.1, forward strand.
TTAGGTGTTCTTCTAACATCCAGTCCGATACCAACACTTTTCTGGTATCTGTATAGAGATTGCAGTCGAGCATATCAGATCGGGAACGGGCTAAGGGACGCGATGCAATCTTTTGTCAAGGTATAAGCGTTTTTTTTATTAATTCTAATAAACAAGCATTAAAAAATGTGTCTAGCTAGGCATAGATTGTCAGGTAATTTACCTGAACGGACTAATTACTTCAGCAAAAACACTTTCATATTGAATAACCAGGTAGGTACATACTTTTCATTGATATCTGTTAAAAACCAATTGAGTTAGCTAAATAATTTATAACGGGTGCTTCCCTGGATTTTTTTTTTTTAAGTGCGGACAAAACCATAAATGTATATTCATTTGTTTGAGCTATCTGGATGAGATGAAGGCGTAGTATGCGATATTCTAGTCTTGTTTATTAAGCAACTGCAAATCAATAATTCGCCGAAACATTCTCAAATCTTGCGATCGTGATGTTGGGAACGAAAATTAAATCGATTCTCACGATCTCTGGCTTAGGCACCGAGCTACAATGAAATAGAAACGGTCCTGTCTGTTTATGCTATTTGACATTTGTCGGGATTCAGACGAAAACGTTTAGATCGGAGAATAGAATGTTTACCGCCCAAGGTCGCCCAGCCAGCGGCGGGGTTAGGTGTGTGATATTTTGAATTCAATGCATTGTAAATTGATTCATGGTAAGCCAGGTAGGCAAAGCGAAATACGCAGCAAATCGCCACCGTAATATATTCAAGTTTATGTTCATTGTTTGTATAAGGCCGTGTCAAATAACTCACCATTAACAATCGCGTACAATACCACTTTTGAAGTGACCTACAGTGGCTGAGGATAAAGATAACGAGAGACCATAATGCTCAACACATTATATAAGTAATACAATTTCTTGAACATTTCATAGACATTTAACGGAATACGTGTAATAACTGAACACCTAAATAATAGTATGAAAGGAGGGACTACTAACTACAAGAGCTGAATTTCCCTAGGTCTTCTATTGAGAAAATATTGCAACGCAATTGAAGTAGGATCAGATAGTCCAATGGCGATTAATGCAGTAGGATATCTACTATATAAAAATAAGTCGGGTTTTCCTTCCTGACGCTATAACTCCAGAACGCACGAACCGATTTCCACGGTTTTGCATTCGTTGGAAGGGTCTCGGGCTCCGTGAGGTTTGTAGCAAAGAAAATTCAGGAAAATTTCAACAGAAAAGCGGGAAAATCTTTTTTCGCATACAGCTAAGTCCACGCGGACGAAGTCGCGGGCGGCTGCTAGTCTACTATATAAAAATCGAGTCGAGTCGGGTTTTCCTTCATGACGCTCTAACTCCAGAACGCACCAACCGATTTCCACGGTTTTGTATTCGTTGGAAAGGTCTCGGGCTCCGTGAGGTTTATAGCAAAGAAAATTCAGGAAAATTTCAACAGAAAAGCGGGAAAATCTTTTTTCACATACATCTAAGTCCATGCGGACGAAGTCGCGGGCGGTTGCAGTTCGGTATATATTCCAAATGAGCGTTTTGTTACTGAAAATCGACTCTTTAACCCAAAATAGAACTAATCAACGCTGACGGAGTCCCAGGGAATAGCTCGTACCTAGACATCAAAGAATAGCCAAATGTTGTATCAATAAGTAGAAATTCCTTTTCTCATAAAAGCAAGCTTGCTCTCGCTGTCCGTCAAGCGAAATTGATGGATATTTCTAAACTTACTAACAAAGAGGAACTTAGAAAGTGAATAACTATAGTAAAAGTTAGGCTAAGTTTACATAGACTCCTTAGCATTCGTAGAACTTTAAGTGAATATACATGACGAGTATTCTCAACGGCGTCTACGTCTCCTTCAGATGATTTATAGAGTTAGTTTTTTGGCGATTGAAAAAAACCTATCCGTGAACGGCATACCCTTCCGCACAAATAACATTTAAGGTTTTATTCAAATGTAATAATACAAGTATTGAATGTAAATAGAGACATTAATTATGTCTATCTAAATAGGCAATCAAACTCGTTAATTGGTAGAGCGCACGATTCATCTAAGATATAATCGATGTCCATTCGTTCCGCGACGACAAAACCGCCAATTGACAAGAGTTAAGGTAGTAACGGCACTCAATAAATTGATTAATGTTCGGTGGATGCTTTAACTAGGTGAGTTATACTCAGAGATAATACAATTGATCTCCTACATCGTTGTTTATTATACATTTTACAACATCTAACTAAATGCCACCACTTACTACTTGGACTATTATTTAATCTGTGACGCAATTCTATTCGTGTACGCCTTTTTGGTAGGGTAACAGGCAGACATGATGAAGCTCGCGGCTACTTTCTTTTATCACCATCGTCATGCGATTCGTTCTCATAGTCTGAAACCACCGTGGCCTTGCAGTCCGGTTCCTTTCCTTCCAACGGATGCTTAGGTTGTGAAATTAGATTAATGACAGGAAACAAGTATAGAAAGGGAATCAGATGATATTTTTTTGTTGAGTTACGGGAGCTTATGAAAGCTCATGCGTCAAGAAGGAGCGTAGAGGGCTTTGCTGCGAGTGTCCCGTTTGCAACCTACCTACGCGCTACGTGTGTGCAGGCACGGAGGAACTTTACACATTGCCTTCGAAAAGCTTTGTCATTCATTAAAATAAGTTGCGATCGAGAGAAATTTGCATTAAGAATAAACCATCACCATGTACGCACAATTAATAATTCTTTTGAAAGTGTTGAAATCGAAAGTATTTCACAAACATTTTGGTATTAGCGAACAAAATTACTTAAGTAGGGAAAATGACAAAACGAATTTAATTGTGCGAAAGGCTTGTTAATTACCTACTTGACATTTTAATGTTGGATTATAAACGAGCCAACAATTTCTGTCTGCTCGTTACTAAATAAAATCACAAAAATTACCTAAACGAATCGAGATCATTGATAGACTATAGCGTATTTTGTGAAAAACTTAGTAACAACAACTAAAACTATCAAAATCCGCGCTTCAGAACTAAACTAAATAAATAAGGTGTTCGAATTTAAACGTGTGTGTTTAAACAGTTTAAAAAGTAAAAAGATGCGCTACTAGCTCATAATCAAGTATCTGCACAAACCGGAGGCAGTTAAAGATTAGTTCCCCTATGTGTGTTGGAAAAGGCTATCGAAGATACAACAACAATAACAAGACTTAATAGGTACGCCATGCACGCTACTGGCTCGTTTATTTGAGATGTGACTTGTCGTAGCCATTCATCTAGGCTAGTGAGGTTTCATTAGACGATGGGTAGGATGTGTTATACAAATTTCCTGACCATTTCCAAGCACCAGATTTTCAGCACACGAAAAAGATAGCGTGGCGCCACGAAGCAGCGACCGCGGCTGCGCCGGCGCACCGCACGTCACGCACGCTCGCGGTGAAAGTGTAATACGAATAATGCAAGACAATTGAAGCCTCCAACCAAACCATAACACGAATAAGCTATTTTCGGCTCACGATAGTGGGTATATTACCCAAACAGGTCGAACTAAAAATGCAGGTTTTTTTCTTTGAATGACTCAGGTCAAGACACAGCTCATGACGAGATTATCAAAATACCTTATGTATGTATGATGCTTGCAAGTTAATTGGACACAAAACTCTCCGGTGCTGGAAAACACCGATATAAAACTCAAGCGACCCTGCTGCGCGCTGCGGCTAAGCTTCAGAATGTTCCGTTCACCATGACGTCGGCAACGGCAACAGTGTGTTTCTGACTACCCCGTTTAAGGTAATTGGTAGTTATGAATGATTCGTGGTTGTATGTTTGTGTTTGTTTACAATATGAGTGAAAAACAGGCATACGGTGTGACCTCTTGATTAACCAAGCATCGATAGAGACGTAGGTAATGTTGCGTCGTTATGAAGAGTCAGAGGACCAATCCAACGTTCCACGTGTTTTTCCACTTCAGTATGAAGAAAAACAGACATGGTACAGTTCAAAATCCATACTCAGTAGCAGATTAGAATCAGATTAGGAATATTTTTAAAGTAGGCATCGTTTTAGTATTTGTATCTTTTAGTATCATACGCCTGTACTGTGTTTCGATTACATTTTAGTATTCTGTAGACTTAGGAAGAGTTTTGGCAATGAATAAAAATGTTGCCTTGGATTTAATAGATAGGCTGTAGAACACATTAACATTAAACTTAACTTGGAATCAAATAAAGCAAAAAGCCTTAATCTCTTCCTCATTCTCAGCGGAGCCTACATTGGAACCTGCCCATAATAAAAGTAACGGTACTGAGATAACTGGCAATTGTGAAGGTCGAACTGAACTAACCCGTAACCGTTCTATAATAGGAACATTTTTTGCTGTATAATATAAAAACTATAAACAGTTAAACCACGTTCACTTTCAAAAACTGGATCAGCCGAATATGGCTATTAGGTTTTTGTAGTAATATTTCATACGAGTTCAATGACGTCGACATATTGTTAGAGTTGAAATCGTGTCAGGGTTGGCTTTACTATGATCTGTTATCGTGATAACACGATTGTATTGCGTTTCTTGCTATCTTGAGTTTCGTTTTGGTGATAACTTCTCATCTACAGTATCTCATGTGTGTGTAGAGTGTTGCACACTGTCTCGAGTAATAATAAACTTTTGGATATTTACTTTATCAGCAATACATTTCACGTTTGCTAAATTCCGGTTTGAAGTAATTTTGATGTGGTCATTTACCTATAACACCTAACTGTGGCCTGCTCTTTTAATTTAGATATTTATCGCAACGTAAAAAAATAACTTCACTAGTCTTATAACCTTATCTTTTCATTTTATTTCGTGTGTTGGGTTGGGTTCGTGTCGTGAGTTTTATCGATGACAAAAAAAAACTTTGCCTTTCGAACATTCCCTTACAGATATTGTTGGAGTTTTCGAATATTAATGTACGTTTGAGTTATTTCGTAAATTCCTAGGGACCCGAATAGTTTGCGTTCAGAAGTGAAGTTTTGGGCTCCTCGATCTTGGGAAATTAATATCTTAATGTCTTCATTTTATATACAATGATATGTATTTTAATTAAAAAATAAGGGCGCCACTGGCGGCCATGGGCCGTAAAGTCCGCTACATTATTTCTAGAGCAGCAGACAGAGCTCCATTCTTGACACAGCGTTGTTACCAGCAAGGAAATAATGAATTAGGTTAATCAATTAAATTCTGATATGGCAACTAATATGCTCACGACCTCATACGTGACACATCAGCACGACCTTTACCTCGCCGTCTCTAATGCCTCTCATGAGAGACGATTATCAACTTGACCAAATCGGACACAGTTCTAGGTGAAACTCGCCAGTAGTTGAATAGCAACAAAAATAACAAAAGCCGAACGCAAACTTAACGCTCTCACTTTCGTGACCATTACTTAGTGTAAAAATAACAAACAAAAATACGTTCAAAGGTTCAAATAAATAATTTGGAATGAACCTAACAATTATTATTGGTTTTTGTGATCGTTTAATGATAGGTACCTACACAGCGAATTTTAAACAGCGTAAAGACAGGTTTGACACCGCAGTTCACGGTCAGAGATTTAACGAATCTTCGCGTAAACGACAATCCAATTTGTGCGACGAGAGGAGCTGAGGTCATTTCGTCCGGTGCACCTCATCGATATAATAAGCGATGATGATCTAATGCCATATGAATATGATGCTAGTAAACAAAATTAACTTGTTTATTTCACGAGAAAATAACAAAAATATAGATGGGCTTTATTTAAGTCTTGGTTCTTAAATGGTTATCTGTTTCGTCTTTCTGCTGGTGCTGCTTATTGAGCCTGCCGTGCAAGTTATTCGGAAGATGAGTTCAGCTCGATAATAGGTAGGTTACATGAGTTTGGTAGCCCATGGTACGAACGACGGTAATCTCAGTTTTAGAGATTTAAGTTGGAGTCTTAATGCAGGTTTTAAATAGTACTTCCTACTACTCGTATAACACGCACTTCTGCCCATATTCAGCATAAATATAATGAGATATAAATTGGATATTGGACAGGTTATACTATCAAAGTTTGAATAAAAAACAATGGTTCAGCTACCAGCATATCTGAGCGTGCAGCATATCGTATGTTAATGCCTAATTAATAGCAATGACCGTCTTACCACGGCGCATTGCGGCGTATATCGCTCTGCGCATCTTGGAAACTAGGCCACTTTTGTAGCAATATCCACTATGAAGTAGCTTCCATATTACATTTTGCAACATTGAATTTGGATTAAAAATAGATCTCTCTTACATTAGTGCCAACTTTGGTGATTATTTTCAAGTTTTAGATTAATTATTTAAGCTGCAAACTTTACATGGTAATATGCAGTTTGCAAACACATCATACACAACATATTATGATTTCATGACTATTATCTGTGCCTAGTGGCCTTGCACTCGGTTTCAACTTTATTGGAGATAATAGGTATGACAGCACTGAGAGTAAAGTGAAATCCATTTACAATTAGTGGTCAATCTATTGATGATCTTATACCATCTCAATTCTAAACTCTGCCATTAAATAATAAAAGTAACAATTTAATGATTGCTCAGCTGATGGAAGACAAAAACTTTAAATTATACTGTAAAGAAAATAACTAGGTCAACTGCAGTTTGTGTTCATAAACAACTGTTAAAGTTATTACGACCATTTCTAAGAATAACATAATAATATGATGTAAACAATCAAATCTAAACCTCTTTTACAATGACATTCCTTTTATTTTGAATTTCAATTTAGGAATAATTTTTGAAACATTGTAAAAGAGGTTTAAAAAATCTCATAGACACTCACCGGTTCTGGGAGAGATGGGCACAGCTGGCTTTGGAGTGGAGTTGGAGCATAGCCGGCCAATCTTGGTAGGAGGCTTGAGACCCGAAGGCTTGGGCAGAGATGATGGTCTTGTGGAATCAGCTGCTTTTGTTGATGTTGAGGTGGTAACTGATGATAGGGTTTCTGTTGATGATGAGACTGCCGGCGTAGAGGTTGCCACCGGGGATGCAGCATCCAGCGGTGGTGTTTCTTGCACTTCACTCATTTTATTCACTTTTCTTCATAGACACTTCAAAACCGATAACTCGCGAATATTTTACGATACCATTGTATATAAAAACCAATGACTTCAAGGTCTAACGCCCGAAAATATCAGTAGATATTTATTTACGGTGTCAGGAGCGTCTCAAATCATCGCGCGGTCATTAAACTAAAAATATCGCCAAGTTCCCGCGCAATAACACAACGCAATCTGGATCACGGCCAATGTGAAATGTGGTAAATAATGACTATTTTGCGAGTAAGTAACCCCTGAACGAAGAGAAAATTACACGTAAATCTTAACGTTTACCATTTATTTACAAACCTTATGAATTAATTGCGAAGCGATTGCAGTTACGTATGGTTTTAAAGAAAAATATAACGGCATACCTTGAGGAAATGGAGCACAAAAAATGCTTTCCGTAATCAAAAGAAAAACTCCGAGAGATTTTTACCGCTCGTCACGACCAGCTGAGCTTGACAATGTTATCACTATCACTACACACACTAATTATTGTACATAATAGATTATTGAGGGAATTAACAATCACGGATCAAATGTTAATTGATTAACGCGCACATTTTCGAGCATTAGCAAATGGCTAAGCTGAGAAACGAGCACGTAACGGAAAATAATTCGTAGCGAAGCCACAACCGCTCGTCCTTCCATCACTTCCAAAACATCAAAGTAGCGTTCCGTTTCTGCACTGAGATACATTATTCTCCCAACCGGAATCGTTCCCAATCTTTTTGATTTATTTTTTCCTCTTAAAATTGAATTGATAAAATACTACTTTTAGCAAGGTTTTCAAATTCTTAGAACCTATCTTTAGTTTCTTTTATTATTTCAAAAATATATTTAATTTTCATGAACTTGTATGCAATAATAAAACGCAGTTTGAAATGTTTGGATGTGTACAAAGCCCTTACGTCATTCGGTCATTCTTTTTGTGCATTTCGGCTGTGGACCAATGAAAATTAGTTTGCCGAATAAATGTTTTTTTTCCATTGGCCAGATCTATTGAATGACATTTGAATTAAACACCACGTTAGTTGTTAGAGACACATACCATCAATTTGTGAAATGCACGACACGACATGCGAGACATTTCTGCCAGATTTTTTCAAAAACTCAATAAATTAATGCAAACAAAAATGAGTTCAAAGGACCAGATAAAAGCACCTTAAAGTAAAATGAAGTTGGTCCACAAAAGTATTGAAAAAGATGGCTGTGGGTGAGTACTTGTGATTTGTTTATATGCATGCTGGAACATTGGAATTCACGTAAAGTAAATTGCGTTGCAATGTGTATTTTACAGGAGCATCAGCCTTATTCCTGAAGAATCTGAGGATATGTGGCATGCCTATAACCTCATTTCTGAGGGCGACGTCGTAACGGCTTCCACAGTCCGTAAAGTACAAACGGAATCTTCCACTGGGTCATCCACGAGCAGCAGGGTGAGAACGACGCTGACCATTCGCGTGGAAACCATCGACTTTGACACGCAAGCATGTGTACTGCGGCTCAAAGGTCGCAATATAGTCGAGAACCAGTATGTGAAGGCAAGTTAACCTTACATTCTGGCTGCAGTAGTGATAATAAACAGATGTATTGAACCTTAATGTTAATTGTTAACCTTGTTTATTTCAGATGGGTGCCTACCATACTCTAGATTTAGAACTCAACCGAAAGTTCACATTACAAAAAACACTATGGGATTCAGTTGCTTTGGAACGAGTGGACATGGCTTGCGATCCAGCCCAGAGTGCTGATGTAGCTGCTGTTGTGATGCAAGAGGGTCTGGCTCATGTCTGTCTAATTACACCCTCAATGACATTGGTGCGGTCCAAAATAGACATGACCATTCCAAGGAAGAGAAAGGGTTTTGTACAGCAGCATGAAAAAGTAATTTAATTTGTGTTTTAAATTGTTTTTGTGCATTCTAGATTTGCTAAAAACTGTAAAGTTGACTTCCTCCAGTTTATCTTTCATAATAATATGTTCATAAGCAAGAGTTTGTTTAGTTCAAATGTAATTTGATACAAGAGTAATAAAAAAAAAGATTTAAATTTGGATTCTCGAATTTACAGGGACTCAACAAATTTTACGAGGCAGTAATGCAAGGAATACTCAGACATGTAGAGTTCAGCATAGTTAAGTGTGTTATCATCGCTTCCCCTGGGTTTGTCAAGGACCAGTTCTTTGATTACATGATCCAGCAAGCTATAAAGACAGACAACAAAGTGATTATTGACAATAGAGGCAAGTTCCTATTAGTGAGGGCTTCTTCAGGATTCAAGCATTCTTTGAAAGGTAAACTTATTGATCAGGAAATGATTTAAAATTATAAAACATGCAGGTGAAGCATAGGTTTTAATAAGAAGTTTAGCAATTACTGAAAAGAATGAAAAAAAAAAGCAATTTTTTCTCAAAAACCCATTTTATTTCTGTATTGCGGGCAGATTTTTCACAGATTTCAATTTTATGAGGACACCTGGTCATCTCCTATAATTTTTAAGTTTAATTAATTGTTACAAATTAATTGATTTGAAAGAAACAAGGTTTTATTTACATAAAAAAATTGTGATTTTTTTTTGTTTTCAGTTGATAAAATTAAGCATAGAATGCCATATTTGAATATGTGCACTTTATGAAGACTCACACTGTATGTATACAGTACCTGGTTGTGTATCAGGAACTGGTACCTGTGTTGAACTTTGAGACCGGGACTGTAGATAATTATGTTGATTTAAATTTATTGATTCATCAATTATTGCCAAGCGATGTATGGGGACTGGAAGGTGAGGTTTTTCTCCAGCAGTAGAACAGAATGGTGACAGTGGTGTTATTTTGATTGTTTCAGAGGTCCTTCAAGAGCCAGCTGTCATATCGAAGATATCAGACACTAAGGCAGCTAGTGAGGTTAAGCTGCTGGAAAGTTTCTACACTATGTTACAACTGGAGCCGGCCAAGGCATTTTATGGCAAGAAACATGTGGAACAGGCCAATGAGGCAATGGCTATTGAGACTTTGATGATATCTGATAAGTTGTTTAGGTATGTGTTATCTACACTACCATAAGCCTGCTTGTGGTTTTTTTGCATATTTTGAATTGTATCCGACAGGAACGTTATCCTGGTTTGCGGGAAGGAATCTCTCATAACATATAATAAGCTCACTTGTATTTATAAACCTATATTCTATTAAGGTACGTCAAGGGAACAGTATTCCCTATACTTTTTTAAGAGCATGTTGAAATAAATGTATACAAATTTTAAACCATAATTAAAAAGTTTGTAGGGTGAGTTATTTCAAATTAATGTCAAATTCAATGAAAGTAACATTTACATAATGCAAATGTACTATGTACAATGTGGAATAGCTTCTTGATAATCTGTTGTTTTCCAGATGTCAAGACATACTAAAGAGAAAGGAATATGTTACTCTGGTGGATTCTGTGAGAGAAAATGGGGGTGATGTCAGAATCTTCTCAAGCATGCATGTGTCTGGTGAACGTAAGGATTTTTTGTTTTGTTAAAAAAACCACACCTAGATACTCACATCAGAAAGCTGCTTGAGACAATTTAATTCCGCACTACATTGTGACATGAACCTCTATGAGTTCTTTCGTATCAACCAGAACCAGGCCACATAAGCTTTGCTTAACTGCCTGAACTGCGCAGAAGGAGCTGTCATATAGGCCACTATGACAAAGTAGAGATCGTCTAAGCTGAAATGACGCGCTCCACTGCATTTACGCATACAAGAGCATAATTGCTTGTACGAGTAGATGCAGAAGAGGGGTGCGTCATTTTAGCTTAGACGATCTTTACTTAAGTGATCAGGCGCTTTTGGCGCTGACTGTACCTCGTAGGAGTTAGAATTTCAAGTGAACTTTGGTGCACCCCTTCAATCTCAACCCGTCGCGTAAATTTTCTATGTAACGGAATGTAACAACTCTAGTCACTCACACGCGGTTCGTGCAGTCGCCCGGTTCGAGTTCGATTCCCGCCTGAAGCCAAGACCGAATGTCTTTCTCTGGTTATCGGATTTTAGTAAAAATACTGCATGGAAAATACTATAAATTATAATAACGTAACAACCTTAATACTTGTAAGAGCTGCTCAACTTTGGTTTGTGTTTGTGAATTCGGCGGGTAATTTCTTTATCATGATACTCAACTTTCCATTTTTCAGAGCTAGACCAACTCACTGGAGTAGCAGCAATACTTCGTTTTCCAATGGCAGAGCTAGAAGACAGTGATGCAGAAGACGACGGTGAAGATTAGGATTGGACTAAGATTTACCGCAAACCATTTGTTGCCCAACAAGATGAATGCAGCAGAGGGCCTATATAAATTCTGTCTGCTATCAAAATATGAAGCATTGTCTAACAAACATAATAAAGTAGAAAAGTTTGTGATGGATAAGGCAAGATATTAATTACTATACTGATATCTTGCTTCTATGTAGATAAATAATTAAAAATGTAGAAACAGACTTACCAACTCATTCCAAAAATAACACTATTCACAGAAAATTCAACCAGGCCATAAAAATGCAAATATAGAAGGAAGAAAACGTATCGTTGAATTTAAGTCGATTGATTTTGTTGCAATGTGAAAGTAAAATAAGTAAGTTTGCCAGCAAGGGGGATTTTTCCTCTGCCTATCACAAACTTTTCTATTCATCACAACTACTTGTTAGCGCCTAGGCACGTCACTTGTCTTTAGGCCCCGGATTCAAGACACTACTTATCGATGCGGGAAATAGGGCTGTGCTTGGATTTTTACACGTATTATGAATCTTCTTAGTTAGTCTAGAATCCGACTTAGGTAAACCAATGTTATTTAATTTGATTAATTTATACATACATAAGTGTATTTTAATTTTAACTATTGTCTCCCCTATTCGTTCCATTGTTCATGTAATATAATTGTAAATATTGTATTTAGACAAAATAAAACGATTGTTATGAAGTAGTTTTTTTTATTTCACATCAAAATTATTTGATTATCATGTAATTGATGCGACCACCAAAGAAAAGTATAGATAGGTGCAAATTCATAATGTTTTAGGCTGAGGCGGCGTCGATCGCCTGTGTTCTCTGTTTTCGTTTCTCAGCCTTTTTATCATCTTTGACTTTTTCATCATGAAGACGTCTCTTCTTCCTGAGTAGCCATATTTCCTTCTTACGTTTCTCTTGACCAGCCTTCATGCTCTTGTAAAGATTCCTGTGCTTCTTACGTACAAGCTTCTCTCTTAGTCTGAAGGCCTGTTTGTCTTCTATTTCCTTTTGGTATGGGTGATCCTTGTGAGGGACACCAGTTGTGACTGCCATGGCCTTTTTCTGTAAGAAAATTTAATTGATATCAAATTAATTTAGGGAACATTTTGAAAGAATTGAGTACAAAAAAATATTCAAACTCCTTGCTCTATTGCGAAGAAATTACATTTGGCAAGAGCGAGAGAAAAAAGGAAATGGGGTAACCTGATGTTGCTGTTGACTGCACACAAATCTAGGTCACAACATGGAGGACATGCATTATTTACTATAGGTACATACTTGAAACTTTAATTAGGGAGAGGAAAATAACAATGTGAGAAAATTACAGATTTTATGTAGTCAGTGAATAATTTTTACAAAATAATGAATTGGTACCTTTTCTTTAGCTATCTTTTTCTTTTCTGGGTCTATATCATTTCCGTCCTCCTCTTCAGAAGATGATTCTTCTTCAACTTCTTGTTGATATTGTTTAGTCAGGGCTGCCTCCGGGTCACCCTCGGGCTCTGAGTCTTGCTCCTCTTTGTCCTCATCACTGGCCTCTTCAATATCACTGCCAGAGACTTCATCATCATCTAAAAAAATCAAGCAAAATTAAGGCTAACAGATTAACAATAGGATTTTGATTGATATAGTGACTGTTGGTGAAGGTATTTATTTACTTATTGCATAAGAGCAATTACATCGGATTCATAAGGCTAGAAAATGCTAAATTGAAGTTAACTTACTCAATAATTTGAGGTTGGGGTCTAGCAGCTCTCTTTCTTCTGGTGGTTTGTAAACTTGGTCTCTTATCTTGTCTGAGAATGGAGACAGATGTGGAGGCAACACAGTTCCCATCAGATACTTATTTATAGGCAGGAGTGCCCTGGCATTGACACTGTCAAACACCCACTGGGGCTGGACATAATACCGGGAGAGATATTGCTTCTCCATACTGGGTCTGTCAACAATCTGGTATGCAATTGACTCATCAGTTTCATCAAATGTAGCTCCAACAAAATGGTTCTTGTCCCATGACACCTCCCCACCAAAACTCCGAATGATAAATACTAGAGGTTCCCTAGGTACTTCTCTGTTGATGTAGAATTTGAGGCCCTTGAACATAGTTTTAAGTTTTTTAACTTTTTCCGCTTCTTCTTTTGCTTCCTCTAACTTCTGTGGATCTTCATCTTCTGTGTTAAATATATCAATTTCTGGTAATTCTTCTGCTTCATTAGCACCAGCTATTTTAACCACAGGAATGTTCATGGCAGCTATTCTCTCTGCTACATAAGCTTGCTCATCAATGAGTTCTTTGTCAGAGTCGGCAGAAAAGGCTGCAGTTAATTTAGGTGGGTACACTAAATTTAAGGAGTGATACAACTTGAAGTTGACAAATCCAAGCATCATTGTGTAGAATTCAACGAAAGTTGACATAATCTTGAAGTCAACATCATCCTTGCTTTGGGGCTAAAAAAAATATAGATAGTATGCCATAACTTAACACAAATTCAACAAAAGGGAATATTCATAAATATTAAGTGCTTCAATATTTACCTGGAATGAGAAATGATGTGGAACAATCCATGTGATGGTCTGGCCTTCAAGCTCAACTTGATAATAATATCCTTTTACAGACACAAATACTTTCCGAAGTGCTTTTGCTGCAATGATGGCATGCATAAACTCTACTGTGAGCCTTCGACAAAGCATAGACTGGTCTCTGGGAACTCTCTTCAGAGAAGGGAACGTACTGAACAAGAAGCAAAGAGTCAGGCAGTCATCGAGGTCACGCAATGCATCAACAAATGTGGGATATCTCTCCTTGACTATGTGATCAATATTTATGTCTGGGTAGTCACGTAAATATTTCCTCATCTGGCTGTATTCCCTCATAGCTCTGGCCTTCCGGATCTTTTGTTGATACACCTAAAACACACCAAAATATTGCGTAAGTATTTTTAAAGTACAAGCTAAAATATTTTGATTATGAAAAGCAACTGCTTACTTTCAACTCCCGCAGTTTCCATAGTATTGGTTCGTGTAACAAGAACTTGATATCCTTTGTGTGGTATAAAGTTTTGATGCCCCCAGCACCTTTTTGCGCTCTTTTACGATTGCGTGGTTCTCGGGGATATATTCCTTTGAGTATGCATATGCGCCTAAAATCTTTTAGAGACAGCTGTAACTTCTTCAGAGCAGCTTTTCTGGTTATAAACTGCGCACCCTCTCCTGAGGAATACTGAAAAAACAAACTTTTTGGTTATGTATGATCAACAAAAACACGTGTCGTTTACTAAACCGAACGCAGTTATTGGTACAAACCTTCTTCTTCTTCTTTGAGACCATTTTGATATTGACTGTTTTTTCTTGATGTGATTTTTACTACACTGCACACTTTATTTTCTTTTAGAATATTAATATCAATGCATTTACATTTTAAAAATCCACACTTCTGCAGCAATCCTAAGGCTGACGGATTAAAAAGACTGCTGTCAAATGAAATGTCAACGTTTTGACTTTGACAGCTGACTTTTGTACTTTACAAGGTAAGCAGCGAAGGAATCTTTAATCCTAAATCCTACATATATGTTAGTTAGACGAACAAGATTTTAAGTCATATTAAAAAAACATGAAATCTTTTAGATGAAGAAGCAGAGTGAGCCTAAATAGTCGGCGTAAAAGAGCATCGTACTCGGTCCGCCATTTTGAAAAATCGTTGCCGTTGCGGCGGCAAGGCGGCAAGAGATGAAGATGAAACTTAAATGTCAATAAAATAATTTTATGGCCCTGTATTTTTGAGTTTTCGGACTCTATTCTCTCAAAAAGTAAGACTCATAAATGCTAACCTAACTTTTTTGTTTGTGATTTCCCCCCCTAGTTTAGCATACGTTTTATTACTTGTCACCAAAACTAAAAGTTATGACAATTAAGAAAAATGCTCTAAGGCCCGAGCACATATGCCTACCTATTATCATAATATGACCAAGTGACTATGTTGGGCAAATCAAAGTTATCCTTGGGCACATTTTCAAATGACCGAGCATAATCATGATCGGCTGATCGGCCCATTTCTATGATCGGACCACGGGTTTAAGCACTGAATCGTAGAAAAAGGGGGAAGGAGGTATACATAGAGTTATGAAAACAAAAGTTTAGCTTTAAATTATTTTAATAAGTTTAATCAATAAATTATTTAATAAATATAAACTTGAGTAGAAACTTTACTACTCGCTTTCGTTTGCCGTCGGGCTAGAAGTGGTAGTGGGCACGGCAGCAGGGCTCGCCGTAGTTTGAACTTGAGCCTGGGCCCAAGCGCTGGGATCCACCATTACGTACTGGTAAGGATAGGCATAGGATTGAGACCACATCGGAGA
The DNA here is from genome assembly GCA_950022985.1 of Udea ferrugalis. Classification (NCBI taxonomy): domain Eukaryota; kingdom Metazoa; phylum Arthropoda; class Insecta; order Lepidoptera; family Crambidae; genus Udea; species Udea ferrugalis. The sequence goes on from OX465520.1 coordinate 5,773,099, forward strand.
TGCTTGAGATACAATGGAACTGGCGGTTTCCTCATTAACTCCGGCGTCTTTCAGAATGCTCATCATGTTCGAGTAGGCTGACAGCATTTGTGGGTAGAAATATTGGTATGGATTGTACTGAGGAACAATGGCAGCTGCGGGTGCTTCTGTTTTACCTTCAGTCGCCAGTGAAGCAGGGTTGGTGGCCGGCAGGGCGTATGGGTAAGGGATGGAGCTGGTTTCCAAATTTCCGGCAGCAGGCATCGCGTACGCATATTGCATGGGCGCGTTGACCACGGCGCGTTTGTGCTGGTTGAGTTCTTCGTGGTTGTAGCTTGTAGGAATACCGTGCTGTGACTGCATTTGCAAGAAGTGCACCGGCTGGTCAGTTAGCCACTGCGTTTTGGAGCCGCTCTCTTCTGTGGCAGCCACGTAAAGGTCGCCGGTGGTGCCATCTATTGACGGCTTGACGAAAAGCCCTTGGACTGGATGGAGATGATTCCCAGTCCTGGAGTATGCCACATGGCCATTGGCGAAAGCCAGAACAGCTTGAACGGTGACCAATGCAAGAAATCGATTCATAGTGGACCAGGAAGTGGTGAGTTAATGGTGATGAGACAATCGGGAAATGGCTTTTTATACGAAATCTCATAAGAATGTATCTTAAAGATAAGGGGTTATTATTATAATTGCTAAATTGAGAGATAAATTAACGTGGATTTTTAACACGTTCTGTTGTCTAGAGCAGAGCGTTATCTATCAGATATCTCTACAATCTATTCATTGTTTAAAAGATATAAATAAATATCTAACAATATCGCAATGTCATTTTATAAAAATGATTATCGATAAAGCTTATCAAATGTTACACCTGTAAAAAGTGGTTTTTTTGCCTTAGCGACACTGTTTTTGCCGACAGCACGAAATTCACGGACCTACTTTAACGAATATATCGTACACTCAGCATCAAAATTATGTTCGCGCACAGAGTTTTCAATTTTGTATTTCGAAAGTACCTATTTAATAAAATCAGACTTATCACTACCGAATAAAAAAGAGTTTCATTTGTTTTAAATTTATGTGATGCTCCAAACGACATCGTTTGGATATTCATACGTACGAATCTGTCACTGATACCTAATTAAATGAATGAATAAATATGCCTGGAGATTATTCCACACAACGCCACCTAGCCCCAAAGTGAGCTACTTAATAAAGCTCGTTATTATAGGATACTTAACAACGGCTAAACATACTTAAGTACCTTTTCTTTTGTAACTACATACATAGAATGGGTGTTTTCTACCAATACAAACAAACATGCACACAAATGTTTCTACTGAGCGGGGATCGTACCCGCGACCTTTGGTGTGGTAGCCAACTTCTCAACCATTACACCAAATCGGTCGTCAATTTAAGATCACTCTGTCTGCACACATAGTTTTGGTGCTGACTGTACGAACTTACGTCCGATTGAAATCTCCCAGTAACGCCCTAAGCTGAGGCTCGCCCCCCTGGGGGCACTCTTACGCATGATAGTTAACCGCTCAACCCATTGCCCGGTGAAGCTGTGCAAGTAAAACCTTGGACTAACAGGTAGTCAATAAAAAAAAAAAACTGACTGTACATCATGTAAACATCAAACCAAATGTTTTCTGCACCGATCTCTAACAAAAGTTATGTAGGTGCATGTATACGATCACGCCTATAATGTGACGTGATGACCAAGTTTACGATGCCATTGTTAGGGCCAGACCCCACCAGAGCTGAGCGGAGATGTGCGGCGTCGAGCTGTGTTTTCAACAACCAATAGAATTGCGTTATTCACACATCTCCGCCTCGCACAGCTTCGGTGGAGACCACTGAGCGGAGATGTGTATTTTTGTATGGCGAGCTGCGTCGAGCTGTGTGAAGCGAGGTCAAGCGGCGTGCTGTAAGCGGCGCCACCCTGCCCCCTCCCGCCCGCACCCCGCGGTGCCAGCCGGGGTGACCAACTTAGGCCTTTTACCCCAACTTTAGGGAGTAAATATACATATTACATACATGTTATCTTATATAATTTTTCAGGCATCACAAATTTGTCAGGGGAAAACGTGATCAGAATTCCAACGTCTATCTATAGATAGCCACAGAGTCAGATACATCCGATCTCCTTTAGACCACTACCGATATCCGTAAACGTAATTATTAACATAACAATGTAATTATTAAAATCCGCCACACACTACCATGCACGGTGGACGGCACATCACTCTACCCATTTCCGGTCAGTCCTCCTTGCTCTATTGCAAAGAAATGTCATTCGGCAAGAGCGAGAGAAAAAACGGAAATGGGGTAACCTGATGTGCTGTTGACTACATGCTAGACATCCCGATTTAACGGTGTTAATTTGAGTGACCATGAAAGTTTGAAGGAATAAAATGATATCATTTTCATGCAATATAAAACATAAAAAGGAAACCATAGTATTTACTATAAAGAACATAACTGAAGAAGATTGTCTTCAGAGGAATCAGTTTCACCTGCTTGTTTAGTTTGTGTAGAATTTCTGTAGTTCCAATTTTTCGTAATACTTACGTTTTGCAATATAAACAGCAGATGGAGTTGAAATTCCATTAAGTTGGCAACACTGCCGCGCAAACACGGAACTAGGGAATTTCAAGAAATTGTACTCTACACTTTAAAAGATAGATAAAGTACGCAAAAATACTTAATTTTGCATGTATAGATTTTATTTTTGAGTTGTGATATGTTTGATTGTATATCTTTTGAATCGAGTCCCCACTTCTCTTTATGCGTTCGTGTTGACCCATTTTCGATTAATTTAAAACGCTTTGACAATATTGATAACAAAATTGAAAGTTTGTATTCGCAAAAACTTATGTTCGATGTGGGTGATGTTTATGAAGAAATCAAACATACCTTATAATCAAATGTTCTTCTTATTAGGGTTTACAGAATTATCAACTGCACAAGAATAAATGACATCTCTGAAGTATTTCTCTAAACGTATAATATTAATTTCATGTTATTGTGTATCCCCGCCGGGTTGTTCATGACAGAAAAAACTTTTTCGCATAAAAGCAAAAGAGTTTCTTCTGTCATGAACAGCAAAACAAAGCTTCTTCATCGAAACAAACTTCTTTGTTTTGTTAATTAAGAACTACCTATTTGTTTAATAGAATTAGATGTAAATGTAACGACGCTCCGGAATTACGGAAAGGAGAAAATAACGTTTTTACGTTTTATTTGTCTAAATAAAATAAAAGAGTTCTTTATTTTAATACTCCGTACTTTTCTTCCTTGTTATTCAATGAAAACATAAAAGGCGACAACCCTACTCGCATAGCCAGCCAGCACACAGCACACATCTCCGCCTCGCACAGCTTCGGTGGAGTCACCCAAGCTGAAACACATCTCTGCCCCGCACAGCTTCACACAGCTCCGCACATCTCCGCTTTGGTGGAGCCCGGGCCTTATTATGTTATGGTGGCCAGGGCGTCCAGAACATTTGTCGTTGAGCTTGAACCCAAAGAGTTAGATGGCGAGCCTACTGCCACTAACAGGAATGTGGGTAACGTTACAAAAATGAGTTAGTACAGATAATTCAAACGTAATACGACTGTGACACTATTTTGCTACATGATGTGACTTGTAACCATATCTCGCGCAGGCTGAATTTTTCAACTGGGCGTGGGCGGTGGTCCCAACGCCGATTTTGATAAAAACTAAAACAACACCGACCCAAATATTATGACAAAAAAAAACTAAGTAGTTAGACTGGAATAGGGAGGTAGTGACCGGAAATGAGTAGAGTGATGTGCCGTCCACCGTACATATACCTCTCGCAAAGAATCATGTGTGTATGTAATAAAGTTTAACGCTGCATCTGTCTGTCTGTCTGTCAGTGCCAGATTTTCTGATAACATACTCACTACTGAATCACTGGAATTTGAATTAGATCTTGCTTCGATATACCTAGATGCGATTGAAGGATTCTTAGTATCCAGTAGGTACGGCCTTCTTTACAGGGGTGGAATAGGTGCGCTTTCCCAGGATGAAGGATCCTAGGGGGAGTTCAACATCTTCTTAATATATTGATCTCTACAAAGTTATAACATTCAAGGCATTGGGGAAATTTGACTTAAATTAAACATTTCTTGCATGGCTGGGTCGGATTAGGATTAGCGATAGCATATACCGAAAACAGTTATGTACAGCACTCAAGCTGCGATACGTACGTACGATGTATTGTATAGCACCTAACGTATAGGTAGCGCGTCCAGACGGAATAAATGAACATACAATATTTCGTGACAGTACTAGTATTGTCAACGGTTTCAGGCTACAGGACGTCCATGTGTCTGAATGTGAACGAGGAGTTCTCCCTTTGCGGGTGGAAATGTCCGCCGACCTGCGTGAACATGAGGCTCATGTCTATGGGTAGGTACGTTTCAGTACTTACAATGCGGCTAGTGCTTGATCAGGTTTTTGCCACTATTTTGTTCCATGGAAAACAGAAAACTTTTTCATACAAAATTATAACTGATAGAAATAACCAATACTTACTTCCATCATGGGACGAAATAATGGAACTACAGATTAGCCTAGTAGGTACACCCCGACAGATCTTCAGTGATGTATTTTTTCGAAATCTCAGTGCTGCGGAAGGCACGTTATGCAGTTGGTCAAGGCAGACGTGTCGCTATGTCAATTGTATAAAAAATCATGTTTATGCACACAAATGTTTGTATCGTGCGGGGATGGAACCCGCAACCGCTGAATCGGTCGTCAAAAACTGTTTGTTATGTTCCCACGGCTAGTATTGAAACTAGCAACAGGCACAATGAAAAAAAACCTAGGCTGGCCTAGTGTAGAGATCTTGTTAGTGGCATCTAAGTTGGTTTCCTAAAATATATAAATATTTGACTGCAGGTGGAGGTACCTCGTGCTCCTCAATATGGGAATGCAAGGTGGGATGTCGCTGCTCAGCCGGTTTCATCAGGGATGAATACAGCAAGAAATGTATATTGGTACAAGATTGCCCCGGTAGGTAACCACGTGATTTAACGCGCAAACCTTCTTAGCTGTATCTTCGATCAAGACTCTCTAACTGGTCAGGTCAGGCCCACACTGTCCATCCGGACAACCACATTTAAAACTATACCAAGGACATAATAAAGCCTAAAACTTTTAATAACCACCTTAAGAATTACCTTCTGCAAAAGACGTACTATTACAATCTAGACGATTATTTCTAGGACGCTGAGAAAATGCGTTACGCACATCCGACCACCGGGGGCGGACCGGTTATGTCGGACTCTTCACTGGGAGGTTAACCCAGTGGCCTACCGACTAAAAACTCAGCGACTCCCTCTCATCGTTCATGATAGGGGAATGCGGTAACTGGCACGAAGCCTTCTACGCGTTTCCCCGGACGGGGCCCGCCTGCACGGCGGGCCGGAAGCGACCCCTTCCTTGTGGGAAGGGGCCGGTAGGGACAGCCGAGGGTGTCGAGCCGTCCCTGCAGGCAGTGATGGAGGCCTGTGCAATGCCGGCGCGGGTACCCCCGTACCGCGGGCCAGCTGATCTCCTCCACGGAGGGATCGGGAACTTGTTAATTCAATTTTGTGTATCTCTGTTTTGTATGAATTCTCTGTAGGTACCTACTGAAATGTTGCAGTGCCCCCTATGGGTTGAAATGAGTTCAATGTCCTGCCTTATTATTGAGAAATGTATACTCGTATACTATGTGGCATGCAGTAAATAAATAAGGCTCAAAGTGCAAATAAAAGGCAAGTCAGTAGAAAGTAGGTCAATCAAGAATGAGTAAGAACCGCAGTGTGTTCGCTGCAAAATCAGCTGATGCAGAAAACATGAAATTCCGAGCGCAAGCATTCGATTTCGTAACGGCTAATGCAAAGAAAGAAAATAACATTACATTTTACTACTTTGACACGAAATGAAATTGTTATGAAATTATATTACTTGTCCCGATAGCCGAGTGGTGTGTGCATGACAGCAATAAGATGTAGTTACCTACGGACACATTAATTTTGTTCATTATTGGTTTTATCTTTAGTCATCATGAGACAAAGCCGATTGAAACTCCTCCAACACGGAGGCTAAGAGTAGGATTGTTGGAGTTTACCTTGTTTATCTCCATCCAACAATCACCTTAAGTATCATCTGATGTTATCAAGCCGCCATAAGGCCTCCAACGACTAGGCTTACATATGGTGACATCAGCCGGGACCAACTGTTCAACGTGCTATCTGCAAGCACGAAGATGGCCGAAAATACATCACTAAATTTTGGTCGGGCTTAACATGATCCAGGTAAAAAAAATGAAGTACCTACCTTCACATCTTTCAATGTATTTTTTTTAAAGTAATTTACAGAAAAAAAAACGTATTCTTGATGCGAGTTCATCACCATCACACTTTCAATCTGATAGAAAAATTGCAAATATCTGTTAGGAATCGTGAAGTAGTAGACATTGTCTCAAACTTCAAACAACAAAACTCATCCTGTCTTTAATACTAGGTACTTGAAGTACCTAGTATTAAAGACAGGATGAGTTTTTCAAGGGGGCGTGGTAGGTCATATCCTAAACTATGAGGAATATCGAAAAATGCTTAAAGCAGTCTCGAGACGGATTTTGACAAAAACTAAACTGTATACTCAGAATTTACAAAAAACTTTTTCCTTAGCCGGGAATCAAACATGTTGGTTTTGAAAAAAATAGGTCAACCTGTATTATTATGCCATCTTGTATTATTGCTTATGAGGGTAAATTTCTGGCACGTAACATTATATGGCAAAGCAATGGAACGGTCTCATTCTTGATAAAATACGTTTATTTCCTTACGTTCAGGCATCGCTAACACACATGCTCTAACTTTTTTGTCCACCATGCTTGTATGGGGATCTGCCACTGTGTGTCGTCGCTGAGCCAAACCAAAATCCCTCTTCCTTTTTCTAAACCACTTTGTGATGTAAAATGATAAATGTATTTTACGATTTTTTGCTTATTTAACTTTCGTAAAACGTTGAATCGTCCTAAGCCCGCCCCTTGGTTCGGAGTTCTAAGTAGGATCCACTCCAGTGTGCAACTTTTACGAAGATTTGTAAAGCTAGGAAAGAATAAAAACATTCAGAGACGAGTGCTATGTTACCAGGTTTTTCAAAGTCCTCATGCACACCATGCTGAAAACCTCGGCTGGGAGTTCAGTCTACATTTTAAGTTAGGGTGAACATCAACGAAAAACACAGAACATAATTCGTAAAATAGTTCTAAAATAAAAAATAAATATTCCTGGACATAATTCCACACAGCGCCATCTAGCCCCAAGTGGGCTGGATATAGTCCGTTTTTATGGGATACTAGACAACGGATAAACATACTTAAATACTTTTTCTTTTGTAAATACATACTTAATATACATAGGAAACACCCAGACCAATACAAACAGACATGTTCATGCACACAAATGTTTGTACTGTGCGGGGATCGAACCCGCGACCTTTGGTGCAGTAGCCGACTTCTCAACAATTACACCAAGACGGTCGTCTAAATTAATGCATTCATAATATTTTCTTAAATATGATATGTATCTCAAATCACTCAAACTATAAACGTTTCTCAGATACTGATTTTGAACGAATAATGACTTCTATGGCGATATCATAGTTTTAGATGCGCAACAAAATAATGCTGTACATAAGCCTCTCCTTTTGCACGCCACTGTTTGCACCCCCTGCTCCACCGTTACCATGGTCGCCACCATGAATAGCGGGGCTGCCAGGAACTGGGGGCCGTGGCCTTTGTCGTGCGTCCATCGAGGTTATGCCTATAATCGCCACGCTGGGCAGGCGGGTTGGCGATCGCAGGGTGAAGCTTCTGCCCTGAAGATAGGCGTCAACAAGGCCAAGGCAGAAGCGCGTGCGGAATTTTTAGCCACCCTTGATAGGGATCCGTGGGGGCGTCCGTATCGCATGGCAATGGCTAAACTACGACCGTGGGCCCCCCCGATCACGGAGAGCTTGGATCCCCCGCTGCTGCAGGCGGTAGTCACGGCTTTGTTTCCGGCGAGAGTTGAGTTTACTCCCCCGCCGATGATCTCGGACGGACATGATCACGGAATTGACAGCGAGGCACCCTCAATCTCCGAGGATGAGTTTGGCGCGGCCGTTATCAAGCTCCGGGCGAAAAACACCGCGCCTGGTCTTGACGGCATACCAGGGAAAGCTCTGGCTCTTGCCCTAAAATGGCTTGGACCAAGGCTTCGAAATCTTTTTACGGAGTGTCTCAGACAAGGTTGCTTCCCGCGACAGTGGAAAACGGGGAAGCTGGTCCTCTTAAGAAAGGAAGGTCGCCCTGCAGACTCGCCATCCGCATACCGCCCGATAGTGTTGCTCGACGAGATGGGCAAACTTTTAGAGCGGATAATTGCTGAGCGTCTCGTTGAGCACCTTGAGGGGGTCGGACCTAATCTGGCTGAGTGCCAGTATGGTTTCCGGCGGCGCCGATCAACTGTGCACGCCATCTTGGAAGTGAAGAAGCAAGCTGAAGAGGCTATCGGAGAGGGAGAGGTTGTGTTGGCAGTGTCGTTAGATATTGCCAACGCCTTTAACACCCTACCCTGGGCGTGCATAAAAGAGGCGCTTAGGTACCATCAAACTCCGGCGTATCTAAGTAAGATCATCGGGTCCTATTTTGTGGACAGGTACGTTGAGTACCCTGGGCGGGAACAATGGCTTCAGAGGCCAATGTCGTGCGGTGTCCCACAGGGTTCGGTCCTCGGTCCACTCCTGTGGAACATCGGTTACGACTGGGTTTTGAGGGGGGAAAACCTACAGGGTGTCAGTGTAACATGTTACGCGGATGACACCCTGGTGACCGCCCGGGGGAAATCGTATAGGGAGGCGGCGCTGCTAGCGACTGCAGGCACCGCTAATGTACGGAGCCGAATCAGGCGTCTGGGACTGGAGGTGGCTCTGCACAAGTCCGAAGTCCTGTGTTTTCACGGACCTCGGCAAGCCCCTCCAGAAGGATCCCACATTGTGGTGGGTGGAGTTTGCCTCGCCGTTGAGTCGACGATGAAGTATCTAGGAATCGTCCTCGACGGCCGCTTGAACTTCCGTCCCCACTTCAAGAGGTTGGCGCCTAAATTGGCAAAGACGGCGAATGCCTTAAGTCGAGTTTTGCCCAACCTGACCGGACCAGGCGACAGCGGTAGAAAGTTGTACTTGGGGATCGTGCGATCCATTGCCTTATACGGAGCCCCCGTATGGGCTGAAGCTCTGACTCGCCAGTCAGCGTCCATTCTGCGGAGACCGCAGAGGACGATGGCGATCAGAGCAATACGAGGGTATCGCACGATCTCCTTCGAGGCGGCGTGCCTGTTGGCGCGGTCTCTGCCCTGGGATTTAGACGCGAGGGCCCTCTCTGCCGCATTCTTCTGGCGGGAGGAGGCGCGTACCTCGGGCAGGCGACTGGCACCGCAAGAGCTGGATGGTCAGCGGCTCAACATCCTAGTTGAGGCCCATGATACGTGGCTAGAAAGGTTAGAGGCACCGGGAGCGGGCCTCTGGACCATCGAGGCGGTGCGCCCAGTGTTCAGGCAGTGGATAGAGCGGCGACACGGTTCACTGACGTACCGATTGGCACAGGTACTCTCGGGGCATGGCTGCTTCGGGAGGTTCCTGTGTCGAATAGGCAGAGAGCCTGACGGAAGGTGTCATCATTGTGATGAACTGGATGACTCGGCCAGACATACCCTTGAGGAGTGCCCAGCATGGGCCGAGGAACGAAGAGTATTGAGCGTGAGCATTGGTAGGGTGGTTACCCTGCAAACAGTGGTCCATGCAATGGCCACTGACAGGAGAGCGTGGACATCCATGCTTACCTTCTGCAACATGGTGATGGAGCAGAAGGAGGCCGCCGAGCGTGCAAGGGAGCTCGCTAACCCTAGCCGGCGGCGGAGAAGGCGACGCAGGGGCACTGGCGTAATGCCTTAGTGCGTCCCCTCCGCCCTGTGGCCGGGGCGTAAGAATACGGCCACGGTTCCCCTCCGCCTGTCGTAAGAGGCGACTAAAGGAGGGCCCTCGGGGTCGCTGGGAGTGCACGCGGCGGGGGCTGTGTGCCTCCACTTCAAGTGGCCCCGAGGAGGACGGCAGTGTGGGCGCAGCCTCACACTGCCGTAACGCCGGCTGGTGTTTGTGGGGAGGTCTAACTCCCTACGAGATGGGCTGTGTAAGCAGCATTGTGCGCCAGGTGTTCAACCGGTAGTGTTCCTTCTCTACAGAAGAGTTCTCGGTGAACCCTGGTCACGCACGGAAGAAGGCTGCCCCGGTGTTTTAGTGGGTATACCCACCCTCCATCTGGAGTGGGTGAGTCCCACACACCCCCGCTGTCCCCCGAGCAGCGGGAAGTGCGTAAAGCATTTCACCGGGTTAAAAAAAAAAAAAAAAAAAAAAAAAAAAAAAAAAAAAAAAGGGTGAAGCTTCTCGCACCGGTGACGCTGCTGCCCGTCACCGGCATGTAGTATTTAGCTCGCCTATTTAGGACGGATATACAGCCGTCTGTCGTTCGCCACAGCCTCGTTCGTTAGTCAGCAGGGTGCACCGCGTGCAGGTGAGGTTGGCTTAGGACGATACATGGAGGTTTGCCCCCTTACACCCGATAATCATGAAAAATTGAAAGGAGTATGGAATTTACTTTGAAAGAGAGATCATAAAACAGAAACAACAGCCCGATGAACTGTGGTAGAGTCACATCATTTTTGTTAGTGTTTGTGTAAGTAAGTACTTTGTAAACCAATGTTATGATTTAAAAAAAAAACTTGGGTTAATTGACTCATAGAAAGTACTTCAGGCCTGTTAGAATAAACATTGTTTTTTTTTTTAAATGTTTGAATTTTGGTTCACTGGTTTTACATAATTAGTGCGCAACACACAACATGCGACTCTCCCTGTCACTGTAGTACACACATCAAAAGTGTCTAGGGATCAACATATGAAGGGTCCACTGCAATAATGATGAAAGTCCAAAAATATGAAAACCTTAGTGACTAATGTCATTCGGTCGACTGAAACGAATGACAATAGTCACTAAGGTTTTATTATTTTTGGACTTTCATCATTATTGCAGTGGACCCTTCATATGTTTTTGCAAAAACTTTTCTCCTGATTAATATTAATTAAAATTTTCTTTAAGGATTCATCAAATAAAGTGTTTTCGTTTGTCTACAGTAACGATAAACCAAGTCACCTTTGCATTAATAAAGAAATTTGCCATTTTCCTAATAAAGGGATTTTTGACATTAAACATTAAAGTTCGAAAAAAAGACTGAAATAACAGTTTTCTTTAAAATTTTATTGGGTAACTTAAACAATTAATAATCCGTGTTTCTACCGCGAACACTAACAACCCAAGAACGTCGGTTCGGCATACTCAAAATGAGTTCATCCAAATCACGCTGTGGAATCGCCGCCCATGTTCGTTGCAACAACAAGAAAAGGTCTTCTTGCGACTGGATACCCTCCATATTCGGGAGAGCTCTTCTCTGTAGCATATCCCATGCATGCTCAATCGGGTTCAAGTCTGGCGACTGAGCAGGCCAGGGCAGGACATTGATGTGAGCTGCGGCGAGAGTCTGTCTTACAACTCTTGCGGTGTGCGGTCGTGCATTATCATGCATTAACTGAAATAAGGGTCCGATTTGCACTTGTAGAGGAACGATGACGTCTGATACAATCGTCGCAGCATACATTTGAGCGTTGAGGTTGCCTCTGATCCAAATCAACTCGGTTCTTCCGCCGATCCAAATACCCGCCCATACCATGATGGTTCCACCACTGTAAGGATGGACTTCCTGGCAGGATTTTAATCGCTGTTGGCGTCCAAGAGTTCTCCAGTGTCGTGTACGTCTTGTATCCGGTCTCATACCAAAACGAGACTCATCAGAAAAGCACACGAAACGCCATTGTTCTTCTGCCCAATTTCTGTGTTCAAGAGCCCATTGATATCGAATCCTACGATTGTGCATTGCTATAGGTGGTACCCTTAGCGGTCTTCGGGAATGAAGGTTCACTTCATGCAAGCGGTTTCTGACTGTTTGGTCGCTAATTAAGTTCCCTGAAGAGTGATGAAGCCTCACGGCTAACATCATGGCGGTTATTGTTCGAGCTCTTCGAGCTGTGATTTGAATGTATCGGTCTTGTCTTCGTGTGGTGCAGCGATACCGTCCTCCATGGCGCTCAGCCACGGTACCAGTACTTCGGTAACGTGTCCAAAGTCGACTGATAACACTCTGACTTGTATTCAGAGCTAAAGCCACAGTACGTTGCCGGGAACCAGCTTCTATCATTCCCACGGCTCTGAGCATTTCTTCCCTGCTTAAATGACGTCGCCGCTCCATTATAACGTTTTAATCAGTAGTAGGGAAACAGTTTAGTAGCACTAATAATGTCTTTAATGCGTTTTATGTTTTTATAGGGAAAATATTGACAGCTGATTTTCATCTTTTAGTCGATTTTTATTGACAGTCCTATTTCAAATTATGAAATGCACCAAAAAGGATCCATATAAATTTATAAAATCATAAATTTATTACAAAGCCACATCTCAATCTCAAGAAATCCGCATAAAAATGCTTGATCCCTAGACACTTTTGATGTGTGTATTTAAAACCGTTTCTTTCAAACAGTTTAGATATTTTTGGCTACTGTGCAAGGTCACATAATTTTGATGCAGACTGTCTTTAATGTAATGAGTACCAATTCTCGAATTCTTGTAGTACCTACCTACTTCACCAACTTCAAAGAAAAACGTATCGATTTGGAAAAAATCCGATTGTGAAGATTATTTAAGTTTTATCTATCAATTTAACATAGATAGATACCCAAACAATGGCATCTAGTGCTAAAAATTATAATAAATCAGTTGAAGATTAATATCAAGAGACATTCTTCTAGGAAAATTATCATACTCAATTAATTATTGATTAGGTTATTTTGAATATCGACACATTACATCATTCATTATCACTAAAGTACGTGAAGATGAAATTAAATGATTTTGGAAAAATGTTTTTATATCGTTCCGGTTTTATTAATCAAGACGATGGTAATATAAGTTTGTTTTTTTAAACAGTCATACAATGGAAATCTTCAATAAGGGTTTGCCAAAGGTTCTTACATCGGCAACACACGCGAAGTTTTACGTTTCAAAAGGTTGCGGTTACCGCATACCATCGGGCTGTCCGCATGCTTGTTTGCCAAAAACGCTTCGTTCTTCATAATAAAAAACGTAAGTATAGTTTGTGGGAAAGTCTAGAACCCAAAATCCTAAGCCAAAAAGACTGTTACCAAGTTTACTACTATTAGACAACGTAGTAGAACTACGTTGCCGACGATTTGGTGTAATGGTTCAGAAGTGGGCTATTACACCAATGGTCGCGGGTTCGATCCCCGCACGGTACAAACATTTGTGTGCATTTACATGTCTGTTTGTACTTGTCTGGATGTTTCCTATGTATATTAAGTAAGAATGTATTTACAAAAAAAAATGTGTAAAAATATGTTTGTCCGTTGTCTAGTATGCCATTAGCACAAGCATTTCGCTGCTTAGTTCGGGGCTAGATGGCGCTGTGTGGTATGTCCAGTGATTATTATTTTATAAAGGATGACTCCAGTTACAGAATATTACCCAAGTCAGGATGACCTATTTCCAAACAGATCACTGCTACGTCATGTGCTGATCAGATTGTTACGTTATGTAGTGAAACCGAAATTTTGCTATATTTTGACGTATGTGAAAGTTATTAGTAATAATAGAACAGAAGAAAGTTATTTTGAGTAAAATATTATGTCGTAGGTACATTGATCCTAACACTTCAAACTACACCAAATCGGTCGTTATCAATATTTCAATATTGATAACGACCGATTTGGTGTAGTGGTTGGGAAGTCGTCTACTACACCAGAGGTCGTGGATTCGATCCCCACACAGTAAAAACATTTATGTGTATGAACATTGCCTGTTTGTATTGGTATTGTGTATGTTTACTATGTTGTATATTAAGTATGCGTTTACAATATAAAAAAGTATTAAAGTATGTTTATCCGTTGTCTAGTATTCCATAATACGAGCTTAAAGTAGCTCACGTTGGGGCCAGGCAGTGTGGTGTGGAATAATGTCTTGGGGTCCAGATATTGTCTAAATAAATATTTATTCAATATACGAACAGTTTTTTTTGAGTGTATACCTATAAAAGAAAACATAATTAAACAAAGTACCTAGTTAAAGTATTCTGAAATGAATCAGAACTGAGAACTGCAAGAGTGTTGCCTTCATGGTTTTATTTTTGTAGGTATTTAAACTTAATATAAAATGGCAGGGAGAGGGTTTCACCATTATACGGGTGGATTAGGTTTTTGGAGGATAGGGAAGCAGTAGGTTGCTTAATGAACTCATAGGTTCCGCCCAGATTGAACTTGGGACCACCTCCGAACCAGAGTATGTACTTGAACACTGGGCCCCGACGACTTTTAATACTTACTCAGATTTACTTAGTAAAAATAGAGGATTGTGAATAATTTACTTAGTAACACGATAGGTGTAACTAGGTGAGCGCCAAAAAATAAAACGTAGCAGAAAATACTCGGTCAAGTGTCGCAAAGGCAGACTGCAAGCTCAGTAATTAAATCGACCGAAGAGTCCGAAGCGAACACTTGTATAAATATTGGTGCGGGTCGATCTTAACCCCATAGTTGCGAAAGGGCGTCAAAATGAAGGTCGTATTATCTGTGTGTACGTTTGCGGCCGCGGTCCTAGCAGCGGCGGGGGCGCCGGCGCTCAACGATGTCTTCATCCCCGAGCCTGCGGTATACTACAACGGACCACAGCCCTATCTGAGGCCTAGGAGGTCGTTCGGAGCTGTCTACTCGGCACCTTGCGCTTCTGGAGGTTACGGAGGAGGATACAGCCCAGTGCACGCCAGCTACGGCGGCGGCTACGGAGGAGGTCACGCCTACGGCGGTGGCGCTTCCTACGGCGGCGGTGCTGCCTACGGGGGTCAGGCCTACGGCGCTCACCCATACAGCGGCGGTTCCGCCTACGGTTCACCTCACTACCGTGCCGAAGACTCAGCAGAAACCGAAATATTGAACTTCTCGGACATGGAGCCAGGCATGACGGAGCATATGCCGATGGCGAGGTACGCGTACGGCGGTGCCGGAGCGGCGCATGCAGTGGGAGGACTGGGCTACGGCGGGCAGTTGGCGCCGGCGGTGGCTTCAGGGCCCGCATTCGGCGTGTTCCCGAACGCAAACGTAGGGGGATGCAACGTGCCGCTCCTCCTGAGCTGCTCACCCTCGATCGTGCCCGGCCGTCTGGTGAAGAGCGGTTACGGCGGCGGCTACGGCGGCGGCTACGGAGGCAGCAGCGTCGGCGTGGGGCTCGGTTCGGCAGTGGTCGCCGGCGGCAACTCTTACCGTGCTGATGAACAAACCCACTCGGAGCACGAAGAACACGATGAACAGGAACATCACGCGCTGGAACACACCGACGACACCGCGCACTCTGATGCCCACCAGTGATTAGGAAATTCAATTGTAATAGCTGTAATAGGTTGTTTTAATAAATATTTATTTAATTAATCTTCAATTTATTTGCTTTCTACCATATTTTAGAAGTTCCTATGCAGTCCACTACTGGACTTATGTCTTAAGCTCATTTTATACAACAAAAACATTCCAATAGGTAGAAAACTAAGGACTTCACTTAGCTCTAGGGTTTGTTTTGCAATTTGTTTGTCGTGGGAGCACTATCGAGTTAGATGTCTGAGTTTCAGTAAGTATTTATTTTATACTTGCAAAGGGTTCTTAGCTTTGAGTTAAGTTCTAGGGATTGGAAATAGGCACTCACATTCGTCTAGACACTAACAATGAAATCAAGTTTTGTTTTTTCGGGTCGGGTTCTTAGAATACCCAGACAAGGCATTATATCCCAGTATTCGTTAAGGTACAAGTCCAAGACAGACCGCAAACTATAGCCTCAAACCGCAGAACGTGGCTAACAACTGCAGGCGGCACTTCTCGGTTCCTATATGCATACCTACATATGAAACAAATCAATTTCATAGAAATTAATTCAAACAATGATATTATGCCAAAAAAGACGTAGATAGGTAACTTTGTGCTAAAATAGTGGCACCCGAAATCAGAACTTCGAACACCTGAGCAAAGCATTGACAGTTTGAACGAATTTTCGACTTCGCATAGTGTGAATATCATTGAATTCAAACCAGTAGTGTCACTGCGGTTTGGTGCTGCAGTTTGCGGTCTGCCGCAGTCTCGGACTTGCACCTTTGGCCAGATTCAGTCTATGGATATAACATAACGTACGCTCACAACTTTCGAAACGTCCAAAGATAATGATACCTATATAAGCAAATCATAAAATATTCGTACATGTACATAATTTGACTCTACCACCAGTGTCGGTAGGTTGTTTCTACTGACCCCCTCATGAGTTCTCGCCTTGGCGTGGCGAGGGGGCTTAGTACCGGTGGTAGCGTCCAACCGCCGGGAAGCGAAGAGGACTCACTCAGGCGTGGCAGTGTGGTGGACTAGCCATCCACCCGCTGCAGCCCGCAAGGGCAACACGTGGGATTGCGGGGCCAGTGGGGCCTGCAAGCGCCCCGAGGCGCGTGGTGGAGGCCGCGGCGCACAATCGGTTGGTGGGGGCCAGTGATCCGAGGCTGATCCCCCCTGTGTGTCGCGGCCCGGCGGGGCCGTACTGCTGGTTGCGGCAGCGGAGCCGCCCTTCGGGTGGCTCGTGGTTGCGGGCCCAGTAGGGCCTGCGTACAGTGGGTGCCAGCGGGCTGGAGTGCGGGGGTGCTCTGGCTTGCATTGCACGGCATCCACCGAGACGGCGAAAGTTTTCCCCACGAAAGAAAAAAAAAAAAAAAAGGTTATTTTGTTTTTAGCATTAGGGATAATGCATTATCATCTTACTAAAGATAGTCCCGCCTGATGCCAAGACCGAATGCATTTTTCTGGTTTTCCTATCTTTAAAAAAAAAGGTTGTTTCTACTGAAAAGAACGAAAAAGAAACACAGCAGTTATTCTTTTTAAATAGTCCGATGTTTTGTTTTAACAGTACTTGTGAATGTATGAATAAACCAACAAACCGATTGAACGCAGGCCCACACGGGTTCCAATTTTAGAGTATTTTTTAACGCCTGGACGCCCTTTCTCTTGGGATTTTAATAGGGTAAATGAACTCATACTTGTCTATTTTGTGGATTTGTTTCATGGTGGTGAGGTTCGCCATTGTTCGCTTGTTGGCTGCACCATAAAGTCTGTCATCATAGACAGAGACATTTAGATAAATATTCCGTATTTTACGAAAATAACACATTGATATTAAATTATAGGGACCAATGTACAATTTAGGTGCTTTTATCGCTGGGTTGGGGCAACAACGTGATAATCACTACAGCGTTCTATCATCCCGTGTCGTGTCACGGCGGAGAAGGTATACCGGGGTTGCCTATTTTCCATTTTTGGGCGCTTAGGAAATGGACCGTAGCTATAAAAATATTTAAAAATTGTTTACTTTTGGTACTACTTTCACCACCAGTTACCAGCTACGACAGTTTCAGCTTTGGTTGACTGTACTAATTTAATTTGTACTAACATAATATTGAGTGGTAGTTTGAATGCAGCAACCTACCTACAGACAAGATTGAGAGATAATTCATAAATCGATAATAGCTGTCTATACGCAGCTACGTGCTTAAATGCATTTACTGAGATTATGACTACATTGCCTAGATAACTAGAAAATCACACAGACATCTCTAGGCACTATATATAGTTTACTTAAAGAATGGTTTTCGCATACTCAATACAACCATGAAAGCTGTAATAGTATTAGCTGTACTCGTTGGCGCGACCTTCGCTGCCCCTACTGAGGATCTGAAAGACATAGAAGAGCTGCAGAGAACGAAGAAGTCTCCATATTTGGGGCATAGTACTCAGTCTTTATACAGAGAAGAGGAGCACGAGTTGAAGGAAGAAGAACATAAAGCCAGGTCGCTCTATGAGTCGTCACTAGGCGGGATCTCATCAGGGAACGCATATGGAGTCAGTTCAGGCAGTTACGGAGGTTCCAGTGCCGGCAGCTACTCAGGAGGCAGCGCAAGTAGCTACGGAAGTCTTCCAGTGAGCAGTGCATATGGAGTTGGTTCCGCTTTGGGTGCTGGCAGCTACGCAGGAGGACATGGCAGTCTTTTGGCAGGAAACGGCGCGTACGGCGCTTCCAACGTTCTCTCTGGCGTCGTTCACGGCCCAGCTGTTGGCTTGTTCCCGAATGCCCGTGTAGGTGGTTGCAACATTCCATTGCTCCTGAGCTGCTCACCCAACGTCGTGTCTGGTCACTTAGCAGAGTCCAATAGTTACTCTTACTCGGCGCCGGCGTACAGGAGCTTCGACGATGAAGTGGAGATGGAGAAAGAGCAGATGATGGCACGGAAGGCCAGCCACCACGTTGTATCCCAGGACTACCCCGAACCCCACCCCGGGAACCACCATGTCGTCTCCCAAGACTACCCTAAGCCGAATTTGACGAGAATAGTGCCAGTTCAGGAGGATCACAAGAAGATTGAACATAGTGGAAAGAACTGAGCTGATTAGTGAAATGTTACGCCTAATTACATCAGTATTTATTTTTTGTATTATAATTTGCATGTAACTTGAACCTAATAAAGCAGTTAATTAATCATCTTGTCTATTTTATTTCGCCATAAAATCATTTCGTGGGCCGTGGCCCAGCCAGAATGGGCTCGGAAAGGTGGGCCAGGATCGTCTCTCAGTGGCAACCGGAAGACGGATATAGTCAAAGAGGTACCTAGACCGAGATAAAGATGGCGACCTGGATAAATTTTGCCAGGAGTGGCGCACTTTAGCTCAGGAAAGAGATCGCTGGAAGAATGTGGGCAATATAGGCTTAGTAACAAAAAACATTATCAAAAGGTAAAACCCACTATAAACTATCCATTTACTACATTCAGGTAATCAAATCGTGACCTAGACTATCAACCGACAAGATAGGTATTAATATAATTTCTGTCACATTTTGTCCGTTCGAACTCAAATCGAATTTCTGGTATCAGGAATAAAGAAATGTTAATGTGAAGCCAATAGTTCTCAGATCAATATTATTAGATACGAGCATCGAAAGTAATAGATGTTTTTGTCTTAATAGCTTACATTACCTAGTTATTTTAAGGTGCCGTTATGGGATAACATAAACACCGAGAACTAGCATAAATACTCGTATCTGTTTCATAATGAAACATTTAAGCTGGTGCGGGAATCGAACCCGCGACCCATTAATTTTCCACTGGTACTCATAATTACTGCATTAAACGGGTTGATAAACAATAAAAATAAAGCTGGATCAAGTTCATGAAGTAAGCTGCTCACCCCCAATTCAGAAACGTCATTCAAGGTTGAGCATGCCTTCAATTCATGGCCGTACCGCACGTGTCAATACTGTCAATAGAACTGAAAGTAACAGCTAATAAGAGCTGCTCACTTAAATTTGATGTGCGTTTGCCAAACGAGTAGTTATTTCTTCAAAAATATTTCACTAAGGTCCTAAAACGTCTATAAAGAAACATGCATTTAGAACAAGTGAGTAATGTCGCTGAAATGTAATCTTAAGCCGTTATTAGTGGGACCTTGTCAAATTTCAAACAGCGAGTGAATAAATAAATATAAATGATATTGTGGCGACAAGGCGCATGCAAACTTCTTGTGTGCGCCTCGTAATTTTTTTTATTATAATGGAGGAAAATGCATACTTTAATTTTCCCTATAATAATAAAGATGTATTTCAAGAAATAACCAAACTCAATTAAAATTCTTGAAAAATATATTGTTTTGTTGTCAAAGTTTCAGCGTTTTCAGGACAGTAAAAACCAAGTTTCATTTTTCAGTTTTCATTCCTTTATGAACTTTCCCACTAACATTCTGTGAAGTACGTAAATACGTACTAGTAGGTAGATACCTAGCCTTTGCCAGTTAAGTTTTTATTAGTATTGGTTCAAATAATACGAGTAGGTATTTGATAGGTACTACAATTTATCAATTAGTTTTTTTTTTTGGCGATGCACGCTTCCCGCGTGCATCGCTTACCACCAGGCGAGACTGGGGTCAATCGCAAATCCATTTAAAAATTGTATCAGCCATAAAAGCTACTACTTTTGGATGTTTTTCATTGGAATTGCTAGTTTTTTCTATTGAGACATTAATTGAAGCTACAAAGAATTTCATGTTTCTTGTGGATGCTGCAACTTGTTCAAGCATACTGTAATTACTTATTATAATATAATTATTATTACATAATTGTACATTGGTCTTTGTAATTTAATAGAACTTTAATGTTTTTGTGCAATAAAGAATATCTATCTATCTATCTATTATTACTTAATTTAATATATAAAAGAATGCTAGTGTAGTGTTAAAGTTAGACTTTTTAAATTACCAAATCCCAAAATCTGAACAACTGTTCAATCGGTTGCTAAGTCCTAAATAGGACCAAGATTTAATTTCGTCGACCGTACCTATTTAATTACATACTAATGAATCACACAATTTACTTGCGAATTGAGTTCAGTTATTTTCTGCAAGATTAGCTATACTTGCGAGCGTGACTTTGCCCTCCCATAGTAACCCTGAGTACACACGTTTTTACTAATGGATAGGTAGGTATGAGCATTTAATTAGTTTAATGACTTAATTAAAGAAATATGAAGATATAATATGATATATAAGGTTGTCTGGAAGAGATCGCTATTAGCGATAAGGCCGCCTACATTGTACTGTTTTATCTCTGTAAGCATTTTTATGTAATTGTTTTCTTTGTGCAATAAAGTATATCTTATCTTATCTTATCTTATGAATGATCGTAATCTATAGCTTTGCCCGATAAATATCTTCGTCTTTGCTTTCATGTCACTTATTTATGGAAAGTTTTTTTGTAATGACACCGTTTCGGCGACGTCTAAGTAGGTACGTAGTTCTGAGTACACCTATGCATGTAGTCCCAAAAATTTTGAAATGAAATGGAGTAAGAGGTTTTTTTGTCAATTGTTATGAATGGTCACAAGTCACAAAAAAAGCATGATTTCAAAGGAAAGAAACTGGTATAACCTAATCTATAGTCATGTGCCCGTTTGACGTTGAGTTTTGGGACCCTGTCAAGTACAGTCGCCATCATTGAAGTAGGCAAGGTGATCAAATATTTCTGTTTCACAGTCAATTAGTAAAGTCAGTCAATCAAGTTACCATTAACACCTGAACATTAATTATTTCATTATTATCTGAACAGATGTGTGTATACGTAGAAATAAGTAACTGTGACCTACTGAACAACTAAGAACTACTGAACAGATGTTCAGATATACGTATTAATGGTGGCTTGGGTGTATTGAACTTATAGACCAGCCATACTCATCCTGCGGCCGGCTGACCTTCTTTGTGCGGCCCAAGCCGCGGCCTAGCCGACCCCTAGCTATTAGGGTAAAAAACTAAGCAGTTGTTAAGATATTTTATATTATTGTTTTAGCATTTTCCATGCAGTATCTTTAGTAAAGATCTGAAAACCAGAAAAAGACATTTGGTCATGTTGGCATCAGACAGGACTCGAACCCGCATCTTTCGCAAGCCGGGTGACTGCACTTCCAATTATGCTACCGAGACCATTAACAGACCGGCCGAATCTTAAGATGAAGATCTTAGTTGTTAAGATAGTCATCACGAAGAACTTTCTCTATATCTCATACCATAAATTATAATTTGGCTCACTTTATATTTTTCTGCGAATTAAAAGAGGCCTCGCGAACATGATGTCGCCGACACCCACATATGGTCGCCACTGAATTTTACAAATGCGAAAGATACTCTGTTTGTCTGTAACGCTTTCGCGATTAAACCGCTTTGTTTTTATGAAATTTGGTACCGGTAAGATGGGGTTAATTGGTATCTGGGTCTTAATTGGGACAGGCCTTTGAAGATGTTTCAAAGCTTTATTTTTCTTAATTTCTTGAATGTTTTTATATTCACTACAGGTATAAACAAAAACACCCAAAAATAAAATAAATACAGCACTTCTCTCGAGCTTTGAAACATTTTCAAAGTACTGTCCCAATTAAGACCCAGATACCAATTAACCCCATCTTACATAAATAGACTATTATAATAGCTCGGAAAAGGACATAGCGACATAGGTAAAGTACTGCGGCCCACAAGATTAAACTGTAACAATTTTGTGGCCCAGGGTGAAAAAAGCTTGAGTATGCCTGTTATAGACTGTGAAACTATAGTACTGGTGAAACTGAGCGAGAAGTATTTGGTCCCCTTGTCTGCCTCAATATATCTGACGGTGACTGTACATAGATATGAATGAGCTTGATGTGGGTTCGACCGAACTAAAGTCCTAAAGTATTACCTTTTTCCGGAGACAGTATTTACTGAGATCAAAAGTTTACAAAGAACTAAGTAAATGTCTACGTACTCACTAAAAGTAATCTTATTATCATTTCCATCTTATGCCCAAAATAAACCATTGTTTATAGCCATCTGCGTGAATGATAACGATATGAAGCTTTACGCAGATAGTAGTACGTACCTACGTACAATAAACATTTTGGAACATAGATTATTATGTAGGTACTAGCTAGCAGATACTTGGTCCGGACTTTAGAATTCAAAACTAAGAAACTTTGAAATAAGAAACATAAAAGTATTTTATTAATTTAAACCATACATTTTAGGCCTTAATAATAATTACAGGTTAATTAAAACACATTTATAGAGGAATGTACCTACACTTAAGAGGCCGCTCACTGCCTACTAGCGCCATCAATCTTTTTTTATTATGAATGTGGTTTATTTATAATATTAGAACAAAAACTGTTCAATTAAGATCATAAAACACGTTATTTTCTGTATTTTAAGATGTTACCAGAATAAATTATCTCTGTCTAAATAAACCAATGAGAGATTTTTGCCAAAAGTAGCCAATTTAAGCATCTCCTACCTATGAGAGAATTACCCAATTACTCAGCGCACGCAAGGAAAGCTCTTTAAGAATTGTTTTTCTTCCCGTTTTCACAACATTTCTGACTGTTGCGCCACTCCTACTTGTCATAGCGTAATATTTTATCACCTATTCATATTATTAGTATAAATAATAGATTCGGAAGTTACTTTATAGATACCAGAAACAAAAAAATACACTTTTAATTAAATTTAACGCAGGGGAGAATGTTTAGCCATTGTGCCGATTTGTTAGATAATTTCCACAACAGATTTTTTTTATTATTTGTTACTTAGATTTGTCGATTTGAAAGTACTTTGTAACAGGTCTATTTGAATAAAGTTATGTTTGTTTGGTATGAAATTAAAAAAATAATTTATGAAATACTTCTACATGGAGAAATACGAACGAAATGATCATAAAAAACTCCAGATGCAAAAATTCGGTACGTACTTACCAAATAAAATGCTTTTGTGAAAAATATCAACAGCTCATCGAGATACCAATTTCCGTTTTTTATCTTCTTCTTGAAATAGAGCAAGAACGAATGACCGGAAATGGGCAGCCTGTTAGGCTGTTGGTCTTACATTAATGACAAAATAGGTGAGGAATCTGCTCAAGTTATATTCTTTTATTTTATTCTATTAACCTTTATTTCAACGGTTTCGATTTCTCAGCAGGACAATCATAAGCATGTCGAAAATTTGGATTCTAAGAGAAATTCAACTTTTTGAATTTTATAAATAGTTTTAACCAAGACGAACTAAATATGATTTAATTTTAAGTTTTTATATAACTTAATTATTATAAAACACTTAGATATGTAAAACAATGTTATATCTAATCTTGATATCGGCTATTGCAGCGGAAGCCACTCGCCTCCCAGGCAGTACGATGTGGAATGTGCTGTTTCAGCATTTTACCTAACTCAATATTAATCGGCACGTGTTGTTTTCGTTCCATCTGTTGGAGATTTCTCTCAGACCAAATTAGTATAAATGCCAAATGAAGTTGGACCTTTGCATCAAACGATCCAACATCACACCACGATGAAGACTTTATTGGCGCTGACGGCTCTTGTGGGGCTTGCCATTGCAGCTCCGGCATCGCAAGGTTTCCAGGGACTCGAAGCATCAGCAAACATACATCCACTGGATTTCAACGCTGAAGCTAACGGACCTGATGCCTCAGCCAGAAGTCATCTCGGACCCAAGAACCCCATCATCGTCAAGAAGAAAACCGGATACCACCTGTACCGAGACTCCACTGAAGAACGGGCAGACTCAGACCCTACAATTCCCTGCTCCAAGCAAGTAAGAGTCAAGCTCTGTGACGAAGTGGCTGCAAAATCCGTCGACTTGAAGAGATCCACCAAGGACGCTAGCATTGACATTCCTAAAGATGATGTCGAGGAGAGCATCAACATGGCTAAGGAAGCAGTCGAAAGCTTACAACTTGACTTGAAGAAAATTGAACATGGCTCAGCCGGCAAGACAGCAGAGTGGAAACATGGAGAAATAGACAAAGACTTGCATAAAGACATTGAATCAGCGCGACTAGCTCTAGCTCATGCCCAAAAACATTTTGGTACACTCGAGTCTATGAATCTGCGAGCGACCACTATAAGGGAGAGTGAAAAACCGCATGATAAAACGGAAGAAGAAAAACTCCTCAAATGGAAAGAAGCTATGGAAAATATACAAAGAAACGTTGAAATTGCTAGAAACATAGAAGACAGTTTGAAGTCTGATGATCACCACTCAAGCTTTCTTACTTCAGAATCTGTGGATACAACTAAATTGATGAGGAGCGATAATCACGCTGACCACAACAATGCTGAGTTCCAAAAGACTTTGGCCCAAGAAACAACATCGTCAGTAATGTCTAGCCACCACGGTTTAGCAAAATCTGATCAACATCAAATTATAGAGAAAAAAACTGAAGATCATTTTGGATCAGACATGAAACCTGCTGCTTCAGAATTAGCACTGGAGAGACGTGGACTTTTTGAGCATAAAAGCCATGATTCAAAGATGACATCAGGAAAAATGGCATCTGTAAACATTCCAAGCCAACCTTTGGCTTTAAAGAGTCGTAACAACATAGAAATGATTGGAAGCTCTAATATTGAACACGAAACTCCGAAAAAGCATCACGCGTCTGGTAATCATAAAGTTATGGCTAACAAGGAAACACATCTTAGAAATACCGAACATCAGCACCATATGGCTATAAATAATGATGAATCCGTTGCCATGAAGAAATCTTTTGGGTCACAACATTTTGAGGGAACTCAACAAAAAACTACACAACAAGGCAAAACTATTGCAAAGGAATGGGAAACTAACATGACAGATAAGAAGAAGAGCGCTTGGCCAGAAACAGAACAGAAAGAGATCTTGATGAAATCTGCTGAGCATAATCTTGCACTTAAAACTAAAATGGAACAGAGCCAAGACAAAACGCTTAGTAACTTGAACGCTCAAGGCTTAATGAAATCTGCTGAGCATCCCTCCGAACACGAAATTCAGAAACACAATGATGATACTTTCAATAAACTATCTGAAACCTCCCCGCATACTGACATGAAAACCGCTGACAACTTGGAACTCGCAAGTGACATCAATCTTAGTGGACCATTAAGTCTGAACCTTAATCACGAAGGCAAAGTAAATGCCGATAAAACACAGCAAGGCAAAGCTGCTGAATCGCCAAAAGAACTGGACATAGAACAACAAAGACACGCCCACGATTTTCATGGTCATGGTCATGTCCATCACGTTCCTGAGCACCACGGTCATATAGGATACCCGATTCACCACCCTGTTTCGCATATTATCCCATTGGAACACGACCACATACACGGCCATGGGCATGTGCACGGACACTTACATGGACATAAACTACACCACGGACACGGCTACCACGGAAAGTCTGTAGAAATGGACGTAGACAGCTCTATGCACCCAAGCATGCAAATGGAGGTATTATCCGAGAAATCTGCTTTGGACAGCATGCGTCAGTGGAATAAACACCACGGCGGAGCTAGATCCTATGGAGGTGGCCTGGCGTACGGCAGTGGTGGCGCTGGAGCGGTCGGAGTATTCCCCAATGCTAGAGTTGGAGGATGTGGCATCCCATTGCTGCTGAGCTGCTCACCATCTGTAGTCTCTGGAAGCCTGGCCCAGTCGCACGGGTATGCTGCGCCAGCCTACAGAGCAGGAGAAGAATCGAACTCCAAAAACAAAAGGGACATTCTCAAGATCAAGGAGGTTCCTTCTGAAAAAATCAAGAACATCATCAAGACAACGAAACCTAAAGATTTAGAGAAGAAGCTTTAAATTGTGGGCTCGGCTTAATCTTAACCAGTACAAAAACGGCTTTTGTAATTATTTATTTCTTTTTTACATGGTATGAGATACATCACAAATAAAGCATAATCCGAAAATCCAAGAGTTTTTGTTCCTTTTTATTTTAGGGTTAGGTATAGTTAGTTGTTTTTTATATTTTTAAGTTGGACATAACCTTCACTTGGCCTTATAGACACAGTACAAACATTATGGGTCCACTGGAAATATCTATGCCTAACATATTTTTTCTGCCTAATTAACTTTTGCAATTTGTTTATAACATCTTTGATGATCGACGCTATCTACGAGAATGTATGGTAGACATACGTCATACGATGGACTGGTAGACAATGCCTGTAGGCATAAAGTCTACTTCTATTCTTCATAAAGTCTTCGTCTATTTGTACTTTACTTTTGTGCAATAAAGATGAAATAAATAAACTATTCATTACACTATGCAATGTGAGTGAAAATGTGCTGGCCTAGTGGATGGCCTAGATATACATATTTTACGATTATGAAATATGATCCAAAGCCTTAGTCCAACTAGTTTTCAAAGCAAGTTTTTGAGTAGTTACTACCTAAAACGCAGTTAATATTTGTTTTTATCGTCAATATGAAGTGCAGTGTATTATTAGCAATTGTTTTTAATTTAATGATTGCCGACTGTCATAATCTCCAAAATAATCTTCAGATAAGTCCACAATCTATGACGGAAGAAAGTCTTAAGACAGAGATAGGAAAATCAGTGAACAGTGGTAACATGGCTTCCAGCCTCGGCGCAAAAGGAGAAAAATCGGAAGTACATAAACAACTGATTCCTCCACAAGTGCCAAACATGCATGGCGCCGTAAAAGGTGATAAAGAGTACCAGGATAATACACGCGCTCAATCCCTCTATCAAGTAGACCACTCCCAAAATGTTGGTACGCTTGGCGTTGCAGTAGGCAACCATAGAGGCGTGTTATACCCTTACGCACATCCGAAGCTATTTTCAGCTTTGAATCCTATAAGCCCAGTGGGTCGATTACCTGCCGTCTACATGACTGAAATACGAGAAAACGCATTCCAAAAATTGTACGAGTCACCAAGAACAACGCGATTAACAAGAGACGACGAAGATAGTTTCCTTGACGAATTAGCTCATGATGCTATGATGATCAATGTCCTTCCAACCATGCCAGTGCCTATGGGAAGATCTTATGGTGATCAGAATACATTCTTAATTGGCGGCCAGCATGTTGTAGCAGCGTTTCCGGGTCATGTTTCAAACACATGTAGCATACCTATACTTTTATCATGTTCTCCGAATATTTCCGAAGGCGTTTTGAGAAGACCTTCAGCCCAAGGACCAGACACGCTCCAAAAGTATAGACACAACAGCCAACAGAAGAAATGGGAAGACAGTGCTAACCAAAAAGAAAAAAAAAACCCTGAACCATCTGTGCTACCTGAAAACAGTTTACAGTGAATTATGTTTTTTTTTATATTTTGAAAAATAAAACAAGGCCACTTAGAAAAGCTACTTTTCAAAACATTTATAAAATTGTTACCAAATTAAAATGATAACATCTAAAATGCGTATTATTTTTGAAAAACCGTCAGAGCTACAAATTAAAACATAGTTCGTATTTTAATTAATTTGTATGTCGAACGGTTTCATCTCCATAATAATTACTCAAAAGAAAGCTATAAGGTAGCTTTCTTCTTTAAACTAAGATTTGTACATTTTTGAAACAACGTTTTTAAAGAAATCAGCTCAAATTAGCCAATGGCTGACATCGCCAGATTTCAGTCGTTAAGCCTCAGAGCACGTTGATTATATCTGGAAGGAGGGTTCAAATCGAAGCCCGAGCAGTGGGTCATATAGGCTGACATTCATTAGGTTATTAGTTACTGTTATACTTGTTATTACTGTCTTAGATATCGCACTGTGTCCGCCGGGGGAGCAGATGGGCTCGAACCTGCAATGCATGCGACGCGGGCGCATCACCGGCACCAACCAAACTCATTGGGACGACTACGAGGATCGTTGACCGTGCCAGCCAAACACAGAATTTTTACTTAGTGATAAAATTATGCTTTAAAAATGAAAAATTAAAACGAGGCAAATCCAACTATTTTTTTTATTGTTTCCGTTCTACTTGCAATGTTATTTATTTTATTAGAGAAGATATTTGGCTCGATATCACTGATATCTGATATAGTTGATTACACGATCAGCGCCAAGCCCTAATATGCCAATGTTCTTAATGGTTTCTGAGAAATAATCATCAATCCCAGAGGATTGGTGATGAAGAAGAAAGAAGAGAAAGTATTCCAAGAAGAAAGTATTGGGTCTGCCCAATACTCCAGAATAAACCCTAGGCCGGAGCAATGTTTTGGTAGTATATAAAATGTATGAAGGGTTAAATCATTCCTATCGGAGATTAATAAGGGTTGACTAGTACAGTAAGTTATTTTTGAAGCAATCGTCTCACTTGATTACCTGTGAACGGAGTTCTATTGAAACTTAATATAAAGACATAGCATTTTGTAAAGTGTAGAACTAGAATAAAATTCATTTTTCATTACTCATACTCTGAAAGTAGGTCATTACTGACCTGAGAAGCGGGCTGAAAGTAATACTTTTCATCCCTAGGGAGAATCACTTTCGACTGACAGCTGTCAAATTATTTTTAAAAAAATGGTCCTTTTTCACATTATCTATTGAACCATGTTCCAACTTTCTATACAGCCACGATGTAAAATTTAAATAACTTAAAGTTTAGTAATGCTAAGAGAATATGTATTTTTTAAACAACTTTATTATAATTTAGTTCCAACAATTTCTTTAAAATAACTTAGCTTTCAGCAAAATATTTACCATTTTTCCAATGATGAAAATAAAAAATAATGGCTGAATAGCGGGCCGGCCACAGAAAAAAAAAACAAACAAAATAGGTGGGAAAGCGGCAATTCGAGCTTCATTAATTTTTCTCATTTTTTCTTTAGCTAATTCATGTTTTTATTTTTACTTTCCTCGTATTTGTAATGAAAAGCACAGTGTTTACCTCGGGTTAAAGACTTATTTAGTCCCTCGAACTATTTTGGCGCCCTCACTTCGTTCCGGGCGCCAAACCCCGTCTCGGGACTAAATAAGTAACTTTCACCCCTAGGGTAACAATGTACTATTTTAACATTTGAGAACTAAACGACCGATTTCTGATAATTCTCGTAAGTAACCGGCAACACGGTGTCGTAACGTTACGCCAACAACTTTAAGAATAATAAGTACCTATTCTTATTAAAACCACTGTCATTGACGTCAATTCAATACGTTTCAACGAGCGCTTAAAGTGCTTTACGTTCGACACGTTTGATATAATGTCGTGTTATCTACACAAAAATGTGCAATTTATTACTCCAGGCTAACAAATTGTCAGCGGATTTAGCAGATAAGGAGATGAGAAAGAAAGCAGACAGACTTTGGGGTAAAATGGTGGTGATGAGAATGAGAGCAAAGAGGAAGATTTGCGATGTTTAACGTCTTTAATAAAATTGGTCAGTGATGATGAGGGAGTTAGGATACAAAATAACGAAACTCTGATGATAAATGTGAGTGCAGGGTGATTTTGCAAGTACTTGCCGAATTTTTAGGAGCGACTTGGTATTAGGAAGTGAATAGATTTGTGTTTTATTAAAAATAAATACGAAATTTAAAAAAATACATCATTCATGGAAAACACGCTAGGGCGACACGATATTATTGCCCGAGTTAAACTACTCGTACATGTGAAGATAATTTTTGTGCGCGAAAATAAGCCCAATCTTTTATTGACTTTCTTACTTCTTAGAATATTTTAAAACATTAAAAAACCACTAAGTTTTAAAAACAAAAACGATGAAGCCGTAGTTTTATAATGTTCTTCTAGAGCTTATTTTATAAAATTTGGCATGTTTGCAAAGTCACCCCTTACTTCACGTTAGGAACTTTACTATACTCTATTTGTTATAGGTAGCATTAGACAGAACTTGACAGAAGTAATAAAAAGTTCTTTATAGTACACGTTGTGGTAAAAGTACAGTAGATATTAATAACGTTTAAGATTTATGCCGTCATATGCCAACTTATTTGTTCTCATATATTTACGAGGCTTTGTCTAAATTAAATTATTTTGTCTTCGAAACTATCGATCATGAAAACCTAAACGAAGCAGGTGTTGTGTATCCAGTCGTGTTTTTACTGTCATTATAACTACCAAATCTAAAACGTTACTTAGACCCTTCATACGTTGTGACGGAAGGGCCAATTAAATGCCAGGGCAGGCAGGTTATATAAATTTGTCAGCTGGCAAAAGTCAAACACAAATCATTCATTTGTTTAACACCAATGCTTCTTTTTTCTAATGTTTTAACAAATGGAGTATAGTCCCTTAGCAACTGAGTTTAGGATGTAACAGATAGTTTTCGTAATTTACAGATTTATAAAAGAATTCGTAATATTTCGACGATCGCTAACAGGATGCCACATCCTCTTGCAACGGCTCTGCCATGCTTCCATATGAATAAATACGTTTATGATAAGTAGGTCCTGTTTGTAAACGCGGTAACATCATAAACTGTTCAGTGAATATTAATTTAGAGCAAACATTTGGTTGAACAATTTGCACTTCTGAAGAACCCTGTGGTTAATTGTTTGAATGCTCGTACTGTAAACTACCGAACCAATTTCTTAGAAATTTTGATGGACTTAAAAAAGCGGGCAAAATATCGCGTCTCTCACACCATACAATTCTTGGAACAATGGTTTGACAAACATTAAGTAGTCCGAAAACAACCGTCCCCTTTTTTTACGTCTTGCAAGTATGACGTCAGACGAAAATAAACAGACAAACCGGCAACTGCTCCATAAAAGGTGTGTGAACTACTCATTTCACAGGATGCGCCTGCGCAACGCCGTAACGTAAATAACGCCCAGTCTGTTTGGCACCGCAGAGTGACGTAGCGATTACGTCCAAAACGATAACAGGACAGGCATTTAAAAGAGCTAGGGAAACTTGTAAAATTATCAGTTGTACTACTGGCACTACACGAGCAGGATATCATAAGTTAAGATACAACTGAAGAAGAAAACCACAAAATTCAAACACTTTAGAAGAACACTAAAGGCAAACATAAAACATAAGAGCATCATAACAATACGGAAGATAACAAAGAAGATCGTAATGTCGAACATAATGTTTCTATTTGGGTTTATATTGGCGATTAGTGCTATAGTCCAGGCCAGGCATATCCACCCTCATCATACCAGCTTTGAAAACGGAGACAACAAACTAGCAGCCGGTGGTCATCGTCACCCAGTGTACACAGATGACGGAACGCCAATTGTAAGTAAAGAAACAACAACATTGCAGTGCATTAGATATAGTACACAACAAAGCCGTGTGACTTTTTTGATTTCTAAAATTCATGAGAAAATCCTAATTATTTCGACAGAATTAAAATATTATTTCACTTCGGACTTTATCACTCTCGAGAAAAAAAACAAACAACATTATTTTTACCATTCTAAAGGCTACATTTATTTATTTATTTATTTATTTACACTTTAATGCACAAACAAGTACAAAAGGCGGACTTAATGCTAAAAGCATTCTCTACCAGTCAACCATTGGGCGAGACAGAAATGCTGTTGGCGGTGCAAAATTAGAAAGAAGTAGAAGACTATATAGCCAATACAACATTACATCTACATTGTTCGGATACTGACTCCACATAGCTTCAATACTTTTAGAGAAACAAAACCTACACCCAAAATCTTCTAAATGATGTTGAGGCAAATCTGGACCGTCCCTCATAATTTTATAGGCAATATAGGTAGCTAACTGCTTTATACACAACGTGGTGTTTAACCTAAAGTATATTTTCCCAGGACCTAGAACACATCAGTCAACCGCGGTTCGTGCCTATCAACGACGCCATCTTCTTCAAGCTGCGCACGCCCTGTGACGATGGGTACCAGAGGGACTTCCTTGGTATCTGCAGAGAAGTTTGGTAAATGCACACATCAAGGGCAACAGCCAGCATCAGCAGCAGCCACAGCCAGGTAGCCAGGCTACCAGACAGCGAGCCAGCAATAACAAACAACCACGCATATCATATAAAAACCCTGCATTCCTTTAAATTTCCACAATTTTTCAGAATTTCGGGACCTAATTACATTCCATAATATCATTTTCTTTGTCTGCTTTTCGAACATTTTTCATGAAAACCAAAACATATGTGATATTAATGTTAAGACTTTTATTTAATTGTTCGTGTATCATGAACATTCTTATTTTACATCTAGATGTTACAACTTTGTGATAAGATAAATAAATACCTACTTCAAGGCGAAGTGTTTAATATCGATATTTGTTTTTGTTGCATAATACCTACTCAAGAATATCCGTTACGATAATGGATGAAGATAGGTATCTCATAAGGGTATCTCCAACAAACGAGAAACAAACAGATCAAGTGAAATGTATTTAATCCACAAATCACACAAGCAGCTGACACGATTTAAATAAATTACAATGACACAAAAATTTCAACACACACGCACATTTCACTCACAATTTGAACAAAACAAAGACTTGTAATACAAAATTAAACAACTACAAATGTTCGCTTCAGTTTCCTACTAAAAGAAAAAGTATTTTTGTTATTTCTTCTAGTAGTTTAAAGATTTTCGCGGTATATTTATATGCACCATTTGATTTTTGGGTAACTTTTTTTCTCTTTTTGACATCGCTATTAAACCTCGGTTTAAAGTTAGAGCATTTGCTCGCACGTCCGGCAAGGTGAGTTCTAGTATCTGGTGCATTAAATATCTGTAACAATAATAACATGCCGTCAGATAAGCTGGGCACTTACAGTTTTGTGGCTGCAAATGACAATGATATTGAACTGAATTGGCAAAGAAATAGATAAGATATGAAACACAGGCAGAAGCTCTATCAAATGACTGCGAAAGCCGCCGGTCGAATTACAAAACCGTAGCTTAGCACTCACCGCGATGGCACGGCTCGTAACACAGGGTCACATCACATCAGCGATGCAGGTGGCAGGGTGACTGCCCCGTGGCCTGACAGAGGTGTGGGTAGAGTTGCAATCCCTCGTATCCAGGCATTTCTTTCGCAGCAGTAAGATTCTACGTTGTTCAAAGGCCGCATGTATATTGTGGTGACGCCACCTGTCAAAAGGATAAAATTTATCTTTCACCCTGGAGAGTGTGTGGGATCAACAATAGGAGTCAATAGACGTCTTTAGGTCAGCAGTGTGAAAATATAGGTTCAAAAATAGTTTTTAAATAAACATGATATTACGGGTTACCTATCATAAAACCGAATTTTCTTTTCCCGAATTTCATTTTCCCGAAAACGTTTCCGTTTTTTTTTCGTTCGGATTTTTTTCATTTTCCCGAAATGACGGTTGCCACTGTATCCGTTGACCAATTATCAACTGGATTTTTTTCATTTACCAGACGTTTCATTAGACCACAAAACGTTATACCGAAGTGACGACTAGCCGAAATGACACTTGTCCGAAGTATTGTTTTCCAGAACAATCATTAGACCACTGTTTTGATTGCCATATTTTTAGTTTACCAAACGATCATAAAAAAGGTTACGGGTTTAATGCAAGCATCATAAAAGCCGACAAGGAATTTTTGGAGTTAAATTAAAATTAGAAATTTATAGCATCTCTGCAGTCAAACAGCATGCAAGTATTCAACATGCAAGTTTAAGGAAAACACAAGAATTCTGTCACGGCTCCGGCATTACGGGGCTCCGGCGGTTCCTCACGTGCTAATCGTCGCAGATGGCTTTCGCTCAGCACCGCAGCTTCGGCTTGTTGGCCGGCTTCGCCGGCCAGCTTCAGCCGTGGCGCCTCGCTCATAGCCACCTGCTCCTCCGCCCGCGGGCCGCTTCGCCCCTTCATGCCTACGCGCTTTTAAATAACACTCTTGGGGTTGGGCAAAACAAGTACCACGTGGTGTCGGGGTTGACTGAGTCGCATTCGCCCTGAAGTTGAAATGTATCATACCTACGTTGAACGTTATCATACAGTAGTTGTGGCCTAGTAATATTCGGTAAAATGTGATTTAGGCAAAGTGATCATATGCCAAATAAGTCATCTGGTAAATGAAAAAAAAATAAAAAAGACTTCGGGCAATAGTAAAAAGTTCATTCTGAAATTCGGTTTAACGTAGTTCGGTATAACGACACTTATGTCAAAAGATACTTCGACGGGTTAAAAATATGTCAAACAATACATCTGGCAAATGAAATGTTGGTCAATAGTTTTCAGTCAAATGAAATTCGGACTAGTAAATTTCGGACAAGTGACGGGTTCCCGATATTACGCCTATTGCAAATAATTACGTTATTAATCAGCAGCATTATTAATGGATGAATGGATTCAAATAAATTCCAATGAATATCTTACGAGGATGATATTCTGTGACGTTTTGGGAAAGACCGAATTCATCTTGCCGAAGCTCCGGGAACAGCTTGCTCTCAATAATAGTAAACAATAACTCACGATTATCAGAATATTGGTGACGAATGTTTGTCAGATGGAACAAAAGTTTTCCTTATAGTATTTTGTATGATAAAGAACAACATGTGTGATTTGTAGCCTAATTTTGGAGATTTTGTTATTCGATTTTTATTTCGTTTTTAAGTGACATGTTATCAATTATATTTAAAAGAAATGCAATGTCACAAAGCAAAGATGATAAGAGTCGATGCGCAATCTAAATTTGATTAATTTAAAAAAAACATCGCTATGTATTAGCATCTTGTCTGTAATGTTTTTGTGCAATAAAGAATATCTACCTAGGTATCTCTATTCATGGCATGAAAAGAATTGAATTAAAAATCTTTTCCAATAAGAAGTTGTAGGTAATCAAGTGACCTAACGAGATGATTACGGTTGGACTATTAGTAATAGGACAACCAGTTAATAAAAGCAGTTTTACTCATTTTGATATCTAGAAAACCTTTGTTACTTTTTGCCTTAAATATTTTCAAAATGTAAATATATCTTAACATTGAATTATAACTTTTTATACTTGGATTTTCCAAACCCAGTTACGCCCAATAAAAGTGAGAAAAATAGCTGTCTAGACATTAACCATCAAATCAAAATCACGAGTATAATATTATATTCTGATCTAGATAAGACCTTTGTTCTATTGTATTTACCGATGATGATGAGCTGAGTGCCAAGGTAGGCGAGCGCGTGTCCGTGGCGAGGGATGGACATGTACGTTTCATGTTTCCAAGCTCGATCCTTCCAGTCCCATACGTCTATGGCACCTACACTGCTTGGAGTCTTCTCCTGGTGAGTAAATACACTATTTTTAATTTAACCACATCCATATACTCGTAGTTAGGCATAGGCGTATAGCGAGGCATAGTCACTTCTGCAGTTGGATTGGAGTAATAATAAGTAAAAAGGTTGCTAGAATTTTGAAACACCGTTCGAAGCTAGCCATGGCCTACATGAATTATTATTTTATAGTATTCTGTTTTCCTGAATTGCCTACATTTACAAACGTTAAAAGGCTCTGTAAAAGTCTTATCAATGTTAAGCTATACTACAAGTTACCTTTTCCGACATTTTGCCGGCACCCCCAATGATGTATAATTTGTCGTTCATTGCAAATAATGTAGCAAAACATCTCGGGTACCTCAGACTGTGGATTTCGGTCCAACTGAAAGACATGCAAACTGCTGAATAAACTGGTTCTGACTACGGGTTGTGCCCCTTTGACGACATTACAAACCTCCAAAATACACTCGTTAATACAAGCAAACTCACTCGTTAGTCCTAGAATTGTAGCATTCGACGATCTTGCCGATAGGTCGTTTCTTATCGCCGGTCATACCGCCGGCTACCCAAATGTAATCGTGGTACTTGACAGCGGCCACGGCCATGCGGGCCACACCCATTGGTCTCACTTCTTTCCACGACCCAGTCTTCGGGTCAAATCTCTCCACCGAACGGAGTACTCTTCAGGCAAAAACAAAACAAACAATGAACAAACTAGACATTTTAGCAGTTGAAATTGGACGAATATTGAACTAACATTTAGGGGCGATGGTTTGGAGGAGTATTTTTAGGTGTATTGTTTTACCTTCCCTTTTTGTCCTGTCCACCGATAGCATATAGAGCCATCCTGTGCACGACGAGGCCAAAGTTTTTCCTTGGGATTGCGAGACCGTTCTCACTGTACCTGAGTCAAAACAATTCGTTACACAGTTTACTGCTTTAGAATACAGTTTTGTATCTGATGTTGAGTAGTAAGTAAGTGGAGACCAAGGGTTGAGAAAGCTCAGTAAAGCGGCTGATACTGAGCCATCCTGTCCATCGCACATTAGATAAGTGGCAATTATCTCAAGTATACTCGTAAGACTTGTAACATGTAGAGTTATCCATCTCTTTATGTAATAAGTCTTTTAAATAAAGTCCAATACCGTAGACTCACGAACTGAGTTTTCTACAACACTATATTTTGATCCTTTGTAATTCATACCAAGATCGAGTAACGGGCTCGTAGCTCCACACTGTTGATACCACCACTGATTTGCCACGAATGTCGTCATCACGAGGATCTGCTCCTCCTTAAAATAAAAGTATAGTATGCAGCCAAACCCAGCTAAAACGTTACCTAGTTGCACCTCGAAAGGCCCCTTCATACCATGTAGTTATCAGCAGAGGAGATACAGGTCGGTGGTAGAGTCACATTTTGGTTATGAACCCTGTGTGATTGAGCATGGGGATAAAGTTTCTTGACTCCTCTCCACCAAGATGTCGTATTTAGGCCAGCAATAGTTTCCTGATCGTGTTGTGTCCAATTAAGTGACAGATAACATAACAAGCGATAGTTTATAATTTGACAGCGTGTTCAAGAACTCTATCGATAAGCTAAATCGCATGTAGTCTAGATAAATCCTTAGGTACTTACCGACAAGGTACACTCGACCTCTTAAGAAAGCGATGGAGTGATGATGCCGCGGCTCCGGAAGGTCACCGACGTGGTCCCACACATTGGTCACTGGGTCAAATCTGGAAATTGATAATTCGTTATCTAATACATTTATTGTTAAGTAAAAATGGTCCATCACACACATTTCAAGAAAAGTTGTAATTATCTTTGAGCAGCAAGACTTTCATATAAATATGCGACCATTATGAAATAACATTAGCAAATACTATTTTCTCTGAAATAGCTCCAGTCTAATTTTTCAGACAAAAACGCAAAGAAATTGCTTCGAAGCCAGTTTTTGTATAATTCCGATAAAGAACTTTTATCCAGAGGACAGAAAAAATCCTTGTTACTTTTTAGTTACCTGTAAATATCCTTTCCAGTGTTCCGGCCGTCCCCGTAGGGAGTGCGAAGGTCGATCCCTCCAAAGACCAGAACGGTCTCCCTGTCCCAGTTGAACAACGAACCTTCGGCGATGTAGTTCTTGTTCGAGGGGCCGAGAATAGACGTGGACAGTTTGTTCCTGAGAAATGATTGTAAAGGAGGATATTGCCCAAAAATGGTCTAGCATTGTCTCATGGCTCAAGATAATAATATCAATATGAATCTTTTGAAGCTAGTTATCCCTTTTTTAGGGATTTCTTTGCAATTAAAAAGAGATATAAATAAATAAATAAATAGATATATACAATTGACTAGAACAGATCCTAATTGATATTAGTAGACATTGTAGTACACAATGCAGGTTCTGGTTTTAGGACGCCTAAAAACATGAAATCCTGGTACGGCATAGCAATATTCAAGTGTTTCTCGTAATCAGCTGGACTCACATATTGGCCCGGGCTAGCGACTCCTTGGAGCTGTTGAATAAGGAGATCTGTGGGCTGGTACAGTTAGCCTGAGACAGACGAGCGTCCCCCCGCGGGGATGTCTCTTGGCGCGGCGCATTCACTGACGATTCTGGGCGCGGGCTATGGGTTCTGAAAATTATTCTTACTTTCACATTTTTCCAAAGGTGCCTAATAATAGTGGATAGCAATAGAAAAATCCCCGTTTCGTTTGGCTATTCACTTTAATCAGGTTTTTTTACAGTTACTGTATAGAACCAGAAAAAGGAACCGCCATAGAACAAATAAAACATTATACACGATGGCCCATTCACTATAGTCCAATATTTTTTGCAGTCAGTGTCCCCCAGTTTACGGCCCAAGTGGGGACCAAATGGTGGGGGCAGTGGGACTCTTCCCACTGTTAATGTTGGTTTCTTTTATATATGTATCTATCTACAACATTTAGGAATGACATTGAAAAACGGAATAAATATAATGAATATGAAGAAGCAGAAGTAACAATTAACCTTCGCGGGCCACCTAAACCAGCAGTAGCCGCAGCCAAGAACGAAGCCGCCACACTGTGCCTCTGGTCGCTCTGCTTAGCCGTGAGGTACTGGTTCTGCAATCACGGAAATGGAGAAGAAAACTTCAGTTCTTTCTCAGATTAGCATGGAGTTCTAAAATAACATTCCATTTCAAGAGGGTGTCAAGTTTGTTCCTAGACGTATATCATCCGATTTCAGAATGTTTTGAGCTGCAAGTAGTGTAACCATCACCACTAAGCAACTTTGCAAATCATTTCAGGACGGCGCTACATACTTACAACAATTCGTGACGAAAATAACTCAACGACCACTTTTCCCTTTGCGGCAATGTTGGTGAAACAATTATTTGAGAATTCGATAGAGAAAGATGAAGGGTTTTTTATACATACATACATACCATCACACCCCTTTCTCAACGGGGTAGGCAGGTGGTCTCTGCCTACCCCGTTCTTAGCACTTGCTACTGCTGACATACACCTTGCGCTTCCTTTACTTTCATGAGTCCTCGTCCCTCGTCGGTTAAAGGTACTGCTGACCTGACTCTTTCTGAGAACATCTGAAACTTGTCCAAGAACCGTTCGTCAAGGCCTTTCCCTTCCAACAGTTCCATTCACTCTTGCCTTATAAATCCGTTTCGTTAATCGCCTTTCATCTTTTCTTTAAAATTGAGATGGGAATGCTGAAGTGGTTTGGTCATATGGACCAAACCACTTCAGCATTCCCATCTCAATTTTTGTAATAACGTCTTCTTTCACACC
The DNA here is from genome assembly GCA_950022985.1 of Udea ferrugalis. NCBI lineage: Eukaryota > Metazoa > Arthropoda > Insecta > Lepidoptera > Crambidae > Udea > Udea ferrugalis. The sequence goes on from OX465520.1 coordinate 5,812,706, forward strand.
ACATCGCTTTCTTATTGCACAGTTTTTTACTCCATCACTCAGTTTTATGTTACAAATTAATCACCCTCTCTGTAGTGCTAGTGTCTACGACGCAGCTGCTAGTCTCGCTGTTGGTGGTGACGAGGTCATCTGCTGAATCCCTCTCAGGTTGCTCGAACATTTGCTGCTGGAATTGGCAAAAATAAAGCTAGCAGCACTTGTACACTGATACAGGGATGTTTCACAAAGCACAGGGATTTACTAAAAAAATTAAAACAACGATTTTGTGCGATGCCGACTAACATAGGTATACTTGGTATCTGAGAAATATATTTTTTTAATCATTTATCGTTGATTACGAAAGACCTTTGCTAGTTTTTTTCAGGATTCGATTGTTTTGTCAGGTTAACTAACATTTATTAAAGACTTTCCAAACTGTTCGCTGTTCTAAGAATAAATCCGAATGATTCATGATTCCTTTTTCAGGCAGATCAGTGTTTCACTACATTTTCATAATTATAGGCCGATAAATTAAAATTAAAAGTTTAATGTAAAATTAAAAGTTATATTCAAATTTAGTACTAAAGATATATGTATGTAGATTGAAATCAAAATATTCGAGATGAACGTTACTATTCGACAAATATATTTGTGTATCGTTATTTGTATTTTATTATGAGTACATATTTGCCAAAAGTTTTTGATAAAGCTGGTACTGAAAAAAAACAGTCTGGACTCTGAAGTCTGAGTAGTATCAGTAATTAACAAAAAAAATATAAAAACTGTACATGCTCTTGATGAACGGAACACATGTGAATATCTTGAACGGTCTTTGCTCGATTGGGCAGAGGAGATGTCTGCCTTCGCTCTGACTTCATTTGATGCTGAGTCTATAAAAAAAATAAAGAAAGAGTCAAAAAGTTCAAATGACACGAAAACATTCTTCGTTCATGGTATCTGTGTTATTTTGGTCATAAAGGCTTTTTCTCTTCGTACGGGGACTACAGGGAACGCCAGTCCTGTCCTTGGGAATTTTCGCCATGGAGGGTTTTGTTGGAGCACCGCGTGCGTGCTGTATACGTGTATTAGTAAGAATTCTGCGATGCGGGACTTTTACATTGCAAAAAGATTTCTCTTTTTCGCTAAACTTGAAATTTACCAAACTGAAATTAAAAGTAAATCGTCGCATCGAACGACAACATGAAGTTCTGAGCCGCTACCCTGTAAATAAATAAATTAATAACGTAAATAAAAAATAAATAAATGAACAAACAAGTTATGCCCAATTTCTCGCAACAGCTGAATAGGATTATGTATAGAAAGTGCGCACACTTACTTCCATCTTGCTTTGGATTTGCCGCTTCTCATATTGTGGACTTCTCCTCGGGGACATTGGTAGAGCATCCGCATCCAGTGGAGGGGACCGCGTGGGCGAGGGGGACCGGCTGCAGTCCTGGACCATGAAGGGTTGGGGGCTTAAGGACAAAGCTTCTTTCTTTTAAAAATACCCATTTAAGCGATTAATTCAAACTTATTTCGACAAGAGCTCATTGCATTAAAAAGCTGTTTTACATTTCATCAGTAACTAAGGCGTGTTATGTTTGATGGCCGAAATACCCACATTAGTAGCTAAGTAATTTGAAAACAAAACCTACTCAAATAATGTGATTCCTGAATGGTTTGAATCAAATGAGCTTGAAATCAATTCGATCACCAACGAAAAACGAACGTCTAGAAATAGTGCAACTGACTTTTCTCCTTGTGTCTAAGAACTCGCTCATGGTGGGGAACTTGTTCTTGTCGCCGGCCAGCCCCTTGAGTGTGGCCGGCAGAGGGAAGTCAAGTTTCGGACGCCACATCTCCATCTTGTCATCGCATCCACGCAGGTTGCCTGAAGTACGGAATCACTATGTAAATGAGCATTATGTGACTCTACAATCGGTTCGAAGTTTCACTAAGAAAATGGATAGTTTCCAATTATGTCTTTGTTACTTATTGCCCTGACCTACTTTAACAATATTAAAGACTAGCTGTCCCGACAGACTTCGTTCTGTTGACAAACATTCAGTGTCACGTGACAGGCAGAAACGGTTGCAAAAAAAAGCTAAATTGTGGTTTCTACTATGTTCCTAGTATTCCTTCATGTTACTCACCTTTCCAACCTTTCCTGAACTTCCACAAACATTTCAAAATCAAAATAAGCTAAATCGGTCCAGCTGTTCCCGTATTTTAGCGAGACTAACCGCACAGCCATCTATTTTCATTTATGGATATTAACAGTTTCTGGTAAGGTGATGTCATATAATAGGGCCGGGCTCAAGAAGTATGGTGCTGGAAAAAAGCAGCTACGCAAATAGACTAAGACTAATACTTGACAATCAAGGGTACTCTTGAGTCAAGGTTTAAACAAATAGAACCAATATATACCAAGACACCACTTGGATTTGTAATTTCATACACGAGTAGGAATGAGCGGCAACTTTGAGTGATATTTCTTATCATTTAAAGAAGTACGTATTGCTTGATTGAAAACTTCTTGAATAAAGCTATTCTATTGAAGAGTTCTTATCACATCACATTATCAAGCAATCAAATAGGTACAATTCAATAAGAAGTGTTGCTAGTTATGTGTCAGCTTTTATATTTTTAAGAAAAGGTAGAATACAAGCCTCTCTCCTAATTATAACAATGTAGATAAACCACATTAGAAAAATATACATGTGAGTTGTTGAGCTGTTCACATTTACAAAATCATAAAATCCTACAGAATATGTTTACAATGCACTAAGATTGAAATAGAAGTAAGACAAATATGCTGAACACTTGTGCAGAGACTGCGAATAATCAATAGTAAGGTTATTTTTGGAATAATACCGATGAATCAGAACTAGCTAACTACTTCTAATTTTCAGTACTAAACTGCGTAAACACATTTCTTATTTCGTAGAAACAAACATTTTTGTACCATCTGTTTTGGGGCTGTCTAGTCTACGAATGCTGTTCAAAATTATTTTACTCTACTCACATTTAAAAAAGCTTAATTGTGGAAGGCACATTGAATTTAAATGCAATAACAGGAAGAAGGTGCTTGATGGACTCCACGATCCTATTGAAGAACCCCGAAAATAATATAAGTTATCGAATCGCTTCTTTTACCTGAAGGATTGCGCTTCGGTGAACGAAATACGTGACAGGTGAAACTGTCCATGCGAAGGGATCCAAGTCTTTTCAGGCTAACAGACAAATGTATTTTGTCTGAATGTCGGTTTTTAGATCTGTTGCATACTCTCGCTCATCAAGGGTAAACAATATATCCTATTGAGGAGACAATCGAACGAAACCAAGGTTCCAAAGTGTTTGCAAGAGCTGAGTCTATCTGGCAAATTCTGATGGTTTTGTATATTCCACGATCTACCTGAGCCGTTGTTTACCTGGCCCGTCGTCGGCCCGCCGCATAGGCTGCATCATCGCCATCTGCTTGTACATCTGGTCTTTGGGCACCATGAACTGTTCCAAGTATTCCAAGAAGTCTTTGTACGTCACGTGGTTCTGCGAGCATAAACAGATGTTATGATGGAGTACGGTGTTGGATATTGCGAGTAACGTATTGTGCGAGATTCTGGTTAGGATAACGTGATAGATATTAACCGTGTTTAGACAAACGGGTATTTGATTGCTTGTTAATTTTGGGCACTGTTCCACGCACCTCCAATCCATTCGTTCGTAAACGGGCGGTGAAGAACGGGCTTATTTACAGTAGTCCGATAAGATAGTTTTTTTAAAGATAGAGAGCATCATAAGAATTGATTCTCAACAAAAAATTGATCTTATAAATTGTGTTACTGAACGTATCCTTATTTGCCACATAGTACAGTCAGCGGCAATACTTAGTAGCTGAATCATGTCATATATCAACTTCGTTGAAGTTGTCATCGAAGCGACGTTATGAATATGCTGTCAGATTAGCCAGTATGACAAGTTTAGGCGCTTTTGACGCTGACCTACATAAATCACTTGTAAGCAAATATGGAGCCCAGAAGGTGCGCTAGTAGAAGAAACCGCTGACGGATATAAAAGATTGCAATAAAACCGCAGTTACAAGTCTTATCTAATAAATTTGATTTTATAATCACCTGCTCCTCTCCGATCCAGTTCCTCTCGGCGGGCTCGGTGAGGCCGAGCACGTCGATCCAGTGGTGGTAGTTCTTGGAGTTGTTCCCGTACCAGTATTTTATTATGACATATCTGAAAATGAATACCTCTCACAGAAAAGTCGTAGCAATGTGTATGTATGAAAATCGATTGAAAACATGGACCCTCTCTGATTGGCATTAATTACAGTAAAATATCCAACCAGTCATCTAAGTTTGCTGAAAATGCTTTAGTCTAGTGCAGTCTAGAGTCGAAAGCCTATGGCAGTTGTAAAAAAAGACATAGAAGGCTCTGTGGGATAAACTTAGAGGGAGGAGTGATCATGACAGAACAGAATTAAAAATTGGAGGCCCAAGCAAGAACTCGAAACCCGCCACGTTACGAATCAAAAACGCAATTTACTGTATAATAATATCGGATCGGAAATCAAAAAACCTCTCATGTTTTAAAAAATATTTTGGTAATTTCGTTGTCTTGGCATTTCATAATATAGGTGACGAAATGAGTTCAAATTGTCAGGTCATTGGCGGGATTCCCCAGCAACTACTGTTTTCTTATTGATTGATCGGTAGCCCTACTGTTTGTCATCCATCCTTATATGAATCGGACATAAGATCACATTACTGCATCTGGTCGTTAGACGTCGATTGGGTGACCCGCAAAAGGTAAGACTAAGCAGGTTGATAATCTCATTCAATAGTCACATACATATTCTCTCGCATTACTTCTTAGGAATCAGCCCTTCAACGGGTAAGCTAATCACGACTTACGCCAGTCCATCATCCACCATCTGCTGCACCTCGGGCTCGTTGACTATCTCAAGTATCTCCGCGTTGTCGGGGTTGCGCTTGATGTCCACCAGCTGCCAGGGAGAGATGAGCCCGAAGCGTATGCAGCGCATCACGTCCACCGCCAGGTGGCGCCGCTCCGGCAGATCAGCGTAAAGCCATCGGACACCGGCCATTAGAACTTCTATTTCACTACGATACGAGCAAGTTTTTAATACTCATAAATCTGAACATTCACTAATGGTACTATTACTGTCGTGTACCTACCTTTGTTTGTTTTTTATTTGTGCCAAATAAACTTTTTCATTTTTTACATTTTTAATGATAGTTATTGATAGTGATCAACCACCAAACTAAAAAAACCAAAGACATTTAAAGCAGATTTTAGTAAAGACAAAAGTTTTTTTTTCTCTGAGGGGAATATGAATAGGTAATTATGCTTCAGTTCATTTAATAGGTACATCAATCGTGTGACGCAATCTTTTAAGACTTAGAATGGCATTCTCTATTTTCCTCATCGTCTTTACCTGCATTCCTTCAGCCTAATTAAGGGTGGGTTCAGTGGTTTGATTTATGAATAACAAAACATCGTCATCTAATCATTTTTCGAAGTAAGATCGTCAGTAAGTAAGTGAGTCAGGAATATAATGTGCCAATAGCGATTAAATTTGTAAACAATACACAGTAGATTATTTTTAATAACGTTTTTGCTATGACTATGAAGATTATTTCTAATGTCGATGATTCACTTACTAAGGTCCTTATCTTTGTTATTGATTAAGAAACACAATAAAATTGAATAAAAAATAAAAAAAATTACCTTGTAATGCAAATATAGTTGGATCTTAGAAAAGTGAGTAATTCTTCAGGTTCTAGTTGAAGGAAATCCTTTGAGGCCACCAGCGGTAGGAAGAAACGCATTACCCGGGGAATCTATAAACAACACATTTTAACCAAACGGCTTGATCTAGAACCTCAGACTAAGGGTCACCTCTTCGATTGCCCTCTCACACGGGCCAATCTGAATATGGTGACGATTGACGCAGTCAAGGTCGAAAAGATTTGGTGCAGTTTTATTTGATGCCATTGAAAAGAAAAAAGAAGACTTATAGAAAGATAATCATTAACGGACACCTTGTGAAGTTTATGCCAAGAATTAGTAAGTATATTAGTTAATTCTCAAGCTAGCAGTTTCAAATAATTTTCTAGAAAGGTTTTGTATTCGTTAGTTCAGTAGTTTAGTTCAGTGTTAACATAACCAAAACAAAGCTATCGGCCACGGATAGTTACCATTAGATCCACCACGGGTGCCATATTCTTAAGCCTAGCTTCTCTAAACAACGCAAATGCAGTGTCTTCGTTGAAGAGATTTTCGTTCACAATGAAAGACCAACACTGATCCTCCAAATCTGTTGAAAACAAAGCATATGTGAATAAGGGTTTGTAATGAAACTGAATTATCAACAAGCAACATTATGCACAAGTAAATACCTTTAATGGACAGAAATTGGGCAGCACAGAACAAATCTAGAATGTTGTCTCTTCTCAAGACTTTGCTGCTCTCTGGTCCGCTGATAATCATCCATTCATAAATAGTTTCAAATGCCTCAGGTGTTATATTTTCCTATGAAATTTATAATTGTTACATTAAGGTAATGGCTGTATGTGACGGAATATTTTTTATGAGTATGAACTCTATTTCAAAATTTAAGCATCTAGCTAGACCGTAGGTAGGAATCACAACAAATAATCTATACCGAATAAAAAGTCATATTAAAAATCGGCCATATTCTAAACGTAACTACTTTATCCCCAGACAGTTTTTATGTAAATAAGTATAAAGATATGTGGGATAGGTAGGATATTTTATGTGGGACATACGATTGGCAGTTCAACTTCTCTCCGAGGGTTTCTATCAAAAAAGGTAGAATAAATTTGCAACACCATATGATGACAGTAAAATTCTTTGTTGCCGATGTGTATAACTGTATCAGAGTTTCTGAAAAATATTAACGAAACTTTTGTTGAGATGGTTTCAATTCAAAAATTATATAGATAATTTAAGATTGTAACCAATATAATTAATGGTAATTTAAATGTACAAATTTTAAATTTATTTTATTTCCGTCGTGTACCTACTATTTGGAAAACTAATAAATATATCGTACATGTGATTGTGGACCCGCCTGTAAAATTCCTGAAACAAATCCTGTTTCTTGGGTAGCTGTACCCGCGTCCAGTCTACAGGTTCCGCCACTGCATATCCAAGGCTACCCAAATCCTTCCCCTGGTCATCCTCAGCACTGGCGCGTTTCGATTTCACATTTTTATCATGAGTCGTTGTTGCAGTTTCATTTTGAACATCATGTGATCCGAAATATATTTGCGGTTCAGATTCACTTCCGTCTTTCTAACAAACATAACTTGTGAGTATCATGCATCATATCATCATATCATCATCTGTATTTCAATGTATGATTAACATTCTAGTAAATAAAATTATTGACTAACATAATTTTGGAAAAGATTGTCAGGTTCGTCAGCAGCTTTTCCTCCGAATTTAACTTCAACGTTTGCTTGAGTCGGATCTGCTAAGAGGACTCCAACAGTAGACGACTGAAAAACTACCTTGAAAAAATAAACCAATAACGATTGAAACGATTTATTAAAAATCTGGAGCATTCGCCTAAAGTGTACCTTAGATTCGATTTTGGAAAAATATTTAACCACGATATAACTGGTTGCAGCAGCATAATTATATTTATAAAACAATACATTGTATGAACAAGATGCGCACGTATATGCTCTTTTATATGCTTAACTATTATTTATAATCCATGTATTATGTTACCTGATTAGATTTAACTTTTAGATTTCCACTTGGAGTGGGTTTGAAAGGAAACACTGGGCCTTTTTGAATGTTTACTTGATCTATGCTGCATACGCTGAAAGACACATTGATATTTTAACAGAACTAGTAATTGTAAATAGCTAAAATAAACTAAAAGTGTTAGTTTTCAATAGATTCAAACTCTGTCTATGTTGTTTATTAACCTTCTACGTTCGCTTAACAGGCTTAACTTTTAAAACAAATGTTAGCAGAAAGCGAAGCAAGTACTTCGGCCTACAGTCAATGATGACTGACGCGGGTTAGGATCAACGGGTTGGGATTATTTTAGTTCGTACACAAAAAAACAATTACGACCTAAGACAATATTGAGGACAGAAAAAGTACAGGCGAGCTTATCTCTACAAAGAGATTTCTTCGAGCAGACCAAGGTGACAGTTGCGTACAAAACCAAAAGCTGAATTACTAAATGGCTATGTATGATTTCTTAATAATGTTCAGTTACCTTGAACTTTCAGCTTCCGTAGAGAGGTTTAGGTCCATTGGGTCCACTTGGATGTTGCGGGCGTATTCCGACGCGAATTTGGCGGCATATGACGTGTCAGGAGACATCTCAGTTTTTCTTATCGATTTCCTAAAATGGCATGAAACATTTGAATTACTTTATGAACAAACAAAATTCGAAGCTAGGCTTTTGCTACACTGGGATTATAATGGCTGATTAAGATGAATATGAAGTACAAAATTCTGCACTTTTGCTGCCATATTATGGTGATGGTGAGTGTCACAGTAAACTACTCATAGGGCCGACACATACTTAACTTACACTTTTTCAAATAAATTCCATCTTCTGTAAAAATGAGGAACTTACTTCCCTTTAAAGTTCCACGACATGTATTGTCGGTCTTTTCTCAAATGTGCCACTGAACCGTCTCCAGAACTGCCACAGAGGTCGCTATCGAACTGCCGAGATATAAGGTCAGCTGTGTGCTTGAAAAAATCAAACGCTGCAATGTAATAACAATTGTTTTTCACTCATTACTTCTGTCAAAAGCTAGAAGAAACCAAAATTAAATGAAAGCGATAAAATACACATCAGAATTTTGATGATATAACATGGAATTGTAAACTGTAGATTATTTAGCAGGGTGTTTTTAAACCTCAATATATGACGTCTAAATGAGGCAAGTGCCTCATAGGCATTAAGTCCGCCTTTTGTACCATTCATTGTTGTGCAATAAAAATGAATAGACGTCAGCACTGCAGCCGACCATACTCGTATATTCTGTGTCCACAACTAAACATTACTAACTGAAATCGCTATGGCTGTTGGCGAGGTCAGACAATGAGCTGCTGCGGTGGATCTTCGGTTTTATGGTGATGCAGTAGTGCTCGAAGACGTTCCCAAACCGCTTGACCTTCTTCCTGAAAGAACGGCCAGTAGCTATGAGGCGAAAATGTAAACGGTCGTATTGTAGGATTTGTAGGTACTGCAATGGGACCGGGAGATGTACTAATTAAAAAAATATAGTTTAAGCTGTTTTTATGCACTGAGGTCCTTTACTTTTGAATATTCAAAATTATTATAAATGTTATCATATTTTCGTGTCTCTGTCACTACTCGTAAGTTTAGCTTCACTTCTTCACATTTTCACGAAAACTTTTCACGTTTCCACTGCTCACTTCATTTTTAACATGTCCTTTTTAATTTTCTGTCCGAAATATACCTAGATAACACTGTAATCTATCTAACCATCTTGCGCAGCGCCGCCGTGAGGCAGCACTGGCAGGGTCGCCATGCAATGGGACCGGGTGATGTACTAATTAAACAGGTGATTCTGGCTCGATGTTGCGCTTTATTGTGTCCTATAATTCATACGGACAATGCGTATATATAGGGGTCGAGGTGCCCACACTACAGTACATTACCTTTGTAAGATTAGATTTTATGCGCGTTTCAGATACCCTAGACATGAAGTTGAACTATTCAGCGCAAAGATAGGCTACTAGAACTCTATCATAATATGCAGATTCACCTCTTAAATACAACAACCAGGCTGAAGACATACATATTTATACTCGTAGATAGTTTAAAGTCGATTTTAAGAAATTTATTTTGTTTTAAGAAATGTACCGTGAAATTAATATGTTCCTCCTTTTTTCTAAATAATTTGTTTATTTAGAAGGATTGTTTTTTTAAAGATCCTCTAATCCTAATGTTTTATTATCTAGAACTTCTTGTGTCGCAGAGAAATAAAGTCACAATCGATTATTTTGTCCGTGAAATAAGTTTGAACCAAATTCACCTACCGTATAATTTAAAAAAAACTGATTTATTCTCCATAATTTCACACAATTTTATCCTTCTCACTGTGAAATAGGGGCATCAACACCAGTTCTTGGACATGGTGTAAGTATTTTAAGAATACGAATTAAAATTCACTTCCCACTTGCTACGATTCATTAGCCTCATATCATCTCATCACCATATACTCGCACATAGCCTAATTGTAACTGGGGAATTCAATCGTTAAGAATGGTGGAAGTTCTGGTATGATGGCGCATTCTTTCTCAAGGAAAATACTCGAATTCAGAAGGGTGAAATAAGATTATTAACTTCTTACATAATTTGGTGGATCAAAGTTTTCTGGACGAAAAATAGAAGTGCAAATCAAATCTAAAATATTTGACAGTTGTTATAAAAAACATCTGGATTTACTACAACACTACATGAAAGTAAAATATAACGAGTACGTCACGGGCCCTATTCAGAACATTCTCAACATAACTTCCTGTTTAAACTTGTTTTCATTCTTTTACAAAACAGCCGATAAAAATAATGTTTCCTACTTTGGTTGTCTACCCTAAATCGTACCTAGGTGAGTTTCGTTTAAACGCGCCGTGTCTTGCATCCAACAGCACTTCTGAACCTTTTACCTGAAACAACACATTTCAAGAATAACCAAGTATTAGAATGGCGGGATCTATACTACACCGCTTGGTCACTTTCGTGATGTTGCTGATCATGGTAGTAAGTATGCTGTATATTGGCCATTTTTTCAGAACAAGGCATTTTGCAGCCGAGAGTTGCTTCAAAATCACACTTACAAATCTTGCTGGTGGGTCTTTCAGGCCAGTTGTGACATTCCACCTCATCTGCCACCCTATCGTATCTAGTACGCCACTGTGTAGTGTAACTACGAGAGCAAGCAAACGAGCGAGATGGTCATTTGATGGGCACCTCTGCCCATGGACAACCGCAACACCACAGGTTTCACGAGATGTGTTGCAAAACGGAATACGCTCTTTTTTACGGTACGGTTAAACAACTCGCCGGAACACTCCTCACTGTATATGCGATACAGAACACATAGGGACGCAACGCAACATCTTTACATATGCATGGGGACGCAACGTCACGTCTCTACGTAAAGCCAAAGGGTCAAGGCAGTTGGAGATAACAAGGTCGACGAAAATATTAACGGCCCTATGGTCAAAATGATCGAAAGGAAGTACAAGTTATTGGGGCAAAGATGGCAGATGGCACCTCAACGATTTTAAGACGCTGAGATGGCAAGGAAGTATTGTTATGGCCAAAATTGAAAAAACATTATTTTAGATTGGTCATGCACATTAACTACCTTATTATTATTTTAGCATTTTCCATGCAGTAGGTACCTTTACTAAAGATCCGAAAACCAGAAAAAGACATTCGGTATTGGCTTCAGGCGGGAAGAATAGTCGATGATAAGTAGGAAACCCGTAGTAAGCGTGTCTTTTAAAGTTAGTCCGAAAACTTATCTACTCACCAATCACCAAACTTACTTTTTCTAAACTTATGCTCTTTTGCATGTTAAGAACTGTGAACACATAATACAGGAGCGTGTACCATGTTGTTCTTAATAATGTTTTTATAGTAAATAGAAGTTCCCAAATCTCTTTTAAAATTTTTGATAGTTGCTGTTTGTTCAGTTTGTACTTCAAAAATTGACAAGCAAGTATTTGACAACAGCAAAAAAACATAATGTTTAAGCAAGCAGTTTATTTCTACAAATCATTTGAAAATTCATGAAAAGTATATTCGCTGAATAGTTTTCATCTTGTTGAATCTAGGTTTTCTAATTGATTTATACTAGTAATGTTATCATTATTAAATAATGACAAACTGATGAAGTCATTATTTGAACCCCGTTACAAATTTATCAAAGTCATAGACAAACTACCTGTAGTTTTTACAGTAATTATTGTATTGTAGGAAATGGGTAGTTGGAAACATGTTGGAATCCAATCATCTGTATATTGAGCTACACACTAAATCATATCGTTTACTAACCAATCTACATAAATAAAAATAAATAGCCCGAAATGTAAAAAATAATAAAATACAAGTAGGTACGCGCTTAACTTCGGCACGATTCGACTGGATCAAATTGGATATTTCTTTTTCTGTTGCCTTTTGGTTTGGTAGACGGTGGTTTGTCAATCTGTTACTAATAGTGTGTTACTGATTCCTCCTAGCTTAAATGACAATACAAATAAAAGAGGGAAACAATAAAATAAACCAGTACTGAGTATTACCTACAATTACAATTTATTCACAAGCTTTTCTAGCTTATGCTCATTTCCTGTTAGGATGCTTTGCTCTCTGGGATACCTTTTCTTTTCAATTCTCTATTACTTTGTTTGCAGAGCTTCGATCTCTCAGCAAGCTTCGGTGAATCCGAACAGGCGCGCCGCTATGTTCCGGAAACGCCCCAATTTCCTGACCCGAACCAGAGGCCTACCCAACCAATACCATAACCACTCCGGTTTCCTCCGAATAGCAGTAGATACTTAAATATATTAAAGTATTTTCGAAAATGCTATCATTTTAACTCCGAATAAACATAATAAAACTATGAGTACCTTGCCTATCTCTACCTTAATTTTACCAGAGTGCTTTGGGTGTTACATTCAAGAGCTTTTCTAGCTTAAGTGCGTTTCTTGTAAAGATTTGGTATTTTGACTTTCACGTGTAAGCGTACAAGTATTTCCTTTCGTCTATTACTTTGCTTGCAGAGCTTCGGTCTCTCAGCAAGTGTGGGTGAATCAGAACAATCACGCCGATATGTGTCAGACACACCCCAGTTTACTCTTCCGGACCAAAGGCCTACCCAACCAATACCATAACCACTTCGGTATTCTCCGAATATTAGTAGAAACTCAAATACATTTATGTAAAGATAGGAAAACCAGAAAAAGGCATTCGGTCTTGGCATCAGGCGGGACTCGAACCCGCGTCTTTCGCAAGCCGGGCGACTGCACTACCAATTATGCTACCGAGACCATTAACAGACCGGACGAATTTCTCTGGTATATTATACCTGACAGACAGGTTGGTTTCACCAATGTTTAGGCATATACCTTAAATTATTGATAATGCATTATCCCTAATGCTAAAAATAAAATAACCTATCAAAATACATTTATGTACTTTCAAAAATACTATCATGTTAACACTGAATAAACATACAAGATATATACCTTTTGTTTATTTTTACCAAAATATTACTAGAGTGCTATAAGTGTTATTTATCTTATCATGTTTAAACTTTTCTAACTTATTTTAATTCTTGTTAAGATAAAAAGATAGATAGATAATAGATCAGTAATGGTCACAGTGGCCTATCGCTCAGGCGACATCCCTCCCTGCAACGAATAACGAATGAGATAAAAAGATAATGAGCGCCTTTGTAATAAACTGCACAGAACTTCGGTAATCCTTATTGTTTCCTATACGAGTGTGATAGGATTTTTATTCAATGAGGGCACCCCTTGAGGTCTATAATATGGGCCTTATTTAGTTATTGTAAACCATGTTTCGTTAAATGCTTTAATGGCATCATTCGTTTTAATTTTTAGTACTTACTCGGCTCGAAAAATCACGATCTTTTTTCAGAGCTTCGTAACTTGCGCAAGTGTGGGTGAATCCAATCGGCGCAGATGGATTCCGATGACAGAACCCCACCAGAGTTTCCCTACCACTCTCCAACCAACACCACAAAGAAGAGTGAATGGACCGAGATACAACCCGAATTGCCCTTCTGGTACGCAGTCCAATGAGTTTGCCATCTGCAAGAAAGTGTGAGGCTAAATGTAAAGACAATAATGAAGATTTGTTTGTTTTATTTCATGAAACCTAAAAAAACATGAACAGCCATAAAAAGCCTTAAGAAATTAAACAGGGTAATGTTTTCAACTCGTAGTTGGTCAAACCTTGAGCTGTGAGGTATATAGAAAAAATCTCAAAGGAGACTGGGCCAATAATTTGAACTGAACAATTTCGCTGTGGAGATCCTTGGTCCGAGGCCTATGCCCAACAGTGGGCGTCGCGTCGTTTGGCTGAAATGAAAATGATGATGAACAATTTAAAAAAAATAACTCTGCATTGTTCATCGACACTCAAGCCTGGCGCTATAGACTTTCAGCCAAAACCAGTCTAATCATGCCTTTTTTTTGTTTTTTACTCGGTGAAATACATTTACGTACTTTCTGCTGCTTTCCGTGGGTACTCCCACCCCAGAAGAGTGGGAGTACCCACTAAAACACCGGGGTAGCCTTCTTCTGCGCGTGACCAAGGTTTCCCGAGAACTCTCCTGAGGAGCCACTCTACCGGTGAAACCCTGGTGCGCTGTGCCGGCAGTCCAGCTCACCTCGAGGGAAGTGGTGCCTCCTCTAATACACCCGTCCACCGTGTACGGCAGTGCGAGGCCACCCCACACTGCCGTTCTCCTCGGGGTCACTTGAGCAATGGAAGCACACAGCCCTCGTCGTGTGAATCTAATTATGCCTGCTACTTCTATACGCTCACGTGCAAGAAACTTCATAAGCAAGTATAGTAAGGCCTCGAAAAACTCGTGGAGGAGTATTTACATAAATAATGATGGAACTTACAAAGAGAGAGAAATATATTTATAGCAGCGTATTTTTTCTTACGTCGTTGATGATCGATCACAAATTCAATTTTATTGATTGTAAAGCTGATCTTTTTCATACGTTACGGCTTCATTATAATAACTAGACACCCATTTTAAATAATTATGTGTTTCTTTGTTCCAAGTCAACTCAATCAGAATGATTTGTAACGAACCTTCAAGCCAGAGCGTTCGTGATTACTTTATGTATTAACATTAGATCATTGACGATGTAGGGTAACTGCACCTATATTGGCCACCAGCATTGGCAGCAAAAACTAAGGAGCGGTGCTCTCATTCTCGCACATTCGGTGTAATGTCTTGCAACAAATATCACGAAATAAAAATATAATTACCGAATAATGCTGAACTGAAAAAGTACATTATCACAACATCACTCACATTTAAATATTATACGCACAGTGAATAATAATGTGCAGATATTTATTTAATGTGTATCAGTAAATTTTAATTAAAATGAATGGTTGTCAACTGACTTGTTGCTAATAAGCCCTTGGGACGTTACCTTTTTTGGGTCGTAGTTGCGTGCCATAAGGGTTTCTGCCCGTTGAAATCTAGCGAGTCTAAATAATACAAAGCCATCCTTTGCATTTTTCAATGAACCAACCAGCAATCACTTTTTGTCTAAATAGTCGTGTAAAATCGTAAATTGGAATCCGGTCCATCTAATGCTCAGTTACCCTTAAAATTACTCGGAGGCCAGTTTTAGCGTAGCATACCCATATAAATGACATCAGAGAGTACTTCGCTGCGGTATCGTCTGCTTGGTACGTACGGAAGAAAATTAGCTAGATTATTATTGTGTACATTTTGGATATTTTATAAAGAAATGGCCAGCAGATTTCCAGCTGTTCTAGTACTCTCGCTGATAATGGCAGTAAGTAAAACTATTACCTACTAATTACTGATTCAATATTATAGAACCTTTACAATTATTTGTCTTCCTCTTCTCGTTCTTGTTTGAAAACGCCGAAAAAAGTCACTCGACACCAATTTGTTTGATCCGAGCGTGCGTTCTCACTACTTACTGTAGTAAATTGGTGACAAAGCGGTTTAGATTGTACTTTGCTTTTCATTTAAATACTTAGCTGTAACTTTTTTGTATAATATGCAATAAACACTGACAACTTAATCGTACTGCATCTATTCCACTAAAATACCTACATTTTATAATGATTCCTTATTAATGCTATAATGACATGTTTCTGTGAAGGCCTGCGCTGTCTCGGGCTCCACTACCAGTGCTCCCAGCAAACCCACTGGTGCCCCCGTCAGCACTATCGGTGCTCCCACCAGCACCACCGGTGCGCCCACCAGCAACAGCACCGCTGTAAGCCCACCTACTGAAGCCGACCCTGGAAGTGTGGCCCCACCTTTCGGGAACGCCATCGTGGTCCCACCGAACTGCCCCAGCAATCAGAAGATGGACGCTTCTGGCATCTGCCGGGAGGTGATCTCATAAACAAGCCACCAAACATTTAGATTAAAATGAATGCATAAATGTTGAAGAATATACTATTATCTTACGGTTTTGTGTTTTTATACTATCTGCTAAATTAGAAGATTTAACTTATGTAAGTGGTTGTTTGACAAGCAGACTATGCTATTTAGAGACAAGAGGAGAAGTTCAAATTGTTTGCGTCATTGAATCTTTACCGGTTATGTATTTGCATATGTAAGGAAATATGGAAATGAGGCCTTTTTGACATATTAATGTTACTTCTTAGTAAGAATGCAATATAACAGGGCGAGTTGTCGCCCTCTGGTCTGACAGGTCTGTTCCTTTTAAAGGTTAAATAACAATAAAGTAAATATAAATAAAAAAAAATAAAAATAAAATCATTTATTTCGAGCATTGCCCATATAGTGTTAGTAACAAAGGACTTATAATCTATTTGTTTATTTATTTATTTAAACTTTATTGCACAAGTAGGGTACAAAAGGCGAACTTAATGCCATGTGGCATTCTCTACCAGCTAACCTTTGGGTCGTGCAGAGATTAATCAGGTTCGGGTGCGGTGAAACATGTATTAAAAACAACGGTAGACTAAAAAACATTCTATTAATACAATGTAATAAACATACTACGGACTATAAATACATAATACGATACTTACACTACATACAACATATAAATACAATAATATTATAATACATAAAATATCATATATACGAATATAAACGCAATTATGAAAAATGCTCGCGTACTCTCTTCTTGAAGCTGAATTTGGTCTGGTCTATGTTAGTAAACTAATTAACACTACAAAAATACGATATTTTTGTGTCTTTAACTAGGTGCATGCGCGTCCAGTGCTGCATAATAGCATAATATAAAAGGTTGCTACCATATTGATTTTCTTACGGCACGGCACGATAATGGCACGGAACCCCCGACTCGCACTTGGCCGGTTTTTTCCTTATACTCCATAGTTTAGAGTTAATTCTACTACGCCGAATTAAAAAGTTCACCCTGCTTAACAGTCAAGGATGTTTTTATTATAACAAGGCTATCGTACAAAAGTAGGAACAAGGACCTATCCTTGTTGTATTTAAAGCTAAAACAGTTCGTATGAAATATCCTCCTAACCATTTTTATGGAAATCGCTATTAATTCAGGGTTTTTTTCCCCCTGACGACTTTGGCTCTCGTTACACATAAGTGTCATATATTTGACCAATTTGTACGAACCATCGACCTCACAGCCACGAGACGCCTGATGTTTGATTTCTTGTATGAAATTACGCGTGTCAACTTCTGAAGCGGGGGGCTACATCACTGATTGGTCCATACGCATGATGTCCAATCATCGACGTTGTCGCTTGACAGCTCACAGAATATTTGTCTGACGTTGTGACCATAGCTACTCGCCTGTCACTAGGAGTCTTTTGGCTATGAGGTCGATGGTACGAACACATCAGTTTTATGCTGCCTTTACAATAATGTGAATGAACCCAAACTATAGTACGTCATACCACGTTTTATCTACGTCACGACACGACACAAGTTCCATTGAAAACGGGGAAGTGCGACTTGTGAGAAAAAATGTGACGCAGACCTTCTAATATCTGATAGCGTAAGCACTGACGGGGATGGGTGCGATGCGTTGCGCTGTGTTTTCATGTTATTAAAAATGAATGTAAAACGCTGCAGATAAATGTAACGTCTTATTCAGATGCATAAACTATATTAATGTAGAGTTTCATTTAAATCCATCTAGTAGTTTTTACGTGTACAAAATGGAGTAATTTTTCCCGTTTTTCTAATGTTACCCTTCACTGCTCTGCTCCTATTAATCGTAGCGTAATGAAAAGTATACAATAACCTGCCTAAAAGTATGAAGAATAACTGTGCCAAATTTCGTTAAAATCCGTCTATTAGTTTTTGTTTCTATAACGAACATACAGCAGACAGACAGACAGACAGACAGCCAGACAGACAAAAAATTTACTGATTTCATTTTTGGCATCAGTAGCGATCCCTAATCACCCCTTGATAGTTCTTTTTAAATATATTTCATGTACAGAATTGGCCTCAACAGATTTATTATAAGTAAAGATGTAAGAGATATATTTTCGAGTAAGGATCAGAAAACGCTCCTAAGTGTTATTGGCAAAATTTAATCATTTTTCTTAACTTTGTGTGGCTGTTCATCGGTCTCAATACGAAGTTAACTGACACAAAATTAAGAACATTTTGATTGAGTGAAATTAAGCCCTTGAATGGAAAAATACAAGTTTGTGACCACAAACCCGACCGATGAGGATCGATTGATCGATGAAGGGGCTTGCTAACTGGCCCCCTCATCGATCTACTTATGTATATGTTTATTTACCTAAGTACTCGTACCATTTGAATATCAATCCTCAGAATCATATGTATGCTTTGTGTCACAACTCACAACAAGTCTGCTAAGTTATTTGCACAACCTTGCTTTGTTTGGTCGTGACTACTTAGGTACAGTCTACCAAAGCTCAAGCTGAATACCCCGGATTTCATGCAAGAGAAATAACTCCGTCAATAAGACCTTAACGTTTTACGAAAGTCTGTACTTTAGCTGTGGGTGACTGTACCGTTTTGCTATTGCTAATATTGATTTTAGGATATCGATATTTTTCGTGTTTCCTGTAGTTCTGTACAACGGTTTGCCCAAAAACTTGGATCTTCTTCTAGGTACAGAAAAAAATACAAACATTTTTTTATGTTTACTTACGTTAACTTTACGAAAATATGAAAATGTCCAGGACGCCCACTTTCGTTCGTATAAAACGTACTATAGTTAAAAATGATCGCAAATTTTGGGTATGCAGAGCATCATATTTCATAAAAATAGCAGTCCGCCAGCAGCTACGCTTGCCTAAACGAGGTCTTCACCGCGTTACCTAACAGCAGTTGAGTATCGGTTTTAAGGAAATTGTGGCCAGCCCACTCCAACAGAAGCCCACTAATTCCAGGAGATAGGTATGTGGATTGTCACCTGTTAAGGCTTAAATATAAATAAGGGTAGGGCTAGGGCTCACCATATTCCAACGACCGAGTTACTGTTCTTCCAAATGAGCTCCCAAGACCAAAACTGATTCTTCGAATTTGTTTTGGAAGAGAGTTATTCCATATTTTTTAATACGAATGATGACTTAAATACTAAAGAAAATTGATTACAATTGCGCAAGTTACGTTATCAGTACACAATAACTGATACCGCACAATGTGGTATTAAACAAATCGATTAGCATGTTTCTGGGAAACTTTTTTTATTTTTTTTTTTTTTTTTTAAGTAGGGGAAATGCCTTACGCATACCCGTCCACCGGGGGACGGACGGGTTATGTCGGACTCACCACTGGACAGATGGTATACCAGTGGCCCTACCGACTAAAACCCCTACTGCTCCCTCTAATCGTCCGTTAGTGGGGGAACACGGTGAATAGCGCCTGCCTGTTACGCGTTCCCCCGGACGGAGCCCGCCTGCACGGCGGGCCGGAAGCGACCCCCCCCGCGTGAGGGGAGGCCAGAAGGGACAGCCGAGGATGTCAAGCCGTCCCTACCAGGCAGCGGTGAAACCCGTGCAATGCTGGCGGCGGCACCCCCGTACCACGCGCTAGCTGGCCACCGTACGCAGGCCCTACTGGGCCCGCAACCACGAGCCACCCAAAGGGCGGCTCCGCTGCCGTAACCTTCGGTACGGCCCCGCCGGGCCGCGACGCACAGGGGGGATCAGCCTCGGGTTACTGGCCCCCACCAACCGGTTGTGCGCCGCGGCCCCAACCACGCGCCTCAAGGCGCCTGCAGGCCCCACTGGCCCCGCAGCCCCACGCCGCCCTTACGGGCCGCAGCGGGTGGGTGTCCAGTCCACCACGCTGCCACGCCTGGGTTCTCTTCGCTTCCCGGTGGTGCCCCTACCACCGGTACTAGGCCCCCTCGCCACGCCGAGGCGAGAACCCATGAGGGGGTTCTGGGAAACTCCTCACCTCAACAGGCCTAGGTGCGGAGTGTCCTGTCGGCTGTTAGAACTCGCAAATGATAAGAGGTTCCGATCAATTCACATTTTATTATGTTTATGCGAGTTTAGCCCTGTTGCTCATTGATTGGTGAGTCATTTTTAACTGAAGTGGAGTCTATCCGAGGTAGATAAGATCGGGAATCGTCGTGTTTGATATATACGCAGCAGAGCGAGCGGCCTGCACATTCCCACCGGTTCACAGTGCGAAACAGACGCGCGCTCAAACCTCAAACCCACTTTTAGAGATTTTTTGCAAACACAAACACAGTAAGTACCTACCAATTTCTATCTTTGTCTAAGTAAGCATTTCTGTGAAGTGATTCATTTGTTTTGGACGCCTGTGATAACTCTATCAACATAAATTAAATAGGTAATGAATTGTTAATCCTTCGGGTCTTAGGATACAGTGGCTCTCATACTTATTTTGCGAAAAGCATTCCAGATAAAAAATAACCTGAAGTGAAGTGGCTAAGCTAATGCTCATGTATTAAAAAATTAGGCTATTAACTAATACTTGAATTTACCTACACCAAACCTTATTATGATTACTCACAAATGATTGGTTCATTGTTAACTTTAAACATTTTCAACTGTTCATCTTTAGGTAGGTATATTTACGTTTTTGCTTTTCAGCACCTAGTGTTTTATTATTGAAGTTAGTTTTTTATGGAAAGGTATTAGAGTATTAGATGATCACTGATAAGATAGGGCCGACATAAAAGTAAGTGCCGCTTCGATTAAGGTAACATCGTGTTATTTTTTGTTAGAGATTATCTGCTCTGCTGACTAAACACCATAAAAAGGCTAACGACCATTGGGCAGTGACCTTCTCCGGACGTGACATTGCATTTCTTGCTCCCCATGATATGGATGGACTAGTGTTGCTGTTACATAGTCGACCACTATCGATGAAATCTTAGCAAGTGGGGATGTTGCCTGTGCAAATAGTATCCCTAGTATCAAAACCGAACATAACATCAATGGCGTACTTTTGATTTATACCTGTAAGCTGAATCGCAATTGTACCTATTTATAAGTAGGTTACCTGTAAAGCCTAATTTTAACCAATTTCCTGTTAACTAACTATACCCACGCAGATATCATCACAATTCACTCTGTTACCTGTGCTCATTAAAGTTTAGTTACTTACCTAAGGAAACCAAAAAAAAAACACCATAGCTCATCCTCGTGAGACCAAGTTCTGAGTAAGACTAAAATGAAGAATGCCTCTTGAGGATCAGCATTTAAAGCAATCATTCCACTTATTTAGAGATGCCGGATTGAACGCTAATTTACAGAAGCATTAAGTGTACACATCTGAATAGGTAGAAACGATTTACGCAAAAAAAACCGGGTACTTTCGAGGCTATGGTGAAGGTTTAGCAGTGACGGCATACAGTGACTATCCATAGTGTGAAAAAACTATCGTTGTCACTATCATAATAGCAAAAAAAAAATTGGTTAAAATTATTGTTATTACTATGTTGTTATTAGAGCTCAAAATATACTCGGTTGAGGGTGGATAATTAAGACAAGATAATATTACAATGATGAGTAATACAATTTATAGAAACTACGAAAGTCTCAAAACACCATCGATAGTCAATGGTCATGGTGCCATCACTAATCTGGACCACACTCCATTGCCTTGGCCTTGAGTTTGGTTTGGAGTTCGGTTTTGTGTGTTAAAATCGTCTTAAAATTACCATTGCCAACCTTACTGATTATAAGGATTCTAAATCATATTTGTGCACATGGCATTCTTTTTTATATTTTATGAGGAGGCCATTTGAGGTCTGTATGGATGGACCTTAAAGATAATGGGTTCATAAGTATCGAGACATTCTGAAATGTTAATAAATGTGAAAATACCTATTTAACTTTTTCTCTGTATCGTTTGTAAACTACTGAACCAATTTGTAGAACCAAGTAGATACTTACACAGATAGAGTGGACCTTAGGGAAGAATGTTAAGCTTAGAAAGGATTTTTATTTGTCTGAATTAAAATAAGTTCGCTGCCAGCAAGTACGGAACGGAACCATTTGAGAAAGCTAGCTATTATATTATTATGAATCATTAACTTTAATTGACGC
This sequence comes from Udea ferrugalis, assembly GCA_950022985.1. Classification (NCBI taxonomy): domain Eukaryota; kingdom Metazoa; phylum Arthropoda; class Insecta; order Lepidoptera; family Crambidae; genus Udea; species Udea ferrugalis. Next base: position 5,835,036 of record OX465520.1, read on the forward strand.
GGCTAGTAAAAATGGCAAAAGTACGTAGGTAAACGTTAAAAGGTAGGTAGGTATGAACCTTGCCTTGCTGGTCTGCACACGTTTATTTAAGACAAATAATTTAACTTCCAGTAATGGCTGATGAAAACCGCATCGTGTACCCTGACGAAGTCGAAGACATAAAGGCAGCCGCTGCCGAAGACTCTGACCAGAACGCGGGTGGAGACTCCAACTCAGTGGAGGAGGCCCCGCGTGACGTCACGATCACCACCAGAAACATGATTGTTGTCCCACCCAACTGTCCACCTGGACATAAAATGGGCCCCGACGGAATTTGCCGTCCAGTTCTGAATTTTTAACTATCAATTAACGATTAACGACCTTTGGTGTTAGGAAGATGGATACTACACCAGAGGTCGCAGGTTCAGTACACAGTACAAACATTCGTTAGCATGAAATATGTTTGGTTGTATTGGTCGGGGTTTTTCATATTTAAATTATGTATATAATTATGTTTATTCGTTGTCTAGCCAGTTTCCCATCGTATAAGATTAGCTTAGTTTGGGGCTAGACGGCGCTGTATGGCATATTGTTCAATTGAATTCAAAATTATAAGATGCAGAGTCTCAAAAATGATTGTCCTTCTGATTAAAAAACTTTCGGACTTCTTCTTCTAAGATTAGATTTATAATATAAGTTAAGTTACGGTTAGATTTAGATTTAAGGCCTTGGAACATTTTATGGAGCCTGTGTTAAAGTAAGCATCGAAATGATTTTTGCTATGAGTGGTCGAAAAGGTATTGACGTTTTAACAAAAGCAACTGTATTATCATGACAGATTTGGATGTCGTGAAGTTTTACTAAAGCCTTAGACAAATTAAATTCTTTATCAAATCCGTGGTGATAACGTTGCTTTTATGAAAACTTCAGCCATATATTTGACCACTCTGTTCGCATACATAATTTTGGTGCTGACTGTACCTAGTGTATTGATAAGGTATCAGCTGGAAATGCCTAAATAGACTTTTTTTTGTGGAGTGGTCGGTGTGAATTTGACTAAGCAGTATTACTTCTTCAGTGTATCGTTTTGCAACCTGAATAATTTTTGTAACGTACTTTTATAAATAAGATTAAGTTCCTATGTTATGATAAAATAAATAACTTGCTTTTAACGAATCTTTCAGTTTTTCTGTTGTTTTTTCACTTTGACAATTAAATGAAAGGCATGTTTCTAATAATTAACGATCATTTACTTTAAAATATTCATATAATTACATAATAATGGCCTAACTCTGTGATTTAAAACAAAGAGTCTAGTAAAAAAATTAAATATTATTTCATTCTATTAACCCTGACATCATGAAACATTATTGATATTCATCTACATAAATTATAAATAACCGAGCGTTGCGTAAGTTTTAACAAATGGAGCGTCACTCTCACAGGAATTCCTGAAAAAGACAAAAAACAATGTAAACAATCTCATTATGTATACCAAATTAATCAGTCCTATAAACGTTACTGTTTCATTTTTAAATAAGTAGAGTTACTACGAAAAAATCTACAAAATTTAATATTTAATTAGATAAATAAAATTAAATAAAATATCGTTTAGTTATCTACCTATAGTCCGTCCGCGTTAAGAATGCAGTGATTTCATACTTGTCCTTCGACCTAGCCCCCTTACCAATCAAATCGTTCCTAATTAGAAAGCCAAGCACACAGTGACCAGCTGAACAACAGAATTAAATTTAAAAATCACTGCATTCTTAGCGCGAACTAACTGTAGAGCTACACACGCAAACTTATTCTGTAGGTAGTAAAAAGTAAGTAAGTAGCCAGGTAGCCAGGTAGAGGCATTGCTAAAGAAAAACTAAGTGCAATGCCAAAAGAATGGTATCATTAGATATTCCATAGACTAAGTTCACATACATTAATTTGCGCTACTATTAAAGCGCATATCCTTGGCAAAATTTTCGTAAATAAACGAGTTTAACTGCTATAAAATTATACAATCACACAATACATACTCGTAGTTACAGAATCTAATGATCTTCGCACAGTAAAATATAAGACCAAAGTTGACCATAATTATGTGGGAAAGCTGCAGAGTATAGGTAGGTACGCTCAGATGTTAGCAAGCTGCCTTATTCTTCTGGCTAATCCTGACCCGCAGGGATGTCGTCAGGACCAACTGCCTAAAGTGCCTCCCAGAGCACGGAGGTGCTCGAAAAAACATTATTTAATTTCGGTTGGTGTGACCACGGACCACCCACCACAGAACCAGATTTGATTGAATGTAGCTTAAAATTAATCGGTTGCTGCTTCAATCGACTGTTGGACGCCTCACTCTTTTATATTGTCACTGTACTATTCTCTCGCAATATTATGAAGTTCATAATAACTGATATCGAGAATAAGTAGTACCTGGCAAACCAACAAATTGTAAACTGCGAAATTTTGATGATCTGATGGTACGTCTACTGGCTCGTCCAATGCTACACAGAGTCGGGGTGAAACTGATTCGGTAAGATTGGGTTAGTAGGTGGTGGAAGTTATTTTGTTTCAACTCTTAAAAGGGCTTTCTCACATTTTGTCGGTTAGCCACGTATTTATACCATCGGGATATAATGCGGTAAAATGAAAATGTCGAACAATCACAATTTATCATAATACCGCGAGATAGATTGTAAATATCATAATCTTACGGTGACACAAAATAGAGCAATAAAGACTCAAATTCAATAAGGACTACTATTAGGTATGTAATATTGTCTTTCAACGTTGGTTATTATGTGGTCAATGACTGTGTGTTATCGAAAATGTCCTTTGGTGCATCTTTTAGCCAGAAGTTCACCTTATTGATTAATTTCGATACGAACCCAGATAAATGAAAACTGATTGTAGCGACATGTGATTAAAGCTACCGTTAAATACCTAATGTGCATTTTTTGCAAAAAAAACATTTTAAACAAGATATTAATCTTTATCCAATTAAATAGTTTATTGTACAGTAACAGTACTAACAGTAGCCGAACAAAGCTCTAGCGATAGACTTGAAAGAAAAGTATGCCATCTACTATATAATAATAAGTCGGGTTTTCCTTCCTGACGCTATAACTCCAGAACGCACGAACCGAATTCCACGGTTTTGCATTCGTTGGAAAGGTTTCGGGCTCCGTGAGGTTTATAGCAACGAAAATTCAGGAAAATTTCAACAGAAAAGTCCACGCAGACGAAGTCGCGGGCGGCCGCTAGTTGGCTATAAAAAAGTGACAACATCTGTGTTACCTAGCAACGCTTTAAATAATTTCAAACTGCATCTTATTTCGTCATCGGTACATAAAACGGCAGAACACTATAGCCCAGGTATTTTGTTCATCTTAATAGCCAGGTAGAAATTAAATAGAATCAGAGTACTGAACATGTGTTCAGAAAGAAATAGGTACTAAAATAACTACTTAGTTTGGTTTTGTTATGTTCTAAGCATTTGAAGGAAATAACTTCATAAAATGTATTTGATATTATTATTTTGTTCGTGTACTTTATTGAGTAAGTAAGTAATAGGTAGTTATTATTTAGTATGAGTAATGTCTAAAAATAGCAACATTGTTCATATTGTTCTCCTGGAATTAATTGAATAAGTAGTGTATATTTTTAGAAACAGTTGCATATTATTATGCAGCTTCCCCGAACCCGTCAAATATGTGAGTACCTATAGGTATGCATGGCATCCAAAGTGGCAGCCCAGATGGTTGGTTCACGTTACCCCTTTTTTCTACAGAAAATTTGTGTTAAGCACTGTGTGAATACAAGTCATATTTCAGACTCTGATAACGAAAGTAGTCTGATAAAAAGACGTAGGTAATGATTTCGAAGCTACTTATTAAACTCAAAATACAGCTTAGATTATATTCAAATGCAAGTAACTAAGCAAATTATAAATTTATAAATTTCCTAGGAAATTTATAAATTTACGGTTCTTGTTATTTTCCGGTGACATATACATTGCCTACTACTTACCTACTTTTTAAAATTATGACTTGTGCGACAAATTGTGCGTTGTAGAACCTATATATCTAGTCTAATTGCTTGATATTAATGAATTAGTACTTAAATCAAGAAAGCTACTATGTTTACTTACATGTAAATAACTACGTTTAAACTACTGACTGTAATAAAGTATATTTCAAATTAGGTTGGCGGTCAATAATGGTGGTAGTGGCCTTATAAAAGTAAGTATTTAGGTACCAGAACACAACAAGTTTTATTTTCAACTGACATAATAACAAGCATTCTCAATTTCATAATAATTAGACATCAGTAGCTTATCTATTAAACAAACAAGTGTGTTACACCTCTAACTACAACTTGTAAACGAGACTGGTTAAAGGCCGTGTAAGACCATTCTGCAGATTACATCTCTTTCTTTTACATCTTTTAGACATGCAAAATTGAATATCATACAATTATACCTAACCTAATGCTCTTAACTAATTTTCAAATCTCGTCTATAGATTCAAATAAATTGATTTTAAGGCCCTGAACTAGGGCAGCATTTCAGCAAGATCACACAGGATATATTTTCGAGTCGTTTTGAGACTGCAGCCGCGCTTAAATATCTATGAGATAAATCGGATCATATGCGAAAAGCGTTTGAAAAACCAGGAATGACTCAATTACGTGTTCAGAATTTTGATTTATCTCTCGAGTTACAAGAGTAGAACGGAATAGACCCCTAGTCATTCTGTTGGCTATAACCAACTATACCCTTATTCACAAACACTTGATCAGTAGGCGTAGGTATACATAGAACAACAAAGGCGTAACTCACATAGTTGGTGTTTTTAGTTACGCCTTTGTTGTTCGTGGTGTGTGGTAGGTACAGTCAGCCAAGAAAGTGGTCTACCACTTTTGACAAAAGTTTCTGCGAGATGTAACAATCGCTAAGGTTGACTTTTCTAACAGAGTTTAACACATGGACAATTATGTTATGACGTTTTTTCAGGTACATTTGACTTAGTTCAACCTCATTGTAAGCGATAATCTATTTTGCTGAACTAAAACCATGTCGATCTTTTTGAAGAGAAACTTATTACTACTGAAAAAGAAAGTCTCACTGACAATTCTACTGTCAAGTATTTCCGTCAATGAAATATTAAACCAATCTGTTATTTATGATAATTCAAACTTCACACTTGGCATAACGTTATATCTTAAATGACAAGGAGAGCAATAGTCACTGACACAAACTTATTGCCAGGGAAAATTGACCTTGTTGTTTCATGACGTTCAAACGAATCTCAACCGTAAGGTGGTAGACCACATTTTTGGCTAACTGTACCTACATTAGGGCCAGTTTAGATAATTTTGTCCTGTCACCTACTCTCAAAATAATGTTTGAATAAGGAAGTCACCGCCGCACTCAGAGACGTCAATTAACGTTAATGATCCAAAATTTTACATTTTATAAGTTCTTTATACAATTTGTAATAAAGTCTCTTTTGAAAAATGGAATTTTTACTCTAATGAACCATTAACGTTAATTGACGTCTCTGAGTGCGGCGGTTAGTCTTTTTCTTGTTGCCAACTTATGTCGCGTTGTTGTCACGTAGATCGGAACGCTAACTACAGTTTTCAGCTTTATTGTAACTAATGCCTACTTTGAATCCTTTACAAACAAAACATACAAGTATAGCACTAAGATAAATACATAGGTAAGTACAGCCTTAGTAAACCAAAAATGTAAATCATATACAAACGCCAGTCAAGTACCTTCTATTCAGTTGGCAAAGTGCAAATTAAACAAAACTTCATAAATACATGCGAAATCAATCATTAACCTTGATCAATGATGAAGTTACATGCCATCTACAGTATGCATCTCAATGAGTAAGGAATATACAGCAGCATCTTAATTCATTCAAATAGGAAAAAGATTTTTTTTAAATCAGCCTAGCAATCATACTCATTCATTAGTTCATGAACATAGGTACATAACAATAACAACAACAAAGAAGGTACATAACACAAAAAGAACAAGATTTTGAGCTCTATTCTTCACGTAAAACATTAGTTCAGTTATAGACAATATGTACTTATTTGTTTTTGTCCTGGTGTGGAGGCTGTTGCGTATCCCTCTTATCGAATTGGTAGTAAGTATCTACTATCAATTCTGCGTTAGTGCCTACATCCAATCACCTTCATTCTTATCAAAATACTAACGAAATTTCATCATGTAATGGTACAATATTGCTTGAAGTTACTCTGTACACTCCATACTCATCGGTCAGCACTAGCCCAAATCAGATAGATACTAAATACGTAACAATGCACAAACTAAACTCACGAGTACTTACTCGTCCTCCCACGGACAAATGTCGTTCCGCTTCCCGCCGACGACTTTATTCTCACGCTTAACAATATTTGATTCAGACACCGACGAAAGTTCGTCTTCATGAGCAATTTTCTCCGACTTCGAGGAGGGTTCGGACGCGACGGTGACCGAAGGCACTTTGTCTACGTCGTCGTCGACGGTAATGTCCTCGCCGACCGCGAGAGGCGCCGGCTTATCTTCTACGTGAGGGTTATCTGGAAGAGCGTTTGAGGCCGGACTGTTCTGTGCGCGTACGGAGACGACGTCGTCGTCTGAGGCGGACTCACACGCGGTCACTAGCACTTCTGTTCGGTCTGGGGGTGGTTCGAAGGGGCGGTTGTCGGTGGGCGTGACGTCGGCGGAGGCGAACACTGAGGAGGGCTCGTCGGAGACGGCGAGCGAGCGCGACTCGTCCGGCGAGCCGGAGCCGCCCGGGGAGCTCGGGGAGCCCGACTCGTCGTCCGGCGCCGAGCTCACGCTGATCGTGGGGGTCGGGTGCGGCGGCGCCACGGGCTGACAACATAACGATCAAGATTTTAGTAGAAGGTAATGTTTACGCATCAATTCCAATGGCAAATTAAGAGTGGTCTAATATTCATTTTTATTTATTTGAAGTATGGTTGCGTTTGACTTCAGGTTTGCCCGATGGTAAGCGGTAACGTGTCTGATGGTATAAAAAGCTTACTCTGAAAATGCCCATTCATGCTTACCTTGAAGACACCATGGTCGTACTCGTATGTATACGGAAATACAGACAGAGGGAGATCGACAGTCCAATAGCTACGACAGAACGACGTCTGTCGGGACAGCTAGTTTTCAATGAAACCCGTGTGCACCGCCGAATTAGTTTTCAAGCGGAAGAACTGAAGAAAGGAAGAGACCAGCGCTTTCCACGAGCATCAGTAGTCCTAACCCGAACCGATAACTTTTTGGCAATCGGTAAGTACCCGATACTTTTTTTCTTAAAGACATAGGAAAAATGTTAGCGGTTCATGCTAGGCCTACAGTAGAGCTGTGTGTTACCTGCGCGGGTTCCGTGCCGGTCGCTGAGGGCGCCACTGTGGGCGCGGGGGCGGGCGCGGGGTGCGGGCGCGGCGGGCGCGGCGAGTGCGGCGGCGAGCCCAGCGGCGCGAGGTGGCGCGGCTCCACGGCGGGAGGCGCTGTGTGTTACCTGCGCGGGTTCTGTGCCGGTCGCTGAGGGCGCCACTGTGGGCGCGGGGGCGGGCGCGGGGTGCGGGCGCGGCGGGCGCGGCGAGTGCGGCGGCGAGCCCAGCGGCGCGAGGTGGCGCGGCTCCACGGCGGGAGGCGCTGTGTGTTACCTGCGCGGGTTCCGTGCCGGTCGCTGAGGGCGCCACTGTGGGCGCGGGGGCGGGCGCGGGGTGCGGGCGCGGCGGGCGCGGCGAGTGCGGCGGCGAGCCCAGCGGCGCGAGGTGGCGCGGCTCCACGGCGGAGAGGCGGCGCAGCGGCGGCGGCGCGCCCCGCAGACCGCCGTCCAACGTGCTCTGCTGCGGTAACCGTCGTCGCTCGCCTGCTACCACCTGCAGATAAAATATTCAATTGCTATAATAGTCTCTGGACTGCTTAATATAACAGCGCCTCGTTCACGCCCTACTAGAAGGAACTCGATGCAGAGGCGTGCTACTAGGATTATCGACGATCCCAAGCTGACCTGTGGCCTAGAACCGCTAAGTTTGAGGAGGGAGTTCTCCTCGCTTTGCGTTTTCTACCGCTTGAACAACGGGTATCATTCTAAAGAGCTGTTCGAAATTATGCCCACAGCTATTTTCTACTAAGGAGCCTGGCCGGTTGTAGTCATCTCGTCTCTTCAGCCGTCGCTGTGACGTCACTCACCGCGACCGCCGCGCTGACGTCGCTGGAGCTGCTGCCCGAGTCCGCGGCGGAGTCCTGCCGGCGTCGCGTCGCCCCTAACACGCCCTCACGGGATGAACTCTCCCACGGTAGAATGTCTGCCGTGTCGTCGTCGAGAGGATCCCTGCAATATTGACAAAAACACTTATTAACAACCACGTTATTTATCTAAATTGCCGGAGCAGTAAGACATTTGTACAGTTAAGTACAAATGTCTTTAAGTACTATTTGGGGATTCAAGTTTAGACACGATCGTCGCTTTCCATCAGGCGAGTCAGTAAAATAAAACTTACTAAAATACGCTAACGTTTTCGATTCTTCGAGGACAGTTGCACCAGCCCTGCTCCTTTCGCCTTGTGGCGAGGAAACCTTGGTCGGAAGTAGATCACTGTTCCTCTAGCTAACAAAAGGTTCGCCCTGTTGTGTGGGGCGTGAGAATTCTGCCACGGTTCCTCCCCGCCTGTCGTAAGAGGCGACTAAAGGGTGGCCTTCGGGGTGCACACGGCGTGGGATGTGTGCCTCCATTCCAAGTGGCCCCGAGGAAGGGCGGCGGTGTTGCAGTTGAAGTAATTGGAACAGAGTGGTTACTGTTTGACATGGAGTGTGTAGCTTAAAATGCTTCTTTCTACACTTGCCTACTCAAATTGCCCGACAACGAACTGTCGTAATGGTTACTGAGATGTGTTGTACCGTGTGGGTATGTCGGCGAGGTTGGACTGCGAGTGGCTGATGGGCGGCGGGTCGGGCAGGCGCGGCGGCTGCGCGGCGCACACGGCCAGCTCGTGCGCCGAGCCCGACAGCGAGCGGTCGCCATGGTTACTGAGATGTGTTGTACCGTGTGGGTATGTCGGCGAGGTTGGACTGCGAGTGGCTGATGGGCGGCGGGTCGGGCAGGCGCGGCGGCTGCGCGGCGCACACGGCCAGCTCGTGCGCCGAGCCCGACAGCGAGCGGTCCGAGCCGCGCCGACGCGACAACGCGCCGCTCGCTGCGCCCGCGCTGGGGCCCGGCTTCTTCTTCACTTGGCCGCCGAAGTTGAAGAACCTGGGGATTACACACATTTAAAGATTTTAAGAAGTTTTATTGTAAATTTTTAGGTTCTGTGACCGATACCTTGGGACTCTTTGGAACGCAGTTTTCTGATTCCAATAAGATTATAATACCCTAGACCACATCCACTGAGACTGCAGAGAGATCCACCGCTTTGCTTCATATATTTTGTGAGAACGCGTTCCGTCGAGGCTTGAGTCTTGATACAGTATTTTTAGCAAAGCATTTAAAAGTTTTAAGAAAACCCAACGGCCATAGGTCGCACCTATGGCCGTAAAACTTGTGATTTCATTGCAAGGGGATGTTATCTCTCCGGAACTGTTTAAACGGCTTCATCAAAAGCTTCTGGAATGGGAGAATTTGCCATGCCATCCAGCTAAAGAAGTTTATAACTCTTACTATTTATTGATCGATTTATTCCTCATTGGTGGAGTTCGAACATCGCCTGCTGGATCTAATACCTTTTAGTGTTGTGTAGGTCAGTACTCACTTGGCCTTCTTCTGATGTACATTCCGTCCCTCAGTGAGCAGCCGCTGGAAGTGGTCGGACCTCACAAAGCGCGGGTAGCAGTCCTTCTTCAGCAGCAGCCCGTACACGTGGTCCGCGGCGTGGTCCAGGGCGTAGCGCGAGCCTGAACGAAGACCTTCGTTCACGCGCTCAGCCGTCGCGCCGTCTATGTTGATCTCACAAGGCGCGCCCGGCTTTAGGAACTCCCTGTAAAGGCATCATTCATATTTGAATTGGTCCAATGGTTGGTTAACTGTGCAAGTCAATGTAGAAAAAGGCCCTCCAAGGATTCCGTTGGTCAGAATTTTCCGCAGATAGAAATCAAGCAACTCGGCTACGAGGAACCTGTTGCATTTTTCCTGTTAATGAAATGAGCTACATTAACACTAAGCATTCACGATTCAACTCAGCGGCTAAGAGGTACCTACAGGTTGAAAAGTACATTAATGCAGTTTCTACTAAGCAGGTCGTGAAGATTCACGCACCTTTTAAATGAGACTTACTCATAGATTTCCTCTAGTTTTTTAGGTATCTGCTTGGTGCTGCTCCGGCGTAGATCCATGACGGCGAGCCAGAACCGGATGTTCTCGTGCGAGTATTCTTTCCGTAAGAAGCTGGTAAACTCCTGGAGTCCAGTGGGATCCGATACTAGCTCGTCAATGGATAGTGCCCATCGTTGCACTCTTTTCTCACTTGGTACCTCCACACTAAAACAATCAGGATAATAAGCTCATTAATTGATCCAAGTAGGTACACAACACATTAAGATAGTGCTTATTGGTCCAGTGGGACAATCAGCACCTTTTCTTGTACTATTCTTAAACTCACAGAGGGCTGTTGATTTGCCAGAAGAGCGTGTCATCACTGACCCAAGGGTTCGAAGGTAGGGGCGGCGTGAGCCAGGGATCGTAGGGAGCGAAGGTCTCCGAGTAGGCCACCAGGGCCTCTAGGGCAATTGAAGTCTTCACTCGCGTACGGTCCAGGCTCGCTTTTAGGTGCTCGATCTGCAAGATATGCATATTGTTAACTGTATTGACCAGGCCAATGGATTTTTTTGTTTAATTTATCAAATCTGAACGTGCAACAGTCAACGCCACACCAGGATAAGCATTTCCGTGTTTTATCTTGTTTTTACCTAATGAAATGTCCTTGCACTATAGAAAGGAGAACTGACATGAAATGGGCAGCCTGTCATGCCGTTAACCGTAGGTTTCTCCTAGACATCAAATAAATCTACACTTTGTCGCTATACCGGTTAGCCTAACTTTGCTTTTCGCTCACTATCTTACCTCCCTCGTGACCTGGTGGATGGTGCGCTTCTTGGGGCGCGGATGGCGCACGCGCACGGGCACAGGGCACGGCTCGAGCGCGCTGGGCACGCCGGGCGGCGGCCGCGCCACGCGCCAGTACGCGCGCTCTTGGCTGTCACTCACTATCTTGTCGCCTTTCTTGCGCTCTTTTGCAAGGCGCACCTGAAAATAAAAGTATATATGACTGGCTGTTCCAGTAACGCACAAAAATAAGAAACGCAAAGTAAAACACCATACAACAATAAAATAAGTGATTACAAAGTAGATAGAGTATGCATGGGAGCGTTTCACGTACATTGGCGCGTCGTTTGAAAAGAACCTGCTGCAGAGGAAAGAGGAATAAAGGGTGAGTTGTAATAGATAACACAAGTGGATAAATTATGCGGCATTTAAAACCCCATCACAGACAGAAGGGGAAGATAAGGGGAGATAACTAAATCAGACGTGGAAAAGTGGTTGCTCCACCGACAAAACAATACTCTTTATTTTGATACCAGCAATTAAGTAACACACATTAGACTTTCTTTAAACCAAAGAAAACGAGAAGTTGCGCAGATATTAGGTAGTAAATACTGACGGTACAGATTTTACTGCAGAACCTTTCTGTAGCTTTCACGTAATACTGTAAGTGAAATAAACAGTGGTGTAGAGTTGATCTGGCAAGTGGGTTTTGTGTATCATAGTACCTGTTCCTCCGCTTGCATAACAATAAAGTCCCATTTGGCTGCGAGGTTTTTCTTGAGATTAGTAAGCGCCTCCTGCTCGTACTCTTCCAGGCCGTGCCGTTGTTTGTTGCGAAGTGTGCGCTTCACCAGATAGATGGCGTACTCGACGTTGTCGGGGCCCAGTGTGGGCGCGCTGGACCCACTGCCGGCCACGCGAGGCGCCTGCCAGGGCCAGTAGTATGGACTCTGCAGGAAGTTCATTGGTTATGTTAAAAATATGTCTGGGTTCTTACAACAAGCGCGAAAGAAATGACAATTTTGTTTCATCTTTTAAATCACCAGTTAAAATGGGCGTTCCACAGGGATCTATTCTGGGTATATTCTTGCTCCTTATTCACAATGGCATGTTTAAAGACCTACATTTTTATGTAGAAGCATTCCAAAGGTTATTAAAGAACACCTTGATGGTGAAATCTATGAATTATGTCAGATTAATGAAATACTTACTTGAAATCTATATAGAGAAGAATCATCTTTTAGAACAAGGTTTTTAAGATCGTTGACAGGAAAGAAGTAACCGTATTGGCAGAGTTGATTGGCTAAGTTTATTGCTTCAACTGAAAGAGATACAAAAAAAAACAAAAGTTAGTATTTTGATCAGCAGTACACATACGCATATAGCTGATAAATGAGCTATAAAAGTATGTGTACTTTATGAGGCTATTTTTTTTGTGCAACAACAATCAGCATATAGATATAGATAGATGTACTAAATCATTTGTGCATAAAGATAAATGTTTTAATTATAAGCACGTAAATGCACTTTGTATAATATACCAGCCGTCACACAGAACTGAGAAGTTATAAACTGAAAATTTGGACCAATTGAAAACAAAATATTTTTTTTATCTCCTTTGAAATTCAAGGTAAGCTACTAAAAACTAACAGAAGTTGTGTAAAGGGTTATTAAACTAAGTAGTTTGTGAGAGAATGAAATGCTATACATCGAGTGACATTAATATTTGTTTCTTACACTAAACATTGAAGGCAATGGAAATCAGCTAGACATCAAAAGCAGACAGATTAACCAATCAGTAGGACGTAACATAGTTACTTGCCACGTCATACATTTTTGAGGTATCTTTTGCTCATGGTACCTTTGTGTAAAGTGGAATTTTGAAATATTTTATTATTGTTTTTAGCATTTTCCATGCAGTATCTTTCTAAAGAAAACCAGAAAAAGACATTCGGTCATGTTGGCATCAGGCAGGACTTGAACCCGCATCTTTCGCAAGCCGGGCGACTGCACTTCCAATTATGCTACCGAGACCATTAACAGACCGGCCGAATCTTTCTGGTGTATTTTTACTCTATTAGCCAGAGTGATTTCATCAATGTTATAGGCATCCACCTCTAACATTCGGAAGAAATATTTTTTCAAATATTTGACTTCCAATTAAGATGAAAAAGCTATTATTATATTTTATTATTGTTTTTAGCATTTTCCATGCAGTATCTTTCTAAAGAAAACCAGAAAAAGACATTCGGTCATGTTGGCATCAGGCAGGACTTGAACCCGCATCTTTCGCAAGCCGGGCGACTGCACTTCCAATTATGCTACCGAGACCATTAACAGACCGGCCGAATCTTTCTGGTGTATTTTTACTCTATTAGCCAGAGTGATTTCATCAATGTTATAGGCATCCACCTCTAACATTCGGAAGAAATATTTTTTCAAATATTTGACTTCCAATTAAGATGAAAAAGCTATTATTATATTTTATTATTGTTTTTAGCATTTTCCATGCAGTATCTTTCTAAAGAAAACCAGAAAAAGACATTCGGTCATGTTGGCATCAGGCAGGACTTGAACCCGCATCTTTCGCAAGCCGGGCGACTGCACTTCATGGTCTCGGTAGCATAATTGGAAGTGCAGTCGCCCGGCTTGCGAAAGATGCGGGTTCAAGTCCTGCCTGATGCCAACATGACCGAATGTCTTTTTCTGGTTTTCTTTAGAAAGATACTGCATGGAAAATGCTAAAAACAATAATAAAATATAATAATAGCTTTTTCATCTTAATTGGAAGTCAAATATTTGAAAAAATATTTCTTCCGAATGTTAGAGGTGGATGCCTATAACATTGATGAAATCACTCTGGCTAATAGAGTAAAAATACACCAGAAAGATTCGGCCGGTCTGTTAATGGTCTCGGTAGCATAATTGGAAGTGCAGTCGCCCGGCTTGCGAAAGATGCGGGTTCAAGTCCTGCCTGATGCCAACATGACCGAATGTCTTTTTCTGGTTTTCTTTAGAAAGATACTGCATGGAAAATGCTAAAAACAATAATAAAATATAATAATAGCTTTTTCATCTTAATTGGAAGTCAAATATTTGAAAAAATATTTCTTCCGAATGTTAGAGGTGGATGCCTATAACATTGATGAAATCACTCTGGCTAATAGAGTAAAAATACACCAGAAAGATTCGGCCGGTCTGTTAATGGTCTCGGTAGCATAATTGGAAGTGCAGTCGCCCGGCTTGCGAAAGATGCGGGTTCAAGTCCTGCCTGATGCCAACATGACCGAATGTCTTTTTCTGGTTTTCTTTGGAATTTTGAAAATAGTTTTGCTGACTAATTTGCCTTATTTCACAAATTTTAAAGGAATATTATTTATTGTGCTGATGGGGTCCGATTTAGAAGACGAACTACTATTTTAATCATAAGGGATGACGAAGACGATTGTAAACAAAAAAATAAATTAAATTTGAAATCCTGCTTGTAAAACCAGTAATTATTCCGAATTCGTTGAATGAGTAAAGACGAGTATCTGGTTAACTTTGCAATTAACTAATTCGAGTTACTATGATTCTCCAGTTATTAAGATGACCTAAAAATGAAACTTTAAACTCAGAGCTGTTATAAAAATATGCTATTGAAAGGAAATTCAAGAAGAAATTAAATGCGTTCGCTAGCAGACGTTCAATTTTAACATTAACCTCTGAAAACAAGGCCCTATCAGCAATGACCTCGTTGTCTGATCATTTTGTCATCGCGTAGTTAATTAATGCCAATTGTGAATCGCTCCATGAGCAAAATTGTACCTGTGCGTCAGACGGACAGATTGACAGCTCATACAGTCATGCCAATAATTGAATGATATGTTTGTCTAAAGATACGTTGCTCGCCCAAAAATTGCGTTTTTCAAATAGTTTCGAACGCAGATCTAATATTCTAAAGATAATATTTTTGGGAGATACATAACATATCTCTGCACAAAATACCATTTGAATAATTACGGTTTCACGTACAAGTGTGTGTCTGGGGGTAAAATTTCTCGCTATGGCTGGAGTCTACGGGACTCTTCCGCCGAAAGCCGGGCCAGGCGCCGCTGCTTATATAACACTCACCGTTGCTAGTTTCATCGAGATTAAACCGTTCCATTAGCCATTCGACAAGATCATAACCTGAAACAACACGTTAAAAATCTATAGAAACCAAGTAAAGAGATACGAAATTGTATGAAACTAGATGCTTCCTGCTTGTGAAAGTACAGCCTTTTGTTTGAAATTGGCTCTTATCTTTGTGTTTATTTTTGTAACTCCCTGCAAAATGCACTTAGGCGAAGTTTTCATTTTATAAAAGCTACGCGTGGGTTACAGGTATCACCGATGTGCCAAACGTGCTGCCCAATCAAAAATGCTAAATCATTATTATTATGTTTTTTAACCTTAAAACGCTACAGCATAGTTTGGGACGCCCTCTGGCTAGGTGGAGCGAAGATTTACGAAAGGCTGCTGGCAGGAGGTGGATGCGTCTATAGCCGAAAATATTTATGGCGCGCATTAGGTGAGGGAGGTGCCCGTGGCGCAGTGAGGTGCCCGTGGCGCAGTTGTGACAGTGATCGGCGACGATCGCTGTTGTAAAGCAACACACGCCGGGTCGGAAAAGGGATGGGTGACCACCCGACCGAAATTTAGTGATGTGTATTTCGGGCATCTCCGTGCTTCGGAAGGCACGTTAAGCAGTTGGTCCCGGTTGACGTCGCTAGATGTCAGTCGTTAGCCTAGTCAGAGGCCTTAGGGCGGCTTGATAACATCTGACAATAAGGTTGCTCACTAACCTTACACCCCTCCAACAACCCGCACTGAGCCCGCGTGTTGGAGTATGGCTTGTTCCACCTCATAGTTGAGGTGAGGCCTGTGCCCAGCAGTGGGACGTATATAGGCCGATTATGTTATGTTTTTAGGTGAGGGCTAGCAGTGGTGGATAGGCTGATGATGATAATGATGGTGATGGTTTATAAACTAAAAATCTCGCTGAATAAACAACATTAAACACGCCTACATTTATTTTTAAAAAAGGTGATGCTTTTAAATAACCTCTGTTCTTTGCATAGACACGGGCACAGATAAGTAGTGCTTCAGTACGAGCATATTGCACTGCGAAATACTTTGAAACTAATTAATTCTATAGCCAAAGGAGCTTCTACGTCTGTGCTAAGGTTCATTTACATATAATTGACTTATTTGTGGAGGCACAAATGGGAAAAAGCGATCACTTTCCCTTTATTTTTGCATTTATTCACCTTCTGCCGGTAGTGCAATCAGGGCGTCTGGGGCTGAAGTCTGAATAAGCCACAGATCAAGAAATATTCTTAAAAGTGAGTGTTCCTTGTAATAGCTAGGCTGTGGGTGTAGCCAATGCTACTGGGTTAACTAAAACTTAGAAAATGTGCTTAAATCCGATTGAAAGTGAAAGCCCTTCAAACTCATGCCTTCGCGTAAATCGTCTATACCTAGAACTGAAAGTGGCAGCTATACGTCTAACGGCTGCTTAACTTTGATATGCGTTTGTGAAATTGGCGGTAAGTCACCTCTTCTAACTCTAGCTTTCCAATGTGTGGTTTGGAATCTCATAACTGCTATTAAATCTGGCATTGCTTCAATTGCAAAATTGTTTGTAATTTATTTAGTTGCAAATTCCTGGCGAATAAACTTTTAGTCGGTATTCTGTAAATACACGTGTTGGTATTATTAGAATGTTCGTAGGAGTAAATAATTTTGGGTACCTAGTAACTTCGAGGTGCCTGTGGCGCAGTTGTGGCATTGGGTCGGCAACGATAGCTATTGTTAAGCAACACACGCTGGGTCGGAAATGGGATGGGTGACCACCACGACCTAGTGATCTAGTGATGTAATAATTTTCGGGCATCTCCGTGCTTTGGAAGGCACGCTAAGCAGTTGGTCCCGGTTGACGCCGCTAGATGTCAGTCGTTAAGCCTAGTCGGAGGCCTTAGGGCGGCTTGATAACATCTGACATTAAGGTAGCTGACACCTTCCACCCCTCCAACAATCCACACTGACCCCGCGTGTTGGAGTATGCCTCAACCCACCTCATAGTTGAGGTTAGGCCCATGCTCAGCAGTGGGACCTACATGGACATTTTTTTGTTTTATTAATTTAGTAACTTCGTACTGATATACTGATTAGGTTTGTGGGTACTGCTAGTAGAATAATAAATCTAGACGGGTTCTGTCCTTTTCTAGGTATATAATTTTAAAATATAATATTGATGACCAGTGTAACGCTTATCGTCAAGCCGGCGGTAACCGTAATAGGTAGGTAGTACGAACTGCTCGCGTGTGGGTTACGTGTTCGACATGTAGAACGTGTTTAATTGCATTCCGCCATGTGCTTTTGTATTGACAGATATTATATGTTTGCTTTACTGTTTAACTTGATCTAGAAAGACAAACAAATGAGTATGTACTGTCAGCATCAAAATTATATGTGCGTACCTACATAGTCACGGCAATATTGAGTGCTCAATTATGCCTAAAGTGAAACACGAAAGCAACCTCAGCACTACAGAATAAAATTAGTGTTGTACTACCAACGCAATTCGACTTTGTCATTGTACGAGTAGTTTCACAATTGCCTTTGTTAAACTTTTTCACCACTCTGTTAACATAGGTACGGTAGACGGCATATCACTCTACCTATTTCCGGTCAGTCCTCCTTGCTCTATTGCAAGGAAATGACATTTGGCAAGAGCGAGTGAAAAAACGGAAATGGGGTAACCTGATGTGCTGCTGACTGTACATCATTTTGTGGCTGACTATAGTTCCATACGTTTTGATTAGAGTCATTCATAATCATCAAGAGCAGTGGAATAAACATACTTCCCTATGGATTTTTAGAATACCCTGTTGTACCCTGGAGATAAAATTAAGAGGAATGTTTAGTAAAAGGTAAATTAAAGCATATTTTAAATGAGCATGAAGAAAGAATTATAAAAAGTATATATGAACTATAAATAGCTGACAAATCCTTGGCTTCTGTTACACTCCGCGACGAAGTTTCGTGCTTAAACATCAGCAATACTCCTTTTTATGACGATGTAGATGTATTACAAGCATAACTAGCAATTTATAAAAGCAAATTGTACGTTGAATCAGAAAATATTCCCTCGGTAATGGCATTAAAAAACCCTACATAGCAATTTCCGAGGAAAACTTTAAATGGCTGTTCATTACCGTTTCCGTGAAAAACTTTAAAGCACAGTGGGCTTTTCCCGGCCGCCCCACAATTCCCATTTTAAATGTCGCCGACAACAGACGGGAAGGTTTGACGTGTGTTAGTGTCTCTGTATATTGAACTATCAGTCATTTTCTGTCAATGTGAGTAGCGCAAGCTACGAGTGTAATGATTTTGGTGATTTTGGTTTCTAATGCAGGAAGTGCATTGAATTTTCAGACAGTAATTACCTATCTTGTTGCGTACATCATGAAGTCGTAGTAGGGGATTAGACTTTTAACCCACCACGCTTGTCTAATGCGGGTTGGGGGTGCGCAGTGGACCTCCTAACTGAGTCCGTGGGTGCCGCCGTTGATGTGCTAGACATTCTTCCGCCGCGATTCCTAAGTAGCCATCCTGCACTAATATCCACTGTTCCAGCTAGGCCATTGCAATCACAAATACTACTTCAGCCCTAGGTGGCTCTCTACACGTTACTGTAGGAAACTGGAGTGGTTGAGATGTTTTGTCTCAAAAGTCAGTTGAACGAGTGTTTTGAGTTTATTAGTTTCAAATTTTCCTTAGTGTAGATTTATACAGCTAGAACAGCGTATTGCCTTACCTAGAGTCGGGCGAGCACAGTGAACGCACCAGACATGCTAAATAAGCATGTTCGCTATTGATTTTCCAATCAGACTCTATCCTCAGACAGGCGTTTTACGTGTTAATACTTGAGGATAGCGTTGAGTTTGTATTCAGTTTTGTTCGTGGTTTCTGTTATTCTCTACCTTCATTGACAAACTGGATACAGTATTTCTAATCGTATTATCGAGATCGAGAGCGTCGTGGCCTAGTGGTTGAACACTCTGGCTCGGATCCCGATGGTCCCGAGATCAAATCCGGCCGGAACACACCTACTTTGTGTTCATTGTAAAAATTTGCGGCTAACTCTCCGGTGATGGAAAACACCGATATAAAACCCAAGCAACCCAGATAACGGCGGTAGGCTCGCCCCTTGCCACGTTGGGTTCAAATTCCCTCGGCGAAATGTGGGCTCCTGAATGTTCCGTTCACCATGACGGCAACAATCAGTGCGCCTCTGACTAACCCATTAGGGATATGGTCGTGAGGGTATGTTATGTTATGTTATACATAGACACAACTTTGAAAAGTGTAAGTGTCTTCCGATTCGCGTTACCGGACCGTGTCAGGTCGCTATTATTGTGGTGTGGCAGGTGATTTGCCGCAAATGACCGGTGCTCTAGCGGTACACAATATTGTAAAAGTTTCAAATCTATGGATGTTTAGAAGTAACGTCATAAGACCCATGAACAGAACTCGAAAAGTACCACTTTCATTGTTAGCATCCAGAAGTATCCGTATTCGCGTTACCGGACCGTGTCAGGTCGCTATTCTCATATCTATGTCTGCTCTTGCAGATCAATCTGTAGCCTTTTACCGAAACTGAAAGTTATTACTAGTCTTTTTTGGCTCTAGTTGTTTAGGCCAGAGCTTCGTGAGGGCAAGAAATTCGTTCAAAACTCAAGACATTTTTGTCGTATGTCAGTCACATAAAGAATGGCACCGAGTATGGATATAGCCGAAATTTTATGATTCTTTTAAGCAACTTTAGCGCTGGTACTTTTCCCTGAGTATGAGTACCTATATATACTAGTTTTTTGTATTCAAAAAAGATTGGTTTTAAACTCATATTACATAGTCATAGAACAGTTATGAATATCTAGTTAGTTAGGTTGTCTGGAAGAGATCGCTCTCTAGCGATAAGACCGCCTAAATTGTACATTGTTCTCTGTAATTTGCTTCAAATGTAATGTTTTTGTACAATAAAGAATATCTATCTATCTATCTTACCCATAAAAGCAGACGGTATCACACTTAGAAAAAGCTTCTGACTTCGCACCGGTACGCCGGCTTCTGGGTCTTGCATTTCTTTTATCAAACTTTCCATCTGCAAAGAAAAAGGTAGCTTTTTTAGTCTTAAACAAGTATATAAACTACAGCTCATTAACATAAACAAGCATACAGGTAAAAATTATAACTCTCCTTTTTGCTTCCCATGGTCGGGTAAAAAGATAAGTTACGTTCATACTTCACTAATTCGAAAAATAGCACATGACATTGACGTATGAATGACGTGCAATCAAACAAGTCGCTGTCATATTGGCGTGAAAACAAGTCCAATGGACCTGTTAAGGCGTGACCACTTCTGGTACGTGGATGCCGTATCTGTCTCATCAACAGCTCTACTACTTCTACTTCTGATGGCAAAACCTTGAATTATTTGTTTGGAGCAAATAATTTTCATCTTGAAACCGATTATAAGCGGTGGTTTCTTTTTCATACACGTTAGGATTAAGTTCGCTCTGCAAAATATGGGCTTCTGAATGTTGCGTTCACCATGATGGGAATAAAGTGCATTGGAACGTGCTTTTTACTTCCTTGTTTGATATAGATCAGAATCCCATTGTGGATGTTTGCGTACGGAGTGGTCAAATATTTCGGACAATAATTATAGTTAAATAGTCTCCTCCTTTTTTGAAGTCGGTTAATTAGTTTATCACTTGTTGGATATTTTAGTCATAAATGATTGAGTATTGAGTCACGCTTCACACGACATGAAACTCTGTCCTTGTAATAATACAATTGATTTTGTCACACCATCAGTACCTCACTGACCGGTCGGTTAGCACATTGATTAGCGCACATAATTTCGATGCTGAAAATAAATTCGCAATTGTATTTTGTTGACTTGCTGGTGTGTATTAGAGATTAACAGCACTAAGCAAAGCTTGTACCTAATATACCAGTCCTGGAGTGGCATTTCGACGGACTTCACGTCACATCTCGGTGAAGCACCGCTTACTTCAATCATCAATATGCACTCCGAAATAGTATTTTCTCTCATTTTGTAAACAAAAAAATGGTATTCGGCTTAGTTCTTTCCTCTCAAACGACCACAATCGCAAAGAGATTGAACTTTGAAGATAACTCATCACGAGGGAAGTGAGTTTTGGTGCCCGCCAGAATACCATAGCAGCATAGGACCGACATAGCTCATTTAATAATAATTTAATACTAAATTAAAGCTCGTCAAATAAACAGTTCAGAGTAGGTGCCTTCATATTTGGATACTTGCTAACAACGCAACATTGTTTTGGCAAGCGTAGGGGAAAGGGGGGCACAACGGGGACGCGAGGCACGACGGGGTCACCCCCATTTACAAGTAACTACGCATTCTAGGCGCGTTTTGTTTTAGCCAATAAGATGGTATTTCTCATCGACATTAAGCACGGCAGTGACCGGAGACCACAGTGCACGCGTTTCGTGTTGACGTTCAATTCTTTTTTCCGGCGACATTTCATATTATATTGAGTCGATACCAAAACGTGTCTAATAAGGTAAGTGTTTAGTTTACTACAATCATTTCGTTTGGTGTGTTAAACTACTATCATTAAGTTTTGATGTGTTTTGAGCAAAATCACTCCAACCTTGAATTGTTTTTTTCGTTAATTATTTTAAATTATCTTAGACATGGGGGCATAACGGGGACGTGGCTAAGGGGCATAGTGGGGTACCCTTTTTGCCCCTGTATGGTCTGTTCATTTGAAAATATTACAATAATATTATTTGTTTTGTATTAGGTTACAAAAAATATAAGCGCCGTTGGTCGGCAGAAATCATCAACAGTCAACTATCTCAGAACCTCAGCCTGGACCATCTAAGCCAGATGAAATCTGCGTTTCCCAATCTCCAATTCGAAGAGTTTGTCGTGATTTGACAATTTTCTTTGAAAACGCTTCTCCTAAAGACATATTCTCCCTACCCCCTCAGTCGTCCAAACGAACCAAGCGAAAAAAAACTATCGTAGAGGGAAGACAGTCTTCGGAGCGTTTGGGTGGCCTGCAAGCGATGTGGACAGGCTAATACAGCCTGTACCGGAGTTGATGACGCAGATTTAGAAGAAATCCACACCAGTACCAGTTAAAATAGTGTACCCCGTACTGCCCCGAACTGGGTACCCCGTGCTGCCCCTACCCTGGGGCACAATGGGGTTTTCGTAGAGGCTCCGTAAAATTTTAATAAAAAATATTAATTGTTTTTTTACCACACCAAATTCACTGCCAAATAATAAATGGATAAGTAAACAAAAAGTTGTGATTACTTTTTAATAAAAATATTCCATACTAATTTTTTTATTGTTTATTTCCCTTAGCGTCCCCGTTATGGGGTTGGAGGGAGAGGGGGGCCTCTCCCCTACAGCAAACCCAACATAACCTACAAACTGCATTCTCAGCCACATTCAGGAAGTAGTTTCGTTTTCCGCTACTACCTAAATGCATCGCTGAACGACGTCGAAACTGCAACGCAACTGCATAATAGCTAGTGTAATGATTTTAATAACACTCGTTCGAGCGTGCGAGCGATCGGCAATTGTTATGCAGAAATAATCACCGTATTGTTTCTGCAAAGTGGAGCTATAAAGGTCTTACAAAATGTAGGAAAATATTTTACGTAATACCCATTTAATTCCTTACAGAAATTTTCAGTCTGCTTCATGTATTTTCCTCCGTCCTTCAGTAGACACGTTAAGCAGTTGGTGGTTAGGCCTAGTCGGAGGCTTTATTGCTTGTTATGTATCCTCATTGTTTCTGAATTCCATTATACAAGGGAACACCTTGCATTAGGAGCAGAGCAATGCATATGACATGATTTTGACTAGGTATACTATAGAAACAGACGGTTAAATAAGTCCAGTAATAAACCATGAGCGTCGTGGCCCAGCGGTTAAACAACTGACCGGAACACTTGCCTGTTGTTCATTGTACAATTTGCGGCTAACTCTCCGGCGATGGAAAACATTGATAAAACAAGCAACCTAGTTAAGGACGGTAGGCTAGCCCTTTATCACGTTAGGTCTAAATTCGCTTGGCGAATGTGGGCTTCTGAATGTTCCTTTCACCATGACGGCAACAATCAGTGCCTCTGACTATCCTGTCTCTGATAAACTTAGTCGGGAGCGTATGTATGTAAGTGAACCACTGGTCAAAAGTCCCGAAAGTACTGTAAAGAAGATCAACAAATAATGAAAATGGGAGATCGAACAACGAAGGAGAAAAAAAACAGATACGAGTAATAGGCACGAGTAGTTAACCGTACTGCAGCATTTCTGATAAGTTGATTGATAAGTTATTTCCTCTAAATGGTTGTAATAGTAGCTGAGTATCAGCTGCTGACATTCGGTGATTAATTGCAACGGTACAGCTGGCCGAACAAGTTTCTAACTGATGGCCGCCATCTGCAGATCGGTCGGACTTTGCTGGTGATTTGCCGCAAATGGCCGGTGGTAGCGGTACACAATATTGTTCAAGTTTCAATTCTAGGGGTGTTTAGAAGTAACGTCATAAGGCCCATGAACAGAACTTGAAAACTTGCCCTTTCATTGTTAGCATCCAGAAGTATCCGTAAGTTGACCCGTTTGCTTAAATAAGTACATCGAATACGAACTTTTTGGGTCCTGATTCAGAATCACGTTATCAAAAAAACGGTCTTATTTCAGAAGCTGTACAGTAGTAGGTACCTACCTTCTACTATTGATGGTCACTTTTAAAGGTGACTTTTATACAACTTAATATAAATCAAGACCGGACAATCCCTTGGCAATGTATGCACACAATATTTTTATCGTCATAAAAAGGAAGTAAGAATTTCCAAATATAAAGTAAAAGTATTTCAGGCAATTCTTTATAGGACTTCAAATTGAAGTTATGTCCGTTCCAACACAGCCAATAATAGGTCGACCTTCCTTCACGCCCTCGAGTCGTCTTGACAAGCTGTAAGATTTGTAATGACGTCATTTGTGTCGTTTTAGGTCAACGTGCACTTGAGTTGACCCGCCGGGAGCACGGGAGCACCGTGACCCCCCCTCGAGTGCCCTCGAGCCAATCGAGGACCGAGGACAAAGCCGATGCAGCTTCGTCAAACTCAATCTGAGTCTGAGTATGCTCGACGACCCTGGAGTGGAAATCGACGTCATCGAGATGCGGTAAGGTGCAATCGTCGCGAGTGGAAACGATTTTGCTACGAAAATAGACGGTTTTCTTCCATCCAGTCACGTGCAGTTCGACTTTGCAGGCACTTTTTAATATTTTCTCCCTCATGAAACATTTTAAGACTCGAATAGACTATTCATATTACTGTAAAAGCTGGATGACCCAGATAAAATGCGCAGAAAAGGTCAACTTAGTAGGAATACTTGCTTTGCTTAAGTGGCGGTAGAGTCACACTATTTTAATTGTAGCAAAAATGTATTTTAATCGTGTTTTTTTCCCATTCTTTTATATCAATTTATTTATTCTTTATTGCACAAGAATGAATGAAGACGTAAGGAAAGGGCAATGTTAAAAAATATACCATCATTATAAAGAAGGATCGGGGGGAATAATGAATAAAAAATAATGCAAAGATGATTCCCGTTATCACGGCTGCTGTAAAGTAGTCGAAACGTAGGGTTAGAAAATTAAAGAAAATATAAGACCGCGAGTAGAACCCGTATAGTTGTTTTATTTTGAATGCAAAGATATGATATAAAAACAATTAAAATAGTTTAATGGGTAGTGTAAATATCAAAAAACAACGCAAACAATTTTCATTTTGTTTCCAATGTTTGCGGTGCCTTGCATGTTGTAAGCCGTAAAGATTTCATAATTATAGGTAATCAAATTATAAGTTAGGTATTAATGTATGTTAACTCCATATTTGAATTCTTAATTAAATAAACAAGCAGGTATTCACATCAACATATGTTAAAAGTGCGTTTTGACGATAGAGCGCTATGGTAGAGGAACTCTGGCTGAAATGAAGAGTTATACTCTTAGCTATTAAAGTATCTTTGAACATCGTGGGGAGTCATTCTCAATGCACACTCCAATCCTGTACTCGAGTTGGCTTGTCAGAGAGTTGGCTATGTTTATCTCTTTCAGTTCTGCAGAGTGATTGTTTAAATCTCAAATAACGGAATGAGCTTACCGCCGCACTCAGAGACGTCAATTAACGTTAACGGTTCATTAGAGTCAAAATTCCATTTTTGAAAAGAGACTTTATAACAAATTGAATAAAGAACTTTTCAGAATGTAAAATTTTGACTCTAATGAACCAGTAACGTTAATTGACGTCTCTGAGTGCAGCGGTTAGTGTTTTTTCATAAGTTGTGTTTTTTTACGTAAGACATAGAAATCTCGCAGTCAGTTGTCTGCCGGGTCAATTTGAATTCAACATCAAATTGAGTTCTCGGAATGGCTAGACTGCTACTGCGAAGAATCTTAATAATGAGTGGCATGCTGCATCAAAACTAGTTGTAGATCATAGTATTTATGCTGTCAATTAGCACTTTACTTTTTTAGGTATAATCAGAGCGTCTCTACCTTTTTGTTTGCTTTCTGGCGTCAATGCCACAAAAACGGCATTTCTGACGATGATTTCTAAGATTCATCAAGAGAGAGTGAGTGTGATTTCTATTGACGGATATAGTTCTGTGTAAGGTGTCTGTAAGAGCGGTGAATGAGCGAAAATGAACCTGGAAGTAAGTTTCAGGAGAGGAGTTCTAACAGATGGCGTTATTCATCTGGGTGTATCGTAAAAGTTAGCGATATTAAATAGTTCAAACAGGCAATTTTTGTTAATTTTAAACACGCTTGTCTTTTTGTTTCATATTTTTTCAAAATTTACTTTCAACCTACCCATTGTTTCTAAAAAGTTTGTGTTTATTCATTTCTACTGTTTTTTTGCTGCTGTATTTTTGTGTTGCGCGGCAGCAATTTAGTTATTGAATGTTTTTCATTCTTTTGTACATTGTGTAACTGGCGTTGACTACACAAACTATTGCTATTGTGCTCGTTTAAATCAAATAAAAGAGAGCTTCGTAGAGGTTTAGCTATACGCTGAAACACGTCACTGTTTTTGAATGAAAATCTATTTTTTCCGTTCAAAAAAATGGATGCTCCCATACAACTGATTGATAACAGTAGGTAACAAAAACAGTAACAGAGTTTTGATATGAAGAAACAAGTGCTGTCCATGTTTATTACCAAGAGTCGGTTTTTTTGCAACTCTTGCTAGTTCAACGTATACCTAAGTAGTTAACGTGAAAAAACCGCTGACTTCTATCTATTATTCCAGAATGCCTGGTCAAATCATTTGTAAGCATCTAATTATCTGAACGTCTTTTTACCATCATTAAATTATTTCATTACGTTAACTTGCTTGTATTTGCAAATACTTTGATCATTCTACTAAATCCATTCAGCCCAAGAAATCGAACCGCGACATATTGAAATAGAACTTGAAAAAGCTTTATTGCAAAAAAACCCTTAAAATTACAAAATAGTACCTAACACACAAATCTTTGTTTAATTCTTGGTCAGCTTAACTTGCTGTGAGGCGTCTCAAAAATAAAAATACTTTTATATTCCCCATTTTTTAGATTATCTTCTAATTTTCAGAGAGTAGGTATACATTATTAAGCGAGTGCACTATTGTGATAAGTGCACTATTAAAACGACCAATATAAATGTCCCCAAAACGCAACGTGTCACCTTGGGCCGAACGGACTACATAGCGGGAGCACTCCGCGGCCCTGGACCGCCATTCCCGAAGACGGCGCCCAAGCGAAGGCGGTGACGTCACGGGTCGATCGAACGGCGCCGCCCGCCCCAGGGCTGCCAGATTGAATCACATGAATCACCGGCGAATCTTGATATCGCGGGATACTATACCGACAAGTTGACAAGTTACGGCTTGACCCTATTGTGGGGAGAAACGGTGACTAAACTGTTTGCTAATTGTTAGATAGTTTTAACTAGACAGAATTATATTCGCGACATGAAACAAAGTATTTCAATATCATATTTCTTGAAAACTTCCATGAATTCAGAAAAGTCACTTACAGTTAAGCATAAAAGCAATTTGTCACTTTCTCTTTTACCGAAAGTTAGGATCTAAATGTTCTCAATCGCTTAAACAGAATCCAGGGTCAATATGTCGCTGGTTATTTGCCTAGCCATGGTTATGTTCGTCAAACCGGTGCAATTTTCGTACTTTCAATCAGGTGCTGTAGACAGTCAGTTTATTTGACAAAAAATGTCGAATTCCCTCGAAAAATCCGCTGTGCGGTCATATGATTTTAAAAGCTAACATAATAATATTATGAAGTGTGTTCCAGAATAAATTTTAAAGAAAATGGCCGAATCAGCACGGTTTTGAGTCAGAGGGCCGCCGAGGGCAGGACTTTAATCGGGCTTAAACTTTGCGCTGACTCCGCTTCAATTAAAACATTTTGCCTGCGAGCTGCGGTCACAGGGTAATAATAACGTTTACATTTTTTTTTTCTGGGTAGATACAGAAATATGTCCCATGGCAATGAGGAATATCAAGGAGTTCGACAAATAATTTCAAAAGTTTCTGTTAATGACAAAATTATTTTATCTTCTTTTAGTGAAACATCGTTTTAATAGGTTTCACAATCTAATAAACTAAGGATCTTTATATTTTAATTACTATCAACTAATAATAATACTATGTTTTAGGTTCCTGTATCATGTAAGTAGCTCAAGGAGTGTGCTCAATGACCGCCAATAAAACGTCAGTGCTAGAAAACTTTCTTAATATTATCTCAACAGCATTGGCAGCCTTCCAAAGGCTTTAAATCCTAAGGCTAGCCGCCTGTAGGTATAATTTATCGCTGTTGGAGGCACTGTACGTAGTTCTTGCAAAAAATGTGTTTCATTATTGGAGTTCAGCTCTCCGGGAAGGGTCGCGACAAGAAAGATTGAAGTAAATAGCGGGAAACCTACATCAGCAGTTGCTCGAAAATATAAGAGGAAACTTTGCTCGAGGCATTCATAATGTTGAAATGCCCCTGACTCAACATTTTTATGATTGCTGTATGTTGATGAGACTTGGAAACATTACTTTATTGTCGAAATATATTAATAATATCGAAATATTGTCTCATCATCAGAAAGTTGTAGTTGTTGTAACTCACCAATGAACTTGTAGGAATCCTTCACATGAGATGTAGTCTGTCCTCGCAAAGGTGAGAGTACCTTCGCCAAGTGCTTAGCCAAACGATAAGTAGGTGAGTCGATTTGGCTTACTATTGGCCGAAGGGGAGCAAGTGGTTTGTGTATCTTCGGTAACCCATACAGCTCCAAAGCTGACAGTAAACTACCTTTCTTAGATGTGTTAGTTATTAGGAATCCTGATCATAGTTTGGGCCATACTGTGTATCGGAAGTCTACCCATACTGATAGGTACTTAAACGGTGATTCTCACCACCATCCTTCGCAGTTAGCTACTGTTGGTAAAACTTTGTTACAAAATCCGAATTTCAATCGTGAGGATGGTTGGAATTTACCACCAGCTTGGGAGCCTGTTATACGCTTGATCAATCCCAGAGGGCAGCACAATACTGTGAGGTCTCAGGATACGGTTAGTTCGTACTGCGTGGATAGGAACATTTCCAATAATGTTAGTGGAAATGACGGTAGTTAAGTGAGGGTTGCTAAAAAATTTTGTACTGTTTTGTGACATAGAACATCTTTGTCATCCCGTGATCACGACTGCTGTAAAGGAGTCGAAACGTCGGGTTAGAAAATGAAAGAAAATATAACACCGCGAGTAGAATCCGTAAAGTTGTTTTATTTCGATGTATAGTGTTCGCGTAAATATTAGAAATCATTACTTTATTGTTTTTTACTCTAGTCCGTTCGCGTTAAGAACGGAGTGATTTTTAAATTTAATTCTGTTGCAAACAAAAAAAACAGGTTCAACTGGTCACTGTGGACTTGGCTTCCTAATTAGGAACGATTTGATTGCGGTTAGGGAGTGTGCTAGATCGAAGGACAAGTATGAACTTACTGCATTCCTAAAGTGAACGGACTATAGCTGTTTACAGCGACTTTTTCTACTGTACTCTAGCATCAAAACCTACACATCCCCCCTTATGTGTGTAAGCAAGTCTACAAGCTCTTAACACAAAGCTTTTCAGCTAGAGCAAGAGCACAAAAACAAAAGCAGGGCCTAAGATTTTTTTCTCGAAGCCTCAATTATTAGAAGCCAAGAAGACTCATGGGTACACTATTGCCAAATACCAATAGAGGAAAAGATTTTAAAGTTTCCAGCTTTCGTTTCTCACCCAAAAAACCTGATTAACTTCCATATTGTTTCAGAATTTCATGTCAGTTAGCTATCTCATTAATATAGACTGAAACACGTATTCAGAAAACTTTAAATAAATAAGTTAAAAGATAGCATCACTTTAATTAAACCAAATTGCGCTAGTAAATCAAGTAAATATGTAAAATTGAGTTTCGATTAAAAATATTTACATTGTGTTTCCGAATTGTCATAAAGAAAATAAACGTTTTAAACTGTGGGTACAACAATAAACTAAGCAAAACATGAATGAAAAGTAGGTAGCTTGATATTTTTTATTCAGGAACCGGAAACCAAAAGCATTTCACACAAAGTTTCCATTGCTTTTACGCTTTTACGTTATTACCAAGGGTAGGTAAGCGAAAATATCCAACGTCAGCGATGAATAACCACCGCTCCCGGAATCAAATGCGTACCGTTATTGTTCGGCCCCCGGGGGCATTGTCGTCCCGCACAAAGGACCGGGGCCGTTTGCGCGCGGTCATAATAGGCGGCATGTGGGTAGTTGGGTTGTAAATCAAAGACATCAACACGGCGTGTAATTAGGGCTGTTGCCGCGACAATTGATCGACATCGTTGCTTCCTTTACATAATTGCTCTAATGGCGAGGTCGATAGACTGGTTGAACTCTGGCTCTCTAATGTATAAGTGACCACTGGGCCCTGTAATACTTCTACAAGCTGGGATTGTATCGTGCAGATACACGTTACCATGATACGGTGCTGCCACGCGGCATCAATATTGCTCTGAAATCTCTAAAAGAGTGGCCAGTTGTTGAACAAGTTTAGTTTTTTTTATAGGATAGGGGGCAAACGAGCAGACAGATCACCTGATGGAAAGTCAATACTGCCGCCCATGGACATATGCAACACCAAAAGAGCTACAAAATGCGTTGCCGGCCTTTTAAATGAGAGTACGCTTTTTTCTTGAAGTTTTAGTTTTTGTAAATCAACCAAACGATAAATATAAACATCTATTCCATATGTTAACCCCCTAATAATGTGATATACGAACGCTATCGAACGCGTTGATATTGCAATGAGTGAACCAATCAACGAGTGTGCCTTTAATTAATTGAAATTGGATTGATAACCTTACCGATAATTGATTCTGAAAACACTTTACCGTTCAAGCGCACCTGTCGCGTTCACTGACGATTCTGAATGTGATACCTAATACCAATTATTTTGCAACTTATTCGTATTGAAGGGCCGACTACTTTTATATAACAACTTTGTTGGCGGATGGTACCTAGGCGGTCAATAAAGTATACGGACGAGCGATATAAGGAACACGGCTTCATCGCCAAAGTGCCGAGGTGCAGTGTTAAGGGGCTTTAGTCGCGGTAATCCGACACGACCTAACCATTCCCTGACCTCTTAACACTGCGGGTGAGATGAACCAAATCCAACACTACTAATCTCTCTAATCTAGAAATCTCTTTTTAGAGATAAGCTTACCTGTACTTCTTCTGTCCTAAATGTTGTACCTCTGTAAATATCTGCTTGTGTACGAATAAATAAATAAATAAATACTACTATTATAACTTACATAGGTTTAAGTAGGCATTTTGTATTTATAGCCAATCGAATAATAACATTAACAGCACATACCAAAATGCCGGTCCTGGAGGTTTGACAAACAGTGGCTTTCCAAGGCTGATATTCATAGTTATACAATTTTATCGACTCACCAACAGATATTGCACGTGACTTTATAAAGTATACTTTATTATTTACTAAATACAGTAGGATATCCAGACAATATACGTTATTACCATTGATTCCGACGTTTTCCTGGCCTACTTCCAAATAAAACTACTATGTATCAAACTGCGGATACGAACCACAAATGTAAACAATATCACTGTTCGAAGAAGGTCACCCAATAGGTATTCCTAGAATCTTTCTATTTTTAAAACCCTGTTAATTATTACAGCATAGACTGCCGCATTGGACAAGGACTAGTAACCGTATGCCCTAAATAAAGATTTAATAAAAGTAATATTCATAAAAAATGTTGTTCTTGTAATTTATGACTAGGGTTTTATTGTGACAAAATAGGCTAAGTAAAAACAATAAGTACCATATTCAATAATACGTGGATAATCATTTGCAATTTCTCTATTAATTCAAACCATGATCCAACGAGAACCTGTTTGAAACATTGATTCGAAAACTAAGTAGACAGTAATTAATGCCTTCTACGCCTTTCAAAAGGCTATAGAGAATTAACATATGCATTTTACTGGCAGAGTTATGATTTGAATTAAATGGAAAATAAAAAGCTGTGAAAAAACAGTCACTGAAAAAATACAAATAGGCGTTTGTTTTTTCGACGAGCGAGCTAATGTGACAGATGATCATGAATTGACTTAAAATAAAAATAAAACATTAAGGGTTAGTTGCACCATAGTAGAAGTTAAAGTTAAAGTTTTTGTCAAATTTGACAATTTGACGACCAAAAATGACGTCGAATTGTCAAATTTAACAAAAAATTGAACTTTAACTTTAACTTCTACTATGGTGCAACTTACCCTAAAAGAAAAATGCTTTGCAGCTCAGTTAATTACGCATTATTGTATAATGTACATACATGAGAATAACATTCTAATATGGATAAAGTTATTTGTTCAAACCGTTCTTTTGTACCTTTATTTGGACTGCAGTGTACCGTTTTTCAACGCCGTTTGCTCAGAACGAAACATACCTATTTGATGTTAAATACTATTGCCCGTTCATAGCAAGTGAAGGCACCTTAAACATTTACGAGAAAATCCCAATTTATTGGTGAATGCGAGGCGGCATGGCGTGCGGAAGGCGCGGATACCCGGAGCTAGGGCTGCCGAAAAATATATTATAATTTAGCTAGCCAGTAAATTTGCTCATAAGCCAAATATGTACCTCTAAACTTCACAGAAAGTCACTCATAGGTTTGAAAAACAGAAAATTACCGCATCAACTACACCATGCTTGATAAACAACAAATCCATCATCATCAGAATCTCCTCTCAGAGAAACGCCCTCTATTTGCTTCACTTTGGATTAAAATATGAAAATATTTTCAAAATATTGTTTGGCTTAGTTCTTTTCACTCAATTTGCGTACAGTTATTACGTTTTACAGAGCGCCAAAATGGAATATCACTTTTGATTCGCTCGTGGGCGTTCGAAGTGTGCATAGAGAATGCCACCCCTGAACCTAAAAAGCGCGCATGCCACTCGCTGGTGTAGATCTGAATTGGCAGACTTTTGCAGGATCTGCTCGTATGGTACAGGCCAAAAGGCTCTTCGTCTCTGTCGTTTTGCTCTTGGCAGAGCGGTCGTGGTCACTTTGAGACAGACACAGCTTTCTGCACGATCTCCCGCCATTTCTTCCTGTTGGTAGACTGTCTGACGCAGTCAGATACGCGGCATTTTACCGTGGATTTTCTTTGGTCAGTCCAGCGCATTGGTGATCTGCCACGCGGTCTTGCCCCTTCCACTTTCACCTTCACAACTAGCCGTTCTATAGAGTCATTTTTCCGCCTTGAGATGTGTTGCAAAGTATTGCAGTATGCGCGTCTGTACTACGGCCGATAAACGCTGCTTGATGCCGAGCTCCTTGAGTATTGATGCATTAGTACTGAATTAGTCCAAGGTATCCCAAGCATCTTCCTACAGGCCAAAAGGCTGGACACTTATTATTTGGCGAAACACGATCACAAAAAGCCAAGTATGACAAACTAAAGGCTGAGACCTCGCAACCCTATAGCCGGGGCCTATCGATTTTCCCCCGTGCCAGTAGCGCCGTTAAAAATAAATGCTGGAAGAACCGCGTGGCTCACCAGGCGACATGGGAAACACCAGTTTGCTAATGACACCTTGGCGGGCTTCGATGAAAAATCGCAAGATGCCGTGACGAAAGCAGTATTCGTCATCGTGTGTGCGGTTTTTACACATTCATAAGACGTTTAGTTTTTTTTTGTGAAATATAATCCATAACTTTGCAAGAACCTTAATTTTTATGTTATATTGATTATTTATAACAATGAGAATAAAATTGAAGAGACAAAACTTTACAATAGTTGAAGTGGTGTTTGAGTTTGAAACGTAAATTCATTGATACTGACTTGATCGGATGTGATAGCAAATTAGCAGGTGATAAAACTAGTCTGATAAGAATAATTCTGCCCCAAAAACATAACATAATAAGCATGTTTGTTTACTTCCTGCATTTCCACACTCCTCAATTAGAAGCAAAACTTTAAAATACATAAATCTCAGAAAGTACATTCGTTATCACCGCCGCCTGCCGTGTTGATGGCCTGAATCTTCACAAAGTATGCCATTTGCGTGGTTAGCAAAAATGCTCTACCTAATAACCTACATAATTATAGTTATTAAAGCGGGCTTGTGACCACGTCCACTGACGCCATTCGAGCTCGTCGGCAAATCAGCACTTTCAGTAGGTAGGTACTTTTAGCAATTTGGCATGCGATTCTCCGCGGCGGCGATAGTAGGTAAATAATCGTATCATAGCACGGAAGCACGGTACGGAAGGCAGGCCAGCGGCAAGCTTCGGCTATAAAAGAAACCGCAATTGAATTCAGGGTGTGACAGTCTGTTGGTTCATTTTTAACTGTGAACCAATTGCAAGTCTAGTAGCTTTTATATATTTTAAACATACATCGATACATATCTTGGCACGTCCTGAAACACACAGCAGAGCTCGGACTTGTGAGGTGCTAAAAAGTCAAGAACCAATGCACTAACGCTTAACATAACCCAAACGACTTGATGACTTGACTTGATGCCACGCCGTAAATCAAAAGCCAACCCTGGATCATGTTCTTGCATTGCCTGAGAACATTTGATAGAAGTTCAGTAAAGATCATATAAGCAGAAATGACGCTCCTTTTTTGTGCGTAGATGCGACGGAGAGGCGGGTCTTTTCTGCTTAGACGAACTCTACCCTGGTATTTATTTAAATTGTCTCTATCATGGAAATACCAATTTGGCTAGCTGGCCAGTGAGGCTGCAAAAAATTTATATTTATCTTTAAACCGCTAAGAACTGCTGCGAGAGTCAAGCTCTTCAGCTCTATATACCTACTCGTATCTCACGCTTTGCCTGTCACTCTTACTTCGTCACATCATGTGGTGGAACCAACAAAAACTACTATCTCCAACGGATATAGAAAGAGCTGAAAGAGCAATAAGAACTTAAATTCCAGTTGTACAAGGTTGCCCTTCCGATGTGCTGTAAGTTAGATAGTTGTTTGTTCCTAACTCTCTGCTATATACGCATACTAAAATACTTAATCGATTCATGAAGGATTATCAATAGGAAAAGAAATCATATCCTGTTTATGAATCAGATTTCTACTTCCTTCTCCTCTAAACGCAATTTGATCTTCTTTGGACCCTTATATGCCTTAACGTGTGAAGTAATCAACATATTATGTCGATTTCGTAAAAATACCTATACCAACATATAGTCAGGCTATAGAGAACTCCTGTGAGATACCTAATTTCTCCTTGGATAGCACACTTGTCGAGAAATTCAGTCAGAATCTGAGATCTTCAGCACCACCAAGGTTTCAGAACTGTGAAAAATACTACCCTGGAAATAACTAATAATTGTAGTGGCTAACCTTGTCGAAGGCTAGTGGTCGGTGTCTCGGCACGTCGGAGAGTTCCATGTTGTCTGCGGGTCGGGGCGGGGGGTGCGGGCGCGGGGGCTGCGCGCGCGCCGCTAGCCGACCTCCATGGGGGTCTGCTGCCGGGGCCGCATGCCGCTCGCGCCCGCGCTGCGCCCCCGACACCTGGGAAACAATGTACACATTAGAAAAATTACTAGTAATACATTTATTTCGGACCACGAGTACATGTGTTAGTCACAAACAACTCAGTATATTTAGTAAACATTCATCAGGTAATGGACATTTTTTTAAAGATGGGAGAGGAGTAGGTACTTCTCCGCTACGGTTTTCAGAATACTGATGTCACCCTTCTGAGCCAAAAGCTGTTTTTTGTGTGAAATTCGTTAGTGCGAGCTTGGGCAAACATCTCCGACGCTCTACTATTTCGATGTAGTCCAACAGTATTCTAAAAGCATCATTATGTTGATATACCCGTGGAATATCCAGAAATGTTCGGTCAGAAAGGCAGTCTAGTTACAACACACTAAATGTAGAGACATAGAAACGGTAAATAGACTAAGGGCGACTTTACTTTCATACATCGATGATCAGATTTTACATGCCAAGTTGTGGCACTTTTATCATTCATCGTCATATCTTTGCTGTTATCTTTTGGAAAGTTTAGTTTTCTAGGTAAGCAGACATTCAAAAATGACAACCTGTTGGAGCCAGGAAGTCTAGAATCACGAAAAAAAATTAACACATAGAACTACCAGTAATCTCAACAATACAAGTTTAATGAAGCATAGACTAAATAACCAAAGAGCTGTTCACGCGGCATGGTAATGTTATGACATTCGAATTGCATCTCCAACGCGACTGAGTGTTTGCACTAACTGTCGGACGCGCTGTTTGCACTCTTCCGAGTTGAGTGACTGAGCGCTGCATAATGCACTCAGTGCAAACGTCAGGCAGCGAATACATTTCGTAAACGTACGAGTAAAGAGACAAACTTGCATTTATACCACAGATAAGAAATTCAACGTATGGCAGTTAAATTTTGACTGGGAAAGGAAGTAACAATATGGTCGTGCTACATTTAGAACTTGGTTTTCATTTGTTAGAAAGTGTGAATAATTAAAAACGAGTTGTTTTTTAAAATTAGACAGTAGGTACTAAAGACATGAACATAAATACTTCTCTGCCTTTCACTTTGATGCTTATAACGTTACAGTTATCAATCAAAAAAACATTGTGTTTGAAAACGATATAGTTGGGAAGACCTAGAAGAGGACTGGTCTGTCAAACTACACATGCACTTGTACGGAGATTAGTTTCGCAAAAAAAATCTAAGCAAGTAGGTATAAACAAGCTGATGTTATTTGGATAGCAAAATAATTAAGTTGGTAGGAAAACTCTATACCATAGCAGGCTGCACATTCTGGGTAGCCCTGGAACGCAATCACTAGAATACTAGATAGACAATGCCTAGAGGTACGAGTAACAAGCAACTCCACTTTCTAAACCAAACTCCAGTATCTTCAAAAATGCTATCCTTGCCAAAAGTACCAAAATTACCTTCTCAAATTCACGTCTATCGATTATTAAATTGGGGTATTTTTAAAACTAGTGTATCCATCAACTTAACTGATTTAAGAATAAGTTTATCAACTATCAATTCAATTCGTCAATTGTTTTTATTTTTTATTTTTGGCGCGGTGGCTGCGTGTCTTCCAGCCAGCACGCACTGTAGCCCGAGGAGGTTTTATGTTGATTTGGTAAACTGGATGGCTTCTTTATTCATAAACTAGCAGCCGCCCGCGACTTCGTCCGCGTGGACTAACGTTATCGTAATTTTAGTAAGGATGCCTATTTTTTTTGAAAATGAAATATAGCCTATGTCACTCAGGAATGATGTAGCTTTCCAACAGTGAAAGAATTTTTCAAATCTGCCAAGTAGTTTCGGAGCCTATTCAATTCATACAAACAAACAAAAAATCAAACCTTTCCTCTTTATAATATTTGTATAGATTATATCATCCAATTAGATCTGTGTTTCAATTCAATCAAAGGTTATTAAAATGAAAATCCAATACTGAAAGTGCAGGTACAATCTTTTGTTCCAAAACCTAGATAATTTAACTACCTACTTATTAATTCCGATTTCTTATAACTAGACGGTTAGTGTGACATGACAAGCCCATCTTTTATACCACATCCTACAGAGTAAATGATTTGTAATAAAAGGCAAACTTTATTTAAAAAAAATGAATTCTATTCCAAACGTTTTTGAAAATTTGGCAGAAAACGATATCATGTTTACGCATGAATGCAAACGAACACGTCACAGTCGACAACAGACCAGACACATTTAACACTGACGAATCACGTGCTGAAATTGTCCAATTCAATTTTCTCTCGTAAAAATAAATCCATCCGATTCTGTTAAAATAAACCGTGTAAATGGAGTGTCGATCAGGCCCATAAAAGCAAAAATACATCCCGGCAAGTCAATCATGCGTGCGAGCGTATCGAGCGCAGCGAACTTTGATATGAACAAAAAAAGGAAGATACGGCATCCGCGTGCTGCGTGACCACACATAAGCGGTCCAATGGACCTGTTTTCATGCCAATATGACAGCGGCTTGTTTGCGTGCACGTCAATCATACATCAATATCATGTGCTATTTTTTTGAATTCGCGAAGTATAGGTACGTAACGTATCTTGCTTTTTTGTTTAAATCAATGGCTGCGACATTATTAAATCTGTGGCTGCGACTGACAGAGAGACTAGTGTTTGCTAACTTAAGCAAATTAAAGGACAGCAAATGGCACTTGAATTAACAGCAGAAACCTGTAACCGGTTCGATTTCATGGATGTGAAGATATAGTGAAGTAGTAGCGCAAACTAGGTAACACGCAGGCGCGTCAAAGTACATCATAGAAAAAAAAGGGAACATGGGAGGAATTGAGAGACGTACTTGAATAGGCTAGCGTGGCAAGAGTTAATGTCGACGGACAGACTCTATGTGGTCTACGCCGGTATGGTGATGTTTGGTAGAGTCAGGAAATTGAAGTACAGAGGCGCACACATCAACCTTTACGTACAACCTTTACCTTATGCGGCTGACATAACACCCATTTTGCAATGGTTTCGTAAAGGTTGATGTGTGCGCCTCTGTACGTTCGTATAATAATTGAGGTTGAAAATCAGTTTGACCCGGTTTGTGATGATGATCATCAACGCGTATTTGATTTATGGGTGGTTAGGGCAAATTCAGCGGCTGCTTCCTTCTAGATGTATGTTTTACTAATTCACATTTACCTAAGTACTTCATTTATTGTGTCCCGACAGACGACGTTCTATCAAATGGCATTTCATTGAAAACAATATTTGACAACCAACCAATTTGCCTAACATTATTTTGAAAATAGGATTAATGGATTTTATATTTGCTTAAACATTTTTTATCTGCAATTTTGATGAGTGGTTATAATTTTAGTATCATCAGCCAGCCATTTACCCACTGAAATAGGCCTCCTCCATAGCTGAATGTAATTCAAATTTAAAATTTCTCTATTCAAGAAGACCATTACACAGTACCTTCAAATCGTCAAGAATCTAAATTTTAACCACATAAAATACATGTACCTACATAATGTGACTCTACAACCAGTGTCGGATGGTTGTTTCTACTGAGAAGACCCGGCCAATGTTTTACAGTAAAACTTGAATGTGTGACTAAACCAAACCGAAGCCACTTTAACCGTCGCGCAGCAATGTGCGGTATTTGCTGATACCAAATCTTGATCTCCGAAAAGTTTTGTAAACTGCAGCAAGCCTGACGCTTGTCGTTCTCATAATCAAGGTTTAATGCTGTGTACGTCACGCGATACGGCCGAGATACGGTCATCGGTGTGTAAACAAGATATTTATGATGTCTGACTGTCTGATCTGATCTGATGTTGCCATTTACTTAGGTACAACACTTTCATTGACACATTAGAAATGCATTTTCTTTAATGAGAAATACAATTGGCCTGGTCCTTAGCATGAAGTCAAGAAGACGTAAAGTGATCTTACGTACAGTCTGCATCAAAACAATGTGCACAGACTTTTCGAATATGTCTAACCAATAAAATTATTATGTAGCAACAAAAAATAAGATGTAGATTCGAGTGACGCTTCACTCGACGTTGACTCGGTCATAGTAGTATTGCAATTGTTTTAGTACAAACCGTTTATACGTTGCTGATCAGTGACCATGCTGTTGGGTACTTTGACAACTTTTACATTATTTTCACCAGGGCATTTAATTTGATTCCCATCTACACAGGATAAACATAACAGTCAATTTCTATTTTTCTTTTCTGCGACCAACGTTAGGTAAGCATTTTAAACGACCCCAATCTATACATAGATACTCAAGTTCACAGTAATACAAACAGGATTAGTAGGTAACATCAAAAAAAGCGATTTTATCTAAGTTAATCATTGCTTTATGATCGTCTGAGTCCCCAAGCAGCAGCCAAACTTGACCACAACTCGAAAGCACAAGTAGGTAGAGATTCGGCTAAACTGAATAAAGGCGCCCCTCCACTGCATCTACGCAGACAAGAGTGCTTGATTGTATGCGTAGATGCAGTGGAGGGGCGTGTCATTTCAGCTTAGACGATCTCTAATACATTTCGGGAATTTCATACAAGTACGCCACCGGTCACCTCTTGTTACGTCCTAATCTAAACATGTACACAATAACAACACAACTCATAACAGGTGTACCTTGATAAGCCATGCCGAAGAGTGCACGAATTCGTCTATGGATGACATTTCCTACGTTGCTTTATCTGAAAATGTATCATCATAATGTATATTTAGATTTGGTAGGCCGAGAAAGATAGAGATAGAATCTACAGATAATATTTTTTTCTTTACAAATTATCCTAAATTGCGGTTAGTATGTTATATTCATCATCTCTGTCGTCTCTAAGTAGAGTCTCTTCTAATCTCAATAAAAAAACCTGATTGTGAACCTAAGTTTTTCGCAAACTCCGCCTATTTAAGTAGTGTTTTTCAACTTTTTTCTGTAAATGTTTTTCAAACACAAGCTAATGACAGCTTCACATGAAGGAAGTAAACTATTGTTTGTCCTGGCTGGGTATCGAACCCACGAACCGTAGCTCAGACGGCAGGAACGCATAGCAATAATAATAATAAAACGGTAAGTAGGTACCTATAGTACAAAATACTATCACCGTTTTTATTTGGCAAACCCGTTTCAAACAGTTCAATATTACAGAAAAATATAGCGAATTCCAATATTAATCGAGTGTAAAAGTGTTTCAAATATAAAATAAAGAAGCATGTTATTCGGTGTAAATCATAAATCGATTCCCTACAGGCAAAAAACACTGTTTTCGTGTTGCCCAATCTCCGAAACGTTTCTAATGAAACCCGTTAGTTGAATATCTATTCAAAATTTAAATAATGATTCAACTAAACTCACTTATAAACTCAGCAAATAAATCAATGAGAGTAAACAACTAACCTCATGCAATGTGAGTCCGCACACATTTGTGGTTCAACGCGCTGCGCATACGCACGTCGTTATCTCCGAACCAATAGACTCCATTGATCCGCTAACGGCGCGTGCACATGCTCCATAGCCGACGCAAATCACCGTTCCTGGCCACTACATTAACGTTCGACAACTGTTGTTACTCTGAACTAGTAACGTCTCGCAATATCTTCTGATAAAAGATAAGACCGCGTCCGCTAAAACCTTTCCTCAAGTCGTAAATTTTAGAGTCATGGGGGAATTTTGGAGGCTTAAGCACCTTAAGATAAGTGAGATAGTACGCTGTCGCGTGAGAGGCACCCTGAGAGGATTATAACTCTGCTGATGGTTTTAACCTTGTTTTTAATACCTTACAACCAAGTTCCTAGCCAAAGTTCGTTTTGTCTTTACTTTATCGAATTTTAACATAGCTAATTTCTTGTAAAAGAGTTAGTACTATCATTGTTCACTAATTATGACTAGTGAATAAAATCGGATCATTTACGCTGGTCTCATTTACTTACCGAATCATTTTAATTTATTTTGTACCTCAGTGCAATTAAACTTAAAGAAATCTAAAACGAAAGTGAAACGTAGTGATCAGAATTTGTTGATCTGGTTTTACGGTTTTCATATTACAACATCCAATCAATGGAAGTTTTAAATAAGCAATTAAATCTTTTTTTTTTCATCTGCAAACCTAAATATATTAACTCAAGCATTACAGGAGCCAATTTGAAATCTGCGTGCTATGATGAAATCTATAGTTTAAATCATATTCTAATCTTAAAAATTCATCTGAATCACAAATCGAGACGATCGTAAATACGATGATTATCATAAGGAGTTCTGGTATAACGAAGTAAATATTTATTGAAACAAACTATTCAAGAATGTCTTCCAATTAAAAAATGGTTGAACCGTTTAGCTCACGTCGATAAACACCCAAAGAATGTGTGAGGCTGAATAGTTTACATACGTAAGTATCCAACAAGTTGATAAATACATTCAGAAAATATGCTAACGTAAAAAACACATTACGGTGCTAAAAAAATTTAATCTAAATATCTAGAAAGCAGGTAAAATTTTAGCAGTCGAAGACTGGTACACAATTTGGTCTTAACAGCTCATTTACCGATCAGCAGAACGGTTCAAAACAGATAATATTTCCGTCGAACCCAGTTTGGTGTTTGGTCGCAATTACATTAACCAGAAAGCGATAAAATTCCACTAAACGGCAAAAACACCGCGGCAGTTAGTGGCCGTAAAGAGGAAGACTGAAATTTGTTTTCCCACAAATGTTTACGTGTGGCCTATTCAAGTATGAAATTCAGGAAATCGTAATAAACGCTTAATGCTTTCAGTCGTGTGTGATTCAGGGCGTTTACTCTGGTGCAACATTTGAGAAGTTTCGTAAAAGTTTGAAATGCTGAAAAGCCGGAGTAGTATAGGTACACAACTAACAAAATGAAATTTGTGACAGCAGTCCTTTATAGATTTCTGTTACCCGTTTAATTTGAAAAGAGTAAAGCAGCTTCTTTATTAGGACGTACAGGCAGTAAGCATACATAGTGTTACGTATAAGGATTAAATTATCAACAAAAACAGTTCTTTCGACATATTTTGTACAGAAAATATGAAGCTCAAAACATGCAACACTCAAGAAGAATTAAGAACTGTTAGTACGTTTTCAACTCCTAACAATTACTGAGAGTATAGCCTCCAGAGCGCGGAATTCTGAGAGCTGGAAAAATGAGAATGGACACGAGTTAAAACAATGCGAAGGTGTAAAATACGACAGCTAAATAGAGACTGCATCCAAGGTGAGCGCAGCACTTTGCGAAGCGAAACTTCGCAAGTTTTTAAATTACGAGTACCTACGGGGTTGAAAAGGGTACACAACAAAAAAAAAGAAAATTGGGACAGTTAGAAGTCCTTTGTAGATTTCTGATTAATTTGAAAAGAAGGAAGCACAGTCTTTGTTAGGACGTACAGGCAGTAGGCATACATAGTGTTACGTATAAGGACTAAATTACCAACAAAATCAGTTTTGACATATTTTGTACAGAAAATATCAAGCCCAAAACACCCAACACTCAAGAAGAATTAAGAACTGTAACTATGTTTTTAACTCCTAACAATTACCGTGAGTATAGCCTCCAGAGCGCGGAATTTCGCCGGGAGCTGGAAAAATGAGAATGGACACGAGTTAAAACAATGCGAAGGTGCAAAATACGACGGCTAAATAGAGACTGCATCCAAGGTGAGCGCAGCACTTCGCGGAGCGAAACTTCCCAAGTTTTTAAATTACGAGTTCCTACGGGGTTGAAAAAGGTACACAACAAAAAAAAAAGAAAATTGTGACAGTTAGAAGTCCTTTGTAGATTTCTGTTTAATTTGAAAAGAAGGAAACACAGTCTTTGTTAGGACGTACAGGCAGTAAGCATACATGGTGTTACGTATAAGGATTAAATTACCAACAAAATCAGTTTTGACATATTTTGTACAGAAAATATCATTCTCAAAACCCGCAACACTCAAGAAGAATTAAGAACTGTTAGTACGTTTTTAACTCCTAACAATTACTGAGAGTATAGCCTCCAGAGCGCGGAATTTCGCCGAGAGCTGGAAAAATGAGAATGGACACGAGTTAAAACAATGCGAAGGTGTAAAATACGAGAGCTAAATAGAGACTGCATCCAAGGTGAGCGCAGCACTTTGCGAAGCGAAACTTCGCAAGCTTTTAAATTACGAGAACCTACGGAGTTGAATAAACAAAAGTTGGAGACGCTCATTATGTAAACTCAATTAAGCGATGCAAAGTCGAGAATTTAAACGTAGAACAAATGTTCACAAGTGTGTGTTAAACGCCGAAATGTTTTGCAGGAGTGGACATTTATTTCTTTCATTTCGTTATGGAGTTCAGGGTGGTTTATCGTAGGTATATTAACTATTTGAGACAATAGGAAAGCGTTTTACGCATTTTGTATCTCATAAAAGGCGTTCAAAGGCTCAGAAGCATATAGGTTGAAACTTTACTCAATAGAACAAATTAGGAAATATATTTTGGAGAAGATGTAATGCCGACTCTCAGAGATAAAAACGGAAGTTCACAAAAGATAACAGTTTTAAGGGATCAGGGATAAGTAATTAAACAGAGACAACAAGTTGCAATAGTGGTGGCAAAAAAGTGTCTTCAGAAATCTGATTATTTTGTATCATTAAATAATCAAGGTAATACCAACATTTAAACAGGTGACATCGATTAGAGTTTTATGTAAGTAACGTTCACCCCTATTTAACCCCTTCAAACTCATGAAATCCCGTGAAATGTCCTGAAAG
Source organism: Udea ferrugalis (assembly GCA_950022985.1). Lineage (NCBI taxonomy): Eukaryota > Metazoa > Arthropoda > Insecta > Lepidoptera > Crambidae > Udea > Udea ferrugalis. The sequence continues at coordinate 5,879,061 of OX465520.1, forward strand.
TAAAGCTCTACTTTTCAGCGAGATCTATTTAACTTATATTGACGTTGGTGAATCCAGGGGCGAGTTGTTATTAATCATGTCGACACTACTACTTATATTCAAACCCCATTAAAATATTATAAGAAAAAACCATGATGAATAACTAACGTTATGGACAAAAATAGCGCTAGCAACAAGGTAGAGAGTTGAAAGTGAGTAGGAATTTTGAAAGACGCATTTTGTTAAGACCTAAGACCACGTCATCTTCACTAAAGATCAACGAGGTTGGCGTTGAGCAGCACAAGGCAACACGACAGAAAGTGTATTGAAATGATTGAATGCAATATTACAATAAAAAGACGTAGATAGGTTATGTCAGTACTGCGTCGAAGTCAAAAATTGTCCTCGGGGTTCGACGTTGTTAATTTGACCGTGTTACAACGTGTGAACAAGACAGTACGATTATTAACTAGAGCGTAAACGAGACAGATAAATGTTGCGCTGTGTCGTCTGAAACTGTCAACACTGTCAATGCTTTGTTCAGGTACACGAAAAGTTCTGATTTCGGGTGCCACTTTTTTAGCACAAGTAACCTATCTACCTACTATCATTATAATATCAATGATTGTAGGTCATTCCGACTTGTCGCTGATCGGGTTAGCTAATGTCATCCCATACATTTATTTGGGAGCCTTTGACTGTCATCTCATGGCTAGCTAGTGGTTACGCAAGAAGAAAGATGGTAGTAATACGTAAGATATTTAGGTTTATTAAGCTTCCAGTACATACACGAGTTCAAACAATACGAAGGTGTAAATAACTGCTGTATAGAGATGCATCTCAAGGTTTTGTTATGCTAAACTTTGCAAGCTTTTGGAAACATGTGCACCAATGTTTATATTTGTTCAGAGGCTGATTCCGAAACTCTTCGACGAACGGTTTAGAAAATTGTTTTGAATTTTAGAAAATTAAGCGTTCAGTGATAGTTCTCAGTTTTTTTACAAGCAAATGGAAAAAAAAAACTCATATTATGGAAGTTCGTTCGACACCGCGGTTCTGAATCATATAAAACATATTTTTTGTGAAGATTTCCAGCACTTTGTATAAAAATTGCAAACGTAAAAATTACCTATAATATTTTGCATGCACCTGCAGTGTAAAAACGGAAAAAAATCTTAGGGTCTATTTGAGCTATTTGGGGAATTTATTAGGGTTTTTTCCATTTTTTGCTTGAATTTAAAACCTTGAACGATATTGATTGTAGTAAACAGGTACTTAGTTATATAATTCTAGTGTCCACAGTAAGAACCACATTTTAGCACTTGCAAGGTCCTTCATTGGTTGGTATCGTCGACGCACCGCTGAGCGTTAATTTTTACTTTAGAGTTGGATAGTTACTTGAAAAAACATTTTGTTCATTTTTGAGGTGTAAATAAATTACTAATTATTAATCATAATAAAAACAATTATAAGCACCGTCGGAACAAAAGTCATATACATAAATCATGAAAAGAATTATTTTTGAATAAAAAAGTAGCTACAGCTTTTATAAAAAAAATATTAATACGTTATTTTGTGAAACAAAAAATTGAAACAAGTTAGTAGTAAAGGGAGAAAGACAGACGTCGACAAACTGACTAAACTTAATAAATATTTTGAAGGTCATTATGTAATGACCATAGTGTTAAGAATTTAAGATCGATTCAGAAAATTAGACTGTAGTAAGCCAATGTTGTCTGTCTATGTGTCAGTCATAAATTGTTGGCTATCCAATCTACGATACGTCCTCAAACCAAGGCCCTCATTGACCTTGGCCTGGGACAAAGATTTCGTCCTCCCTGGTATGTGCTCGCAGCATACTTGGACAACGAGATGAGCTCATAAAACTAGATTAGATTAAGTAGGGTAGGCTATTCGTCATCTAGTAAGCAATAAACAAAGGATCCTGATGCTTTAAAAGCATTTTGTAAAATGCTGCGCGACTTCCATGCTAAATAGAAGCTTAATAAAATAATATGGAAGAAATTCAGCAATTTATGTAATAAAATCAGTAAATACAATTATCAAGCAAAAATAGAAGGTTTTGGTTGTAAAGTAGGAGCGGTGCAGTTACCTACTGTAGTACCTACTTAGTTTTCGTAAAAATGACAGTTCAGTGTGGTTCGGTAATAAAATTCACAGGAATTTCGTGCAGGAATTTTCAAGAAAAGATTTCTTATTCGTTTTTTTCTAAAGAAAGCTAACAAGAGGTATAGCAAACATAATATTTTCAAACTTAAGTTTTACTTTTGCGTGTTTAAAGTTGGCCATCCAGTGTGATACAACAACAAACAATTGAAATTAGGTAGGAACAATACAATGTCAAGTTAGCAAAGGTTTTAGTTAATGTAAGAGAAGCGACATCACAGCTTCGTTCATAACATCGAGTCGGAAAGTGAAACATATAGTTACATAGTATAAATAGGTAAATGTAGTATGTACCTCATTTCTGAGGGGTGGTCCGGCGGCTCCGCATAGCGACAGGCGCCTGATAAGGGGCACGTCGGAGCCCATGGACCGAGCCAACCATTTCTGTCTCGCTATTTGTCAATTAACACCGATCTCCGCTAACTCGGCCCCGAGCCGTCTCCATTGCCACTCTTCTACCATCTACAGGAGACGGACACGCATTAGCCAGTGTACATCAAACTTAATCACACAGATTGACTTTAATTAGAAAGGTCATGGTTAGGGTCGACGGAGACATCTCATAAAGCTAGTTGAAAACCAGCAAAACAACTCAACTATGAAATTGCAAAGCTTCTGCTTAAGCTTATTAGATAGTTATGACTATACAGAATACAAAGAACATCCTTTCGTTCCATAATCGAGCATCTAGTGTCGTAACGTCGGCGGCTAGCAACGGGTGTCGATCCGCCACAGAAAGATGGTCCATTATGTAACAGTCACTTAAGTCACTACTTAGCTCGCACTTTGAAAGCTTCCATCTACTCATCTAATCTGAATTTCAAGCGAAGGCGTTTATCAATATTCATTAGAACTAATAAAATGTAAAGTTAGGACTAACCGATGGAGCATCGGAGCAGTCGGATCCGCAACACCCGACCGTCGGGAACGAGGTACCACCAGCACCGAGGCGGCGAAGGTGCAGCGTCACGACCGATCCGGGATAACGGCGACTGTTTTCGTGATAAGTTTACCTATGTATCGTCATGAACGGTGGGCGGAGGGCGGGCGGCGAGGCGAGACGCGCGCGTCGGTGAGTCGGGACAAAGCGCGGCCAGCACGCGGCCGATGCGGCGCCGACGGGCGCTTTACTAGAGCGACGGCCGCGAGCTCGGCGGATACTTTACCTAGCGGCGGCGCAGCGAGGTGTGGGGCGAGGCGACGGGCGAGGGGTGCGCGCGGCTGCGTGGAGCGGCTCGGGGCGGCGGCGGGCGCGGTCGCTGCGGTCAGCGGCGGCGGGGCTGGCGGCGCGCGACCATCGCGACGGCGGCTCGCGCACGAGGCACTGGGCGCGCGGCGCGCGGCGGCGCCCGAGGCCGCGCCCGGGCCCGCGCACGCGCTCCACACACCACCCACTAACCCCCTCACCAAATTGATCAGCCGGATCCTCGATTGCAATGAAATTTATGACAGGTCGTGGATCTATTATCGACGTGATACCTACCGCCCGAGCCGCCTATTATTCGCAGGCTAGATAAACGGTGAGATTGGAAATGGATTAGACATGCCAAACAAAAAAAGCGTTTAGATTTGCTCGATCCTTTGTTTCAATTTACCTACGTGATCAAATTTAGGCAATAGGATAAGCGTTTTAGTTGCACTTGGAAATTATATTATAGGTATGTTATATTCAATATCAATGAACATTATTCCACACAGTGCCACCTAGCCCCAAACTAAGCAACTAAATGCTTGTGCTATGGGATAGGTACTAGACAACGGATAAACATAGGTATTTGAATACTATTTTTTCTGTAAATACATAAGTACATAACATAAGTATATGTACCAGCAGACATTGTTCATGCACACAAATGTTTGTACTGTGCGGGGATCGAATCCGCGACCACTGGTGTAATAGCCTACTACTGAACGATAACACCAAATCGGTCGTCAAAACATTGGAGTAGCATTCGATTATGTAACGTTATGATTGCCACATGAATATATGCAACATTTATGCAGTAAGTTTTTTTATAGATGCAACTTTACAAGAATTGATGCAAATATTCGTCATGCTAGAGTAACACATTACGCATTTGCTCGAACGTGGGGCTGTCCAAGGCAGGTTTTTTTTAAAATGTAATAAAAACTCCATTACTTTAACAAAATAGATTAAGAATAATAGGTTTCTTTCGCAGTTTTAGGTCCTACCCGTTTATGTAGTAGGTACTTTGTACAGTTCGTAAGTACTAGTCCGGAAATGTATCTGATTCGGCCAGCCCTGATTTATACGAACGGTTTACGTGCTGCTGCCTTAGAAGACACACAGCATGTAGGAAATAGGAAATCCTTAAGATTAAATAACTGAAGTTTGTGAACCGATAAGTGCCTCTTGGCATTAAGTCCGCCATTTGCACTTTGAGGCGCTTTGCAGACGGCGGGGCGGGCCGGGCCGGTTATTTTCCCGCGAACGATAGCGCAAAGAGAATCTTAAACTAGATACCAACGCACATGAAGGGCAAAAAGTCCGCGCATTCTTCTTCGAAGATCTTTATTACTTACTTCGCAAAGCGATATCCACTTCAAAATTAAAATAGTGTTCCATTTGTTTTAGGTTCTGTAGACGCTACCATAGGTACTTACCTACGGCGCTGCCATTATGTCGGTTTACAATTGCTTTTGTCGAACTGTCAAAACCGTTTTGACCCTACCCTCTGTCTCCCTCCCTCTGCGGTGCCCATGAAAATCCTGACTTACTGCCACACTCAGAGACGTCAATTAACGTTAATGGTTCATTAGAGTAAAAATTTTACATTCTTAAAACTTCTTTATTCAATCTTCTATATAAAAATAAGTCGGGTTTTCCTTCCTGACGCTATAACTCCAGAACGCACCAACCGATTTCCACGGTTTTTCATTCGTTGGAAAGGTCTCGGGCTCCGTGGGGTTTATAGCAAAGAAAATTCACGAACATTTCAACAGAAAAGCGGGAAAATCTTTTTTCACATACAGCTAAATCCACGCGGACGAAGTCGCGGGCGGCTGCTAGTTTGTTATAAAAATGGAATTTTGACTCTAATGAACCATTAACGTTAATTGACGTCTCTACGTCCGGCAATTAGTGCGAATTTTCTCGACCAAACGCGACATCAAAAGTTAAAGGGGATTTGTATGGCATTCATGGTAGCGCCACTGGTGGCGCGTGCACGTACAGTCAACAGCACATCAGGTTACCCCATTTCCGTTTTTCCTCTCGCTCTTGCCAAATGACATTTGTTCGCGATAGAGCAAGGAGGACTAACCGGAAACGAGTAGCGTGATGTGCCGGATATCAGTTTCTTTTCCGATGTAAATACTTACGCTTTCACGCGCTTAATGCTTCCCATCGAGGAAGCTCGCACTAGGCCATCTGAAGCATTCGGGGGCGTATCGCCTGATAACGAGACGGATAGCCACACACGCGACGACACAGTTCGCGAATAGTTTGCTTGGTCGATACGACTAATTAGCCTAGGATACTAAGTGTTGTCTAGTCAATGCAGGTGGCGAAGTTTGACTAGGATTATCGTCTAATGGTGTAAGACACGGAACAGAAAAATCATTTTTTTCTGTTTCGTGGTGTAAGACGCTTCTTCTCGCGATTCTTACGGTTGATGGTTTTTCAACTCATTTTCGTGCGACAATTTACTCAGCTTTAAGTTAATGTTCTGCCTCACCAGAGAAAACATTACCGTAGAGTGGTGGTAGAGCGAAATGCTACAGGCTCGAAGCCAAGGAGTGCTCCGGTCTCGGCCTAAAAGAGTAGGTAATATAACTTGAATATGTAGTTTCGGAAGGTGTAAGTATAGGGAAAAGTGTAAGTTTGAAAGTCTAAAATGGCTTTATAAGTAAGAAATTATGTTTTTATAAACATTTTCTTAGTAATTAGAATGTGCTGTTATATTCAATTTGAAAAAATACCTTAATCCTCCCGCACTTCGAATATCTGTGTAATAAAATAAAACGTATGTAGGTATTTGTGTAAAAACTGTAGGAAAATAAACGCCTGAATCATTTTTAAGAGTCATAATGCTGCTTGTCTTAAAATGATGGGTACTTTTTTGTCTACAGACGATTTTCTGTGTTAGCCTATAGCCTTTCATATCTGTATAGCCTTTCAACCGCAGTCGTATTTAACTCGTATTGTAGGTAATTTGGCACACCAAATGCTGAATGCACCAGCTGAACACATTCAGCTGAGTTTGATATCAAAATAGCGGGACCACTTACTTAGTAGAATTTTTTGAAATGTTATGAGTGTATGATGATTCTATGAAAGTATGAAATAGCAGCAGCATTAAATCCCAGGCACTTTTTAAAAAAAAAACCGGCAGGTTACCGCCATCTTGACGTCATTATACTCCATTTGTTTTAACATTACAAAAAAGAAGCAGGGGTACTAAACAAATGCATGATTTGCATTTGTGATTGACTTTGGCCGGCTGACAAATAACCTGGCAAAATTTAATTGGCCCTTCCGTCACAACGTATGAAGGGTCTAAGTAACTTTTTAGATTTGGTAGAGTTATAATGACAGTAAAAGCACGACTGGATACACAACCATGAGTAAGGGAAATGCTCTTTACGCATACCCGTCAGTTAAGTCGGTCCCTCCACTGGGAAGATAGTAGCGCAGTGGCCTTACCGAATAAAACCGAAGCCTTCTACGCGTTCCCCCGGACGGAACGGAACAGGGCCGGAAGCAAACCCCCCCCCCCCCCCCCACCTTCGTGAGCAGAAGCCAGTAGGGACAGCCAAGGGTGTCGAGCCGTCCCTACCAGGCAGTGGTGGAGGCCTGTGCAATGCCGGCAACGGTACCCCCGTACCGCCTCCTCCGCGGAGGGGTGCGAGGTGACAAGCGGCTGCTCGCCGTCTTCCCCCCCTCCTCGCCCTGCGGAGCTCATCAGCGGGTGTGCGTTACTCCAGCAAAATGTTGACGCGTATCGAAATAAAAATATATAGAAAAATTAGAACCGCACGAAAAAAACATGTGCCCCAAAAATAAAATTTGTGCCTACTAAGGTTTCTGAGTAATTGAAGAAACCAAAATTCTGCTGGGGTAACGCTTTCAAACGTTACTGCAGCAGAATACTTTTTACCTATTGGACTCAGCCAAAATTCAAAAACCTTGAAAGGTAGCTTAAATTTGTGCCAGCACTTGGGCACACAGCAAGATTTGTGCCAGTTGTAGTTTTTGAATTATTCAAAATTTTGCTGGGGTAACGTTTGGACGATTTCCATTTCTCCGAAACTACTGGACATATAGTTATGATATATTGATGGTAGGTGTGTACCAATTCGTATGATTCCAAAAAAGTGCGTAATGAATGATTTAGAAAAGTTTTTCTGAAAATCGAAAATAGCCCCTAGCTCTGTAACGTTATACGTTCATTTTAACTTAAAAACTAAGAAAAAAGACAAAAATCTAAAAATAAATAACTTTTAAGAAAAATAAAAACAATGAATCAAATAAGCTATTAACAAATAAAATTATATTTACATCTAAAAACTATTTTTAAACTATATTTACATTCCCTAAGTTTCTAATGATAGATACAAGGTGATTGCAATAGCGGATGCCTATTGGATATATGTATCGTCTGGCGAAGTCATTTAAATCTACATCTTATTTTGAACAAATTAAACCACTTTTACTACTGAAATCTGTTACAAATGTTTGAGCCTCAAAAACGGGGGTTTTACTAAACTTACAAGTTATATGTTTTGTCACTAATTCAAACCCATATTCAAATAAAATCACACAAAATTTCAGCTCTCTATACCTTCTAATTAACTGTTAATGAATAAAAATGGCACAGCAAGAACTTTTCAGTAGTTACCCGACCAAATACAAAAGGCCATAAAAAAGCGGACATTAGGAACAACATCTGACCTTCTTAATTTATTCAACAACTTTTATTTTATTCGGACAGTTGTGTAGAAAACTTATTCCGGTTATGGTATTTCATTTAACATGACGTTCATTTTAAATGTAACGCGGAAAGAGGTACGATGTTGAGTAGTTTTTATGTCAAAATGGCACCAACTTTACTCTTATTGTAAGGTACTTATTCATTTGCAAATGATATAGTCTAAACTATTAGACTTAGAAAATCCTTTGTTTTATTGCAACATTTATATTGAGATGTAATAAAATCATTCCAAAGCCCTGCATTTATTAGCTTACAGCTTAAAATTATTCCAGGGCCCTGTTCAATAAAGTTCACAATCCGACAATTCGACACAATGTTAAGAAGTGACAATTCGCCAATTTTTCTGTTTAATTAAACCGACGGGCGACATAATTGTCGTTGTGGAAAATCGACATATTTGCGTTTAATAAAACTTTTTACGAGTGACAGGTGACAATTTATCGTGGAAAACTTGTCCAATCTGCTTTATTGAACACAAAATTGTAGCGACAATCCACTAAAAGCTGTCAATTGCTTAGCTATTTCTTTTCACAGTGGTAGTTTATACTCATGGGTCAGTTGGTCGCTAAACTCACCGAAGAGCAGAGATTAAAATCGTTAGATGTGCCCTGCTGCGTTTCAAAAAATGGTCAATGTGTTATGTCTTAGTGACAAGTTAACTCAAATAATGACGCTGCGAATTACGTATTGACATCTCGCTCCAACATGTATTTAACATCGTTCGCTCTCTGTCATACGGTCGCATGGCAACGTCATTTAAATAAACGGGATTATTTTTCAAATTGCAAAAATAATTATTAAATTAGTACAGTCAACACGTCATCAGGTTACCCCATTTCCGTTTTTTCTCTCGCTCTTGACAAATGACATTTCTTCGCAATAGAGCAAGGAGTACTGACCGGAAATGGGTAGCGTGATGTGCCGGCCACCTTACATAAGCATGAAATGTAGTTCCCTGGGATTTGTTTGAGTTTCGTGAATTATTAGAACTCTTTCTTAACACGTTAAGTGCGAAACAGGGCTTAAAACACCCTGTGCGCGTCCGGTCGTTATAGCGCTAAGAAAAATCTTAAACTTCTTTGTCGTGCGAGAGGCATAACTTCCATCTGATTCAGAGTAGGAGAGAGATAACTATATGTTTGAGATGTGCTATTGATTCCTAGTTCTATGGTACACCAACCTTAATGCCGGGTTTTTTAAACCTCGTGCCGCACTGAACAAATAATAATTCTAACACAGTGCGGAACGAGGTGGCGAACACCTCGTATTGCCGCGGACCTCGTACCGCACCCTACGCTAGCTTCACGCGGTTAGTGTTGTGCAACGCATTCGAGGCTGCGCACGCGACCAAGTAAGACCGCTACCGATTATGTCGAAACCCCGCCGAAAAAAGTAAATTAAGGAGGAAGATGAAGAAAAACCGGGTGGTGAATATAAGTGAAAATCAGAATAGAGGAAGAAAACTCCGCACCTTCTTAACGAGTCGTGATGCTGACAAAAAAGTGAAGAAAATTCTCACAGAATGCACTGTTGGCAAAAAACAATACTGTTTGACATGTTTTAGTAAAAAAATCCTTATGTTTGGTAAATAAATACAATTAAATAGAATCGATATTTATTTTCCCATCACTAAATAATATGTAAACCTGCCATTCTTCAGTGCGATACGGGGTATATTAGGCCCCACATTTTATTTTACCTATAGAGACTAAACTAACTAATTTAACCACGAGCGGCGGCAGATGTAGGTTAGTCATTTCATTGTTGATAATAATCACGACAAAAGCCGTCCACTTCATCTTATTTGGCGCCAGAAAAAGGATTTTGGTCTGCTACGGGCGGTGGGGCTTAATGTGCCGCCACAATATCTGGTATAGGACAAGGTTTAAAACGCCACGTAACGCAGTAACGGAATGTACAGATAAATCTGTGCCGCAGGGAACGTGTTAATGCACATGAAGGCATTCTTTTATGTTTAGTGGCTTATTTACTGAAATCAAAGAAATGTCAACGTCGTGACGTCGTTAAAAGCAGTGACGGGTACCACTGCTTTTAACAAGCGACTACGACGGGAAGAGTGAGCTCACTCTTCTCACCGGTCGCGCGCCTTATGGCACCTATGGCATGCCTATGGCGTACCAATGGCATGGGCGCATCTAACGATTTAAATCTCTGCCGAAGAGAATATTTTTATTTTGGTTGAGTCACAAAATAATATTTTTTTTGTGTATTTCCATTTTACACAAGAGTTTAAAAGCAAAACCAATCTTAGTTGCACTAGAGATTTATTAATTCTCATTGGGGCAAAACTAAATTACCTCTAATTAGCTTCAACAAACAAACTAATTTGCAAACAGTTCAAAAGTGGACATATTTGTCACGACAACCTATACTTATAATGAATCTGTAGGCATGCCAATTCTGTTCATGAAATATATTTAAAAAATAACTATCAAGGGGTGATTAAGGACCACTACTGATGCCTAAAATGCAATCAGTAAATTTTTAGTCTGTCTGTCTGTCTTTTTGTCTGTCTGTCTGCTGTATGTTCGTTATAGAAACCAAAACTGCTAGACGGATTTTAACAAAATTTGGCACAATTATTCTTCATACTCTTGGACAGGTTATAGTATACTTTTCATTACGCTTCGATTAATAGGAGCAGAGCAGTGAAGGGTAATATTGGGAAAACGGGAAAAGTTGCTCCATTTTTTACACGTAAAAATTACCAGACGGATTTAAATGAAACTACAGTAATATAGTATAAGCATCTGAATAAGACATCTTAATAATTACAATTTATAAAGATATATCACATTTTTTTTAACTCAAGTCCACGCGGACGAAGTCGCGGGCGGCCGCTAGTAGGGAATATGCACTTGGAATAGATGAGGGTCATATTATACGGTTTGAGTACTATTTTGAATTCTCGTTACGTCTCTATCAATACGTCCTAATTTTATTTCTTTGTCAATGTAAAAATAATGATTGAAAAGTGCTAAAAAATCTGGCAAATTCAAAGCGGTTAAAACAGTCACGTGTGAGTGTGACGTCCAAGTCTACGCGTATGTCACTGTCAAAAGCGCGACAAGAAGAAGAATTCAATAGTTTGTAGGTTACATTTGTGTTGTCATAGACTTGTTTGACGTCAGAGTCCATGACAACCGCTTGAAACGCTTGAAAAAGTTTGAAGTTTTTAACAATTTATAAATATATTATAAACATTTTGCATATTTGGTGATGAACATTATTGATCAGTCATAAAACGATATAAGCTATTAAAAAAATATAGAAAAGAAAAGTGCATAGTATACTAATAAAAAATATTGTAATATTGACTAGCAGACCTATAAAATTAACTAAATACATAAAATGTTAAGTCCCAGGCAACACTAATAAAACTAGGTAGGATTACCTACTGTAAAACTTGTCTTCGCAAGTGTACCTTACTTCAACATGTATAACGCAACTTATTAAAATCGTTGTCTTGAAGTATGAACCGATCGCTTTTTTATGACCTTTTGGATTTGGTCGGGTAACTACTGAAAAGTTCTTGCTGTGCTATTTTTATTCATTAACAGTTAATTAGAAGGTATAGAGAGCTGAAATTTTGTGTGAGTTTATTTGAATATGGGTTTGAATTAGTGACAAAACATGTAACTTGTGAGTTTAGTGAAAACCCCCGTATTTGAGGCTCGAACATTTGTAACAGATTTCAGTAGTAAAAGTGGTTTAATTTGTTCAAAATAAGATGTAGATTTAAATGACTTCGCCAGACAATACATATATCCAATAGGCATCCGCTATTGCAATCACCTTGTATCTATCATTAGAAATTTAAGAGCTAGGGGCTATTTTCGTTTTTTAGAAAAACTTTTCTAAATCATACATTACGCACTTTTTTGGAATCATTTTGATTGTACCAACGGTACGAATTGGTACACACCTACCATCAAAATATCATAACTATATGTCCAGTAGTTTCGGAGAAATGGAAATCGTCCAAACGTTACCCCAGCAAAATTTTGAATAATTCAAAAACTACAACTGGCACAAATCTTGCTGTGTGCCCAAGTGCTGGCACAAATTTAAGCTACCTTTCAAGGTTTTTGAATTTTGGCTGAGTCCAATAGGTAAAAAGTATTCTGCTGCAGTAACGTTTGAAAGCGTTACCCCAGCAGAATTTTGGTTTCTTCAATTACTCAGAAACCTTAGTAGGCACAAATTTTATTTTTGGGGCACATGTTTTTTTCGTACGGTTCTAATTTTTCTATATATTTTTATTTCGATATGCGTCAACATTTTGCTGGAGTAACGCACACATCAGCGGCGGGATTGTCTTCCCGCGCACGCTCAGCGACTTCCTTAGCGGTCACCACCACCTCACAGAAGGTGGCAAACGCTCGCCTGGCCTCTTTATCTGCCAGCAGTGCAAGCACTATGCTGAGCAGGGAGAGGTCCTGGCCCACCTTGACGACTAGCGCACTGCGCAGTCGCTGTCCGACATCAGGCTACCCATTTCCGTTTTTTCTCTCGCTCTTGGTAAATGACATTAATTTGGAATAGAGTATAGAGCAAGGACTGACCGGAAATGGACAGCCTGATGTGCCGTTGACTTTCAATAGGAACATCATTTGTGTAATAAAACAGTTGTAAAAATGAAGTTGTATTTTTGAAGTTTCATCAGTATAGTAGATAAATACCTTATAACATAAAATAAATTTCAATTGTACTGTAGTATGAGCGGATATAAATTTACGTGTAGGGTGAAGTGTATTAAAAAAGACCAATCTACTTTTTAAATGATATTATGCGGGAATAACAATAATGACACCTACTTTAGTAAGTTTCTTATGAAAATAGATAATATTCTAATAAATTCTATAACAAGGAATGCTAAAATTACACAAACACCAAATTATAAAATACTTTTATCACATATTTTAACAATCAAGCACGAATATGTACTTACATAACTTGTGAGCATAATGCGTAAATACTGTATAATGTACAAGATGTTAGATCCCCAATAACAATACTTGAAATTCTAAACCAATCGGAACGAATGACATAAGGCAAGATTCTTCAATTCAGAGGTCAATCCTCAAAGAGGTAAAAGGACAAAGTTAGCGTTTAGACTACATTTGATATCAGAGTCTGTTATTGACAGATACTACTTGAGACAGATCCTACATTAAACAGATTCTGCCAATTAGATAGCTACTTCGAAAAATGTGACAAAAATGAATTCTACACTACAGCAAATATGAGAAATGCACTCCAACAGCTGCCAGTGTCATTAGAAATTGAACTTTATGCAATGCTTAAAGTGTTCTTCCAGGCTTAAAAGTCAAGCCACAGCCCATGAATCGTATTTCCATTGCATTAAAATACAATTTTTAATGACACTGGCAGATGTCAAAGTGTAACAAAAACAAATTTTTATTACTTACAATAACTATTGTGTTAACTATTTACTATAGGAGTACCTATTTAAGTTTAACTTTTGATTTCACAATAATGTCCAGTAATGTGTTATTAGGCTCACTGTTTTCTAAATCAACCAAATGTAGAATACGTCCATTGTACAATCTGTCAAAAGCAGAATGTGGTGTCAAAAACAGAATATGTCAAATTTATATTTAAGCCAAAGCTCCGTTTGTTTAGTTGCTATCACGGCCGTGAAAGAAGGACGGACGTTAAAGAAAGACGGACGTAACCTCGTCTAATCATGAGTCAAGCATATTATCAGCTGCCAGTTTAGGGTGTGTGCGTGACTAGCACGTGTCATTGGCGCTGTCACACGGGGTAAAATGGCGGTAGCTTGTAGGGCCCAGTGTGTTTGTGTGAGTGTACAACAAACGAAATTGCATGCTTCAAATTTTTCAGTGTGATGTTACATTCGTCTTTTTTTTACGTCCGTAGTTGCTATCTTCACTATTTATATGGTCCAATCTAACACCCTACATTCCCAAATTAGGCTCTGGACTTGTCAGACTTGATGTACTTATCCAAATCAGCGTCGCTGTTCGGGTCGACCTGAGACAGTTGTCGGAAGCTCTCGTCGTCCACGAAGCATATCTCGTGGCCGTCGGGGTCAGCTAAAATGATGACGCGCACCGTGGCCTTGCCCGGCGTGTCCAGGGAAATAAGGGGGGTCAGGATCGGCTCGTTGGCGTCTTGGATCTTTTTGTCGATTATCGGCTGGACCTCGAACGGACACGCGAATGCTATGCGGCCGTAGGCTTTCGCGCGGTTTACTGGACCACCTGGAATGGGATTGATAATTGTTACTTACATGTGTGTGATGTAAGATTTATGATGGTGCAGCAGTCTATACCGCTACCGCCTATGAGTTGTGGCACTAAGCACTTTGTTATTTAAGTTTTAATGTTAATAATTAGTTTTGTTTTGCCTTAAAGAGAATTAGAATCAGATTTTTCAAGCGTTTCATTTAATTCACCTCATCAAAACAACAAAAATCGCCTATGCGATTGGGTTCGATTCCCGGTCTGGAATAAATTGGAAGGTGGTTTAATGCTAGAGAGAACCCCTTTAATGGATCTAAAAAGTGCTCTCATACTATTACATTAGAATTCAAAGTCACCTAACGTATTTAGCTGTCCAAGCACGTTGGGTCTATCTTCGGTATTTACGAAGCGTTTTGCCGACTCTTTTATAATGCGGACAGCTAAGGAGTGGAACTCGCTTCCCGCGCATATGTTACCGCACCAATACAATCTAGGTCTCTTTAAAAGAAGAGTGAATAAGCATTCACTGGACAGTCATGTACCACCGTAGATCACATCTTCACTTACCACCAGGTAGGATAGTGATCAAATGACTGCCCAGTCCCTAATAAAAAAATAGTTATGTTATCGAATGAGGAGTAAGAAAATCCGTAGAAGTTGGCGTGGCCCTGTGGCACTGTACGAAATTCTTCATCTTTTCAACCCTGCCACTAAACGAGCTATGTATTTGTATAGAATAAAAGGCATCACCTATTGAATAATGGGCAACAATCCAGATTTGCCTCAAATAGTGAATTCATTTAAACGCGTAGACGGTTCGAACAACTATTCACTAGGTTATTTTTATTTTAGCTTTAGGGATAATGCATTATCATCTTGTTAACGTTTGGTAACCCAGAAAAAACGCGGAAGTAGCTGGTTCAAGTTCCGCCTGAGCCCAAGACCGAATGTTTTTTTTCTGGGTTTCCTATCTTTAACTATTTACTAGTTAGGAAATTCTATTTGAAAAGTATAATTCTACCTCCAACTGTCATTAAAATAGTGTTCCAGGGTGGTGACATAAATGATTGCATACCAATATCTACAAGTTCTAGCTTGGCTTGGTCATCGCTAAATCCTAAGAGGACAGACTTGTCTTTCTTCTCGAAGATCTTCAAAGTGAGGAGGCCGTTCCAGTACTCGATGGACCGCGCCAGGTTTGAGCTCGCAAGTGACACCTTGACTACTGGGTCTGAAAAAAATAACACAAACGTTTGTATTATGCATACGACAATTATATCCATTAAATTGTCGAAAAACCTGGTTGCCGAATAGTCAGGCCCATCAAACTACCAGCCGATTTTGAATAACGATAGTACACAACAGGATACATTGGCTGGTAACGATTACTTTGGAGTGGATACAGTTAATAAGTATTTAATTCAAAATAATTAAATACCGCGTGCGGTTTATAATATTTCATATCCAGTGCCCATTGTATTACCTAGTACCGACATATGCTCAATGCTATTGTTGATTTATTAGGCTCTTGCTTGGGATGATTAGTTCTACTTTTAAGACGTCATTTCAGAGTATGCAAATGTATGCTCAAATGTTTACTGTCCCACTATTTTACAAGCCCTCCATCTTTGAAAACAATTAATTGCAAACACGAAACAGATTCAGCTAACGACGACCTACCACAGTAAAAAATGTATTCGTTTTCGTTGAAATATACAGAATAACCTTGAAAGTGAATAATTCCGATTTTAAGCGAAATTTCGTTTGGCTTAGTCGTGCTTTGGGTCCCTTTAGGCATGAAAATGAAGCCGGTAGAAATAATAAGTCATTTCTATAAACTTCTTCACTTATTAGGTCCGATAAAATTGCATATGTACTAGTAGGTATCTAAAGTATCATTTTCCTCACCGGTCTGTTGTTGATTTGAGGTCGAAAAAAGTAAGTCAAAACAAGCGCAAGCTCTTCTTTGTGCAATATAGCTAATTCATTAGGAATTGCTGACTTGTATATTTTAACCTACATGTCGTCCAGTAGATAGGTCACTACCTATTTCAATTTCGCGTGCCAGTACAGGTACATCCATACATATAAAGGAATCGTCTATTACTTTGTATCACTAGAAAATATATTCATTATCACTTATTTGAAATTTTATCAGGTCATTCAATGCAATCTAATCTTAAGATACTATGATTGTTTTGATTAAATCAATCAAGACTGATACATTAAATTGGATGGAAATTTTACGTGCCTCTGTCTTTTTTGCTTCTAGGTCCAAAATAGTTTATCCTTGCCAGTTATACTTACCCTCATTTTACTAGAAATGAATGCCTTCTACACCACCAATCTAAGGACAATAGTTGTCCTTACGACAAAGTGCTACAAAACCATTCCCCGTAAGCAAACCATATTTATTCGCGCACCGATTACTGTGATTCATACTTTAGATAGAAAAAACACCACAAACATTATACCTACTACTCGTACACGTCTACTAGACAATACAAGATCATGGTCATATCTTTAGATTAGGAGATGGCAGCCGCGTGCAATTCTCAGAATAATAGTGTTTGACAGATTGAGGATATTTTATCGAGAGACATAATATTAGAGGGCGGCTTTATATTATGATCGCGCAGACTCGAATGTTGTGCAATATACCTTTTTTTTTTTTTTCGTGGGGAAATCCTCATGGATACCTCGCTGCCCGGGGGGACGACGAGGTTATGTCGGACTCCTACCGACTAAAACCCCACGGCACTCAACGGTGGCACTTTGGCGGCGAAGCTGGATCCTACCGTAAGTAATACCGCACTACTCCGCCGCCAGTGCTAGCCCCTCATGGGGCCCCCTCCAACCGGCCCCCCAACATAGTGGGGGGAGGCCAAGAAAACGCCTGGAGTACGCAGGCACTTTCGCCGTCTCGGTGGATGCCGTGCAATGCAAGCCAGAGCACCCCCGCACTCCGGCCCGCTGGCACCCACTGTACGCAGGCCCTACTGGGCCCGCAACCAAGAGCCACCTAAAGGGCGGCTCCGCTGCCGCAACCAGCGGTACGGACCCGCCGGGCCGCGACGCACAGGGGGGATCAGCCTCGGATCACTGGCCCCCACCAACCGATTGTGCGCCGCGGCCTCCACGCTCCACTGACCCCGCAATCCCACGTGTCGCCCTTGCGGGCTACAGCGGGTGGGTGTCCAAGCCACCAAACTGCCACGCCTGAGTTCTCTTCGCTTCCCGGCGGTTCACCCTGCCACCGGTACTAAGCTCCCTCGCCACGCCAAGGCGAGAACTCATGAGGGGGTGTGCAATATACCTGATTCCTAGGAATTCAAACTTTATTATTCTTACTAAACCAAGTGTCATAGATTTTTTCTTCATTTTTCTCAGGGCCGGTATAACCTAGCCTATCATCCCGTGCCCGCTTGACGTCACGTTTCGGGACACCCTGTAAACCTTCATTAATATAAACAAAAACAGGAAGATACGGCTGCGTACTAAATGCGGTCACACAAAAACAGGTCCAATGGACCTGTTTTTAATTCAATATGACACCGACTTGTTTCTGATGATAATGATGTTTTGCGAAAGTGACGTTTTGCGAAAGCGACTAAATGCGAAAGTGACTGAATGCGAAAATGACACCGTGCGAAATTGACCTAAATTTTCGAGATGACCATTTGCGAAAGTGACGATCTGCGTCAAAACCACTGTGATTCATACTATAGATAGAAAAAAACAACACAAACATTATACCTACTACTCGTACACGTCTACTAGACCATACAAGATCATGGTCATATCTTCAGATTAGGAGATGGCAGCCGCGTGCAATTCTCAGAAAATAGTGTTTGACAGATTGATGAATATTAAGGGCGGCATTGTATTATGATCGCGCAGACTCGAATGTTGTGCAATATACCTGATTCCTAGGAATTCAAACTTTATTGCTCATGAAATTGCAGCGGTTTTCACATGAAAGTCTGAACGCGCAATTGAGTTGCAAATGAAAAAAAAACTCACGGTGACATTCTGTTTTTGTTCTAATGAAATTTGCACTTTGGCACAGGCAAGTACCTAACTAAATCGTGCATGTATCCTACCCTTATTTTGAGTCTAGAAAGCTGAAATTTAGAACTGAAGTTTTATAATTTCAGCTTTCTAGCTGAAATTTAGAACTGAAGTTTTATAATTTCAGCTTTCTAGACTCAGAAATTATGGCTGTACAGTCAACAGCACATCAGGTTACCCCATTTCCGTTTTCTCTCTCGCTCTTGCCAAATGACATTTGTTCGCGATAGAGCAAGTATATGACTGACCGGAAATGGGTAGCGTGATGTGCCGGCCACCGTACATTGATGGTCGGATGTTTTTATAGTTAGAATACGTTGTTGATAGTAAATAAACCTGTGCAAAGACAACATAAAAAATAAGTTTTTTTAATCGCTTATTTGATTTAGAACGTGTCTCTTGATAGCTAATTTACTCCTCCTTAAAGGGGGCACAGGAAAATACTAAGTACAGACATCCTACACTTACTCGTAAACTCCACGCGCAGACACAACACGTGGCTAATGTTCTTATTGTTATCAATGTGATTAGGCTCTTAATAAAGATAAGCCTTAATTAAAAAACCGTTTTAATATCGTACACCTAATGGAAGTGTCAGAAATTTAAATTGAACTTCTGTTCAAATACAGCCGTTGCTTACTTTTGTGTAATTTGTTCTAAAAAACTACTTCGTAGAAAAAATATTGTACATTCGAAAGATTAATGTAAAGGAAACCTGTTATCAGCCTTACTTTCGACAATATGTAATTTGTTTAAAAAACTCTGTAACGCCGTTGGTTTCGCGACAAGAAAAACTACAGTAAGCAAGCATACGGGCCGCCTGATAGTGGTGACTGTAGCGTAGCGGTCACGTGTATCAAACACCAAGAATGTCACTCATGTGTTGCCGACCCTGTCAAAACTACTTCGAGACCCTCTCAATTATAGGTTTTTCTATTTAAGTCATAAGGTCACGGGGAAATCTCTGCCGAGCGGGCTCCCAATCGGTTGATATTTTTGCTTGAAATGCAACAGGAGTGCCCGGCTCAGTTTAGTAAGTTATGTCTATTGAAATTAAATGAAAGGACGGTAAGTATTTTTTCACTTTGAAGTGATATCATTGATCTTGATTGACAATCAAATCAATTAAATGATAAAACTAATAATTAAGGTGTTTAATTACGTCAGTTCAATCAAAAATCAGCAGGATTTAGAGATACTATAGCAATAAAGATAAAATCACTGTGGAATTAGATAGATGACAAAGCGCTTTGCCGTTTTCGCAGGAGCTAAGTGCGAGTACCTAACCTACACGGGAGGGAGCGGGAGGGAGGGAGCGGGCTCCCTTCAAAGGCGAATGAAAAATGATTCGTAATAATTCATAAATTCTTAGCTATTAATTAATCTATTCCAAATATACAGGGTGGCCCAGCGACAGTGGTTCAAAAATTTTTTTTAGGTAGAGGGCATCATAACAAGTCATTTAAGAAAAACATTAGTTCCGCGAAAATCAATACTTTAGAAGTTATGATTTTTTCAAGTTTCTTTTGAAATTTCTCAACTCCAATCACTTAATTCACTCTTGTTTGGAAACTATCGCACTGAATCAGTTCAAATTTGGTATAGATGTACAGTAGTAATGTAGAAACCATATTATGTGCGAGTTTTGAGTTTATTCTAAGACAATTTGTTTTTTTTTTAATTTTCGTCAATAATTTTTCACCATTTCAAAAAATAATACAATTTTCAAAAAATCACCGCTGCAATGTTTGTGCACTTGATGATTGGTTTATGATCTTAAAAACTGTCCATAAGTATGATAATAGTCTATGCAAAAACTTGAAGAGATGCAACCAATGGAACACTTTCAAAATTAACATCATGTACGGTAAGTCGCTAAAACTCAGAGAATGGGTCATTTCTGCATTGACCCTAATTTAAAAAAAAAGTAGCCAAAATATTTTTTTTTGGATAGAGGGCATCATAGCAACTCATTTAAAAACAACATCGGATAGTCGAAAACCAATCGTTTAGAAGTTATTATTTTTTAAATTTACGGCTGAAGTGGTTGAACTTCAGAGACATAGATCACTTTTGTTCGTAAACTATCCTACTAAGGAACTTCAAATATCGGATGACCTAATAATTAATCTCAAATTTTAATTGGCTTCGCTTTATTTTATGTTGACTGGTAGATAATGCCTTAACAGCATTAAGTCCGCCTTTTGTATCACTCATTGTATTATAATGAATAAATGAGATAAATCCTTTTTTACTCTCTTCTATTCTTACGCATTTTGAAGTTCGTCAGTCGGATAGTTTTCAAACACAAGTGATTTATGTCTCTGAAGCTCATCCACTTAGGCCCAAAATTTAAAAAATAATAACTTCGAAACTATTGGTTTCCGACTATCCAATGTTGTTTTTAAATGAGTTGCTATAGTGCCCTCTATCCAAAAAAAAATATTTTGGCTACTTTTTTTTTAAAATTAGGGTCGGTGCAGAAATGACCCATTCTGAGTTTTAGCGACTTACCGTACATGATGTTAATTTTGAAAGTGTTCCATTGGTTGCATCTCTTCAAGTTTTTGCATAGACTATTATCATACTTATGGGCAGTTTTTAAGATCATAAACCAATCATCAAGTGCATAAACATTGCAGCGGTGATTTTTTGAAAATTGTATTAGTTTTTAAAATGGTGAAAAAATATTGACGAAAATTAAAAAAAAAACAAATTGTCTTAGAATAAACTCAAAACTCGCACATAATATGGTTTCTACATTACTACTGTACATCTATACCAAATTTGAACTGATTCAGTGCGATAGTTTCCAAACAAGAGTGAATTAAGTGATTGGAGTTGAGAAATTTCAAAAGAAACTTGAAAAAATCATAACTTCTAAAGTATTGATTTTCGCGGAACTAATGTTTTTCTTAAATGACTTGTTATGATGCCCTCTACCTAAAAAAAATTTTTGGACCACTGTCGCTGGGCCACCCTGTATATATATTCCGCCGTGAGGGCTTTCACCCCCATGTGGTCGACTTTCCAGCGGTCCGAACTAAGCAGTTTGGTGCTTCCTTCCTGGTCCGCACCGCTAGGGAGTGGAACGCCCTCCCTGCGTCTGTGTTTCCGGATACATACAACCTTGGTGTCTTCAAGGCAAGAGTGAATAGGCATTTTCTGGGTAAGCGTGTTCCACCTTCGGCCTCGTCATCGCTTACCATCAGGTGAGTCTGAGGTCAAACGCAAACCCATTTTTAATAAAAAAAAAAAAAAAATATCCACCACTCACATTAGGCCTAAATTCAAAATTGATATGTTTACTATATGAATGTCTAAAAATGTTCTTTTTTGCAGCCAAAGCCGCTGACTCTAGACTTGGCCGACCTGGGCCATTGTTTTTGGGGCATACCCATCCACGTAGGAGCGGCATAGCGGCGAATACTTAACTTGTGGGCCATTTAATTTAAAAAAACAGAGTAGGTGTTATGATAGGCTGATCAAAATAAGCCTACCATTACATTACCACAGATATTGCATGTGAAGCAAGTATGGCACATAAAGCTTTGCATAAGTGGGAATCAATCCCACTTCAGTCAACACTTGGGCCACGCAAAACTGAAAAGCAAGCATGATTTGCTATGATAGAATGTAAATGAACAAGACAGTTTATCTCATATTTTTAGTACAAGGTCAAAAGTTACAAATAACAACAACTTACCTTTATCTACGGGCTGTGGTTTATCTATGACATAAAATCTGTAGCCGCCAGGTGCCTCCAAATACTTCACACCATTTTCTTCCTTCACCGGCCAATTATTTGCAGCAGCCCTTTTCAAGCTTTCACTAGATTGCACAGTGAGACCAATGAAGTCATTGCCCTTCTCGTAGTGTGTAATGCCATAGTTGTATGTGAGTTCTACAACAAAATGTGAGTCTTCTGGTCCATAACCAATCATGGTTTTGCTCCATCTGTTAGCATATGGTCTGAAATTAAAATAAAACAAAGTTAATTAGGATATTACTATAAGGACCAAAAAATGTTTTAAGCAACATTTCCACTAGGCAACCTTTGCCGCGCCACATGTTGCGCAACATGTAACTCATCATGTTGATCAACAACGC
The DNA here is from genome assembly GCA_950022985.1 of Udea ferrugalis. NCBI lineage: Eukaryota > Metazoa > Arthropoda > Insecta > Lepidoptera > Crambidae > Udea > Udea ferrugalis. Next base: position 5,901,613 of record OX465520.1, read on the forward strand.
GCAACTACCCTATTGGTGCGCAAAGTAGCATACTACAAGCATGTCATGTTGAAAACAATGCGAGCTGTTGTGCAACGTCGCCGTACATGTTGACCGTCAGGTGTAGCCTAGTGGAAACGCGGCTATAAAAGAATAGAGAAAAAATATGATTCACACCAAACTATACATATACAGACAGCAGCTCATCAAGCTACCCCTTTCTTATTTTTATTCCTGGATTGCTAAATTTCAGTTCTCTGTAATATAGGATGGAGGAATGACTGGGAATAGGCAGCCTGTTATGCCGTCGACCGTACCCACTGTACAACAACGATAATACTTTTCTATGTAGAAGATTTTGGTAGGATTTACTTCTGTACAAATAATCTTCCATACAAAAACAACATTAAATTTACATACCAACTACCTAAACAGTTTTGTAGTGTGAGAATGATGTCAGGTAACATTACAAACTATTTGTCAGTTTTATTACTTTAAATGGGCGTGGATTAGTCACAGAGCAATCATTGTTCATGTATTTGGTAAGTGAAAACTGAGTAACCTCCAAAATGGTAACTGAGAGTATCCTGAGCCAAAAAGACTGAAGTAAAGTGATCATTGTCCTACTCTTGCATCATCTGCTCACATCAACTAACTTGTAAGTCACTTGAATGATTTAATAAGGCAAAATATGTTATAAAATCACCCAATTGGAAGAGACCAAAAAAAAAATTTATAGTTAGTAAATTATTGTTATGATGATATGAAACAATGACTTACCCATTACAAGCTGCTTCACAGCCTTCACTGAATTCTTCATGGCGCAAAACCTGACAAAGAAAACCAGATTAATCACACTAGTTTAACTATGAACTCTTGCTTTTCTATGCTCATGATATTGGCATCAAAATATAATATTAATATAGTTACTCTTTTATCTCTTTTTCAACACTCTGACCCTTTTCTTGTCAAACTATTGTTTCAACAAACTAGCTCAAACTAAAACTTACTTCAATAAACACTTCACTCTATAAGTTAATAATTTTTTCATAGTAACAAAAAAGATTTTAGGATTTAACATAACAAACTGCATGACAAATAAGATTTGTAGTGTACGCACATATAAGTCACAGTAACCAATGAATTGTATGCATCATGCATGCTTATTTACCGGCAATTAGCAGAAATGTAACCTTGGCAACTTTTTGTTCTTGTAACTTGGCGTCAAGGTAAATAACTTAAGAATATAATTGGCCAAAGTGAAGATATACTCTTGGAGAGTAACCAGTACATATCTAAGGCTCCTACCTTCATGCCCAAGACATCTCTGTAGAACTTTGCGGTGAGCGTCCTATCAGCTACTTTGAACACGAAATGTAATGCACGACCGCTAATCATTTTGAGTTGTTTATTTATAAGATGTTGAAGTGAAATTGGAACACTGGTGTGGACAAGGAGTAGTCGCACTAAATAATAAGACGAAGTAATAAATTAAAATACAGAGAGAAAGCCACAACACGCCACTCTTCCGATCCTCGAGTTTACGTCAACTGCTGACAGACAGCAGAACGAACATAGTGGAACACCAGAAAGTGACAGATGATCAAACGAATTGTAGTTAATAACAAGAAAGCGCACTATAAATATATGTTTTGCTAAAATTAAATCTAAAAACAGGTGCTTGAGGTGACTATCTCTTTATTTATAAGCGTTGGCTGGCCAAAAGCGGTCAGGCTTGAAAAGGCGTATGGTGGGTGTGTGTCCTTGTCTAACTTCTTGCCAGCTCAATTAATAATTGCGATTAGTAGAAATAGTAGGGATGCGTTCCAAAACGAGTAGCGTAGAGTGATTTTTACCCTAAATGAAAAGAAAAGCCACACGTGGAGTACTGCTCTCATCTATGGGCAGGAGCGCCTGGATACCAACTGAGTCCTTTTGACTCGGTGCAGAGGCGTGCTATTAGGATTGTCGACGATCCCAAGCTCACCCGCGACCTGGAACCGCTAAGTTTGAGGAGAGACTTCTCCTCGCTTTGCGTTTTCTACCGCTTGTATAACGGGTTTTGTTCTGAAGAGCTGTTTGATATGATGCCCACGGCTACTTTCTATCATCGCACCGCCCGCCATCGTCAGGGTGTTCATCCACATACTCTAGAGCCGCCATGGTCTCGTACAGCTCGGTTCCTGAGATGCTTCCTTCCCAGGACACTTAAATTGTGGAACGAACTCCCTGCCGAGGTTTTCCCGATGAGCTATAGCATGGAGTTCTTCAAGAGGGGTTTGAAAAGGTTCTTGCAGGGTCGGCAACGCACGAGTAACGCCCCTGGTGTTGCACGTGTCCATAGGCTGCGGTAGCTGCTCACCATCAGGCAGCCCGCATGCTTGTTTGCCACCGTCGTAGTATAAAAAAAAACAAAAAAAAAGAAAGAGACAGAACTACAAATTAGAAAGAGACACCTGGATAATGGTGATGGACTCGCCCTTTACCACGTTGGGTTTAAATTCCCTCGGCAAAATGTTCCGTTCACCATGACGGCAACAATCAGTATGCCTCTGAATAATCCATTAGGGATATGGTCGTGAGGGTAGGTACGTATGTATGTAAATAATCTTGAAGATTCTTCTACATAAATCAAGCAACAGTAAGATGGTCCTAAGGCACAAAGCGATCTCTTGCAGCGACAGCGAGAGACAACCTACAGCGAAAGATTTAAAACAGGAAAAAAGAGTGGTTTGATCTATTATATCTATTGTCAAATGGCATAATACCTGGTTGCTAGGTTGCTTTTTCCTTACAAGCAACACCCACCATAGCCAATTCTTGCACCCACCAACTATTACTTTTTCCAAAACTTAGGCTACTTTTTAGTAGGTAAAAAATTAAATTCCCGAAAGGTAGTACAAAATGCCTTTGAAGAGTTTGTTGCCTCCCGTATAGCTAGTTTTTAATAAGAAGGGCAAAAATAAACTGCCAGTGGCTTGACGAAGATTCGTTGATTGCATGGGTTCTTCTATAAAAACGACAATTTCATAAGATAAGACCAAATATTTTTAAAAAAAACAAGAGTTTTGAGTAGGAATAGTAGTTAAATGTTTGGACCTGGTAACACCAAATGTGAGATGGTGGTCGTGACGTCATTAAAAAGGGACACACTCCTACCAGGAGCTCTCTCACGCGGACCAGAAAATCAAAAATCTGGGGACAACGTTTCCCCACGGGCCTTCAAGCGGTTATACGATATTTTATCGGTTAATTCCTGACAATAAATAAATATCTCAGACTGCCAGATACGAAACTACGAAAGTGAAACTCATTGTGGAAAGTCAAGGTATTAATACATCTTCTTTAATAAAAAAATACGGAATTGTTTTTATTTAATGATGTTTTTACCCCTTTTCTTTCGAAAGACGATTTGACTTAAAGATATTAAAACCAGAAAAATATATTCACTAGGATGCAGGCGGGGATCGAACCAGATTCTTCCGCTAGCCGGGCGACTGCTCTGATCACTAAGCAACCCGCCAGACCTGCTATATCAGAAAGCTAGATCCTTCTTTATCGAATGTTACATAAAATATGCGGTCCGCCTATTTTATTGGAGCCTAGCAATTTAATAATATGCAGGGTAAGTTTTTCAAGTGGACGTGGTAAGCTTAATCCTAAACTACCTATGAGGAATATGGTTAAACGCTCAAAAAAGTGTCGAGGCTGATTTTGACAAAAACTAAAACTCGGAGTCGAACCTATTATTGGTTTTGAAAAATAAGTCACCATGTATTATTAAATCATCAATCATTACTTACCAGAATTCGATCCTAAAGGAAATGCTTCACTTGAAATAAAGTTTTTTTTAGTTTCCTTACATTCACACAACAAACTCATGGAATTGTTCAAATTGGCATTTATTATTTGAAATTAGAATTATTCGCGCCAGTAAATTTTTATCGGTGATTGAGAGCACTGAGTTCAGCTTAGTACCGTGTAATGATCGTTCGGTCATTGGTTTCAGAAGTCAAGTATCTTTTTGAACTAGGTACTTTTGTGACAGGTTTTAGCCCTAACCTTTATCCCCTGGAGTGTCGGAGGAGCTGATTCAGCTCATCAGGAAATTGGAGCAGTTCCAAGCGGCAAATTTAAGCCTAGTATAATTATGACTTCCGCGCTGAAAAATTAACCATTTTGGCCATTGGCATTTTGTAATTTTTTGGCATTTGGGCGTTTTGGTGCCAAATGGTGACGCCCAACGATCTACCGTCATTTTAGTAAGATTCGGCGATGACGCGCCTGACAGCTCGTATGTCTCCGGAGCTGATTCAGCTCATCAGGAAATTGTAGCAGTTCCAAGCTGCAAATTTAAGCCTAGTATAATTATGACTTTCGCGCTGCTAAAAAATAGCGGCTCTACTCTTAAAAGTAGGTATCTAGTACCTATTGATTACCAAAAACTCGACTTGTCGTACTGGGATTCAGTTCGTCCCGATAATAGATACCGGCACGTGCCAGGTCGTTTTTCTCCCCCAAAATATGTCCGATTGCCCTCTCCAAGTAACGCCCTAAGCCGAGGTCTAACCCACTATGGGGGCCCTTAGCTCGTTACTCTAAATATTTGAGGTTGAGAGCCCTAAGCGCTCACCCAACAGTCCGGTAAAGCTGTCAAGGCCATCTGAGGCCACACAGCAGTAGTCATTTAGAAAAAAAAAAAAAAAAGGGATTCAGTGATGGTAGCTTTTACCCAACATGACTTCTTCATGCAGTGCTTGTGCTTGATGCTCCATTTTTGGTTCTAGGAGTTAATAATTACGTACTAACAACACTTTCAAACGAGATGATTTAACCAGATTTCAGAACCTGTGTTGAAGAGTTCCAACATTATGCCTACTTACTAATTAGGTACTAGACTTCGGGGCTGACAATTTTTGCATAAGATGACTTTAAAAATAACTAGCGGCCATCCGCGTGTGATATATTTTTATTAATTGTAGTCTATGTGCTATTCAGATGATTAAGCTATATTATTGTAAAGTTTCATTAAAATCCTTCCAGTAGTTTTTACGTGAAAGAGCAACACGGCACATCCACACATACAAACTTTCGCATTTATAATATTAGTAGGAAGTAGAATGTACCTAGTTGTGTAAGGAATATTTTTCTAGTAAAGAGTACTAAGATAGTTTACGGGCACACTCAGGACGTCATGATTATTTACTTGCTAAATTGTGTAATACGAAGGATAGCTTTTACTAAACTTTGAGAACTTATCAGAATGTTTAATTGTGTCACTTATGAACCCTCGTCTTAAATGGATGACTCAGACCCCCGAATTCACAAAAGCAAATCAACGTTGAGCATCTATCAGAAGTATAGCTGTGTTTTTCACTTCTATTGTCATTTTACGGAACAAGATGAGCGTTGAGCTTAGCGTTGATTGACGTTTGTGAATTTTGGTGGTGAGTGCGGTACCAGGTTCATATTTGGAATTTGAAATGTAAGTATTGGTCAATGACTACAGTCTTCACACCTAACTAGGTAGCTACATCGTTACGTTTTCTTACTTCCAGGGATATTTATTTTATTTAGGATTAATTTCAGGAAATCAGGATACTGCTTGTCTTATTCCCTAAAACAATTTAATAATCAAAATCCATTATTCAATCATTCACATAAAAACTACATATAATTTCATACAGAAATACGATTAAATATATTTTCTCTTAAATCTATTCTACATTCATAATTTCGTGGGTAGGTAAGTAAGTATTTTTTTTTACATTTTCCCTTAATATGCAGTAAATATAATCTTATATAAATCTCATACATAAGTACATTTTCAGTATGTTTTTTCGTTCGCTACTTTCTGTAAATAGTTATCTTGATCTCATTTGATTATATTTTATCAGGTATTCCGTTAGTTGAGGATATGATTCGGCAATGACATTAAGCATGTCTTCTAACTTAGGTTAGTATCTAACAAACCGTATGTAACCTACTTAGGCTCACTTGCCCACAATGCTAGTTTAGGGTTCAACTGTAAACTTTCTGGTCTTTCTTCCTTACTTAGACCAAATTACTGTTGTTAGAAGATGAAAGCAGACAAGGTAAGTTAGATAAACCCGGTTTTTGCACTGTGCACTAGAGCGCCCTAAAATGCTGCTACAACGAAATGTTAGGTTCCTAAATAACGTGATTTATAATGTAACATAGTAATACAAGGAATGTACCTATAGGTAAAACAATTTGTCATAATTACTAGTAAATAAGCGAAATAATGAATAATGAATGCTTTATATAATAACAGATAACAGCTATTTAACACATTACCGACTAGTTCATTTCACAGCTATGCGCATTTTATACGCTTCAACAAACCGTCGACTTGCCGTATATATCTCCAAAAGCTACAAGCTTCTAAACAATTATAAAATAATATAAGTTAGGTCATAACAAACTTTGGTCACGATGACTATTTATAAAACTTGTTTTGACTTATTCGTCAAAATCAATAAGTATATTTTTTACTAATTATAGAAGATAAAATTGTAACAGTACAGTACCGTAATCATTACATGTGATAACTTAGTGATATTCTTTATATGAACTAAAACCGTGTGTTAAGTTTGTACTGGATATAGGCAAAATCAAACTACACAAAACATTTTAGACACCTTCACAATTGACTATGATATCTATAGCAGACAAGCTAGGCAATCACTACACAGGATGTTTGCTTAAAATTCAATCTCTAAGTTGTCTACTTACTATATGTCGCGGCGGTGTCCACTTCGTCCATCCAGAAAAAGAATGAATTTGGCATCTCATTATTATCTTATTATCTACTAATTATATTTTTAGACACGTATGTGCAATTCATTCCTCCTCTGGCTGGATAATTCACAATTAATTATAAATCTACGAAATTGGATGAATAAAGCATACACCCTGTATAAAATAAGAATATATAATGGAGTTTTTTGTTTTAATAGAAATAGCTCATTAAATAAATATCGTCGAGTCTTAAGTTCTTATGAAAATATTTTAAATATTATGCAGTTGAAAAGCTTTCTTAAAAAAATAACAGTATTTTGTCTCTGATGCCTAATCAAGGAGGAAGCAGATATCATTTTGTTCATTATCAGTGCAGATTTTACAGAACAGCAGAAGTTGGGTATAGTTTTAAAAACAATGTGTTGTCAGCTTCGATATTTTGAATATTATAGTAGCAAAATATTGTAATATGTATGTAAGCTCTGGTAGGGGGGTATTCAATGGGTAAAAACCTTGTTCCTATATTTTTTAACATTGAATCATCTGAAGCGGCGTTTCTTATGTTGAATAACAGAAACCTGTCATTTGTGCTCCTTTTTTAAAAAACAATATAAATGAAGAAAGCATTTGAGTCGAGGAGTCTTTGTAAAACTAAGTTTCAGACTAACGCAATCTTATGGTGGTATCTATTCTTCACTATCCCTCTTTTCACCAATACGATGAAACTAAGCTACCTCTATCAGACCATAGTACAAATAAGCCATAAGTATACACAAAAGAAAGCGACAGTGTGAAGCGAATAACCAATAATTAAATACTTTATTATAGGTATACCAAATCTAGGTTGAAAATCTAAGAGGTATTTTTAACACAAATTACTAATTAGGACCAGAAATGGCGTAAAGTCCCATGATCTACGTAGCATAGTATGTCAATTGTCGTTTCGTAAATTAGTTTAAAATACCGTAATCCAAAGTATGGATCAACACTATTGTAAAATGTGTATGTGCAATCAATGAAGAGTTCCAACCTAGAGAAGCGATACATACAGACATCGATACTAGCTAAGTACAGTCAAATGAATGTTGTCGAGTCAATGCGCGTTTTGGTTCAATTGTTCGGTTTCTCCTTGTCGTTGCCCTCTTTCTCTTTTTCCTTCTCTTTCTCCTTGTCCTTCTTCTCCTGAAGTTGTTGCAAGTGGGCCGGTAGAGCTTTTAGTATGGCGTGCACCTAAACAATATAGTCAATATGAGGTCTACGCTACAACACCTTCTTAATACAACCTTGAATGCAGACGGTTTACTGTCTGCATCATGGATTATATTCGCTGGGGATGACGCGCTTTTCTTAATGTCTTAAAAATAGGAAAATCCTAAATAAAGGCCCTAAAAACCTTTAAGTTGGTAACTACCTAGTTTACTGAGAACTTCCAATTTGTATTTTGAAACAATCACACAACACACAGTCGAACTTGAAACATTTAAGAGTTCTTCGAAATAATATTTACTAACAATAAGAGGGAGCAATCATATTAGTTGCCCGTCAGAAGACTGGTCTGCAGCCTTACGTCTGCCCGCCATCTTCCAGTAGCCCTAAGCCGAGGCTCAGTCCCCCCTGGGTTACGTAGTCACGGTATTTAAATATTAGGTGTTAGAGCCAGTCAATGTGTGAAATTAGTAACTTGGACTTACAGTGCACTGGAGGAACGCAGTGACTTGGAGCCTGATTTCAAGTCATTGTGGGCGACTGTCGCTAGACTGTACAGTATCGAAATAGGTGGTGAGCTCTATTAGCGATATTACCAAAACTGTGTAATGACACAGTTTTGGTCAATGTTCATCGGATTAGTATTTAACGCACCTCTTCCGCCACAGCCATCAGGACAAACTCGAACTGCTGCTTGGTGGCTACGGTGCGGGAGCGCTGGTCACGGATGTGCTCGAGAGTGGCGGCGATGTCGATCTCCTTCGCGCCCTTGGCCATCCGGTTGAGGACCATGTCGATGAGGCAGTACGTGCCCGATCGGCCGGCTCCATCACTGGGAAAACAATTGATCACAACGCTACAGATTCATCGCGACATTTTGCTGAACATTTTGGGAAAACAGGGCGAATTTTCCCAACCCATCCTAAAAGTTTTTTATTTCGATTTCGATATTATACGACTTGACACGCAAATGGTTGCAATATCCACACTAGCGCAAAATGTTTGTTGGTGAACAAGATATGGAAATGTTTGTGGTACCTTCATTGTTTCTGCTTTCTATAATTCAATACCCTACCTATGGTTGTCAGATGGACGGTACCTATCCACAATTATGGCTGAGCTGTTGACAGTATGTTACCTACATGTTCATCACGGGCAAATAGCGTGGCAGACATCTAATTATATTCCATTTGTTGTTGAATAGATGCGATGTGGATAATAGAGATGTTATCACAGACACGTAGTCGATAAGATAAAACGCGTCTTACTTCTTTAGATTAGATAGATCAAATAAAATTCAAGGGTCCTCAACTGTTTTGGTACTGTTCTATTTAACGTTAACATACGAGTAAGAAAGGTATGCAATGCAACTTTTGAGGACTTTGCTTGGTATTTCTCTACGAGGTCTAACTCAAAGATGAAGCCTTAGCGGGCGAGTGAATAGAATTAGCAATGGGCAGGGCAGATAGCTTCAAAAACAGCCGTTGTGGCCAAAAAGTTCTCAAGACCAGTTAAATGGCAAACGCAGTGAGAGTGGCCTACAAAGTAGACAGAAGATTCCATAAAGGCTGTCTACAACCGGAGGCTCTCAAATCTATGAAGGAAGCATTTTTTCAACAGCATTATGAGGCTGCCGTTCATGACGTCCTGCTTGTTACTTAGCCTATCTGCTATCGTCATTCAATACGCGTGATAGTTATGGTGCAACAAAGTTATTCGGATGATAGACCAGTTCGTTGTGCCCATTAGAGCTCTAGGTTCGCAATTTTTATCTTCGGGAACCCGATCTGTTGCTCTATTTTGAAGAAAAGGGTACTTTTTATAAAATGACAAGAATAACAGGTGAACGGAACCGCACACGAAATGCCGCCTTTACTACTTACTTAGTTATTATAATTTGAAAGGCGCGGGCGGTTTGAAATGATAGTATTTAGAAATGATACTGTACCTGCAGTGTACGACTATCGGGCAGGATCGTCCTCTGTACGATTTGTTCACTTTCCTGCAACATAGAATGATTTAAGGTTAGACTCAGTAATAAAACAAGTATATTGCATTTTCATTTATCATAAAATATGAATACATATGCAAACTTCTTTTAAGCAAAAATTGTACATCTCACCTCCTAAACTCAAGTAGAGCCTTGGTGGAGGAAGGCACTCCGTTCTCAGGCCAGGACAGGAAGTGGAACTGGGTGACCGTCCTTGTCTCGCCAGTGCGTTGGTTCTTCAGGTAGAAACTGCGTACCAGGTAGTCGTCGCACCAGATATGCTCGCTCACTAGGTGCACCTGATGTTTAACGAAAAAATAAGCCATGTAGGTACTATTAAAAATTATAATGTCAAAATAAGACAGGATTTTGAAGAGATCTGATTTTGATCCCATTCTATCTTAATTCCTCTGCCCAAACTGAACATTCGTGAACATGTATTACTTAAATTTTGTGTGCAGTAAAGTGTTTATCTATCTATCTATCTAATTGACACTGAATAACGACATGATGTACCTCATAAATGTGGTACAGCTCAGAGCCTTCCTCGGGCCAATACCGATGGCAGAGCTGCTGGCCGTTCTCCGTCAGGCGCGTCAGCATCACCATCACAACGGAGCCTTGCTCCCACACCATCTGCCAGAAGTCGGGCGCCGTCTGGGCTAGAGGGCCAGCTGCCGCGATGTACGCCGGGTTGCGGGGGTCGTGGTCGGTCTGTAAACGGAATAAATTCAGATTCAGCGGCTGGTGTTTGAGGACTAAATAGCTTCAGCTTGGACTGGAGTCACGCAGAATAGAAGAGAGTGGCGTCTTCTTGAATGGGAGGCTAAAATCCACTTGGGTCGCTGATCCAGCGGAGTAACGAAGAGAACACAGATTGTAAATATGATTTGTAACTTGCTGGTGGTTGTCTACGGAAAAAATGAAGGGAATAATAAAAGAGAATGATACTTTAGGTTGTTATTTCCAAATGAGAGAGCTGTCTAAACTTACGATTGTAGAAGCGTTGATGTAGTCGGATCCAAGGTGGTTGGACAAGGTATTCAAAGTGACTCGCGAGTGGTCATATGGCAGAACGTCAGCATATCGGTTCTTGCCAGCATTGTCAGACTTCAGGGCTGCAGTGGCAGCACAAGGCTCGGCCTCATACGCGCACAGAGCACGCCATTCTTGCTCCAGGCGATCTTTGTTGCGGAGGTGGTCTTCCATGTAGGCCTAAAAGAGAATGCATAAAATGTTTTTGACTGATTTGCTCAATGGCGTGAGATCAGCCAGCAACTTAGTCGCTAAGCAGGATTTTTTACATTTTAATAACATGTAGTAAAAAAAATATGAGAGTTGCACTTACGAGAACCATGTGTCCAGTAGAAATGTCCATATTTGTCAAAGCTGGTTCTTCACTCCTGAAAAAGTATTAGTAGTAGTAATTAACGATTTATTACGCATTTAGGGAATAGACCTAATAAAATTAATTGTCAGCCTACACCATTTTTTTTATGTGGAAACAGCATTATCATCATTCGTTTGTGCCATAGAAAATCAGCGCACTTTTGGGAAGGAGTAGTAAGCTCATAATCAACTCGTTACATGGTATCTAAACAAGAAATTGTATTTTTGGTGTGGTGTAAGAACATTTATCATATCTTTTGCTGCTAACTGTACTACAATCAGCAGAACCAAGATGTCTGATGAATTAACCAAGATTCTTACCAAGAAGAAGTGCTGGATCTGGTGGAAGGGGAGTTGACGTCAGGCTCGCGTGACAGCGAGGTGATGCGTTGCGGAGCGGAGTCAGCGGGGTGCGGGGCGGGGGCGGCGGGCTGCTGGCCGGTCCACTTGCCAGACATACGGGCACGGCAAAGCTCCTGATATTAATATGTTCTTGCTTACAGATTTATATGACGTCTAAAAAAGCCTTTTTTCAACCCCTTTTGAACATGTGCTGTGCATTTCATGAGTGTGGAACAGATAAAACTAAATGATTTAGTACTGGTATTTTTGAAGCAAAAAAACCGTTTTAGACCTTAATTTTGTTCAGTGTTCTAGCAAATGTCGATGTGATTTGCTTTCAGCGACACTAAAAGATCTAACAGCAGAGCAATGCTCATCTTTTTGTTCACCAGCTGCTCCAATGGTTACTAATGGTTCACAACTTTCATTGAAAATTGATGCACAGCAGGGATTCTCACTAATATTCTATACGTTACTAGAGGCAGATTATTAAAGTAGGTATAGTTTGTGGGCGTCTATATTTATTATTAGGTGCTTTGATAGTGGTTGTGGGTGGATAGTGGGATGCGTCAATGTTACTGATGATATCTGAGGGCTTAGTTTTGGGCTTAAAAGTGAGTAATGGCTACATATGAAAAATGTTTCATAGCCAGTTCGAAAAGTCTGTTATAAAAAGTGTGATAAATTATAATTTATTGCAGAAAGAATCACATAAATAATGCAAAAAAAGTGTAAAATATTTAAAAAGTATAATCATATGATTATCACCTGGTAGTCCCTCGTAGCCTCGGCGTCTATTTCCGCAGCGGAAGACAATCCTTGCATCTTCCTCTTGGAATTATAATCCTTCTTCAGTAGCACGGCAAATATGACAGCTCCCACGATTAGGACTGCCACACTGCCAACTAATGCCAACAGGACTGGCAGCTCTAGACCGAAGATCTGCGTCTCAGGAGCCTCCACTCGGCGCATCACAGGTCGCTTACTCTGTTCAAGTGACTGATGTTTAGATATTTTCTCTGCTCGATTAAATCAATGTTTAGGACCCTGTACACGTTTGGCAAGTGTGGTTTTGGTGGCTGCAATCCGTTAAAGTTTACTAGATTCAGAGAGTTTTATTGAAAATTAAGAGCAGGAATTAAAGGAACATTTTGGATCCGAACTCAGTTCTTTAGTCAGTTTTTGGGTATATAACAACAGCAGACACGAACAACCACTAAGAGTTTAGTGCAAAAGTTCACAATTGACATCGTCACTCGTTAGCATTGGGTAGTTTTACGAAACGTGGATGATGTGTCAAAACGTGTACTGGACCCTGTAAATTATTTGTAATTTGACTAACCCGATCTCCAACGCCGGTAGATATAATTAGAGCTCCAGTTTCACGTCGCAGATCTTCTTTGATGTCGTCTACAAAGTATAAAGTTACGTTAAGAAAACTGAAGAGGTCCTGAAATACGATATTCGTAATGGCAACTTTTTAACATCTTACCAATACGCCTAGCCACGTCCACTGCTGTGTAACCCTTACTATTCTTTTCAACTTTGAATGTAACTTCCCCTCGATCCACGCTGCATGTAAAAGTAAGTATTTTAAAATGTATCTAAATATTACCCTAAAATGTGTAAGTTAAACAATATCTGCATGTAAAACTTACCGCGGATTGGTAAAAGTATTTTTTTCCAAACCAAGCATTTCTTCCAATCTAGATATGAATGAGATGCCTTTTTCCCAATCAGTCAGGAATCTACAAGAATTACATCGTGATATGAGAAGAAAATTTATATAGATAGATCGCATGTTTCAGTACTTTAAAATCATAGTTACCTATCTTGGAAAAGAACATAAGCATAAGAGGGATCATAGTCGTAATCATTATGGTCATGATCTTGGCCGTGTGCAGATTTTTGGGCACCAGATGGTCCATGGGCTGAAATAGAAAGTCGATCACCAAGGACTTAATTAAAATACCCTACAACCATCAAAAATCAGGAAAACACTGATAGCGAACTGGACACATGCAAGTTTCACGAAAAAAAGCAGGATTTGTAATTTTCAATTCATTACAGTATAATTTTAAACCACAAATATTATAGTTCTTAAAGTATAAAACTGTCAGGACTTTGCATTATGGGATTTTTTAGTTCACATATCTTAAAGACGATTGATGCACATCTAACATCGACATAAAAGATAAAATGAACGACATGAATGTAAAGGATAAGTAACACAGACGGAACCAAATACATCACAGGAAAAAACAAAATTATACAACACTGAAAATTGAAATGATAAAAAACTGGATACCATTAAATAAGAAGACAATAAATCCATCCATGCCAAAAGTGTAAAGAAACAAAGTAGTGCTCACATAGGGAAACATTTAGTGCGGTGTACTAGACAAGATGTAGGTAGGTAGGGTGCATCTTTCTTTAGAAAAGTAAATGTAAAACATTAACTTGGAATATAGCTTAATATTATTTCATTTACTAGAGGGAACACTCATATCTAGAACAGCTATCTCTGGCCGTCGTGACACTAACCTGTCACTGATTTATTGTTGTATAAAATCTTTAACATTTTCGCGTCCAGGCGAGGCCCGGGCTTTTTAACATCGTCTCTTTCCCTACGCTTAAAGCCCCATTCATTATTAAGAAAATCTTGGATGTCTTCAGAATAAAATTTGGAATTTTCACCTGAAACATGTATAGTACTTGTAACACCTTCGATCCGGTGTGATTGTGGTTTCCAGGTAGAGCATCTCAAAGTTAAAAAGTCTATGTGACAGTTTAGTCCGAAAGTAACTCAAAGGTTGACTTAACTTAATAAAGAAACTAAGGAGAACAAGTAAAGGTTTATATCGGGTAGTTTGAAGAATGAGTGACACAATGCTGTTGCATTGCTAATCTATCGGCAAATAAAACAATGAAGCAACATAAATTCATTTTCTTTACATGATTATGCCTCGATGTGTTTTTAATTATACTTCTGACTCACCCTGCAAATCATCAGCTTTTAATGGTCCTCCTTCTGCGTATAAGTTCCCTTGTGTCTTCAGCTTAGAATCAACAATTTCCCGCCAGTAGTTCATTAAATATTCCATATTTTTTGAGTGCTTACCATTGGAGCCGACTGAAATAAATGTTTATATTTAATACATGTTCTTCTAAATACCTGTGATATTGATCTACGAGATTCTTATTTACCCTTCAACTGGTAAGGATCTAAATCACCACTACCTGTGTCAAAAGGTAGTTCATCCAAACTGTCTTCATTGATGTAAATCCGTTGCTCTGGTAATTCACCGGTTTCATATTCAAAGGGAAAGTTTTTTTCAGCAAAACTCTGTTTATATTTTTCCAATGCATTCGAGCGAATCTCAGCATCTAATGGCGAAAATCTGTTTCCTGTTATATATTCGGCTGTGTACGGTGGAGGTCGGGTTTTAATTTTCCTAAAGTGAGCATTAAGGCGCTCTTCGTCAGCAAACGCAGCGGGATCATTCTCCTTGGTTTCAGGCTTCGGCAAAGATTTCTTGTCTTTATCAACGATCACACTGGGAACCGTATCGTCATTATCATGTGGTTTAGTTTTCTCAGCTTGTATTCGCTCTCTGAATCCTTCAAAGGGCAAAATAACTGGTGATTCTTCCTCTGCGCTTCTCAACATCAAATCACGCAATTTGTCGCTCGGATTTTCTCCATCTATAATGGGCTCTTCTAGATTATCTGTTATGAGAAATAGGTAGATCAATTAGTACTGGAGATTATGAAAATTTAGTGTTTAGTTGTTCATGGATGTAAGTATAGACATTTAATTCCACTTATATATCCACTAGTACATAACTTACTTACTAGAAAACCTTTAACTTTCCTACCTTTTGCCATGAGATATGCTATAGGGTCTTCATCAGGTGTTAATGGGGGATTGTACACTTCATTTGCATAATCTGAGTCACTCATTTGAGAATTAGGAGTAAATCTAACAAATGCAGTCTCGTCAGGTTCAATCTGAAAATAAAAATTGATTTAATAAGTAAGACTTACAGGGAGAACCGCGTGAATTTATTGATACTTACTTCAGGGTCAGTTTCATCTTCTTCCTCTACTTCGAGGTCTGTACTAAGTTTAGGATCTTCAAATTGGTCACATATTTTAGTGTTTCCTAGAGCTGGATCCCTAGAAATTTTTTTTTTAGTAAAAATAGATATACATATCGATACCTCCTACGTAAGTTGTTGTATCCCACAAAAATGCGATTTAGCGTTTTTACTAAAAATGAACTATAATATTAGTAATCTATGCATAAAAAAATTAAAACTTATGAAAACACAATTATTTCATGCAATTTCAAGACGTAAAGAGTTGTAACTTTTGAACGGGAACGGACCATAACACTGTATAGTCCTAGACAACCGTTTACGCGGTGCCCGGGGCGGGGCAGATCGCGCGCTCGCGTGTTGTATGGGTTAGATAAAACAGACTACGCCGGAGAGAGAGTTGAAATGGTCCGTGTGTCAAGTGCTTCAAGTTTTCCGCACATGTTACGTTATTAGGACTTGATAATTGATTAGAACACGTTATAACTATGTAACAACCAAAAATGTTGTATAGATTACATACAACAGTATACGTTGTCAAGTAAACATATAAAAATGTTGTATGTTTTACATACAACATTTTACGCTGTTGAGCGAGTATAAGAAAATGTTGTTTGTGATACATACAACATTTTACGTCGTAAAGCGTCCATTAAAAAAAGTTGTATGTAATACATAGAATGTGTTACGTTGGAATAAAATAAAAATAAATGTGGTATGTAGTCAATTATAATGTTTGCATCGGAAGTTGATAGTCAAAATTTGTTTTATTTTTTGCTTAATGTTACGACATATTCCTATATTTTTAGTAAAGTAATTTATAGAGCGCTCTCTCTTTACTGATTCACTGATAAATAGCCTTAACCTTGATCGTTTAATTGATAGCTTGCTTACAAGCAATAAAATGGCATATTTCATTTTTGTTTTAGAGTCTCCATTACCAATACACATCCCCCAAAGTATTTATGTATTGTATTGCACACTTTTACACTGGGAAGGTACACATCACATTATATTTTATGTATTTTAAATATTTATTTTTATAATTATCTTTGCTTAGTCGCTGCGAATGTCCGTGCGTCCACTCGGTTGGCCCTACTGAAAATCAGCGTCTGAGCCTATCAGGTCCAGGCATTAGCTGAGTGGGGTTAATTTAATTTTGGACATCGTGACACTGCTGCCTGGTCGAAATTATTCTTTATTTTTCAATTGTTTGTTTTATTTTTTCCTAACCACCTTGTTCTGTATGTTTTTATCTATTTCTTTCAATAAGTTTCAATGAATCAGAAATGAATGAGCTTGCAAATTTGATAGTTAGTGATTTTTTCGATTACACAACAGAAGAACAAACTGCTTTACGATACGTTCAAAGTAGATGACGTTTCTGACGACGAGTTATGGTTTTGGACTGAAGAAACAGAGCCACGTTCAACGATTTGCGGAGTCAAATGCTAAGCCTTAATCGGTCCTCAAATACTCCCAGAAATGACTTGGCTATCTACTTGTGCAAAATTCGATCAGGGGAGCCGAATAATAGAATGGCTTAATTTTTTAATATATCCGAGCGTACCATTGGAAGAAAAATACATAAAGTCAGGCAGTGTCTCATTACTGACTTTGTTCCATTGCACCTAGACTTAGACCATATTACAAGGGACGAAGTGATAGCCCGCAACCGGGTTTTGCCAAATGTTTTGTTTGGTAACGAAGAGTCACCAAAACCAATAGTTATATTCGATGGAACCTACATAGAAAAAAGTTCTAACTTTTTATTTCAACGCCGCAGTTATAGCCTTCATAAGTATAGGAACTTAATAAAACCATTAATGATCGTGAGCGCGGATGGATATATTATGGATATAATAGGTCCGTACTCTGTACGGACAACCGATGCTGATATAATGAAAATGAGATTGCAAAACCATGATGGACCATTAAAGACGGACCGTTCCACTTTTTTCCCATGTAGGACACTCATTTATTTTGGACCGAGGCTTTATTCCTTTAATAGAAACATA
Source organism: Udea ferrugalis (assembly GCA_950022985.1). Classification (NCBI taxonomy): domain Eukaryota; kingdom Metazoa; phylum Arthropoda; class Insecta; order Lepidoptera; family Crambidae; genus Udea; species Udea ferrugalis. The sequence goes on from OX465520.1 coordinate 5,919,399, forward strand.
TGGCTAAATTGCTCACATGCCGCCAACCAAACGACCACAAGACACGCAATTCAGCACCGAAGCAACTAATAAATCACGACTCATCACAATGGTGCAATGGGTCGTGGAAACTATAAACGGGAGATTCAAGCGCGACTTCAAGATATATAGAAACAGACTATTTCACAAACATTTTGAAATTGCTGCAGCTTTAATTATTTATTTTGAAGATCCTTACGGAGACATTCCATACACAGAAGATTTCATTGAAATAAGTAATCAAAATATACAACGCCTCAATCAATTATCTGAGTATGTGGAGGAAAATAATTTAAACCGACAAAGAGTGTCATTTCACAGGAGTGTTTAAAACAAGCTGACTGGAAATGATCCGGATATTTAACATTTTCCACAATTAACAATTAAAGAGTTAATTAAATTCTCAATCGGCACCTATCACGTGAGGTTAGCACGGTCGTATTGCAGTGAGAATTTAAAAGCCGCGGGAGTATATAATATGGAAATATATAGACATCCAGCGGCAATAGGCTGCAGAAACAATTTTGTTTCAAGAGATATTATAGACATTCAATATAACTTTATATCGACATACCTATTAGTTTTATTTTTATTTGTTTCAATTCTGAAACCCAAATGATAGATCATAATCATCATCATTTAAACCCATAGCTTTCTACTACTGAACATAGGCCTCCTCCACCGCCAATTGATAGATGCTACTAAATAATCGAAAACCTACCACGATTTCAATGAATCTTAAGTTGATCGTTGTATTACGAGTTTATTTATATATCCAACTGCATCTCCTGATCACCTAGATACATACCATAGCTATTGTTTCGTCATTTAATTACATAGTTATAAGAATTCTATAGATAATAGGCGTTTTGCATTTTTTTAGTGTATCGCCTGAATAAAAACATACGGCAATATTTTTTGGTGTTAGCCATTGATTTCGAATATAAAGTATATGTATTTTAACAATACACAAAATACCAAAAAAAATGAGATATGTTACGTTTCTGTCGGGCCTGGGATTTTTTGTATGGGACGTGACCATTCTTCTTTGGTATTAATAATAATAATAATAATAATCATTTATTTCAGATAATAATAATCCATACAATTTTGTTAATAATTGAACTTTTATTTCTTAACTGACAATATTTATTCAATATCAATAATATACACTTGAAATTGTATTGTTAATGTGACATACAGTGAGACTAGAATCATTTACAACAGCGAACTTTTTCTTAAACTTCATAAAATAATATTGTAAGTATGAGATACAACTAAAGATGAAACCAAGACCCCACCGTATAATCTTGTAAGTATGAGATATCACAGCTGGCACAGTCTGTGTTCCACAGTATAATGTTGTATGTATGAGATACAACAGTTGTCACAGTCTGTTTTCCGTAGTAAAATGTTGTAAGCCACAATTCTCAGAAAATATGCAATTATTTCATATATTTGTTTCAACATAGTCAATAAAACCATATATTTTATTCATATAACAAATTTCACAAAGCTACATAAATAAACGCAGTTTCTAGGCCAATCTGTATGTTTAAAACGCTCTCCTGTAAAATTGCAGTTTTGGGGATACAACAACTTACGTGGGAGGTATCGATATTAGAAAAATTGCGAAAGAAGGAAGCTATAAACCTTCAATAAAGTCAAGTGAGACTTACAAGTTCTGACGCAGCGTGATGAGCATTGCCTGTAGCACGCACTGCGTGTACGCATGCTCCCAGCGGTAACCGCGCGACGCGAGACGCTGCAGCTCGCCTTCAAACCACTGCAGCTGCCCCGATGACATGTCATACCTACGGTTTGGAATAACATGTTTCATGAGATAGTCATCAACTTTACTGTCATCTAGGAGGATTAAAGACTCCATTTTGTATTTCGGTGAGAGTGTTTTCCTTCAAATGCATAAGGTTCAAAATCGTATGTGTTTTTAAAGGTACTCCATGCATTTATTTCCCAAGGCTGAAATTTCTGCACGCAGCGATTAGAACGCGGACGCTAAGTACCTATAAGACCTCTGACACTAAACCCTGATTTCACAAACGTCAATCAGATTGGATCACGCAGAATTGATTGATGTATATGAATTCAGAGGTTAGTGCTAGACACTAATATATAATATTTTCTTCTTAATGAGATACTTAGAATAGTAAGATACTCACTTGTACAGGGACCCCTCCTCCGGCTCCTGGTAGATCTGTATGCACTTCCCGAAGGCGAAATCTAAAATTTTTAGTAGGTCTTAGTCTAATGTTCATTGACCATATTTTTTTTTGTGTGTTCACTAACTTAAGGTCACTTTAGACTAAATACCTACCGTCGTAGCACCATTCCGCGCCGTCCACACAGAGGGACGCGCTAAATAAGCATCCTGTGGACAAAAAACAGTTATAAGAACCGTTGACCCTGTATAAGGCAATGGGATAAAGTAACGAATGACATATTTCGTAAATGAGTAGTAAGCCTGTATTCCTGTTCTGGGTAATTGCCTGTATTGTCGAATCTTCTACCTGAAGGTTGTCTGGAAGAGATCCCTCTCCAACAATAAGACCACCAAAAATGTACATAACCTGATGTAATTAAATACTACTGTAATTTTTTTCGTACAAATATATTATAATATTTTGATCGACTTCCAGCCTCTTTGGTGGTCTTCCACTTTCCCAATGGAATGGGTTGGCCATATTTGCCCTCCAAACTGATGATGGTGGTGCATGGTGGAAGCTAGCGTAGCGTAGCAGTGGACCAGTATAGGCTGATGATGATTATTATCATTACAGCCTTCAGGCCTCTTGGCCTGAAGACGAACCAGAAGAAGAAGTCTTCTTCTTCTACTCTACAAACACTGCATCATCTGCATGTTTAGTAGGGCAATACCTTTCAATTTTGTTATCCGTGCGAACTGTGTCGCAAAATCATTTAAAATGTAACGGCAACTACAAATTATGCACTTATTTTCCAGCGTGTTTTAAAAGGGTGGTTGTTAGTGAATATTCGCTTATTAGGCTGACAGTTACTACTTAGTTCTTTTTGCTCTGACCTCGACGTCAAACATGACGAGTTGAAAGCCAGGCGGCTAGGTAGCCCGCGGCCATTCAGGTTAATTATGTGGACTGTATTCTCGAGGGCGCCTTACTTGCGAGGGGCTTGACAATAAAATCGGCAAAATCACCCATATTCGAGCGCACTAGTCTCGTACCGACTAGTAGAAACTGTCACCATGATGTATTCGCTGAGACAACAATCATCATCAGATAATAAATCGAATAACGGAACGGGTCTATGCAGTTATTGTGGTCAAATGCCCATCAGTAATATAAACATAGCAGGATCAGTCAACTCTGCTAGAGTTATACATTACAAGTCGATAGTAGAAATTGATCGTTTGTTGCTAGTATTGGACATGGTATTTTCGAAAACAAAAGTGGAAAAAGGAGATCTTTTAGTAGGGCTGCTCTACCTTTCCACTTTCTGTTATCCTGCATTTGTACGTCCTGATAAGGTGTAAAAATGTTCAGTTACAATTCCGACCACCGTCAGGCCAGTGAAATGTTACCATCTTACCTATGTTACCATCGGCGTGCGAGGGCGCCAGCGAGCTGAAAAGCGCCAGCGCCCACAAAGCCTGCCGCCAGTGGAGGCGGCACATCACATCTGCACAGAAAAAAACAAATGAACAAAACTGGTTGACTGGTAGAAAATGATATCAGCATAAGTCCGTATCTTATACTAGTTTGTGAATGAAGAATAAAGGAATTTAAGTACCTATAAGAGTACCAATTAATCATCGTTTAGTCGGCATAGAGTCGAAGTCATTTGTCTTCAATATAAAAACTAGTGCTAGGTAGTGGAGAGTAGGAATTACAGTTTAAAAAATGCTAAGGAAAAGGCATACAAAAGATCTGAAAACCAGAAAAAAACATTTGGTCGTCTTACAACATCAGGCTCAACAACATCAGGCAAGAATCGAACCCACCCAAGGCATACATTTTGAAACAGATATCAAAAAGATTTACCAAAATTCCTATTTGCATGACAAGTAAAACGCCTATTTTCCTATTTTAAATCTAGACACTCAAAAACGACGGCAAACCATCTTTAATAGTTATCTTGTCTGCAGCATCGCGTTAGGCGCTTAAGTTTTCACTCTGGCTAAGCTGGTAGTAGCTTTGCGGTTTTCCAGAATACCTCGTCCAATTGCTAACTTTCGTTGGTGTGGAGCAATTTATTAAACTGTGCCGTATCTGGGCATTGACCTTTGCCAAACCAGTCGACGACGATGGCGGGTGACGTTTTAATTAGGAATCAGGAATACTTAATGAGCTGTCAAGTACAATGCCTACAGTGAGTCAGAACTCAGGAAGCAGTATATGAGTACCTAGATAATCTTTAGTTTATTTGGTTTAAGTCGATTTAGGCGTTTTAGCGAGGACTGGCTTAGCCTAGCACAGGATAGAGACCTATGGAGAAACTTGGGAGAGACCTTTGCTCAGCAGTGGGACAATACAGGTCAATTTAAAAAAAAGTCGATGAAAAGTAAACCTGAATAAAGAAAGGCCTTCAACATTGGATCAACACTAGTATTATAACCTTATTTGGTTAACTAATAACTATAATAACTTGTTACAATAACTACTTGCGAGGACCAACCACTTTTTTTAACGGACACAGAAAATATAACTCAAAGCTGTTAACACTCTTGACGACTGACATCCTAATTGGAGTTCTAATTTTGTGTTTCCAGCAAAAGAAAGGCTTCAGTAAAATTCCAAGAATCAGTACCTATAATTCGAAGTAGTTCGCAGTAATTCGAAGTGTTATCTTACATTCTTTTTAAGTCTAAATTTGAAGTCTCGTTGGTTGAATAGCTAAAAAATTTCTAAAGTCTGTCTCGAGCGAGTCTCCTATCACTACTTCGGTTTATAGATCATTTATTCTCAATAAGAACATAACATAACATACTTGCAAGTTATACGATAGGATATCCTTATGTTATTTAGTTCGCCTTTCATACTGTCATTCGTTGTGCAATGAAGAATAAATGAATAAGAAAACCACCCAATAACATCTAAATGACCAATAAAAACCCCATAAAACCAATTTTAATATCAAATAGGTAAACATTTTAAGGATTTTCATTCAAGAACAACATAATACCACTTGTACTTGAATATGAAATACAACCTAGAAATATAACGACATCACCACATCACCTTATACAGAATTGTGGTACAGGTGGCTGAAAATAATAAAACAAAACATGGCATTGCTCGGCTTCTTATTGAATACAAAAAAATCAGATCCAGATTGAAATTCACCCTTTCACCTTTAAAGAAACTTGATTGTAAACACGTTTCAACACAAACAACCTATTTCGGAAGTAGGCCATATTTAGTGCACGGTCCTTCTATCCTGCTATATTTAGGCTATTTATCTTCGGACCAAGCTGACCGGAACATATATTAGGGCAGCTAAGATTTACTTCGAAAGCTTAATTTAGACTTGCGGTGAATCACCCCGAACCAGTTTACCACAGACATGGGCGCAAATTGTTTGTTGTTTATTTTGGAGGCTGTTACAAATTACACATAGATCTAATTTTACTTTAAATGGTGGTGCGAGCGATACCTACTACAACACGCGGGCTCAGTGCGGCTTGTTTGAAGGGCAAAATGTGAATTCTAATTAAAATATTATTTATTTATGGATTACAATCCATATTTACTGCCAGATGTTACAAACATCTAGTAAAATCTGTACGTGAAGTCTCATTTGCGCTGCTCTATGTGTTAAAATATTTTTGCGACGACGCAACGCATGTCAATATAAAATATCTAAAAAGCTCTAATTACTCCTCACCTAAACATTGAACACTCAAAACAAACTCATTCATTAATACCTATCATTATTGAACACAAGCAGCTTAAATCTGCTACGGCTACACCTTGCTACACGCTACAAAGCTGTGGTTTAAATTGCGCTTTATTCGTAGCACTTAGGGGTCACCGTAGCAATCAGTAGCTTACTCGTAGCATGCCTGCTACGGTACACGCTTACAAGGACCTACAAAATACTATTATAGGTATTATGTAATAGATTTTGCTCTTATTTTGTTCAGTAGCAAAATATGTTATTGAATCCCACAGTTTGTCGATAAAATCCTTGACTGAATACTTGTTGGTCTGCTTAAAATAACCCTAACCATAAGCGAATAAAGAATCTATTTGATCACTTCTGCAAAGACAAATATCCATCAGTGGATTAGGTAATTAGGTACTTATACATGTTGAAGTAGAATAAAATAAAACTTTACCTAAGTCAAAATATTTAACATTTTCAACGTTGTGTCCGTCGAAATTTTCTTGCCATTCCCTTTGAAGAACGTAGGAGTTGTTCATGATATCAGATATATTTTCACCTTCAAGAAAGTTTAAAAAGCGCCCTTTGTCTTTGAAGTGGCGTCTTTTTCAAATCGTAATTCTTACGACTCAAGGTTTAATTTTAACCTTTGAAAGACCTGTTTTAAACATGCCGTCGTCATTAATCACGAGATGTTTTTTGTGTTCAATCCCCGCACAGTACAAACATTTATGTGCATGATCGTGTGAGTTTGTATTGGTCAGGGTGTTTCCTATCTATGTGTATTATGTATGTATTTACAAAAAAGTATTTAAGTGTGTTTATATTATAAATAATGTCCATAGATATTTATTATAGGTGAAAGTACTTTTTCTTCAAAAGTCTTACAACACTTCTGCTCTTTTAGCGATATTATTATGTTTTCTCTGTTGATTCAATTCCTTCTGATTTGAGTCACTAGCTAGATTTCTCCTGGGACATTTTCTAAACCCAATTCCACAAATTATTTATTTTCTAACCAGGCCAATGTGAAAACAATTGTATGTTATACATTTTGTAGAGTTTCTATGGGTAAGTGAGGAGGAAAAATAATTTGTTTTGTAAGATGGATGTGTTGCTATAAGTTTTTCTAAGTTTTTCTAAGGTTTCTGAGTGCGTGGTGCGTGTGATTTCATTCGATTGTTTGATTTCATTAATTTTGTGAAAGATGTCTCGTTGATTATACTACGCACGCAGAATGATGATCCCTATGACAGTTCGCTAGCGCTTAACATTGTACTGACGTCCTGTGACAACAAATCCTTAAGAGGTCCATGAAAAAGTCGAAAAAATCATAATCGTGTACATTTGTAAATTATAAAAATTAATATTAAGAAATTATTACATAATAGGTTATTTTGTTTTTAGCATTAGGGATAATGCATTATCATCTTACTAAAGATAGGAAAACCAGAAAAATGCATTCGCGCAAAAAAAAGGCGCGGGTTCGAGTCCCGCCTGATGCCAAGACCGAATGAATTTTTCTGGTTTTCCTATCTTTATTACATAATGTTCGTAAATAATGGCAAAAAACTCAATGCAAATGTACATGGTACGTGCTGCAAAAGTTACGTCGTCAAGCTGTTATCGACTAAGAAGGGACACATCGATAAACAAAATATCGATAATTTGTTGGAAAAATTTAACAAATGCTTGAGTTTGTATTTTAATGATATCAATATGAATCTGATACAGGGTCAAGCGGGTCTTCAAAATCTGAGTCTGAACTGCAGTCATCGGTGACGTTTAATATTAACGGTTGGTCAATGATATTGTCGTATTGTACATATCGATCATAGTCTTGTAAACAAATTTTCTTCGTTCTTTCGACCACTTTTCGTTTTAGTCAAATTTTGCAATTTGAATAAAAATTAAAGGATAGTAAAATAAAATAAGAATGTTACTTTTTATTTAGTGTTTTATGTCCATCAATGCGCGTTATCTTTTTTTCAAAATAAATAGAAATTGCTTTTTATGTTGAATGACATGACATTTGCCTAAACAATTATATTTTATCGAAATTGTTTGAAATTGTTTCGTATCACTAAAACAACTGTCAGTTGAAACGTCATAGGGATCATCATTCGGCGTGCGAACTATAATTTCTTATTTTGTGATCGGCAATGACTGAACTCAAACACAACAAACCAAATGAGTAGCTAATAAAACTTCCCTTCGAAAGGAGTGTTGTGTATAGGTAGATGGATTAAAAACAATGTTAATCAAAAAAAAAGTATATTTGGAGATTACTGAAAACCGTTTTAAAACAGTTAAGTTGACAAGAAAGCATTTTTTTTCATTGCGTCACTTCTCTGTCTACCCTATCTTAATCTGCACGACGCCACACTTCATTGGAAATTCTTATAAATTATCTGGGGTTAGCATGCGTTCATCTTGCATAGATTAAGCCGATAACTTCACATAAAGGTCAGCTGTCAGCTGTGAGGGGAATATTTAACATCGTAGGTATGTGCGGGGAATACTTAAGGCTGCTATATACGTAACGGGTTTTTTTACCCGGTTTTATCCGGACAGGCAAGGTTCTCACCTTGTAGGAAGTAACAAACCCTGTAACCCGGGTATAGTTGGTTTTAAATAAAATGTATTCAAAATCGCATAAGTCATGGACGCAGAACGTGGATAGATCCTACTAATATTATTAATGCGAAAGGTTGTACTTGTGGGTGGATGGATGTGCCGTGTTCCCCCTCATGGGTTCTCGCCTCGGCGTGGCGAGGGGGCCTAGTACCGGTGATAGGGGAACCACCGGGAAGCGAAGAGAACCCAGGCGTGGCAGCGTGGTGGACTGGGAACCCACCCGCTGCGGCCCGCAAGGGCGACGTGGGGCTGCGGGGCCAGTGGGGCCTGCAGGCGCCTTGAGGCGCGTGGTTGGGGCCGCGGCGCACAACCGGTTGGTGGGGGCCAGTAATCCGAGGCTGATCCCCCCCTGTGCATCGCGGCCCGGCGGGGCCGTACCGCCGGTTACGGCAGCGGAGCCGCCCTTTGGGTGGCTCGTGGTTGCGGGCCCAGTAGGGTCTGCGAACAGTGGGTGCCAGCGGGCCGGAGTGCGGGGGTGCTCTGGCTTGCATTGCACGGCGTCCACCGAGACGGCGAAAGTGCCTGTGTACTCCAGGCGCTTTCGTGGCCTCCCCCCTTCGTTGGGGGGTCGGTTGGAGGGGGCCCCATTAGGGGCTAGCACTGGCGGCGGAGCAGTGCGGCATTACTTACGGTAGGATCCAGCTTCGCCGCCAAAGTGCCACGGTCGAGTGCCGTGGGGTTTTAGTCGGTAGGAGTCCGACATAACCTCGTCGTCCCCCCGGGCAGCGAGGTATCCATGAGGATTTCCCCACGAAAAAAAAAAAAAAAAAAAAAAAATGGATGTGCCGTGTTGCTCTTTCACGTAAATACTACTGAATAGATTTCAATGAAACTTTACAATAATATAAGTAGCTTATAACATCAGGATAGGAGATAGATTTCAATTTACGAAAAAAAAAATGTTTAATTAAAACTAAAGTCCACGCGGACTAAGTCGCAGGCGGCCGCCGGCCACTAGTTTTGTACTTAAAAATGATGGCCCCAAAACTTCTCGTCCCCTCTGGATAAAAACCCGTCACGTATGCAGCGATCTCTAATATACCACTAGTCTTTATATTTACTACTGCATAGTTACAAAAAATATGAAAAGAAGCTAAAAGTTGATGATAATATAGACGTAAGTTTCAGAGCTATTTTTCTTTGCATCTTTACTACCTATCTCAATTCTCAATCAACCCCGTTAGATATCTCACTTTGCTTTGCTCATATAGGTAGATGCGAATTCGAATGTATCTGGCCAAAAATAGCTCAGTTCTCCAATAAAATCGTTCAATTCCATGCTGGAAAGGTGGAATCCGTCAGCCGTGTGGGTGTTTTAAGTGCTGCAAGCTTTCCTTTTAAAAGGGCTATTTGTAAAAATGTGTGGGTGGATTGGAGGCGTGGATTTTCTAAAATAATTTCAAATGAGTATACCTGTAGTAAATATACCTTCTCATTAGACTTCCAGCGACTAAGCCAGTACACTGTCTGGTAGATTTTTTATCTATTGCTTTTTCATGTTTAATCCTTATGCTTTGTCTAGTATTTCGCTTTATTGGACTCGGTTATCTAATAGGTACTTCTGCAATTTTTATCGTACAGGAATTTTTATATTCTATCTCTCTATTTTTCGATGTCCATAATTATTTAACAACCCAAACCCTAGCTACCGATGTCTCTCAAAAGGCCGCTCAGCTAAAATGGGATTGGGCTGGACACGTCTACCGCATGCAGGATGACCAGTGGGCTAAGAGGGTGCCTCAAGGCAGAAAACGCCCTCGCGGCAAACCAAAAAGCTGATGGCGGGACAAATTAGACTCGCATTTGGAGGGCTGGTTTAGCATGGCTCTAGAAAGCAGCCAGTGGAAGAGGGGTAGGGTAGGGCGGCCTTTGCCCAGCTATAGGATAGCGCAGGCTTATTATAATAATAATATAATTAATAACCTTATTTATTGTTTTGCTTCCATTAAAAGCAGTTTTAGAGCAACTGTGGTAGGCATACTTGTGTGCATGCAAGAGGCCCTAAATGCCTTGTTTGAAATACTGAATACATAAAAACTAGTACTTATATTTATATTATATACACACACACGCACACTCATTCATAAAACCATTTTGATAGTTCATATTACCGTCTAAAAATAACTAAATGTTATTTTCAAATTACTTTGTTTTCTGGTGTCCCTTCTGTACCTATATTTATAAAGGCAGTTTAACTAATTAAACAAATAAAATTTCCTATTTTGTAACTTCCAGTATGGTATAGGTCCTAGAACTTGAGCAAAATAAATAGCAAGGTCTTGATTGATTCCTTGGGAAAAATCTGAAACCCGTAACTTCCACTGTAGGTGGCTCCTTTGAAATAATAATGACTAATTAGCTGAAGGCAGATTGTTATGTCTGTGTAAATTCAGTTGGCTAATTAAATATTATGTTTCAAAACTCACGCTATGCTTCATAAAAGATTCTAGACCTTGGGAAAATACCGGTCTAGACCTATTCTGAGAAAACACATTATCCGAAAACAGAAAATAGGTACGATGTACCTAATTTATTCATAATTATATTGTGAAAGTTGGTATTACAATTAGTAGGCAGTAAATGAAAGCCTTATTTCAGCTAACTGTTTTTCCATTTCGTTGTTCTTAAACATCTGAGGCAGAATAATGTTGTTATTAACTACGAGTAGTAGCCATTCTGAGCAATAATTACAGAGCGGTTTATTTAGACACAAAAATAACACCTTCACCTCACCCTAACGTTTAATTAACTATAAACTAAACCTACAATTATAACAGTACTGCTAGAAATTGGATATAGGTACTGACTTCATGGTTTAAGTTTTTTTAAAATAAGTTGTCAAGCAACTAAAGTATGGTCGATGAAACGTAAGCAGCCAATCACATCCAACAAGAGCTGATGTACTTGTTCAAACTGATTATTTTTCACGAATAACTTATTAAAATGAAAATGTTCATACATCTATAGGAAATACATGAAGTACCTACCTAACGATTTTGCCGTCGAACATACTAATTTGAGTGTATCAATTTATCCGCATTTCCAAGTCTTGCAAGGATCGATTACAGTTTGATAAAGATTCTGCTCGAACAATCGTGCCAATAGAGTCGCTTTTATAGCTTGTTATGTTGAACCTCTGACGTAGGCATGCCCTTTAGGCCGCCCACGCGATCCGACACTCTTAACACTGACTATTGCTTCTACGCGCCTACCCAAAACCTGAATTAACAATGAACATTACATTCATAAATGAAACCATAAAAACCTAAATTCGCTCACACGGTATCAACGTAATTACAGTTACGGACGGAATTAAACACGCAACAACAAACAACAAGCCCTCGGATCGGGCGACATTTTATTGAACAACAAGACTTTGTTCATACAGCTCATTCATTGACAAACACTTCTACATAACACCAACAGCAATGAAATAACTGGGGTCTGCGTAACAGGTCTCAAGTTATGTTCAGACATGGCGATCGTAAGTACCTACATGAGTAGTGCAGTGCAGATGCCTTGTGAAATGAAAATGAGAGGACTTACAGTTTAGAGCCGTCGTTGAACGGAGACCATATCCGAAATATGGTGGAGCACAAATCTCACAAGCACCGAGACACAGGTTCAGGCGTTTTGATCGCGGACGTTAAGCCAGCTGTGGAACCCGCCGCGGACCTGCGCACTCCGCTCGATCGATCCCGCTGTCCATTCACGTGTTGCCACTTCCACCGCCTACATAACGACGCACCGGCACGATGTTAGACACCAATCATCATTAGATAACGCGATATTAACACTCGGAGCTTCCACACTCGAAGCACTCCAGTCGGACACCAATTAGGACGTTGCGATAAAGCTCAACGCGAAAATATTTTCGGCTTCACGGACAAATAAGTCAGTTTATATACAGATGTATTTTGTTTGAGTATTTGTAAGTAGGTGAAGCTACGGGTGGCCGGGTGTAGAGTCGGGTCGGTATAGCGCCCACGCGCAAGTTATCGCTGAACCCTGAATGCTAATGACGCGGAGCGATACCGCGCTGTAGCGGTCGATGTCGCACATTATAAATACAACGAAACGAAATAGATATACAGTTACTTGACGAACTAAGTTCTTTAATTACACTTGTCAATGCTCACGTTTCAACAAAAAATCAGGAGATTCCTAGCTCATTCATTTCTACTCATCTTCAGTTAAAATGAATCCGATCCGATGAAAAACTGCATTTACTTACATGTTTTTGGTTAAAAAAAACATCTTGAAATGATTAATTTTGTACTAGGTATTAGTAAATTATACAGTATATTTTTTTACATTTTTTTGGCTAATAATCCTCAGTAAATCATGATAATTACCTAAAAGAAGGTAGTCTCAAAGCCATCATAGCGTACACATTTTAGGAACTAATCTCATATGAGAGTATATACTCAGTGGCTTTGAAAAAATACCACTGGTGCTTTTCTTACTGCGTACTAAACGTAGTCTAAGCATGGCTGATTTTACGTTGGGTTCTGAAAAATGGCACGAACGCGCGGACGTGAGGGTTTACGCGAGATTAGATGCATAGCACTATGGTACCTATATACAATTTGATTACATTGAATGCTGTAAAGATTGTGATGTAGGTATTTGACGGCTGATTCCGTGTAATGGTGGAGAGATAGGATATTACCTGCACCAGAGGTCACAGGTTCGATCTCCGCAGAGTACAAACATTCGTGTGTATGAACATGTCTGTATGTTTTTTTCTGTTATTAAGCATTATCAATTCTGTAAATTCATTTAAAGATTTTAATTACTAGGAATTTTTCTGTTCTTGTTCTCTTAAAACAATGCATTATTTGCACTATAGAAATACAAAGTTAATCTAGTCAAATAGTGGGACTATGTAGGTACGTACTTTAAATTCATTAAGTTGATGAGATTACTGCCTTGTGCATAAATTCGAAAAGAAAAAGGTATCCTAAGCGATGTATGTCGAAACTTCGCCAAACCCCATTATTTTACCTAATTCAACTAAACCATTATTGCCCTGCTCGTCGTAACATAAATGCAACCATGGCATCGTTTATGTAATTCCTCATCTCGTAATATTCCACGTTGCCGTGCGCCGGTCGTCTCCGCTGCACGTTGCCCGCCTACAGACCTTATTGATTTCAACTGAATGCACAAGAGGTATCTATACCTACTAACAGCCAGGCACACGGTGACTACTTATCATAACTATGTAGGTAAGTCGACTCGTCGTTGTCTGAATGCTAGATTACTGCGGTTTAGGCTTGAGAATTCAGGAATTTTGAATACAGTTTGATGAAACTAGTACCTACACAACATTGTAGGTAGGTACTAACAAGTTTCCAATTCGGTTTTTAAAGTAGATTGAGTTACAAAAAAAAGCGATTATCATTTTTGTTACCTTCTCAAGAAAATATTTAACCCATTCGCTGCCAATCAAAAATTACAATAGAAAATTAATTGTTAAAACGCACCGGTGCGTGCTGTGGCATTGAACCAGTTAATCGACCATCAAATTGAGACAAAAAAGGTCTCTTGTGGGAATGCTGTAAAACGCATTTTTTTATTAATATAATCTATATTGTATTATATTATAATCAGCCTGCGCTATCCCACTGCTGGGCAAAGGCCCCCCTACCCCTCTTCCACTGACTGCGGTCTAGAGCCATGCTGTACCATTACAATCTATAAATAAAAAAACAGACTTCTGAAAAAAAATGATGCTAAAACTTTGTTGATTTTTTTGTAAACCAACACATGCGGCTAATGCTACGTAGGAAACATCAATGTAATAAAGGCTACTAGATATACGCCTAGTGTGCGTGCGTGCGTGCTTGTGTGGAGCACGTGTGTGGGCGGGCGTTCTAGGTCCTGTAAGTTTTCCTTTTCAAAGGAGCTTAATTATACGTGTGGGCGTGGATCCGGAGGCGTCCATTTTTAGAAAATAAACAGACGACGCATACCTACATATAGATGCAATATTGTAATTAAGGCATAATCAATTATTTGGCACTCTTACTTACACGAGGCCCTTTTCGCTTCCGTGGTAAAATAAAACGTCGTCTGGTCTTTGTACCTTTAGAACGACTGTGTTGTTATTTTGTTTGTTTTTGTTCGACTTGGCATTGCCAGGCTCACAGGTATGATAGTCAGCTTGTGTGTAGCTACTGCTGGTCAAAGTTAAGTAAAAAGTGTCATACAAGACGGAACCTTCTCGGAAAATATGAATGTCCAAATTCTAGATGAGTGTATAAACTGAGTTAAAACACAGCAAAAGTTATAAGTATTTCGAATTATTCAAGCACACATATTTTGTATTCCAGATTCGGTTTCAGGCCCTAGGACTAAAATAAACTTAGAGGATCTTTAGTGCTTAGAAACCTGATACTCTGCCACTTACTTCGTCGGAGGACCTCGGACGTATTAAACCGGTTAGTAATGTGATAACAGGTTCTTACCTAGTTAATGCGCCTGCAATGTTGGGATTGACATAAGTGGCGTATTAGATTACGACTCTCTTAAAATTGGCCTGTTTTTTACATTTAATGTTCAATTAAGGGAGCGTGAGACCTTTTTCACGATATTCTATAGATTTTAAATAGTCGTTTTTGTGACAAATAGCGTATTCCGAATCCTACTCAGATTCATTCATCTTAGGTTTAATACTTAGGTAGTAAATCCAAACAACAAAATGATGCAAACAAGAGTTTTATTATCTCCATATAAATAATATCATACATGTTAGTTGCTAAGTCTTAACCAACTGTACATTTATACATGTCCTGTTTTATTTCATTAATGTTTAGCGAAAGGCTCATTTCCTGGAAGATGTCATTCGAGACTCATCAACTCACTGCCTTCAGTCCAACTGTGTCACTATTTCAAGATAACTTTAAATCCGCAGTTTTTTTTGTAGTGCGACTTCAGAGTTTTTTTCTGCCTCAACCTTCTAATCAATTCTAAGGTAATGCAGACTAAGAAAAAATATCGTTTTTTGTTGTAAACCTAGTGTGGGAAAGTTCCGCTACTTTTCGTCTGCATCATATAATATACGTGCGGCTGGCTGGATTATCGACCGTCTTTGTTCCAATGGTGCAAGGTTTTGGCGAAATGACGTCGTGTGATTCGTGAACACACCAAAGTGCATTACCATAATAAATGTAAATAACGCCGGCACAAGCTACTTTCCGTTGCTCCATTAAAATAAGGCTAAAGTAAATACGCTGCTTATTGCGTTAAAAAATATACAAATACATTTTGTATTTTAATAGTATTGGCTAGCACCAATAAAATAGATTGCACAATGGAAACATGGAAAATGTCATAAATTAAAAAAAACAAAAGATACTTCTATCAAATCATGATAGTTCAACATGAAACATACACAGATATTCATAACTAGAATATGTCCTAGACGTTAGTATTTATTAGACTAGTAAAAAAGATATTACAAAGATATTTACATTGGGCCTAATCACCGTGTTTGTTTTTATGATTATACCGATGGGTGCTCTCCGGATCCCTCTGATGATGTATCAAAGGGCAGTTGAGTATATTTTCCGAGTGGGCGTGGTAGGCGAAATCCTAAATTGAACAGGGAAAAGATTTTTCAAAATTTAAGTAGTCATGCAATTTTTTTTTTGCCTAAATAAGCCTAGAGGTCGAAACCTTTTTTCTTTGTTCCTTCAGTTTAGAATTTGTTCGACCACGCCGACTTTAGAAAATCATCTTCTATGCTAGCAAACTTTCAAGAAGTCTAAATAATAATGTTTTTATGAAATTTTATACGAAAACACATAAAATACATACAATTATATGTATGGATTTATATTTTAAGAGTATTTGTCAGATCGTTTCATTATTTACTCGAAATATTCAGGCATTCAATAAATTAAGCGTTTTGAGATAGTCACTGTCATCTACCGCAGACTTAAGTATTCGAGCTTAGAACAATTAGCTTATGCTTATCATATTAATACACATTGACTTTCGTGACATCGAATTGAAATATGTTACAATTGTTTATAATTCTACATACTATACATGAATGAATACATAATATGATACATTTTGGGCAAGACATATTTATCTAACTATTTTTCATGTTTTGATATGATTTATTGTGAAAATATATGAGGAAAAATGTTAGTGACAAAAATGATTAATCTAACAGGTACAAAACGGTGAGGCACCATGTGATGTTCGTTCGATTTATTTAATTGACTATTTATTTATTAGCACTATAATATTTCAGCACTACTCTAAGTGTTCTGCTCACCCTGACGGCAACAGTCAGATTGTTACCAACTATAGTCCGTTCGCGTTAAGAATGCAGTGATTTTTCAATTTAATTCTGTTGCACACAAAAAAAACAGAATTTTGCATTCAAAAGTGCGTTCAATTGACCACTGTGGACTTGACTTTCCAACTAGGAACGATTCGATTAGTTAGGGGACGTGCTGGGTCAAAGGACAAGTATAAAATGAATGCATTCTTAACGCGAACGGACTATAGCTCGTTTATGATAAGTCGTTCGCGTATGTTATTATGTTATGTTTAGCACTAAAGAACTGAGTTTGTTCTTAAATTATGAAAGTTGTAAAACTTCAAATAAAATCTTAAAGTACAGTCAACGGCTCATCAGGTTACCCATTTCCGTAGTTTATCTCGCTCTTGCCAAAAGACAATTCTTTGGAGCATGGAGGGATGATCGGAAATGGGTAGCCTGTTATGCCATTGACACACCTGATCAAAAAAAACATAGACACTAAATTATTGTTTTGACTAAAGCCAGGTACTTAAAATATAACTTAAAAATAGATCTAACATAATAATATCAATCAGAACTATAATACACAAAATAATGTATTATCCAACGAATTATACCGATATGCAAATTGTTATACAATATTTTCAATCTAGAATATCACAAATTACAATAGTTTAATGTACGGCGCGTAGCACCTCAGCTGCAAATGGTTCAACCATTTCTTTAGCTAGTGTGTAGTAAATAAAACTAGAAGCGACATTCGGATTTACTGTTATACAAACCCAAATTCAACCCAGCATTTTGTAATAAGTGACGGCTATCGAACAAAATTAAAAATATTTCCATCTTGATACTTTTCCACCTTTGTAAACTTCAATTTTCCATCAGAATAATAAAAGCAGTTTGTTTTCAAAATGTATGAATTTTTTGTACAGAAATCAAAATAATTAAGACCATTAAGTTATTCTAACCATCTTTAGTTTCTGTAAGATTGAGAGCTGACTTGCTCTCAAAATACATAATTGATACTTTTTTAACATAAATTGTAGCAATTGAATATATTTTAATCAATCGTTTGATATTTCTTTATTTGTCGACTAGCCAATGGAATACCTATTGCGAAGATTATCTTTAAAAAAACTGGGGGTAGCAAAATTTTTTTACCATTCTTTAACTATCTTTGCACTTAATCTTCACACTAATATTTTAATATCTAATTTGGATAACTACTTAGGGCGGGATGGACAGGGCGGGGCAGGACGGTGTGGCCGCGGGGCGGCTTCTTCATACACCTCATCATACAAACTTGCATTCATTTGTCTGCTGTAAATGCTCTGAGTGCTTTCACCGATCTCACTGTACAAATTACTAGCAGTATCGTTCACTTCGTCGTACAAAACCTCCCGTGGCGCAGGCGCACCGTTATATCCGTACCCGCTATAAGTCGCATAATTGCCATAATCTACATTCTGATACTTCAAAGCGGTATAGTTTTTAGAATTGGCCAGCGCATCGCTGAAGTCATGCAGCTTTTCCACTTCGTCTTCGTATTTCGGCACGTAAATGTTCTTCTCGTAGTCGTTTCTCGTTCTCACCCCGGTCGGGGTAGAGAGCTTCGTGTAGTAGTCTTTCGTCTCTAGTATAAACTGCTCCTGGGCTGGATTAATATCGAAGTTGTTGTAAATCGGTATGTCCTTGTATTTATCATTAGCCGCGCTACCGGCGCCGGTAACGGACGTTGATTGTGTGTCGGCGTACACGCCGCTATTCGAGTAGATATTTTCGCTGTTTGTATTCTTTGATCTGAGATTCAGGGATTCGGAGATTCGGTCGTCCAGCGACATTTCTGCTAATGTGTCTGCGATGCTAGGTTCATTCACATTTCTTTCTAAAGAGAGAGCGTTGGTCATCGAATATGCGTTCGGTAACGTACCGTATGTATGTGTATTTGTGTTGTTTGGTAGAGTACCGTACGTTGACGTATTCGTGTTGTTTGGTAGCGTACCGTACGCTGATGTATTTGTGTTATTCGGAAGCGTACCGTATGCTGCTGTATTCGTGTTGTTCGGTAGCATTCCATACGAGGAAGTACTACTTATAGAACTTATTCTATTTACATTATTGTAATTGCTTGTAGTTTCAGTGCTAGTTGGGGTAAAATTATTCATAGAGTACCTTTGAGATTCGTCAGCGCTGTGATAATTTGCGTATGAACTTTGTACATCATACCTAGATCTGCTGGTGCCTTGTGTAGGCCACAGCTTGGAAGTGTCGAAAGGGTCCGGTTGCGCCAGGGACATGTGACTGCTACTGGGCATTGCAAGATTGTCTAAAGATTTAGCACCATAGAGATTCGTTATACTTTGCGAGGTTTGTTTGTTTGCTGTGTATGATGGAAGACTTTCGATGCTCGGTTCACCCCAGCTGCCATCTTGTCCTGTGAAGAAAATAACTTTGCTCAACTTGAGGTCTCACTGCTATAAAATGTAAAGAAAATTGACCTATGTAGATACGTAGGTACTTCAGTGTAACATAAAAGCTGTTTTATTGGGTCTGTGATAAGATGATGATTTAAGTCAATAGGTAGCTACTAAATTGGATAATAAACGGTTAACATTGGGTAAACCGTTTTTTGTAAAACAGTCAGTATCCATAAGAACTGAGTATTGAAGTATCGCATCAAATGACTGTTCAAGGTGTATTACAAATTATTTTAATGTGCTAACTATTGATGCTAACTGTAAAAAACTTTAAGCAAGTACGTAGAAGGCAGAGTGAGTGGTGTATCACTAAACCACAACTAAGAGCATCTTACCTAATTCGGGAACATCAATGGGCTCGTCTAGAATGGATACATTCTGATTGGCAGGTCTCTTCGCAGGAGATGAATGTTTCGTCGATGGCGGCAGGTCCAAATCTATCAGCAGGTCTTCTTTGACTGTAAACAAAATAGAGTTTGAAGATACATTTGGCATGGCATTTTTTTCGAGTTCTCATGGGAAAACGCGCAAATTACAGGAAGAAACAGGGGACATAACAGGAACTACAGGAACAACATAAGTATTTGTTGATGAGTGCCGTTAGGGAACAAAAGTCTCCGGATGGAAATAATTTGAAGCCAAACGCAGCGTCTGTATATTAAGTATGTATTTTACAAAAGAAAAAAGTATTTAAGATTGCTTAGCCGCTGTCTAGACAACGGCTAAGCAAACTAAATTACTTTTTTGGGATACTAGTATCCCATAATACGAGCTTAGAGTAGCTCATTTTGGGGCTAAATGGCGCTGTGTGGAATAATCTCCAGGAATATTCATTTTAATCATTTATTCATCATCGTAGCCATTAGTGAATTATAACAAAGTCGTCAACAACCGGACCGCGGCTGAACTGCGGCTGCCGAGGTCTGCTAGAGATGCGTAATCTAAAAGTTTGAACCAAGGTAGGTCCGTGATTCGGTACCATCGCAGCTATAGATAATTTGCTGACAGACAACAGATGACTTCATGCTTTTTCAATTTTAGCTAGTTAATGAGCAACCCTAATGTCAAATTCTTTCAAGCCTGAGGCCTCCGACTTGGCTTAACGGCTGACATCTAATGACGCCAAACGCAGCGTCTGACGCCAAGACGCTGCGTTTGGCTTCAAATGTCCACTGAAACCCTGCGATCTTTGCAGGACAACGACCGCTCTGGATGGAGCCCTATTTTCAGCAGTTGACGTCATGTAACTGTGGGTAGCATGATACGGTGATGATCAAGAAGGACGACACTATTACTAATATTTATTTAACAGCACTATATGCCTATCAGTTAAACTTGCAAAGTCAATGACTTCATTAAATAACTGGAAAACTTACATTTGACCGACAAGCCAATAACAATGACTGCCATAAATTTTACTAGGATGCGGGTTACTCGCCACGTGTGTAAAACGTTAGTATTCACTACTTTTGTAACTTGTTCACAAGTCTTAATGACTTCTACCGACAGAAAACAGTGACGAAACATGATTTAAGGTGCCTGTGGCGCAATTGGAACAGTGGATTGGGAACAATCGCTGTTGTTGTCGCTGTAAACCAATATACGCCGAGTCGGAAATGGGAAGGGTGACCACCCCGACCGAAATTTAGTGATGTCATTTTCGGCCACCTTCGTGCTTCAGATGGCACGTTCCGCAGTTGGTCCCAGTTGAAGTCACTAGATGTCAGTCGTTAAGCCTAGTCGGATGTTTTAGGCTTGATAGCATTTGACATTAAGTTTGCATTTGCTCATTAACTAGGTAAAATTGAAATGGCATGGAGTCATCTGTTGTCAGCAAATTATCTATAGCTGCGATATACCTTACCTTGGTTGAAGCTCTTGGAGTACGCGTCTCTTGCAGACCTCAGGACGATGAGAGACCGAATGATGGACGAACGGTTTGGTGTAATAGTTCAAAAGTTGCCTACTATACTAGAGGTCGCGGGTTCGGTCTCCGCACAAAACAAAACATGCATGAACATGAAAATGACCATTTTATTTATATTGTTCTGAGTGTTTTTTATCTTTAATAAGGACGTATTTGTGAAAAGTATGAATATCCCTAGTATCCCGTCGTAGGCAGTTTCCAAGCTTTGCCTAATTTGACGCTAGATGGCGCTGTATGAAATAATGTTCAGTGTTTTAAATTATCACATACCTTGGTTCAAGCTCTTAGAGTAGGCGTCTCTAGCCGATCTCGGCAGCCGCAGTCCCGCCGCAGTCTGGCGTTAACCAGTTTGTTATAGTTGAAGTGTTTGCTGCCAGAGTTGCCGCTGCGGGTGGACGGCGCTTGGGTGGACTCGATGAGATACCAAATGATGGACTACCGGTTTGGTGTAATGGTTCGAAAGTTGCCTACTACACTAAAAGTCGCGGGTTCGGTACTCGCACAGAACCATATATGCACGTGCATGAACGTGTCTGTTTGTATTGTTCTGGGTGTTTCTTATCTTGATTAAGTACGTAATTGCAAAAAGTATGAATATCCCTAGTATCCCGTCGGAGGTATCTTACAAGTTTTGCCTAATTTGACGCTAGATGGCGCTGTATGGATTGATGTTCAGTGTTTTAAATAATCACATACCTTGGTTCAAGCTCTTGGAGTAGGCGTCTCTAGCAGCCCTCGGCAGCCGCAGTCCCGCCGCAGTCCGGTCGTTGACGAGTTTGTTATAGTTGAAGTGTTTGCTGCCCTAGTTGCCGCTGCGGGTGGACGGCGCTTGCGTGGACTCGATGAGATACCGAATGACGGACGACCGGTTTGGTGTAATGGTTCGAAAGTTGCCTACTACACTAGAGGTCGCGGGTTCAGTCCCCGAACACTACAAGACATGCACTTGCACGAAAATGTCTGCTTGTTTTGTTCACGGTGTTTCCTATCTTGATTAAGGGCCAGCTCAGAAGCTTTGCCTAATTTGACGCTAGATGGCGCTGTATGGAATCATTTAGTGATATTAAATGATCACGTACCTTGGTTCAAGCTCTTGGAGTAGGCGTCTCTAGCCGACCTGGGAAGCCGCAGTCCCGCCGCAGTCCGGTCGTTGACAAGTTTGTTATAGTTGAAGTGTTTGCTGCCCGAGTTGCCGGTGCGGGTGGACGGGGCCTGAGTGGACTCGATGGTGCGGCGCTTGCGCAGGACGATGTCGAGGTCGTCGGAGGTGCCGTTGGTGGGCGTAGAGTGGCTGGGTGTTGCGGAGGCTGGAGAAAATTTAAAGTTACTAACAAGTGCCAGTTGTTACCAAAAAAAAGATGTTATTACACGGCCAGCATCAAAATGATGTGTGCCAACAGAAAATGACCAAAAAGGTATAGACGGTTTGAGAGCAGCTATTGTAACACTATAGTGTCGAAAGAGTAGAAAAGTCGAATGTCATAAAATTCAAAACCAAGCTAAAAACTTTTTTAATTCTGTAATCATAAGGTTGCTTTTCTTGCACATATCATTCTGATGCTGAATGTACAGAGCAGATCTAAATAGTATTTAATTGCAGAAGCCGATTTAGAATTTGGGCGTCTCATCGGTAGCGCGAGATATCCTTCAAGTTGAGGATTTTATGAAGACTTTTTTGTCTTTAGAAGTGGCAGTTATCCTAAGATCTTGATCGAAATTTTGTATGCATGTTAAACATGTTTCCTTATTTTCTTTATCTCTATTACATACAACTATTTCATTTGTTATTCTTTTTCACTCATTTATTATGCATGCTTAAAAGCATGTTTTATATTACAACAAAAGTAATTAATATTTATTCAGCACCAGGTTTGAACGGAGATGCACGATAAAATTTATGACTTACTACGGACTGCACCCATGGCTGAAATTGCTATTTAGAACGGATGATTCATAGGATTATAATTCATGAATGTTTACACAGACAAGCCTTTGTCTACATAAGATTATCTAGGAAATGCCAAGCTTACTTTTCTTTATCAGTTTTTTTTTCTATGACATAGGTATGTGACATGCCTTTAAATATTCGATAAAATACATCATCTTAGTGTGTCTTACAGTGATGGTTCATATTCATGATATCTCCAGAATCGATTTATCAATTTACTCATACTGTGGACCATACTCGAAAACCCCATTTCAACAAAACATAACATACCCTCACGACCACATCCCTATGAGTTAGTCAGAGGCACACTAATTGTTGCCGTCATGGTAAACGGAACTTTCAAAAGCCCACATTTCGCTCGCCCGCTGCCGTTATTCGAGTTGCTTCGGGTTTTATATCAGAGTTTTCCATCATCGCAGAAGCCGCAAATTGTACACAAAGTAGGTGTGTTCCAGCCAGATTTGATCTCGGGACCACCGGGTTTAGTGACTGGGACATGACGCGTTTATTTCTGACCATAAATGGACTTGATTGTCCAATGGCGTATTCAGCGTATTGTCTTACTTATTAATCGCAAAATCACGTACAGGGTTTTATGAAAGCATAAAGAATATGTTTTTTTTATAGCAATCTGTTTAATCCGGACTATTCTTCTACCACATGCTGATATTCCAGGCCATATATTTACTGTTCCAAGTAATCATATTTTACTATCTCTTGGTTTAAGTTCCGAATCAGACCATAGACCATTAGGTACAGTAAGTGCCATTCAAACCAACTGTTCCATATTCAGCTTACATTTTTCTGAGAGCAACTAAAGCAACACGTGGAGATATAAATTGTAAATAAATGCTATTAAGTAAGCATTTCAATGCTGCATGTTTACAAATGCGAATGTGTAGGAAATCACTTTGACGTCACACGGGCCATTCCATTGTGCGACACCGCGGGGTAGGGCTGGCCGGACATGTCAATGAGAGTACCTACAGAATGCGATAACGAGACAACTGACGAACAAGTAGAAATATGTATATTTGAAAATCATATTGTAGTTTACTACTACGCTATAATATTTTATTTAAATTTGAGGTGCCCGTGACGTCGTTGTGACAGTGATCGGCGACGATCGCTGCTGTAAAGCAACATACGCCGGGTCGGGAATGGGATGGGTGATCACCCCGACCGAAATTTAGTGACGTGTATTTCGGGCATCTCCGTGCTTCGGAAGGCACGTTAATCAGTTGGTCCCGGTTGATGTCAGTAGTTAAGCCTAGTCGAAGGCTTTTGGGCCGCTTGATAACATCTGACATTAAGGTTGCTCACTAACCATATACCCTTCCAACAATCCGCACTTAGCCCGCGTGTTGGAGTATGGCTCGTTCCACCTAATAGTTGAGGTGAGGCCTGTGCCCAGCAGTGGGACGTATATGTATAGGCCGTCTATGTTATGTTATTTAAATTAACATGCCATCTTCTTTCATAATTAAGACGCTCCTTTTACACTTTGTTCTGGGATATTAATACATTTATAAAATTTGATTCTTCTAAGCAGCACAATGGGATACTGATCATACGTAGAGTGTCTTTATCAAAATTTAAATTAATTAAATTTAGTTTACGTTTACTGGGACTAGGAGTTTCGGAGAAAATGTTGACTGGCTCCGAAACTCTTTTGAGGATTCAGATTTTTTTAACCATACCTAGTTAAAAAATGGTCAAAACACTGTTCGCATATGGGGTATGATCCGGGAACTACTACATTACAGGCAAATTGCCACCACTCAGCCATAATAACTTTTATAAATAGGTAAAAAAACCGTGCTGCCTGAATTGTGACAAATATGTACAAACATGTTTGTTCAGCCCGTAGATGTACACACGCCACGCCACATAACTCAATTAGTCATTGAACGCTATATCGATAACATGTCTGTTTACGAGTGATTAGCGGTTTTCAATGTCAACTGTCAAGTGATCGCATAGTTATTTTTCTAGGCTTCAGGGCACCAAGTCTGCTAATTTTATAACGCCTCAATTGAATCGTAGTTGAGTCTCAATTGGCTAATTTGACACATTTCCTATTAAAAATATGTCAAATTTGAAACTTACGACTCAATTACGATTCAATTGGACCGTTCTAAAATAAGCAGACTTGGGGCCCAGGACTTGTCATGATTAGATTTACAAGCTATGAGGTTTTTACAATAACAAAAAAAAACAGCCTTCTACTTTCCTGGTTATTTATTTCCAATTTTCACATCGCATCACTTTAAAGTCCTTAAACCGATGCAATGAAAGGTCATTTTACAACTTTGCTTGCAGCGCTTGACTTGTGTCTTACTGTCCTTTAGCGGACCATATCGTCACTGAATGAAATTATGGTCGAGTGTCTATGTAGGTTTGAATTAAAAAAAAGCGATTGAGTTGCTGTTATAAACTAAAAGACAAGTATGAGACGTATTTTACTGACCACGGCTACTCATAGATACATATAAAATAGCTACTGAAAAAACTTAAAATAACTTATCAACAATGTTTGTTTATTTTTAAATGTCCTCAGTCATAATAACATTGAAAATAAATTGCTTTCCACATCAAAACGAATACTGATAATGAAAATTATTTATAGAATTTTAATACACGACATTAAAAAAAACCATTTCTAATTAGTTTGAATGTCAATAACATTTTTAAACAATACATTAGCGCGTTATCAGTTAATATGAACCTTGTTACGTTGTTTTAAGTGCTAAAATGCCGGTTCTATAAGAGGTGGGTGTACTATGAAAGTAAAAGCGTAGCACGCACGCGAGCCTACGACTGCCGTAAAAGGATAGCTGTCTTTACGATTGCATAATTGGTACTAACGACTATAATGTAATTATTATGCACGTGTACACCTTATATTAGGACATTACATTAGTTTAGCAACGTCGAAAGACCAAGCTTAAAGTTATATTAATTCATGACCATTTAGAGATAGTTTTAGGGCTGTCCACAATTCTTCGACACTTTTTAGGATATCACGTAACCTTTTTTTTTATTCCCAAGCACTTCCCTGTTAAAACTGTAATTCACGAAGTTATTGTTAAGTTTTTTTCTCCACAGTTATTGCTACTGTTATCAGTACATGCGGTTTTCACCTATTATGCACTGAGCAAATTTTTAATTTCAGCTTTTTTCGACACATAATTAGTGGGAACCTGTGGGTCATGTGTCATGGCCACATCTTATGTGGATAAATATTTTTAAATCTTACCTCTACGCAATGGGGACTCAGTCTGAGGTTTCTTGCTAGTTACAGCACTCTTTGCTTTGCCTGCTCCCGAAGACACCAGTGTACTGTAAATACAATTTCTTATAGCTTTGTATTGACGAAGTATTGATTATGTTATTATCATAACATAATCAATACTTCGTCAATATATAATCGCTATAGGATGTAGTATCCTACATCCTATAGCGATTATAGAAAAAAAATACAAATAAAATATAGTCATAGTTTACTACATCATCTAATGTGACATGTCACTGAAAAAAAAAATGTTAAAATCTGATGCAGCTATTAGCAGCTATAATAATTATTAAATTGTAGGTCCTATATTAATCAGTAAATCAACATAATTATCATATAGGTAGGTAACAATTATTTTTTCCCTCATGTTACCCACTTTCCTCATTACGAAACCCACAATTATTTCAGTAAAGTTAATGAAAAAAATATTCAAGTGTTACCTTGGGAAAAGCCCGACTTCCAAGGTCCGTTGGTTCTGTCCCTTCCACCAATGCAGTTCTGGCCTTTTGTCTATTAGAACTATGGCGTCTCCTGCTTCTATTGACATCTGACCTTGTCTTCTATAGCTGTGACAGGAAAAAATATAAAGGTCACTACTAAGACGGCACTCATAAAGTTAAACAAACAACAGCCCGATGAACACGCCGAGAATTTTGTAATTGGCAAAAAACATTTCGTCGTTTAAGTTCTAACACCACGAATGTCATTTTATGACGGTTTTAAATTTTGATGCTATTCGCTAAAGCATCTAAAGACGCGGTCGTTTAGTCCAATCAGAATCCAGGTACGACCAATAGAATCCCTTAAAATAACGAAAAAGTAACAACATGACAGCCACTATCCTATGGAAACAGTACGTAAGTCAATTCGTTTTTATGGCTCTCCTGAAAAGTTGCTAAAAATGACATACGTGGTGTTAGAACTTAAAAGACGGTTTGAAGCCTTTTCGCGGTACCAACACGCGCCCGGTCTGCGTTCTCCACAGAGTTTGGTCCCATTCTCCCAGTAACTCCCTAAGCCAGGGCTTAGGCACCGTTAGGCACATTAAATGAATATAAGGAGTAGATAGTGCGTGTGGGTCCGGTTTTTATATGTGTATTGTGTACTTTGTTTTTATTTTTGTATTTTAAATATGGATTTTTGGTCTGAAATAAACGATTTTTATTATTATAGCCTTCTATTATGGACCTAAAAGAACCTAGGATTATAGAATTTGATTCGAATATAGCAAAACAATAGCAACATCGAAAGACAAACTTAAACTTTGTCTAGTGCAGGTACTTATCAAAGGACTTACCTGAGTGCCGCGATAGCAGTTTCCGATTTGTTCGTGTCCATATACCGCATGATCCCGGCGAAGGTCGGCCTCTCTTTAGGGTTGAGGTCCCAGCACTGCATCATGAGCATGTAGACGTCGGGCGGGCACGCGGCCGGGGCAGTCAGACGCTGACCTTCGCGCATTATTAGCCGGAGGATCTCCGAACCGTTCAAGCCTGAAGGAGGTCAAGTGAGAATCGTTATGTAGGCAACGATGTTGTTATAAAGAACAGTTGTATTTCATACGTACGCAAACTTTTGAAAAGTTGCCAAATGCTTATTATTTCAGTCAATCAAATTTCTTACGATACATAACTATACAGATAAGTTATAGCTATAGAGTATGAAGAGAGTATTTAGTAGACTATCACCATGTAAACTATTGGATAGTAGGGAATTGGCTGTCGCCGTTATCTTGAACAGAACACTCAGAAGCCCACATTTCCAGTGAAGTGTGGTCTTATGAGTGTTTTAGAGCGCCACTTACGAGCTCGTCATTATTTCATTAAACATGTTTTTAGTTGATTCAGATATCGTGCGCACAAGATGCGTGATCCAAAACTTGACCCTACAAACTAATTTTAATCATCGTTCGTTGCTACTCATAATACTTAATATTTCAACAGACTGAAGTAAATTACGAGCACTAATAATATAGAAGTAAATTCTCTCGAATGAATTCATAGTTAATTAACGAACTCACCCAGCGATTGGCGCTTGCTATTGTTATAAGATGCGTGCGTGAGATTTAGACACGGTAATGAAATGTTTCTACGAATTCTACCTACTAGGTTTTATTCGTGATATTATAGTTTCTTTTGTTTCAAAAAGTTCCCAGATAAAAAAGAAACTGCTTCGCCGATGAGGATTAAAAGGAAGGTAATATAATGAGTGTAAAAGCGCAGGATGTAAGTTAGGAAGGATAGCAGCAATTGGAAAAAATGCTGGTTGTTAAGGGGCCCAGAGAGCCATTTCAACTGCGCATTTTCATACAAGGGGGCGACAGGGTATTGATCGCACAAAGGCGCTGCAAGGGCTGGAGACCCCAGTAGAAAGGACCTTCAGCAAGACTCAAGGGGTCTCAGACCAGCAACTCACCCAACCACGGCTCCTCGCCAAGGGTGAATGGCAGGAAAAAATGTCCTCTACGCACTATCCCACCGTTAGAGGGAACGGTGGGGGAGTGTGGGACTCGCCCACCTCTGAGGTGGGAATACCCAGTGAAATAACCCTGGTGTATCTCCGCTCCGCTTTGCAAGGGGCGATGTGGGATACCGCTTGAATATCTCCATTTCGCTTCGAGCGGTCGGCCTGGCCTCCGCGCCAGGCCTCCTCACGCTATGGGGGGAGACCAACAACTCACCCAACCACGGCTCCTCGCCGAAGGTGTACATCTCCCAGAGCGCGACGGCGAACATCCACACATCGGAGGCGTGCGAGAACTGGCGCGTGCGCAGCGACTCCGGCGCACACCACGGGAACGGCACGCGCCTGCGCTCGCTCATCACGTAGCAGTCGTCCGCGTCGGGCAGCGCTCTCATCAGACCGAAGTCACCGATTTTCACCTGATAAACATTGATATTGAAGTGGCAGCTAAAGTAGGAACGAAACTGAAAGAAAGTGGTGTCCGGAAGAGATTGATGTACAATTATTTTTTTCTCGATTTGTTTTTTGTGCAAATCTTATTATATCATGTTGTCTAAAATAAGTATTGGTTAACAATGTTTCAATTTGAATATTTCTGGAGGTATAGTGATTGCTATTTAATATATGAGTAATGAGTGTTCAATGCAACTCTGCCATCCAAACTACTACCTTAAAGTGGATGGCTCTTCCTAATATAATTACTAGACACGAGATTTAGCCAACTTTGTTCTCCTCAATGTCTCTTCTTTTTTAAGAATGAATTACCCTCATCTTTCACCCTTAGTAAAAACCTGCATGTATGTATGCATATTAAGGTGTTAGTGATGTCATCAATTTAAAGGAGATCCATAATATCAATGCAAAAACTAAAAGGTTCTGAATCATGTCTAAAATATGTTTATCTTACCACACTATCAAAAATAATGGTAAATAATGAATCAGTGAAATCAATTCCTCAAGTGTTTAGGAATTTAGTCATATTGCTGGTTTCTGCAGGTACAATCCACTTTCATTAGTAAGTAGAAGAAATAACCTTATCATTGTCCATGGGTACACTCAGTAATCAAATAATAAATAACAAGGCTATGAACACACAATGTCAGACCCTGTGACCTTCAACAACTAGGAATACTTTCTTCAATTTACAACAAGGCAGAAGACCTTGTCTGACTATTGATTTGATGTTGGAAAAAGTTAGTTACTTGGTGATTTGCAATAAACTCTACAATTTGTATCAATTCAACCTATAGTTACAACCAAGTAATGGTATTTTCTATAGGTTATGGCTCAATCTCAGGCATTAACAATGCCTGAGATTGTTTAAGTCACTCATGTTTTTTTTACTGCTTTTATTGTAACTCAGCTTTAGTTAAATCACTAAAGAGAAAAAAAAAGATTTCTTGTGCTTACACAACAGTATTGCTAAATCATGTTGCAGCTATAAAACTACTTCTGTTCATATGTTTAAAGTGTGGCAATGTCAAATATGTAATGTATTGAGACATCTTCACTTACCAGTTCTAATGTGGACAGCAAAATGTTTCTACAAGCAAGGTCTCTGTGTAAAAATCTATTCTTCTCTAAATGTGCCATACCAGCTGCCACTTGACCGGCCCATCTTGATATGAAATTCAATGATACTTTGCCATTTTGAGCTCTCAGGTAATCTAATAAGGCCCCCATTTGAGCTAGCTCACAGACCATCATGAGCGGATGGAATACTACTCCATGGAGCTTAATCAAGTTTGGATGTTTTAGACTGTGCATTGCCTCTACTTCTCTGCGGAAATCATCATAGATTCCTGGTGTTGAAAATGCATCTGCTTTTAATACTTTTACTGCTACAGGAACTGGTTGTGCTGCAGGGTTTGAGACTTTCCATTCTCCTCTCTTTACTACTCCAAATGATCCATTACCTAATTCATTATGCAATCTGAAACGAAGAATACCCACAATTTACTTATCTAAGTGAATTAACATAATTCAACACAAATAAACTAAGAGTTTGCTATTTTCAAGGCTAAATACTAACAGTAGATTTTTAGTACTATGTTTTCACTTACATTATATCTTTCTCCAAAATAATACAAGTTGTTCTTGGCTCAGCTTCAGCTTGTGGCTTTAAGGCTAAATCTGTTTTCTCTCTAGATAAAGAACTAGATGATGTTCCAAACAGTTTGTTCCAAAATTTTCTGTTCCACAACTGCAGCTTTTTCTTTCTAACAGCATCTAAAAGCCTTCGCACCCCAGGTTTACTTACACCAATTTTCTCCAAGTCTTCAGCATGGACATAATCAAAGTGAGCCAGTCTGGTTATCTAAAATGCCAGATACATAATTGTAGTTCACAAAAAAGACTTCACAATCGTCCAAAGCAATCAAAATGAACATTGTTTACCTGCAACTGGTCTCTGATTGGTAAATAAAATTGTTCCAGTTGGACATTCTGCAGAATCTCGCAGAGCCAGTCCGTGCCAGACTCCATCCTAGTGTGCTAATTTAAAAATGCAAAAGATAGAAAAGGTAGCATCTCATGCAGGAAGTTATTAGTTACGATACGACCGAGGAGCATGTGAGAGCACCGTATTAATTCCCGCTTTTATCAACGTCTTTCACACATTCACAATAAATCATTGCACACCACTATATATTTTTACAAACATGAACTATTTTCAGTTATACAACATCGTATTTGAAATGAAATTCACAAACAACAAACGATTGATTGCATTTCCCAAGAATTGCACTGACTGACGTAAAAAATTGACGCTTGTCAAATTTGACAGCTGTTTTAGCGGTCCGAATCGTGGTACTGGTGGGCTGAACAAAATACCTAAATGACTTCTATCCAACCTTTTTTCATAATGATTTATGACAAGGATCTGACAACATCATCATAACGAGCATCAGTGAAATTGATATCTTCACCATTGATGAAAGATAATAATTTATTATTTGTTTCCCAATTCATTTCTCACACTGAATGGCAAACATAGCGTTAATTTATATTCACTGCTCTTTCGATTCCCCATGCTGAGCTGGATAAAACATTAGGAATGCAGAATTTTTCAGACGAAAGTGTTACACCGATTAAAATAATTGATTTTGGATGTATTCCTGTGGACACAGTAGCAGAAAAACATATCAGTGTCCAAAATAATACAGACGTGAGTTCAAATAACATTACCTTCTATTTTCTTCATTTCTATTGAAACATTAGTTATACACGAATTAAAAAAATAACCATTACACTTACCACGGTATACCTGCATTCTCGATCAGAAGCCAAACTTTTATGCATCATTTTACAGACGTTTATCTAAAGACCCTGCACAGAATAACACTTATGTGTGATAGGCAAGCCTGTTGTAGAGCACAACTTATTCGACACTTACTGCAACTTTACCTTCTTAACTTACCTATCTACTATGTACTGAAGCAGCCAGGGCGTAATCTAAGCTACGCTTAGCTATGATAAGATTAATTAAGTAGGTATACCTATGTAGGTAGGTCCTGACGCAACGCTACCTCCAAACACCTTGCTTTAGGTTCGTTATCCTAGGTAAGCTAAAGTCAAGCTTTCCTCCGTCGAACAGGTAGCCTGGCTTTGCATAAAGTAATCTATGTAGGTACACTTTACACCATGACTGGGTGGCTAGATTGGGCGAAATAGAATCAATCTTTGCTTATGTAACTCTACGATTTCTGGGAATCTGAGGAAACCTTTATTACTTTTACAGAAGGCGCTATCCTACCGAGTATCGTTGATGTACATTCTAAATAACATTGATAGAGTATTTAAACTGAACATCACATCGACTCCAGTGAAGTCGGGAGACAGTGCAGAAGTCAGCATCGTGTTTCGGCCCCGATTGTCTGGACAATCTTACACAGACTATTATGTGATCGAAGATACTCTTGGGAATATTTACAGGTTGACAGTTGTTGGGAAATGCTTTGGTAAGAAAAATATGTGAGCAAGAGCTATACCTAGTGTATGTAAGCAAGAGCTGATTAGATAGTTACCTACTGTAAGGCCTGCCTTGATAAGGGCGCAGCGGACTATAATACCTGTATTATAGTCCGCTGCGCCCTTATCAAGTAGGCACGTACCTGCAGCCAATAGCATGACAGGCTACTCATTTACGGTCAGTCCTCCTTGCTCTGTTGTAGAGAAATATCATTTAACAAGAGCAAGATTTAAACTGAAGTATAATTTAACGGATAAAAACGGACGGCACGGAACGGGTAGTCTGATGTTCCGTTGATTGTAGGTAGATATGAGTAAAAATATTGGTCATAGTAGCTTCCAACTTTATAAACAATACCTACCTATCTAGGTACTTACGATTTAGACGAGACTCTTGTGTAACTCAGTTAATTTGTTCTTGCAGGACCAGAAGTCTCGCTTAGCAAAAGAAAACTGATATTTCGTATTTGTAAGAATGTTTCTGAGCACAGGAAAGTGGTAATAAACATTGTTAACAAGTCCGCAGTGGAAACCACTTACCAATGGCTTTTACCTGTAGGGGGCCAAGGTTACTTCCAAGTGAGCAAACTTCTGCATCTAGTATTATTAACAGAAAGAGGAATATACTGCACCCTCGTACCAAAAGTGGCCACAGAAAAGGAGGTCCAATGGACCTACTTTCAAGCCAACAAGACAGGCGACTTGTTTATCCGGTCGTCAGTCATACGTGATTGTCATGTGCCGAATGTGTCGAATTCGCCAAATACGAGTAGGTATGAACGTAACTTCCTCTTTTTGTTTTTAACATTGCTTCTAGTACCTACAGTAAATTTAACAAATACAAGTGCTTAGATTTAGTTGCTTGAAATAACTTGATAATCACTAAAATGTTTTGCTTTAGATTTCGACTGGAAACTGTGGCCTTATCAGAGCACACGAAAGTATAACGACGACAATTTATTTTTCCGGGATAGCACTTGGGGTTTATACGGCTGAATTAGTATGCTTAGTTCTAAATCAGGTAAGTAATAAGTAGTAACAGGTAATTAAGTAATAGTTGAAATTGTATTAGTCATAATACCTCGTCGACTGGCGGTCAAACACTGGCTAGGAAGCCGTGTGGTCCGGTTTCAAGTCTGGCCGGAACATCAACTTCGTGTTCTTTGTACAATTTGCACTATCTCCGCAAGGAAAACACCGTTAAGAAACTTACAAAACTTTCCCTTTCAAAATTAGCTTCACCATCGTTCACCATGCGCCGGTGACAATCAGTGGGCTTCTAACTGCCCCGGGATGTATAGTTGTGAGCGTATTTTGTTGACTGCCTGGCGCGATAGTACCAGAGGCCCTGCTGTTTGCTCAAAGCACTGGAGGACGTGGTGTCTATCCGATAAATATGTATTTGTGTCTTGGTTACTATCTGCCCATAAATATAGGCACAAAAAATAAGTCAAAATTTAATCTCTCTCTGACAGCAAACAATCTCTACATAGTTCGAGGGTGACGAACAATGAGTAGGTGAAGTCCTATACTTATTTATTCCTTAAAAATAATGATAGGCAATTAATAGTTATTTAACAAAATCTGCAATGTGTAAGTACAGTCAGCGTCAAGAATAAAGATATCACTAACACTTTCGAACTATGGTACACTAACTTTGTTGACGTTGTCATAGAAATGACGAAGATGCTGTCAAATTATGCTGAAGAACAAAGCATGGAAGTGCTTCAATAATTTTGACGCTGACTCTACGTGATGTCCTTTCAGGAGCCTCTATTCATAAACGCTCTTGCCACTGTAGTCTTGCCAGGGAATCCCCTTTTCAACATAAACGATCATGTCTTCGAGAAGAATTGGAAGCGTAAGAGCCGTTTCACGCATCTGATGGAGAACTCGCTGAACAGATTGAGCTATATACCCGCTGCTTCAGTGTTTGAGCGGTACCTGGATTTCGGCATGGGCAGCGTGTCTGACGTGACGAGGAATATATCGCAGACCTTGTGCGTAACGAACCACGAGCCCGAAGAAGGTTACATGCAGTGGATTCCAGGTATTGATGTGATTTTAGTTATCATGTCTTTGCAATAAGTAGACTACAGAACGAATTGCAAGTATGCTCTATAATAATCAAACAAACAACACCTTTTATTCGTCAACTCAACTCGTCGTGCGACCCATACCTATTACTTTAGCACGCCGGCTTCGCCGCCATTTCGACTAGGCTTAACGACTGACATCTGGCGACATCGTCAGCTATTCCGGATGCTTCCCAAAGTCACATATTTTTATCAGGATGGTGGTGGTCACCTATCATTACTAGTGATGCTAGTCACTTAACAACGGCAATCACTGCCGCTCTGCTATCGTCACTGAGCCACTGGCACCAATTGTAATAAATTAATGCTAATGAAATAGACAGAGAATAGGTAGGTACTTGAATGCAATAAAGCTCAACTTTAATCATGATTTGTTTTGCAGACCCTGACAATATATTTTTAATAGATCCAATTGATGCTGTGATCCCACCAAACGAATCAAGATTATTCACTGTTAGATTCAGGTAAAAAACTTCGAAAATCTATCTCTAAGATGTAATATCATCTACTCAATTATCTATCTCTCGAGATGTAGAATTGTAGACTTTATGCAACTGAATAAATGTCATTTTCTAGACCAAAACTATGTGACGAAGTGTATGGGTACCTAATTTGTGGTGATTTTCAATATAAACAATACGACAGTGAAGAAACAAGCGGAGTAAAATTGAAACACACTTGGTTCCGCGTGCCGTGCATCGGCAACACTTGGTCGCCTTGCACCGAATGGACCACTGAATGGGATTGCCCAGTAGAGGTCCGTTATTTCAGTTTCTCGAAATGTGAATGTAGTTTTCAGAATAACATACGAACTATTTTAACTACAGTTCTTCTTTATGAATAGAACTGGTTTACGGGATTGTTAACGACGGTTCCGTGTTCCGTTAGGAAAGTATTTAAAAACAGGTCGCATTATAAGCAGTTGAAGAAATTCAAAGCTATCTTCATCATCATCATCATCATCAGCCTGTTGTAGTCCACTGCTGAACATAGGCCTCTCCTTTTGCACGCCACTGTACTCGATCTTCGGCTGCTCGCATCCAGCTCCTGCCAGCCATCCTGCGCAGATCATCACTCCACCTTGCCTGAGGACGTCCTACACTACGCTTGCCGCTATCTTAATAGTCTCCAATTTGCTTGGGATTGTATTTCGCAGGTCGTTTTACCGCCTACAGTGCCAGCAAGAACAACTTTTACAAACTTTATGCTATCAAACAAACTTGAAATACCAATGTATTTTAAATTCGAGGCACCTTACTGCACGTGAGTACCACTCTGAAAGTGAGGAGATACTTACAATCAATTTTAAAAATAAACTATCGCATGATCTAGTTCCCTGAATATTTTATCTTTTTATTTTCAGAAATTTCGTCGTATTGCCTTTATGTGGAATCGTCCAAAGCCGAGGATGGCAAATAATATCAGTTGCTTTAGAGCCGAAATCATTCGGGGACTATTGCGAGACGTGGGATTTAGTAATAAATAAGATCCAGAAAGTAAGTAAAAATCTTGCAGTAGGCACCTTCTTCAAACAAATACCAAAATGCTTAATATTATGAAAGCCGTTACTGTTTTAAGGTAAAGTACGACACCGAACGAAGGTACACACACCAACCCCTAACTTTATATTCAAATTAACAACAAACATTTTTATTAACAAGGCACGTATCATCTTTTCCGGCAACGCGGAAAACAGTCAAGTGGAGGTGATGTCGCACGGCTACAACCCGGCAACCCACGCTATGTACGAGTTCCCTCCTACCATCACCGGCTGCGCCAACTACTGCACTGCGTTCTTGCACAACATCACCCGGATGGAGATACAGTGAGTGACGTCATGTCTGTACGTACACAGGCACTAAGTAGCCATCAGTCAAGTGGAGGCAATGTCGCACGGCTACAACCCGGCCACTCAGGGCATGTACGAGTTCCCTCCTACCATCACCGGCTGCGCCAACTAATGCACTGCGTTCTTGCACAACATCACCCGGATGGAGATACAGTGAGTGACTACATGTCTGTACATTGGCACTAAGTAGCTATCAGTCAAGTTGAGGCAATGTCGCACGGCTACAACCCGGCCACTCATGCCATGTACGGGTTTCCTCCTACCATCACCGGCTGCCCCAACTACTGGTCCTAGTTACCTACCTATGGTCTTTTAACAGCTATTCCAGGTTTTTTTATTAGGGACTGGGCAGTCATTTTATAACACTATCTCGGTGGTACATACTGTCCAGTGAATGCTTATTCACTCTTCTTTGAAACAGACCCAGATTGTATTGTTGTTGTCCGCATCCTTTTCACTTATCTTATTATGTTGTTCTTCTATGTATTTTCCAGCATAAGAATCTTAAACAGCGTGCCGTGGCTTGGAGGTGATAGTGGAGGTTCTTTGGTGCTTCCACCAAAGGAGATAGTGCGTTATCATTGGTGGTTCTTTCCGAGAATTCCCAATAAGGTTTACGAGACCACCGCTGTATGTTCCTGCATTTGTCTTATCGATGGAAGGTAAATAAAATAAGTCGGTGTCTATATCACACTCTTCCCTTAAAATATTTACTTGAGTATTTTTTATTAATTTGTAAAATATCTGAACACATCATAGTGAATTTGCTCTACTTTTTTAAATTTTAGACCCGTGGGAGAGCCAACGGAAATCTTCATTCATATTTCGGGCTTCTCTGAGCTGCCTGATTTGCGGGTAAGATAGAATATTCTTAAAACGTATGAATACATTTAACATAAATATAAACAGGTTTGTTGCTCCAACAAGAATATTTTTTCCAGGTTTTACCGAAAACAAACAACCTTCACGACGTCGTTGTTGGAGAGAACGCAACTTGCTCAATAACGCTGTACAATTATGGTTCCTGCTATTTCACCTCCAGGTTGTTCCACGTCATCGATGGAATGGAGGATGACTTCAGTGGGGATAGATTTGAAATAGACTCAACAGTAGTAAGTGAAGCCGTTCACAATCTATTCATGTTAACCTTTCAACATTATCAGTATATTGCAGTCCACTGCTGAACATAGGCCTACCCTAGGGAACACCGCAAGATTCGCCTCCCCACTTTCATCCAGGCACTATCAGCCAGCATCCTCATTAAGACATCGGTCCACCTTGCCGGAGGCAACACTGCGTTTGCCAAGCCTTGGCTTCCATTCGATAACTTTTCAACTTCACCGTCCAACGATTCTTTGAAAGACGTGGCCTTGGCTTTAATCTTCACCTCCTTTAATAAGTAGGTACTTAAAGGGTTAAACCATTACAATCATAAACAACAAAATGAAGGCGTCAGCCGTTTGAGTTTTAAACTAAATCATTGCTACCCATCAAATCGTTGTTTACCTACTACAGAACAGCTTGAAGCCTTCCAACCACTGCGAAGTGAGGATGACGGTCACTCCTGACGGGGCAGGTCCTCGCCAGATCGACGTCAAGTACTCTGTTTTATTCCGCACAGAGCACAACGAAATAGAGGAGATTCAGCCGATCAAGAAGACCATTTGTACCATTTGGTATGATGGCATCTATCCTACTCCCAAGGTATGTTACGCTAAGTCCTGCTGTTCTAAACACAATATTCGCGACATGTTTATTAGGTTTAGTTCCATGTGTATTTGGTTTGTTGGTATATTTTTATTTTGGGATCGCCGTGGCGCATTTTCTGCTTCGGAAACCAAGTTCAAGATTGGTCGGAACACCTACTTTATGTTCATTGTACAACTACGGCTAAATCTGCAGTCAAAAGAAACACCGGTATAACCAAGCACGGGTAACGGTAGTAAGCTCGCCCCTTGCCACGTTGGGTTCGAATTTGCTAAAAATGTGGGCTTCGGAGTGTCCCGTTCACAATAACGGCAACGATCAGAGTGCCTGTGGATACTGCGTTAAGTTAGGTTTTATTTTCTAATTCAACCAATAAGTATACATTTTCTTTCAGATTAAACGTACAATTTCTGTAAAATGTCCTGTAATTTTGAGCAATCATTGCGTGTGGAATATAGTGAATGTGGAAGAGTTAGTATACCTCCCTGACTTTACATCGAATGAGTTCGGTTTAAAAAGTTTGTCAGTAATTAACCATTTATTCCATTACAGGCTAAACAAAGCGTTTGAAGAGTGCCGCCCGAATAAACCTCTAACCGTTGATCTCTTTGCCCCCGACCTATGCGTGCGGACAGGTCAGGTCGAGTTCATATTCGTTATGGGATGCGTATACGCAGCGCCCGTGCCGTGGAGCCTGCGCAGGGAGAAGATTTGCGACTGCAACATGGTAGAAGTGCAGATAGGAATATCGACGTATGAAATGAGACACAAATGCATACATAGGTCTTTGGTAGAACTCATGCCCTCGAATGGGATCATTACGGTAAACCTTGATTCTTGAATCTTAAGTTTTTAATTATTCCATCATTTTTAATCACACATTTAATATCAATACAAATAGCGGACTTAATGCCTTGATCGAGCCATTCTCTACCAATCAGTCACACGTTAGGTAGAAAACATAAAACCTATATGAGGTTTTTTCTTTTTCGAACTGAATAATTAACGAGTGCAAGGAAAAGTGATGTCTTCTTCTAAGGTACGAAATCTTAAATAATCACTCTCTCACATTATTTAGTAACATTACAAAGGCAGGCTAGTAGCAGCAGGCAAGCACTATAGTTCGTTCGCGTTAAAAATGCACGGATTTTTAAATTGAATTCTGTCGAACATCACTCGCACACAACAAAAACTCAGATCCACAATCTTTGCGTTCGGAAGTATGCGTTTAGCTGGTCACTGTAGATTTGGCTTTCTAATTTGGAACAATTTGATTGGTAAGAGGGTGTGCTAGGTCGAAACACAAGTATGAAATCACTGCATTCTTAACGCGAACGGACTATAAGTATTTACCTTATTTTTTAAGTGGCACAGTAAAAAAAAGAATTTAACTCTTCCAGGCGGATACTCCAATTCTTCTCCATCTCAAATTCAACTACACCCTCGAAGGACAGAACGAGCTATGCTACATAATGACGCTGCCCAACCAAAGAACAATTTACCTTTACATCCACATATATGCACATCTGAACACCAAAGGCGTTCTGACCCCATTGAGGAGGCCAGTTGGAGTTACTGAGTACTTAGCAATATTGGATTGCGGGAGAGTTCCTATTAATAATCTTGATCCTGTTATAAGAGTAAGTTATGCTGTGAGGGTGGATATCAGGGATGTTAAGGAGCTCTATAACCGAAACAATCGATATCTGATATAAAAGGCTATGAGTAACCGTAAAAGATTTCGATATAAAAGTTTTGCATAGGTATGGAGTTTTTCCAGTTCTCTTCTTGTTTAATATTTGCTCAGTTCAATAAAGTGAAATAAGAAATTACTACAATATCTATAACCGACGCTATTCAAAGCCTATGCCTATGCCAGATCCGTTGATCTGGCATAGTAATTATCCCTATATCTGTATCAAAAACTAGATATCCATAACATCCCTGGTGCATAGAATAAACGTACGATAAAATTGTAGTTACTTGTATCCACCCGTTCAAACCTCTTCAGAAAAACCACGATTACAAATTGTGGATGGCTTCCAGATCGTATGGCTGTACAACCCCACGGAAGTGTTCACCACCTGGCGCTTACTCCGGGGCAACACGATATCTCCAGATTCAGTTTTGCGCTGTTTACTGTACTTCGCTGAAGTTCCTCCACTGGGTAAACTGGCTATACCATTCGCATTTTTGCCTACTGAGATGATTGATTACGAGGTAAGTTGGCTCTCTCAACCTCTTTCTATAGTATCTCATCATCATCATCATCCTAGCGATTATCCCGGTTGCTGCCGTTACGGCGCCTGGGGTCCGCTCTTCTGCATATGCTTCTCCACTTCGCTCGGTCTTGTGCATCCCTCTCTGGGAGGCCACTCACACTTTTTCTATAGTATCTAATTGAAGAAAATTAATTCTCATTGCTTTGATGTTTCAGGTCATTTTCTATTGCTCGTTCGGATACGACACTGTTAAGATTATGGTAAAAGGACAAGGTGGTTTGCCGAATTGCATTGAAACAAGACTAGATATCCCAAGTTATGTAGAGAAAGTTATACGGTCTGCATTCAGAGAAGACGTCGTAAGTACTTGCATTCTTTGGCGGTTTTCAAATTGTTTAGTAAGGTGCCATTTAAGTAACACTGACTAGCTATCACTTACCCAAAACCTCTATCTTTATGTGAACTAGTGACGACCAGGAATCAGTAACCGAAATAAAAGGAGTATTAATAGGTGTTAATTCGAAGATAATGTTTTTATCTAATATTTACAGATTTATCTCTCACTGGAGCATATAACTATCCCTCCAATGCCGACACATTCGTTGTCTAGAGATATAGTATCTCTTTGCAATAATACAGATCACATTATGAGATTCATCTGGTTGCCGTAAGTAAATCTTTCAATGTCGCAATTATTTATTTCAAAAATTAACACATAATTTAGCTGCGACATTACAGGGAGAGGATCGCAAATATTTTGAACATAGTAATGACCCCGTGTTGGGGTGTCATTCAACCGAGATGTAGCGAGTGGATCACTATGACAGTATATACGTTACAAGAACCTGCAACTTTCACGTAAGAAATTACTATAAGTTCAACTAAACTAATAATAATGAATATTACCTAAGTTATTCATAAGTTATTTTCAGAACTACGGTAGCCTGCGAAATTTTAGACCTGACTGAGCGGAGACGATACCAACGTAATGAAATGTTAAGAAGAAACAAAATAGAAAAATGTAATCAGGAATTCATTATAATCGAGGAAGGACTATTCCACCCTGTAAGCAAATAAGGCTACTCCAACTCAACTTTCACTACACTCGAAATTAAGATCGAAAATTACGAAAATTATACTTTCAGGGTATAAACGATTTCCCGCCATACGTCGAAGATATTGAGAAACCGCAACCTTATTATTTGTCTATGACGGTGTCGGTATCATCAAAAGGACAAAGAGATGGTTATCCAAGAATGCTTTTAAAACAAATGTGGGAACAGGTATTTTGTTTTTTTACAAAACAACAATGTTCTATGGCTTTCTAGAATTATAAGAAATATAGAGCAATTTGAAAATAGTACTTTTTTAACATGTATCATACG
Organism: Udea ferrugalis; assembly: GCA_950022985.1. Lineage (NCBI taxonomy): Eukaryota > Metazoa > Arthropoda > Insecta > Lepidoptera > Crambidae > Udea > Udea ferrugalis. Next base: position 5,961,556 of record OX465520.1, read on the forward strand.
AAAGTCAGACAGTTTGTGGGCAAGAACAACCACAGAGTGGACCCCACCAACAGCAATAGGTAGTAGCGGCCACCAGGCAGACCACGACACAGGTAGCAGTACAGTAGAGAAATTGGATGTCTGCGAGGGACTGGCCTATAAATATCCAGGACAAGCAGATATGAAAGAGGGGAAGGGAGGCCTTTGCCCAGTAGTGGGATTACAATAGCTAATTTAGATACAAAAGCCGTGGTCACGGGTCAAATTAGTGACCTAAGTATAGCAGAAACCTTCGACGCTGAACATGCATGCTTAACGAATTCGCATACAGGGTTCAGTTTATGTAAAAATTCCAGACGCCACCATATGACCTGTTGTCATCGGATCTGAACGACTACGGCGGCGGAGGGGAGCGAGGTTCCGGCGGAAACAACATGCCTATGAGCGACATTATACGGGTTATAGACGGAATCTTATGGTAAATACCGGTATCTTACTCTTAAAAAAACTCTGCGCCACATTTACTATTTTAGAACTACTATTACTATGTATTTACTTGGAAGTTCACGGGTCCATGGGGACCCGGTCTTTTGAAGCTTGCGTGGGGCCGAAGACAACACGTAGAGGCTTTTTGGTACCATTTACTCTAATTTGAAATGTGTTCATCTGCCGGGTTTTGTCTCTTGATAAATAATAAATACCCAAAGACAACACCCGGAAAATGCCAGGACTATTGTACAGATAGCTATTACTATCATTATTATTACTACTATTACTTTAAGCTTAGACTTATTTTGAGATGATTGTCAAGATTTGCGATTAAGTGTCAGGACATTTCGATCGCTAAATCAATACTTCAGCACCGAATTTAATTTTAACCTTTTCTGTACGGGGTGCTCGACACCGATGTAATGCCTCAGTACGGGGTACTTTTTGAGGAATCGAAAGGCGGTGGCCGTTTTCGGTAAACTTTAACGGGTCATATAAACTTAACTATAAATGCTACGCTCTTGAAATTTTCAGTAAATACTCACTAGTTAATACTCTTTTGATTGCAGAACACTTAAAAAGTTAGATTTTCTTCTAAATAGAGAAAAATCGGATAAAAGTGCAAAAAAAAAGATTGATGGATTTGAACCAGTAGATTGTCACTAAACACCATAGTTTCACATAATTCCACTAAGACACATATAAATTACATTATTTTACTAAAACCACACTAATATTCTCAATATTTACCGAACTATACACTTTTTAATGCGACTAAAAATTTCCACATTTTACTATTTGAAATTAGGCACGTGTATGGAATCAAAATGTCGATATCGATTTATCGAATTTTTTTACTAGGGTCGATAATCATCTCCGTTATATGTCCATATTACTTTTATTGATGGTAATATCTTAGTGTTATAAATGCATTATGTATCAGTAATATTTGGTAATATGTTTATTTGTTTATTTTTTGTCTTCTAACTATCCTCTGCCTACCTGAACGTCGTCTGGAAGGGTTTGCTTCCTAGCGATAAGATCCCCTTAATTGTACATTAGTTTCTATAAATTAATATTTCTGTAATGTTTTGGTACAATGAAGATTATCTATCTATCTAGGGACGAAACTTGTGAAATAATGTCGATAAACCGACCCTTTCCAACAAAACATCACTAAAATCCGCCATTTTGTTTTTTCCCTAAAACACCTTCCCAATACGGGTGGCATCATATGATGTCCTGATCCGGTACTCAACTTTGTCGATGGATTTTGAAATAGAGACATCTAGTTGTTTTTTTCTGTACTAGTTCACTAGCTAGATTAACCAATCCTGTACAAGATTCAGTCGATAAAACAGCACCCACCCATAGACATTTAAAAAGAAAACGAGTATTTTGTAGTGGCTATGCCAGAACATCATATGGTGCCACCCGTATTAGGACGTGACTTTGGCAAAACATCATATGATGCCACCCGTACAGAAAAGGTTAAGAATAAGGGGGTATGTGTGTGGCCAACGTTGTTGTGAATAAATTACATATTGAGAGAGTGACATGAGTAAGTTATTTTTCTTTTCATTACGGTTATTTACAACATAACACACGACATTTATTTACCCTAAAATATTAATTTCCAAAGGAGAACAACCAGGTCTCGTACAAAATATAATCGTAATTGAAGACGGTTCTTGTGCTATAAAGAAACTTTCAGGGCGTCATTTCCAATAGGATGCCAGTATTATTTTTGTCTGGTCGGCCCTTTAATTTTTGGGTACGGAATGGTTGTTCTCCTTTAATTTAATCTAATATTTACCTCTCAGTTATGATTTTTGTGTAGTGTGCATTTATAGTCCGTTCGCGTTGGGAACGCAGTGACTTCATTCTTGCCCTTCGACAAGAGTTTTTCGGAATTAAATAAAAAAAATACTGCATTTTTAACGCGAACATACTAAGTATAGTTGTTTTCTGACTCTTACGTCAGTTGAAAAATACAGGGCTTAATGATTTCTACTTGTTCAGGGATGCGTTACACAGCAAAATGTTTAGAAACCAAATCGAGTTTTATGCAAGAGAGGAGGTCCCTACTTACTCGCAACTGCTAAAAGTCATTGAAACGGATACTAAATCACGACTCAGCCGGAGGTGAGCATCATAATATTATTTTAGTACCTAGTACGAGAACTCTTTCCATTTAAGAAGTGATGGAGTGTATCGATGGTTGGAGCTCACGCCCGCACTCAGTGTCTATTCTACTAATATTATAAATGTAAAAGTTTGTATGTGTGGATGCGCCGTGTTGCTCTCTCACGTAAAAACTATTGAATGGATTCGAATGAACCTTTACCATAATATGTTACATCTGAATAGAACTGCTACAATTTATAAATAAATATGAATATAACCAAAATAATAACCAAAGTCCACGCGGACGAAATCGCGGGCGTCCACTAGTCTAATATAATTTCCCACCTTTGTATGTTGACGATGTGATACAAGGTATTTTATACGTAAATTACAATTATTATCTGCAATAATATGTACTCTAACGTCTTTTTTATAGAGTAACTTCGGGAATTTGCGATGCCATAGTCAACAAGGCAATATTTCACGTCTATGGTCTCAACCCCAAGCACGAGATAACCATAATGGACGCCGAATAATGACTTCACATTTGTTTAAATTAGTTCAATTGTTATTTTATGCTACTGTGAGTATTACGTTCAAAGTTATTATGGTTTAGTCTATTAAATATGAATAAATGATTAAAAACAAACTTACGTATCATCATTTTTTACTTACGTATTCAATAACAATACAATTAAAAGTACACAATAATTATAATAAACGGAATGAATCATTTAAGATTGTCCTTAGCCAATAATAACAAAATGTCAAGTTTATTATCTCTCACCTAACGTATTCAATGCCAACATACACAATAAGCAATATTAAAAAAAAATGATTTTCCCTTAAAACTAGAGTAATAAAAACAGATTACCAAAAACTTTCTAGGGCATCAGTCTAAAATCTTTTCAAGTTTCAACTGCACCTTATTGGCTTTCTTGGAAGGTATCACGGTGACAGAGACCCTGTCGCCCAGCTTCGGAGTCTGGTTTGGTCCAAGGTTGCTTCTGTGGATCAGCCCATTCTCTCCTACGCCGCAGTCGACAAAGCATCCGAAAGGCACTACGTTACGAACTACACCTGAAAGCACAAGTATAATGGAATTAATTAGCTACGGTATAGTGACAGGAAAGGAGAGGTAGATAGACAGCATATACTTAACTACTATGAAAGTTCTGTCTCTTCCATTCTTATTGCTGTTATATTTCCCTAAACCAATCCTGCATCACCAAAATCATCATAATAAACGGCCGATATACGTCCCACTGCTGGGCATGGGCCTCACCTCAACTATGAGGTGGAACGGGCTATACTCCAACACGCGGGCTCAGTGCGGATTGTTGGAGGGGCGCTGGCGTAAGGTTACTGAGCAACCCTGATGTGAGATGTTATCAAGCCGCCCTAAGGCCTCACCAAAATATCTTTTATAAATAAATTCCCTGGGGATGGAAGAGCAGATGCGTGTATCGACATCTGAGGGTCTACTCTCAGAGCTTTTGTATCAAAACCTTGTCACCTGGGAAGGTCCGAAAATACAAACAACTTTGCCACATCCTACATTATTTAAACAGGAATATACACCGTTTGCAACGAAAAACAACTCACCAGTCAATGTCATTCCATCTTGTATCTGATCCTTAGCTTGCACAGCTAAAGAATAAACAGGCCTACAGAATGTAATAACGTTATCCTCATACGACTTCTGCTTGAAAGCATTTATTATCAGCTCCAACGTGCACACATCTGTGCCTAGATCTCGGCTAGCCTTATCCACATCTAAGGAGGCAGTCTTTGTTTCGACTAAACCTGGGAAGTGAGGCTGAGAGAGTTCTTTTATGTTTAACTCAATTTTCTTTGCGAATCTGAAAACAATTTAAAAAATTGTCAGAATACAACTGAGGGTACAAGATATTTCGCATATTTGAGAGGTAATAAATATGTCGAAAGTTGTCGATAGTGGCACAAGTAAGGCAGATTATTACATAAACGGCCTATATACGTCCTACTACTGAGCACAGGCCTCGGCTCAACTATGAGGTGGAACGAGCCATACTCCAACACGCGGGCTCAGTGCGGATTATTGGAGAAGTGTAAGGTTAGTGAGTACCTTAATGTCAGATGTTATCAAGCCGCCCTAAGGCCTCTGACTAGGCATAACGACTGACATCTAGCGGCCTTGACGTCGCTACCAACTGCTAACGCACCTTCCAAAGCACGGAGATGCCCGAAATACACATTAATAAATTTCGGCCGAGGTGGTCACCCATCCAATTTCCGACTTGGCGTGTATTTACAACAGCGATTATCGCCGATCACTGCCACAACCGCGCCACGGGCACCACGTTAGGCAGATTATTATTAACGTCAAAATGATAGGTACTATAAATTAACTTACTTTTTAGCGATGGTGTAACTTTCAGGATGTATGATGGTCGCATCCAAAGGCTCAGTTCCCCCCACAACCTTCAAGAAGCCAGCGCATTGTTGGTAGGTGACTTTCCCAATGCCCCCTACTTTCAGAATCTCTGCTCTGTTTTTGAAACCGCCTTTATCTTGACGATATGTGATCATCTTTGTAGCTCTTCCATCGTTCAGTCCGGAAATTCGCCTAAAATAATCGACAGTCATATCATAAGTTACAAAGGATGACAGAATTTTACCAAATACACAATGAAATTTTTTGTAAGCATTTTTTGAACCTCATTTGAAAATGGACTGAAACCTCTGGACCCCTGGCCATAACTACACACAGCGCCATCTAGTCCCAAGTGAGCTAATTAAAGCTCGTATTATGATGGGTTACTAGACAACTCAAAAACGTAGGTACTTGAATACTTTTCTTTTGTAAATACATACATAATATACATAGAAAACACCTACCATATGTACATAAGTACTACTATTTTGTGTGAAATAAATATCATTTCATTTCATTTCCAGATGCAAATTATTATTGTTGCCGTCAAGATGAACGGAACATTCAGAAGCCCACATTTTGCAGAGGGAATTTGAACCATACGTAAAATGTATATGTTTGAAATATATAAAAATAGAATAAGAAATAAAACAACTAACCTTAACATAGCCTGTGAAGCCGTATTTATGTCGACTCCGACTAAACTCACTACTTTCTCGACAGCGCAATCCAATGCTGATTCCAACATCTTCGGGGGTATGTCATGTTGATATAAACCAACTCCGAGATTCTTAGGGTCTACCTATAAGTAAGCACGATATTACATATCTTAAAGAAACTCCTATAAAAAGTTATCAATGATAGACATAAAACTCCTGCGTATAACTTATTTAATAACCTATATTCCGTAAATGATTGTTAATAACATTCAACTTTGCTTTATGAAATTACTCACTTTTATTAACTCTCCTAATGGATCTAACACTCTTCTTGCTATAGACAATGCAGATATTAAGTTAGGGTCCATGTTCGGGTGCTCCTAAAATAAGAAAAAATGACTAATTATCACTTTCACATTTATATCTACAACGTGTTAATGAAATACATAACGCGAAACCTTTTAGGGGTTGATTCTTATGCTTAAAAGAATGCTTGCAGTTTATACGATACGCTACACTGCGTCATAGAATTATGAAGAAGTGTGACGCAGCATGTACAGACGCCCGTAGAGCTAGTTACCTATCTTAGTAGCGAAATCGCGTATTATTTGCTTTCGGTTTCTTTGTAGGTAAGTAGGTATGTATAAGAAGTGAAGATTCCTACTTACGTTCTCGCGTTTGTTAACTATCTATTTCGTCCTTGGAGCAACAAACCTCCTAGCTCAGTTGCACAGGCGCCAACCTCACACTATGTTGTAACTCAGTGGTCGTGGGTTCCTACAAGGAGAGCATAATACGCGATTTTGCTACTAAGATGGGTTACATAACTCTACAGGCGTCGGTACAATGCTGGTCTCGCAAAAAAGTTATATATTTTAGAGCACCAGAATCAACCACAAAAAGGTTGTACGCTATCTCGTTAACACGTTCTATAATGGTAAAAAGGATAGTTCGAAAATCACAACTACCACCTTTTGAGCTTCTTTGCTGATAGAATAAATGGAGGCTCCTTGTTCAGGAACTATCACTATGGGTATGTTTTGTGAAATGTTATGGGACTTCAACCATAATTCCGTTTCTCGGCAGGCAGTGCCATTGCCCAAACCAATTAGTTCAACTCTGCAAGAAAGACAGATCATGAAACGAAAGGGTAATTTAACGAAGGAAAGATAAATTTTACTTTCTTCCAAAAAAGCATAGCGTGTGCCGCTAACAGGGGGTGTCAAGGTCATCTTAAGGTGTTCTAGAAGCTGATCTTCCGAGGATAATACCCTTTTAGGTAACAAATAATGACAGTATGTTTTTTTAAGGATCTCATGCCTCCCTGATATTTATAAATCGATTTTAATTTCATTTTTTAAGTTAGTTCATGCCAAAAAAAAAACTACTATGGTCCGTTCGCGTTAGGATTGCAGTGATTTCATACTTGTCCTTCGAGCACTAGCACGCCCCCTTACCAATGAAATCGTTCCTAATTAGAAAGCTAAGTCCACAGTGACCAGCTGAACGCATACTTTCGAACGCAAAGGTTTTGGATCTAAGTTTTATGTGTGCGACAGAATTAAATTTAAAAATCACTGCATTCTTAACGCGAACGGACTATAGACATTTTATTGTTCGTGTGACAGTATGTTTGCACCCATACTTGTGTTTCGTCAGAAGATCTTTTAGTTGCTTGGCAGCGAAGTCATTTTGATTCATATTGCGCAAATTAGGATATATGGTGAGAGCTTCCAGTTTATCGCCATTAGGATTTATTACTCCAACCTGAAACAAAACATTCGAAAGTGAGACCCTATTAGTGCGATGCGCTGCGACGGCAATGAACGAAAATGATGCAGCTAACGCCGAATCTCATCTCGATCGTAATCACGAAAAACGCCTCCTTTATTCAACTACTAATATTGGCTTCACCTTGAATTGGTATGCTCAGAAGTAATTTTGGAATGTTATTTGGTTTAGTTCTATTTATTCAAACGATCACATTCGCGTAGTTGTTAAGTATTAAGTACAAACCGCCGAAATGCAATCTCACTTCAAATTCGTTCGATGTGCCACCCCAAATCTGATTTTGCACTAGCAAAAATAACGTTACCAATAAATTCCCAGGCAAAGGGTGGGCTCCTGAAAGTTCCGTTGACCATGACGGAAACAGTCAGCGTGCCTCTCGCGTCATTGACTACTTGATCTGACACATGGGCACGGTAATACGTGACATGGGGGTATGTGTCAGAAAATAGGTATGTATGAAGTAAATAGGTATACCTTACACCCAGCTTTAAATCCAGGATCTAGTCCTGCAATAGTCCTATTCTTCACAGGTTCAGTCAAAAGGTATTTTTCTAAGTTGGTCGTAAAGGTTCTAACAGCCTCCTTTTGAGCTTGTGAGGTGAGGTCCGCTCTGACTTGTCTAGAGAGCCAAGGCTTTATGAGACGATTGTAAGCATCACCAAGACCTTTTTTCACCCAATAACTGCTTTTCCAAAGAGACAAACAAAATCTGAAACGTAAGATTTAATCTAAATACAAGTAATTTCGGAGAAAAGTACGCGGTGTTTCTGCTACAAATTAGGAATTAAATTATCTAAAATTTTCAAACAGCTTTTTTTAAATTATTGTTTTGCTTTTGGACCTTGGTTCCAATCACACATACTTTAAACTACTTATAAGCAAAATCGTACCCCGACTAACCGGATTTCGACTTACACTGCTTATTTCTTGGTCTTACTAACGCGAAAGTCCGGGATATGCTCTAATTAATTTCATACAAAATAATAATGCCTACATTGATGTTACCCAATTAGATATTGAGAAAATAAAGTAGATATTTACCTTTCCAACTTATTATAGAACCAATCAGGCACCACTACTTTCACTGATAGAATTTTCTCGTCCTCTCCCCTATTTAAAGCTAATGTCTGATGTGGTTTGACGTAATGGCTAGGACACTTCCATTCAAAGTACAATTTGTAAGTCTCTGGATCTGATTTTGAATCAACTTTCTTTCCATTGTCTTCTTTTTCTTTTGTTGAACTTTTTGTTCTACTGCTCTGAATGCTAAATCTTGTTTCTTCTTTTCTGCAACGACACATTGTAAACTATGGTGGACAGAGGGAAATATCAAATAATAACTAACATTATCTCATACCACAAAATAATTCATTATTTTGTGCCCAAACTTAGCAAGACTTTCAGTAAATATAGGATTCTAGAAAATGTTCAGTGGTCTTGAATATGTACTTTCATTATTTCTTTCTTTTATATTATATTATAACTAACAACTTACAAGTTCCTCATTTGTTCTAGCACTCTAGTGTCTTTGTAAATAATGTCAGCTACAATATGTGTAATGTGGCCATCAACTTTGTCAAGTGAGCTCAATTCATCTTCGTCACTGCAGAGAGTTTTCAAATCTATGAATTCTCCATTTAAGCTACGTACAGCGATTGGTTCCAAGCCCAAGTTGCGAGCTCTCTCCGCTAATGATAGCGAGTGAGACTTCAACGGCGCGTACTGAGGAAATAAACAATGGTAAATTAGTATTGCACAGCGAGTTTCAACTTTAGAAGACTGTTGCTAATTTCTTAAAACTTTGGCATACCTATCTACTATACGAATCATATAAATATGTTGGCATTGTTTATATTCTTTCATCAACTGTTAATCTTACATAGTTTTGAGATTTTTAAAGTACAAGTGGCTTAAATTTAGTTGGTGGACGCACGAATTGGATGGCGACAAATTTATGGTAGGAAGCTCTCATTATTAGAAGCATTTTTGCAACGTTTCAAGTTTAGGACATTAATACTTTTTGAGAAAAAAAATCTTAAAGTTTCAATTTTTCCTATGAAAAGTACTGACTTCTAGCCTTTTTTTTTTAAAATGCGTTTCGTTTTACTGTCATTCACAGATAATAACGGCTGTCAATAGAAGAAAATAGTGTTGAAATAAAAATTTAAAATTAAACACCCTATTTTATGGTTAGTAAGGGCTGGTTTGCACTTTGCTAGAGAGCCCAATGGCAGGTAATAAGGGTAGGTATGCAGCTACAGTAGCGGGGGGGGGGGGGGGGGGGGCGCAGCCCCCCCTTCATGGGGGCTCGGGGGGCGAGGCCCCCCGCCACTAAGAAAGTACTTCAACAGGTATCCATAGGTTAGGTTAGGTTAGAACAGTGACCAAAAACGCGCGAGCCGAGCGAGCAAAGCGAGCGTGCCGCCGCAGCGGCCGGCGAAGCGCCAGAGGCAATGGTTTTTTTCATTAAAACTGATGTAAAATTAAGAAGTGCCTTGGAAATAGTCTTAAGTCTTTCAAAATGTGGCAGTTGACAGAACACAATGGCAGGCAATAACGGCAGGTAGGCAGCCACAATAGCGGGGGTCCGGGGGTACATCTCCCTGTTCAAGGGGGAATCGCCCCGCTCAAGGGGGGCTCAGGGGGTAAAGCCCCCCGCCACTTGGAAAGTACTATAATAGGTATGAATAGGTCAGGTTAGTACTGTGACCAAAAACGCTAAGCGAGCCGAGCGAGCGAGCGCACCAAAAAAATGCCAAAAAAAAGTGGCGAAGCTCCAGTTCTTGTTTTCTTCATAAAAACTGATGTCATTACTGATAAGTACCTTGAGACCAGTCTCAGTCTTTCAAAATTGAATCATTTTGTAGGACCTAACCTCAAAACTTCATTTTCGTTTTTCTCAAAAATTGTTGATCTCCTAAACTTTTCCTTCACAGGGGGGCTTCCCCTCCCCCTCCCCCCTCCTCGCCCCCCTCCCCTAAATTCGTGCGCCCACCAACTAAATTTTTACCGTAGAAATACATGTTAATGAAATATCATCTATCTCTTTCATCTTCAATATACACAACAAAGTTGGGTATATAATACAACACTTCTAGCTCAAGAACTGCTGTTTCTAATTTGATCAATTTGTAGTCCGTTAAAATAACAGAAAAAAAAGAAAATGAAAATTTACCAATATGAAGCATAGACCTAAAATAGTACTGGTTTTTTACCTTTCAAACAGCAGATGTTGGTAGTCAAATATTCAATGTCACCCTCAAAAAAGGATTTGATTGAAGGAGAGCTCTAAACGAAGCACTTGTAAAAGTTTTGTAAAAATATATTTACCACTAAATCTAATTCTGATAAGTTACGGGCATTCAATATACTCTTCTCAGTTTCAGGAGACAACTTGTTGTTTTTTTTCAGTGTTTCAAGAACAGTCTTCACTTTCTTTTTTAATTGCGATACATTTTGGTAACTCTCGAAAAGGTCTTGCAGCCTGTATAGAAATGTGTCTGGTAAATATTAATGTAATAATTATACTAACCAAATCTAATTTAGGAAGGATTAATTGTATTTCTGCACCTTACCAATTTAGAATTGGTAAAAATGGGTCACTCACAAATGCAAAGAAAACAGCAAGGCAACTGACATGTACGGTGGACAGCACATCACTTAACCTATTCCTGGTCAGTCCTCCTTGCCCTATTGCAAAGGATTAACATTTGGATAGCCTGATGTGCCAGTGACTGTACACTATGTTATATAAAATAATAATGAATAACCAATTACTTATCAGGCATTAAGTGATCCACTGCTGCTTTCCTGTATCTTGCAATGAAAGGTAAAGTGCAGCCTTCTTCCAAAAGTGCAACAAAATTCTGAGCCAATGTATGAGGTACTTTCTGTTGATGAGCCAGCACATCTGCCACGTCCCAAAGTGCTGGAATATCTCCCTCATTTTGTATTCCATTGCTCACTCCAGGATTTTCATCAGGGCTTATCTTGGTTGTATTATGAGCAGGTTTAATTTGAGCCTCAACTTTTACTTTTTTTGATTTAGGCTCAGTTTTTACTTTACTAACTTTTAATTTAGGATCTGATTTTATTTTACTGACTTTAGTTTTAGGTTCATCATTGGTACTGCAGCTATCCAGCGTCTGTTTTTTCTGGTTAGTTCTGGTTTTCTTTATAATTTCCGGTTCATATTCACTGCCGCTGCTATCTGATATCTTCCGTATCCTCCTACGTGTTGCAGCAGACGTTTTTTTGGGGGCAGGTTCATATTCGCTGCCACTGCTTTCAGAAGCTTTACGTTTCCTTCCTAAAGCTTTTTTGCTGCCGATTCCTTTTTCCATAATATTTATTCGTGAATAAAAGTTAAATTTACGTACCTACCTAAAAGATCTTGATAGTTTTAACGTAATTGATTAGCACTCTGAGATTCAGAAATAAAGGTAACGTCTTAGCTTAATACCTTTGGGTAAAAAACAAAGCAAACCTGAGACCAACTGATTGACTAAATTTTGTTTACAAAGTAACAAATATGAACAAATGCAAACTCACCGCAAAAAAACGAAAAATTTCTACAAAATTTCCGCATATTTTTCGTAATGTTTTGACATTTGATTGAACAGCTGTTTTGATTTGAAAGAAAACATTCCGTTCCAAAGCTGGTGACACAAAGTGGCTAGTAAACTTTACTGTCTTTTTTTGCTATTCACCCCGTTATTTCTAAACACCACGATGTTTTTAAAGTCTATGACATGGAAGCTGCGGTCTGATTTCAGTAAAAAGTTATTTTAGGGTGATCCATACACACACCATGTGCCGGATCGAAAAGGATTTATGAATAGCATTTCGATGTCTTATTACCAGAGTGGTACTCGAATTACTCGACAGCTGATGGTCATGGAAGAGGAAGGCTCCGAAAACGATACAGGGTGTCCCCTAATTATTGGCCCAACCGCAAACCTTAGGCAGGTGTCACTGTCACCTGTATAGGTCTAGCATCTAGCACGAACCAATTGCAAAAACCTACTGATTGTTACTCAACCCACACGATATAATTGTTGTCATGACGTCGTTTATCCAACAACACAAGAAAGCAGTAAACATACGATTTTTTTGAAATATTGCCAATAATAGTTTTATAGCCTTGCAGATAGAGAGAGCGTCGTGGCCCAATGGTAGTACACTCTGGCTCGGAACCCAAAGGTCCCGAGATCAAATCTGGCCGGAACACACCTACTTTGTGTTCATTGTACAATTTGCGGCTAACTCTCCGGTGATGGAAAACTCGTATATAAAACCAAAGCAACCCGGATAACGGCGGTAGGCTTGCCCCTTACCACGCTTGGGGGCTTAAATTTAGTTGGTGGACGCACGAATTGGATGGCGACAAATTTATGGTAGGAAGCTCTTATTATTAGAAGCATTTTTGCAAAGTTTCAAGTTTAGGACATTAATACTTTTTGAGAAAAAAAATCTTAAAGTTTCGATTTTTCCTATGAAAAGTACTGATTTCTAGCCTTTTTTTTAAAATTGCGTTTCGTTTTACTGTCATTCACAGATAATAACGGCTGTCAATAGGAGAAAATAGTGTTGAAATAAAAATAAAAATTAAACACCCTATTTTATGGTTAGTAAAGGCTGGTTTGCACTTTGCTAGAGAGCCCAATGGCAGGTAATAACGGTAGGTATGCAGCTACAGTAGCGGGGGGACGGTGGGGGCGCCGCCCCCACTTCAAGGGGGCTCGGGGGGCGAAGCCCTCCGCCACTAAGAAAGTACTTCAACAGGTATCAATAGGTTTGGTTAGGTTAGAACAGTGACCAAAAACGCGCGAGCCGAGCGAGCAAAGCGAGCGTGCCGCGGTAGCGGCCGGCGAAGCGCCAGAGTCAATGGTTTTTTTTCATTAAAACTTATGTAAAATTGAGAAGTACCTTAGAAAAAGTCTTAGTCTTTCAAAATGTGGCAGTTAAGAGATCACAATGGCAGGCAATAACGGCAGGTAGGCAGCCACAATAGCGGGGGTCCGGGGCGACATCCCCCTGTTCAAGGGGGAATCGCCCCGCTCAAGGGGGGCTCAGGGGGTAAAGCTAAAAAAAAAAGCCCCCCACCACTTTGAAAGTACTATAAATGGCATGAATAGGTCAGGTTAGTACTGTGACCAAAAACGCTAAGCGAGCCGAGCGAGCGAGCGCACCAAAATCATGCCAAAAAAAAGTGGTGAAGCTCCAGTTCTTGTTTTCTTCATAAAAACTGATGTCATTACTGAAAAGTACCTTGAGACCAGTCTCAGTCTTTCAAAAGTGAATCATTTTGTAGGACCTAACCTCAAAACTTCATTTTCATTTTTCTCAAAAACTGTTGATCTCCTAAACTTTTCCTTCACAGGAGGGCTTCCCCTCACCTCCCCCCTCCCCCTCCTCGCCCCTCCCCCAAATTCCTGCGTCCACCAACTAAATTTTTACCTTTCTGACTAACCCATTAGGGATATGGTCGTGAGGGTATGTTATGTTATGTTATCAGTACTTATGGCACACAATATCACTGCACAAAAATACAAGCAGAATACGGTATACACAATGAAAATAATGAAAACAAAATGGTCTGTGATTGACTATTATTTTAGGCTGTCTTCTCCAATTAATTGGTTAGAAGTGGGACAGGAATCGTTCCCTTAAGCGTAAGGAGAAGCAGATAAGTATTGCCATAATCGATATTATTAATTGACTCCTTCAGTACTTATTTGCTTCTTCACATTATTGATCTTCTTTATCCGAAATCAGTGGAAATATTATTGGTTTAATTTCGACGACTGAAATTAACTTTTTGTTAACCCGCTTTAGAACGCTACTGGAGCCCGTTTGTCAATGCTGTTTGCTTCGTTTTTGACGTAACGTAACAACATTGCATGAGTGGTTACTACAGAAAAAAAAACAGAGGCAAGAGTTCAGTGTTTGCTATGTTAGAACCAATAAAAAAGGAGTCAGATATTGTGAAAAATATCATCAGGAAGTTTTACAAAAGTTCTCTGGATTACGATTTAGCGGTAAGTTTGTGTGTCAGTCAAGTGAAAACCTTGAAACCTTTTTTCTTTATTTGTTTGTGACAGCCTTGGCGTAGGGCGTGGGCTATCGAGCCAAAATTACTAGGCGAGCAACTCAACATACAGAAATAGCGGTCCGAATCCCAATTTACTGTTTTCAGTAGCTTTGAGTTTTATTGTTCTGGGATCGGTTCGGATCCCGTTACTTATACCAGGAGTTGTAAGGTATTAATAATATTATCTGCCCAAAGAACTAACGATCAAATTACAAAGATACATGAAAATTTCTTTTAATCGTTGCATCAATTTCTATTTTCAGCCACATGAAGTACAAAAAATGACTTGGAGTCTCCAAGAAGATTTTTTGAATGCTACTGTTAAAAGTCCATTGATGCTAAAATTCCCAGTGAAAAGCGATTTTTCAAAGTTATTTTTCAAGAAACTGATACAATATTTGGAACCAAATCAAGAAGTACACGATGATTTATACAACTATCTCTGTTTGACCATGAATTGTGATAGTAAAGGCGGTTATTGCTATCGTCATTATATTGTTGGTAATGATATCAGCAACATAGTTACATTAAAAGAAACAAATAATATGGTGGTCAATGGCACTACAGGTTTGCGCACGTGGGAAGTAAGTTGAGTTTATTTTAGTCCTAGGAGACTTGATGTGCGAAAAAAATGTTCTATCTACCTCAATTTCATTGCTATTTTCATACCTTCTGACCTTATGTTTTGTATCTTACACCTAACTAAAATAAAATATAGTAGCTTTATCATGCATGTAAAATTTGAAAATGTATTGAAACGTTTCTAAGTAAACAAATCATTTGTATTTATATTTCAGGCTGCTATTATGCTGACAGATTGGGCACTATGTAACATGGAAGTATTTGAGAGAAAAAAAGTTTTAGAGTTAGGTTCCGGTGTAGGTTTTACTGGAATAACAATAGCAAGGTACTGCCAAACCAAGGAATTTCTGTTGAGTGATTGCCATGCAGACGTGTTAAAAGCAATTGACAATAACTTAAATATTAACTTTTCTAATTGGCAAAAAGAATACTCCTCCGATTTAGCTTTGTTCCGGAATACCGATCGTAGCATAGGTGAGCAATTTATTTTAATAGCCAGTACTTCTACTGGCTATTAAAATATGGACAATGGACATGTAATGCAGTTTTGCGTATGTAACATTCCTTTCAATTGTAATTTATGTTTCAGGCATTGTGAAGTTAGACTGGTTTAATGTTGGTGATGTTTCGAGCAAAATAGATCCTGATGTGGTATTAGGGGCAGATATTATTTACGATCCGACCATCTTACCAGCGCTCATTGAAGCTTTGCTTTATTTTTTCAACCGGAATGCCAATTTAGAGGTGTACATTGCAGGTGTTGTTAGGAACGAAGAAACACTGAACATGTTTAAGGAGTTAATCGGTAATTTTGATGATATCTTTGGAAATTAATCCACATAGCGCCTTATAGCTCCAAACTAAGCCAAGCTTGTACTATACTAGTCATTTACATTAGATATTTTATAACACATAAGAAAGACTGACACCAATACAAACAGACATGGTCAGGCACACAGGAGTTTGTACTCTGGTGGGCCAGGATCGAAACCAATCGCTTATTTGTTCATAATCTACACGCCGCGCCGGCGCATACATACCTACCTGCTGCAAGCATGCTAAATGATAATTTTATTTTCAATGTTTCAGGTTCATCAAATATGCAGTATCAATTAATCAATCAGGCAGATAATATATTCATAGAGTGGGATACCAGGGATCCTAAATATATACTGAAAATTAATAAAATAAAAACTTAACAACGTAGTGTTTTAATATGATCATATTTTGAAATAGTACAACTATATTCATTATGTTTTAAGAGTAGTTTTGGGTGCTTACATAACAAAAATTTCTGACTGCATCATAGTCGCTAATGATTATCGAATGATCTGTTCCAAATCGTAGATGCGCTCCAAAATGTCACAAGCTTACAACGTGAAAATTGTAAATGCCTTTGCCAGCGTTTTATACGCTTCCGACGGTGCGCGGAGGAAAATCTTCGTCCACCCGCACATTTTCAACATTGTTAGTAGTCAGCCCGGCAAAACACACTAACACTGTCGGGTTTTATTTCGCGATTCCAAAACGCGCTTTGCACCTTGCAATCATGCATACGACAATTTGAAACCATCCTCCCTATTGAAATTATGATGTTTCTTAATTTCAATAGCTTCTCGTACCATACTGGTATGTGACGATCAGTGGAGAGGATTTTTGGGTCGTGCAATTCCATCCAGTGATTCACCCCTGAACTCAATATTTCGGTGCGCGTATACATGCCAAAACGAGCGTTTAATGTGCAGAAATGTATTCTACTTCTACTCGGGCCCAGGAAAGGGTTTCGGACCAATCCCCACAAATTTTGTTTTCATTTCACTTTTGATTCCCTCATGCTCCATTCCAATTTCTAACAATATTAAAAAATATAACGTCAATATCAAACTCGTCGCACAGCACAGCTGAGCTGATGACACTGACAGCCGATTGACAACTGTTCAGCTGACAGACATACTACTACTTTAATTTAAAAACTTTAATTTTATTTGAATGTTTTATCTACGAGCTCAATGCATTTATCGGTTTTCTAACCGTATATAAAGTTTACTTCACCACCTATGGTAATCCCTAGATCAGCAGAGAAAAATAGCTGTAATAAAATATTTTGCCTAAACATAACCTCTAATAGCTATTTCTTAACTAGATAAATAGATAATGTCTGAGGAATTATTTTCGTCCGCTTCTAAAACATCGCCGCAGGAGAACGTCAATCCAGTAAGTGACAAGAAATCAGAGAATGCATCGAACAAGAAAGAGGAGGCGTGGGGCTATGACTTGTATCCGGAGCGAAGGGGCACCTTTTCTCCTAAAATTGGCAATGTTCTCATAGGAAAAGAAGGGACAGAGAACATCGACAAGTTAAAATGTGAGAAAAATGTTTATGAGTGCGTCAAAAATAGTAAGTACCTGTTCATTTCCTAAAACTGGTTTTGGCATAGCCCTTTTGAAACAGTGTTAACGTGCAAGGGTATGTAATGTTGACACCTTGATACAATGATTCTTATATCAACCCAGAAAAGAGATATGATAGAAACCAATTCTGGGGAAGGTCACTGGTATGCTTGGCTTGCAATTTCTTAACATCTGTTTGTGTGTGACTTCACTACCATACTACTCAGCACCAACAAATTGGTTGAAGATATTATTTTTAAAATGTCCAACAACAGGGATCCTAGGTCTATTCTACCCTGGTGCCAAGTTGAAGTTATCTTAAAACAAGTTTTGGTTACTACCAAAAATGACTAAATTATGGGTCTTGTAATAAATAAGTAAGTGTCAACCAAGGTAGTTGTGTCAGAATAAACCAGAACACTTTTCTTTCACACCCTAGTGGATTCAATTACATACAAGGTTTTTATATTAAATTGCTCAGATTGCAAAGTAAGCTAAACCCTGCACCAACCAATGGGCATCAACTTACATTTGTGCTGGTGTTTTAGTCTTATTGGTCCTCTAAGTCAGAGGCTCTGACCATTGTCAAATAGTGGTAAATAGAGCTTTTATGGATGTCAGAGACTGGTTTTGGATTTATGTAGATGTAAAATAAAGTGACAAAAAGTAATTTTATCACATTACTTGCATTTGAATTGAATCCATCCATGACTGGCAGGCAGGGTTCCCAAGTTGAGCCATCAAGTCAGTCAATTGCCGTGATGTTAACAACTCTCAGTAACTTTAACTTCATAGCCTTTGGCTAAGCTCATGTACTGTATTTACAGGTCCAATAGTCAAAGTAATGATGGCAGCTTTAAAAAGTTCTGGTTGGTGAGTTATTTATTTGGATTTTATTTTGTAAGTTATTTATTACATCTAGTTATCGTCTTTGTTGTTATTTGTCATAGTAATAAAGCCCTTTATTGATTCATTTGACCCTTAAATGCAATGGCTTTATTAAAAAAAAAAACACTCAATTTCATTCAATTTACTGTATTAACATTGAGCCAAGTTTTGTAGATCAACTAACCTTGGTGCTGAAATATTTTATAACTAGACTAGAATGACTTTAAGGTTTTCTGATCATTGTGTCATCACAATTTCTTTCATTTCAGCCCTATTGACATCCGTAGGCACATTTCCTGTGAAGTTTGTGACTACTCTGTAAGTGGAGGCTACGACCCCGAGCTCAATCAGGTAGAATAACTACAGTTGTAATTCTATAATTTTTATGAAACTATTATTTACCTACAAAGAATCTTCAAAACTATGCTATCAAAAAAATGTTGTATGTATTGACACCTTGCTACTTGTTTGATATTTTAAATGAGGTATTCAATGCCATAGTTAAATGATACTGATGAATTAATACCGGTTCTGGCAATTGTGTTGTCCAAGTTCAAATGATCAATTTCCCCAACAATCTTGTGTTTGTGTAATGGCAGAGCAGCATCCTGTAAAAATATGACAACATTCACTTATTCATGAATTTCTAAATTAAGACTATTACAAACACTAAATTTTGTTTAAATATATTCATATTATCTTGTTAATAATCATTTTGCACCACCGCATCTACTTCCTTTTCCAGTTTCTCTACTTGAAGGTTGTATGGACGAGATCACTCTTAGTGATAAGATCGCCTGTATTGTACATTCCAAATATCTTTAAGCATCGTAATGTAATTTGTTTTCTTTGTCCAATAAAGTATGCCTTATCTTGTCTTATCTTAACATTGTTGTTTAGTAAGAAAGTTTTGCCTCTCCTCTGTGGCTGTGTGTTAGATTGATTATATTTGTGCTGAGCCATATCGTAATTACTATAATTTCAGATCGTAGTTTGCCAGAACGTGTCCACAAGACAGAGTATGGTGCAAGGAGTGCTAGCCCACGAAATGATTCACATGTTCGACTTCTGTCGCAACGAGCTGGACTTCAAAAACATGGAACACTTAGCCTGCACAGAGATTCGCGCTGCCAACCTAACCCATTGCTCCTTCACCAGCGCCTGGTCGCAAGGAGATGCGTCCTGGACGAAGATTAAGGAGGCTCATCAGGTAATTTAGCGGAACTGGCATTAGACGCAGTCATAAAAGTTGTATTATCATTAGCATCATCACTGACCACCTGTTCGTATACAGAGTGTTGTTTTAAAACCAGTAATTTAATTACCAAAGCAAATTCACGAAAAAAAAACTTAGGATGACCTTCCGTCGTTTGAAACTATTTAAGTCCAAATATTTCGCTGATATACCTAGTTATGCATCATTAAGATAGTAATGTGTTTCAAGCTCAATGTTGTACAACTTTTGAAAATTTACCAGATTGCGATAACCCATCCAGGGTGTTAAGAAAAGGCGCTGATTGCATCACAATTTGGACCTTAGGAACATTATATCTGTTTTAAAGATAGGAAAACCAGAAAAAGACATTCCAACAGACCAAATGTCTTTTTCTGGGTTTCCTATCGTTAGTAAGATGATAATGCATTATCCCTCATGCTAAAAATAAAAAATAATATTTTATATGTTTTGTTTCAGGACTGCGTAAAAACGAAAGCCCTCTATTCCGTAATGGCGGTGCGACAAATCACAAAAGCGGAAGCCGTCGATGTCATAGAGAAGGTGTTCCCTAAGTGCTACGCTGATCTGGAGCCCATCGGCAGGCGGATCCGGCGGAACTCCGACGACATGGCCAGAGCCTTCAAGGAGGCTTCGTACTATGGCTACGAGTAGGCAATTATTGTTCACTTTGTAGTTGTTGTTTTGTAGTTAGTGAGCTGTTTTTGTTCAGTCATCATCAGATTTACCTAGACTTTTTAGGGTGGTGAAAAATGTTTACAAAGATTGAGTAAATCAATAGGCATGATGACTGTATTTTTTTTTTGTTTATTATCGAAAGACCTTACATTTATGTAAACAATCCTCAAAGAATCACTTCATCTGGATCAATACCACCAGAGATATCACAATTTGAAATGCACATTTTTTGGACTTGCCCAAAAACGCTCCATACAAAAGCGACAGTGACGTCACTATCGCTGTCACTTTTGTATGGAGCGTTTTTGGGCAAGTCCAAAAATGTGCATTTCAAATTGTGATATCTCTGGTGGTATTGATCCAGATGAAGTGATTCTTTGAGGATTGTTTACATAAATGTAAGGTCTTTCGATAATAAACAAAAAAAAAATACAGTCATCATGCCTATTCTGAATCTAGTCGGAGTTTAAGGCCCGGCGCCCACTATCGGCATCGGCACGCTTCAGGATTTTAAGGTGGCAAATAGTAATATACTCTAACATAATGGCAATAAAGTAGAAAATGCCGAAACAGCAGCCTCAAGCATACCGAAGCGGTATTTTTGTTTTTACGAGAACACATCACGGAAATTTCTACTTTATTGCCATAATGTTAAAGTATATTGCTATTTGCCACCTTAAAATCCTGAAGCGTGCCGATGCCAATAGTGGGCGCCGGGCCTAAGATTAGCTCAGGGAAATGCCATGTGTTGGCAGACAGAAAAAGACAGGTAACTCGACAGAAATAAACATTATCTTGGAAAATTTGGCATTTTCTGTCTTATTACCTTTTATTTTACTGCACTTAGTTAAAAGTCCGAGTATATACAATTATGGACTTGCATTCGTATGTTGTTTGTAGCGTCATTCAAATCTAAAATAAGCAAAAAAAATTTTGATTCTCTTTTGAAAAGGTTCTTTTCTGGAATGTTTTATATATTTCCCTACTGAAAGATCTCGTAGACTGATGCTAAATGAAAAAAGACAGCTCTAAAGGACGAATCCACGATGGGCCATGTGATTTATGCCAGTTTTTATCAACGACTCTTTGGAAACACATATAATAACTACCCCTGAATTCACAAACGCAAATCAAGGTTGAACAGCCCTCAGAAGTATAGGCGGCCCTTTCAATTCTATTTACATTTTACGGGACAGCATGAGCTTGAGCGCGTACTCAGCCTGGATTGAAGTCTGTGAATTCGGGGGTGAGATATTGTCTAAAGTGATTCCAGCTATCTGGACTCTTTTTAAATAAACACAAGTTGTGAGAGCTGACGGTAATCAAATGGCACACCATTAAACATGTAATTAGTGTAGATAATGTAAATATCAGTTGGTAAATAATACGCGTTTTGAATGATTTAAAATAATGTCTTTTATTTCATTATTTTTGTTATACTCTAGTACAATGTCTAAGACGCGTGAAAGTTTGATAGTAGTATTTAATACTGACCTTTCACAGTTACTTGTATTAAATATTGCATTCTGAATTATAGATATAAATAGTACTAATATATTAAAAGTTAATAACACTAGCAAAAAGGCACAGAGTAGATTATTTATATACAGTAAAGTCAATAATTCAGTAATGTTACAATGTAAAATTCACCATAATTATTAGATTCTTTATATTTCCAAATGTTGTGAATTATTTTGCAATATTTTTCGTTAAAATTATTTTAGTCGAATGAAATATTTTTGTGCAACTAAAGTAATTTGTGCTTATAATTAATATGTAGGTAGTGTGTATCTATCTACATAAATCTGAGAGTAAAGTAATCAAATGATGTTCATCAAATATAAGCATGACTAGAGAGACTTCTTAATTTATTGATGGAACATCTTCACTATTTTAGATTATGTCACAGATGAACAAATTTGTTCACGGAATTGTTTTTATTTCACTGAAATTATTATCTACTGCCGCAAACGTCAGAAGGGGGTCGTGTGGTTTATTTGCGTTATGTGATTACAGCTTCACTCGTCTAAACCCAACAACGCTGTATAGCAATTGTCTTCTGGAAGTCAAATATTGTGTGGGTGAATCGGCTTTTACTAACTCAGCCATAAATTGAGAATGGTCTATTTTCTATTATAGTAGCAGAACTTAAAGATCGCCGAATGAACAATCTGATTTCATGTAGGAATCCTAAGTCCTAATAAGTTTAACAGTACCTGATATTCTTAGTACAAGCTCTGCAAAGCTTAGGGTTGACCAATCATGGTGTACATTTTTCAGATATTTCATGTTATCGGTAATCAATAAAATTGGATATTTGCAAGATCGCTAAGAAAAGAGTTCGATTGAAATGATAATAATTGCCTGTTGTTTTGTTTGTACCCTACTCTTTATGTTTATACTGAAATAAATAAGAAATTTAAAGTTAGCCCCCTTTAGATCTCAAATGCTAGCTTGTTAAATTACAGAAGTCGAATCACAACGAAAGGGCAGTGTACTTATGAAGACAGAATTCAATAGTTCTATCAATTAAGTACTCTCAGATGGACAAATCTTAAATAATGAACCTACGCCTAAAACTTAACGTCGCGTAAACTATACAATTGGATAACAATAAAAACATTATATTCGTATCGATTTTTTATGCTAAATAACGGAATTAAGAAGACTGTTCATAGGAGTAACCAAATGATAACTGTTGAAAGTATCAGAACTTATCGGCAGAAGTCTACACTAGTATATGTTGCCAGTAATCTTGCCAGTAAATTGTACTTCAATTGATCTTAGTTCTGGTCTCACAAAGAAAGCTTAAAACATCAACTGGTATAAGTTCAAAATAAGAAATGGAAAATGCACAAAAGGACTGTATTTGCGATCGCTCTGTGAGTCCTCTGTTATACCACAGGTTATACCTACATCATTCAAATTTCAATCGATCTTATTATGATATTTAGCATACGCTTTTTATTCTTCTTAAAAATTACTCCTTAAAAAAAGGTAGTTAGTTACTCCTATGTCAGTCATGTCTTCGTATGCAAACTCAAACTTGCCTGGCTCTATATTTATGAAAACCACTTAACACAGATGATAAATATTGCCATTATTATAAAAAAATAACAGATACGTACACTCTTTTTTACAAACGTAACTATTTAAATAAATATAAAAATGGAACACTCAGGACAAACGCTAAAAAGTCCCGTATTTGATAAGTATATGGGATAGGCGGCATCAGTATTATGTGACGCTGTAAAAGTCGCCAAAAATGTATGTCACTATCTTCTGATAAAACAAAGTTTGCTTTGTTACAACACTTATCCCTCGAGAACTGTAGTACCAACTAAAAAAAGTTCAATGTTTTTGAGTTTCGCACCTGTCAATCAAAAACTGTCAAGTAGTAGTTGCTAATACTATCTACAGTAATATAATTATAACAGTATTTCAATTGTTTTGTGTTTGAGTGAAATAAACGGTCACATAGTTCTGATGCTGACTACAATCATATACAAAAATATCGAAATATTGCATTAACATGGTAATAAACTCTATTTTCAACTGCGACTGTACTTAGCTATTAATAATTTAACTTGTATAACTTTTTCAACTACTTAAATAAATAGCCTATGCCTAACGTTAAAATTATGTATTTACTCTCAAAATGAAGACAAAACGATCACTATTATTATTTTCAAATCTTAATGCTAAAGAACTGACCTTACAACTAGGAAGGCATTTGTAATTGATATAATTACATAAAAGCTATTTACTTAATTTTGTAGGTATGGCATTAACTGTCATTGAATTGTACCCTTAGCAAGTTTTATTAATATTTACAATCCCGGTCAGAATAACAATGTTACGGTCTTAAAATTATTGACAGAAGGACCAGCAGTGCTCTATACACAGTTAAATTAAATGTGATTCCTCTAATGAAACAAATGAATGTCAGAACAAAGTATTTAATCAAGTCACCTTTGGACATGTCAAATAAAATTAAATATAATTACTTGGTCTTACTTGCTTATTTTACGATATATTTTTTTTTAATAAGTATTGTACATTCCAAACTTTATCTCTAGATATCAGACGGAGAATATCACTCAATCTGATTAAGTGATGACTGGTAAAGTGAAATAGCAGTATCTGACAGATTTATAGACGTCAGTTTTTTTGTTCCTAGATATTTATATTGTACTTAGCTCAAGTTATGATCCTCGTATTTTTTTCCAATTTAGCTGCGTAAAGTCCTCTTTTTACATATTAAAGAGATACAAATACACATTTGTTGGGAATTACCAAGTAGGAAATTTAACACGTTGGGCGCCATCGGTGGCCTCAAATAATTGAGTACCTATTTACTTATTTTCATTTATTTCGGTCTGTCGACAGTTCAATTTTTATTTAATATTTAATTTTGTTTAATACAATCAGAACCAACGGCCCGTCGATAAAATATCAAGGTATCGAGGTATCTATCATGACATTCTTAGAATGTTGACAACTGCATTAAAAATACGTGTATGAAAACTTTTAGATTTAGATAAGAAATATACGTAACCTGTGTCTTCATTATTTAAGGCACTTGGTTTCGTGGACCATTGGATATGCTTAATTTCGTTATATTTTAACATTTGATCTTAAACAATTATTAAGCTCATCACTGTATACACTACTAAGCTAATACTCTCTTCTGACAATTTTGCGCAAATTAAGAATGAAATTGACAAAATAGTGCATTGTAAATGCAACTATAAGACCAAAATTTATACAGTATTAATTAATAATAGGATAATATAAAATCTTGAGACATTCGAGCATCGCTAAGTTATCGGCACCCACACGGGACATCCCTTTTCTAAGATAAACTTCGAACTTAATTAATTTGAGTTTTTATAAATTCTATATGCATAAATGATAATTTCTTACAAATAAATGATAATGCTCACGGGGTCACACTTCTATTAGTAAGTCGACTAGCAATTTATCTAATATTTACAATAGTATAATACAATGTCCGAACAGGCACTTTATAATCACACGACGGTGACGTACCGTAAAGCTGAGTCACATTCAGAGTTATTTGTTCACTCATTTAAGCGCTGCCTCACTGAGATATGTAGTCCAGTAGATGATATTAAACAGGAAGAAAGAAACGGGGAATAAGATGAGGGCAACTCTATCAAGGGTCCCATGTTGGGCGCCACAGAACATGACACCGTGGTCCACCATCGCCGATATTCCCGCCAGCATACTCCGGTCTCCTGACGGCATCTCGTCCATTATCGGCGAGTCCTACCGAGCAAACTTTGTTATAGTATCGTAAACATCACAATTTAATTTGAAATTTACACGAGACGTCTAAAAGCAATTACTATTACAGACTAAAATAACTCGAATACAAACACCGACTAACTACTCGACACACGCACACTGGGCCAACATGCGCTAAGCTGTGCACACATTTCATTATCCATTTTATGTAATTACTTACTTAAAACTATTTTAAGCGCGACAAGATTGTCAGCTCATCAACTGTCTTATTCTGAATGAAGCGACTTATTAATTTTCTCGGGAGCTATAATAAATTGTTCACTCTATCGATGGATTCCTCGTTCTCACAAATTTGTTATTGGAACAAAGGGGTTTGAGTTAGGTCAGCTGTTTTGGACTCTTAGTGATTTGGCTTGCTGTTTACCATCACCAATACAGTTCTAACTCATTTTCTTAAAACGAGTAGTGAAGGTACGGTCTAAGTTCAATTATTGTGCACATTAACCAAATTTAACGAATATGGGGTTAAGAGACGAAGCCGTGTGCTACCCTCGTGAAAAATCTTAAGTCCCCTCAATTCAGTCACATTAAAGTCTCAACTACATGGGCTTCATCATGACTGGTGCTAAAACAGCACCTCTGATCTTAACGTTACCCAAACCCCTTTGAATGAAAAACAAGAATATGTGCCCATACATTAAAAAATTCGTCGTATGATTCAGAACGTACAATTTTACCGTAAATGATACACATGCTTTTTCCAATTACTATAACCTACTTTCTAAGTTAGAAACAATTTAGCGTCGCTATAATTTGCCTACCTCCTAATAGTGACCCATCTGCTTAGCATAGCACTAGCCACACTCAGTGCAGTGTGCAGTTTGAGATCGTCTTTACCTTGCTAACGGACCTCGTTTCACTTCCAACCTTATTTTGTCTCCAATTCCTTTTTCCCGAGTGGGACGACTAGAAATTTGTGTCCTAATTTTAATTATTAAACCACGCGTACGTGTTTATTTCTAAATGTTATTTTACGTGCATTAACAACACCATACAAAGTTAGTACATATTTGCTCAAGCTTTTGGCTCGTGACTGGTCATTTCGTTTACCTACCCTCTGAATGGCTTGGTGCGAAAACTGTTGTTTTAAACCCTCGTCCTCGACGCTTATTTGTGGACTGAAAACGCCACCTTGCGGTGTGCCCGTGACTGGCGTGCTTAGTCTCTGAAAAAAAAAAAATAGTTTATCGACGCAGCCCGATATAGTTTGGAGATGAATAAAAATACTACTGATGCGATGTCCTAATGATAAGAAACAAATAAAAAAATCAGGGTTGGCGGTTGACATTCATCTCGCTTGTGATAATCGTTGGGATACTGTCTAGTTGAGTTGAGCTTTCTGCTGCAAGTTCAAACGAGCTTCAAATAGATTTTAATTGGTCTATACAGAAACTAGTGCAAACATTGTGTAAGGCAAAGACTAACTAAGTTCTGCCCAGAGCCAACTAAAGCAGAAAAAAAAATACAAATACGTTGTTATTTCGATAGAATTTTAACATCAAATAAAAACAATTCGTCCTGAAATGGGTTCAACTTCAAATTATTTTTTCCTAAGCAAGGGCTTACAAACAATTTCACACAACATGTATACCTGTGAATGGTTGATATGTAACGGCGGCGGCGCTAACTGAGCGGCCGAATGTGCACGGCGCAGATCCTGTCTCCGCCGGCTCCAGTTCTTGTCGTAACGGATGCCGAACAGCACCACGAAGTACTCCAGCAAAGCCAGGAACACGAAGATCGTGCACGAGATCAGCCAGACCTCTATGCACTTCAGCTCGAGTGCATCTGGCGAATTCGTGCTGAAAAAGAACAAATGAAGACATGAGTACACTGAATGTCATCTTTTGATTCCTATATCTTCGAATGAAATGCAATTTTCAGGATCGGACAAGTACACCATAAGCATTAGGGTGGGGATAAGGCATAAAAGTTTTCTGAGGGTAGATGTTATTTCCCCTTCCTGTTTTCCCTGTAATCTTTATAGTTAGGTACCTGTAGAAACATACCACTAAAGTGAGAATCGCTAAAATCGGGATGTCAATCTTTTTCATTGGCATCGGGAGCAATAGGTACACGATGTCCCTTAAAATTCCTGGATTATATGATAAGACCGGAGACAAAATGCGATTATCTGTTTCAGAAGAGCATAACACAAGGTTTTTGTTTTTGATTAGTTGGAAAAGAAGGGATGCAAGTTAAGTACTTAATTTGGACTCAAGGAAGTTTAAATTACCTGACTGTGTCAAACATTGTGACTAAGGACAGGAGCGTGGTGACCAACAGCACCATCCGGCCCGGAACAATCTCCGGGATGACGCAGAAGCTTCCCCAGGAGATGATGACAAATAGTGAAGAAGGGAGGTAGCTTTCTAAGAGGTAACTGCGGAGCTCTCGCGAAAGCTTGATTTGTAGGCGAGCTGCTGAATGCTCACCTGTCAAAGAAATCTTAAGTCACATGAGGCGGTCGTAAATAAACTATGATGCTCTAATATCTAGATTTAGGGCGTTTAATTAAGTCCACATGCATTAATAGAAACCAGTGTTGTGTTATGCACATAGATACTAATGCATACGATATAGACTAACTATTGCCTCTCGGTTCACTTTAACGTGAAGAGAGATCTAAAAGAGCTACTATACTTAATACTACACAAACTAATCCGCAAGTTCATAGTGTGCAGTTTAATTAAGGTTGTCAGGGCCAAATACAACAAAAAACAAAGTCTCCGTTGTGTTTGGCTGCTGGACATTTTGCCCTTAAAGCCGAACAAATTGCTTACAAGTCTGGCATAGTGCTTTTATAAACCCTGCATCATTTATTTTTATAATACTATCGTGCACGCTCCCTCGCTACACCTGCCTGGCTTTCTGCAGGCGCTGCATTAGATGCGTTACAAAACTGGACATGCAAATTATTACTGGATACGTGGCAGCTCTAGGTCTAATACTTTTGAGCACTGTACTGTGCTCATACATGTATTACTCTACTCTATGACTAATACATTGTTACCAACTAATATAGACACCAAACATGATTTATGGATTTAAAGAAATTAAGTATTTTGGCAAAATGCATGTTTCTCTATATCCACTAAAATAACCAACTAAAGTAATCTACAAACAGAACAATTACACTTAGTAGAGTAAACGTTACCACAATACATATACATACAAGAGGTAAATCAAAATAACAACACCAGTTACATATCACAAATACAAACACAATCACAACATCTAAACAAAAGAACTAAATAAATATCTATGAAAAAAATAGAAAATTTGCTTGGCATGGATGTATGGCTAAAAAATTAAAAATATGAGACATCGCAACTCACACTGAATATCTGTAGTTACTATTGCTAGAAAAAGACAGTTAAATAGTTCTTAAGCCTGCATCAAGACTATTTGAAACTTACTGCTCAGTTGGGAAGGATACTGGCGATAACTTACCCATTATAATCTGCTATGGATGTTTTGTAATCCAATCGAAACTTATATTTCATCCAAATTCTGAATCAAACATCAAAGTTAAAAATTTTAATAAAACCATATTTCAAGATAATCTCTTGTCTAGATTGGGCAAGTACCTTTCCTCGTGGTGTACTACGAAACTATCAGATAATGTTTTCCTTCATATATGCTGCTCATGTGTGTGTTACGGTGTCAATGGATTTCCAACATAGTATCAAAACCTCACCTACACATCCCCGCCAAGCGGGCGGCATGCCAGCGGGCGACAACGCGTAGCGTTAGTGGACACTGTTAGTACGCAAACTGAAGCGCAAAGCAAATAATATACATTTACCTTCACCAAAATTGCGAATATGATTACTTTTGTCCGTCACGAATGTGACCACGTATTTGGGGAGTCGAAACTCGCTGCGCTGGCCGTTGCCCAGGCCGAGGCCCAGCCACGAAGCCACGTCGCGCCACTCGAAGCGCACGTCTTGGGTTGTGTACTTATCTAAAAAAAGATACCATTAAACATCATTATGACTGGCCGAATAATAAAACTGTTTATTTCAAACAGATGGTTACTGCTAACGCATATGAAAACTAGGATTACGTCAATTACGGAATGGTCTCTTAAGATTTTGAGGTGATATTTCAATTGCCGGAAGGGTAGGTTATTCATCATGTCAGCTGTGACAAATAGGGAAATTGAAATATAGTGCTTGCTTGGTTGCTGGCAAACTCAACCGGAGTTTAAAAGCGGATGTTTGAAGAAAGTTGGGAAAATTGCCGCCAGGGTTTTATTGTTTAACGTGTCCATTTTCCTAGGGCAAAAAAAACGTGTATTAACTATGAAGACAGCAGTTTGTGGACAGTAAGCCGGTATGCAGTATAAAGGCAGATGCACCTTCAACACGCTGAAGGAATATTAATTCCGGTGAACATCGATGGAGTCACACTGGCTCACAGAGTAAATTATATCAGAAAGATTCCGCCTGTCTGTTAACGGTCTCGCTAGCTCAGTGGTGAAAGCAGTCGCCCAGTTTGCGGAAAATGGCGGTTCGGTTCCCGCCTGGAGCCAAGATCAAGTGGCTTGGAATGTTAATATTATTGAGAGATATTGATTTTTTCAGAAGGCGTTTCTTAACTCACCATTACACTAATAAGCGTTCATCATAGTTAAGAATGTGTTCATTCCTTACTATGCATCACATAAATAACCTACACTACCTACTCTGGGTATCAAATATACATAAGGTATCTTCGCTTTATTTACGCCATTTATATCAATTAAAAGCGGATCAAGGGTGTATGGGATTTAGAGTGAAAGAACCTCTTGCGTGTTGCATGTGTTATCTATTCATAAAATAGTAATTTATTTATTGTTAAGTCCCCTGAAAACGCTCTTTCCACAAAGCCACTGCGTAGATGATTAATTGTCTACAAAAAGTGAGTAAGTATGCAAATAATTCTTTGTGTAAAAATAACAGCTCTATGAATTTACATACCTAGTTAGGGAAACCATAAAACTAGCTAATTTAGGAGAACGTTGTACGTCTTCATTACACAAGCCTCGTCGATCTTGTTATTGGCCCTTTGTACTTACTTCTTTATAATAATATGCTTTATAAATGCAGCGATAAAATACTTATTCAATAGAAATCGACTTAAAACAATATACCGAAATATATAACTTACGGTCAACTTTAAAACGTTTTTGCATAATAATATGACATGCGTAAATGGCACTTAATATTTTTGCTTAGGTAGGTAAAAATAGGGGTTAAGTCAAGTACTTGTATCAAACCATAGGTAAATAGAATAGACAAGGGCAGAATTTGACATAAACCGTAGGTATAGGTGTTGCAAGTAAATAACTTATCCCCGAATTCTGAAGCGTCATCAACCAGTATAATTTTCTCTTATACTGACATCGTCAGTTTGAAGGTTTTTTCTACTTTGATTAAAATCGGCTTTTAAAAAGTCAAGGGCTGGGCACAGGCCGCCGCGCTTGAAACGACCGAGTGCTGCTCGCTGTGGCTGAGTTAGGGTTATTTGCCTCTAAACGGCTTCCCGCAAACTGCACGAGGTTATCGGTCCACCGTGTAGGCTCAACCCATTATTACTTTTGATGACGTTTAAGAAATCGAGGCATAAGATGTTTAAAACAATATACTTACAACTACTAAAATCTATCTCACAATACTGCACGTCCAACGGGTACAGCACAAAATCCATCTCGCATTTGATGGTTATGGTGGCACTGCGAACAAAACACATTTGTAAACAAACATCTTCATTCTAAACGCCTTGTAAATTGCTTCTTTACCCTCGGACACTTATTATTAAGAGCAAATCAACCGTTAATCTTTCATCACATGTTATTGAGGACCATGTTAAATTTAATTTTATGTGTTTACGAAACGTCGACGTAAGTATATTCTTGAGTTGCCAAAATAAACACGGGCTTTTAAACGATTCTTATAAAATAGGAAAAATCGGACTGGAACTCGATAAAAAATAATAATTGACAGATCGTGGAAAAACTCCTGAATAAGTATGGAAAATAATTCATGAATCATGCTACGTAGATTGCGTGAGCTGAGATACTGACCTTATACTAAGCGAGACGGTGCGATTTGTGTATAGCCTCAAAGAGGCTATTTCTTGCAGAATGCTCATGATCCTCATGGTCTGCAGCTGCCAGATGTACAGGTCTGGCATCCAGATCAGCTGGCGGTACTCCCACGGCAAGTCCAGGAGCGACGTGCCGTTCGGCATCCCTAGCCTCTGGTCCGTCCATGACACTTGCAGGAATACGTCTAGTGTTATTTCCTTGAACCACAAAAAGGTTTCGTTACGCTTAAATCATGTATGAGACAAGAGCTTATGCGTTGGCGTAAGTAAGCCGAGGAAGAACTTGGCTTAGATTGTTACTAGGAGATGGCAATCGGACTTTAACTCTTTTAGCTATGAACTTGATTCTACCCGTATTCCCGGACCATACGAATGAGTGGTGGTCAGGTGCCATCCATTTTGGTTTTTAATGAGATTTTGCTTCATAGTTATACGTTTTATGTCTACAGAATTTCGCAATAAATGTTACTTGCTCCTAAAAATGAACTCGTATTTAGATCTATTGTTTTCTGATCGTGGTTGACATTCAGGACGGTCTCGCATCGCCGTACCTATTTGGGGCGTCCTCGACTATATCTAGGGCAACGATAGTTCGCCATTTATTTCTACTTGATGGATGATTTATTTTGAGCGTTTATAAATCATTTTATTTGAAAATGACAGTGATTTGAGTCCAATATCTAGTCCTTATAAGAACGGCGAGCTACGGTAATATTGTATAGATAGAACATTGAAGGAATCAGACAGAGAACCAAGTAATTGGTTAATAATGTTTTTTTTCTTGCCCTACTTTTTTCACTTAAAATTTTGTCGACGCCTTAAAAATAGTTAAAGGTGTTCATTGGCTCTACATCTTAGCAATTTTTTCTTGGGCCAATCTTTTGCATCGTTCATTATGCAGTTGTTCTTCAGACAAAACAACATTTAACTCTAAGTGGTTGTTACCATTTTGGCTAAAGTTGCTTTAAATGAAATTGATAAAAAGCGATCTGAATAGACTCACGACAGACAAGTTGCATGTCTTGATTATAAACAACTGCAAAGGGGTGGGCTCTGATAACTTGGAAGTTGTGGTATTTTTGCGACAGTTTGAATGGCGTGGTTGGTGCTATTTTCTTCGAGACAAAGGAAAGGGACATTTAATATAGGTCCCTATCTAAATTATTCATTCACTCGAGTGCTATTGTGTTTTTCTTTCTTATAACCAAACATAAACAACCCGTTACATTTTTTTTTAAATCATGGCGATTTCAGTTTGCTGTCATCATTATTTCCTGGCTTGGCTATAGCATCTTTAGGAAGATAAAATTATTTCGTATAGATACTAAACCTACGAGTGTTAACTTTAAATAAACTTCTAATTCACACGATAATGACCTCAACATGTTACAGATATCTGAAAGATAGAATTAATCTAAAAGAAATAAGTAGTATTAAATGGATACCTACATACCCCTTTGTTCTCATCAACTCCAGACACTCTGTTGACGTTCACACCAATATACACCGTGGTGTTTTTACCTGAAACATAAAAGTAATGCATTAAAGGTTTTAAATAGCTTAAGTAACATCAGCTGGCGAATTTCCTGAAGAGATTCGGCCCCTCCAACAAAAAAATACATTAGAATCGTACAAAACGGGATCTCTACCATTACCCTAGCCTTATCGATATCGAGTTTCCGATATTTTGAGCTTTTCACAAGCATGATCACGGATTAACATCTTGAAAAATGTCATTAAACATTTTTTTCAAACTGTCTCTTTCCAGATTTTGTCAATTTAAATAAAAGAATTAATATGTTTATAGCTTGATTCCGAACCTCCCAGAAAATTTTGCAAATTTGAAAACTACATCCTGTATAAATACCTACATAGGTACTTCTTTCAGTTTTCCTGAATTGTGATAAACTATGACGAAATAGTAGTAATGAGTTCCACTGTTGGCATCGGAGACATCGCCGGTACCCTTCGCTAAATTTATGTTCCCCGTACCACAGTCTGCACGTTTATTTAGAAACTTTTAGTAGCTGAGACAGCGAAATGAAGGAACATTTCTTCTATTTATTAAATTTTCTCTTTGGAGCCCGCAGAAAGGCAATTTGCGCGACCTAGATTTCTAGACTTAATTAGTTTCAATTGCAATGGTAAATTTTGTGTTATTAAGAGCTGAAAACTTGATTTGTTTTCCTGCTTTGATTAAATACTTCAACATGGTTTCGTTGTTGTTATTTTTCTGCCTACCTAAAATTAGTGACCTTTTTCGGTACATGTTCTAACTATGAAATTGTAGAGTCCATGAAGCAATTTTCGAGGGTTGTCTTTTTTGGAATTTTTGAGTATCCTAATCAAAAATGTGGTTAAGTAACGCGCCGCTACTATCTCATTTCGCTATCTTGAGTGTTTAGCAATTGTGGTATAAAGGTGCTCCCTCGCCGGGAGCATTCCCGTGTAATGTGACATTATAGATTCGACTTTGAGCATTACAATACTACCTCCCTGACTGACGTGCATTCGCGTATAATGTAACGTTTAGTATAGATTCAAATCCACTTTTGTTTTATTTCAGAGATGTTACAAGTTGTATCAAGACATCACTCATTGTATCATTACAAGGAGCGCATTGCAAGCTCTGTTCTCCTCCCTCACTGATGAAATGCTCGAACCTGTACGTTACATTACACACTAATGTTCCCGGTGAGGGAGCACCTTTGATGGATATGTGTAAAATCATTTCGCGATAATCGTCCTAGATAGGTGTATAATTTTTAGTGAAACTAAAGTCGGTATTCTTGGCTAGCTGTCAGAACCTGATAGCTTGACTAATGGTCTAGCGGTGCTGCTGACTAACGTCCGGGGCTAAGTGGATAGATTCGCCTATCGACTGATCTGACACTATAAATAGGTGCATCTGCTCATAAATTTAGAAACTAAATCTGTCTAAATTTACTATATTAATAGTTCAGTTCAAAGTCGGTAGTGTAGTTTGATTTTGTATCTTATTTGATCAAAGTTAAGCAACGTGTGCGGGGTAGTCTTTACCTAATCACTGTCCACTTTTGGACTAGTTGCGGTACCTGGCAACCGAAATCAATAAATAATGTTAAATTATTTTAAAAGTTGTTACGTGGCCAACTAATGTTTTATGACTTTCAGCTAAGTGGAATTTTAGGAATAATAAACAAATATCACTGGCCAATATTCCACACAGTATCAGGAAACTAGACAACGGATACTCAAAAAAGCAGATTTGTGATACACTCTAATCTAAGCAAGTAGCGCGGTTGTTTTTGTAATGTGAAAGGATCCGCTGCTGTCGCACGGCTGCCGCGCTGCTTGCGACCTAATGTGAATGAGCTCTTGAATACTGTATTTTTGTAATACTTATGACATAGGTACAAAGGGAACACCCAGACCAATATGAACTTGTCTTCATTACATGAACGTATTGGGCGGGGATCGAACCCGCGATCTCTGATTCACCAAATAATGATCCTCGCGTTTCACCAAATTGGTAGATTTTTTGCAAGGATTGCTATGTCTCCGGATGTTCTCGTATTTGTTTCTTTATTTTCGTAGATAATGATTTCGCAAAAAGAATTGAAGGTAAAGAAGGTACGTATAACGTTCTATGAATGATCACTTTCTTTATCTATGTTATTTAATTTAATTAATTTTCACCACTTACATAGTATTAAACAAAGTTGCTTTCGCTGTCCCTAAGTATACTTTAAACGAACGACGAAGGTTTTTATGTATAATAACATCCCATTGCACTCGTGCGAAGCCGGGGTGGCTCGGTAGTTAATTTATGTAAGACTTTAAAGTATGTGTTTATGTAATATTTGTTGATTCAACTCACCAGGTGGAATGTTCCTATTGTAGTCTGTGGGCATTTTGTAGATATGCTGGTCCAGGTACAGGATCTGGCTGAAAGAAAGTGAAAACGAATAAGACACTGATTACATGTATAAAAATACCAATCATTTGTTATCCCTTAATCATAAAAACTAAAGCAACGCTTTAATTAACTGAACGCATTGGTTTAGCGGTTGGCATGTCCTGTAACTTAGACTCGCAAATTTCGACGGCAACAAGAGTTTTTATGAATAAAGGGGATAGTCTCTTAGGGTATAAATAAGTAAAGGCATTCAGGCCTTAAATTGTAAGCATTTCACATTATGATGCTGATAACAGGAGGTAATAAAATTCGCCAAAGATAAACATTAACTTTACCTATCCCCATGAATAATTATCTGTTTTCAGCTAGTATCTACTACCAAAACGTGAGAGGTCTTCGTAGTAAAACTAACACCTTTTACAATAATGTGCTCCTTTACTCTTACGACATTATAGCCCTGACCGAAACGTTCCTAACTGACTCGGTCCTAAGCAGTGAATTATTTTCATCGGATTATTTCGTTCTGCGTAAGGACAGAATATGTAACGCCGGATGGGGTGGCGTCTTACTGGCGGTGCGGAATAAGTTTAGTGTAAATCTCGTCACTGACATTGATGGTATGACGGATGATAAAGAACTTCTATTTGCTATTTTATCTGGTAAAGGTACTAAATTGTTGATTTGTGTAGCATATTTGCCACCAAGTTGTAATGATGACAAATATTGTAATGTTTTGTCATGCATTGAAAATGCTATTTGTAAATACCCATCTTTAAATTGTATAATAATTGGTGATTTTAATTTAAATTCATGTTCCAACAAAGTTAAATTACAATATGATAGTTTTACTGAGTTTTGTAAAGTGAGTCAAATAAATAGTATCAGTAACAAATATGGCGGTATCCTGGACTTGGTACTTACGAATGTTGAGTCTAAAAATATTGCCGTAACTGAAGTTGAACCGTTGGTCCCAATAGATTCATATCACCCTTCCTTGGAAGTGAAAGTTTCGTTTTCATGCGGCGCTGCCGTTCCTGTTTTTCCCAGCGACTCATCCTCACTTCAAAAAGCAGTCTCTTTAGCGTGGAACTTTCGTAAAGCAAACTTCCCGCAACTTTATGCTGACTTATTGAACACAGATTGGACAGACGTCGCCGACCAAAGAGATGTTAATCAAGCGGTAGATGCATTCTATGACAAAGTTAATTCTGCTCTTGAGAAAAGCGTACCACGCCGTGGTGTCTCACCTCGCAATTTCTCTCACACGTATCCCGAATGGTTTAGTCCCGAATTAAAACACTATATTTACCTTAAATACTTTAACCTAAAAAAATTTAAACGTCACAATTTAGAATATAATCATGAAATGTTCAAATACTACAGAAATCTCGTTAAAAAATTAATTAATAGGGACTTTTCAATCTATATAAAATCAATTGAAACCAGCATAACCCAAGACCCAAAAACCTTTTGGTCATACGTCCGCAAAAAGCGGGGAAATAACCACACAGACGTTCAGCTTTCAAATTCCTCTGAAAAACTCAACCAGCAGGAGGTGGTTAACAAGTTTGCAGATTTTTTCAGTTCCGTTTTTCTTCCGGAGACACCGATTTTGGATGCTGACCAAGCACAGAGCAGTGCTGAAAGTTGTAGTAGTTCTTATCAAGTGACCGTTGGCTCTATAACCGCTGTTGAGCTTAGACGCGCAGCAAGGCATCTCAAAGCTTCTTCGGTTGCCGGACCGGATGGGTTGCCTTCTTTTCTTGTTAAGG
This sequence comes from Udea ferrugalis, assembly GCA_950022985.1. Lineage (NCBI taxonomy): Eukaryota > Metazoa > Arthropoda > Insecta > Lepidoptera > Crambidae > Udea > Udea ferrugalis. The sequence continues at coordinate 5,998,977 of OX465520.1, forward strand.
ATTGTATTCGTGCCTTGGAGTACCCGTTGCTTCAAATATATAATCTTTCCCTTAAAAATGGTGTTTATCCTAGTTCATGGAAGGTATCCAGAGTTACACCTATACCTAAAGGTGACTCTCCGCTAGACGTATCATCTTATCGTCCTATAGCTGTGATGTCAATCTTCAGTAAGCTATTCGAAAGGGTAGTTAATCAGTCGATAACCCCACAAATAAACACAAAACTTGACGATGCTCAGCACGGCTTCCGGCGAGGTAGGTCAACAGTAACTAATTTGGTGAGTATGGTGGATGAGGTTGCTTTTGAGATGGATAGGGGACGGCAGGTTGATGTGGCATACTTTGACCTAAAGAAAGCGTTTGATCTCGTGGATAATGATATCTTATTACGAAAGCTATCATCCGTCGGGTTTTCCTCAAGTCTGCTATCCTTTTTTGCCGACTATCTCCGGGATCGAAGGCAGTACGTTCAGTTATCTGGTTTCCAGTCCCAAGAGTATTTTACACGATCTGGTGTGAGTCAGGGGAGTACATTAGGACCTACTCTATTCCTGATCATGATTAATGATCTTCCTAAAGCAATACAATCTGCTAAATGTCTTCTGTTTGCAGATGACCTAAAACTTTTCCATCCTATAGAAGCTGAAAAGGACTGTCAAGCAATGCAAAAAGACATTGATGCAATCGTCAAATGGACTGTTGATAACAGGATGTCTTTCAATGGTCCAAAGTGTGCTCTCATTACATTTACTCGGTCACGGACACCCATTGTGTCTTCTTATAGTGTTGCAGGTGTGCCTCTCAACAGAGTTGATGAAGTACGCGATCTCGGTATCAAGCTTGATACCAAACTAGACTTTAATAGCCATATTATTTCGATATGCAAGCAAGCCAACAAAACTTTGGGTTTTATAATGCGTACCGCATCGCAATTTCAGGACACTAAAATAGCAATCTTGCTCTACAACGCATTTGTTCGGAGTAAGTTAGAATATGGCTCAATCGTCTGGGACCCGAGTACAGCTAAAAATAAACTTCTTTTGGAGAAAGTCCAGAAAAAGCTTGGTCGCTACCTTTATAAAAAAAAATTTGAATATTATCCCTTCTTATATCCATCCCTATTTGTTGCTGGTATGGTGGGTTTGAACACGTTGCATGTTCGGCGGAGAGTGCAACTGTTCATACATTACTGCTTGCTTCTACGCAATAGGGTCGATGATCCGTTGACTTTGAGTCGTTTAGGGTTATATGTCCCGCAAAATTATGTCCGAGGAGCAGGTCGCCGACGGCACCTACTGTTCGCGTCACTGCGGGACCGGCGCACGTGCCATGCTTGCAACACCCCCACGGCTAGGGCGGTATGCCTCCTCAACGCATTCCTAACCAAGTTCCGGGACGCCGACATATTTAACGACTCACTAGCCTCATTGTTTCAAAAAATTGAATTTGTTTAATTATTTGTTTTTATATGTATGTGTGTTTTTATTTTATAAGTGTTTTCTCATTTTTGATTTTACTATTTTATCATGTAAGTGTGTTGGCTGTCTAGCTGTAAGCTTGCATTTGATTGTTGATAATAAATAAATAAATAAATAAATAATAAATAATAACAAGCTTTATTAGCTTTATGTGAGATCAAAATTGCAGTTAAAAGAGTTCAATGTTACGATTAATGTCTTTGCGTTGTTTCATGTAATGAAGATGACTTAGGTAATCGCTAAATGTATTAACTCGATACACTAGATCGCATAGTAGGTAAACAATGTGACGATTGGGTGCACTAGACAATAATTCGAGAGATTAGAAGCAATAACCAGAATAAGACAATAGAAATATCATTGTCTTATTCTGGTAATTGCTTCCAAGTGTGATAGATATGAATTTACATGTTTGTTGAAAACCACGAAATATAAACAGCATGTTTAAAGAATAATAAAACATATGTTTGAAGAAATTCACACAGGTTGGTTCTAAAAGTACCTGGCAGAAATCTGCTTGCAGACATTCCTTCGTTTTCACAAACAAGCAAACCTTTTTTTCTGGAAATACGTATGAGTATTTTGCACATCTTGCAATCAAACCAAACATTGATTAATGCAAAAAATGTATATTTGATAAGGCTGGCCTCAACAAGTACAAACAAATGAAAGTGTATTTCTCGTTATTATTTACATTTCTTTTTCTATATTCTTAATTAGGTACGCTTTGAATCGGTACTTTCTAATGATTATACTTTCATAATTTGAAAGTCCTGGTATCTATGTATTGAAATTTTCCAAATATAGTTACTCGTACTAGATGCATAGGTCTGCATGAAACCCCCCTCATGGGTTCTCGCCTCGGCGTGGCGAGGGGGCCTAGTACCGGTGATAGGGGAACCACCGGGAAGCGAAGAGAACCCAGGCGTGGCAGTGTGGTGGACTGGGAACCCACCCGCTGCGGCCCGCAAAGGCGACGTTGGGCTGCGGGGCCAGTAGGGCCTGCAGGCGCCTTGAGGCGCGTGGTTGGGGCCGCGGCGCACAACCGGTTGGTGGGGGCCAGTAATCCGAGGCTGATCCCCCCTGTGCATCGCGGCCCGGCGGGGCCGTACCGCCGGTTACGGCAGCGGAGCCGCCCTTTGGGTGGCTCGTGGTTGCGGGCCCAGTAGGGTCTGCGAACAGTGGGTGCCAGCGGGCCGGAGTGCGGGGGTGCTCTGGCTTGCATTGCACGGCGTCCACCGAGACGGCGAAAGTGCCTGCGTACTCCAGGCGCTTTCGTGACCTCCCCCCTTCGTTGGGGGGTCGGTTGGAGGGGGCCACATTAGGGGCTAGCACTGGCGGCGGAGCAGTGCGGCATTACTTACGGTAGGATCCAGCTTCGCCGCCAAAGTGCCACAGTCGAGTGCCGTGGGGTTTTAGCCGGTAGGAGTCCGACATAACCTCGTCATCCCCCCGGGCAGCGAGGTATCCATGAGGATTTCCCCACGAAAAAAATAAAAATAAAAAATAGGTCTGCATGAAAGCATAAACACGGTAATAAATAATACTATTACGAGCGAAGGTGAAGGATCTCTATTAAACGGATTAAAGACAACTTAAAAGTAGATAAGTACCCATATTGCGTAGTGGCGCGAATAATTTAATACTACTACCAGCTGATGTTACAAAATTGTGTCCACTCTTCAAGGATTTATACAATGGCTCTTTTTTATTCAAACTTGTGTCTTTTGTTATTTGATGTCAAGTCATGGTGTGATCTAAGGTGAAACATGCCGTCATGACGAATAAAAAAATCACTCTTTTCCTCAAATTATCATCATCACAAATTCAAAAATATTTGAAAACCTCATTGCCGTAGTATGAATTAACTTAACATTCTCTACCTATCAAATTGCAAACGACATGTTTTACTACCTGCCTTAGTAAAAAGCGTATGTGACTCCCGTTACCTAGGTACCACCTTAATTTTATCTTACTTTTACGGACAGCCTGTATAGGAATGCAGGGTGAACCAAATCGTAATTTACTGAGGTCATAATCCACCCAAGAAAGTAAACAGTGCATTTAAGCTACAAAAATATTTCAAGTTTCATAACTTCTCTACAGTTTATCGTTTTTCTTACTTGAAATGCTCGTTGCATTCCTGGTTATTTTAAGTAGTTACTATTAGTATACGCTGAAAAATACAGTATTTGAATACATTATTATACGTAGTTCCTCGTGGCATATTTTATGTTGTATAAATAATGACTTCGTTTGCAACTAATGGAGCTGCATCAAGTTCAAATTAACCTTGTAGGTACTAGGGATGTATTTTAGTCGAGGGAATGCCGATGTCGATTTAATTTGACATCGGATTTATATGAATCATGAAAAAATATTAGAGTTCCCTTGTCCACATAGTTTTACATGTGACAGCTGATGGTTACATTGAGTTTTTTCTGACAGTGGCGACGCCACGTTGGGTTTAAATTCCCTCGTTTAGTGTAAGCTTCAGAATGTTCCGTTCATGGCGACACGCGACGGCAACATCCAATAGGTCTTAGGCTACCCTGTTTGACATTAGAAAAAAGAGCTTTGGTTCATTTGCTCATAAACAAATGATTCATTTGGACTTCTGTGTAAAGGTATTTCAATTTTTTTATCGATATTTCGTGCACTTCATCCCTAACTATTATAAGTCGTATGCAATTAAGAAACTTGGTTAAAAGTCGCATGTCTCGGTTTAACACGAACCTGTGTCATAAAGGGCCACTAATATACTACTTGCACTTTATCGTTCTAGGTCATCCATTGTACTAGTGAAATAATTTGTGGCCTATTTACTAATACAAAACAGAAGTATACAAAGTAACAAAATTGTGAGTCCATAGTTATGTTATTTGCGTTCAAGTACACTCTCTAAATGAAGGTCTCATTGTTGTTGCATGACGTACCTATGCATCCATCTTTCGTAGGCCTTGCTGATAAGACTGAAGATTTTTAAACAAACACATATTATAAGTGAATACTACTACTATATAATAATACTTCTTAACGTTGCTATTAATCAACCTTAGAACCATTCCAGTAGTTTGTTGTTTTGGTGCTTAAATGCTGTAAAAGTAATACTGAAGTTGCAAAATAGAATAATTAAGAGCATGTGCTCTCAATCCTTCAATCATAGTACCTAGTCAGAAGAATAATGAGAGTGTCTACTTTTATTAATCTTATATGGCTTAGTTTGGATTAGCTCATCTGAGATACTATAGTAGCTATAATTGACTACGGAATCCCAAGACAATGTTTGAATCTGGGGGACACTTTGATTCTGATAAGGTACTGGTACTGGTACTGGTGGGTAGGTATATCATTTTACGGATTAAATCGTCTTTTTGTTTTACACCTAACATTTCTGTTGCAATTAGAATGTTTTTATTTATGTCTTTTTCATTGATCTGATTATTTTAGGACATCGTGGCACACTGTGGCTTACCACAGTTTTCTAGCTGCATACCCTAGATGTCGCTAAACGTAACCCTGTAGGTAATGCTATTTTATGTCACCAATGTTATGCTGTTTTGTTATTCATTTGTACAAACAAGTACAAAAGGCGGACTTAATGCTGAAAGCATTCTCTACCAGTCAACCATTGGGTGAGATAGAAATGCTGTTGGCGGTGCAAAATTCGGAATTAGAAAGAAGTAGGAGACTACAGCCATTCCTTCTTCTATTGAGAATGAGGAATAAATACTTATAAAATAAACATACTTGAACAATACATTGAGATGCCTGTGGCGCAGTTGTGACAGTGATCGGCGACGATCGCCCTGTCCAACCTGGTAATGCAGTTAAGTTCTATTTTCCCGCATGTAAGCGACAACACCCGAGCTGTGAAAGCCGCCAATCGGCTAACGAAGGAGCCGCACGCAAACAGACGATGAACTGGTCGTAGTAATCTCCTTGCTTCCGCTGCACGCACCCTGTATCACCGTACAAATAACGTTCATTATTGTATTTCCGTGTAATTGTTGTGGAGTCAAACATTTCCTGGTTCTGAATGAATATTGATAGGAAACTACATGTACTTTTGATACCCTTTAACTCGATTTCGCTATTTTGGCGAGTTCTTTCATTGCCATCTCTCAGGATATATTTGAGGAATTCATCCCCTGAAAATATAAGTTGCCTAATTTTTTGGGGTTTTCACAATCTTTCAAGAGTTCTAAAATATGATTCCTGTTATTGTTTGATGCAACACAAAACATTACTAAACATTTTGGGGCAATTACCGACAAAATTTGAATTATTTTTCTAAAAATTGAGAGCCGGGGTTTAGAAAGCTAATTGTTTCCAACTTATTCGTCCAAAACTTGAATTAAAATGGGTATATGCTCAAGAGATATTAGAGAAAACAGTTGTAACTACGAGTGCTTACCTATCAAAACCGGTAGAGCAGCGCAAGTTTTACGATACTTTTCCCGTACCCATCGCTATAGCGGAAATATAAAAGGCCCAGAATACGTGTTGTGACAACAAAGCCGAAGTAGACCACCAGTTTGTAGCCACAACACATCCTGAAGCTTTATAGCCGCTACAAAGGCCGCTCTGCGTGACAGACGAGCACTAGACAGATTTTTATGTGCTTCTTAAAATTGATGCCGTTTTTATGCGAGAATTGCGTTTGCCTGGCTTTGCGGCGGTCGACGTTATAGTCTGGAGTTTCTACAGACGCGGAACGTATTTTTTATTGTTAAATTAATTTATTTTTCATTTTCTTTTTATCCAAAATCTAGTCTCCTCACTGTGATGTGTGGAAAAACCATTTATTAGGTTTTCTATTCTATTCAATTCATATATTTCAATAGAATATAAAATACTTTAATTTGATCTAACTACCTTACCCACTTCAATTTGAGAGTGCAATAAAAAATACTGGCTCGTCTTGTATGTATATTCTAAGCATAAAAATAATCATAATTTAATGTGATCCTCGCTACATACGATGGTTAAAACCTCAAAGGTTGATTGGGGGGTAGGTTTACCACTTTCCTACCACGTTGGGTTTTTATTCCCTTAGCGAAATGTGGCATTCCAAATATTCCGTTCACTATGGATGGCAACAGTTGGCGTGTATGATATGATAACCTCTACTTCGGTTTCCATAACTATAACATCATTAATCTTTTCATACATTTGTTCAAATATCATTTTAAAATAATAAATGAAAAAAAAACCGTAAAATCCGAAGGAAATTTTCAGACCCTTAACTAATATTAATAAAGAAGTTCAAGGGTAGAGGTATATCTTAAGAAAATCCGAAAAGACTTGAAGAAATGCGTCAGTTGTTTATTTTAGTTCGTTTAAAGTAGCAATGAGCGTTTGGCATTGATTAGGTTCGCTTTTTCTATCCTACTGAAGCTACGAGTAAGTCTTAATTGATTATTCTATTAACTAAGACGCGTAAACTTCGATACTTGAGTCTTCATTGGGTAAGTGGTGGCTTATTAGAACTGTTTTTCCAATAGTCAGATAGAAATTTCAGACCAATAAATTACAACTCGGCAGATTTTAAAATGTAGGTATGTCAAAATGACATATTTCAATCAAGGACACAATTTATAGATTTCAACGTCCAACATTTCCAAATCTGCCGACTTGTAAATTATCGGTCTGATAAATTTTATGCAACTTTTGGAAAATCACCCCTAAATCATGCAGTTACGACTGGGTACAGTAAAATCTAGAAAAAAGCAGTGATATTATGATAAAAAAAGAAGTACATAGGTTACTTGTGCTAAGAAAGGGGCACCCGATATCAGAACGATCGTACTCCTGAGCAAAGCATTGACAGTGTTGACAGTTTGAGACGACCCTGTGCGCAACATGTATCTGTCTCGTTTACGCTCTAGTGAAGAATCATACTATTTTGTTCACTCAGTCAAAATATATTCGCATCAGTACTGACCATCTATGCACCTGTTTTTATTATAATATCATTGATTGTGTGGCTCTTGTGAAGTAAGAGGATCGTGGCCTAAATGTTCCTATCAGTACATACCTCGATACGAACCATAATAGAATGTCTCCAATAATTTTATTATTATTGATTACAACATTTGTAAAGATATCAAAATACCCTCTTCGAATATAAACGTTCAATACCTTCAATTATGTCATTATATATTTACCACACAGAATTGCGTTTTCATAGCGCCAAATCATTTGTGGCTCACACGTGATAAGCTTGGCCCGGAGCCAGCTCGTCTGCCGATACCAACAGTTCGACGTGGCTCTTAGACATTAATAACTATATAAACGGTACTTGTGACTTGCGATCCTTAGGGAAACGTTTTTTTATTGTTTCGATTGTCTTCGTTCTGTGTCTTGGTGTTTTTTACTGAAGCATTCATACTAACATACCTACCATCACGCCTTTTACCCACAGGGTAGGCAGAGACCATTCCTATCCTACATTCACCTTGCGCCTACTCTCACGAGTCCCTTCATACATGCTCGTTGATTAAAGGTACTCTTGACCAGAACCTTTCTGAAAATATCTTGAACTTGTCTAAAAGACATTCGTCTAGGCCTTCCTCTTCCAACAGTTCCATTTACCTTTGCCCTATAAATCCGTTTTATTACCTACATGCCTTTCATCCATTCTTTCCATATGACCGAACCACTTTTTAACCAATTTACCAGTTCTCTTAGATTGAACTCCGCTTAGATAATTGAATATTTTTGATACACTCTCTGAAATCAGTAGTTGGGACATCTTGTTTCGTGTTGGCGTACAAACAGTAGAGTAGACTCTATGACATTTGTTAAAAATGTTTTATTTAAAGGTTAAAGATCTTAACTTTATTTTTATTCCTCAACTATTTTAATTAAACTCTTCTTTACTGTTACTCGTAAAGAAGAGCAATCCAAAAGTATATTAAAACTGACATGAAGGTATAAACGTTCTTTAATATTACGACACGGCTAAATATCCTAATAGAAAGCGTGTTTTTTTTACAAATTTCATCTTTAAAATGTTGGTGTACAGAATCCTCGTATGCAAATTAATTACACATAAAGTTCTTAAGTTATTTATGTTATGATTTTTAGTGATGGTGTGTTGTGGTGGCTTATGTTAATGTGCTGTGTTTTAACCATATAATGTAGACTTGTCACAAGTGCTTCTAAATGTAAAAAAAACTAATTTTAAAACAGCGTAAGTAACGCCCAAAACGCCGAATCTGTTAAAAAACGAAGCCGCTGAATAGGTACCTCGATCTTACGTCACGACTTCGAATCATCTCATACTCGTATCTTCAAGTGCTTAGTTTTTGCAATACTCGTCTCACTGCTATTATTTGACAATAAATACCGGGTATCAAAATGGGCCGGTCGCCGTAATGAATGATACTCGTTACACCGTGTCACGTCCGGCGGATTGGCATGGCCGCTGTCACAGATGTCACATGACGCGCGGAGACGTCAAAATAAATAATACACCTTTTTATAGACGTGCCATGTGATAGACTGATAAATTAATAGAATAGGTGATAGACTGAGCTCCCAAGGCCATCAGAAATATTGATAGGAGTGATAAAATTTTCCAAACGATTAGTTGAACCTACCAAGATGCTGGCAGTTCAAAATCTTTTCATTTATTGTAAACTAGACTAGAAAATATAGTATAAAATAAATAAACGGATTATTAAAAATCTGAGGCTGGCCTACTTGTAAAGTAACAAGAGAAAGTGGTATTCGACATTGTCTTATCATTATCTTGGCTACATTCATAATCAATATCATTATGAACAGAAAATTAAAACAATTACAATCTATCTGTCAATTGCAATCTAGAGCTTTCTAACTAATCAACCAAACAGGTGTCTGTACCCCTGTCTCCCGTGTTTACAAAAGTATGGCCAAAAGGGCAGTACATTTCGAATTCAGCGCAAAAACTATCAGTGTGCAAGTTAAATTCTGTAATGTATACTTAGCACAAACATATTTTTTCAGTTTTGCGAGTAAGGTCAACGTAACTACTCGGGGGAATAACATCAAAACAATAATTTAGTAATGACTTATTTCGCAAAGTAGATATTTACCTTGGAACAATTTAGTAAGTACGTTCAGCGGTGTTCAACTGTTGTCAGAGTTCTTAAACATGTTTATTGAATTTTCTTCTAATCTTTATAATGTTTTGCACAGTTAGTATAAAATGAAAGGCCATTTGAACATGCGGGGTTTTCGGATACACCCCTGTGTGAGGAATCAAAATAAATGGGCGTCCCCACCTTTTACCATCCTGTAGTGATGCTGGATTTCAAATGTTAAGGGTGCATTCAGAATTGTTGAATACCTAATTGGATCGTATCAAGTCTAATAGCAGATAACAGAACAATATCTGTCGGGACAACTAAATAAATTTTAAACATCACAGGACAACTTCTCTATCTTTCTTTATGTAGGTACACACTCAAACAAATAGTTACTACTTACCTACACACTTAACAGATATTAAATAGGTACCATCCAGGCGAAATACGTCTTGTCCTGGGTGGGTATCGAACCTGTAGACAGAATCGCTAATAAAATAAACGCCCCAACGAATCAATCAATCTATGAACCCATTATATGTGGCACTTCTCAATATTTCATCGCTAAAGACGAGTGCATAGCGTCGCGCCTACTCGCGCGTATTATCTAATTTCGCGGGGACATTACATTAATTGCGTTTACTTACTTACCAGCAATAAGGTTCAGATTAGCACATGAAGCTTTCCTACGTACGTCATAGTCCGTCAAAAGGGTGCGTGCGCATATGCATTATGCAACGCAGCTGTGTCAGGCGCAGTGGGTATTCGGAACAGTTATTTCAGTTGTCACTGTTACAGTACTCGGTTATTTGGGGTATCAGTGACGCAAATAGATGTGATAAACGGGGTTAATTTTGGCCGGCGTATTTGAATCTATTGTTGTCTATCGTTACTAGCTTGTTTACTACGAGTTGGGCAGATTTGGCTGCCTCTGGCAGATGTTTGCTAAATAATCTACGAGGTGGAAGCCGGGTTTGGTAATAACCTTATATCTTGATCAAGCTGGTGCGGTAGAGGATACCCTGTTTCGAATTTCCGAGGCCTATGAGCAATAAATATGATCTGTCTCCGAAAGTTCACATTCTTTAATTTTTTCATTAAAATCTCAGTATTAAAACTGGTGGAGTAACCTTTATTCTTATCTGGATTCTGCCAGCATCTGCCGTAATTATAACGTCTGCCTTTTTCTTCACTTGTTGTATAAAATTCCATCTTTTTTTTTTAACAAAAAGCTATATAACACTGGTAGTTTTCTTATTTGAATTGTTTTTTTTGTCATTGTATATTGTATTCTTTACACACATGCTAATAGGTGTAATGAATAGTCTTAATTGCACTTTCTGGATATTATTCCGTTACCTTGGTACCTAATATCAATATTGGATAGACTACCATTAAAAATTACATTATTTGTTTATCTCTATGCGCTGTTATAAAGATATTCCTAAATTAGTTAAATAACTAATTAGTTAGGGCACAATTGGCACAAAACAAATCCAATTTTGGTTCTTTGCTATACAGCTTATTTGACAGCATAACTTCAAGAATTATGCCAATTTATTTAGCTCGTTTTGATGCCGACCGTACCCACTTTCAGCGCGGCTACGGCTATCATTTATGTCAGTGGGCAGGGCTATGATAGTTGTACATATTTTCAGCATAGTTTTGATATTAAAAGTTAGGCGCAAACGCGAAAAGCATGTCTGTACAACATTATGCATGTTACTGGCTTGCTACTAGACTTGTTGGTTCCCTGGATGGCATCGCATTTAAGTATATAGTTGTCTTGCAGGCATTGCATGGGCGTCTAAATTTAAGAGTTCTACACAAGGCCACAAAACGCAAGGCTACAAAAGGTTTTCAAAGTATCCTTGTTACACAAACTAAGTTTATCGGTTAAAAAGTTGTCTTAAAAGATCACACCCCCCTCTTCTTAGAATGACGATGTAAGCTATTTTTCTTACACAGGCTCACTTTGAACATCAAAGGTATCAAACGTCGGAGAAAAATATACAGGGTGTTCCTTCTAAGGTGTCAAGCCGGCGCGAGCTGATAGTAGGGTACCATACCTATCGATTTAACCCCCATGTATGTTCTACGATTTTTTGTAGTTTTCGAGATAATAATGTTTTTGTTATTTTTAAAAAAATTGTGAGCACTCGGCTTTAAATAATTATAACTTTTTTTTTGTTTGACTTTTATTAGATATTTTCTTTTTATAATAATGTCTATTGATTGCAGTTTCAAGATTAAAATAATCCCTGTCTTAACTTTACTACAAGATACAAAAAAATTGATTGATAGTAAAAAAAAGGGAATCGTGCAGAACATAACGAAAATACAATAGTAAATAAAAATAAAGAAAAGGTACTCCATAGCTTCTTACTAATTTTAAAAACTGCGCAGCACCATAAGCTTACATAATAATACAATAAAACATGTCCTTCGTGGGGCATTATTCGCTGTAATTGATGCTCAAGTCTTGAGTATCGGAAATAGTGTAATTTTCATACTTAATAATTTTCTAGTATCTTGGCATAATTTTGTCATTTTTGAGATTTATTGCCTTCTAACGTTTAAACAAAGCTCATTTGTTAATAAAACAGTCATTTTTTAACTTCCAATCATTCGAAAGTCACAACTCCTGGTGTAATAAAAATTTTAAAATTGTGGGAACCGGACCATCTTTATTATTTTTATGTACGCGTATTTAGAGCATCTCAAAACAGTTCGATAATTGATTCAAAACATGTTCCGGTTTCCTCAATGTCAACATTTTAATTACAACAGGAGTTGTGACTTTCGGATGATTGGAAGTTAAAGAATGACTGTTTTATTAACAAATGAGCTTTGTTTAAACGTTAAAAGACAATAAATCTCAGAAACGACAAAATTATGCCAAAATACTAGAAAATTATTAAGTATGAAAATTACACTATTTCCGATACTCAAGACTTGAGCATCAATTACAGCGAATAATGCCACACGAAGGACATGTTTTCTTGTATTATTATGGAAGCTTATGGTGCTGTGCAGTTTTTAAAAATTAGTAAGAAGCTATGGAGTACCTTTTGTTTTTTCAAATTTACTATTGTATTTTCGTTATGTTCTGCACGATTCACTTTTTTTTCACTATCAATCACATGTTTTGTATCTTGTAGTAAAGTTAGGACAGGGATTATTATAATCATGAAACTGCAATCAATAGACATTATAATAAAAAGAAAATATCCAATAAAAATCAAACAAAAAAAAAGTTATAATAGGTGTTCGATAGAGTGGACTGTATTCTATTACGAAATGGTACGAAACGAGTGGCGCGAAATACGACAACGATAAAATATGCAAGGAAGACGAATCAAGTGTAAGGGCACTAACCTGGGTGTATGCGACAGTGTCTGAACCTTCGGTGGTCGGTGATGGGTTGGATCCCAGGAACTGTTGGGGTTCGAACTTACCTTCCAGGACTGGTTACCTTCCACAATACCTATACCGAGTTGTTGTTGCGGCAGCGCTCTTTCCAGCTGATCAGCCCTCTTCTTGCACATACACACGAATACAAACTAACGTAATGGTGTGATTTCAAATTAAAACGATAAATACGAAATATGTGCTTTGCACCGACAATAGTTCTACGAATCTTCAACGATAAATGCGCGCCGTTAAACATTTGTATGGCGTTTTATACCAAATTTGAATTTTCGCACCCGATAGTGCTGCCAGGCGTAAACATTGCGTTTCGTTCAGAAATTGACTCGAAAATTGTAGTGACAATCCTGAACATTCCGCCCACCAAAATACATAGTATTTTCGAAATTGACAAATTATTCAAATTATCGATAAACAAAATTAAACGCGATACGATATGCGATAAAAACGATACGATATGCGATGAAACGATGCGATACGATAAATACAATACGATACGATAAATGCAATACGATTAGCGATAAATTACCGAAATACGATACGATACGATAAATGCAATACGATTAGCGATAAATTACCGAAATACGATACGATAAATTAACGAATAACGATGCGATAAATACGATGCGATACGATAAGTACGATGCGATACGATAAGTATAACAAGATATTCGATAAACATGAAACGCGTACGATAAAATAACGAAATACGATACGACATGGGATAAATGCGATACGATACGAAATACGATAAGTGATAAAATGATGCGATAAATACGGTACGATAAGCGATATAACGATAAACAAACAAAATAAACGATTTATGGAGTTCTATGCAATTCATAGACCTATTAGGCACAGCCGGATGTGCACAATGAGGAGGACGAAGCTATTGTACGCAGTTCTTCTTCCTCGGTAGGTTCCGAGGAGCTGAGGCTACTAAGCTTTGCAAAGGGTTGTAGGCCCGAATGCAAGCAAAGCCAGTGGCAATTGTGAGTCACTAGTGCAGGTAACCAGAAATTTGGAGGTAGTAAAACTAGGTATTTAGCGTTATGCAGCTGATATCTAACACATAACCAACCGCCCACCCTGAGACAGCCACGTTCCCTGAAGGAACCCGGAAGCTTCCTAATGGCATTCGATTTCCAGCACGAGAACTTAGCTGACGATGAGTGGCGAAGTTTCGACACAACGTCACGCTTCGCGATCTGCTCCACGTCTACGACTTGATGAAAAGCACGCTGGACGTCCTCGCACGGCAGGTTAGTGAGGGACGGTCCCGAGAACGTACAACACAGGCTACGGCTGAACCAACAACGAAGTGTCCAGACTCGTAGGCAGCGCTGCAATGACGAAAACCATTCTCGAAATGAACCACTAGCCGACCGAATCTTTGTAAGCACGAGGCTAGAATCTTTCAGGTCTACGATCGCTGCCCGACTAAGCGACCTGTCTAACTGAAACCAGAACTCCCGACGGCAGGGCAGCCAAAGGGGTCCCGCCCACCATGGCATAATCCAAGTCAGTTCGTCGAACATCGACACAAAACAATTACAATACAATGAGCCCTCAGGACTATCCTGAACCACGGCAACTCCAACTGCGACAAAGGTTTTCCATTCGGCACAACAAGCACGAATATAAGCCAGAATTACAGAGAAAACATGAGAATCTTCCGTGGCTTCTCTGAGCGATACTCTATACGATAAGAAAACTAGACGGAGAATCGAACGCCCACGAAAGGGTGCTGCCTTCGACTTTGAACAACGATGAATGACGACACGACTGTTATTTCTAACGATGCGACAATAAAATATGAATTTTAAGTTACGCCGCTTATGTGCGATGGCCACTAAGACTTCAGACAGCCTTTCAGGCTGTAACAAATAGTTTATCAAAATTACAACTAGCGAGAATGATAAATAACAATCGAAAGTCCGAGCGATTTTCGATGAAATCAAACTGTTCGTGAAACAGGAATGGGTCGACGAAGTTTCGACTTTATTTTCCTCTCGATGGCACGGAGGAACAACGACATTTGACGACAAGTCTGAGTGAAAAACCGATTTTGTCAATTTTCCCAGAAGCTCAGAACCACCAGGGGGCGACCGACACAAACGACGATCAGGCTGAGGATGTGCAGGCTCTATGCAACTTTCACGCGACACTTCAGCTTCCGAAAGTACGACGGGCCGGGAAGGTCCCTCCAACTCCGACGACAGCGACAGCTTAGCACGGCTCTCTACCGACAACCTCGATACAAACAAACAGTTCTTCGTCCCAACACTAGAGCTACTATGCCCACGAGAGTGGGAAGGGTCAACATTAGCCGCGCAATCACCCATCACTATCCAGCCGAAACTAGTGCGGATAGCAACAGGCTGGCCTGGTTCACCCCTAATAAGACCAGGTTGAAGCACCGATGCAAGAAAACTAACGTTTACCAACATGTCAATGGGTCCAGGTTCATGAAAACTGGGATCCGCAAGGTCTAAATGTCGAATATGCTTCCATGAAGCAACGTCAATCCTGCTTGATGGCATATCCGAGCAAATATGTGGCAACACAAGAGCCTCCAAGGACGACTCACACGATAAGTCTCCATTTGTAGGGACAATACTACAGCAAGCTGAACCGAGCGTATCAGCTGTGATTTGGCCGATGCCATTCACCGATTGCCTACTTCTCTTCATACTCAGCCCTAGTTTTTTGATACAGGCCAGTGTGACGAAGTTACTAGCACTGGCACTGTCAATCAACACCCGAATAGGCACAAAGCGATTATATTTATTTTTAACTAAAACTATAGCTGTTGAAAACAAAACCTCAGAGTCATGACCAGGTACAGTCAAAGTCACCACTTTAGATGGAGTCTGCAAATGCTCTGCGTCATCCTCACTTCTACCAAAATGAAGCAATGCGTGATGCCTGTACTTGCACTTCTCACACTGTACCGCAGACCGACAACTTTTCATGGTGTGCCCACCATGCAGACATCCAAGGCACAGCCCTAGTTCCTTTATCCGACAGAACCTCTCATACGGAGTAAGCTGTAAAAAGCTCTGACACCTGTCAATTGTGTGACCAGTGGCCAAACATACACCACATTTATTGGTAGGTGGCACCATTAGCGCCGACTTCGCTTTACTGACAGGTATGCTACAAGCAATATTCGACCTGAAGCTTGAGTTTTCTAAAGCTTGACTCCTCTTTTCTATAAAATTCGACAAATCTTTGAAGTCAGGAACATCTATGTTAAAGTCCAGCTGCAACTGGAATGCCTCTTTGGTTGCCATATCCAATTTTGACCAGAGCAAATAATAAAGCATAAAATTCCTATCTGGTAACTGGTATTTCTCCAACACATCTAAATTTTCTTTAAAAGTTTGACTTACTCGACTAAGTTCTGAACTGCTTTTTGATTTAATTGGTTCACAGTTCAACAATTTCTCATAAAACAAGGTAGCAATTACAATTTTCTTATCATATTTTTGCTTTAAAGCATTATATGCGACTAAATAGTTTGAATCCGATATTGGGTAATTTCTGATTAAAGCGAATGCACTACCTTGCACACTTGACAACAAATAATGCAACTTCTCCACATCAGGAATGTCTTTCTTGTGGATAAGTGAATCATACAACTGTATGAATGACACCCAGTTCTCCACCTTCCCATCGAAGGGAGGTATACTAATTTTGGGTAACCTAACGCATGAACTTTGTGACGACACCACTGGCTTTTGCTCACTGACTGCCACAGTTTGCCGAAGGCGTAGTTTCAACAATTTAACTTTATGCTCGAACTGCGACGAGATTTTCACTTCACTACGCCGTTCGGCAAGCTCAACAGACGACAACAATTCTATCTGAGCCCTGTGGAAGTCAGCAGCAATGTCGTTAACATCCACTACATCATAACCTTGCAAATCGCTTTCCTCCATCATTTTAAGACGGGCATACGCATAGTCACGCGCAACACGATTTTTGTCGGCACTGTTCGACATCATACTTGTTTCCATGGTCATTTACTTTGGTACAAACAAAATTCGAAACCGATTTACGACAAAAAATTAAATTAAGAAGTAAACAAACCACAAGATGACAGTCGGACAGTGACAACTGCTTTTCTAATCACTATTTACGGCTTTAGTAGAAACTAATTGAGCCAAACTAGCAGTTACATTAACGGTTTTTGGAACGTTTAGTAACGGTCAACGACAAAATTCTCAATGTACCCGCGAAATTAATTATTGAATAAAAGTACGACAACCCGATTCAAATACAATTAAATTTGACAACGCAATGTTTACAATTACGAAAACGAGATCCGTAGGTCGCCTTTCAACAATATCAGGCTCGAAGACCAAAATGTTCGATAGAGTGGACTGTATTCTATTACGAAATGGTACGAAACGAGTGGCGCGAAATACGACAACGATAAAATATGCAAGGAAGACGAATCAAGTGTAAGGGCACTAACCTGGGTGTATGCGACAGTGTCTGAACCTTCGGTGGTCGGTGATGGGTTGGATCCCAGGAACTGTTGGGGTTCGAACTTACCTTCCAGGACTGGTTACCTTCCACAATACCTATACCGAGTTGTTGTTGCGGCAGCGCTCTTTCCAGCTGATCAGCCCTCTTCTTGCACATACACACGAATACAAACTAACGTAATGGTGTGATTTCAAATTAAAACGATAAATACGAAATATGTGCTTTGCACCGACAATAGTTCTACGAATCTTCAACGATAAATGCGCGCCGTTAAACATTTGTATGGCGTTTTATACCAAATTTGAATTTTCGCACCCGATAGTGCTGCCAGGCGTAAACATTGCGTTTCGTTCAGAAATTGACTCGAAAATTGTAGTGACAATCCTGAACAATAGGCATGACGACAGTATCAAATAATCAACGATTTGAATATCTTAGGGGAAAATACATATTAAAAGGATTTAAAAGACACATTTAGTTTTATTTTAAAATCTGAGATTAATCAGATTTTCGATAAAGTAAAAGGATAAAATACTGCAATTCGCCATTTTGACTCAAACGTCAATAACGCACTATGACGTCACTCTTACGGAAATCAACAAATGTCACTGTCGTATTTCATACAAGTGAGTTTGACAGACACGTGATGTTTACATAAGAGTTACGTCAAACGGACGCCATGACACCTGCGAGCTTTTTCGAGCGCTGTTGATAAAATACGAGAAGAATGTCCTCAAACTTTGTTTAACTGACCTTTGAAACCGAAATAAAGCTTTTTTAGTATACAATACATGTGTACCTACATCACGAAAGAAGATTTCAAAATTGTTCGTCATGCCTATTATTTAAAGCCGAGTGCACACACAATTTTTAAACAAATACATTATTATCTCGAAAACTACCAAAAATCGTAGAACATACATGGGGGTTAAATCGATAGGTATGGTACCCTACTATCAGCTCGCGCCGGCTTGACACCTTAAAAGAAACACCCTGTATACCTCATTGTATCTAGGTTTGACAGTGAATTACTACTTATCCTCCACTAAAAAATAATTACTAAACCTTATGGATTCATACTGATTTAGTATACATAATTCAAGTGTTTTTTGTGTTTAGATAGTTATAAAAACTAAAAAACCCAACTAAGTTTACTTTTTTGATTTTTATTTATTAGTTTTCCGAAGTAATATAAACACTTTAAACTTATCTATTTCAACAAAGTTGAAAAATTGATACTGTCGGAGTAGGATGCAATTAGTATTTATTTCATCATAAAAACGAATATTTGATCTATCGTATCCTACTTCCTACTAATATTACAAATGCGATACTTAGTTTGTATGTGTGGATGTGCCGTGTTTAAATGAAACTTAACAATAATATAGCTTATGCATCTGAATAGGACGTAGGCTACAATTTATAAAGATGTAATAACCTTTTTTTTACCTAAGTCCACGCGCCGCTAGTTTAGAAATACTTCAGAATGTTCATCAGTCTCTTTCACCCCCTAATACAATCTCTGTTAAGTTGGTGGTCAGATATCAGATATGATAGATGCTATAGTTTAACCGGAGATATTCGATTTATTCTCATCCTAATAAACTTTAGAAATGATAATATGTATCAACATAAACTTACCCTGGCCAAAATAAAACGGAAAATGGGTCAACCAACTGAATCGGTCGCTAGGCCTCTCACTATAAACTGCTCTTCTTTGCACCATGTTTGACAGACGAAGGTTCCACGTTTGGCACTGTACGTGCTCGTAAGAATCTTCCGTACTTGATTTCGGCATGTAAGTACTTTAAAATGTTTAAAATCATGTTACTCGGTCACAAATTACGTCCGTTTGGATTCTGTCCAAATCAATTATTAAAACATCATCATCAGTTTCATGTATTTATCGTATTAGTATAGGAATTTTGTGAGTTAATATGTTGTATACAACTTAAGAAGTTATTCGGTTTTCAATGTTAAACACGACTGGCTCGATGGAACCCAAACGTATAGAGCAGCCCCCGGTTTGTGGAAGACACAGGTTCAAATCCTGCCCTCCTGACACATAGACCGATTGATTTTCACTTTTTTCCTTGAAAAATTAAAAGGTTTTGTTAACAACATCCCGTGGGGCTCTGCAGATTTCATTAGAAAAACCAACATGGAAAATTTCATACTAATCTAAATACTTACTTACTTTTTTCAGTTGGCATAAGTTATTTTATTATTTGAAAAGTATATCGTTGGCCTTGATATCTTTCAGTAACAAAGAATTCACCAAGAGTTAAGTAAAAGAAGGAATGGTTTCAACACTTTAATGCGTAAACAAAAAAATGACAGCTAAGAATCATGATTCAGAATTATTTTTTATTCGTGACTGGTCTGATGAGTAACGCATTTTAACTGAACGGTGGAGCGTGGGTTTGATCCGAATCCAAGACAAACATACGTGTTTAATCTGTGATGTTTATCTGTAAGTATCTGATTTATACAAGCTTTGATTGGACCCATTAGTTTGCGGTTATAATTTTGGTAATAAAAATATTTAAACCAAACTGAACAAACTTAATGAACGCACTCAAAGTTACTTGTTAAGTATTTAAGATACCCTGTTTGGGGTCTCATTTGCGCGTTGCGTTGCGATTCGACGTCGCAGCGGCACCAATACGTCGTTTTTATGATATGATGCCACATTATGCGTTGCGTCGTCGCAAGCAATGTTCAACGAATCCAACGACGCAGGACTAAATTAAAAAAAGTTCATCTATATTTATATTTCCATGCCATCATTCGCAAGAGAGCAGCCTCTATGCTGACTGATAATTTTAAATAACTGTATGAACTTCCTTAATTGTCTGAAATAAACGTTTTGAATTGAATATATTACGATAAGTGAGTACAGTGGTCCAATATGTCTGGATAATTTCAATACTCAATCATTTATTGCATTTCACAAAAAAGCAACGATCAACGTTTCATGAAAGTCAACGCTCTTATCACTACAAAAGTAAAATATTGGTTCACTTGTTCGGAATTTAGTGTCCCTTTACATTGTAGTATGTACTCCAAATCGACATCTTACAATAAGGATTGTAGTAAATTATTGAACACATAGTTCTAAATTATAGTTTCAGGTATTAAAAGGCAGAAATACAGGCAACTCAAGTAGTACTGGGTCGGGCTTTCTTTCTAGAATGAACAGTGAGTAACAAGACAAGAATGAACAAGAGGTAGGTAAATATCATCAGGGATGACTCGCTTTGGTTCAGTATGAGATCACTAGAGGGATATAGAAGAGGCCTTTGCCCAGCAGTTGGCTAATACAAAAAGTTCAGGCCCTCGGCACAAAGAAGAATTCCAGGGTTCTTCTTTTTTGCTTTAAGCATCTTTATGCTGAAAGTGCTGAACTCGGAACCCGATGGTCCCGGTAGTGAAAAAAAACGATAAAAAACACAAGCAACCCGGATCACGGCCTTGGGTTTGAATTCCTTGCGCGAAATGTGGGCTTCTGAATGTTCCGTTCACCATGACGGCAACAATCAGTGTACCCCTGACTGACCCAGTTGGAATATACTTAAATATGGTCGTGAGGGTGTGTTATGTTCTTCATGCTGAAGGCCTAGGCCTTCAGCATGAAGAACATATAACACATATAACATATAACACTTGTTTATTTTTGTTAACTTTTAAAGAAGACTATGGGGTACAACCATACATATTTGTAAGTTGACACTGGTAATGTTCAAGAGTTCATGACTGATTATTATTTTCAACTATAAAAGTGTAGATTGTGTGCATAATGCAGTGTGAGGGTGTTTATATCAACAACAGCGGCGAGTGCCAAAAGCGCGGAGACACCGCGCGGGCGCCTGCCAGCTCTGCGGGATCTACACCACGCATTTATAAATATCTACTTACACGCCCTAATTATTATTCAATATACTCATTATTTAATACTTAACTCGGTCAGCTAATTAATATTCACATTGCCAAGGTCATTGTTACGCACTATGCCACTGGAAACCGGGCGGCTAAACAGATCAAAGTTTAAAAAATATAATTTCTTAAGTTCACTTTCAGAGTTGTTTAAGATAATAATAATGTTAATATTAATTGATTGTATTAAATCTGTCGCAGAATACTATTAGCGAAGAAGTTTATGCGCCATCTACGACAGTGACGTAGATAAAATAATTGTTACAGTAAACCAGACGGCTGTCTCGCCCATCTAAATTATTTTTGTAGCTCGTTCGAGGTCCCAGAACGTCTGCCGATTGGCAGGTCTCACTTTTAAACTTTGGTACAGAAGAGGCACTGAACGAACCTCGCGCATTCGAGCAGCTCCTTGTGGGGGGTGGGGGCGAAAGGGGCCCCACCGCCGAGCGCGACGAGGGCCAGCATCTGAAGCAGCAGAGTCCACATAGCTACGGTCGCGCGGGCCAGCCCCAGCGGTCACCTCTCGCGCATACTCTCACAACACTCACACGGCGGGTGCACATCGTCAGCTACAGGGCGCACATCACTTCACTGGGGGTGAACGCGGGTCGTGTGCTCTCGACCTCTCGTGGGTCGAGGTCCGAGGAGTAGCGAGCGCGGAGCTATACTGCGCGACGGGCGGCCGTTGGCGCGGCGGGCGGGCGCGGTCACGGGCGCAACCTTCGCTTCCGATCTCACCCTGTTACGCTGTGACGCGCCACGAGAAAAACTACGCAACCACTACGCGGAGATCCGGCGTGTGCGACGGCTCGCACCACTCGAATACCATCCACACATTTTATACTCATAAATCTTTACTCGCAAAGTAATTACTGTCTTGTTGAGTAGGTAAATATGAATCCCATTGCGGGTGGAACGGCGTGTCGCGCTCGCGTGACAGCCTGCCGTGCCTAATCGTTAGACAACGTTTTGACTTTCGCAAATCTACTTGCTAGCTAAAATAACAGAGGCGATTAAACTCCTAACGGACGGGCAAATATACAACCATGATATCTTAGTCAAGCAAATCGGTAAAGAATCTCCGTTTCAGAACTTAAAGTATCAAAAGTCTCAACAGTAGAAGGCATCGTCGTCATTGGTAGCAAGAAATAAACAAGTACCTACCTAATGAGTAACCATTCAAAGATGGATTACTGTTCAACGATGGATTGTAATCGTAAAATTTAAATGACAGCTGAAGCAAATCAAATTAAAAAGCAATGATTTACAAAAGGTATTTATTGAGTTATCGATTGTGCTCATCGAGAGGGTTGCGTGCTCGATCGCGAATTCATTTAATTTGTGTCATACTGGGTCGGTTCTTAACAGAGGAGTCTTCGGTTGCGAGGATAAATTGATTCGAATAGGCGGAGGCCTATCGTGCCATCGATGGCAGTTTTCCGAGGCTCAACTTTAATGCCTGTTCAATGCCGGATGAGGAACGCAATGTTTTGCATGTATTTTTAGAATGGAGTAGCCCGCGAATGCAGGCTTTGCATGTCGCAGCTGGTGATAAACCCAGTACTATACTTTTGATACTCTACCGTTATGTCGTGAAGTCAATTTCCTATCGTATTTTTGTACAAGTTAGATGTGTAAGTCGGGAATGGTACGGTTTTGCGTAATTTCTCCAAATGTAGCTTTTAACTAGGTACTCATGTACAAAATCATCACTTTATTTTTTCTAGTTTTTAAAAGTTATTCTCATTCACTCGTATTGCTTTTTCATTTATTTAGCATAAATATAAGTACCTAAGTATATCCTATAATCATATCTGGTTGGTAAGCTGTGCCAGTGTGTCAGTCATCATTACTAACATATTTCTTGATAAAAAACAATTATTCAAAGTAGGTATGTAAGTATGTCACAATGCAAGGCAAAGGCCCCCATAACTGAATGCAGGTAATCAAAAATTACCACATTAATAGCTATCTAAGGAAAACGGTTTATTTTTAGATTCTAATTATTTCGATAACCTAATGGGATCTCTTGGGATGGGAAGGGTGGTCTTAATTTTTATCCCAAGATTCTGTAAAAACGTAGTCATTTACAGTTATGTGAATCAATTCCACCAATTGTGGAGGATCTATGTAAGTATAGCCTTGGACAAAGGGGACATTGTAACTTTAAAAAAACAATAAATGAATATTATAATCAAAATACTTAACGCTACCTATTAACATATTAGGTAAGTCATAAAATGTGATCTGCTGACGTATTCGCTAACAATGAAATAAACATGAAAATGTAAATGATCTACTTTGTCTTCTTATTAGCGATATTTATTCAGTTTGACCTTGTTCTTTTGTTCTAGACAGTTATTAGTCAATCAGAAACGCGAATGGCTCGTTGTTTTTGGAATCGTGAGTCGGAATGGAGCAATTAATACCGTCCAATATCATTGAACGTAGAAGAAATTTATTGAAAAAAATAAGTCATTAACGCACTTGAAATATTACAACACTTTACAAGATATAAAATATTTGCTAACAATATTTTCTTGGCACATTCTCACAAATTGTCTGTTGGATGTTTTATCTAGTCTTTGTTTTACAGATTTTTTACTGCTACCAAAAAATAAAAATATTAGAGGTACTAAATTCTAGCTCCAAAGTTCATACTTGCTGCTGCTGTATTAAAATTCATTAAAATCGTACATTACTTCAATATTTTTGTAAGAAAATCAACGTCATTAGGCGAAAATGATAAACTAATTGATAGGAAATTTATTAGACTACACTTAGACGAAAAAATTACTGAAAAATGGTGATATTTGCACCCATGACTTTAAAAAAAACCATTGTAAGACAGAAATTTTGAAAAAGGTACTCTTCATTCTTTTTAAGGAAACCCTGAGGAATTTCCAAAAATGTTAAAACTAGTTGTAGGTAATCAAATTAACTATCTAGGGTTTTCGGTTGAACCACTCATTATGGAACACCCTGTATGTTGTCTGCCATTACTGATGACCACACAAAACGGTTTCTGGGTCCTTTCTGGTCCTTACCGCTACGGAGTAGGAAGCCCTCCCTGCGTCTGTGTTGACAGCCTTGGTGTCTTCAAAGCAAGAGTGAATAAGCGTTTAGCGTTACATTTTCTGAGTAAGCGTTTTCCACCATCGGCCTCGTCCACTAGGCCAGGCAACACTAAGGTCATACGCAAAGTCGCAAACCCATATAAAAATACCGATAAAGTATATTTGCTCTTGAAGAGAGACCGCCTTTCGGAAAATGTAATCTATGACGTTTTCTAGGTGAACCGACTTGTGTAAAGCTGCTAGCAGCCGCGGAGGAGAGGCAATGAGAGAGAACCGTAGGGGATAATTCGGTAGGCATCTGGGCGGCCGTTAGACTACCGGAGAGTCCTATAGAATCTGACCCTGTATATCGAGGTGTTTCACCCTACGCAAAAATAAAAAAGGCTGCAAGCAGATGATGCGCATTTGTGAAGGCCGCTCCAGAGTGGACTATTAACAGGCAGATGATTTAATGACATCAAACACATATGCAAAAACAATAAACTGTAAGTTTTCGGGAATAGTGCTAAGTGTAAATACAAAGATTTTTTGGAGTCTGTCATCAAATTCTGGAAATAGCTTTGTATTTTTTCTCCAAGTGGGTTAAAAAAAAAAAAACAATTTCCATGCTCATATAACAAGTGCACTTGATCGGTTTCGCGCCAGTGTCCGACCACGCGACACCTATTTACACGCACGTGGTACACCTATTACGCTCTCAATACACTTGCTAAATGCTATAATAAGGATAACCCTTTGTAACCATCTTTCAGGGATCTACCATATTCTCCTTTGTCCATTCTGTAACTTATGAGTTCTATTGTTTCAAACGTAGACGATTATAAAGATAAAAGAAAGCATTAAATGTCAACGATTGAGTTTATACTCCAGATTTTCAAGGCATCATCAATCAACTTTCAGTAACGTTTACCATAAAATTTTACCCAGGTTCTAAAAGTTAGGAATTTCAGATTTTATTTGGAATTTACACTACCATCTTTTGTACAGGTTAATTTTATTCTAACTATGAGAGACAGAGTATGAGAACATGAGAAGCCGCTAAATGGCTATACATTCACACTCAATCCCAGAGTAAAACAAAAAGCTATAGCCATCATTGTAAATGGCATATCCCAAAGCCCTCACTTTAGCTAGCTAATTTGAACCTACCTAGAAAGCGACTAGGTACCGCTGTTATCCGGTTTGCTTGGACTTCTTATAGGTACCACACGGACTCTAAGTAGAGTCTATGTGCTTAACCACTTGGCCACGACGCCTTCGTCATAGTTGGAATCTGGGAAATCGAACCAACGTAGTAGTCAATTGCAAAAAAGATTAATGTCATAACTAAAAAGGAAAAACCCATAGGAATTAATCTATTTCGTATTGAAAAGGACTTTTTCATTACTCATACTCTGAAAGTAGGTCATTGCTGACCTGAGTAGCGGGCTGAAACTAATACTTTTCATCCCTAGGGAGAATCACTTTCAACTGACAGCTGTCAAATTATAAAAAATACTAGTTCTTTTTCACATATCTATTGAGCCATGTTCCTAAACAGCCACGATGTAAAATTGAATTATCTTAAAGTTAAGTATTGATTAGGACAATATATATTTTTTGAATAATTTTATTATAACAAGGTTTCAACAATTACTTTAAAATAACTTAGCTTCGAGCAAAATATTTACCATTTTTCCAATGATTGAAATAAAAAAAATGGCTGAATAGCGGGCCGGCCACAGAAAAAAAACAAACAAAATAGGCGGGAAAGCGGCAATCCGATCTTCATTTATTTTTCTAATTTTTTCTTTAGCAAATTCATGATTTTTCTACTTTCCTTGTATTTGTAATGAAAAGCACAGTGTTTACCTCGGGTTAAAGACTTATTTAGTCCCTCGAACTATTGGCGCCCTCACTTCGTTCCGGGCGCCATACCCCGTCTCGGGACTAAATAAGTTACTACCTCTAGGGTAACAATGTACTATTGTATAACTCACAAATTTATATCAAGCCTAGGGGGCTAAAAAGGCGACATTAGATGTTTCATATCTGAATCTTAAATGAATCATTTTTCATCCTAAAACGGCAACTAATTTATTAGGTGAAACATAATATGAACTTAATATGATTCAGATCTGTTTCATATCTGAATCATAATATGATTCATATTTAATATCATTTTCTTCTCCAGAAAAGACTTCCGTAGTACAGTCAACAGCATGTCAGGCTACCCAAGTTTCTTAGTCTTTTTCAGCCAAAAAGTGACTTGCGAAGTACGGTCAACAGCATGTCAGGATACCCAGTTTCTAATTATTTTCTTCTCCAAAAATGACTTGCGAGGTACAGTCAACAGCATGTCAGGCTACCCAGTTTTTTTAATCTTTTTTCTGCTAAAATAGACTTAGGAAGTACAGTCAACAGCATATTATCAGGCTACCCAAATTCTTAGTCTTTTTCAGTCAAAAATTTACTTGCGATGTACAGCCAACAGCATGTCAGGATACCCAGTTTTTCTTTTTAAATCGTTTTTTTAGTACAGTCAACAGCATGTCAGGCTACCCAGGTTTTAAAATCTTTTTTTGCTAAAATAGACTTACGAAGTACAGTCAACAGCATATCAGGCTACCCAAATTCTTAGTCTTTTTCAGGCAAAAAGTTACTTGCGAGGTACAGCCAACAGCATGTCAGGATTCCCAGTTCCTGATCATTTTCTTGTCCAAAAAGTGACTTGCGAAGTACAGTCAACAGCATGTCAGGCTACCCACTTTTTTAGTATTTTTCAGCAAAAAAGTGACGCGCAAGGTACAGTCAACAGCATGTCAGGATACCCAGTTTCTAACCATTTTCTTGTCCAAAGAGTGACTTGTAAAGTACAGTCAACAGCATGTCAGGCTACCCAGTTTCTTAGTCTTTTTCAGCCAAAAAGTGACCCGCGAGGTACAGTCAACAGCATGTCATTCTACCTAGTTTTAGATCTTTTTCTTGTCAAAAAGTGACTTGTGAAGTACAGTCAACAGATGTCAGGCTACCCTGTTTCTTAGTCTTTTTCAGACAAAAAATGACTTGCGAGGTACAGTCAACAGTAAATCAGGTAACCCAGTTTTATATCTCATTTTTCATTCATATAATATGAATCATATTATGTTTCAGATATGAATCAGATCTGAATCATATCTGTTTCATATCTGAATCATAATATGAAACGTCGAAAACGTATGAAATGTTGCCTTTTTAGCCCCCCTAGATAGAGCAATGGTGCATTGGCAACAAATACTCATCTACGGTACCTACGTAGTTATCTTTTTCAAATTTAATTTTAGTAAAATTATTTCTATCAAATAATTTAATCATCACGAAATATAATACATTTACAAAAAAACGTAAATTATGTGTTGTTTTTTTGGAGTATGGACAAACATTTTTTTCTCGACGAACAACTCAGTAGGCAAGCACTTGAAGGCGTTTATATTAGTGACATATTTTAAGCGTGTTGTCGTATAGTTAGTAAAGCCTAAGTACTGTTATTTTATGAGAAACGTTTACCTACATTTGCATGGTAATAAAGTTGTAATGGCACAATTATTGCGCTCTTAGCATGCTCTTCGTGTTAAAGTTCTCCGGCTAGTTAGTGGAGAGCTGGAATGATTCGAGTAACAAAGCAATCAATTTGAAACTAAAGGGAATAGACTGAAGATCTACTCAGCAAACTGGTTATAATCCGCATAACACAGTATCAGGCCTAAGAGGGATTTTTTAGGCACTCTAAGTCCCGTTTCTCATTTCATGTCGTCCATGCATGGCATGCAGACGAAGTACCTATCCACTCGTATATCAATAAAACAGCTGTACATACCCTACCCAAAACTCCAACGATTCCACACGTCTTCAGCCACATACTTTATTTTACAAGTAGGTAAATAACTGAGTATAAATTAATCATTAATATTTCTGGGCGTAATATAATTTTATGGTAAATACGAGGACTACACATTGAATGCGCAGAGCGGGATATTTATATTTCTCTCTTTTATTGTTTTTTTCTTTTTATTTCTTTCGGTGTGGCTACGCTTTGTCCAGCCAGGTTGCGCTGAGGCCCGCGGAGGTTTCATATCTTAGCGGGAGCGTAATTTAGCAAGTCGAAGGCTTCCTTTTCATAACTTAGCAACAATTAACAAGGAATGAATCAAGCGCGTATGCTTTCGTAGCAAATTCTATGAAGAGGCCCTTAGTGATAGGTTATTCCGGCACTGCCGTAGCCCTCCCAGGGTAATTGTACTCGTGTTGCAAGCCCTAGCCACAAACATTAGGTATTCACCACTGGCCTTTCCACAGTCTATTTCTAGACGCGCCTTTCCTTGATTATCATTAATGTTCAGTGATTGGTACTTTGATATAGGTTTAAGTTTCAGTTGAAATTTAATTTTGGTTGCACGCTAAGCTAAACACATATAAGCTGTAGCTTCTGATTTATGCAGCATAATCTAATCCAATATTTACTTAAGTCATTGCAGCATTTTTTTGTATTTAGAGGCCGTATAGCCGACGATAGATAGTTTTGATTATCCAATACTAAGTATCTAATTGGAACTGAATTTAAAATTAAAAGCTCGATTTAACGAGCATCTGTATCTGGTGCTCTTTTGACAGAGAGGTACAAACGCGTCCACATCAACCTTTACAAAACCATTGCAAAATGGGTCTTAAGACCCATTGAAGTCAGCAGTATAGGGTGCACCTTAAGAAAAAGGCTGCTGTATAAGTTAAAATGAATGCATCTGTACACCGGTACCAACTTTATTTCTATTTTCTGGGCAAATTTTGTGGCATTAGTTCTTTTATGGATTTCCTCTGTTCTGACTCGATCTCATACCAAAATACCGAGAAAAGCCCTCACACATTATCTTTAAAATATGAAACAAACAAAATAGTTATTTCAAGAAGCCAACTATAAATATGATCAAATCGAAATCATTCTTGTCGTCACGTAGGCAAATCTGTCTGCGGCCATGGATCGCGCTCGTGACGTTACTAACTAGGACGCGAGACGACACACATCGTAGTCTAACTAAATCAATCTTGGTCTAGACTAGAGAATCTAGGATTCGCCAGAGTCTAAACTCGAAAAAAAAGACTGTGCTGTTGAGAAGATGGATTTGGAAGACTCAGAACTAGAACTTGTGGCAGACCTCGGAAGAGGTGTGGTTCACACACGGCCAGGAATCGCCCATGTGACGTTACCAACTAGAGCGCTAGACGACACAGGTCGCACCAAGTGAATAATAGGTATAATATAATAAACAGTCATAAGAAAAATCTTATGACTGTAAAAGTCACATAACCGGTCGGATGGACAGGTGACCTAATGAGTGTGGATGCATACCGGTAGGTACCGGCTGCCTGAAACGGTCTGCTGTAGAAACCTATGGGGCAGGGCCTATGTTTAGCAGTTTTTATGCGGATGTCAATGATGATGTCGGACTTTCTGAGATCCCTAGGCGCTGGCCTTGCCAGGAGTTGCGCATAATATAAACTGCAATAAGAAAGTCCAGAGTTTACTCTTTTTAAGGTTCACCTTAACCACCTTAGGCTTGCCTTTAAGCGCGACGAATGAGACAGTTAGTCATTCGCGTTTTATTGCCCATAACTCCGCAGCGCCAGGTGTCCCAATGTTATTTCGAGATCTGATTCGGTAGCAGACGGCTGCCGGGTCTACTCGACGTCATCAAAATGATTTAAGACCGCGACGCCGATAAACGAGAACACTTTTTCGTCCGCGCACTTTGCAATTTTCAGTTTTCTTGGCAACAATGTAAACGCTTTTTCAGTCGATCGCGCGGTGCTGGGAATCTTGTCTGCGATGTCAACTATCTTTCTTTTGCGCTAAGAATTTATTACTGTTTTTTTAATAAGTATAAGTCCTTTGGAGGCTTATTAATGGTCTGATAATCAAGTATGCGCAGTCTAAGCATTGTCTGTCATTGATACCTATATAATATTAGCGCAGTTATCGATGTCTGACAATTGTAACGATGACTTAATTTGTAAAGAATGGTGGAGGTTTTTGCAGTATCTGAGTCAGATAGGATATAATGTGCTGATTATTTTTTGTTTTAGTAAGTCTACTATAAACGATCGTAATTAAAAAAATCTGTACCCATAACTGAAGTTTAGCGGGAGAATAGCAGTTGGAGCTGAAACGTTCACTAAAAAGTACATTTGCAGGCAACATGATACAAATCGCAAAATCTGGTGGATACGTAGGTAGGTTCATACCGCTTGCAATCTCTCTCGTCTCTATTCTGTAGTAGTAGACATCTACAAATCAAATCCTATGATCTTTCATCTGTAGCATTAGAAACAATATCCATTATAAGTATTCGTTTTGCTTGTTTTTCTAAGGTTTGTTTTCTCAGAGGGGTTTTTACTTACTGACCAAATAAATAAGAAAATACAGAAAGTATAAAATTTACGTTAAAAAGCGGTTTGTTTACGAAGAACTTTTTATCGCATAAACCCGGTTTCGTGTATTTAGTGACCATTTGGCATAATTGGCACACTAGCAGGTATTGGACGGGGCTTACTAACATTGTAGAGACAAGCAAATGGCGTAACTACAACGTTGATGCCCGCTCTACTTTACACAGCTTTCAAAACTCTTGCTGTTTCTTGCTTTTGGATCTTTTAGGCCGAGACTGGGGCCTAAGTTTACACGTGAAAGACGATATTCAACGTCGCTATGATCTGCCGTAGTAGTCTTATGTTATCTTTCTCAGAGACATGGACTATTAAGAAAGCAGACCGAAACCGGATTGACGCTTTCGAGATGTGGTGCTGGAGGAAGATGTTGAATATACCATCGACAGCACACTGAACCAATGTGTCTATCCTTCAACAGCTGACAATAAAGACAAGACTCTCCACCATTTGCCTGCGTAGAGTCCTCGAGTACTTCGGCCACAATGCAAGAAATTATGTCGACAACCTGGAGAGGTTAATTGTCACTGGTAAGGTCGAGGGGTAGGAGTCCGATGCGATGGAGCGATAAGATTCGCACTACCCTTAATACTACTGTCAACAATGCTTTTCACTCCGCTTTTGACAAAGGCAGATAGCGACAAATAGTTCGCGGCAAGGTGCTTCATAAAGATGATCACGATTCTCAGCATTGGGGAGACATACGCAAGGAGGAGGAACTACGTCACAGTGTATCATTGTTCATCTTCTTCACTGATTCCCGATCTGTTATTTTGAGAATCTGATTTGGTCGCGGCTGCCGGGTCTGCTACGTCACAGCAATTGATTCGAGACCGCGACGCTGTTAAGCGTAGGCCGATTTTTTCCTCGATTGGCCGGCGGCCAGCTGGTTTGGCGGTCTTTGTCAATGCTGGATTTATTAATACATTGCATTGTTGCTCGTGCGAGGTTAGCGACTTCGTCCCTTACTTTTCGCAGCCCTATTTCTGAATTCGGTCAATTGTTTGGTAATTAATGTAAACAATGCAGTTTTCTTAATCTTTGCTGTATAATGAATTCATTTGGCGTTTGGCCTTGCGGTCTGCTGCATTTTTAGTTCTTTTTGCTTTGTGATATCACGTTCAAGTAGCAATTCAAATGGTATAATAAGAGTGACCTAGTTGAAGATCAGGGAATAACTTAATAACATTTGCAGCTGTTTGCAGACCAGTGTCACGTGCGTTTGTCATGTGATGGAATGATCATCATAACTTAGCATCAGCAGCCCTGCCTACTCATACCTAAACTAAAAACTACTAAAACAGTAATACCGCCTTTTTTGTTCCGAAGATATCATTTGTTGAGTGAGTGACCTTGAGTTTACTGGATTCAAAACTTTTTGAAATTAACTTGTATCAACGTAATGCGTCACGTAAAGAAGATCTTAAATAATGCCGTAAAAATCTAATTTAGCTCAGTTATTACACATATTTTGACTAGTGTAATGTATCTATTGTTGTCGCTGCGGCTGCGCAGCCAGACGAAATGTGTCGGAGATAGCTGTGTCAATTGAAGTTGCGTAACGCCGTCTGGTATTTGAAAAATGTAATTATTTGGGTGTTGGTAGCGAGCCGCCAAAATAAACTGCGCGCGAGACGCTGCCAGAAGATCCCTGCGCGAGGGCGGCCACTCGTTCGCAGCGGGGGTGACCTCCTTGTGCCGGACATCAGCCATTTTCCGGTTGAATTAGACAGGATTTTTACTATTACTTATTTTCGAGTTATTTTATTATACATTTTTTGTTCTTACTTATGTGATTTTTTAAGTAATCATGTTCCATAATGTGAAAAAAGTATTTTTCCTTGATGATTTCAATGTAAATGCATGCAGTTTCCGTATAAAATGTATTAAAGGTATGTAAGCCTTGCTGACGCTCCTCCATGTCTGTCTGTTTGAGCCTTTTCAGGCTAGTCCTCTGCTCCTACTTACGTGCGAAGCTGTATATCATATCAAAATTAATATCTTTAGTTTTAAAGCTATCTAAGCGTGGGAAGCCTGCCCGCAAGATAGACGAATGGCTTGATGAAGACCACAGGATGTCGACAACTATCAACCTTTACACAATAGAAGAAGATTTATAGAAAATGTATTCTTTCAAATCTTGTAGGTAGGTAGTTGCTCGACATTCGTGTAGTATTTGATATATTACGTCAACAAGTAAAATAGGTACTTTACTTTTGAAAGAATCAGTCATTACAATAACATTTGGCTCGTGTTCCTCAAATATTCAAACGTCTATTGATCAATCTGTATTTGTGTGATCACGCGCAGATCTAGACGCTGTCTGAATTCTGTTTAATCTGAGGCGATGCGCGTGAGTTTGTCCACATTCCGCGCATGCGCGGTATGCGAGTGTGACAAGAATCAGTTGGCAATTAGGAGATTGTTTACCGATCTTGAAGGTCAAGAAAATTCGTGTTTTGAGCAGAAATATTTACCTAGCAATTGGCGTTGATCACACATTTTTCAGACCCACCTTTAACGTGCATTAATGATGTTTTTGAAGCTGGGTGTCTCTGAAACTACATAGCAATATTGCGTAGGTTATATCAGTTTTCCAATAGTAGTTGGTAGCGGGATCTAAAGTTAATATTTATGTGTCAACGGAAACGTCCCCGACCCGTAATCCACCTGAGAAGTTCTCCTTGGTGGACTACGGGCACTTGTTCTGACCCTTGATATACCTGGGTGGAATACGTACACTGACACAGGCCTTTGGTTCATCTTGCAGAAAAATTAAACATATGCAACTATAAGTACTTAGCGCTTAAAATATTTTACTTGCCGTAGTATATTAAGGCGCGATACCAGGAAAACGGCTCTCGGGAAAACTAAAGTTTTATATAGAAAATATGAAGTATGAGGCACGAAAAAAATCGTCATAGTAGTCAAAGAGTTGCACAATCAGCTCAAACTTCCAGTATATGGATCAACTTACTAGATTAATGTGAAAAAAAATCAGAATATCGCTAAAAACGTGCAAAACGCACTCCCGTATTTCAAAAGTTTAGGCATCATATAAACTAACAACTTACGTGTTTTAAATAACGTGTAAAGATCAGATATCAAAGAAGCATTGCCAATCAGTTGTTTTTCATTGCTTTATTTCAGTTTTGTGCAAAAAATTCCCAAACATTCCGAATTTTTCGCTTGAAATCTCCATACAAATTACTATGGAGTGAGTGAAGTTTCTTTGATAGCTGTCCGCGCACCGTCACAGCTCACTCCCCCCTATGTCCCCAAGGTGAACGCACGTCGCTTTTGACGAAAATGACATTTATAATTACGCGGATAATTTACACGAAATAGGCGCACATAGGGTCTTTTGTTGAAAATAGTACAACTTTGTTTTTTTTCCTCCGTACTGTTTGTTCATATGCATTATGCATAATTTATCAAACGTATGATTTTATCATGATTCACCATGAGAGTAATATGGCAGGTTTATATTTATAAGTACACTTGATTAAAAGCTCTCTTGGGTTTGACAATTTGGTACTAGTTGCCATTTCATTTTCCTATTTTTTCTTGTAAATTTTTACTATTTGTAACTTATACTGAAAGTTTTTACCTATTGGTATTTGAAAAACAATCTATGTATTTACTTTTAGCATGGTGTCAATCTGCAGCATCATCGGTTAATGCCAATGCGGGATCTGCCTAAAATATTCAAGCAGAACAAGGGAACGAATTAAGAACGCAAATAGCTTTGATTGCTTTCAAATCGAATTGATTAAAACTATGTTATTTGTGTGGTCTAAGCTACTATGTTATCTGATCATGAAAGCTTGATTAAGGTGTCTGAATAGATTAAAGGTTCTTTTTTGAACAATATTTTTTACTAAATTAATTTTGAAAGGCCTCTATCATAACTGAAATTGTTCGACAAAGAAATTTGACGAAACATAAAGATTTTGAAATTTGACGAAAGTTATAGAGCAGAAATCAAAGTTAATACTTACGTTAAGTTAAGTCTTTGAAAAAATGCGAACAGAAAACTATGCATCGAGTTCGTGTACTTACACACGCCGTATTTTTATGCTTGTTTGTATTCTTCACGCAGTGACGTGCACTCACCCGGCGTCATGTGGAAGACTGAGTTGCAGGACTGCGCAGACGGCTGTCAAAGAAACTTCACTCGTTCCAGGAATAGTTATTGCAATAGAACATAATGACAAGTTATTCGAAATGGAAACACACTTCACACCGGAACAGCTTTTACAATTTGTACCAAGCACAAATTCGGTTGTGTATGGAGTACTTCTGCCACCACTGGGATGGCTCTGCCAAGTATCAGCTGGATGCACTGGACTCAGTAGACCGAAGAGCCAGGAGACTGATAGGTGACGAGACGCTCGTTGGAACCAAACTCGAGTTTGGAGCATCGGCGTAGAGTTGCCTGTCTATCGGTTTTTCATAAGGTGTATTTCGGAGAGTGTGCGCAAGAACTTCATGACCTGATACCACCCTCTACTTTCTACTACCGGACCACAAGTCGCCGTAAGGGCTTTCACCTCCATGTGGTCGACTTCACAGCGGTCCGAACTAAGCGGTTTGGTGCTACCTTTCTGGTCCGCACCGCTAAGGAGTGGAACGCCCTCCCTGCGTCTGTGTTTCCGGATACATACAACCTTGGTGTCTTCAAGGCAAGAGTGAATAAGCATTTTTTGGGTAAGCGTGGCTGGCGAGACTGAGGTCAAACGCAAACCCATTTTAATTTAAAAAAAATGGATCAGATAGAACTTTGATATAAATATGAATTATCATATTTACGTCAGCCATGGAAAAATGGCAGTGCAAGCATTTTTATCTCTAACTGGCTATTTGCACACAGCTTTTCCCTGTAGTAATTTGAATGAACTATACAGACAAACGTTCTAGAAAATATAATTAGCATCAACTATCATTTAGATAGTGAAAGCTTATGTAAAAACAGACAGAAAAACGTGGAGGGTGACTTCCTTTCATACTATGCTCTACTCGTAGATCAATTTCAGTAAGATGATGGTGAGTGATGATGATGATGATGATGATGATGAAGATCACGGTGGATTCTGTATTAAATTCAGCGTAAAAAGCCTGAAATACGATGGCCTCTACAGGAGACTAAAGGTATTATACTCAAGTGTTATTATCTAAAATGAATTATCCACTAAAAGTGTCTCAACTGTTGACGACTGTTAAATTCCTCGTTTTAGTTAGTAACAAGATAGCTCCCTTTAATGCTTCTTGCAGCTTTTCATTACAAGTAAGACCAATTTATCAGTGGGTTCTTCTGCATGTTACTAGAATTGGCTCCGTGTATTGCTATATCATATGCATTGGATGTAAGAAATATTTTGTGTTGATGATGATCGAACGGATAAACCAAGTTACAACTAAATCTCGATGGAATCGTCAAGTACCAGATATAACATTGTGCAAATAACGTGGTCACGAGAATAGATTGCAAATAATAATGTAAAAAAATAATTGGCAAAACCGCTTGTTAGTATGTTTAATAAAATAAAATGTTTGCTTAGTTTCTTTTGTTTGCCCTATATACTGAAATATTTTGGGTGGCGAAATAAAAATATCTTTGGTGAACGCATCAAATGATTATTATGCCGCGATTTATAATAATAATAAATAAATAAATATCCCTGGACATTATTCCACACAGCGCCATCTAGCCCCAAGTGAGCTAATTATACTCCGTTTTTATGGGATACTAAACAACGGATAAACATACTTAAATACTTTTTCTTTTGTAAATACATACTTATTATACATAGGAAACACCCAGACCAATACAAACAGACATGTTCATGCACACAAATGTTTGTACTGTGCGGGGATCGAACCCGCGACCTTTGGTGTAGTAGCCGACTTCTAAACAATTACACCAAGACGGTCGTCCGGATTTATGCATTGCATTTATGCACGGATTGCACGGCCCAACCACTGTGTGACCATAGCTGTCACGATCGCTTTCAAATTTGACAGATTTTCTCTCCGGCCGACCTTAGTATGGACCCTTAACACCATGTCATCATCATAACACCAAAATCTACATATTCGAATAAAAAATAAAGAGTTTTAAATTAAAATTCAAACCAGACCATTGTTTTGCCTCGAATAGTTTAATTATTAAAACTTGTCAAGAATGTACGTACGTGACTATGACACTTTTTACCCAGCTAACATTAGAATAACAACGCCTAGAATTCAAATCCACACACGAAAAGATAAATCTAAAAAATGTAAATACGAGTATATAGGAATAACTAATTATTTCGTAGATACCTATGGTAATCGGTGACGTACTTTCCTAGCCTGAAGAACGTAAAACTATTGAACCTGTAAGGTTCAATAGTTTTTTACGCTAAAGTCATAAAAGTGGCAAAGTCAGATTGAGTGTCAGTGCCGAGTTACCCGTTAATTTCATTTATCTAAGTTTTCTTTATTTCACAACAATGAATGGTACAAAAGGCGGACTTAATGCAAATGATGAAGTCTTTACCAGTCAACCATAAGGCCAAGTATTAAAGTACAGCAGGCGGTTAAACGTTAGGCTTTTATTTGAACACTTAAGTAATAAGTCGATACATTGGGCAAGGTTTAGCTAATGTTGGTGTACTAAATGAAAATCTCGATATAAGTGTAAAATGGATACGCACATAGTCTTATAAGTTACATAACTTAAAACCATGTAGGTTTCTTGTACAGAGCCGATACTTTCCTGTCCTCGCAAGGGTTGGTTTGCCGTGAGTCACAGAATCGCACTCGAATACGAAGCCATCTGCTAAATTAATAAACATGTTTTCTTTCGTTCTTTCTTTTTCCGGCCGCTAGCTTCCATCTTTGGACAACACTCAGCTGAAATTCACTTTCATAACCTTTTTTTTTGACCCGGAGTAAATGACGTTACGCATACCCGTTCACCGGGGGTCGGACGGGTTATGTGGGACTCACCACTGGAAAGGTGACACCCAGTGGCATACCCACTAAAAACTCCGGGACTCCCTCTCATCGTCCATATTGGGGGAAACTGCGGAGACTGGCACGAAGCCTTCTACGCACTCCCCCGGACGGTCTACACACTCCTCCGGACGGACTTTCATTACCTGGATAGCTGGCGTTCGATCTCCGGGGGTTTTACTCGTCACTGGTTACCATGTAAGTATAGCCAGAATATGGAACTCTCTCCCAACGGTAGTGTTTCCGGACATCTGTTAGGACATCAAGTGAAAAGAGATATTCCTTCACAAATACCAGTTACGTACCTATCTGTGAAACCTGTGTTGTGGCCGAATAGCAGGTGATCGCTTCTGTATCAGAGAACATTTTACTTGTTTGCTCCATCTCTACCTGTGAAAGTTCTAGGGAATAAATTACTTACTTAAGCTCTTTTCTCACATTTTGAGTTCAGCATTGCCTTATCCATTTGAAAACTACCCAGGTTGCGAATGACTATATTTGGTATTATGACATTAAGGTTTCCATAAAAACTGATGACGTAAGTGACCCAGTCTGCTTAATAAGAATTAACATCAGGAAACCGCACATTCTTGCGTTGCACAAAACATGTCACGATCAAAAAAAAGCAATTAAAAATAGTTTTTTCATTACTCATACTCTGGAAGTAGGTCATCACTGACCTGAGAAGCGGGCTGAAAGTAATACTTTTCATCCCTAGGGAGAATCACTTTCAACTGACATCTGCCAAATTATTAAAAAAAACTTAGTTATTTTTCACATATCTATTGAACCATGTTCCAACTTTCTATACAGCCACGATGTAAAATTGAAATAACTTAAATTGAAATAACTTGATTAGAGAATGTATATTTTTATATAACTTTATTATAATTCAGTTTCAACAATTTCTTCAAAATAACTAAGCTTAGAGCAAAATATTTACCATTTTTCCAATGAAAAAAATAAAAAATAATGGCTGAATAGTGGGCCCGCCACAGAAAAAAAAAACAAACATAATAGGCGGGATAGCGCCAATTCGATCTTCATTTATTTTTAAATCTTTTTCTTTGGCTAATTCATGTTTTATTTTTACTTTCCTTGTATTCGTAATGAAAAGCACAGTGTTTACCTCGGGTGAAAGACTTATTTAGTCCCTCGAACTATTGGCGCCCTCACTTCGTTCCGGGCGCCAAACCCCGTCTCGGGACTAAATAAGTTACTTTCACCCCTAGGATAACAATGTACTATTAAACGTTCCTGTCCGACCCAGGACTGTTAGGTATTAAAATAAACTGCTTTATTTTTCGTGTCACCAACCTTGAGCGCCGTCTCGGGATCCGTTTACATCGGACTTTTGACGTGTTCTAATGAGCAACATGAGTCAATATACAAAAAGATCTGAGGCTTGGTCCAGATTTATCTTATAAAAGCGTATGGATGAAAAGTCAAAAACTGTATGAGGAATCGCACATTGCGATTTTTCAAGGGTTCTTAAAAAACAAGATGCAACATAACAAGCTTTGAACATTTCACACCAGATTTCTTCAAGATTCATCTACAAACTAGGTACGGAATGTCACGGAAAAATGGCTTCATACAAGATTGAAATCGAAATCTTTTTAAAATCAAACCGAAATATCAAGAATGTGGGCCAGAACGAAAGAGAAGAGAGAAAGAGCTTACTTTCAATCGATTTTATAAATTTAGTTTTAATAGATTTAATAAGAACTTGTATCGGTCAATACATGTATTTTCTTCTTTCTTTCTTTACAAATTATTGAGTAAATTTTTACAGCATTTTCCTAACTCTTAAGCGTTTTCTTGACATTTATGTGAAGGTGACATAAACTCCGAAGAAACATTTAAATCCATCTGTAAGTAAAAGTGGGTCAGGTAAAAGCCGTAAGTGTCGTGCCGCATTTCCTCATACAAAAAGTTTATGCTAATACTTTGTCATTACTTATTTGAGTTTCACGCGCACTGTTAGGTTAAGGGATCCACTAGATTCGACCCAAAAGACTTGATAAATAGGTATAAATATTTTCCATGAGTCTTCAAATAACTAATAATTTCCTTCTATTTAGCCCCGTTAATAATGCTAGTTATGAAATAGATATGGCTACGTCGCACAATAAATGAAAACTAGTTTCTAGTATGTAAGTTCACCTGAATTGGGTTAAAAAAAACCACTTTGCGTTATTAGCGTTTTGATAGACTCGAAGTTTTCAGTGAAATTTCAGCTGTCGGATTATTTTCATAAGTGTGGTTCTGATCATTATTAAAAGAACGTCTTCTTTACAAGAAGCGTATAGCCATTTCATTCGACTCTATTCTTATACCATTTAATTCGACTTCATTCGTAGCCTTAAGTAACATCCTTGACAAAGGAACCCAAAGGTATAAGTTTTGCGTGTTTGCGAGAGTCACATTAGAATTGCCATGCAATGTCAAATTATAATAAGCCTTGGATTTGATCAACGGGGTTATTTATAGGATTAACAGTTTTGTTTTTATAACCTTTTTGGAAAAGCTTGTGCACAAATGAATTGTTAGATACAATTGATTAAATTTAGGTCAAGTAGGGGAGTACAGCAGAGCAGCTCAGGTCTTGATGACAGGTTCTCCTTTAACAAGTTTTTGAGAACTTACTTTTTTGAATTAGTAGAAAACTGTTGTCAAATAATAATTAAATGGATTTTGTGGCAATGCAACTTTTAGATACTCCTTTTTTTGTACATATAATTGCAGAGGCTACCGGTAAATAGTGTTATTTTTATGGTGATCCTCGGTCAGCTTAGCTAGTTATAATCTTTTTAATCTATCATTTTTATCA
Source organism: Udea ferrugalis (assembly GCA_950022985.1). Classification (NCBI taxonomy): domain Eukaryota; kingdom Metazoa; phylum Arthropoda; class Insecta; order Lepidoptera; family Crambidae; genus Udea; species Udea ferrugalis. The sequence continues at coordinate 6,039,757 of OX465520.1, forward strand.
AGTAAGTTGCGATGTTTTTACTTGGCTTCCTCTTCAACTCTGACAGTCTTTGTTTGTTCCTTAAACCTCAAATCAATTGAACTTTAAGGTGGGGTGGTGGGTGAGTATACCATTTGTGTGCAGTTGATTTGACATCAGGCTACAGGGTCGTGCCCCGCGGCACTCACCCCCGTTGCCGGAGCCGTCATTGATTCAACAAATATGAAATTTAACGCGGACGGGTTCGACACTGACGGAGATTATTGTCAGGTAGAAATTAGAAAGCTGACCTACTGATTGTTTATTGACACTGCTTCGAGCAGGAGCGGCAGTCGGCATTATGTATGCCCTCTTCAACCTTTTGTTTTACCTGCAATTACCCCGTTACTTTTCGAAAGAGTTCTAGATCATCGCAACGGCATCTCACACCCCTCGTAAACTACTACGTCAATAACTAGTTCCAAAGAACTAGGTTTCACCTTAATCATTTGTCTTTTTATTCATACCGCAGCCTATGGACCTACTCCTGTAACAACACTTTTGTGTTGCCGACCCTGTAAGAACCTTTTCCAAGCACTCTATCCGATTTTTTCTCGAGAACAACGATTTCTAAAACGGTTATATGTTCTCCCACAATCTTTTTTCAGGAAGTTGACTTAGTTTATGAATAAAAATGCTAGTAGTTAGTAGCATTTCTGAGCTTCGTTGGGCCATAATGCCTCTGTAAAGTCTGAAACATATTGGTGGCTCACTTTATTTCGTTCAAAAAGTTTCGCTTGTTTAAACTTATAGCTCTAGCCCGCCGGACTCGAGAGCGTCCCTAACCGGTCTCTGACGGTTTTGACACCTGACTTTTAGATATCGATTCAGTTTCAAGTTTTCGGCCTTTGCAATATTTACTATTACAGGTAAACGCATGTACTAGCTAGGATAAGCAGGAAAACTATCTATCTACTCGTTTATGCTGGTTGGAAGTCATTGAACATACACATAATGTGGTTAAAGTAGTGCTGATGTTAGCGCGATTATAGATTATTTTTATGGTTATGAACAAATTATGCTGTCAGAAAAATATCTGCGGGACATACCTTCCGCCCCTTGCTAATTTGCATTAGGTATGAATGACCTAGAAAAACTCTTCCTGCAAATGTATAGGTATTAGAATGACAAATGAACACAAAGGCTGAATGGTTAAAGTTTGTGTGAAATGCTTAATATGAACATTCAACATGTTCAGCTAATTTTGTCCTTTAGAGCCATCAAACGTCCAAAGTCCTTCGATCAAGTTCATATCATCATCATAAGCCTGTTGCAATCCACTGCTGGACATAGGTCTCTCCTATTACACGCTACTGAACTCGATCTTCGGCTGCTCGCATCCAGCTCCTGCCAGCCATCCTGCGCAAATCATCACTCCACCTTGCCTGAAGACGTCCTACAATACGCTTGCTGAGACGCGGTCTCCACTCAAGAACACGTTTCACACTCCAACGGTTGTCGGTTCTACGGCTAACATGGCCAGCCCACTGCCACTCACACAAAATCATTTCGAAATCTGAAAGAAATCATTCATCTTTCATGTCATTTTCTCATGCAAGTGTCCTACTTTCTGAAGATTGCGGCTTCCAAGCAGTGAGCTCTAGTCCTTAAAGGAATTGATTATTCGGCACTCTATACAATTGCATTTCGACCCATTCGCAATTCTGTAGGATATGGATTCCACAAAGTTGTGTTTGATCTCCTTCGCTGTTCCACACACGCTTTGCCTTAACCTGGCCTTCTGTATGAATACTTAGATAGTTATTTAGGCCTTAGCCTACCATTCTTGACAATTTTCCTCCACCTGTTGTTACCCTTGTGTTGTGTGGAAGAGATTGCGATTTAGCCATGAAGCCTCTCAAAATATTGTACAATAATACGATACCTCCTACGTAAGTTGTTGTATCCCCAAAACTGCAATTTTACAGGAGAGCGTTTTAAACATTCAGACTGGCCTAGAAACTGCATTTATTTATGTAGCTTTGTGAAATTTGTTATATGAATAAAATATATGGTTTTATTAACTATGTTGAAACAAATATATGAAATAATTGCATATTTTCTGAGAATTGTGGCTTACAACATTTTACTACGGAATCCAGACTGTGAAAACTGTTGTATCTCATACATACAACATTATACTGTGGAACATAGACTGTGCCAGCTGTGATATCTCATACTTACAAGATTATACGGTGGGGTCTTGGTTTCATCTTTAGTTGTATCTCATACTTACAATATTATTTCATGAAGTTTAAGAAAAAGTTCGCTGTTGTAAATGATTCTAGTCTCACTATATGTCACATTAACAATACAATTTCAAGTGTATATTATTGATATTAGATAAATATTGTCAGTTAAGAAATAAAAGTTCAATTATTAATACCAAAGAAGAATGGTCACGTCCCATACAAAAAATCCCAGGCCCGACAGAAACGTAACATATCTCGTTTTTTTGGTATATTGTGTATTGTTACAATACATATACTTTATATTCGAAATCGATGGCTAACACCAAAAAATATTGCCGTATGTTTTTATTCAGGCGATACACTAAAAAAATGCAAAACGCCTATTATCTATAAAATTCGTATAAGTATGTAATTAAATGACGAAACAATAGCTATGGTATGTATCTAAGTGATCAGAAGATGCAGTTGGATATATAAATAAACTCGTAATACAACGATCAACTTAAGATTCATTGAAATCGTGGTAGGTTTTCGATTATTTAGTAGCATCTATCAATTGGCCGTGGAGGAGGCCTATATTCAGTAGTAGAAAGCTATGGGTTTAAATGATGATGATAATGATCTATCATTTGGGTTTCAGAATTGAAACAAATAAAACTAATAGGTATGTCGATATAAAGTTATATTGAATTTCTATAATATCTCTTGAAACAAAATTGTTTCTGCAGCCTATTGCCGCTGGATGTCTATATATTTCCATATTATATACTCCCGCGGCTTTTAAATTCACACTGCAATACGACCGTGCTAACCTCACGTGATAGGTGCCGATTGAGAATTTAATTAACTCTTCAATTGTTAATTGTGGAAAATGTTAAATATCCGGATCATTTCCAGTCAGTTTGTTTTAAACACTCCCGTGAAACGACACTCTTTGTCGGTTTAAATTATTTTCCTCCACATACTCAGATAATTGATTGGGGCGTTGTATATTTTGATTACTTATTTCAATGAAATCTTCTGTGTATGGAATGTCTCCGTAAGGATCTTCAAAATAAATAATTAAAGCTGCAGCAATTTCGAAATCTTCTAGTAGGTATAAGCGGCACATGTTTGTTAAATAGTCTGTTTCTAAATATCTTGAAGTCAATATCTGTTTATAGTTTCCACGACCCATCGCACCATTGTGATGAGTCGTGATTTATTAGCTTCTTCGATGCTTAATTGCGTGTCTTGTGGTCGTTTGGTTGGCGGCATGTGAGCAGTATAGCCATATGTTTCTATTAAAGGAATAAAGCCTCGGTCCAAAATAAATGAGTCTCCTACATGGGAAAAAAGTAGAACGGTCCGTCTTTAATGGGTCCATCATGGTTTTGCAATCTCATTTTCATTATATCAGCATCGGTTGTCCGTACAGAGTACGGACCTATTATATCCAAAATATATCCATCCGCGCACACGATCATTAATGGTTTTATTAAGTTCCTATTCTTATGAAGGCTATAACTGCGGCGTTGAAATAAAAAGTTAAAACTTTTTTCTATGTAGGTTCCATCGAATATAACTATTGGTTTTGGTGACTCTTCGTTACCAAACAAAACATTTGGCAAAACCCGGTTGCGGGCTATCACTTCGTCTCTGGTAATATGGTCTAAGTCTAGGTGCAATGGAACAAAGTCAGTAATGAGACACTGCCTGACTTTATGTATTTTTCTTCCAATGGTACGCTCGGATATATTAAAAAATTAAGCCATTCTATTATTCGGCTCCCCTGATCGAATTTTGCACAAGTAGATAGCCAAGTCATTTCTGGGAGTATTTGAGGACCGATAAAGGCTTAGTATTTGACTCAGCAAATCGTTGAACTTGGCTCTGTTTCTTCAGTCCAAAACCATAACTCGTCGTCAGAAACGTCATCTACTTTGAACGTATCGTATAAGCAGTTTGTTCTTCTGTTGTGTTATCGAAAAAACCACAAACTATCAAATTTGCAAGCTCATTCATTTCTGATTCATTGAAACTTATTGAAAGAAACAGATAAAAACATACAGAACAAGGTGGTTAGGAAAAAATAAAACAAACAATAGAAAAATAAAGAATAATTTCGACCAGGCAGCAGTGTCACGATGTCCAAAATTAAATTAACCCCACTCAGCTAATATCTGGACCTGATAGGCTCAGACGCTGATTTTCAGTAGGGCCAACCGAGTGGACGCACCGACATTCGCAGCAACTAAGCAATGATAATTATAAAAATAAATATTTAAAATACATAAAATATAATGTGACGTGTATCCAGTGTAAAAGTGTGCAATACAATACATAAATACTTTGGGGGATGTGTATTGGTAATGGAGACTCTAAAACAAAAATGAAATATGACATTTTATTGCTTGTAAGTCAGCTATCAATTAAACGATCAAGGTTAAGGCTCTTTATCGGTAAATCAGTAAAGAGAGAGCGCTCTATAAATTACTTAACTAAAAATATAGGAATATGTCGTAACATTAAGCAAAAAATAAAACAAATTTTGACTATCAACTTCTGATGCAAACATTATAATTTACTACATACCACATTTATTTTTATTTTATTCCAACGTAAGACATTCTATGTATTACATACAACTTTTTTTGATGGACGCTTTACGACGTAAAATGTTGTATGTATCACAAACAACATTTTCTTATACTCGCTCAACAGCGTAAAATGTTGTATGTAAAACATACAACATTGTTGATTGTTTACTTGACAACGTATAGTGTTGTATGTAATCTATACAACATTTTTTGTTGTTACATAGTTATAACGTATTCTAATCAATTATCAAGCCCTAATAACGTAACATGTGCGGAAAACTTGAAGCACTTGACACACGGACCATTTCAGCTCTCTCTCCGGCGTAGTCTGTTTTATCTAACCCATACAACACGCAAGCGCGCGATCTGCCCCGCCCCACACACCGCGTAAACGGTTGTCAAGGACTATACAGTGTTATAGTCCGTTCCCGTTCAAAAGTTACAACTCTTTACGTCTTGAAATTGCATGAAATAATTGTGTTTTCGTAAGTTTTAATTTTTTTATGCATAGATTACTAATAATAAAGCTCATTTTTAGTAAAAACGCTAAATCGCATTTTTGTGGGATACAACAACTTACGTAGGAGGTATCGAATACGTTATGTAATTCTTTCAAACAGTAATTTTTTGTAGTTGTAGGTGTGCATTAAAGAGCATAATCTAACTCCTTTTTCAGAGCAATCTCTTTCCTTCCTGATTCCATACAATAGGTAAGGAACCCATCATTATAAATATTCCTGACCCGTTTAACGCAGCTGCGCTGATGGGACTCGTAGGGTACCTAACGGATTCTATTCTGTTTTTTTTAATCCATAAAAACAAATTTTGGTTAGTAAAAACAATATTTAGAAATACAAAAAAACGCAAATTAAACAGTCAGCAAGTCAATATTTGTGTTACCAGCACATAAGTGAGAAAAAGTTGAAGGAGTAACTTTTTTTATTATTATGGCAACAAAAACAGTCAAAAAGTTGTGCAAATAACAGCGTCACGCGCCAGCTTGCGATCCTGATAGCGCCACCTAGTATTCTGCTGTGATAACTCGTGAAAAGTTACAGTCCGGAGGAACGTGCCGCTACGAACTGAAAATTCGTAGCGCACTGGCAAATGTTTTCCGCAGTTGATACAAGATGACGGTTCTCGCCTACTTAGGGCCGGCGCCCACTATCGGCATCGGCACGCTTCAGGCTTTTAAGGTGGCAAATAGTAATATTCTCTAACATAATGGCAATAAAGTAGAAAATGCCGAAACAGAAACAGGACAAATGCATTTTGTTTTTACGAGAACACATCACGGAAATTTCTACTTTATTGCCATAATGTTAAAGTATATTGCTATTTGCCACCTTAAAATCCTGAAGCGTGCCGATGCCGATAGTGGGCGCCGGCCCTTAGTTAAACTGAGAGATTTTTCATTTGTTTGCGTGTTCAATTTTTTGATCTTAGTATGTCCTTCTTTTCTAGCACCCTAATACTGAAAGAGAGAAACCAAATAAAAAAAGAAAAAACATAGAAAGTACAAAAAAAGTATTAATTCTTTGAAAAAAAAGCTTTATGTCTAATCGCTTGTCAGCGTAAGTGATGATGGAAGATTGGATTAATTTTGTTTTTATTATATTGTTGTTACGTCTAACAAAACACTTCTAACGCTTTAAAACACTCCTGTAAGTAGTCACAGGAGTGAGGTAACATAAAAGTATCTATTATTTCAGCGAAATAGAAAACAGATATTAAATTTTCAAATAAACTTCTATTTCTGCCCATGGTTCTAGTCTAGTTACTAATCACCAACCGTCGTCCACTGCTGAATATACTGCGTCCAACTGCGTCCTCCATAGATTTCCAGAGCAACCGGTTGTGACCGGCCTGCATCCACTGAAATCCTGTGACCTTTATCATGTCATTCAAGAGTTCTTGCCTTTAGTCTTCTCGATAAAAGCAACGTCCAAACCGGCCACACTTTTTAGGGTTCCGTACCTAAATGGTATAAACGGAAACCTATTACTAAGCCTCCGCTGTCTGTCTGTCCGTCAACAGGCTGTATTACATCAACCGTGGTAGCTATAAAGCGGAAATTTTCACGAATTTTGTATTTCTGTTACAGCAATGCCCACAAACCCATCCATACAATAAAGGTGTTTTTCTGTTGGTGCGGTCCCTTTGTGCGAGAGCCCGACTTGCACTTGGCCTTTTTAATTAGTATTTTTTTTTAAAAGTACTCATGATTTAAACTTTTTTTGTCCTAAGTGAATGTGAAAGTTTTCACATATGAGAATTATTTTTACTTCAAGCCCTGTAGGACCGGAACCGCCTGAAGGGCGATTATGATACTTCAAGGGGTACCTACATAATATAATTGATACCTAGCTTACTGATAACTAACGAAAACACATACAGGGTAAACATTTAGGACACGGGTACCCGGACAGGACAAGGACAGGCGAGCTTATCTCTAAAGAGATATATGAAAACGTGAAATGAAAATGGAACTCTAAATTTTCAGCTGCACAAAAAGGACAACCAGGCAGGTTGTCATATTCCGCAGCAGAAATTGGGAATGCTGATGTCAGGAGCGAGCTCGAGCAAATCCCTGCATTTTTAGGGGTGCCATTAGGAATATTGGAGAACGTGGACACGCGGGAATATTATAATCAACGGTGAACCCACCTGCTGTACAGGCTGCATCTGAAAGATACACAGTGGTCAAATGTCTCTGAAGTGTTTAAAAAAGCAGCCATATCTGTACAGCATTGAGTTTCACTTGTTTTAGATTTTGGTCAGGCTTTTTTTTATTATTATTACTAACCTATTTTGTTTCACTGCTGAGCAAAGATCTCTCTCAATTCCCTCAACAGGTCTGTATCCCGAGCAAATCGTCATGCCCTTTTTATGGGCATTGTAACATTACAATTTATTGATTGGTTTTGTCAAACTGTCAATATCTTTTTGATCACTTTGTTAGCACACATTATGATGCTGACTGTATACTCGTTTCAGATGTAAGCGAATAAAATAATTATATTCATTTCTGAGTGCTTTCCATTTTATTTATTTATGAACACTTAAATTTGACACTGCAAACATCCGTTGTTTTTTTTACAATCGTTTTACAATGATTTACTAGTAGAAGGAACAGGTACAAATAGGAAGGAATAGGTATCAGATTTCTTGACTGGTCTAAACAAGGCTGAATATATGGCAAATGGTATTTAAAGGTAATAAAAAGAAAGCTAATATTTATAGGTATGAGTCGATATCATATGCATTTTTCTGGTCCCAAAGAGCGTCTCGTTTTTTTTCTTGAAATGACTATACTGCTGTCTTTATGAGGGTTATGTCATCTTCACTGGAGAGCAGAGGGTTATTATTCTTAACCGTGGATGCAACTATACATATCGTAATGTAACTATACATTACGATATTGCAACCTAATATTCTGTTCCATTACAGGAAAATTGCTAGTTTATTCAGGAAGGCATCTGACTTACATCACTGGCGAATGTTGTCAGTGAGGAATAGTGTACTGTCCGTTCCAATAACGCGATAACGTGATATTCCCAACCCTGTGCTTGGTTCATCGAATATGCGCATCGAATCGAATCGGCCACAGCCACAGCGCGTTGCGTGGCGAAAATCGGTTTCTATTCCTTCCATAAATTGCCAACACGATTCTACCGGCTGCAGCATTTGCAGATATATAGATAACTAACATTATCTTTCCCACATAAGACAAAGAAGAGAAGCTAACACTAAAAGCAATGAATGAAATATTCATTCATAATTTTATTATTAGTAAAGTATACCTGAATTCGTCTTGTGTTCTACCTATTTTATCAAGTCAAAGCATTTTTAAACTGTTTTTTAAAATTATAATAATCATAATAATTCATGTTTGTCACATGAATGTCTGTAATGAGCAAACTCATGAAGTTAGGTATTCCTGGTTCAAAAGGACGGTTGCAAATTGAATATATCACTGGACAGTGGACATTGTTTCATATAGCACCATCTAGCCTCAAATAAGTAAAAAAACGCTTATGCTATGAGATACAAGACAACGGCTGGTCATACTTAAATACCTTTTTTTATTTATTTATTTATTCTTTATTGCACAAAATTAAGAAAAAAAAGTACAATTGGCGGACTTAATGCCTGGAGGCATTCTTTACCAGTCAACCGCAAGGCATAACAGAGAATTTCGGAAGTTTGGGCTGTGAAACTTGCTAAAGTAAAAAAGATATGAGGGTGATACATAATTTAATAAATATACTGAGTGATAAAAATACATAAAGTAATATAAAACGATAAAATTAATAAATAATAATAGTAATATACATACACATACAGTAAATATACATACTACATATACATGAAGAATAAAAATAAAATAAATATAATTATATTGCCTAGAGTAAAGTGGATAAGCACGGCTAATTACCTTGTAAATTTGAAAATTAATTGTAAATTTTTGTAAATTAATTCTAAATATACTTCTAAGGATCAACACCCAGACTAGTAGACCAGTACAAACCTACATGTTCATGCGTACGCATGTATGAACTGTGCGGGGATCGAAATCGCGACCTTTGGTGTAGTAGCCAACTACTTCACCATTACACCAAATCGGTAGTCTAATGAAGCTTTAATTGATAGTTTTATCTTTCAGCGTCTCGGGTAAGTCAGTCAAAATTTCGCACATGAAAATCAACACTGTATTATCTCAAAAGCTTAGCCTTATGAATGAATGGCAGAGAATATCGTACATATTGAAATAAAGTGCTCCCTTTGTTACATTCATTGTTGTATATAAACATACATACATAACGGCAGTAACTCATCCCATTTCCGACCAGGCATTTGTTGCTCTACAACAGTGATCGTCACACTGTACATACCATCACGCCTTTTTCCTAACGGGGTACCACTTCGTTCCACTTGCCACGATCCTGACACACACCTTGCGCCCCCTCTACTTTTTTGAGTCCTTTCATACATAATAATAAAGACATAAATGAATAAGCTTTAAACATATGTAATGTATTGCGGAGTTAACACGAGTAAATTATACACATGCACACACACACAAACACAATGAACCACACACATGAAACCCACGCGTTATGCCCACATTGCTTAAATTACATTTCATTTTTTTACAAAGTAAAATTAATTAAATTCAGCTTGTTAATTAATGAGTACCGTACTAATAAAGCTCTCAACATTAAATTTAAATAGTGTAGTCGTCTCTCGAAATGCAAATATTTAAAGGTAGAGTCTGCATGTTATACATTATGAACTCTAATTAAAATTTAGTTGTTATTTTAATTAGAAATAGCTTGAAAACAGATTAACTAAGTACTTATTGTCATTATAACAGGAGCACGTTTCTTGTCTAATTCCAGTTTTCACTTATTTGTAGGCAGTTGAAAAGCTCTTCAAACTTATAAAACTACTAGCGGGCGCCCGCGACTTCGTCCGCGTGGACTTGGACGTGGACACTAGGACAGGTGGAAAATAATCTAATCTAAATCTAAATCAGCCATGAGGATCCCACTGCTGGGCAAAGGCCTCTCTTCCCCTCCTCCACGCGAGTCTATTTTGGGCCTTTTTAGGCCAGTCCCCTGCAAAGGCGTCCAGCTGGTCACGCCATCTGCGCCTTGGTCTGCCAGGAAAATAATATATCTTTATAAATTGTAGTCTATGTCCTCTTCAGATGCATAAGCTATATCATTGTAAAGTTTCATTATAATCCATCCATTAGTTTTTACGTAAAGAGGAACACGGCACATCCACACATACAATCTTTCGCATTTAATTTTACAATATTAGAAGGACGAAAATCCCGTTGATGTTGTTTTAGGAATATTGTGGACTATTAATTGACCAAAAAGTATTACAATAGGCTATGTAAAACCCTGTATGTGCCCGCGTATAAAAAGTTACGCGTAGTAATAAAAAGTAAGCTTATATTAGTGGTAAAGTGTGCAAATTGAATGGGGCGTGTTATTTGACACGCGTGTAAATGTTTGCGCCGGACCACTGTCGGGCCGTGTGGGCTGCAGGCCGCCATTAAATGTCGACTAGAGTGGGCAATGGTATGAATGGTATTGAATCGATAACTAATTTGAACACAGTTAAAACAAATACATATACACCTATATACCTACAGGATAATTTTCGAAGGCCTAAAACCTAAATTCTAAACTATGAGGGACTTGGAAAAATTATCAAAGGAGTCTCGAGGCCGATTTTGAGAAATACTTAAACTGCGTAGGTACGTACTTATATTTATAAAAAAAAACTGAGTAGGTATTCGAACCTGCTGTTTTAAAAAAGGTAATTCTGTAATATTATGCGATCTCGTAGTGTCGCTTATTAGGATCAAATTTTGGAAATTAACATTATTGATAACATGGGACACTTAAGGAAAGTTCTCATTTAATTTTCTATGTTTCTCTTACTTACCTACCTACTTAGTTTGATTTGGCCATTACTAACCACATGAAAAAAACATGTATAGTTATACATAACTATACACAGTAGTAGGCAGGATTATTATTACAGCCTGTGCAGTGGCGTTTACTAGTTTTTTGAGTAGGTATGTACGTTGGAGACCTGAGCTACACATAAATGCGTTCGGCGAAGTGTGTGCTTCTGAATGATCCGTGACGGCAATAGTCAGCGTGCCTATAACTGCCCAATTTGTACACACATTAAAAGTGTCTAGGGATCAACATATATTTTTGCAAAAACTTTTCTACTGATTAATATTAATTAAAATTTTCTTTAAGGATTCATCAAATAAAGCGTTTTCGTTTGTCTACAGTAAAGATAAACCAAGTCACCTTTGCATTAATAAAGAAATTTGCCATTTTCCTAATAAAGGGATTTTTGACATTTGAACCACTAACATTAAAGTTCGAAAAAAAGACTGTAATAACAGTTTTCTTTAAAATTTTATTGGGTAACTTAAACAATTAATAATCCGTGTTTCTGCCGCGAACACTAACAACCCAAGAACATCGGTTCGGCATACTCAAAATGAGTTCATCCAAATCACGCTGTGGAATGGCCGCCCATGTTCGTTGCAACATCAAAAAAAGGTCTTCTTGCGACTGGATACCCTCCATATTCGGCAGAGCTCTTCTCTGTAGCATATCCCATGCATGCTCAATCGGGTTCAAGTCTGGCGACTGAGCAGGCCAGGGCAGGACATCGATGTTAGCTGCGGCGAGAGTCTGTCTTACAACTCTTGCGGTGTGCGGTCGTGCATTATCATGCATTAACTGAAATAAGGGACCGATTTGCACTTGTAGAGGAACGATGACGTCTGATACAATCGTCGCAGCATAAATTTGAGCGTTGAGGTTGCCTCTGATCCAAATCAACTCAGTTCTTCCGCCGATCCAAATACCCGCCCATACCATGATGATTTCAGCACTATAAGGATGGACTTCCTGGCAGGATTTTAATCGCTGTTGGCGTCCAAGGGTTCTCCAGTGTCGTATACGTCTTGTATCCGGTCTCATACCAAAACGAGACTCATCAGAAAAGCACACGAAACGCCATTGTTCTTCTGCCCAATTTCTGTGTTCAAGAGCCCATTGATATCGAATCCTACGATTGTGCATTGCTATAGGTGGTACCCTTAGCGGTCTTCGAGAATGAAGGTTCACTTCATGCAAGCGGTTTCTGACTGTTTGGTCGCTAATTAAGTTCCCTGAAGAGTGATGAAGCCTCACGGCTAACATCATGGCGGTTATTGTTGGAGCTCTTCGAGCTGTGATTTGAATGTATCGGTCTTGTCTCCGTGTGGTGCAGCGATACCGTCTTCCATGGCGCTCAGCCACGGTACCAGTGCTTCGGTAACGTGTCCAAAGTCGACTGATAACACTCTGACTTGTATTCAGAGCTAAAGCCACAGTACGTTGCCGGGAACCAGCTTCTATCATTCCCACGGCTCTGAGCATTTCTTCCCTGCTTAAATGACGTCGCCGCTCCATAATAACGTTTTAATCAGTAGTAGGGAAACAGTAGGTAGCACTAATAATGTCTTCAATGCGTTGTATGTTTTTATAGGGAAAATATTGACAGCTGATTTTCATCTTTTACTCGAATTTGATCGACAGTTCCTGTTTCAAATTATGAAATGCACCAAAAAGGATCCATATAAATTTATAAAATCATAAATTTATTACAAAGCCACATCTCAATCTCAAGATATCCGCATGAAAATGCCTGATCCCTAGACACTTTTGATGTGTGTATATAGTCGTGAGCGTATATTAAGTACCAACTACATTTAGTTAACAGCTAAATAAAAGATAATTAATTTTGGAGAAGGTTGAAGGCTTTTACCCGTATTTCATTTACTACGCATGTAGAAAATGTTTTAAATACCGAACATCGCTCTGCGAATATTATTTTAATAGACAAAATAAACTTGGGCTGTAATAAATTAGTAATGTAATATTCAAAGAGGAGTTCGTAAGCCGGATTATCAATATTCATTTGGATACTATCTAACCTTATCATTAATCAAAGCTAAAGTTTTGGGATTTACAGTCTTTTAGATTTGAATTAGGTATCAAAAGGTAATAAGTCATAGGCATCTTAATCAATGTATGTACCTAAGTACAGGCTGTCTTAATCTATCTAGGTACTTTGCTCTTTGCAATTGCGCTTATTTGGTTTATACTATAGGTATCATCTCTATGTGTGTAAACAAACGCCTTCCCAGAATATTTTTTTTTAAATTTCACTGTATGTTGATCGAGTTAGCCAAAGTTGTAACTTTAATTTATCACCGGTTTGACATAGAAGCAAAAGATAGTTTTACTAACCGAAAGGGAAAGGGCTCTAAATCTATACCGATACAAAATATAGTTGTGTTAGTAACACTATTTATAACTCAAAAACGGCTGAAACGATTTGGCTGAATTTTTTTAGGGAGGAAGTTCAAAACCTGGAGACGGTCATAGAATGCTTTTTTTGGATTTTGTATGCGTCAATAAGGACGGGATCGATATAATTGTTGGTTGTCAAATTGTTTTTATTGAGCTGTCACAATTTAATAGCCTATGACAAAACGATGTCTGTCGGGACAGCTAGGGTTGTAATAGAATACTCGTACCATTTTAAACGCAAAGACTCGTGGCAGTTGGAGACATACAATCACTAAATATTTTTGTTTCATCTTTGATGCTTATCCAAATTATATTTTATGTTTATACTTCGGTTGTAAGACAAACCTAGATACCCTGAAATAATTACAGTTGTTGACTTTTTTCTTACGTATTTTTTGTCAAAATAGTAGTGCCCAGAAATTGGCATGCCTGGTCAGATGTCACGTCTCACCAATCTGAAGATAAATGCCAGCTGATAGCCGCATTTATTCAAATCAGCAGCGAACCTTCGTGTCGTAATAAAAACATTGGAAACGCAAACAACGGTCTCGACCCCAGATTTGGGCGAACCTTTCCTTCGTCCGTACATACAAATTAGATTTCGGGGTGGCTCGGGTTTTCAATAGAAGCGCCTACGCAGGGGACATTAGCAACTTTCCAAAGAATCGCTATGGCATAGAATAACAGAGAGGTCGGTTGCACATTTAAGTACTTCATTACAGACAGTACTTAGTTACCTCATTCGCTAATTTACAAGTGGTACATTGTATGGAGCAATACGGCCTTTTTTCATGGTATGTTTTGTTGATTTAACTTAGTAGTCACAGTTTCAGATATTAAGTAGATATAGGTAGGTGGGTTCCCCCTTGGTTGGTATAACGTTTGATATAATTTTACTAAATCGAACAACATTCAACAAAATACTTAATCACTTTGTATAATCTAAGGGGCGAGGCGGTCCGTGTGCTGAGGAGCAGGTGGCTATGAGCGAGGCGCCGCGGCTGAGGCTGGCTCCCAAAGTCGGCCAACAAGCCGAAATCTGTGGAGCTGAGCGAATGCATCTGCGACGATTAGCACGCGAGGGACCGCCGCAGCCCGTAATGCCGGAGCCGTGACAGAATTTTTGTGTTTTCCTTAAATTTGGACGCTTGCATGCTGTTCGCCTCAAATAAATATTCGATGAACTGAAAATTCACTTATTTCATATTTTTCAAAGTAAAATTAAAAAATAGTAGATATGTGAAATTACTTTATTCGAACCAAAATTAGTCGAGGCGATTTTCGACTAAACGTTGTTATACCAAACAGGGGTAAGCTTTTTTCTAACTGGAATAACTCACTAATATTATATGGCAACACTTTGTCCCAGTTACTTAAAAAGTCTTTAATTCTCTAACCCGACGTTTCGACTACTTTACAGCAGCCGTGATCACGGGATGACAAAGATCGGGTAGGTAGTTATTAAGTAGCAAAGAGAAAGTTACACAGCATTTACAGAAACTTATCTATGAAGGCATAATAAAATGCATTACACATATTTTTGCACTTGAACGTTCTGCCAAACAAAATAAAAGTAAGTATGGATGTCTTCTCCCCGTGCACTTATGTTAACCCCCTGGCAATACATATTAATTTCCTCGTCCTAATGCTTTAACTTCCAGCACTTGTAACATCTCTTCCAAGAAAGAAGGAAATACTCCATCTCTTTAATCACTACATTTCTTTATGCACTCTTGTTATGACAGGGACAAAACTTTTGAACTTCAAATCTTTGTGGTATTTTCAAAAAGAGTTTGAAGCTGATAGTGCCAAAATCCTGTACTATTATGTAATTATTCTGTGACCGAAACAAGTATTTGGGAACGGATGTTTGTCTTTTTTCAGGTGATTTATTAAGGATAGGAATACTAGAAAAAACCGTTCAGTCAAGGTTTCAGGCGGGAATCGAACCAGGGGCTTGCCCAAACCGTGCGGCTGCTCTTACCACTAAGCTACCGACACCCTAACAGATCGGCCGAGTGTTTCTGGTGTAATTTAACTGTCTCCAGTTAAGGTTCTTCCAATAATTTTCAAACCTTCTTTTAATACTCGAAAGGAATATTTTCTAGATGTTCTTTTTTTATAGAGAAAACTGACTAAGCCATATAATAGCAACACACAGCCGAAACGGCTGTCTGTACTGTGTGTTGTATGTTCACTGGAGTAGGCTGTTTAAAATTTTCAGTATAACCTTCTGTACATTATAATTTTTGCATCAGCAGCTTCAAAGATTCAGCTTATCGCGGGTATCCTCGCAAACTTTTAATCGGCAAAGTAACGAATCTTGAAGATCTAATGGCCCCCCCATTGGGTACTTCGTTTTAGCGTCACGAACAATGAAACAAGTTCGCTATAGAGAACTCAATTAAAAAGGTTCGCCCATTGACTACGTTTTGTGTTTGTATTTTAAAACTTCGACTAATTAGTTTGGAAATAAATTACTTCTTTTGGTGAAACTAGGTGACTAGAACGGCAAATGGGGCGTAGGGCCTCTAGCCAGGTAGACGAAGAAAACAAAGGCGGTAGCGGATTGAGGTACGAAAGGCTTAGAACTGGGAGCATCGTGGGATAAGCTATTTCCACATGTGGATCATGAACGGCCGACAAAAAACTGGTAGCTACTGGAAAGCTTTTTCCTTTTATAACGTCTTAAAATATATTGCATAGCATTTATTCCTTTACATTTATACCATCAAACACTAGTCGTAGTTGACACTTCATTCCTAAATTGTTGATATACCGTTCATCGGGTCCAGTCAAAAGGAGGAGCAACATTGTTTCTGTAGATAACAGTTAGGGTTTGGAACTTACACAATTTTTATTATTGACAAGATGCTCCGACACCAGCAAAGCATCGACCAAGTACAAGCATTGAGATCGTAGCACTTTATTGCAGCACGATATTGGTTCCGACCCAGCAATTATCTTGCCATTCAAATTGGAACCTTTAGTTGTAAGGATGCGAGCTGCGAGTTGAGTGGTATAGTAACAGCGAGCGCGCTGACAGCTCGCCGTTAGCTTTCTCATAATAATATTGCAAAATATATTTTACCTCTCACAAATAAAATGCCAAAGTTGAATGACAAGATATTTGCTGGGTCGCACCGTGCAGTTGCGTTGCCTGTATAATGGGCTATGACCTTCAACCCACAACCATGCGGTGTTGCGCTGGACTACAAGGGGACATAGCATTTGCTGGAATTTATATATTTTTTAACCATTCAGATCCCACTGCTGGGCAAAGGTCTCCCCCAAGCTCATCCACTAGTCCCTGACCTCAGTCTGAGCCTGCTAATCTCAAGAGTAGTTAACCAGGTCACCGCACCATTGTTGGAAACCATGGTGCCTAAATATGAATGATAAAAAAAATAGAAATACTATTTCCTAGTATTTAAAACGAAAAGCCAAACTATTCATGTGTAACAGGTGAAATGGTAGATTTAACTTTTATATTTAAACGTAACATGACGTGCTAAACGGGCGGTTTAAAAACTGGAATAGTCCAACGTTTTTATTTTTATCTATTTGTTAGTTTGTGCCACTCCAAGAGGGAGTCTAATACGGAATGTCGACGGACAAAATATCGATGGACGCTGATACGATGCTACAAGACTGCGACTCACGTAACTACGAAAGACCATCACTACGAAGCCACTTTACTTCGATGCACGTTACCGCGAAAGGTTTTCACTGCGATCATACTTCAATGCGATGCATATTACTCCGACAGATTGTAACTGCGAAAACGTTTGTCTAAGACGAATGTGAATTGTATACTAACCTTTTAATGGAAAAGTTATGTCCAAACTGAATGCCTATCTGAAAAGTGTTACTTTGTCGAAAACTGGATAAAATGTTATGAAAAATAATTTTGCATTGCGATGGGTCGAGGGCAGAAACAAATATGGACATAAAGGTATTTGTTGCCAGTTTTAAGTTTGGCTCCGCCTGGTAAATCTCCGCCAATTGCTAATGCGCCTGGCCGCCATTTTTGGGACGTATGTTTTGACATTTCAACGGTAAATACCGTTTGCAACTTAAGCTGGGAAATACGCGAAACTGAAATGTGACCATGCACTATTTTATTGTTATTCTTTTTCGTTATTTTCTTTTATTTGATACTAACTTTTTTGGTTTTGTTGTTATTCTCCCTGTAGTCGGTCCCTCATATCTGAGGGTTGCACTTGGAGCGGATGATCTGCCTCCACCGGTTTCTGTCCAGCGCGTCTTTTACCACCGTGGAAAATTTGAAGGATGAAGAGTCCTTTATTTGATCGGTCTATCTTGTTGGCGAACGACCACGCGACTTTTTGCTTTCAGTGTTTCCAACCACTATCAATTTCTCCAAGTTGCCTTTGCCTCTGCGCATTGTGTGACTGAAATGGGAGAGAATGCGCTGTTGACACGTGGCAGACAAGCGGGTTTTCACTTGGAGCTGATCAGGATCAATGATGCGTTTTGCAGTCCACGGTAATCTTAACATGCGTCTCCAACACCAGATCTCAAATGCGTGGATACTTCAACGTTCTCGGGCCGGGATTGTCGACGTTTCCACTCCCTACAAGAAGATACCAGGAATACCAGAGCCCGTATCAATTGAATCTTCTTCCAAATGTTCTTTAAACGGGTCATACCATCCTTTGCCATGCTGAGTCGCCTTTTTATTTCATTGGTGTTATTGTTTTTTATAGTAATCATCAATCAATCATTCTCCACAACATCATTAAGAAAAAAACATATCATTTCATCCTATTTTCGACAAAGTAACATTTCTTCAGATAAACATTCAGTTTGGAAATAACTTTTTCATTAAAAAGTAAGTATATAATTCACATTCGTCTTAGACAAACATTTTCGCAGTTACAATCTGTCGCAGTAATATGCATCGCATTGAAGTATGATCGCAGTGAAAACCTTTCGCGGTAACGAGCATCGAAGTAAAGTGGCTTCGTAGTGATGGTCTTTCGTAGTTACGTGAGTCGCAGTCTTGTAGCATCGTATCAGCGTCCATCGATATTTTGTCCGTCGACATTCCGTATGAGATCACCCTGATTCCATAAATTTTTGGGCTACTTTGACAGTGCCGGCCAAATAAATGTTATAACCGGATAAAATTATACCGTCTGAGCATTTGTTACTATGTCACCAAAGCTGTGGAACTAAAAGCTTTGGTTTTATTCGTGTTTGACGAATCTGCATTTACATACATATTCGATGTCATTTTTTATTCAGCAAGAAGTGATTTTAAAAATCTAAGTAGACATGCGATATGGATTTTGGTCAAAATCAGTCTGAAGAGTCGGAGAAATAAGTTCTGTAAGTAAGAATTTTTCTATTATAATGCATAGGTTAGGATTTGGCCTTGGAAGATGTTAAAATTATATTTGTAATTTTGTTCGTGTAGTGAATAAATGCATGTTACTGTTACACATATTTATATGTATATTTCATAAGAATCAACCCAAAAATAACATAATACCTACTCGTATGTATGGAAATTCGAATTTTTCAAACTCTGATAAAACCTAAGCTTCTACTTAGTTCCACAGCTTTGGTGCCATAGTAACAAAAGCTCAGACGGTTAAGTTCTACGGGTACACAAATTTCATTATTTGGCCAGGTCTGTTAGAATTAGCCCTATAACATTGACCGGCAGTGGGTGGATGAAAAGGCCGCTGCTTCCATGCTAGAAAAGCAAACAAAAATGTGGAAAAAGAGCAAACAACAACTTTTAAAGCAATAAGACATCCGCGTAAACAATTCGAAAAGATTTCTCCCACGCAAACAAACACGCGTCGAAAAATTATCCCACGCAAGCTTCACCCAGGCATTTCAAGAGATGACTCCACTACCGGGTGCGGCAATTGAACTGTCCATATTAAAAAATTAAATATTTTTATTTACTTTGAATATTTATTAATATATTTTTTACATATGAAAATAAAACGTCTGAAATTATATTCTTATTTATTCTAATGGAATACAACCGCCTTTAGCCTGCACTACAAGCTTGAGTCTCTTTCTGAATGAAGCGCAGGCTGCTCGAATAACGTCGTCATTTAAACGGTTCCATTCTCGTGTAAGAGTAGTTTTGAGCGCCTCCACTGATGTGTGTTTTTTAGCACAGGCCTTCGCTTGTAAAACACCCCAAATACAAAAGTCTAGAGGGTTTAAGTCGGGCGAAGACGACGGCCACATATCTCGGTCGATCAGCACAGGAACGTTCGCTTTTAACCAATTTTGCGTCCCAGTTGCTCTGTGCGATGGCGCCGAGTCTTGCTGGAACGTCCAACGCTCCGAACCAAATGTCTTGTGTGCCCACGGTATCAATCCTGTTTTTAAAACTTCATTTTGATAGATTTGTTGATTTATTTTGGCTTGGTTGCGACCCATTGGGAGAAAAACAAGCGGAGAACGTCCTTTTTCGGACACCGCCGCCCATACCATGATTTGGTCGGCTCCTTGTCGTCGAGTGACTCTCAGTTCATCTGAATGATCGCTGACACGTCCTTTCAACCACACACGGTCATTTTGTTTGTTAAGAAACTGCTCAACACAGAAAGTTTTCTCATCTGAAAATACCAAGCTGGGAAGCTCGCCAGTGTCGAGCAAGCGAATCAGCTCCTTTGATCGAGCCAGCCGTTTTCTCTTTTGCAAAGCAGTGAGTTCTTGCGAAAAGTTTTTTTTTAATGGTTTAACCTTAAGCTTTTCCTTTAATATACGACGAACGCTGCGGTCGCTCACCTTAAGATCCTGGGCGAGCTGATTTGCTGAGTGCTCTGGATTTCTGCGTAAACGATGTCGCACCTTTTCGACAACTGCTGGCGCCGTTGCAGTACGGCGTCGACCGCCCCCGTAGCGTTTCTTAACACTGCCAGTCTCGTTAAATCTTTGGATAGTACGACGCACAAATTTTTCGTTCAATTGAAGATTTGGTAGCGCTCGACGAATGTCGATGTTCGATTTTCCCTCCAAATAAAGAGCACTCACTGAATTGCGTTTTAAATCCATTATTTTAAAATTGGAACGTTTCTTCTCACGACCGAATAGTTTTGAAGTAACATAGACAATGTGTCACAGATTATATTTTCAAATTTTTGCCGCGTTCGATTCAGTAGTTCGAATTTTGAAATAGTTACAAGGAGGCGGACAGTTCAATTGCCGCACCCGGTAGAATCCTATCGTCTTTTGAAGCTTATCAAAGGGATCTCTGAACTGTAATATTCCTGCCCACTGCATTGCAACTGTTTCAGTCCAATACCTAGCAGACAGACGATATTACTTCAAGTATTTTAAAGTAAGATGTTTTGACACTGTTGACTCACTGTATAAATACGGAGGTAAAGATGGTCTAAGCTGAAATGACGCGCCCATCCGCACTCTTTCGTGCGTAGCTGCGGTGGAAGGGCGCGGCTATTCAGCTTGAACGACTCTATCTGCAAAGATTGAAGGATAAACTTATAGGTGCTTTTATGAATAAATAACATAACATAACTTAGACAGACACCACCATCCGTTCAAAAACCGGAATACGTGACGTGGGGGAAACCACTGCCAAATTGAAGTGGAACTGGGCAGGCCATGTATGCAGGATGCATCCAGATAGATGGGCCCAAATTACCACCCAATGGCGCCCTATAGATGGACATCGCCGTAGAGGAAGGCCCCGTAAACGATGGCATGACGACTTGAGCCATCACTCCAGGGAATGGGAAGTATTGGCCCATAACAGGCATAGTTGGAGAGCTTTGGGGGAGACCTTTGCCCAGCAGTGGGACACAACTGGTTAAATAAATAAAAATAAAAAAACTTAGACAGAATTTCTAAGAGATTTTTTTCAAACCTTTTAGCATTGGAAGCATAGCGAAGCACACTCTAGATTGTTTTTTTTCACAAGATTTCGATTGCGATTTTCAAAGTCCCATCTACAGAGAGCGGAAAATCTGCTAAAACATTTTCTCTGTGCGGTAAAATCCACATTACGCTTCTTTGTACCAAATTACTCCATCGTAGACTCTTCCATATTCAACTCACTAACGAATCTCCATTTACACTTCTCGATACACGTATTGACAATTAGCACAATTTGAAATCTTCAGTTCGTAAGGTTTTTCAATCGACTGTAAAAAAAGGAGGTTTTGTAATTCACTGCAACTTTTTATGTATGTTTCGCGTTGACTCCAAGACGCCTGGCCCAACTTGGATATTTTTTCTTGTTAGAAGATGTATACGTAACCAGGTGTTTCATGAACGGTCATCAGACATAATATGATAATGGCAGGACTTGAGGGAACTTTCTAAGTTTTTAAACAAAAATAATAATTGCGTGGGTTCTTCTGTGTTAAAATTTCAACATGTTTCTATAAATTTACAGATTCGTACAAGTGTCAATTTTTATTATTTATAAGTAAGCCTTCAAAATTGATCCTATCAATGATTCAATTTGAATACGTGTACATTGTACTAGACACCCGTACAATGGGCAGGTGAGACCACTCACCGGGCGTGGGCGCGCCAAAACCCAACACCCATATGTTACAGGATACTCAGTACACGGCGTGACGTGCCTCCGTAAGCCACATAAATGGCAGCTCATAAATTCACTATGACCCATTTCCAGCCAGGCGCTATCACGTTCCTGGTGAGCATCAAAGTAGCTATCTCTGTTAAATAATCTAGCTTGGAACCCAAATGTCCTGAGTAAAGTCTGGCTGGAGTACTTACTTTGTGTTCGTTGTACAATTTGCGACCAACTCCGGTGATCAAAAAACACTCCTAAAAACCCAAGCAACAACCGAATAACGGTGGATGGCTTTACCACGTTGGTTTCAAATAAACTTCTGAATGTTCCGTTCAACATGACGGCGACGTTTTATACCGTACAACTTCTAGAGATATGAGAGTATTCAATATACCGTCTATATACGTTGGGACGGATGCCAGCAGTGGGCTGCTGGGCACAGCCACCTCAAATATGACGTGGCGCGAGCATACTCGTACTTTAACACACGGGCGCAATGCGAATTGTTAGGGGATAAGTTTTGCTTGTCATAATTATTTCACATATTATATTTGATCACTCTGTACGCACACATTATTTTGATGCTAACTGAAGTAAAAAAATAAGTAAGTTAGCTTATTCCTCATTTTTAACTTGTATATTAAGTAGAGTTAAACATATAAAAGAACAAAGAAAAACCATCCAATAAGCAAACGAACGCGAAGGAAATGACAGCTATAAAAAATATAATAATGTTTTTTCTGAAATTGCATTGTGTAAAATTTGCATAGTTACAAAGGGTCACGAAAAAATGGAAAAGAAAATCGGATCGGTTAAGACTGGTAGTTTTGGTGCAGTTTACCATAGCTAAAGCGTGACGCTACTGGCATTTTTCTTTTTTGTGTTTCTTGTTTTGCACTAACATAGTATATAAGTAATCTGTACTAACCAACTGGGTAACCTTTGCCTGAAATAAATGTTTATTTTTTTATTTTATTTTTTAAATGCTAAGCTGTGCAGACAGTACAAAGTCCATAGTGTTAAGCTTACGCCGTTAACTGTACAACCAATTACTACAAGGATTCACCCTTAGGTGAAACTGGATCAAAGGTAAACACTATTGAACAGTTAAAAATTTAATCTAGTAAATTCCAATCATGATCAACTTTTAACCATTTTTAACCTACACTGTAGTAAAATTTTGTTAAGATTGCCATTTTTACATTTGTTGCTTGGCCGGACAATTTAGCGCAAACTAAAACTGCTTTTAGGGTGCCTTTCATACAATTTCGATTTCAATCGCAATTAGTTCCTATTATAAAAACATATGTTTTATGAAAAGCCAACTGCTCGAGACCGGACTATCTTTATTACAAGTACAAAATTTGTACTTAATTTAATGTTAGCTTACAGACAAGATAAAAGTTCCTGTCCATGACTTTTTTAATTCCAAAGACGAGAGAAATTACGTAAAAATTTAGTTCTTTTCTAAGGACGAAACTTGAGGTTTCGTTTTGTGGAATCAGCAGTAATGAAGTAACGCTAACTATGCGCGGGTCGCGGTCCACTTTTGACCCTCCGCCAATCTAATTAAAACGGGCACCGTCAAAAGAAGAGACTAATCAAATTTTGGAGACTTTTGCCCTTAGATTTCGTCGACGAGAATTAGGATAAACGGATTTATAACTCGCTAAATTTCTTCGTAAATGAAGAAGACCATTTTATAATTAAACCTATTACTTACAAGTTTTAAAGGGGGAGTAAGAAGTAGTGGTTTTCTGTTGAGCAAACCTTCGAGCAAAAATACACAGCCCAGACTCTGAACACAAATAATCTCCCATTATACAATGAACTGCAGGGGTGGTGGTTTTATTTTAGAGACATTGTGTGGTGAAAATGTGCTGGGCATCTGTTGGAAAGATGCCTGTGTTGTTGCACATAGATATAGGTTTATTTTTCAACTAGACGGGTTGAGTCAAACCCTAAACTGCAAGGACTAGCGAAAAATGCTCAAAGGAGTCTCGAGGCCGATTTAAACAAAAAGTTACACTACGTAGTAAATTGGATTCAGAAACTAACATACATACAAAACATCACGCCTCTTGCCTAACGTGGTAGGCAGAGACTACTTCCTTACACTTGCTACGATTCTGATGCACACCTTGCGCTTCCTCTACTTTCATGAGTCCTTTCATACATGCTCGTCGGTTAAAGGTACTCTTGACCCTTTCTGAGAACAACTTGAACTTTTTATAATCTTGATTTAGATACTTAGCCAACCTTTGAGATACAGGCTAGTACGGCCAAGTATAAACTTACACTAACAGGCAGCATGTTACAAACAAATAAGGTGCCAAGGATTCCGATATTGATATTACTATGCTGACTTCAATTCGTGAAAAATGGAGAGTGGGCGGAATAAATGCAGTGAAATGTCAGAGTGTGGTTGAAATATGGTTTCACTGAGAAAGAAAAACGGTAGTAAGCTTTTTTACAAAATGTAAAGAAGACGGATTTCCGCTAAAAAACTGAATCATAATAGGTATTTTATGTCAAAATTGTGTATTTTCATTTTATGTTATTCCCTATTGGTTTTTTAGGTGTTGATGATGATGAGCAATAATTTAAAAACAATAAAAAAGACGTAGATAGAAGGTAGGTCGTAGGTCTCGGTAGCACAGTGGTTAGTGCAGACGCCCGGTTTGCGAAAGATGCGGGTTCGATTCCCGCCTGATGCCAAGATGACCGAATGTCTTTTTCTGGCTTTTAGATCTTTAGTAAAGATACTGCATGGAAAATGCTATAAATCCATAATAATAAGTACTGACGCGAAGTCAAAAATTGTCCCCGGGCGTACGTACCTATAATTTGACCGTGTGTACAAGATAGTATGATTATTTACTAGAGCGTAAATGAGACAGATACATATTGCGCAGTGTAGTTACAAACTGTCGATGCTTTGGTCAGGTTTTCCTGATTTCGGGTGCCACTTTTATAGGACAAGTAACCTACGTCTTTTTATCATAATATCATTGGGACTATGATACTTTTTGAGATACATCTCATCAAAGCAGCACCACGGATTATTACTTACAAAGAGTAGCGATTTTCTATGAGCAGTTTAATGAGGCAAGTATCGTGTTCGGGCTTCATTTTTATCCCGGTTAGAACGAGGTTGTAAATATTAACTTAACGCTATGGAATGTTGAATAAGTTAGTTTTCCGTGGTCTTCATTAATTTATTCTAAAAAAATGGTACAAATTGCGAACTTAATGCCAAGAGACACATGTCCAGACATAAATTAAGGAGGTGTACAGTCAACAGCACATCAGGTTACCCCATTTCCGTTTTTTCTCTCGCTCTTGCCAAATTACATTTATTCGCGATAGAGCAAGGAGGACTGACCGGAAATGGGTAGCGTGATGTGCCGGCAACCGTACAAGATGAATGACACATTAGCTCATATATGTTTCAAAAACGAATACTCAAAATAATAAACATAATATCAAAATAACAACAAACTACACGTATAGACAAAATGTATACAACAGAAATAGGTAATAACAACTAAAGAAACAGAAACAAGAGAATAGCGTGACAAAAATATCACTCAGACGAGTCAGTTAGGCTTCGCCGGATAGGGATGATCAGTTTGTTGGTATTTTGTCTTTCCAGAAAGACCAACGTTTATTGTGCAAAGACCATATTATTATCACAGCCCCAGGGCATTTGATACCATATTATTTATAGGCGTGAGCGTCTGTTTACGATTAACGTTCTCATTACGTCTACCCCTTTCAGGCCGTGTCCTAAACAATCAACGATACTGAAACAAAAAGCTTAGGAAATGATATTCGTGAAACACAAATCTACATTTTAGGCGTTTTTATTACTTCCCAAGCAAATAAAATAACGGTCTAGTTCCGGTGGGTTTAAAATGAAGGATGTGTCTGGTACGGTTACATAGCCTGAAGGGAAACGAGGCAGTTAGTTCGTTTTGTCCAAACATTACACATCAGCAAAAACAATGAAAAAAGACCGGCTCTAATTCACGGAGCCCCTCCCTCCGTGAATTAGAGCCGGTCTTTTTACTTACCTAGAGGTGGGTAGAGATAGATAGATAGATACCTATTCTTTGTTGCACAAAAACATTACAGTTGTATTAACTTACATCTGTAAGTTAGTAAAATTGTACTCTGGTATCTACCAGAGTACAATTTCTTCCAGACGGTTGTCTGGAAGAGAGCAAGAGGATCGTGAGAAAACAAAAAAATAAACCAAATGTGGGTAAGGTCACATAGTAAGATGAGGGGGTTGATAATAAATAAAACAAATTAAAAATACTTAAAGATCTGAAAACCAGCAAAAGACATTTGGTGATCTTTGCATCAGGCGAAAAGATGACCAAATGTCTTTTTCTGGTTTTTCAGGTCTTTAGTAAAGATACTGCATGGAAAATCCTAAAAACAATAATAACCAAAATAAAAACAATTGAAAAATAAGGTAAGAAAATACGGGCGTACACACGATAGATACATAAATTACATTAGAGATTTCGCGCGTAACTTTTATACGCGTACGCAAATGCGTAATGTGATAATGTGGCTGAAATTTAATTTCAGCGCCGACTGTATTCTAAAAATTTCAAACGAAGTTTAGAAAATTGCATAGTTAAAACGAGATTTTTCATATCAAACTGGTGATCAAAACTTAACAGGTTGCTTCGTACAGAATATACAAAGTGGGATGTCAGTAGAACTGACTGTCAGTCAGTGTCAGCAGGAGCTGCTGTGAATAAGAGTGATTTCACGTTCCGGGATCCGGGCTCGGGGGGTACACCGTACATTGGGCAAACTAGGACAAGTATTTATGTAAGCTAACGCTTACAGTCACTGGCGCTCACAGGCGGTCACAGGCCATAATTCAGAAAAAGTACCATGATCTTTATGAATCGAATTTATGGTTCTTAAACAAATAAAAAATTAAATGTTTTCTATAGCTTGTATAGGCACACTTTTGGGTAAAGGATTCCCCATATGGGGAGACTCACCAACGATTATAATTACCTTATGAATCCTAAATCTTATTAACAACATCTTCTTTTCCACAACATCATTATCTTATTTAACAATTAATTAATCTATAACTTAAAAATAAATTCTTATATTCAATCATCGCGTCTTATCGCAATGATAACTCCTATAAATGATGAGCTGTCTAAAAATTCACTACTCGAAATATAAGTTAAACTACTTATCCAGAATAACATTACCATTACTTACCATTTTTTTAAGTAGCCGGTCTTAAAACACCATTGTAATAATCTAGACAAAGTGAGAAAAATAAGGTACTAAAAACGAACAAATTCTACTCTTTAAATAGCAAAAAGCAGCAAAAGGATTTCAGCCGCTACGTTGAAGACATCGCTATCGCTCCCGCCTCCGCGACCGCGGTCGTCCAGAACGCAGCCTAAGAATTTTGTTTTGGATAAACGGCTTGTCTGTGAAAAATGTGGAGCACCCAGGAAATAAATGCAGCTATCATCTATAGTCCCGCGTGATATATGGCTCTACTAAAGTATTAGGGTAATTGATGGTCGGACCACTCCTTTTGTGTGCTGTTTTCCAGCTCATGGCTTTTCGAGGGAAATATAGTGTTTTTATGTCCGTTTGATAAGTATTTAGCAGCGTGGTCACAATATGTATTTTTTACTATAAATATCATCATATTTAACTTGATAGATCCTTAACTTAACCACTTACAGAACTGGACAAAGTTTAGCTAATTTGTTTCCAAAGAAATATGGTTATCCACCAAACGGAGGGTAGCTAATCACTCGTCCAATCAAAATCAAAAACCACGTTAATATTTAAAAAAAAACGATTTAAAAAGAAAATACATATTTTCTTTACATTGTTATTTATTTTCTAACATTGATTTTTGATCTGACCGTTTATGTTGGCAAACAGCCTTTTAGTGGTTAGATATGTTTGGAAGTTATCGTATAACTTTACTTATCATTTGCCCATTTCTAGAAAACAAAAGAATACCTATAAATGGACAAACTTGACAATTTCATTCATTATGAAAATGCCTACATAAGTACTTACTGAGCAGAAATGAGTAGGTACTTATCACAGCAGAGTAATTAAGTACCTAGCACCCGGAAAATAAAAACATTATTTCATGTTCACTGACTAGTAGACATTTTAACCGACCCAATATTAATATGATTAAACGTATTTCCACGAAACATTTGAATATATCCACTCTATCTAAACAAGGAAAGCACAATTTTCCCATTTCTATTCCGAAAAAGTTAGATGAAAAATTGCATAACTCGTTCTGGCGTGGCTCGCACACGTTTGGCATTTTATTATTTTACGTTCATTCCGTTCTATGCTCTTTTTAACACACAGCTCGATACCTCCTACGTAAGTTGTTGTATCCCCAAAACTGCAATTTTACAGGAGAGCGTTTTAAACATTCAGACTGGCCTAGAAACTGCATTTATTTATGTAGCTTTGTGAAATTTGTTATATGAATAAAATATATGGTTTTATTAACTATGTTGAAACAAATATATGAAATAATTGCATATTTTCTGAGAATTGTGGCTTACAACATTTTACTACGGAATCCAGACTGTGAAAACTGTTGTATCTCATACATACAACATTATACGGTGGAACACAGACTGTGCCAGCTGTGATATCTCATACTTACAAGATTATACGGTGGGGTCTTGGTTTCATCTTTAGTTGTATCTCATACTTACAATATTATTTTATGAAGTTTAAGAAAAAGTTCGCTGTTGTAAATGATTCTAGTCTCACTATATGTCACATTAACAATACAATTTCAAGTGTATATTATTGATATTAGATAAATATTGTCAGTTAAGAAATAAAAGTTCAATTATTAATACCAAAGAAGAATGGTCACGTCCCATACAAAAAATCCCAGGCCCGACAGAAACGTAACATATCTCGTTTTTTTGGTATATTGTGTATTGTTAAAATACATATACTTTATATTCGAAATCAATGGCTAACACCAAAAAATATTGCCGTATGTTTTTATTCAGGCGATACACTAAAAAAATGCAAAACGCCTATTATCTATAAAATTCGTATAAGTATGTAATTAAATGACGAAACAATAGCTATGGTATGTATCTAGGTGATCAATAGATGCAGTTGGATATATAAATAAACTCGTGATACAACGATCAACTTAGGATTCATTGAAATCGTGGTAGGTTTTCGATTATTTAGTAGCATCTATCAATTGCCGGTGGAGGAGGCCTATGTTCAGTAGTAGAAAGCTATGGGTTGAAATGATGATGATTATGATCTATCACTTGGGTTTCAGAATTGTAACAAATAAAAATAAAACTAATATCAAGTTATTTTGAATTTCTATAATATCTCTTGAAACAAAATTGTTTCTGCAGCCTGTTGCCGCTGGATGTCTATATATTTCCATATTATATACTCCCCGGCTTTTAAATTCTAACTGCAATACGACCGTGCTAACCTCACGTGATAGGTGCCGATTGAGAATTTAATTAACTCTTCAATTGTTAATTGTGGAAAATGTTAAATATCCGGATCATTTCCAGTCAGTTTGTTTTAAACACTCCTGTGAAACGACACTCTTTGTCGGTTTAAATTATTTTCCTCCACATACCCAGATAATTGATTGGGGCGTTGTATATTTTGATTACTTATTTCAATGGAATCTTCTGTGTATGGAATGTCTCCGTAAGGATCTTCAAAATAAATAATTAAAGCTGCAGCAATTTCGAAATCTTCTAGTAGGTATAAGCGGCACATGTTTGTTAAATAGTCTGTTTCTAAATATCTTGAAGTCACGCTTGAATCTCCCGTTTATAGTTTCCACGACCCATCGCATCATTGTGATGAGTCGTGATTTTTCTTCGGTGCTTAATTGCGTGTCTTGTGGTCGTTTGGTTGGCGGCATGTGAGCAATATAGCCATATGTTTCTATTAAAGGAATAAATAGGAATAAAGCCTCGGTCCAAAATAAATGAGTCTCCTTCATGGGAAAAAAGTGGAACTGTCCGTCTTCAATGGGTCCATCATGGTTTTGCAATCTCATTTTCATCATATCAGCATCGGTTGTCCGTACAGAGTACGGACCTATTATATCCAAAATATATCCATCCGCGCACACGATCATAAATGGTTTTATTAAGTTCCTATACTTATGAAGGCTATAACTGCGGCGTTGAAATAAATAGTTAAAACTTTTTATCTATGTAGGTTCCATTGAATATAACTATTGGTTTTGGTGACTCTTCGTTACCAAACAAGACATTTGGCAAAACCCGGTTGCGGGCTATCACTTCGTCCTTGGTAATATGGTCTAAGTCTAGGTGTAATGGAACAAATTCAGTAATGAGACACTGCCTGACTTTATGTATTTTTCTTCCAATGGTACGCTCGGATATATTAAAAAATTAAGCCATGCTATTATTCGGCTCCCCTGATCGAATTTTGCACAAGTAGATAGCCAAGTCATTTCTGGGAGTATTTGAGGAACGATAAAGGCTTAGTATTTGACTCAGCAAATCGTTGAACTTGGCACTGTTTCTTCAGTCCAAAACCATAACTCGTCGTCAGAAACGTCATCTACTTTGAACGTATCGTATAAGCAGTTTGTTCTTCTGTTGTGTTATCGAAAAAATCACTAACTATCAAATTTGCAAGCTCATTCATTTCTGATTCATTGAAACTTATTGAAAGAAACAGATAAAAACATACAGAACAAGGTGGTTAGGAAAAAATAAAACAAACAATAGAAAAATAAAGAATAATTTCGACCAGGCAGCAGTGTCACGATGTCCAAAATTAAATTAACCCCACTCAGCTAATACCTGGACCTGATAGGCTCAGACGCTGATTTTCAGTAGGGCCAACCGAGTGGACGCACCGACATTCGCAGCGACTAAGCAATGATAATTATAAAAATAAATATTTAAAATACATAAAATATAATGTGACGTGTACCCAGTGTAAAAGTGTGCAATACAACACATAAATACTTTGGGGGATGTGTATTGGTAATGGAGACTCTAAAACAAAAATGAAATATGTCATTTTATTGTTTGTAAGCAAGCTATCAATTAAACGTTCAAGGTTAAGGCTCTTTATCGGTGAATCAGTAAAGAGAGAGCGCTCTATAATTACGCACTATATAATTATGTCGTAACATTAAGCAAAAAATAAAACAAATTTTGACTATCAACTTCCGATGCTAACATTATAATTTACTACATACCACATTTATTTTTATTTTATTCCAACGTAAGACATTCTATGTATTACATACAACTTTTTTTGATGGACGCTTTACGACGTAAAATGTTGTATGTATCACAAACAACATTTTCTTATACTCGCTCAACAGCGTAAAATGTTGTATGTAAAACATACAACATTGCTGAATGTTTACTTGACAACGTATACTGTTGTATGAAATCTATACAACATTTTTTGTTGTTACATAGTTATAACGTATTCTAATCAATTATCAAGCCCTAATAACGTAACATGTGCGGAAAACTTGAAGCACTTGACACACGGACCATTTCAGCTTTCTCTCCGGCGTAGTCTGTTTTATCTAACCCATACAACACGCAACCGCGCGATCTGCCCCGCCCCGCGCACCGCGTAAACGGTTGTCAAGGACTATACAGTGTTATAGTCCGTTCCCGTTCAAAAGTTACAACTCTTTACGTCTTGAAATTGCATGAAATAATTGTGTTTTCGTAAGTTTTAATTTTTTTATGCATAGATTACTAATAATAAAGCTCATTTTTAGTAAAAACGCAAAATCGCATTTTTGTGGGATACAACAACTTACGTAGGAGGTATCGAGCTGTTTTTGATAGCCTTTTCTAAATACCTATGCAAGCATTTAATGGCAGCCCTGGTATGTTATTGACGGCTCGAATCACGATGAGTTGCATAGTTCAAAAATGAATGTAAAGAGGCGCCCACATTAACTTTTACAAATCATCGCAAAATGGGGTTTACCTTAGCAGTATAAGGTGCCCCTATTTAAAGGTTGATGTGAGCGCGTACATGGGATGGGATGCCACTTAACTACTTTTTTGAATTTAAGTAGGCTACTGGCATTTAACCACGATCTCACCTGACAAGACGATGAAGCATGCTTGTCTAGAAGTAACCTATTCACTTCAAAGTGTTCCACGCCTTAGCCGTGCGCGTGGTGAAAATGGAGACAAAGCGCTATGCGTGAATGCGGCACTTCTAAGACGAATATTGACTGAAGCGTTTACTTGTATCAGAACATCGAGGATTCGCCATTTTTAAGTTTACTCGAACCGCTCTCCCTCAATGTTTTTTTACAGTCTTTTAAAACCAACGAGCATATTGGTGTATCATTTCGTCGAGCCTTTGTACGAGTTTGGACGCTGCGCGGGTTCAGGGTTCGCCTGATGGTTACATTATATGGAAATGCTTAGGCTATCTGAGCCTTTGCCTGTATTGTACCATTCGTAAAAACACCGTAAAACACCGAAACGGTCGAAGTAATCCTCAAGATTATACTCACCTTACGATAAAACGTGTGTAGATAGATACCTACACTGACAGTATCTATCTCCTCCAACGTCCCAAGTACTGTTTGTTCACTTCTTCGTGCCACGGAATTTGCGGCGTTCACGGTGAAAACGCACGAACTGGGAGCCCGGATGTAAAGAAAGCAGCGTTACTGTCCTCTCAGGGGACGATGTTCTCGTACCCATCTGATTTATAACAATTGTAAGCTTACAATCCATCTCTCAGTATCATAAACTATGATTGTCAACATTCTTGATTTCAATTCATGATCACAATGAAATGGTGACTGAAGCATCAAAATTAAATAGCTCATATCAAGACAATAAACATGTAAACCTAACACCCAGTATTAAGCTCGTGACATTTAGGGCACGTTATAAACAGTTGTTGATCGTAAACAGATCTGCGTTGGTAATCGTTTTGTCGCCATATTGTTCTGCCAGTAGTTCGCACTTGTGTACGTGTTACATAAATTCAGCGAGTTTTATGTTACTCTAAATTCACACTAGCTATTCGTTCGGATACATTGTGTTTTGTGAATGCGTATGAATAAATGGAATGTTTGGAATAGTCACTAAAGCTAGAACAATGATAGCTGCCCATTTTTACTGCAGTGTGGATAACAAATGCTATTTTTGTTTGTTTTAAATAACGTCTATGGCAAGCAAGCTTGAGGACCACTTGATGACTTGATGGTTGAGTACACCCTGTAGACAAAGGCCACAGATCCCAGACAGTATTTGTTTGTAAGTATTTTTCAATAAAACAGTTAGGTCAAATAGTTTGGGTTCCCTTAGACAATTTGTTGTAATTATTTTTAGTGACGTCTGGTTTACAAACAAAAATGAGAAAATGAGCATGATGTAATGTATGTAGGTATTCCTCATGAAATTAAAGTACATAATAAAAAAATACCAAAATATTTCATTACTTAATGAAACATTTTTAAAATGATAACAGATGTCGCAGTTCATACTCCATCGATAGCTTGTAAAACCTAATGATGATCACAATGATACTGTGACATTCCCACCATTTTCAAATTATTCGATGACAGTCTGACAGATTTACGTATCTTGAATTTTCAATTATGTTCAACCATTCACCTGGCCTGAAAGGCAAGCAGCAAGCCAGGCAGCCGGATGTCGCTTTTCAAGTTTATGTTCCGCAGCGTAGATTTAGCATTTTCATCCCATACTTGTCGAAACCATCACATTTTCCTCTTATATAATGTTATAACCAGCATGTTATTAATGGTATTATTATACCACTTGCGATTTTGCATACTCTTCAGACATATTGCGGGTCTTCTCGTAGACAAGAGACAAATTATTTTAACCTATTTATGTAGGGCTTATCAAAGATGGATTGCTACTCGTACTCACTTATTAACGTACACTTTTTGAAATAATGATTACACTTGAAATATTTTAAAACTGACCACCTGTCATAAATTAAATGTATAAAACCAGATATTCCACAATATTCAAACGTTACTTTTTGATGGGCTTCTGGCACTTTTTGGAGACTTTTGGAGACTGTTGGAGGCAGATTAATGAAAGTAAAAACATGTGTAGATTATGTAAAACATGGCTGTGTCAAGAAGAATAATTGTAATTATATGACAAAACCTCGTAATATTTTACCCAACCTCCACGCATTCTACGGCGATAAGGCGTGTGGGTTTTTTCAAAACGCTGACTTTACGAAATGAGTCACATTACTTACGGAAATGTGCCTGAAAATTGTACAGCTAACCGCGTGTGTAACTAAACATTACGTAATAAATTGTAACTCATGAGTTGTCTGAATGTTTGTTTGTTGTCAGCGTGAAAGTGCCCACCTGTGTCGTTTCCAGAGGAGCATACGTAGTATAAGCACACTTTTAGCTTTGTGACGTTTAGCCAAAGCTTTAGCTGTACCTGTAACGTGTAACGCGTAACGCCCGCATTTTTCAGGGACATAGCAATTGGCGATTGCGCCGTCCTAGGAAGAAAAGTATGCAGGGGTCTGACAAAATGGTTTTATGTGCTTCTATGTCAAAGTATTCTTCAAGTCCGCCGAGTTCTAAGCCATCTCCTGTATTTGAAAAAATATTTTTAGAAGATAAATTTTTACCGACAGTTTTCAGACAGCACTTTCAGTTTGGAAGCTAGTTCTGTGTCAGTGGATTCAGTAAAGTTCCGCAGTCGAGTTCATTATTTAAGTTGTTAAAATTAATCGTTTTAACATGACCATTATTTGAGTCACTTTTAATTAGGTATAAAGCATTTTCAATTGATAAACATATTTTGATGTTATTGTATTAATGTCCATTACTATAGTCCAACTAATTTAAGAATAATTAATACACTTTGCTGCCAATGTCATTGAAAATTGAACTTCAATTAAATAGAAATACGATTCATGAGCTCTGCCTTGTCCCTTGAGCCTGACAGAACACTTGAATCCTTTTAGCATTGCATAAAATTCAACTTCTAATGACACTGTAAGTTTTGCAAAGTTTTGTTTGGTTATTTTTAACCGACTTCAAAAATGGAGGAGGTTATCAATTCGACTGTATTTTTTATTGTACGAGTACCTACCTTCACTCTGTAGTTAACAGGTAAGTATATTTTAATTTAGTTTTCCTTATTTATTTGGTTTTTCTCTGAGAAACTAATAATAATGTCTTTGACATCATTCGTAGTTTAAGTGTATACGAGTACTTATTTTGCTTTACCTAATTAGGTAGAGCCATTTTAAAAAAATATAATTACTTTTGGCGCTTAATAAACGTTGGGTCTCATTAGCCCCTAAACTTCACCCCTGGCTACCTCTAGTAAATATTATTTAATACGGGCCGCTCTTTTATTTTTAAGGAGCGTAAATCATGCTCTTATTAAGTGATAAAGATAACAAAATTACCGTTGTTTCATAAGACCCTTACTTGAGTTATATCTCGCAGAATCTGAGTAACCTAGATCTATATGAGTTTTGTATGTTTTTTTATATTATTAAGTAAAAATATGCAACCTGGATAATGGTGGTAGGTTCTAAGTGTAACCTTAGGTTCAAAACAAACATTGAAACGAAAGTTCGGTTTTTAGCAGATTCATTCAAATATAAGGGCGAAGGGTGTTAAAAGAATTTACCGTTTGGTGTGAAGTAGTTTGTTCACCGACTGAGCAACCACT
The DNA here is from genome assembly GCA_950022985.1 of Udea ferrugalis. NCBI lineage: Eukaryota > Metazoa > Arthropoda > Insecta > Lepidoptera > Crambidae > Udea > Udea ferrugalis. The sequence goes on from OX465520.1 coordinate 6,075,781, forward strand.
TCTCTTTTTGAACTTAAGCTCTATAGGGAAATCTAATTACTTACTCTCTTTGATCAATGGTCCAGTCGCGCATACTCGACTCTGCAGTGAATTTCTTGCCTAGTTGACGAATAACCGATGTCAGATATTCTGATGAGCGTAACAAGCGTATTCAGCAAGAATTAGTATCATTTTGTTGTAGTGAGAAGCCGTCTTGTAAATCTTGCTAACTAATATATATTTTATAATTATATATTTGTATCGGTCTGGTTGCCATATTTGCTCCGCGGAATGTGTTAAAGTTAAAGTTTCATTTCCTGCCAGATTAATTTAAATTAAATATCGAAAGGGTTTAGACGAATTGCTCTACTGTTTGGTGTGAAGCAGTTCGTTCACTGACTATGCAGTAGAGCTCTCGTTTAGAAGTAAAAATCTAATTGCTTCCATTGATCAATGGTCGACTAGTGTATTATATGGCTCTCCAGCGAATATCTCGCCTAGCTGACAAACATTTATGTCAGACATTCTAACGAGCGTAACAGGCGTATTCAGCAAGAATAAGCTTCGTTACGTTTTGCCAGAAGCCGAATGTTGCTAATAAACAACGAAAACCGGTTTAGGAAGATACCTACTACGCTACTGGAGGTCGCGGGTTCGCTCCCCGAACAGTATGAATTCGTGTGCATGAACGAACGTGACTGTTTGTATCGTACTGGATGTTTCCTACGGCTTAGTCGTTGTCCAGCACAAGTACAAACTACATAGTACAAGCTGTGCTGTTGAAAGAACTATTTATTATTTCAGTCAGTTCTGTTTTTCTTGATAAAACGCTTTGTGATATTATTACTCACGTTGATAAATCAACTAAATGCTTATCACGGATTCCTTCAAAACAGCCGATATTGGAATTCAGGCCCATCTTAATTTCGTGAACGGTCGCTTCAGTTAATTTTGCAATCAAATATTTTCCCAACGCCCAAAAGAGGGCAGCAGCGGCAGATTATTCTCGTGCAATTAATCATCCTAAAGCAATTTAATTATTTGCGCGTATTATCGCGCCATCGACGGGGCATAATTAGGGTTTGTGCACACAAACGGTTCGGTGTAGCCGCGCAATCAACGGGGGAGGCGAGCGTTTCGTTTGTGTATGTGAGTTCCACGTTCCAGGATTTGATGACGATGGAATGAGTTAGGTACTTTCGGTGTTAAGGCCCGTATAGCCGCCAAGAGACGCCATTATTGACACAAAAAAACGTATCATGGAATGGATAATAAAGATTAATAATAACTTTTTCTAGAGTTGGTTACAAGGAGGTTAAGTATTTTCTACAAGTATATCAAATAGGCACTATCTATATAAAAAGTCAACAACGGCCGATTTTGGTGATTTGGGTAGCATAATTAAAGCAACCTTAGTTGTTTGACTCATGATCTCAGGGACAAACTATGTAAATAATTTTGTGTTCTGCTGTAAACAGCTGTTTGTTTAAATGAGCCATGAAAATAAATCATGATGTGTCGTGAACCTATATGGAATTCTAAAGAAAGAGTAAAAATATGATCAATGTCCAATTATTACTGAAAATTGTTACAACTAGCCGCTCATTACCCTACTCAACAGTTTCAATGCAAATTGATTTCAGTTTGAGCTAATTTCACCCCAAAATATTCCAGCGCAATAGACATGTACAATAAATAATTTAAGCGTCATTCAACATGCCCTACTTTACAAAGTACAAATTAAGCTTCCCCCCACGTAATATGATATAGCGGTTTGACACTGCGTAGGTAATTACGTTGCAATTTTATCCAACGTTAGGCCCAGACTCCACCAGAGCTGAGCGGCAATGTGCGGCGTCGAGCTGTGTTTTCAACAACCAATATAATCACATCTCCACATCTCGATGTGTGAATAACGCAATTCCATTGGTTGTTGAAAACACAGCTCGGAGCTGAATTGGCATAATTTATTTAGCATAATATTGATTTGGCCGAATTGGGTTTTAGCATAATATTATGTACTTAAGTAAGTAACCAGTATTTACTATATTATATACAGTATGTAGTAAAAAGTAGGTTTAGGTGCGACGGGGGTGGCCCTAGGGCCAACCGTAAGCGGCTTTTTTTATTGCTTATTGACAGTGAACCCACTAACAGTTTCAAAGCAAACTGATTTCAGTTTGAGCTAATTTCAGCCCAAAATATTCCAGCGCAATAGACATGTACAATAATTAATTTAAGCGTCATTCAACATGCCCTACTTTGCAAAGTACAAATTAAGCTTCCCCCCACGTAATATGATATAGCGGTTTGACACTGCGTAGGTAATTACGTTGCAATTTTATCCAACGTTTACTGTCTCTTAAAATTAATTAGAGTGTAAACAAAATTTGGTGGCATTATTATTATACCTATTCTGAGGTTTTGTTTAATTTGGTTTCGTGTAAGATATGGTAGTAAACACTTATAGGTAAGTTAGGGCACTAACCCCCGAGTTCACAATGCAAATCAACTTTGAGCATCCCTCTGAAGTATAGATGTCCGTTTCAATTCTATTGACATATATATCATACCTACTCATTAGTTTGGGAGGTCATCGCAGTGTACAAAAAAAGTGACCCCCTTATTCATAAAAACTTACTGCTCTACAACAACACTTTAACTTTTGTATCGCTTTGTCATTGTCATTCTTGTTGCTTGTTGCTGCCGCCATTTGCGAGTAAGTGACAAAACACGTCAATTGGTTAAAAAATGCTTTAGCGCTGCGCTTGCTTTAACTGAATAAGGGGGTAAGTATTCTGGAAGACTTGTCAACCGATTCAGTGTTATGGTTAAAAAACTTTGACTGCTACACCAGAAGTGGTTGGTGTCTCCTATGTATCATAAATCTATACAAATATTATAAAGAGGAAAGGTTTGATTTTTTGTTTGTTTGTTTGTTTGTATGAATTGAATAGGCTCCGAAACTACTTGGCAGATTTGAAAAATTCTTTCACTGTTGGAAAGCTACATCATTCCTGAGTGACATAGGCTATATTTCATTTTCAAAAAAAATAGGCATCCTTACTAAAATTACGATAACGTTAGTCCACGCGGACGAAGTCGCGGGCGGCTGCTAGTATTTATATAAAAACTAAATGAATAACCCCCGAATTCACAAACGTCAATCAACGCTAATCACGCGCTCCCGCTCATGCTGTCCCTTTCAGATCGATTGACATTTTCCGGGACAGCATGAGCGTGAGCGCGTGATTAGCGTTGATTGAAGTTTGTGATTTCGGGGGTAAGTAAGTTTATCCGTTCTTTAGTAGTATCCTCTAAGTTTTGCTAAAATGGGAATAGACAGGACAGCGCTGTGTGGAATATTTTCCAATTACATTTGTTTGTTTTAAAGATGGATGCAACGTGGAAAGACTGCAAAGCAAAGTATTAGCAGTGTACCGTTCTGTGAGCAAATATTAAATTTTTAACGGTAAAAGCCGAAGCGTAGTACTGTATATTTTGAACCTATTTATATTTTAGTAGCATTTCTTGTTGTTTTATCTGCTTTGGTAAACCGGATAAAGCCAATGGAAAATGTCGAATGCACTCATGAAAGTTTATTTTTCTTTTTCTTAGGTGGTATTCCATCAGAAGCTGTTTAAACTAAGATTTGTAATGTAAGTAAGGCTATCCACCCCGTTTGTGAGAGAACTGTTGCTCGAGATAGGTTTTGGAACATTATTATCATTGAATGAACAGAAGCCTGTAAAACATTCACTACTGAAATTCTTCTCTCAGAGTTATTTATCTCTCAGAGCTATTAGTTTAGTAACCAGTTGCCCTACGACAAAGGTTTTGAGCTGCTTGCGGTCTTTACTGAGATTTTGAATTAACAATTCAAACACCTTCACATTACCACAACGTTATTGTGGGTATGAGTAATCATCGCATTTAAATTACGCTCACACCTTCACAGGTCCCGAAGGTTTTCTTTTATGTAGGTAACTTTTACCTATAGGTACATATAGGTACATATAGGTTTACATATAGGTTAGGAATTGTTGTTGAACACAGGTGGCTTTTAGCTGGTTCTGTTGAATCATAATTTTGGAATTGCGCTATTCGATACAGTTATCGCCAGTATATCGTGAGTATCAGTATACTCAGCCAATATGAGGCAGAAAATGGTGCACTTTTTATTAAAATATTTTAAATAAAGATAATTATTGAGAGCGTCGTGGCCCAATGGTTAAACACTCTGGTTCAGAACCCAGCGGGCCCAGGTTCAAGACCGGCCAGAAATCGACTTTGTGTTAACAGTGGGTACGATTCCCGATGGTGGAATCTCCGGTAATGGAAAACACCGATAAAAAACTCAAGCAATCCGGCTAACAGCGGTACTCTAGCATACCACGTTGGGTTGAACCAAACCCAACAGTTTAAATTACCTCGGATAAATGTTGGCTTCTGATTGTTCCGTTCACCGTGACGGCGTTACGACAAGGTCCTATTGAACACAAAAAATACAAATGAAATCTAGAAAAAACAACCATCTGTCGGTTTAAGTTTTTTTTATCAGTTTCTGTCCATCTTTGAGCTTTCTAAATATAATCTGTGTGTTGAATGATATCATCGATCAAGGTATCCCATATCCCTTAGGTACGGGTATCATAAGCCGTTTTGTCAGTAACTGATATTACAGGTATTTCTTCAGGTCCGCAAATAAAATTATGTCACGAGAATCCTCGTCAGGATTGGCTGGGTCCAGACGAGGTCGGCTACCTTCCGAAAGCGATTTATGACTCAATTCATTTCAATAACGTCCAATGATTCCTCTTGGCGACTAGTCGGATCATTGCAAGTTTAGTTGTAGAGTGGACTCTATTGGAAATTGGCTAAAATGAATGCGGCATGAGTTTTTTCCCTTTTGAGATGAAATGAGATGGAAAACAGTAAACTTCCTACATATCATCATATTTAAAATTTAGGAGTATCGCTCTTGTACGTAATGCAACCATACTTCCCCTTTAAACTATTCAAGTATCTTCTATTCTTTACGACGTTCGGCTTTTTTTCCGCTTTTTGTATAAAGTTGCGTTGAAAGTAACGAGAAAATGTGTACCCGAAAGTATTTCTTACTAATATTCAGTTCTCGTTACTTATGTATCGTTACGTTACTCGTTCCGCCGCTTGAACAATCGCGCACGCATACGACATGGCATCGAGTAGAGCTACTTTCGGTATGGGTTTGGCTTAGCTCGAATATATAAAAAATCTAATAAATGTAATACGGAATCAAATGTAATCAAAAAAACTACTTTGTTTTTGTTATAAATTTAGCTTGAATTGAAGACTCAAACAGACGGAATTCCTGAAATCTACCTATAATAAAGTTAGCTCTCGAACATAACGAGCACAACATATTAAATACTTCTAGCCGTTCTCTATCCTTTTCTCACCATCCATGTCTCATACCCTTACAAAGCCAAATTTCAAATATGGTACTGTTTAATGAGCATTTTCTTTAATTTTCGTGGGAATTACAAATTTGCTACAAAATAGCATGCATTAAAAAGTCTAAAAAATGGTGAGCTCATTTCTCCTTTTGAGTTGAAAATGGGTAAACCGACTTAACAAACTGCAGGCAATTAAAAAGCAAAGCCAAGTAAGTAAGCCCTTAATTAATAATGGGCGTAATAAGGTTAGGTCGAACTACTTTGTAGAGTCAAAGCTTTGCAGTGATCGCCCACTCCTAATTGTGTTAGGTGTTCAGAATGGTGCGTGGTCCGTGCTAAATGAATCTGTGTATGTAATTTTATGGTGTAAGCTAAGATAAATAATCTTTTCTTTTTGCACAAAAATATTTACATCAAGAAACAATATAGATATTTCTCGTATAAGTACATTACAATGTAGAGCAAGGTAGAGCATTTTTGGGAGGGACTTTTTCATAAAATGGTCTTGATATAAGTACCTCCTTGGTTTATTTGTAGTAATTTATGTACCGGGCTGTTGTGTTTATGATGTACATATCTTTTTACCTTATAACCATTTAACCCTCTAATTTTACTAATTTATAACACCTTACTTACATCTCGCTAAATTACTTCGGTGAAATGTGGGATTCTGAATGTTCCGTTCACCATGGCGGCAACAATCAGTGTGCCTCTGACTAACCCATTAGGGATATATATCCCTCCATCCATATGGGCGTTAGGGTATGTATGTATGTATGTTACTTACATCAGGATTTCCAGTTTCCCTTGACCTACTATCTGAAAGTTGTCTGGAAGTGATCGCCCCCTATCGATTAAAGCGCCTCAATTGCGCATTGGTTTCTGCAATTTAATACTACTGTTAAGTTTTATGTATCATAAAGATTATGTATCTACTTATCTTTGTTATTTACAGAAGAAATTCTGCCTAAAAAAAAAACACGAAGAAAATAAAAGAAGGTAGGTAATGCCGTTTTTTTTTAACCGATCTAGAAACCCTAATAGTTAAGAAAACATTACGAATATATTTATTAAGTCTACGTTTTTATTATGGACTCGTGTATAAATTAAATTCAATGACTTGTTCCCGGGCAAAAATATTTAAGCCCTTGATTAATTGCAATAAAACTTCTGTTACAGTTAAAGGACAAAGTACTTACTATAGGTATTTGATTAAGCCTTTCACCGCCGTCGGTCACTTTAACAATCGAATTCCTATTGTTTGTGACCGGCGTGGCGTTCAACGTGTTAAGAAACTAACGAGTATTCCATCAAACAACATTCTTAGCAGATGTTACTTCGCAAGAAGCAATTAGAAACGAAGTTATTTCTAACTAAACATTATTTTCTAAGTCTTCAAAAGTTCTTCTCTTATTATTTACAAAGTATTTGGTACAAAGATGTCGTGCTAATGACATATTGCAGGGTTCATGTGTTTTTGTACTTTTATTTGTGTAAGACCTAATTTACCACATGTATGCAGTGAATAAATGAATTATGAATTATATGATAAATGACATATAATACATATGTCTTGAAAACATTCTACTAATATTATAAATGCGAAAGTTTGTATGTGTGGTTATGCCGTGTTGCTCTTTCACGTATAAACTACTGGATGGATTTTAATGAAACTTTACAGTAATAAACCTTATGCATCTGAATAAGACATAGGCTACAATTTATAAAGATACTAGCTGTCCCAACAGACTTCGTTTTGTTGTCAAACATTTAGTGTCACGTGACAGGTAGTAACATTTACTAAGAGGAAACTAAAAATGAGATTTTTGCCTATATTCCCAGCATTTTGTCATGATTACTCACCTTATATACCTTCCCTGGACCATTACAAATATTTCAAAACCAAAATTAGGCAAATCAGTCCAGCCTTTCCCGAGTTTTAGCGAGACTAACGAACAGCAATCCATCTATATAAAGCGGACGAAATCGCTGGCGGCCGCTAGTAATGGAATAAAGATATCATTTTCGCAGTACTTAAATTGAATTTCAAATGTTGTGAATGTTTTTCTTCTTCAAAATATTATGATAACTTTAAGTAAAGAGAATCTTCTTATTTTTTATATTCTTATTTTAATACTTAAATTGTTCACTTTAGTTTATAATTATATCTTAACATACCTACAAGGTACAAGGGTAAACCTTAGGTTTGTAAGTTCAATTATTGATGGACAAAAAAAACTTGACGTGGTTTTTTAAAAGAAAGCCTTTGACATCCACTAATAAGTAAGATAAAAAGACAAACCCTTTGTTTTGTATCATCGAGGTATTAGTGGGTATTCAAAGGCAGTAGCTGGAAACTCTATTGTAATGTTTCATGGAAAACCCTGAAAAGATTAGCAAAAAGCGTCTGATTAAAAAAAGATTAAAGCGTAGCTACACGCAACACAAAGCGCTTTGTAGATAATGCCTGCGCTCAACGCGTTCGTCCCAAAGTCACCATCATCAAAAAAAAAAAAAACATAAATCTCTTTATGTAATGTTATGTATTCATTTATTATTTACCTATGTCGGACGACATCATAAAGGCTCTGTCAGAATATCAGCGTCGCTGCAGCCATAAAAAGCTGTGGCGATAAATGCTGAGACAGAGACCTGGTTGGCCACTATACATTTTTTTTTTCTCTTCCTAGTACTATTGCTTCGATTCATTTGTATAATTATTGCCATTTTTTTTTCTCTTTTTTGTTTACTCTTTGTCATTGTCTTTTAATTTTGGTGTATATTTTTGTTTTGTTCTGTTTTGTGTGGACCAATAAATAGTTTTTCTTTCTATCTTTCTTTCTTCTTTCTATAAAATAACAATGATTGATTGCTGTTCGTTAGTCTCGCTAAAACTCGGGAATGGCTGGACCGATTTGGCTAATTTTGGATTTGATATATTTGATATGGTCCAGGAAAGGTTTAAAAGGTGAGTAATCATGGGAATATAGTAAAAATCTCAATTATAGTTTCCTCCCATTAAATGTTACTACCTGTCACGTGACACTAAATGTTTGACAACAGAACAAAGTCTGTTGCACAGCTAGTTCAATATAAGAAACAAGAACAAAATGCAAATCCTAATAAGTATTAGACTTCACGGTAGGGAAAACATTTGTGAGTCAATGTGGCAAATTCTTTAATAAAATACCTCAAGGTCTTGGTGGACTACCTCTTCACGAGTTTAATGAATCGCAAATTATGTAAAAGTTAATGAAGCGAAGGTATTATTACAATGTAAAGGATTACGTGAACGAAAATAATTTGTGGTAATCTCAGATAGTCTGCTCCTCTGCACATCATGTATGTTGACTTTACTGTTGTTACTCTGTTACTGCCGAGTTTCTTGTTGGTTTCTTCTCGGTAGAATCAACACGTTCGCACCGGTTGGTAGAATCACATTATATTTTTTTATGTTGTGACTTGTCGTAAGTGCTTTTTATTAAGTTTACATGATTAAAGATAATTCTTACTTTACTTTAAATCATATATAGGTATAATATTTCTGATCAATCACCTACGATCCTCTACCTGAAGGTTGTCTGGAGGAGATTGCTCTCTAGCGATAAGACCGCCTAAATTGTATATTGTTCTCTGTAATTTGCTTGAAATGTATTGTTTTTGTACAATAAAGAATATCTATCTATATATCAATTTCAAGATCAATAAGTTCCTTACATCCAAGTTACAATTATAATAAATAATAAATAAATATCCCTGGACATTATTCCACACAGCGCCATCTGGCCCCAAGTGAGCTACCGATAAACCCGTTTTTATGGGATACTAGACAACGGATAAACATACTTAAATACTTTTTCTTTTGTAATTACATACTTATTATACATATTAAACACCCAGACCAATACAAATAGACATGTTCATGCACACAAATGTTTGTACTGTGCGGGGATCGAACCCGCGACCTATGGTGTAGTAGCAGACTTCTCAAAAATTACACCAAGATGGTCGTCGCGATGTATTAATCGGTATCTGAACAATGACATTCATAACTTGATCAATATCTGAACAAATGCTAGTCACTATTCACCCTTAATATTACCTATTTATTTCTTCCAGCAGACCACGTTGACAGGAAAAGATTCTTAATTTAAGGTGGATAGACAGCTGTGCACCAATTAAAGAAAGTTAAATTAAATTATTTACTCGTAAAATACATACATACTACAACTAAACTACTTATTAATACATATTCATATACTTAAAATACTACACATAATAAACCTATTGACATCTATGGATCAAATGCAGTCTTTAAAAGGTATTCTTTTCATTTTTTCTTAAAAGTACTAACAGTGCAGCACTCGCGAAGGGTAACAGGCAGCCTGTTCCACAGTTGGACTGCGTGGACAGTAAAAGAGTCGCCGTACATGCTCGTGCTACAAGTAGGGACAGTTAAATGAAATTTATAAGCAGAGCGATGAGTTCGGCCGGAAGAGGAAAGATAAGTGAATATTAGCATCTATTCAGATTAAATTCATGAAATAATAAATGTTCAGAGATTATTAGTTGCTTGGGTGTATTCAAAAAGCCAAATTCAAAATTCGTTTATTTAACACAGGGTTCATTTAACATGGGGTGGGGTATCTTATATCAACTTTAACAAAACCATTAGAAGAAGAACCCCTTTTCATGTATGTACATGAACTACTCATACTAAGTATGAAACTTATTGAACGTGAAACTGAACAGTTTGTGTTTGGGAACCTTGTCTGCTGCAATATATCTAATGGTGACTGTACAAGACAAGTTTCAAGCGGGATTATATATGCCGGGTTGCCAGTTTGGAAATAATTGATAGATATTACGACGTGATGTTTATAGAAAGGTGAAATTCGTAAGTATTTATTTCGAGTGTAATATGTATTTGCTACATTGCTGGAATAACGCAGGCAGTAACACCAAAAAGGTTACGTCAGTTAAAGATAAGTAAGAACCCTAAAACAAGATTACGTCAGTTAAAGTTAAGTAAGCTATTCTAGTAATTGGCATTATCAGCTACATTAAGGTATGGTCAACAGCAAGCCAGGCTGCCTTTCTCTCGATCTGTCCTCTTTGCTAAATTGCAAAGAAATATAGGTAGACTAGTGCGCTTTTGACTGTTTTTCCTCAACGGATGTTGATGGAAGTGAACTTTTCGCGCCTTGACTGGTTAGTAAAAGGTGATATTCTGTACGTACCCATCCAGAACACATGTTTTTAATTTTGAGTGTCTGATTAATATTATTTTATACTCGGACTTAGTATGGGTAGGTAGTCTAGAATGAAGATATGGTTTTGAAAAATTAAGGTTCTTAAATTCTGAAAAATTAAGAGTAAAATTGTTTCAGAATTCTCGCGGTGGCTAAATTTTCAATAGAATCCATTTTATTCTTATGAAATCAAAAGTAAGAATTGTCGTAGGAAACACAAAAGTTTTGTCATTTCCTATTTGATGAGCCGCTTGATAAATGTATTATTATTTCTTGAGAAGTCTTTGGTATGAACGCGGTCGATTCGCAATTTCCTCCCTCCCGCTCACTTGTCTTCTACTATTTTTATATTAAAATGTTATATTTCATACCTCGACGAATACTTCAAAATGTTGCACTGAAAGTATGATTGAAGGGCAATAGTAAGTATATTTACAGTAATTTCACTATATTAACTCCAATCGTTTTTTTTTCATTAATACATTCAAATATTTTTTCAAACAAATTACAAATACGAGAGAAGGAAAATTAGAAAGATGGAGTTAATATTTTACAAGTTTTCGGGTTTCTGTCAAAAATAATGCCAGTGATTTACCATGCACATCTTGAAGGTATCTGCTACCCTTTTTGTTATAAAATTTGTAATAAGTAAAATCTATTAGTTGGACACGTTTACACGATTACAAAAAATCCAACAAATGGAAATAATTAGCCGAAAATCAGTTTTTTTAGAATTCAATTTACCAAAATTATCCTTGATTGTTTTGCAATAAATATACAAATATATTTACATTCTTCCGAAATGTGTATTTTAGACTACTATAGTAGGAACGCCGCAGAATATAATTTGACACACTTGTAGCCGCCTATGACTATGTGATGTTGTTGCCAGACCCGCCTATCGGCGCACCAGGAGTCAGTCGAGTGGCTAATTTTATTGACCGCTCGGCTCCGGTGACCGGGGGCGCTTCCAAGCCACCGCATCAGCTCAGCCGTACATCGTGGAAATATCATCAGCCTTAATACAAAAGTTTTGAAGGATATTAACTTCGTTTTATGCTTTGTACACATGTACCTATAGTATGTTCGCGTTAAGAATGCAGTCATTTTTTAATTTAATTCCGTTATACGCAGAAAAACTCAGGAACGAAACCGTTGCGTTTGAAAGAATGCCTTCATGTGGGCATTTGATAAATAACACGCGTATTAGTATTGAATCAACATTTAATTAACATAAAGAAACCTTTAGGCACGTTATAACTTCACTTCAATAATTAGTTTTAACACAATTATCACTTATTAAACACTTTACATAACTTCACTTCAATAATTAGTTTTAACACAATCATTACTTATTCAACACTTTAAATAACTTCACTTCACCTTTTATCACTTCAATTAATATTAGGAATAATCAACTTATACTTTTACTGTGTTTTATAACAACACTCAATCACGGAGCACTTGGTGTTCACTCGACGAAGCACAGAAACGAACTGAGCGGATCTAAACTCGGGTTGTCATCTCGACGGTTAAGTCGGGGAAACCGCCCGTGACTACGGTCACTAACGGGTGGTAGCAGTCGCCATCCGGAAAGACGGATGGGGCGGTGGGGTGCCGCTGGCGAGATCGGCCCTTCGAATCTCAAGCCAGCGGTGCGGTCGTGCGGCACGGCGAGGCTGTGAGCCTACCAGCCGTGCAGCTGAGCGGTGGTTTATTGACCGCCAGCGAGGCGATGCCTTCTAGCTGGCGGCCGAGCAGAGGTGGGCCAGGCTGATGGTCGCCTGGCGTTGGTGGGAGGCCTAGCCAGACCCGTAAAGGTCGGCTAGACCCCGGAGAATAACCGGGACAGGGTTCTGTCCCGATTGAATGGCCTCCAGTACTCCTTGGAGCACCTTAATGCACTCCGCGATCACCTCCTGGCGCTCTGTCTGTCGGCCTGCACCATCCAACCTCGCCTTAGCCCCTTCGGGGGCCTCGGTTGCGGCTGGTACCGGTGCGCCGGCAGATGGCGTGTCCACAGGAGTGATCTGCGGGGCGGAGTTGGTGGTGGCGTCGGAGGTCACGGTGGTCGTGGCCGTCGAGGTGGTCTTGGCTGTCGCGGTGGTTGTGGCGGCCGTGGTGGTAGATTTGGCGGTCGGGGCGGCTGACTTAGCTGCCGCAGCTTTAGCCATCCGTCTTCGCTTACGGCGTCTGCTAGCCTTTGAGGGTCCGAGTCTCTCATTGGCTGCTGCCATAAGCGAATTCGGGGCGTTAGCCTCGTCAGGATGGTGGACTCGCGGTGGTGGTGGAGGCGCTGCAACGGTCCGTGCCATGGTCCCGGCAGCTTTGTGCCGGAATTCCTTGCGGAAAACCGGACATTGCACATTATTCGCCGTGTGCGAGCCATGGCAGTTGGCGCAGGTCGGCGGGTCTTCAAGCGGGCGCGGGCAGTCGCGGGCGGCGTGCTCCTCACCACAACGCACACAGGCTTGCACCCTGTGGCAGTTGTGGGATGAGTGGCGGAAGGATTGGCACCTGTGGCACTGCGCTGGGCCTTTCCTGCCTCGCCAATTCTCAATCCTGACTCCCGGCATTCCCAGGAGCTCGGAGATTTCATACAGTTGCACTATTGGGGCCTCTGACGTTCTTCCGATCTGGGCGTAGAAGATGCAGCCGGGCCTGCCGCTCCTCGCCCTGATCTGGCGAACGTACTCTGCTGTGAATCCGTGGGACTCCAGGGCTTCCGCGATTTCCTCGGGCAGGGTGTTTACAGGTAGCCCTCGGATGGCTACCTTAACTGACCGCTCTGCACGGGGGGAGTAGCAGAACCAGGCGATCTTGTCAGTCCGCTCCAGTTCTGTTAGGTATCGTTGAATGATACGAAACTCGTCATCGGATCTGGGAAGAAACCGTATGCCCTTCCCATACGGTCTCGCGTTCGGTGGCTCTCCAAGTAGCACCCGCAGCTCACGGAAGTGGCGTGCCCAGTTGGGCAAGACCTCCACGATGAGCGGCGGTTGCTTCTTCTCCGGTTTGGGAGGCGGCGGCGCAGCGGATGTAGGCGTCGGGGATGGCGGAGTCGGTGGTCGAGACGGCGGCGGTGCCGGCGATCGAGGCGGCGGCGTCAGCGGAGGCGCCGTGTCCATAGGGGACAGGTCGAGCCTCGGCATCGATGCCTGCTGCCGACCACCGGTCGGTGATGCGCTCTGCGGGCGCTTCGCAACTACTGCGGCGAAGGGCAGAGGCAGATTCGTCGGTGGCGAAAAGCGGGATGGAGATATCACTCGCGCTCGCTCTGGCATCAGAGGCTCGGATGATGCGGCGGGTGCGAGTGAGACGGAGGATGTCGGTTTCTTCGGCTTTCCGGTAGGCACTGGCAGCCTGCTCACCGGCTGGCGCACTGGCGCGGGTACCGCGGCCTGTGCACCGGTGGGGCCAGCCTTGCCTCTCAGGCGGGGGTCTCTTGGGTGTCCGGGTTGCGGTTCGGGTTGGGCGGGCGGGACGGCCGGCGGGCGCTTCGACGCAGCGAGCTCAACGGAGGCTCCAGCTGCGGAAGGACGCGGCGCGGCGGTGGGGGCGGTCGACGCCGACGCAACGGGCGCGGCGGACGCGGCGGACGTGGAGGCCTGGGCGGTCAGGGCTCGAGCCTTGGCGGCGGTGGCGGACGCGAATGCGGTCAACGCCAGGGCGGCGGACACGGCGGGCGAGGGGGGCGCGGCGGGCGCGGACGCGGAGGGCGCAGTCTCGGGGCGCGCGGCGGGCGCTGGGAGCTGGCTCAGGATGGCCGAGCTGTCCCAGGAGAAGTTGGTGGTGGTGTCATTAGGTGGGGCCATAAGCCTGCGGGCTTCGTCCGGGTTCAAGAGTGACCTCCGGACGAATATTCTCGGCCGGGCCGGCTTTCGAACGTGGGTGTGGCGGCGAGGCATCGCCTGGTGAGCACGGGAGTGCTTGTTAGAGCTGCGAAATGGGAAGCGTACTTCGGCGACTATTAGCTAGGCGGACTCGACCGCAATCGCTACTACCCTCCCCGGTGAGACCCGCTGGTGGGAGGCCGGGAAGGAGTAACAGTTCCTGCGGGAGTCGACGCTTCGCTGGGATGCAAGAGTAGTCCGTGCCGAGAAGTACGTAGCCAATCCTGAGCGGATCTGTCCGCTGCACGATGTTTTATAGACCGGTTGCGTCGGAGAGGGGCGCGCGTCGTGCAACTTTCACTGCGACACGGCTGCCTGGTACCGCCCGCTCCGATATCACGCCATTTGTTTCGTTCAGAAATCATGAACGATAACATCCGGCCGTCCTGTTATCGCGTTCGCCCTCGAACAGCGTCGGAGTCTGGTGCAGCAGCTGAGAACACCAATTTAAACATTATTCTAAACAGCCTGTGAACTGCTATCAACAAGGGATCAAACGCAGAACTAGTGAAAACTCTAGCTCTTAGTTTAAGCCTGATCATATAGCAATAGAGTGTCAGATTCTGGTTGAGTTTGTTATCCCATCACCGGCCAACAACTCAACCAAATGGTTTGAACTGAGCGATGTATACAATCGACTCAGTTGTGTATCACCATGTATTTGTTATAGTGTTCACTATGGATATCTATAACAAGTTAAATCATCCACTTCTATTACTAAATGTTCGAAGCGTATGCATTAGACTTTGATCAAACTTTGTTAACTTTAAATTTCTCAAACTGTTCTATGTATTTAAGAAGAAATAAATACATGTTAGGAACATGATATTTATTGTCAACATTTATTACCTTTAACGAAATAAAATACCTTAGGAATTCCTTATGTGTTTACTTGTTCCTCGATAACATCCGGTTTATCTGGGTTAGGGATCCTGATCCAAGGCTTCATGTTTTCTGCACATGATACACCGTCGTACCTTTTGCTACTTCTCTCAGCACCCCTCATGTCGGCTATCTTGTAACGGTCATGGCCTAGTGTTTCTGTAACTTGGAATGGACCTTTATAAACTGGCATTAGTTTTGTACTTTGTCCGTCATTTGACTTGCTTGGTATTTTGATGACTACCAGGTCACCGACTTTATATAAAGGTGCTTCTTTTCTTTTTGCATCAAAAATTGCCTTTTGCCTTATTGCATTTTTCTGGATATTCTCATCAACCTTAGATCGTAGGGCTGTGAGGTCAATCGTGGTCTCAGTCATATTGTCATCAGTAAATGCGTCGTTATTCATGCGAATACGGTAACCAAAAAAAACCTCGCTAGGGACAGCTGAAGTGGTTTTATTAATTGTGCTATTAATGCCCTGCTGTATACTGGTAATATTTTGATCCCATTTGTTATTGTCAGTATCAGCCCCCATACTACGTAACGCCTCTAAAATAGTCAGATTATAACGCTCTACTTGTCCATTTGAACGTGGAACAGCTGTGGCTATTACATGAGCTCTGATATTCCTTTCAACACAATATGTTTTAAATGTCTTTGATGTAAATGCACTACCGGCATCACTTATTAGTCGCTTAGGGTTACCAAACACTTTAAAAATCCTGTTAAGTTCATTAATAACCATTTTTGTCTTAGTATTTTTGACTGCAGCAATAAAAACAAATTTTGTAAACGAGTCTACTATAACCAACAAATAGGCATTATTTTGTGTAGTTTTCACAAATGGACCCAAATGGTCAATATGCAATGTGTGAAATGGTCTGGCATATTTTGGAATTGGGTACAGTTTCCCAGGTTTCTTTCCGTGAATGTTTTTGTAATAAATACAGTTCAAGCAATTTTTAATGTATTTAGAAACCGTTTTCTTTATATGGGGAAACCAATATTTGGATCTAATTCGTTCTACTGTTTTGTCAGTAGCAAAATGTCCTAAATCATCATGGTTAGCTTTAATGACATGCCATATGCATTTTTTTGGTACTAACCACTTCCTACCATATTCTGTTCGTCGATATACCTTATTGCCGAGCAATTCGTACTGATTAAATACCTGTTTATTGGCATCGGCCTCACCTGACAGTAGTATATCCCTGATACTGCAAATGCTGGGGTCTTGGAGTTGTACTGACAATAACCAATCTCCCTCAGTTATAGACATTACACTTTCTGAAACTACTGAAGAATCTTGGTCCTTTATAATAGGATTGCGGCTCAATGCATCAACGTGCTGCATTTGTGTGCCCGGCCTGTGCTCGATTTCAAACGTAAACTCTTGGGTTTGTAGAACCCACCTACCAATGCGTGGTATTATTTCCTTTTTGCTCAAGGCGTGCCTAACTGAATTACAGTCGGTAATAATTTTGAATTGTATTCCCAGTAAATAATGGCGAAATTTTTGTAATCCGACTATGACTGCTAACAGTTCAAGCTCGAAAGAATGGTATTTCTTTTCATCTGTAGTAGTCTGCCGACTATAAAAATGTACTGGTTGTTCACCGTTCTCTGTGACTTGTACCATTATACAGCCTACACCATCGCGACTAGCATCTGTGTATAGACGTACCGGTAACTTAGGATCAAATATCTTTAAGACAGCATTATCTATTAGCGCTCGCTTTGTATCACTAATAGCTTGAATTTGTTGAGGTCCAAAATTCCAGACGGCATCCTTTTTTAGCAATCGTGTTAATGGGTTACAAAGAGTTGCACAATTTTTAATAAACTTTCTGAAATAATTGATCAAGCCTAGAAATTGGCGTACTTGGTGGACGTTCTTAGGAGTTGGAAACTCTTCAATTGCCTTAAGTTTCTTCTTGCTAGGTCGAATACCATTTTCAGAAATATCGTAACCGAGAAAAGTGACATTATTTTTGAAAAATGAACATTTCTCCAAATTAATAGTTAACCCATTGTTCTGAAGGATTTCCAATACACTCTCCAAACAGGCTATATTTTCTTTTAGACTCTCCGTTGCTATCAATAAATCATCCATGTAGCATATTACTTTACCAAAACGCAGCTTTCCCAAAACTGTATTCATCAACCTTTGGAAAACTGATGGTCCGTTACTAACGCCAAAAGGCATTCTCAAAAATTCAAAGTGCCCATCGGGTGTGATGAATGCAGTTTTATGAACAGAGTCCGACTTTACAGGGATCTGATAGTACCCACTCTTTAAATCAAGGGAAGTAAAGTATTTACAGCCTCGCAACCTATCTACTAAGTCCTCAACCATAGGCATTGGATATTTCTCTTTAACTGTAATTTTATTCAACTGCCGATAATCAACACATAATCTTTTTGCACCCGAAGACTTGTCTACTAGTAGTGCAGGGCTTGCATATGCCGAATTGCTATGTCTAATAATAGAGTTTTTCAGCAAATCGTCTGTTATTTCACGAGTAATCATCCTTTCAGATTCAGACATTCTGTAAGGTCGACAGCAGACGGGCTTATTTGATGTCAATTCTATGTCTAATTCAACACAACTAGTTTTCCCAAGAGTAGACAAATCTTCAGAAAAACATCGTGAATATTTGGAAAGTATTGAACTTAGTAAGGATTTATGTTCACCAAAATGGTCAATCCCAGTGCGTGAAGCTATGTTGAATATGGATACGCTCTTTACTGGTTGAAAAGTTAACGTATCACCTATTCGTGTGTACATAATACTACAGTCTTCAGTGAAATTACGGCCTATCAGTATTTGACATCCAGTTAACTCACTTATGATGTACAACACCGTGACCAATTCAAGTGTCAACTTTTATACTGACGGCCACAGCTTGGGAAACTTTGACCGAAGAGCTGTTGGTAAAGCCTAGCAAGTTAATTGAACTGTTAAGATCGAATGGCTGCAACTTATATCTTTTGACTAAGTCAGCAGTGATTAATGAACAGTCGCTACCCATATCAAAAAAAGCTTCACAGTTATAGCTGTTAAGCAAAATTGGTTTACAAAACTTTTGTTTGCTTTTAGGCTCGCAGATCAGTTTAACTTCAACGTCGGGTTCGATACTGAGTTTGGGTTTTGATTGGCACGCTTTTTCTAAATGCCCTCGCTTATTGCAAGAAGAACAATGAATATCACCCTTTAAGTTGCAATTATTACGTCTATGTCCTAATTCACCGCATCTAAAACATGTCACCTTATTATTTGAAATATAAGTCCCGCTACTAGTAGAAGGTTCGGCTTTAATGTCAGGTTTACTGTGTATGTTGCCTTGTACTGGTAACGATAAACGAGTAACAGGTTTTGTCTGCGAGTAATTTTTTTGCGTTGTGGTTCTATCAGAAGCGGTGTATGTTTTGCTATGTAAAAACGAAGCCAAATCATCGCAGTGAGGAAAACTGCCGGCTTCCGCAGCGGTACTAATATTTGGGTCGCCAATTGACCCCACGATAATCGACACAACATCGCGGTCTTTAAATTTCAATTGCAACCGGTCGATTTTGCCTTTTTGTTGGAAATAAAACTCGTATAGTGATTGGTTTGGGGTCGGTCTTGACTCTACTAATTGTTTAAGTAACACATACATATTGCGTTTGGTTCGAAAAGTGTGTGATAACCTATCACGCCAGTGTTTCCAACGCCATGCTGTCCATACAGTTTCATTTTTCTGAAGAGAATCTAGCCAAGTTTTAGCGGTGTTACGTAATTTTTGTAAGCCCTGATATTTAATCATACTGTCTGACCACCCAAAAGCATGAGCGTTTGCTTCTAACACATTAATCCACATGTCGACGTCATCCACTAGCGGGTCGAATTCGGGGATTACTGATGACAATATAGCATTTTGACTCACGGTTGGTGATCCTTGCCGGCGCTTTTTTGTACGTTTTCGATGGTTTTGTTTACCGCCATCGCTTGAGCTGCTCCTTGAGCTAGACGGCGGCGTACCAGCGGAAGAGCTCGAACTTGTCGAAGGCGTTCGCTTACGTTTCCGCCCTCGTCCCATAATGGCTTCAGTGGGCTTGTACATCCCACTTCTGATGATAAATAACACGCGTATTAGTATTGAATCAACATTTAATTAACATAAAGAAACCTTTAGGCACGTTATAACTTCACTTCAATAATTAGTTTTAACACAATTATCACTTATTAAACACTTTACATAACTTCACTTCAATAATTAGTTTTAACACAATCATTACTTATTCAACACTTTAAATAACTTCACTTCACCTTTTATCACTTCAATTAATATTAGGAATAATCAACTTATACTTTTACTGTGTTTTATAACAACACTCAATCACGGAGCACTTGGTGTTCACTCGACGAAGCACAGAAACGAACTGAGCGGATCTGTCCGCTGCACGATGTTTTATAGACCGGTTGCGTCGGAGAGGGGCGCGCGTCGTGCAACTTTCACTGCGACACGGCTGCCTGGTACCGCCCGCTCCGATATCACGCCATTTGTTTCGTTCAGAAATCATGAACGATAACACATTGTAAACTTGACTTTCTAATTAGGAACGATTTGATTGGTTAGGCGGCGTGCTAGGTCGAAACACAGGAATTAAATCACTGCATTCTTAACGCGAATTGACTATTATTCTATCTTTTTAGGAGAAGGCAATTAGGTAAACAAACATAGCGTCCTTTGCAAGTGAAATGAACTATTATAGAAGGTTATGAAAAATACAATGTCTCAAGGAATAAATATTGAAAAGAATAGCGAATAATGAAATCGTTTTGCGAGTTGATGGGAATTATTTCGCTGTGTGGTTTAAGCACAATCTGTTGTTTTGAACAGGACAAGTTATTTATTTCATTAAGTATTTGTTGCTTTCTCTAATAAAAATAGACTATACAGACATGTCCATTTCGTGTCGCGCCCGGTATCTACCGAATTGATTTTTGTCTGGAGATTTTATCTTCAATTAAAAATGAAGCATTGTGAATGTAAAAATGCATTAACAATTTTATTCTATTTAACTAATAGTCCACCCAAAAAAGCCATTGTAGAGTGCGTGTGTTGGCACCTAAGCAATTTCTTCAGAAATCTGTTTAGGATGCTTAAAACGTAAACATACTGAAAGTTGCCGCCTGTAGTGTTTAATTAGTGGTTTCCAGCTTTCATTACGTAGGAGACACTATATCTCTACAATTGCTTAGGTGCCAGCTCACACACCCTACACCTGCTTTTTGATCACTTTGTGAGTGGACTATAATGCTGATTTCGTCTTTTATTCATTGACTAAATAAATCGGAATATTGCTATTGACTGTTGTAGATTGTTTTTTGAGGAATCCAACTGGTTTTTAGATAAAATGTCAGTAAAGGTCTCAGTAGCCATTCAGTAGCTTTTCAAGGCTTTGACTTTTTAGGGTATTCGAACTCTACTAAAACATTAGTTACTTATGTTCATGTTTCGTTTTAAAGTTCAAGTTTGGACAAAGCAACAGAAAACAGTTGATTTTAAATAAAAATAGGTTCTGCAGAACCATATTCGCTCCAGTAGGTCAACTGGTAATTTTCTTTTCCTAGTTTTTACACAAGCTCGTTCTTTCTCCGCAGATGATTATTTTCATATTGCTTTTAAATATTTACTGCCTTGTAAGCGGAGCGGAAGTAGCTCGGCAATTTGTTCCCCGCAGCTATGAAAATTGTTTCTACTTCGCATAGGGAGAACTATGAACTATGAGAAGCTGAACATGACACTGAGCTACCGGAAAGTGTTACAGTAATAATAAATAAAAAATAGCAAATTATTTATTTCTTTCCAAAAACTTACCTTCGTAAAAGTAGTAAAAAAGTAAGGATCGGATCATAAACTTGAATTGACTACATTATCACATATTCAAAATGTTTGCTATGGAATGTAAAGTAATAGTTTTAAGTTATCGCGAGCGCACGTGCGTTTTGTGTGTGTGCGTGTTTTTGTGGAAGTGTATGTGTATGATTGTTTGTGTGTATGCGTAGGTTCCGTGAAAATAAACAAATAACTTTGGATATGAATCCACACATCCAAAGTCACACACAGCGTCTTCTAGCCCCAAACTGAGCAATGCTTGTCCTTACTTTAGGACCTAGACAACTGATAAATCTACTTGAAGCCTTTTTTTCATAAATGCATTTATACAAAGTAAACCCACATCAATACAAAACAGTTCCTGCACGTGCACATGAATAATTATACTGTGCGGTAATCGCACCCACGACCACGACCTTTGGTGTAGCAGCAACTATTTTTCCCTATATATTTTTTTTACATTTTGAACCCTGTATCATTAGCAGGTTCGAAAACTTTTTTGCTCTGACAAACCTTAAAATCAAAACAGTTCTGTTTGTTTCTGGCTCTAAAATTACAAACTTTAATCTGACAAAAAGAAAAAAATACTTCTTAACCGTCACACCGAATCAAGTAAAAAATCACATAAAAAGGTTTTAATTAAATTCATAGTGCCATGTTAACAAATGAACTTCTAACGACCCTATGAAAAGGTTGCAGCACGACCTGTTTATTGGTTTCCTCTGTTTTTGCTCGTTGTAAGAAAGTTCTCTGTATTTGTTTTTTTTAAACCGAGAAGCCTAAAAAGCTCCTTTGCTTGCAAGTTGTGCAATTAATTTAAAATAAAGCTGCTCTTCTGTGGCATTTTAATTGGGTAAATATAAAAAGTAGAAAGGTTTATTAAGTAGGTAAGGAACTATTGTTCAACGAAAGACTTGATGATGAATTGTCTTCCTATCGACGACCGATTTGGATTCGATCCCTGTACAAACATTTGTGTTCATGAACATGTCTGTTTATACTGGTCTGGGTGTTTCCTATGTATATTATGTATGTATTTACGTAACGAAAAAAATTGAGTTTATGTATGATTATCCGTTGTCTAGTATCCCTTATCTCAATCTCATTCATGGGTGCTTCTTTGAGCTAGCATTCTTTGGTGACTTACGTGGCAGTTTACAAATTTGGGTTTTTTTAAATATTGATATCAGAATCTTGAAATATACGTGAAAGGTATATGTTTGATAGAAGAGGCACCTCAGAGAATAATAAACTAACGGAGATAATCGCGGTTAAAAAAATAGAGGACACGCAAATCACAGAACAGTCCACGCAAATCACAATACAAATTTAACTTCCTAAAATAAATGTAATAAGGAAAAAACTGGTGGTATATAATAGTTTTTTTTTATTAAATCAGTTCAACATTTAACACAATTTGTTAGGTAATACACAAACATAATTAACACTAATTTAAACATTTAAAATAGTAACATATTGCCTTATGATAATCAGTCATTTGTTAGAAACTAGTCAGTCATTTGCTAGGAACATAATCAGTCATTTGCTAGGAACATAATCCGTCATTTGTTAGGAACATAATCAGTCATTTGCTAGAAACATAATCAGTCATTTGTTAGGAACATAATCAGTCATTTGCTAGGAACATAATCAGTCATTTGTTAGGAACATAATCAGTCATTTGCTAGGAACATAATCAGTCATTTGTTAGGAACATAATCAGTAATTTGGTAAGAACATAATCAGTATTTTTTTATAAACATAATCAGTAATTTGTCAGGAACATAATCAGTTATTTCTAGAAACAGAATTAGTAATTTCTAAAAACATAATATTTAGCTTTACCATCATAATCATCTTCTTAAAAATATAAAAAATAACATTTATAAATACTTTTTTCTCGTTTAACTTTTTGTTCGCGTCGGTTTAAGTCGTGAATAGTAAGTACTTTATTCCATCAGCTTTTCTTTTATAATATATTGCCCGGTTTTTGGCCTTAAACTCTTAATTATGCTTGAGCTTTTCTTTTCTTCTTCTTTCGGCTAACTTCTTTCTTTCTAAGTAATTTCTCTTCTCTAGTTAGTGGCATTTTTGGCCTGAAATATTTATAAACCGTCAAAATTTTACGAAGATTAATAACATTAGTTAAAATTAAATATTATTATTTGTTTCTAAATCAGTTAACAAATGCTTACTAAGTGGCAAATAGCTTTTTCTGACAATTATCTATTTCTTTTTATGTATCTACTGTATGTAGGTACTTATATAGTTAGAAATCAATCGGATGTGAAATTTTAACTGAGTTTAAACGGATTTACAATTAGCCGAAGAAATTACAAAATGTAATCAGCCGTATTCAGTACCGTAGACTGATTTGCGTGGGTCAAAACTACCACGTAAACCACGCAAATCAAACCCACCAAAATCAAAATAAATCCGTTAAGATAAAATTACAGAGAAATCTTTTACTCAAATAAACTGTGTTTTAAATATTAGTTACGATACAATACATTTGTTCACTTTTACATTTTATTAGACAAATACATTCACAAACACCACAGAAAATTAACACACGCAGATCAAAGTTTTGAGAAACCAAACCGACGCAACGAGGTTACTTACCTTTTTTTTTGGAAACTCGACGCAACTTCACACTACCACACTGCTCGGCCGTTAGAGCGCGACTGGTTGTAACTTGTATTTAGGATGACGCATCATTGGGGCGGGAATTTGGTGATGAGGAAGTGGTATTAAAATAATCCACGCAAATCAGCTACGACCCCCGGACAGTTACATTTTATTTTATTTTAGGAAATGTAGTTATCTTAGAACTACTATCAAAAGGAGAACAACCAGGTCTCGAACAAAATATACCCAAAAATGAAAGTGCCGACCAGACAAAAATAATACTGGATTCTTATTGAAAATGATGCCCTGAAGATTTCTTACTAGGACAGCAACCGTCTACAATTAACCCTTAGACTGCTATTTCAGTTTGAAATTACAAAAATAACATTATTTCCGTGACTAAATAGATGAATGGATTTCACCTTGTGAGGTGTCGTTAGATTCGTCTTCACTGTGAGAGTAACACTGGGTATATCAAAATAAAAAAAAAACGAAATGGTGGATTTTTGGCGATAAATCCAATGTATTCACGCGCTGCAGCCTGAACGACTAAGAGGATTTTGGCTGGAGGGGTGTTGTTAGATTCGTATTTACTGTTAGAGTAACACCAGGTATGTAAAAATTATATTTTTTTATTTTCTTTCATTTACGTATTTTCTTAATTCTATGTACCCAGTGTTACTCTTACAGTAAATTCAAATCAGACGACACCTCTCCAGCTATAATCCGCCAAGCCGTTCAGGCTGCAGAGCGTGAAAACATTGAATTTAGCGCCAAAAATCCGCCATTTTGTTTTTTCTTATTTTGATATACCCAGTGTCACTCCCATAGTAAAGACGAATCTAACAACACCTCACAAGGTGAAATCGGTTCATCCATTAACCCTAGGAAACAATAATATTTTTTTAATTTCAAACTCAAGTAGCAGTCTAAGGGTTAATTGTAGACAGTTCTTGTGCTACAAAGAAACTTTCAGGGTGTCATTTCCAATAGGATACCAGGATTATTTTTGTCTGGCCGGCACTTTCATTTCTGGGTACGAAATGGTTGTTCTCCTTTTTATAGCTTTGTAAACTTCTAAGGACTAAGTATAATTTTTTTGGTAAGCATGTAGTGTTTAGTTTAAAATATATAATGGACCAAGTGACTAAATCGGGGCTTGGGACACCCCACTTAAATCAAAGAATGGGGGTATTATTTTTTTTAAATAATAAATTTATAAGTTTATTTGAATTTTAATCATTGACCCAGGCAAAAGAGGTTTGATGGATTGCGCGAAAAAAAAAAGGGCTTGCTGACTTTAAGATTTCTATTATTTTTTTGTAACGCCGCGTGAAAAACGTACCCCAAATAATGACTCTCATTTAGTTGCTTAGTTTGGGGCTAGATGACGCTGTGTGGAATAATGTCCAGTATTTTTTTGTTGCTTAAAATGCTTAAAAATAAATAAAACGGAAACTCATGGCCGTGTTCTCCTCGCCCTGACCGTGCTATGAAAAGGGTCAGTTTCGAATCATCAGAAGTCCGGAAGGTGTGCCACTAAGGCAGCTCTTTGCCTGCAGTAGGCAAATATAGATTCAGGCAATGAAATTATAATTAAAAGACGTAGAGAGGTTACTTGTGCTAAAAAAATCAAGACTTCGACCACCTGTGCAAAGCATTGACAGTTTGAGACAACACTGCGCAACATGTATCGGTCTCGTTTACTCTCTAGTAAATAATCTAGTAAAATACATACATAGTACATTCGGTCAAATTATAGTTACGTATGCCAGAGGACGATTGTTGACTTCGCGTCAGTACTGACATAACCTATCTATGCCTTTTTTATTGTAATATCATTGGATTCAGGAATTAAACATTGCTGTGACTGATTAGTGGTACCTAAGTGAAACCAGCAATATAAAATCTAAGCTGCAGAAACTTCTTTAAGCTACTTATATTCAATATTATCTGCTTTAGATGCTTACCACCAACTTAAGGTCGTTATTATTCCGGACAAGGGCGTATCGCAGTACATTAACTACGTATTCAAGGACAATACAATACAAACTAGACAATGCACCTCGACAGCAGCCATTGTTACACTAACCTCATAACCTGTGGAGATACTCACGCACGTGACATGGGGGTTAGTTAGTTCATATCTATCTACACTTTAATTGTAAAAACAAATACATATAACAAATAAGGTACGGTGGACGGCACATCACTCTACCCATTTCCGCTTGGTCATCCTTGCTCTATTGCAAAGAAATGACATTTGGCAAGAGCGAGAGAATAAACGAAAATGGGTCAACCTGATGTACTGTTGACTGTACTTGGTAGTAATCCCGTTTTTTACTATTTAAATATGAATCCAAATGTTCATAATTTACCTTACCTTTTGCTTTTTGTAAAGCGTCTGTGGCCGAGAGGTGTGCATACTGAAATCCAAATAATGCATTGACGCATCATGCAGAAAAAAGCGACTTCATTTCCATTTCAGTTACACAGTAGATAGTCGCTTGTAAACACATAAAACTGACTATCAAACTCACTTCACTATTGGGATATTTAAACCTTATAACACATGGAAATAGAAAAAATCAGTGATAAGTTCTTCATCTGGTGGATGGCCCTTGAAAGGGATCCAAAAGTGTGCTTAAAAATTCCACCGCACTAAATGCGTATTTTAACTGCCTTCCAAGAAGTGGGAGGTTATTTACCAAATACCTAATTTTAAAAAGTCCAAGGGGCGGGAAAATGTAATCTATTTAGAAGCAGACCCACTCAGCTGCAGCAAATTAAAACCCGACTGGACCTAACTACATCTCGTTCTATTAGTGTAGCTTGCGATTAAAGGTTAATTCCATTTCAATGTTTAAATTTGTTTTTCTACTAAGTTATTCACCTTACCGGATAACAATTAAGTAAGAGCGTTTAGTACAATGTAAAATTAATTAACTCAAGATCATCTTTCTTTCCGAGAATTAATTTGAACTTTGAAATTTCATCTCAAGATTATAGGTCTAATAAGTAACAGGAATGAGTACGTAACTAATTATGATGTTCTTATGGTATATATTCACGTTTTTTTTAAAGTCTTAATAAGAATTTTTAAAATATTAGTATGCATATTTTAATAATAGGTATTTATTTGTGGTATTCATAATGGTAAATACACCTTTTGTCCTGTATTATTTCGATACCTCCTACGTAAGTTGTTGTATCCCACAAAAATGCGATTTTGCGTTTTTACTAAAAATGAGCTTTATTATTAGTAATCTATGCATAAAAAAATTAAAACTTACGAAAACACAATTATTTCATGCAATTTCAAGACGTAAAGAGTTGTAACTTTTGAACGGGAACGGACTATAACACTGTATAGTCCTTGACAACCGTTTACGCGGTGCGCGGGGCGGGGCAGATCGCCCGCTTGCGTGTTGTATGGGTTAGATAAAACAGACTACGCCGGAGAGAGAGCTGAAATGGTCCGTGTGTCAAGTGCTTCAAGTTTTCCGCACATGTAACGTTATTAGGGCTTGATAATTGATTAGAATACGTTATAACTATGTAACAACAAAAAATGTTGTATAGATTACATACAACAGTATACGTTGTCAAGTAAACATTCAGCAACGTTGTATGTTTTACATACAACATTTTACGCTGTTGAGCGAGTATAAGAAAATGTTGTTTGTGATACATACAACATTTTACGTCGTAAAGCGTCCATCAAAAAAAGTTGTATGTAATTTATAGAATGTTTTACGTTGGAATAAAATAAAAATAAATGTGGTATGTAGTAAATTATAATGTTTGCATCGGAAGTTGATAGTCAAAATTTGTTTTATTTTTTGCTTAATGTTACGACATATTCCTATATTTTTAGTTAAGTAATTTATAGAGCGCTCTCTCTTTACTGATTCACCGATAAAGAGCCTTAACCTTGATCGTTTAATTGATAGCTTGCTTACAAGCAATAAAATGTCATATTTCATTTTTGTTTTAGAGTCTCCATTACCAATACACATCCCCCAAAGTATTTATGTATTGTATTGCACACTTTTACACTGGGTACACGTCACATTATATTTTATGTATTTTAAATATTTATTTTTATAATTATCATTGCTTAGTCGCTGCGAATGTCGGTGCGTCCACTCGGTTGGCCCTACTGAAAATCAGCGTCTGAGCCTATCAGGTCCAGGTATTAGCTGAGTGGGGTTAATTTAATTTTGGACATCGTGACACTGCTGCCTGGTCGAAATTATTCTTTATTTTTCTATTGTTCGTTTTATTTTTTCCTAACCACCTTGTTCTGTATGTTTTTATCTGTTTCTTTCAATAAGTTTCAATGAATCAGAAATGAATGAGCTTGCAAATTTGATAGTTAGTGATTTTTTCGATAACACAACAGAAGAACAAACTGCTTATACGATACGTTCAAAGTAGATGACGTTTCTGACGACGAGTTATGGTTTTGGACTGAAGAAACAGTGCCAAGTTCAACAATTTGCTGAGTCAAATGCTAAGCTTTTATCGTTCCTCAAATACTCCCAGAAATGACTTGGCTATCTACTTGTGCAAAATTCGATCAGGGGAGCCGAATAATAGCATGGCTTAATTTTTTAATATATCCGAGCGTACCATTGGAAGAAAAATACATAAAGTCAGGCAGTGTCTCATTAAAAAAGTTTTAACTATTTATTTCAACGCTGCAGTTATAGCCTTCATAAGTATAGGAACTTAATAAAACCATTTATGATCGTGTGCGCGGATGGATATATTTTGGATATAATAGGTCCGTACTCTGTACGGACAACCGATGCTGATATGATGAAAATGTGATTGCAAAACCATGATGGACCCATTGAAGACGGACAGTTCCACTTTTTTCCCATGAAGGAGACTCATTTATTTTGGACCGAGGCTTTATTCCTATTTATTCCTTTAATAGAAACATATGGCTATATTGCTCACATGCCGCCAACCAAACGACCACAAGACACGCAATTAAGCACCGAAGAAAAATCACGACTCATCACAATGATGCGATGGGTCGTGGAAACTATAAACGGGAGATTCAAGCGTGACTTCAAGATATTTAGAAACAGACTATTTAACAAACATGTGCCGCTTATACATACTAGAAGATTTCGAAATTGCTGCAGCTTTCATTAATTATTTTCAAGATCCTTACGGAGACATTCCATACACAGAAGATTTCATTGAAATAAGTAATCAAAATATACAACGCCCCAATCAATTATCTGGGTATGTGGAGGAAAATAATTTAAACCGACAAAGAGTGTCGTTTCACAGGAGTGTTTAAAACAAACTGACTGGAAATGATCCGGATATTTAACATTTTCCACAATTAACAATTGAAGAGTTAATTAAATTCTCAATCGGCACCTATCACGTGAGGTTAGCACGGTCGTATTGCAGTTAGAATTTAAAAGCCGGGGAGTATATAATATGGAAATATATAGACATCCAGCGGCAACAGGCTGCAGAAACAATTTTGTTTCAAGAGATATTATAGAAATTCAAAATAACTTAATATTAGTTTTATTTTTATTTGTTACAATTCTGAAACCCAAGTGATAGATCATAATCATCATCATTTCAACCCATAGCTTTCTACTTCTGAACATAGGCCTCCTCCACCGGCAATTGATAGATGCTACTAAATAATCGAAAACCTACCACGATTTCAATGAATCCTAAGTTGATCGTTGTATCACGAGTTTATTTATATATCCAACTGCATCTCCTGATCACCTAGATACATACCATAGCTATTGTTTCGTCATTTAATTACATACTTATACGAATTTTATAGATAATAGGCGTTTTGCATTTTTTTAGTGTATCGCCTGAATAAAAACATACGGCAATATTTTTTGGTGTTAGCAATTGATTTCGAATATAAAGTATATGTATTTTAACAATACACAATATACCAAAAAAATCGAGATATGTTACGTTTCTGTCGGGCCTGGGATTTTTTGTATGGGACGTGACCATTCTTCTTTGGTATTAATAATTGAACTTTTATTTCTTAACTGACAATATTTATCTAATATCAATAATATACACTTGAAATTGTATTGTTAATGTGACATATAGTGAGACTAGAATCATTTACAACAGCGAACTTTTTCTTAAACTTCATAAAATAATATTGTAAGTATGAGATACAACTAAAGATGAAACCAAGACCCCACCGTATAATCTTGTAAGTATGAGATATCACAGCTGGCACAGTCTGTGTTCCACCGTATAATGTTGTATGTATGAGATACAACAGTTTTCACAGTCTGGATTCCGTAGTAAAATGTTGTAAGCCACAATTCTCAGAAAATATGCAATTATTTCATATATTTGTTTCAACATAGTTAATAAAACCATATATTTTATTCATATAACAAATTTCACAAAGCTACATAAATAAATGCAGTTTCTAGGCCAGTCTGAATGTTTAAAACGCTCTCCTGTAAAATTGCAGTTTTGGGGATACAACAACTTACGTAGGAGGAGGAAATTTATTGGTTTCGTGTGCAATAAAGTGTTTCTTATCTTATTTTTTGGCCTATAAGTTCCTTAACTGAAGTGCCCGTGGAACCGTGATGACAGCGGGTAAGCAACGATCGCCGTTGTAAAGCAAGGCAAGCCAGGTCAGGTAATGAGTTACCAACCTGACTGAAATTTAGTGACATTATTTTCGGGCATATCTAGGACTTTGTCTTACCATGCCGAGATGAGGTCTCCAATTTCGTACGCGCCTACCTCAATTACAGCCATCTGTTCTACGGCAAATGTAGACATCTCAATGCCACTTCAGCTTGCTAACGTTGATTTTCTGTTGGACACTTCGGCGATTGCCATTAGTAACAGGCTTCTTCATTATGACTGAAATTTGGAACTGGCAGTTAAAAATGTAACGATGACGTAACTCCTATCACATTCTCATCAACAACACCGAGCAATTAATGCCGAATGTCACATAAAACGAGCGACCGTTTGATTACATACGTGGATGAAATGCCTAAGCGTTTAATTACTTTACATGTTTGCACGTATGGATGTTGTGGGGTTGCCACCTTTTTTAACGGGAAATTAAATGCAAATAACAAAATCAATATTACCTTAACTTATGGATTCGGTATAGTAGTCACAGTTCACAAAAATGAGTAGGGTAGGGGTTCCTATCCCAAGGATAATATAGAGATGCCCGTACCCAGTTGTGCCAGTGGATCGGCTACTATCGCTTTTGTGACACGTTGTTGATGTCGCTAGATGTCGGCATTGTCGGCCGTTAAAGCTAGTCGAAGGCCTTTGGGTGGCTTCAAAACATCCGACATCAAGGTGTAGTGTGTGCACCTCAACCCCTATATATACGCATTGTCCATACTAATAAGGACACAATAAAGCGCAACATCGAGCCAGTAACACGTCCTGTTTTATTAGACATCTCCCGGTCCCATTGCATGGCGACCCTGCCAGTGCTGCCTTAGGCGGCGCTGCGCAAGATGGTTAGGGAAAAAGTGATTTAAGTGCTTATTAAACAAAAATATAAACTGCCGTGAGAAGTTTGGACAGACAATGATTTAGTGAAAATGTGAATTTCGGAGTCAAGTGACAGAGACACAAAAATATGTAAAATAATGGAATGACTTTAATTAAGTAAAAAATATAAAGGACCTCAGTGCATAAAAACAGCATTAAATAAATTATTTTTAAATGAAAAAAAAGAAGAAATAAGAAGAATGGTGAAAAGTTAAATGAAGATCTTGGTGCTGGAGTGGCGCAATGAAACTGAAAATGTGTGTTGTTAAGAGCGGGGCGCAGGGAGATGTTGGAGTCGGATGTGGATGCAGCAGGAGTAGTTCCAGTCAAGGAATGTTCCAGTCAATCCAGAGGACACGGACCACACACCAGGATAAATTTCGTATATGTACCAAAATTTATTTCTCTCAATTTTAAGTTTAAATAATTGATTTTCAAGTCAATCAATATTTTATTGAATCAATGTTTTTTTTTTTCAGTAGCAGTCATAATTTTGAATATTATTATTTTTTCGATTGAATTGATTTATTTTTAACACTGAGGTAGTTAAGAAATATTCGTGTAGTTTTCTTATAAAATTTATTAAAGGGTTCATTATTCATTGGAAAATTAGAAATATGATAATTAAGAAATTAAAAAAGTGATGATGTGTAAAACTACTTAAATGAAATGAAAAAAAACACTTGAGAAATATATTTGCTGAATATAAATGTTTAATGAACCTAAATTGTACTCTAAAAACTATTATGTATTTAACAATGTTTAGCATGTACACTGTTGACAACTTATCCCTTTATTATTTTGATTATCGAAATATGTTTGTATAATTCTGTGTCACTAAGAAGACTTTAAAGAAATATGAGAAATAGTTGTTCTATTGAATTTAGTAAAAAAGCGTAAGTACTCAAAGTAAAAGATTTGTTTTTTTGTTAAGATCAAATGTCATAATATCTTTGCAAAACGTATTTTCAATGACATTGTTAAAAAGCAATAACAAAAAGGTTAGTTCAATATTTGGCAAAAAGTAATTACTGTTTATCAAATGGCATTATGTCGTTCAAATTAATATTGATGTACCTAGTTAAATTCCTATTTTTACTAATTTTATTATTTAAAGTTGCCTTAATAGTTGAAATAACAAAAAAATGAGGAAAATTTATCTAAGTTTATGAAGTCTGTTGAAGTATTGTTTTTTTTCTTAAACAGCAATTTATTAAGAAACGCACATTTTAAAATCATGTTTGATGTTCTAGCATGAAATTAAATTCATAAGTTTTCTATGAAAGATTGTAATGAGTTCCTATTGTAATTGTAGAAACATTATACGTAATTGTGTCTAGTAACAAGGTATGTACCTATGTATTCTGTAACTCACCAGATAAGGCAGGTATGGTCATCGTAATATCAAACCGTTTGCATTCCAGACATAAAGCATAGCTTGCATTCGTTGGAAACAGACAGAGCGGTAACTTAACGCTCGTCCAAATAAAGAGTACACGAGTTGTTCCAGAAATGATGATGATCAAGTTTCGTTTTAATCTAAGTTTTGAAGATATTGTACTTAAAATGTTTTAATAGTTTGATTATTTGATTAGATCGTTGTCACACAAGTAGGTTTTATTTTAATTTGTTCAGGATCAAGTAAGGATTAATTTTGAATTGAGTTGGTTAATATTGGATTAAGGAAGTAAAAGTCTAAGTATGGTTATAGGATTGGAAAGCTGTATTAAAAGTCTTTTTGTTACGCATTGTTTACAATTAGGTACAGCACAGAAGTTATTGATATTGAAGAAAGAGTTGTATTCATGAAGGTTTTGGACAGAAAGGATTGTGTTTATTTATAGATGTAGGAAAATAATATAGCTTATAAAGATTTTAATGCTAGCGGATTGATCACCTGTGAGCTTAGAATACTTTTATAAACTCTGTTAGGAATTGAGTTTTTGAGTTTGATATGTGAAAAAAGATTTTCCCGCTTTTCTGTTGAAATTTTGCTGAATTTTCTTTGCTATAAACCTCACGGAGCGCGGGACCTTTCTAACGAATGCAAAACCGTGGAAATCGGTCTGTGCGTTATAGCGTCATAAAGGAAAACCCGACTTATTTTTATATAGTAGTTTATTTTAATATAATAAATAAGCAAAAGCATTTGAAACAACATGAATTGAAGAGACACTTAAATTCTTTATTATTAATAGTTTATTCTTATGAAGCGATAAACCTAATCCACCTAATAATTAACACAGTAAGTATTTAATGCAGCCACGCGTTTAACAATAACAAGTTGAATAACAACACTTAATAATGGTGTAAGTACATAAACACAGCCGTCTTTTAAATGTATATGCATACATGTATCTACTTGATTTACTTGTTGTTGAGTGGTGTGTGACTGTTTTGCCGTTTAGCAAACATCAGTGACTATTCATAATTCACCAAGCGTTAAATTTGTCATTTAACGATTGAGTAGATAATTTTTAAAGGTATAACTGCTGTTTTAGCCGTTCAATAGGCACAACTTGTAATGTAGACTTGATTTAATACCTCGATTCTGTGTTTATTTTTTGAAATAACAAAATCAATCAATAGGTATAGTGGACAACCATATCCAAGCCATGACTGGTTTTGACTTGGGATTAAAAGTTATAAATTGAACTAAAACCATCTCACATTGATCGCATTTCTGAATACAGGAAATGTATTGGAAAAAGATGTTTATCTTGTCTCGATTTCAGTAAGACTAGTACTTAGTCATTTGCAGATACTCTGACAGCATATACCTAAAGACAAAAATGTTTGGTAATGATTTGCAGATTACCAATTTATAGGAAGTAGTTTTAGCTTTTATTGTTCGCATCTGGCAAGGTTTGTTGATTAAGAAATTAATTGCAATCAGATGCTAAATTACAATTTAATAGTTTTAGTATTTGATATTATGTAGGTAGGTGACCTACCATTAAGGATTTGTTGCATACGAGTAGAAGACATCGTGGTCTTTCATTTTAAAATGACCGCAATAGGTTATAAGTTAAGTTTTTCGTGAGAATAGGACTGAAATCACAATAATAATTTAATGAAAAATAACACCTTCGCATAAGCAACAGCTCTTTTATTAGTTTACACTTTAGTAGTGTACCAAGCCAAACAAGATTTGACATTTAATAAGAAATTCACAGTAAGAAGATTTAAGGAGAGAAGTCAGTAGAATATCTTAATGCAATTCTAACCTTAACTGTACCAACAGGGAACTGTAGGTACCCACCTACTTACAGTGTTACGGATATTATTCGCATAGCGATAGTTAAAAATAGACGATTTCCACTCACGAAAACATTGTCATAAAGAATAGTAAGACGTCTCATCCTTACAAAACGCCCCAGCTTTCACCAGAGTGGCATAAATTACCTAAGTAATAATACCTCAGTTAGGTTATTAGATTAAAAACATAGGCCAGCTGCATTGACTAGGTCATGTGTAGTTTCTATCTTGGAAGGACATTTCAATCAATGAGAGTCATAGAAACTCTTAAGAAAAATAATAAAAACTAAAGCTTATTATGCCTAGGTTATTATTCTTTCAGATTCTAAAGTCTGCTTACTCTGTGCAGTAGACAACATACTTACATTAAGAAATATTATTAGCAAAAACTAGGAGAGTAAGTTACTAACTAACTTACTTTAGTACCCACTGCCGTTGGGTTCTATTTGGTAATAGGTTTTCCAAACAACAGCTTTAGTTGAATTAAGTTAGGTGACTAATTATGTGTCACCCACACAACGAGCACATACAATGCTGGGCATTTAAATTGTTGTAATAAACCACTGCCCAGTGTACTTGTATATAATTATGTACCACCTTACTTTACAATTATTACGAAAATATTAACGGAAAAGTTGCAGCTCAAGCTGCTAACCTGTTTCAATAGACGTCGTTCTTTGATCCCGAATTTACTATGGATTAAATATTCGAGTAAATTAGTTTTTATTATTGGGTGGTATATGTATACCGGTTCTTGTGTGTGGTAACAGCAAAGTTCATACAGTTACCATTAAGTTTTTTTAATTAACATTGCTTAAATTAATATTAATTATTATGCAAAGCATATTTATAACATGAAGTTATCTTAATATATATTCATCTTGGAACATAATACTGAAGCTGCGATGATCTTTTGACTTTTGGTCATTGGTCCTTAATTTTGTTGCGTTTTTATAGTAAACAGGTAAAGTTATAATAAACGTTACCTATTTCACATCAAAAATAAAATTTGGTATCAAATTCAATTTAGTAAATCCTTGATATTGATTTCCCTAGACCTCTAAACATCTACCTTGTGATAAAATCCCGAGGATGCAGCGACGAAGTATAATTGATGATTAAACGAACTTACCTTAAGTGAAGTTCTATCATAATTATATGAGTCGCTGCATCCGAAGGGATTTTAGCTCCCACCCTACCCATAGTTACCATCATACCCTTTGGTAACTGACCCGAGTAACTTTAGGGAAATCTGTCTCTAAAAGAATGATGAACTTGTCACCTGTCAGAGCGACGCACCTACCGTAGGGAGGGAATTTGTTTTTTTTCTGTTTCAGTGATACCAGCTCTAAAACGTGTTGATGCCTGGTACATGAAGAAATGTACTACCTTGTGATAAAATCCCTTCGGATGCAGCGACTCATATAATTATGATAGAACTTCACTTAAGGTAAGTTCGTTTAATCATCAATTATTAGCCCTGCAGGTCTACCTATGTTGCAGCTAGGTCGGTTAAAGCCCTTTATTAAGTTATTAGGCATTTTGATCCAGCAGGATACTAATTCCCCTGATCCCAAATAAGGTTAAAAGCGATACTTAAAGATCGAAAGATGATGATGATGTGCAATGGAGCACCCATTTTTGATAAATAAATAAATGTGATGAATAAAATGAATTTATGTTCATATACACACATGAAAAGTGTCTAGGGATATCTCAAGCATTTTCATACAAAGTATAGCTATTTGGGAGGCTGTAAAAATTAAAATATTGATACCAACGTAGAAATTTTTAGAACACGGAAACTGCTATATCTGCCCTTTCAGATTGCTGAAAGAAATTTATTGTAGTAGCATTATTGTACAATCGTAAGGACGTTAAAAAAAGACAGATTTTTCTTTTAAAAGGTGTCAAAATTTTAACAAAATCAAAGGTTTTTTTTTGTAATATTCTTAACCTTTATCTTATGCCTCTATCCTCGCGTTATTCTAAGATAATGCTCAACTTGTAAACAAACTCAACTTTATAAAATATTTGAAAAATAAATTAATTCCAATCGCAACTAACCGACTGATTTAACTATCGAGCTGCAACATCCACACGACCTCCGAATATATTGGTCTCCCGGTACTAATGAATGGCGGTACGGCTGTCTGGATGCGGTTTAGTGCTGGACAGTAATTTTCTCCAAGTGGCTAGGTGCCATGCCCGACTGGTCGTAGATTAGACATGTTTGTTTTGTATCTACAGACAACTAAGTAAATCTAAATGATATTACAATAAAAAAGCCGTAGATAGGTTATGTCAGTACTGACGCGAAGTCAAAACTAGTCCACGAGGTACGACGTAGTTAATTTGACCGTGTTGTAACGTGTAAACAAGACAGTACGATTATTTATTAGATGTAAACGTGACAGATGCATTTTGCGATGTGTCGTTTCAGACTAATTCAGACTGTCAACACTGTCAATGCTTTGCCCACGTATACGAAAAGTTCTGGTTTCAGGTGCCACTTTTTTGGCACAAGTAACCTATCTACCTCTGTTTTATTATTGTTTTAGCATTTTACATGCAGTATCTTTACTAAAGATCTGAAAACCAGAAAAAGACATTTGGTCGTGTTGGCATCAGGCAGGAATCGAGCCCGCATCTTTCGCCATACGGGCGACTGCACTAACCACTGTGCTACCGAGACCATTAACAGACCGGCCGAATCTTTCTGGTATATTCACCCTATGATAGTCATAACTATGCCTGATGCCAACATGACCAAATGTCTTTTTCTGGTTTTCTGATCTCTATCTACCTTTTTTATTAACCATTGCCCTTAACTGTTTGTTATTTTCTTTTTCAACCTCCTTCTACAAAACAAAGAAGGGCTTAACACTTATAATTCGAGAACTGCTGTACCGTTTGCAAGGTATTGGGTTCTTTGCCTGGAGTGAAAGAAAAAAACATTTTTTTCTTGAACGTTCTGTTGAATTATTAAGCTCGTATTTCTTCAATTGCTAAGAACAGACCTTAGTTTTTTTTATTATTTGCTGTTCCTTTGGAAAATGAAACAGCTATTCGCTCCGTCAGAGTCAATACAATGTATAACTTATTTCCGTTACTGTCCGAAACTAAATTGATGGTAAGTAAGTGTTGCACCGAATTCAACTTGAGCATGCTTATAAACCTCTTGAGTCCTCAGTATCTACTCTCCTAAGTATATTTTAAAATAACAGTTTCCTCACTGATCAATTAAACTACGCCGACGATCTTTTAAATGGTTTCTCCTTTGTTCAACAATATTTATCGAACTCTCAACTCAATGCTTTTATAGGATCTGCCAGTAATGAGTTTTGCGATTAATATCTATCTGAAATGTTTTAGGTTAGAATATTCTCTGAGAAACAAAGTAAATATATTGTTATGGAGCTTTGTCATGTGATTTGATATTATCTATACTTCTAATAAATCTGTAGAGAGGCCAATTCTGTACATGAAATGTATTTAACCCTTTACCTACGGGTGTCAACCATGGTTGATTTGAGAAAGGCCCACTGCAATACGGGTGTCAACTACTGTTGATTTCGCAAAGATATTTTTCATTTATTTTTTTCAATTTCTGTGTCTATGGTAATACTGTTTTACTTGCAGATTAAAAAACTAGAGGAGTTAAACTCTTTGAGAGATTTTTTTTTTAAAACATTTCTACGTGTCTTTGGATTGAAAAAACAGCGCGAAAATACCATTGATTCTAGTGTCAACAATAGTTGACACCCGTATTGCAGAGGCATCATTTTTAGTAAAAAACATGGCGTACTGCTAGTGAGGTATGATGATAGAAGTGGGTCTATCGAAATATTGTATTATAGATTTCTTGAAAGTATTTTCACAAAATTAAAGTTTCTGTAGATTTATGTGCATCTACTTAAGCGCGATCCAAGAAAAATAAAAATGATCATATTTATATGTTACGAATGTAGTGTTAGTCGTTGTGTACATCATTTTTTTGTTAGTTTAACACTTTATTACATCATAAACTATAATTTTTATATTAATAAATAGTAGACACCGATACAAAAACATAAGATATAGCTTTTTGAAAATAAAAATACATAATTGATAGGCGATTTTCAATATTACCAAAACCAGGTTGTCGCAATATCGATAAAATATCGATTAAAGGGGCATCACTAAAATGTAGCAGAAAATATTGTGTTTTTTAATGTGTGTTTTATTCCGAATTCTATATGATTTTTTATCATTTAATACTTTAGAAATATGAATAGTTTGATAAAATAGTTGATTTATTAAGTCTTAGGTTGAAAAAGTGTTTTGGTTGAAAGTTACAGCACTATCTTGTTTGTGTGACAAATCTTTTTTTTCCTCTATTTTCTGCAAATAATTTGTAAAAAATGCGTGTGAATATGAAACTTCATTAGTTGTTCCATATACCCTCAAAATTTCAAAATGGTAAGTCATTTAGTTTCTAAGATATCATCAAGCAAAGTTCAGCAAAATTTTTGACCATGCGAAAAAGGCCCCGTATTGGGTGGTGACATCGGTTTCTAGCACCCCGTAGGGAAAAGGTTAAAAAATAACTATCAAGGGATTAGGGATCGCTACTGATGCCAAAAATGCAATCAGTAAATTTTTTGTCTGTCTGTCTGCTGTATGTTCGTTATAGAAACAAAAACTACTCGACGGATTTCAACGAAATTCGGCACAATTATTCTGCATACTCTTAGGCAGGTTATTGTATACTTTTCATTACGCTACGATTAATAGGAGCAGAGCAGTGAAGGGTAAGATTGGGAAAACGGGAAAAATTACTCCATTTTGTATACGTTAAAACTATTAGATGGATTTAAATGAAACTGTACAGTAATATAGTTTATGCATCTGAATAAGACGTTACAATTACAATTTATAAAGATATACCACATTTTTTTAACTCAAGTCCACGCGGACGAAGTCGCGGGCGGCCGCTAGTTTAAATAATAAAATCATCCAGTCATTGAATATCTTAATTATTTACAAGCTATTTTATTTTTGTCACACAGCCTACTGTACTTTTCTTCTTAGCATTATGGTGATAGACAATGCCTTATTAGTATTAAGTCCGCCTTTTGTACTATAAATTGTTGTGCAGTAAAGAATATATAACTTGCAAGAACTGCTCATAGATAATGTACTAATGTACATATCTATATTCAATACTGGCATTCTCGCAGTTAGTTTTCAGTGCTTCTTGCTTGGCAGCTGAAAACCGCTTCCTTCATTCATAAAACTGCTGCTGCTTTGTTCTGTTCTTAATGTTGTAAAAATTCAAGATACAAAGTGCTACGTAGGTACTGACCATTAGATAAACAATTTTAAAATATGGATTCCTTTTAAGATGCCTGTTGCATAAGTTGGAGTATGGAGCTGCATTGCAAACTGCTATTAAGGTAATTTAACACTCACTTGACAAGTGGAAACAATGCTAATTTTAATACAATTTATTGCATGGCTAGCCCTGTTTGGTAGTGACAAACACTCCTTAAACACTTCACATACTCTTCTCAATTCGAATTCAACAGTTTTTTGGTTTACGATATTTATATTGCGGGTTGCGGGCGATTTCTTCGGAATGTTTTGTCCTGTCAA
Organism: Udea ferrugalis; assembly: GCA_950022985.1. NCBI lineage: Eukaryota > Metazoa > Arthropoda > Insecta > Lepidoptera > Crambidae > Udea > Udea ferrugalis. The sequence continues at coordinate 6,116,193 of OX465520.1, forward strand.
AACACTGAGATGACTTGGAATGAGATACAATTTATCAACCGTTAGAATTGATTTATTATATGAAGTGAAAACATGTCAGTAAACTGGAAAAATAAAAGAAAACTTGTCTTAATATTGTTTTCGTAGTATTCACTGAAAAAACAGGATGATTTTTCTTGAGACATGAAAGGTTTGTTCGAAACTATTTGTACTACACTTCACTTCAGTTTGCCACTTTTACACTTCACATGAATGAATCCTGTCCATAAGACTGAAGTGATTCAGTCTTATGGACAGGATTCATTCATGTAAATGTGTAAAAGTGGCACAATATTTGTGCCGCTTTTATATTTATTTCATTAGCATGTAATCATCAAGGTCTAAGTAGGCAGGTATACTGAAATTTCCAGAAACCACAAACCACTGAAAATGTGTATAAACTACGTAATAAATTAGCCGTTTCATGAAATACAATAACTCCCACACTAAACAGTCGACGTGGGAGTTAGAACATACGGCGTGGAGTCAACAAAGGATGTTATTAAATAGTTTTGCGGTGTAATGGAAAGAAAATGAAAATACTAATTCTTGATGTTAATTCTAACTTCCTTAAGCCGATGTTTGAGCGACCCAAAGAGTCGCTTGGGCTTTATTAACGTAGTAGGGACCCGCCTCAGCTTCGCACGGGTGCAATGGGATGTTGTTATAGGTACCTATAAACCTTCCTCTTCAATCATTCTATATATTAAAATAAACTGCATTCTGATTGGTTGAAAAATACATAGCTTCGCTCTGGTGTTTCCTGTGCCTAACGCCTCTTCTCGCCACGTGACGCTATTTGATTGATCTCACTTTATGTTACTAACAATTAATGTGGAATCCTTCATTCAAACACAACCTCATTCAATACAGTCACCGACAAGAGCTTTGAGGTTGTGTCGCTGAGTGGCTATGTGTCGGTCGAGGTCAAATCCAATCTTCGTAACTAGTATACTGTGTAATGTTGCCCTACCGATGTAGAGACGTTGTTTTAGATCTGGCTGAAACATTAAGTAGCCATCAGAGCTATTGAACCTGCTTCATAATTATCGTGAAAAAATATCATCACGTCATGTCTTCACTAATTCGGTGAATAGAAAGGTTGATGTTTGATTATTTGTCTGTTCCTAAAGTTCCTTAAGTATTTTGTAGCTATTTATTCATTAGCTTAGCTTAGTTTGTTGATTGATCATAACGGTAAGCAACATATACATGCATATCTGTTCCTCTATTAAGTAATAAAAGGAGTTTGGTTCGCCATAATAGTATCTAGAGATTGTGTTCCTGGGCTACCTAGGAACCTTTAGTCCATACCGTGGATAGGTAAATTATGGAGTTGACCTACCAGATCAAACGCAGATAAATATAAATAGGTACCTTTACCTTTAATCTCATACTCGGCGTTTCACGTGTTGCAAATTCGGAATATGTAGGTAGTACCCAACGAAATTAATTTACCGTTTTATGAAAGGAGCGGAAATTGAATTTTCCTTATTTTTTTACGAAAAACGTGAATCAGTGCACTGTCTTTCATTTTAGTTTGACGGACAGACGTGATCAAAGAGAGTTTTATCTTATACCCACCGGTTTTACGATGCTTTCTAAAAACAACATTGACGATAGCTACAGAATTTTTAGAGCTCTCTTTGGTGAATAAGGAGTATAAATTGGATAGGTAGTAAATTGCTAAATTTAATACCAGAATTTTGCCCCTACACTTGGTTGAACCAATATTGGAAATACTTATCAACTTGGAGATAATGCAATAAAATCGTCAAGCTAGACGAAAGTGCCTTGGATCTGCTCAGACTAGCGCATGAAGGATAGATCGTAAGTAAGTAATAAAGTGAGTAAATATTCTTTTCGTACCACTTGCTCAAAAAAGTAACATTCTAGCCCGCAAAAAGAGAACATAACAATAGTCGTTTTTAATCTGTTGAAAACAGGGAAAGAAAATTGTACTGAATTTCATTCATCCCCTAGGGAGAGAATGTGATTTAAATTTGGAATACTGACAGAAGTTTTCGAGCGCTAATTTGAATAAGAAGTTTTAATTCTTTCTTTATGACCTGCCAGTATTATATGTATGTGACATAGTATAAAACAAAATCGTTTTCTCTGTCCCTATGTCTCTTTGAATGCTTAAATCTTTGAAACTACGCCACGGATTTTGATGCGGTTTATTTTAATAGATAGAGTGATTCACCTATTGCACCCTTCCGAAGCGGGGGCGGGTCGCTAGTATGGTGATAAAATAGAAAAAGTTTAATAATAAATATTTTTTCACAAATGGTACGAAAAGTAGAGTATTTTCCTCAGTGATAAAGCTGTCTTAGTCTTGGGTGAACTTAAATCCCTCGCTACACTCAGGACTCAAATTAAATCCCTCGCTTCGCTCGTGATTTAAGTTTTTTAAAACACCCTCGCTGCGCTCGGGAGCTAACCTCGAGTCCTTCGTTACGCTCGCGATTTCAGTCGTCACCCGCGACAGAAGACACGCTTTATCACCTTGGTTAATAATCCACTATTTCGTACCACTTGTTCAAAAAAATGACATTCTAGCCCGCAAAAAGAGAACATAACAATAGTCATTTTTAATCTGTTAAAAACAGGGAAAGAAAATTGTACTGAACTTCACCCATCTCCATAGGGCGAGAATGTGATTTAAATTTGGAATACTTACCAAATTTTTCGGGCGCTAATTTGAAAAAGAAGTTTTAAATCTTTATTTATGACCTTCCAGTATTGTAAGTGATAAAATAGAAAAAGTTTAATCATATTATTTTTTTTCGCAAATGGTACGAAAAGTAGAGCATTTTCCTCGGTGATAAAGCTGTCTTAGTCTTTGGTGAACTTAAATCCCTCGCTACACTCAGGACTCGTATTAAATCCCTCGCTTCGCTCGTGATTTAAGTTTTTAACACCCTTGCTTCGCTCGGGAGTTAACCTCGAGTCCTTCGTTACGCTCGCGATTTCAATTGTCACCCGCGACAGAAGACACTGCTTTATCCCCTTGGTTAATAATCTACTATTATTACACACTAAAAACAACAACAATAGTTTACAGGCCAGTGGATGAATTAACTTGTGAATGTACAATTTAGGCATCTCTTCAAAACAACCCAAAGGCAGAGAGAGAGGAAAGCTGATGAGAAGGGTAGGCAAGTGCACAAAATAGTAAACAGAGATATAGTAATAAAATACAAACTTTAAACTTGAATATATATGACAATTGAATTGAATATATATATATAAAACTACTTAACACTCCTAACACTAAATAAAATATTATGATAATATAATTCATATACAAATACTTATAATACTTAAACATACAAAAAATGCTAAAACACTTGGGAAATGGTTTAAAAGAGATTGGTGAATGAATAAATGATAATATTATTAAAACCTGATGAGATAATCACATACAGACGCACATATACATACAACATACATAGAGTACGTCTTTTAAAGAAAATGATGAATAATTGAACATTAATAAAAAACTTTTGTGAATGAAATTCTTGTCAATAGGTATATTTATACAGGGCGAAAAAGAAGTACTTACAATATTTAAATGTATGAGCAGAATTAACATCTGTTTGGCATGAAAGTGTTATTGCTCATTTTGCACACGCTGTACGTGTCTCTATTGATGCCCTAGGGCTTTGGTTTGCTTATTAGATACGCAAACCCAGCGAAGGTATAAAAAGGGGGAATGGTCGAGAGGCGTCGTTGTGAGCGCAATATCAACGAGGAGCTAATTGGAGCAGGAATTTGGGATCCGAAGCGTGCGTCCTTTAGGTTATGTTAGCAACATGTGCCCTTTAGGCTATGTTGGCAACATGTGCCGGTGGTTGCGGCCTTATTACATTCTTTCATTTCCAGGCTGTTAGGATGATGCTAAATCAGTGCGTTGCGACGACGCAGCAACGTCAACCACTCAGTCTTTTTACGTATATATCCTAACTAGCTGCCGCCAGCAACTTTGCCACATACAGAAGCGTATGGCCATACGACATACGTATAGTGTACTTCTTTTTAAGAAATGATAAATAATTAAACATTCATAAAAACATTTTTTGTTTCATGAAATTCTTATCAATATACTTATACAGGGAGGAATTTGAAAGGAGTACTTAAAATATTTGAATGTATGAGCAGAATTAATATCTGTTTGGGATTAGAGTGTTATTGCTCCTTCTTCACACGCTGTACGTGTCTCTATAGATGCCCTAGGGCTTTGGTTTGCTTATTAGATCCGCAAGCCCAAGCGAAGGTATAAAAAGGGGGAATGGTCGAGAGGCGTCGTTGTGAGCGCAATATCAACGAGGAGCTAATTGGAGCAGGAATTTGGGATCCGAATCGTGCGTCCTTTAGGCTATGTTGGCAACATGTGCCCTTTAGGCTATGTTGGCAACATGTGCCGGTGGTTGCGGCCTTATTACATTTTTTCATTTGCAGGCTGTTAGGATGAGGCTAAATCAGTGCGTTGCGGCGACGCAGCAACGTCAACCACTCAGTCTTTTTACGTATATTTCTTAACTAGCCGCCGCCAGCAACTTTGCCACATACAGAAGCGTATGGCCATACGACATACGTATAGTGTACTTCTTTTTAAGAAATGATAAATAATTAAACATTCATAAAAACATTTTTTGTTTCATGAAATTCTTATCAATATATTTATACAGGGAGGAATTTGAAAGGAGTACTTAAAATATTTGAATGTATGAGCAGAATTACATCTGTTTGGCATGAAAGTGTTATTGCTCCTTTTTCACACGCTGTACGTGTCTCTATAGATGCCCTAGGGCGTTGGTTTGCTTATTAGACACGCAAACCCAAGCGAAGGTATAAAAAGGGGGAATGGTCGAGAGGCGTCGTTGTGAGCGCAATATCAACGAGGAGCTAATTGGAGCAGGAATTGGGATCCGAAGCGTGCGTCCTTTAGGCTTTGTTGGCAACATGTGCTCTTTAGGCTATGTTGGCAACATGTGCCGGTGGTTGCGGCCTTATTACATTCTTTCATTTGCAGGCTGTTAGGATGAGGCTAAATCAGGGCGTTGCGACGATGCAGCAACGTCAACCGCTGAGTCTTTTTATTTATTTATTTATTGCACAAAATTACAAAAAAAAACAACTGGCGGACTTAATGCCAAGTGGCTCCCTAAACATCTGAACAAAAAAGCAAGTGTACCTGTAAATATAGCTGTGAAAAGATAAGAGTTTAAAAAGGATTTTGGTCATTTTGTAAAACTTAGGGATTTCTTATGTGTTAGTTCAACTCCCTGTTTTATTTCAAAATTATTATTTATGATTATTTTGTTGGGAAGACTACTAAACTTCAAAATACTTTCAAAAATCAAATACTTTTTAGCCTGTTTATAGTCTGAGATAAAATTGAAGCTTGATATTATAATTTGTTCGAAACGGGATCCAGAAGCTCTCATTACACGGAAACATGAAATTTGAAAGCAATAAATTTAATTACTAATTCGTTAAAGCAACGTTTCGTAGGAAATTTAAATACTACGTAAAATTTTGAAAAACGCTCAAAGGCCCCTAGAGTCGATAGTTTGATAACACCTAAAAATGCATATTTTTAGAATGTCTTCTTTCTGAGCCGGATATTATTACTTCTTTGTTGTTCGTCTACTTAAAATAAATATTGGGGTCTTAAAAAAATAGCGTGACAACAGACGCAGTTATGATTTGTAGAATGAACAAATAAATATAAAACATTATCCCGTTCAGCAGGTGGCCTGATGACAAATATCAGGTTTTTCTTTGTTCAATGGAAATCTGGAACAACGAAGGTACCACAAACATCCAGATATATAATGCATCAACAAATATTTGTGTCAGTGTGGGAATCGAACCCAATGAGCCTTCGAGACTTAACTGGGGCTCCTGCTACTGCGTTATAGCGCTGCGTCAGAAAAGTAGTTAGATTTAGCCACATGAGACGAAACCGTTGCCACATAGCTATCTACTTAGCATTTGCCACCAGTCCAGCCGCAGTTGTTCGGAAAAATAAAGTTTTATTTATTACAAATTGAAGCTGAAACGGAATACAAAGTGTAGGGTGAAGGTTAGCGCATTGCCTGACTTCTAATACTATAGCTTTTACTTTCCACGCAACGACTAAAAAAGTGTACCTACACATACCTACCTCTTATATGTATGGTAGGTATCTACAGACTATTGAGCGAAAACTCAGGTATGTACACAAAAAAATGTGTGTATTGATGGAAAATAGTAACGACGAGGTACTATGAAAGGTTCATTAAAAATTGGAAAGAAAATAAAATAAGGCGGGCAAACGCAACGAACAAACGCCCAATCAACGCCCAAATGTGTTTGTCTTGCGCTGATTTACTGGCTACGTTCACCCCGTTTTCACATTTCTAAGTAAAGGCTTGATCCATACTTTTAGTCCGTTCACGTTAAGAATGCAGTGATTTTTAAATTTAATTCAGACGTACACAAAAAACCTCAAAACCACAACCTTTGCGTTCGAAAGTATGCGTTCAGCTGGTCACTGTGGACTTGGCTTTCTTTTAGGAACGTTATGATTGGTAAGAGGGCGTCCTAGATCGAAGGAAAAGTATGAAATCACTGCATTCTTAACGGTCTATAGTTTCTTGACTTTGTACATCTACCTAAGGGCTGAAAAACGTGCAACTGAGTGTCTGTCATTCTTGATCTTAATGAAGGATATACCTCTAGTCTGAGTATAGTCTGGGCGCCTGAAGCAAATATCGCACCCCCCCTGGAGAAAAGCTGCAACTCCACTTGTGCGTATTTTTTTTTATTGCACTAAAAGATCAAGAAAAATTCAATACGTATTGTCAATTTTTTTCATAATTTTTGTCCTTGAAGTTAAGGAGATAAATACAAATAAGTAAAATATTGCAACATTATTATTATTTATGTTTCCATCATGGAAACGAAGTTATTACATTTGCATTTTAAATATTTACTAAATTCCAAATGAATAATACCATATGTAAACTAACAAAACTTTCGAACGAAGACTTTGAAAAATAATTTCGTATAACTGTAGCTGCTTACTTCTCGTGGGATTTATTTGGCGATTCTCGCTGTGCAAGTCTAGTTGCCTATTTCTTCCACGAAACTTTTGTCGATATTGTATTTTATAACTATTGATACGTATTCATTTTACTAAGAGTTTCAAAATGATTTTGACGTAATTGGAGAAATAGCTTAGTTCGACGTTACGTTTTGTTTTAACAGTTTCGTAATTAGTAATATATATTTATTCTTGGAAGTGGGTCTATGAGTTTTATGGCGCAAAAACATTTAAATAAAACTAGCATTGAATTTACGTGTCGTAATAAGAGAAACATACCTACCTAAAAGTAACAGTGCGATTTATGGTAATCGTTGTTATTGCGCGGGAGGGGAGGCTACGCCGCGTGCCCCCGCCTCCTCTCCCGCTCTCGAGCCCCTTCGGATCGTGGATATAAATTAGTCGTGCGCTTGCCAGCGTTGCCAGACCGTACCAAAAAGTACGGTTTTCCGTACTATTGATCATACAACCGTACCACAACCATACCTCAGTGTGGACCGTACCTTTTTCGTACTTTTTCTATATTAGTGATTTATTTTTCAACGCAAACAACAGAGTTAAAAATGGTATTTACCATGTCCTGTTTTACTCAACATACTTTGCCTTCCTTATTCGGAGGCAACGAATTTATAAAAACAGAACATAGTTTGTGGGGCTATCACCGATGTCTATAGTCACCGATGTCTGGAGCCAAGATCTGTCTTTTGAAAAGTTTTAAATTTTAGATTATTATTTGAAATTTTATCTTGTCTTTCTATGGTCTTCTAAAATAAAATTAAGAGCGCGCGCACTTTTGTGTGGGCACGATTAAGAATTTCGTGCTTCAAGTAATGAAATGAAAATGTCATGTGAATTGCGATTTTAAAGGAATGAAATCACAACAAAGTTCCATGACAACGATAACCATTCATCTCTATCTTCTTCTTCTTCTTCTTCTCGGCATTTGTGCGTCCACTGCTGGACAAATGTCTCTTGCATGTCCCTCCAAGAAGATCTTGATGAGGCGAGTCTTGTCCAGGTCGGTCTTGCCGTCTTTTTTATATCGTCCGACCATCTGGCAGCTGGTCTGCCAACACTTCTGCTTCCTGGACGAGGTCTCCTATAGGTCTCTCTATATGTATATAAAATTGATTGCTGTTCGATAGTCTCACCTCTCTAAAACTCGGTAACGGCTGGATCGATTCGGCTAATTTTGGTTTTGATAATATGTTTGTTGAAGCTCAAGACAGGTTGGTTCACTCACCACTCGAAGAAATGCTAGGAATACCTATAGTAAAAACCACAATTAAGTTTCTCTTAGCACCCGTTTCTACCTAGCACGTGACACTGAATGTTTGAAAACATAACGAAGTTTAGTCTATCGAAACACCTAGTAATACAAATAACCCCTGAGTTCTCATCTCACTCATGAGTTCTCGCCTTGGCGTGGCGAAGGGGTTTAGTAGCGGCGGTAGGGTGCACCACCGGGAAACGAAGATAACTCAGGCGTGGCAGTGTGGTGGACTTGCCACCCACCCACTGCGTCCCGTAAGGGCGACACGTAGGGTTGCGGGGCCAGTGAGGCCTGCAAACGCCCTGAGGCACGTGGTGGAGGCCGCGGTGCACAATCGGTTGGTGGGAGCCAGTGATTCGCAGCTGATCTCCCCTGTGCGTCGCGGCCTGGCGTCCTGATGAGGTCATGGCATCAAAGGAAGCAAAACCACTATCACACAGTAGCTGACTGGTAAGGTTAACGCCTTTAATTGATGAACATGACTTGCTTCGGGTAGGCGGCCGCATCGACGCCGTTGTAGATGTCGGTATGGACGTGAGGAGGCCCATAATACTTGACGGCCGGTATTCAAGCTGATAATCCGACATTATCATGTCAAAGCAGTACATGGAAATCAGGAAACTATAGTAAACGAGCTTAGACAAAGGTATTGGGTATTAAAGCTTAGGCCTACCGTCAAGTTTATTGCCTCGCAGTGTATGTTATGCAGACTGCGAAAAAGTCAACCGCAGATACCTCGAATGGGGGACCTACCAAAGGCCCGAATGGTGCATCACCAGCGGCCATTCACTTATTGTGGGTTGGACCTCTTCGGTCCAATGGAACTCACGGTGGGTCGTCGAAGGGAGAGAAGGTATGGTGTATTGTTTGTTCACTTGTCTTACAGTCCGGGCGGTCCACATCGAGTTAGTTGCCTCTCTTACAATGGACTCGCTTATCATGGCACTGCGGTGGATGGCTGGGAGGCGCGGTTGGCCGCGTCACCTGTACTTCGATAACTGAACCAACTTGCGCGGCGCTGACACGGAGCAGCGGCGGTCCATACTTTAGCTAGATACCAAGGTTCTTAATGCTGAAGGTATCAACAATGGAATGGACTGGACCTTCATCGCCCCGGCAACTCCTCACTGGGGTGGGGCATGGGAAAGACTAATAAGAAGCGTCAAAACTTCTTTAAAGGTAGTCTTGATCGTTCAAGACGGGCTCGTAGGGACGAGGTATTGCTCACGTTGCTTGCCGAGGTGGAAAATATGGTAAATAGCAGGCCACTCATGCATGTCTTGGTTGAACCGGATGGCGTCGAGTCACTTACTTAAATTACTTTCTCATAGGCTCATCCTCGAACTTGCCTGTCATCGGCGCATTCGACGACTCCGACCTCTTCTTACGCAAGCAATGGCGTATATCCCAGCGGCTGGCCGAGATGTTCTGGCAAAGTTATGTGACGGGTCATTCCATTCCCTAAAATATGGTTGAGTGGGATGAAGGCTGGCTCACACGTCAACTTGAAAACAGGTGCCACCTTCGGGAACTGGTCTGCTCAAGTTTACTTAGTTTACCCAAGTTTACTTATTACTTCCTGTTTTGTTTACTTTCATGTCAAAACTGTATGACTTGGTTGGATATTCAAACATTCACTGTGTATTGTGAAACGTTGGACGATTTAAAAAGAGTAACTGCTGAGTTTCTTGCCGTGTCTTCTCAGTAAAAACAACCTTCCGATGCCTGTAGTAGAGTCACATTATGTACATTTATTTTAAGTATTGTTTATTTATTGTATTATTATGTGTATGTTTATTAAGTGGTTAAAATTAAGATTCTTGAAGATTCGAAAGTACTGTTTATTGGTCTACTTGAATAAAGAAATATTGAATTTGAATGGTCTGTTAAAGAGGTTCTGCCTGACCTCTTACCAAGGGAAAAATGGCACAAAGAAAAGAAACCACTCCAAGTTGGGGACTTGGTTCTTGTGGTGGACCCAAACTCCCCCCGCAACATGAGGTCAACCGCACTGGTCTCAGAGGTGTTTGCTGGCAAAGACGGCCGGGTTCGGCTGGTCGAGGTGTGGTCTAGGACCGGTACGTGGTGGCGGAATGCAGCGCGGGTCGCGCTGATCTCTGTGAGTGCTTGAGTGCTGTACCAGCACTGGGGTGGGGAATGTTAGCGACGCACTCATTACCAACTTTTAAATTATTACAAATTCTCAGTCCTCAACTGACCGCGCTCTTGTCTGTACATGTAACAGTGTCGATTTCAAATAAACCACCATTTTTGTGAAAGTTCTGCGTTTTGGTGTGAATCATACCTGAATCCCCTTGAGTGTCTAACATTGACCTTGAAAATACGTGCTCGGCGCTAGGGGCACACTTTGTTGGAAAATTGCCTGGCGGTTAAAAGGTTAATGTTTAATTGGACTCATAATGCTTTCTTTGATATTTCTTTTACATTACTCATTACAAATTATTATTAGACATTGATTGACCCAGTGCAAGTCAAAGGCAAACTCCGACTTTCTATCCTGTCCATGGTAACAAACCCGTCATTCTGAAAGCTTATCCTTTTGACAGCAAATACATTTTCCCAAAAGATATGCAAAAAATATTTCAACCTATTCATTTTTAGTTAAGTTTCAATTTCAAATACTACCATAAGCAATATCATGTTTCACAAGATAAAAGTATGCAACCATTTTTACTTAAACGAGTTGTTCAAGGAAAACCTACGTAAACCACATTTACACATTGAACACACGACTAAATCTGAACGGTCATAAAGGATTATCTGCAATAGTACCAAACAGTTAGACTTCTTTATCGTGTCAACAATGCAATATTCACAATTACTTCATCAAGTGTTTAATATGTTTCGTGGAAAAAGTACGCAACGCTCTTTTTTCGGTTTTTCTCGAAAAGTATTACGTAAATTTAAATTTTAGACACGTGAGCCCATCAAGGATACTTTTAGCTATCATTTGATGTATAAAACATATTTCTAATTGTGTTCGTTAATTTTTAGAACGGTTTTTTTACGCTCCTGAAAAGTTGTCACTTTTCACTTGCAGCTTTCTTCCAGGAGGGGTGCGATATATCGACAGTGTCAGTATACACCTACGAGTATGTATGTTGTTTTTCGATTGGTCCTGCAGTCGCTCTGGGGGCTTAGCCAAAGTAACATTTAGAAAACGACAGCGAAGTTCGAAAAGAACAAAATGTATGGGATTGACATAAGCCATCGTTCAAAAGTCATCGTTTTCGATGGCTTAGCCAATGTACCATCCTTTCGCGATCGTTGTTTCGAAGTTGTTAGGCCCTAAAAAGTAAAATATTGGCTATGGTATCGAAAAATTCGGAAATTTTGCTGTCACTGTCAGTGTCAAGCAGATCAACAGGGGCTGCGGTCCGAATATCGCTGAAAGTACTTTAAGCGCTTTTAGCACATTCGTGCGGTCCGAATTAAAAAGTGCGATTTTATCGCTTTAAGTGCTTTCAGTGCAGTTAAGTACAAAATGGCGAAAGTTGGTGATGTCATTTATGGCGTCGCAATATCTTTCAAAATCGCGCTCGAAGTGCGTTCGGCGCAATTCGGGACGCTTTTATGGGTGCCAAAAGTACTTTCAGCTATATTCGGACCGCAGCCTACCAGAGTCTGGTCAAATCTGTCAGGTAACCAGACAGATTTGTCTCTCTGTGACAAGTCTGTTAATAGCAAACCCTTTTGGTATATATTTATCTTTCTCTATGTAACAAACTAAAATGGCAAACTAATAGCTAAATTATTAATAAGTTTTGAATTTTGTATAGTTTATTAACTTTGGTTCTATTAATTTTATTCAAAGCTTTAATCAGTCTAGGTTATCATAAAAGGAACTTATTCATATTATATTTTGTTTGTCTCTTACTCATTAGGTAATTAGAAAGGTAAGATAAGTTGACTGCCTGTATTGAAATGTAGTTTAAATAACTTGTATTTGTGCGGGTCTGCCTGCCCGCGCTTGTTTATCGGAGATGTTCTGTTTTTAAAAATGAAATGCTGGATTGCTTCGCGAAACTTGTAATTCTTCACAACGTTAGATATAATATTTAGGAATTTGCCGGTTAACATTAACACGTTGAACGCCACGCCGGTCACAAACAATAGGAATTCAATTGTTAAAGTGACCGGCGGCGGTGAAAGACTTAATGGATGATCGCCTCTGCGCGCCAGGAAAAAGTGGCTAGGCTAAGCGTCACTTGGCATAGGTCTATGCCAATCTTCTTGTTGTCAATCTTCTATGGCAGCGATTGAGGTGTGTCTACACACCAATCGCTGCCATAGAAGATTGAGGTGCGTCGACAATAATGCGCACTACATCATTGAGGTGCGTCGACAATCATGCGCACCACATCATTAAGGTTTGTCGACAATAATGCGCACCACATCATTGAGGTGCGTCGACATTCATGCACGCCACATATTTATAAATTACTTTTTTATTCCAACTGGCGTCGTAATTTTAATCGCTTTTGGCGTCTTTCCCATGTGTTTTTGTTATGTGCAGCCTACAATAAACGTAACGCATGCATTTTAGGCTCTGTTAATATATTAAGCCGTAATCAAATTCTTTTGAGAATCACAGCTGATGAATGAAATCGGCCATTTTGTTTCGATAACTACAGCATCCGAGTGTTCGTTCAAATATCATTTCTGACGATCGAAATCGTAATGAAGGCGAACACTGAAAATGCTGCTTGTCTACGCATTTGTACTCATTTGTATGACAGCGGCATGGATAGCGTTCGATAACAACTCGCTATCTATGGTTACGTTTCGCTCACAAGAGAAGTTACTTTGGCTAAGCCCCCTGTTATTTGCACTTTAAAATTATTCGCATTCACAAGGGATTGTGAGTGCAAATATTTAAATTTAATGCAACATAAAGTTGAAAAATGACCTTTATTGCGCTGAAGTAAGGTCCCAACCATGCAAATGCAGGACTGGACTTGTATCACGACGTAAAACTCAACTATTTACAGATACAATGTCCAGATAACTACGGGCAGGATGTTCCAGAGTGTTCCGCCAGGGAATAGTCGGAGTCCTGATGAGTTTGATCCAAAGTCTACCTTAAACTATTGGTACAAGTTGCAAATTACTTTGAATTTCAAAGCGAATGTATTGTTCCTTCAAGTACTACGAAAGATCGTAAAACTTATGTCAGTGAATTAGGTTTATTGTGATTATTTTATTTCGACATTTCGCTCCTTAAATACAAAAGCCCCACAAGTCAAAAAAAGCAAATTATACAGAGGAGACATTTGAAAAAAATATTTTTGTTCAAACTATGTATATTTTGCTGATGTTTTGGTATCAAAAGATGCGTAATCAAATTGTCTTTTCCTAATAAAACAGTCTTAACCATAATATTGAATAAAATCTCGAAAAAACGCACATAAGATTATATAGCACATATAGATTTTGACTCCGACAAAATTAAAATTTTAAACCGCAACCCACCATAATCCGGAAAATATGACTTTCAATTTCAGTTGACAACTAACTAAAATGACAATTTCACATAAAAATGGCACAAATGTTCTAATTACTACATAAATAAACTTCTTAAATGAAAACCATCACTAAAATCTAATCATGAGATCTTCAATTAGGTCGAAACTAAATTTTACCGTTATCAAAGTTTCACAAACGTCCACTAAAACCGCCATTACCTACTTAAATAGACATTATTCATCCGATTACAGATTTTAAAAATATTACTTATTAATTATTTACCTAGGTAGACTTTACGAGAAGTTGACTTTAAACGTTAACGTTTGTATAATCCAGCGTAAGAGTTTTAAAATTGAAGTTAAAAACAAAACTATATTAGACTGTGAAAAGCAAGAGTCAAAACTCTGGCATAACAAGGCAATAACAATATTTAGAAAGCTCTCCAGCCAGACTCTACTACTCATGGATCAGAGAAACGAAATGAGGCTTCAGAACTCAGCAGATGACGATGATGATGATGATGAAATAGACAGATATCTAAGTCCTTGACGAGCGACCTTCGCCAATTTAATACCCAGCGTATTAAAGAGGCCATTGAGCGGAACAAAGGCTCCAAAGTGTTCGTCAGAGATCTTTCTATTGGGCAAAGCCAACTGACGAGGCTGACAACTGAGGCAGGTAGCATCTTTACGTACAACACCTGAACCCCCGTGGGAGATTGAGTGTTTCTATGGACAGTTGTATTCCACGCAAACACCTGTTGAAAGCAAGGCTAAAGACCCTAAAGCCAAGCTTACCCGACACTATACCGAAGATATCCCGGACGTCAGCTTGTACGAGATCAGGGCCCTATTCAATAAAGCTGACAATCCGACAATTATGTCACTTTTTGACATAATTGTCGAATTGTCGCGCTTAGACTGTTCAATAAAATTGACAAATATGTCGAAAACCGACAGGTGAAATCCTGACAAATTTGTCAGGAAAAATAGCGTTCAATAAAACTCGACATATGTCAAAACCCACAGTAATATTTTTCTACAATTGTCGGTGACAATTGTCAGTGACAATTGTCGGATTGTCGTGACAAATATGTCGACGTTGAACTGATTGCAAATAGGTAATTTTGATTATTGAAGCCAATTAGGGGTAAGTAGTAATTTAGTTATGCCACAATGAGAATTAATCAGTCTCTAATGCAACTAAAATTGTTGTCTCTAATGCAAAAAAATATCTATTTTGGGACTAATTTACCAAAATAAAAATATACTCTTCGGTAAGTTTAGCGACCAACTGACCCATGAGTATTAAATAACAAAATGGAAAGAAATAGCTGAACAATTGACAGCTTTAACTGTTTTTAAATTTGTTTTTTTAACAATTTTTTTTTGCTTATTTGTTTGCCTGTTTTTAACTGTTTTGTTGTATGGTCGTCAACAACGCCGAGAAAAATATTGATGTATTTTACGAAAGCATCAACACCATAATAAGATTGTTGTTTAAACTCACCCACTAAATAATCGCAATAATTTTGTATTAACTAGCTTACTTTGCATTCATTCATTTAGATAACAATCAATTAAGTTCTATATTTGGTAGCTTGTCAATAGCTTTTAGTTTTACTTTTAGCTGCTACTGTTGATTTTTGTAAGCTGTTAGCTATCCTAAGAAAATAAATTAATTAATTTACAAGGACCGTAAATATCATCGGGACATAACATGACAAAACTGATACTATGATAAGGTTTAGTTTTTTTAACTAGTTCATCTATCAGCCAGGAATTCTTATTTTATTTATTTACACTTAACCAACTTCAAACAAAGGAATGATCACTTAGATTATTGGTACACATACTTTTTTGCACCTTACAACTTCGAAAAAGATTTAGCGACAGCGGGTCAAGCACCTGTCAGGATTTTCTGACAATTTTACAAATATGTCGGATTGTCGCGACAATTTTGTGTTCAATAAAACAGATTCTACAAGTTTTTCACGAAAAATTGTCACCTGTCACCTGTCGCGTAAAAAGTTTTATTGAACGCAAATATGTCGAATTGTCGCGACAATCCGACATATTTGTCAATTTTCCACCATGACAATTATGTCGCCTGTCGGTTTTATTGAACAGAAAAATTGTAGAATTGTCACTTCTCGACATATGTCGAATTGTCGGATTGTCAGCTTTATTGAATAGGGGCCAGGATGCAGGATCTCTAAAGCAGCTTAAAAATAACAAGGCGGCGGGTGATGATGGAATCACAACAGAGCTTCTGAGAGCGGGCAGTCGACCGATACTTAAGGTCCTCCAGACGCTCTTCAGCTCTGTCATCCTCGAGGGCAGAACGCCAAAAGCATGGGGCAGAAGCAATGTGATGCTGTTTTTCAAGAAGGGTGACTAAACTCTGTTGAAGAACTAATCATCTCGCTTCTGAGCCATGAGTTGATTTCGAGAGCCATTACGAATCGTCTCGCCCGCAGGTTTGACTGCGAGCGAGACTTCCAACCTGCCGAACAAGCCAGGTTTCGAAAAGGCTATAGTACGAAAGACCACATTCATACGTTGGGGCAAGTTATACAGAAGACCAAAGAGTACAACCACTTTGCCTAGCGTTCGTGGACTATGAGAAGGCCTTTCGCTCGAAGGATTGCATCGTTGAAGTGGCAGTGGGCGGGACACATAGCGCGGAGAACCGATGGCCGTTGGGGCGGAAAGGTTCTGGAATGGCGACCGCGTACCGGACGACAATCCATGGGCAGGCCCTCCACAAGGTGGACCGACGATGTGTTCAGGGTCGCGGACTGCCGCTGGATGCGGACAGCGCAGGACCAATCGTTGTGGAGATCCTTCAAAAGATACCATATTTCTAAATGTCTTCAATGAACTGCTTACAAAACTAACTCAATCAAAATATGGTATCTACTTTATTCTTGAAAAGTAAAAAAAAAAAAATATCATACAGTGCAAAACTATCTCAATTCATAAAATGGTACTTTTATCTTGAGAAATATATAAAAGAAAATTTATTAAATAATGCAAAAGTAACTCAATTCATAATATGGCAGTATTGCATACAAAAATAAGAGGAATTATTGTAATATTATTTGCAAAACTAACTTATTTTGAAATATGGTACTATTGATTTAAAAAATAATAAGATACTTACGTTTAAGTTAAGTGCAATACGAATATATTTTTGAATGTGACGCTTTTGATTATATAATTTTATCTTAATTCACGTGCTCCGGTTGGAAGTCTGGTAGGAATTGGCATTGTGGTACTTTTGCACGAAACTCAATAGCAAAAACGGTATGAACAAAACTAACGTATGAGCGTTTACGGGTATCTTTGATCGTAAAACAATGGCTGTCTTTGTGAAACTATATACTTTTATCGTTTAAGATGCGTTTTATGCAATAAAAACCATTTTGATTTTTTTTTAAATGTGTGACTTTTGTATTTAAGGAGCGATTTGTACTCGTGTGTTTTTTAATTGACGTTACCTAAATGTATTCACAATTATTATCAGTTTTCTGAAATTGTATTTAACTTTTGCTTATTTCACTGTTGTGATGGTGAACTCCTATATTTTGATATTATGTAATGTGAAGATAGCTTATTTTAAGTACTAACAAGCAAACTATTTGCTTAATGCACGATGCACAATTAATTGTAACCATACGGCTGTCACCTAATGAATAATTTGAGTTAAATGTGGGGAGTTTTGAATGAAGCGTTGTAATTTTTGTTGGGTGACTTCTACCTTTGCTTTTTTTTTACCTATCTAAAACCTAGTTGCATCTTAATCAAAACATAAAATATTTATTATAATGTTTCTTTCGAGTGTTTAAGGTATATGGCTAAATATTGGTGAAACAAACCTGGCTGCTAGGTGAAATATACCAGAAAAATTCAGCCGGTTTGGTAAATGGTCTCGGTAGCACAGGGGTGAGTGCAGTCGCCCGGTTTGCGGAAGACGCGAAGAAACCAAGACCGAATGTCTTTTTCTGGTTTTCCTATCTTTAGTAAGATGATAATGCATTATCCCTAATGCTAAAATAAAATATCCAATTTGATAAGTATTCAAGTGCATGTGTAGAATAAGCTACGCCATAGGCACATCAAATTTTGCAAGTAGAATTTATGTTTCAGTGGTTGAGAGAGGAATTCTCCAAAGGCATTATTGCATAACAGAGGGCCGTTCGGACAAGGGTCATTTAATTAAGGAACAGGTACGCGAACAGCCGTGATATTGGGGTCCTAGTATTTGCATTAAAGTTTGCGGTCAGACAGGTACTTATTTATTTGCGGCTGCGATATTTGTTTACGTTATATTCATTCGAATGGGTAACACTACAATTGTCTGGTATTTAATGTTTTTAATGCCGAATCAGGCGGACACGAACATTTGAATACATCATTCATCAACATTTGCGTATTTTTTTTGCCTTAGTTCAATATTTCCCTTAGTTATTAGTGAGAATTTTGTTAGCCTGATTCCGAATCTCTCCTGTGATTTTTGTTAATAAACACCTAAATGTTTTTTAATCAATTAATAGATAACTGAAACCTTAATGTCCTATAAGGTTACTTTTTAAAAGTTTAAGAATAAGTTTAAAATAAGTTTATACTGTAATTAGTAGTTTAAACAGCGATCTTCGTTCGTAGCCAAACCTTAACATATGGATACCTTATATCAAATAAACAAAGGTATTGATTTTTTTGTATGTTTGCATCATTGATGGAAACAAAAAAAGGAAGATACGTTACGTTCATTCTTCGCGAATTCAAAACTGGCACATGACATTGACGTATGAACGTACACGCAAACAAGTCGCTGTTATATTGGCTTGAAAGAGGTCTATTGGACCTGTTTGAGGGTGCCCATTTTTGGTACGAGGATGCCCTATCTTTCTCTTTTTTTATACTTAAGTATCATTTTTGTGTATAAGTTGCTGCCATCCGAAAATAAAATGTATACCTATTCTAAATAGCTGTCACCGTTTGATTTGAAGTACCGTTCACATATCTTCGTCTGTCACGTCACCCATTGATACCCATTGACCTATGACAAACATCCATTATCGTCGATTCAATTCATTGATGTCTATTGAAGCCGAAAGCATTGTCAGAATAAGGACTCGCACGGTAAACGCTGTATATTGGGCCAGGACTCGCTTAATATTTTCACGATATTCTCGCATTAATCACGGTAGACTTGTTTACGTTGCTAGGCAACATATTTTCTTTCATCAGAAAGAAATACACTGTTATAAATTGATGCTGAGACTTAACTACAGGATTTAATTTAAATTTCGTGTAAAGAAAACATGTCTACATTTTATCCTCTGTTGAATGAAAGCGTTTTGTTAGGGTTCACTTATCCCCTTTGAATCCTTGTGACTATTCTTAGTAGTAGTTTCTATTTTTTACACTCTTAAAAGCCTCTTCGATGTGCCTAGGTATTTACTTGTGGAGGTGACGTTTCTCCACCAGTGCCCAGGGACATCATACTGTGACAAACAAAAACATCATATGAAAACTGTGACCACAGTTAGGAAACCTTGGTAGGAAGTTGGTTACTGTTCCTCTAGCTAACAAAAGTTTCGCCCTGTGGTGTGGGGCGTTAGAATCCTGCCACGGTTTCTCCCCGCCTGTCATAAAAGACGACTAGAGGGGAGGCCTTCAGGGTCACTGGGAGTGCACACGGCGGGGGCGGTGTAACTCCATTCCATTCCATAACTCCCCTCGAGCCGTGCTGACTATGCCAGCATAGCGCACAAGGGGCCCACCAGCACCGAGTTCTTAACTAGAGATCACGGGCATTCCTGGATACGCGCTGAAGCAGGCCACCGGGGGGCTTCGTGAGTAGTGCCGGCCGCCTCACGGCAGGTGAGCCTCACGGGTGCGCCAAAGTTCACCTAAAATTGTAACTCCTAAAATCGGAACTCCGAAAATCGGAACTCCGAAAATTTTCTTCCTAAAATTTTTCATCCTAACAATCCCAATTCTTAACTTCTCTTTTCCTAGTGTTTTAGTTCCGAATCATTCAACTTCATAATTTCGATAGCCATAAACACTTTTAACCTAATTTTTGTCAACCTAACCGTCTTTGACCCTAATTCTACACTGGGAAAATGAATCTGTTCTCTATGAAAAACTATGAATTATTTGTTATAACAACTAATTGGTATACTTGTCTGCCATATACTAGAGTCGGGGCGAAACCGACACGGATAGATTAGGTTAGCTTCGCTTCGCTTCGCTCCCGCCTTAAACCTTCGTGGTTATTTTTTTTAAGCCCTTAAAACAACTTGCCTGATTAGCTTGCTGCTTGCGTTAACCCCAGCAATTTTTATGATATTTAGCAATGTGCATTTATTAATGTGTGTATTCATTATATGGTTATGAAAAACAAAATTAGGAGATAAAATATTATGAATTGAAGTTTTAGGAAACATGAGCGTTATGAACATCGTCATTAGAACTACAAAAAGTATGAAAGAAAACTTTAGGGCTAAAAATTTTAGGAAGAGTGATCATTCGGATCACAAATCGTTAGGAAGAACAATTTCGGAGAAACAACTTTAGGTGAGTCAATATGGACCTGAGCCTCACACACCCCCGCTCTTCCCCCGGAGGGCGTGAAGTCCATAAAATGATTCCCTGTAAAAAAAACGTTACAAAAGTTATGGTTTAGTTTTGCAGGATTGGTAAGGATACATGGTCGCAGGCTACTGTAAGCGTTTACCAGCAGCTGCTAATCCATGCGGTCCGCATGCTTGCTTGCCATCAACATAAAAAATATATAGGTATTTATAAAGTACAGACGATTAGCTCGGTTGGAAAACGAGCTTTATTTAATTCTTCCTTGACCAGAAAATATTGTTGTGCTTCACAATAAGTACCCACAATGTTTATATTTTAAGTGGCTGCACAATGTTGTTTATTTCGTAAGGGAAGCCTTTTTATTGTTCATTTCTCATACAAGTTTATGCCTTCCACGGCTACATTGAAACCTGATATTGTCAACATTTACAACATGATATCTTCTAGTAAGTATATTTTGATGTTTCAAACCGATGTTTTGGTTCGTAACGTAGGTAGAACGCCCACATTTTCTGTTCTGGGAAGATAAAATACACAAAGACAATTTCTGACATCAACAAGAGATTATCATATTGCCAGAAATTGTGCTTTGCATTTAGCAGAACGAATTTCGGTTAATTTAAGAAAAACTCGTGGTGCCGTGGAACTGTAACAACTACTTTGTGCTTATTTGACAAGTGGCTTGGTGTAATGGTTAAAAAGTTAGCTACTACACCACTCGCTCGCGAGTTCGATCCCCGCACAGTAAAGAAATTGGCGTGCTTTCTTTCTTTCTTTCTTTCTAAAGCGTGAGTGAGCCGGCGACTGTGTTCGCGTGGACTGGTCATGTTATATAGCCTTCCTCAACAAAAGGAATATTCAAGACAAAAACAAAATTTCCAATCGAACCAGCAGTTCCTGAGATTAGCGCGTAAACAAACAAACTAACCCTTCAGCTTTAAATTATCACCAGCGGCCCCCCGAATCTGTGAAAAACCTACAGTTTAGGTCTTGGTCGGAGATACCCTTTCAGGCAGTAATACTAGGTCTGTTTGTTTGAACCTGTTTATTGGGAGAACTGTTCCCTGAGAGCTAATCGATACAAATTTGACAATAGACTATATACAGACGAAAAAACATAATGCTTGCGCGAGCTATCGGAGGATAACTCCATCTAGCGGTGAACAGTTGAACAAATGGTTCTAAATACAAATTATGTGCTAAGTAAGCACGTTAAACACTCTGTTCGCGTGATGTCTATAGCTGCCTATAGCCTTCCTCAAAAAATGGACTTTTTTTTCAACACAAAAATATTTTTTTCAATTCAGAACAGTAGTATCCGGAGGATATCCGCAGGAGATATTATAGTGCACACGTGTGACTTTTCTATATGACCATATGGGACGACTGATCGACGACCACAGAAAGGTTTGGCGCAGGACCGACTTTTAGAAATAGAAATAGAAATAGAAAATTTATTTGCGAAACCAAGTGTTACACAGGATCTTAAATTAAAATAGGCACAAGTGTGAGTGCAGAGTGTTTAACATGCCAATCTGACAGCAATTGTGGCTCATCTAACTTTTTGGACACGAGGTGATAAGTGATCAGCCTCCACTGTCCTAGCCAACTCGAAACAACAACACAAATATGCACATGTTGTTGATTTGCGAGGGATTCGAACTCCACCGGAGTTCTATTTCCGGCTCCCGGTTCCCGATTCGAACTCCGGGGTGAAAGTACGCTCTAACCCCCCTTCACCTTGGAGGCACTAAATAATAATGATAAATGTAAATTTATGTAGTAGCTAACCAAGCGAAGGGATTGAAAAGGCCGAAAAGGCCTAAACACCGACCAGAAGAAACTTCTTGAAGAAATATGATATAATTTGAAGCAATCACACGCCGGGACACCGAGTAGCCTATTTACTTTAACTTAACCCTGGGTTCTAAGGTCTTCTCAATCCCTTTGTTTAAAGTTTTTCGCATTCATTTAAATCATCCCTTAATTGTTTTTGGCTGACAAGCGAACCAAAGCTAGTGTTGCCATATATCGATAGGTTTGTATCGATAGTTCAGGCTAAATATTTTTTATAAGTAAGTGAGTAGGTACTTGTGTGTAGGTTTGATAACGCAATACTACCGAACGACTAACGAATAACGAATAACGAATAACTTATGAAAGTAGCTAAGTACCTAAGTATAGTATCGATGGTATTCACAATAAGTTCAGAAGAAGTAATCGTAATGTTTAGTTAAATCATTGGATCCTATAAAAAACACAAAACTAGTATGCTGTGCTATGCTCAAACCAGTCTGGGGGTCTAAAAAGGCAACATTTTAGATGTTTCATAAATGAAAGATCTAAGTGACGTTTCATCTAGAGCGCGGTCCGTTTTGAGTCAAAACTGATAAAAGCGCGCTCACACGCGTCCCGAATTGATAAATTGTATGAGCGTGAGCGACGTCCCTGGTCTTTTTTCACTACTCACTAAACCCCCCGTGACCTGCTTAAGCGCGTATCCAGAGGGTCTCTGTGATCTTTGGTCAAGATCTGCCGGTGCCGGTGGACCTCTGACTTACATCGCCCTCCTTCTCGGGGCCACTTGGAATGTAGGCACACAGCCCCCGCCGTGTGCATTCCCAGTGACCCCGAATGCCCGTGGCAGGATTCTAAAACGCCCCATACCACAAGGCAAAATTGGAATACTGACCTAGCTTAAGTACGAGTACGAACACGTTTCACCTTCATTCTGGTGAACAAGGTGATTTATATAGAAGGTAGACGATGATCGTTTTTATTTATCTTTTGGGTACTTTTTTGGGTTATTTAACTTTTTTGATGCAATTGCTGAGGTGGTTCGGTTGAATATAATGGATGAAACTGTTGAAAGGGCAAGGCCCCAGACGAACGTTTCTTGGGCCAGTTCAAGATGTTCTCAGAAGGGTGTAGAAGTACTTTCAAGCGAGGCGCGGAAAGGACTAATGGGTCTGGGAGAAGCTTAAAATAGGCTGACCACTGTGAAGAAATGGTCATGATGTATGTACGTATATAATAGGTGCACTTCGTTGACAAATAATTTTGTTATCGATAAGTGACCAGTATCGACAGAAACACACATCACTAACAGAAGTGCGCCCTCCATCGACAATCGCGCTCTCTCGAGACGACCCCAATTTATACAAATTAAACTTCACCCGAGTCCAAATGTTTCAATTTCCCTGCTTTATCTTTTGTTATTGATTATACAACGACAATTCGTATACAGAAACCAGCAGTAATTATTTATAATTTTCATGAGTTTGTGCATAACATCATTAGACGAAGAGGGTTGATTGTAATATATTTTTCTCTGAGTTATAAATAGTCATTAATAAATTTGAATCATGAATTGTTAACATAACATTTACCTGTTTTCTGCTCAGCTTTAGGGTTGACTGGTATAAAATGCCTCCTAGCCGTTTGTACCAATCTTATTGTTGTGCACTAAAGGATAAATGAATAATTATTCAATCCCCAAGACAAATATTACGAACACATTGTCATGTCTGTGACGGCCATTTGTTTTTATACCGTTCGTATATCGGTTAAGGTTCCTGACGTGCTCTGAAACTATTGAAACATATAGTTTTAGGCACACTCGCGTAAAGGTGGATCCTCTGATACTGGTGATGATGATGATGCATGGCACTGGATCAGCCGACATTTAGTCACACAAGGAACTGTGTAAGGGGCGCAGCACTCGACTGTTTCATAGAGGTTTTGCCTATTTTTGTTTTTGTGTACTAACCCCCTAACTACTAAGTGTTAGTCACTATGAGCGGTCATGGTTCACAATAAATGAATGTATTATTATTATCATAGTTGTTTCGGCATTGATCACTCCGATTAAATAGTTTAGAATGGATTACAAATTAGCGTACTTCTATTATTGAAACTAGTTAAGCAATATTAGTTATAGCTTATTAAATCATTTAATTATTAATCATTTAATAACCGTTATCTTGTTTAATGTGTTCAAATGCAAAGCTAGGCTAGCCATACTAGGCTTTCAATGTTTCATTGTAATTAGTTTTAGGTTAAGCTTATTTAGTCTGGGTTTGACTTAGAGCAAATCCGTTGATGATTTTGAATTTGAAACCTGTTAACTGCGTTTAACATGTATTTCCATTGGGAGAGATCTATGGTAGCACGGCAGAGTAGTACTTAGACTCAAATAACAAACTGTACCGTCGAATCCATATGCCTAAGAACATCATTCGGCGAATCGGAGTAAGCCTCAGGCTATTTCTTAAAACATCCCGAGTATGGCAAGTCGAAACTTACGAACATAACTCGCATGTTTCGTCGTTAAATAAATACGAGTTCAGCTCGTGTTGTGTTAACTTTGCTGATCGTGCCATGAATATTGATGGTCCTCTCGTCAATGATAACGATATATGTATAGCTCCTCTGTTGGCAATAGATCGGGTTCTTTGAGTTTCCATCGATGCAATTAATAATATGCACACGCAAACTACGTATACTGGTGTTAGGGTCCTAAAATTAGCATAGAATTTGTAATAAATCTTTTTAGCACCAGACTTTCAAGTACTT
Source organism: Udea ferrugalis (assembly GCA_950022985.1). Classification (NCBI taxonomy): domain Eukaryota; kingdom Metazoa; phylum Arthropoda; class Insecta; order Lepidoptera; family Crambidae; genus Udea; species Udea ferrugalis. The sequence continues at coordinate 6,141,250 of OX465520.1, forward strand.
AGTTTTTGAAAAGTTTAGAGAGAGTATGGAAGTGGTGGAACAATAAAGTAACATTGATTTCATATTAATTGACATCGAAATTGTATTAAAACACAGTTATAAGGCACCTCCCTCATATTCATGTTCACGTACTAATTTCTGTTTTGTTACTACATCAACGAATACAGAAAGCAGAAAGAGCAAGCAGAAAGAAAAACAGGAATATTAGAATTTAATCACTGCGAAGTAAACACGAGTAGCCGAGTTGAATCTAGGGCAAATGTTTTGTTAGATAAATCAAGTTACCTTTGCATTACCAGTTTTCCATTCTGATAAAGGATGTATATTTTTTATATTCAATCTGAATGTTGTACTGCTGTAAATATCTACTTGTGTACGAATAAATAAATAAAATAAATCTATTACCTATGCAGTACCTAAGCAGCTTGGAATTTAACTCAAAATAGACGAGCTTAGAAGAAACGAGGAAAACGTTTGCCAAGTGGTCAAAAGTATGTTTTTATTTTTTTTATTACCAGCTACCCTAAAAAGATTGTATGTAGCTTTAAAGATGATTTCACGATGACAGGGACGAAAAATATGTCAATTCTTTTCATTTGCTGAACAGCTTGATACGAGGAATTCGTTGGATTTACAAGGAAGACGTAACTCCAACGAAGTGAAAACGTAACGAAATCCCATCATTATAACATTAGGTAACCTTAGGTTATTACTTTTTTATTTTCCTAATGTAGCATAGAATCTTTTTTTTTGTTCTCGGGGATGAAAATCCTGTATGGACTATCCCACCACTCGGGGAAGCGGTGGGGGAGTATAGGACTCCTCACCAATGATGGAGGGGAGTCTACCGCACTAAAACACCCCGGTGTACCCTCGCGAAACGGGACGACATGGCACAGAAGATTATCACATCCTCGCCCACGCTATGGGGCATTCTGGTATCCTGGAATACCCCCCAATATAGTATAGTACCTAAGTTTTTCGTGAAGATTTCGATACTGAAATGTGTACGTAGTGACTGACCTTTATCACATGCATAGACGACCCAGAATAAAGCTGAAGTTATAAGGAATGTTAATTTCCAGCGATGTTACTAGCACAAGCAAATCAAGCATAATGAGATACAGTGACTATAGTCTAATTTTGAAGAAGCCTTTGAGTCTGTGTATTCCTACATTTTCAACCCTTCGAACCCTTTTGTGTCAACCTTGCCTTTGCCTTTTAATACCTTCTTAATTAACTTGGAAATGTCTTTAGGACTGAAGACTCTTCTGGTATTGTGATTGTAGATACCTATCGTATTCGTAAGTAGCAACCAATGTGTGGGCCTCCTGCTGGTTTGCGGTTACCGCAGCCTATGGACAAACACAAATCTAGAGAACCAAGCGCGCGCACACGACACATAACAAAAGTTGCTATTTAATTGTGTAGTCAGCAGCAGGCAAACAATGGAAACACCAGGTCTCTCATCTGACCGATAAACACAATACCTTTGGCTACCTTTCAATACCTTTGGTGACTCCAAACATCCCCTAGAAATAATTAATAGTAAGATTTTTTTACAGTACTTATATTGATATTACAAACTAGCGACCCGCCCTGGCCTCGCACGGGTGCAATCGGATTTTATTATACACATAAACTTTCCTCTTCAATCACTCTAGCTATTAAAAAAAACTGCATCAAAATCCGTTCCGTAGTTTTAAAGATTTGAGCATACATAGGGATACAGGGACAGAGAAAGCAACTTTGTTTTATACTATGTAGTGATCTATGTGAGCTAATTATGAATTAAATTAACTTCACAAAAATGCGGCTAATTAATCATCATGACGTTTTCATAAATCAGGTATGCAGATTTCAACTTTAACCTAATTCCTTATAAGTAATTAAGGTTAACTAGCCATTAGTCAAATTACCAAATAATGTTAAATTTTAGTACGATTCCCGAAATTACACATGTTATTATATATTTACATAATACTTAACATAATCTATCCATCGAAAAAAAAGAAGAAAAAGGGACTTTGAAACCATATTCCTCGGAATATGGTTTCAAAATCCCTTTTTCTTATCTTCAGGTAGAACTCAATGTCCAACTAACCATACGTTTGCGTACTTGATTATCAGCTATATGTCTCCAAAAGGGACTAACAGGTTGCCTTTTTTAATAACTTTTAAGAATAATGAAATGGAAAAGAAAGATGAGCGATAAGAGAAAGGTTAGCGTAACTAAATGGTTTGTCAGAGAACAAGAAAACTGTCCGACGGCAATTAAAATTTGGAACCTTCATTTGTCTTTTACTGTCGCACTCATCACGGTTCTGAAACGGGTGTGACAGGGGTAAGTAAGTACTTGGCGACATGGAGTGAAGTTGGGAGCGCCCGCGGACGAGTTCGGCGACAGGCTGTTGCAGGCCCGCCGCTATCGATCCGCGCAACAAGTGCCGCCTCCATACTTACTGTATCTACGCCTGGCGAACTATTAGGGCGCTTTCAATTTATAGTAATTTGTTTTCATGGTCTATATTATAGAGAGCACGGAGTGGCGGCGTCGGTACCGCGACCGCTCGACCGCAAGACTGTTGCCGCACCGTGCTCTTTGTATGAAAACAAACTACCGCCCGTGCGCCACACGACAGACGCACCGGTTCCGCACTGCTGCGGCCCTATAAGAAAAGCCTAAATTGAAAGCGCCCTTACAGATTAAATCACGGATTTGTTGCGATAATTCCGTAGATCGTGAACACGCGCCACGTCGTATGTACGAGGCATAGATACAAATAGACATACATAATAGGTATATTACTCTGCATTTCTCGAACGTAGTTCAAAGTTTAAAACATCACTTAAAAGTAGCTGTCAGTTTCAGTAACAGTTTCATTTAGCAACTTCGATTGATATTTTGCAGAATAGCCCAATATTAATTTAATTTCAATACCAATTTCAGGTAGTGATTCACCAATGGTGTTTTTTAAATTTACTATATTGTCCAAAATGTTAATGCTGTGTATGTAAATGCCATTTGCGCTTTTTTATGAGAGTAAGGGGTGACAATATGGTTTGAAATGAGAAATAGGTCTTAACTGGATCTTCAAGGCAGACGCTTGCAGTTTCAAAGTGAATTTGCTAGAAGTAATATTTATTTATTTACTAACGGTCACTTTGTTCTTCTCCAAAACTTCGAAGGCTAATACTTACTAAACCAATTAAAACTTATATCTACTACGTATATGTACAAAACAAACGTCGCATCCACCAACACGGCTTAAGTGGCAAGCTGTTGCAGGTTCTATGCTAAGAGTATCGATCGGGACAACAAGTGCCGCCCGTGCTCTTTGTACAGTCGAAGAATAAAAAGGTTTACCACCGTAAGATCTGTTTTTGCTTGCTCCATGATGACAAAGCAAAGATGATGTAATAATTCGATTTATCAAACTTGGCACTGCAGCGTAATGGCAAGATCAAACCAAAAAAGTATTGGTTCAACTGTCAATCGTGAAGGAACATACGTCTAATCGAATGTATCTGTATGTTGCGATTTTCAGAATCAATTAACCTGTTTTTCTTTCTTTCTTTCATTGACGAATTCTGAACTGAGGTGCATCAGGCAGTGTTTCGTATCGTGCAACACACAACTGAATAATATTTTGCAGGAATTTTCGTAGCTTGGTTATTGCCTCTGCGATACACCTTCGCTTTAATTGATTGATGATGCAATTATTTTTGAAAGCGAATGAACTACTTTCCAGAAAGGTTTTCACCTGAGATCGATGACTCGTCTGTAAAATTGTCAAAATCTTTAACTAGAATTTTGTTATGCAAATAGTAAATAGATATTTAAAAAAAATATTGTAAATGTTGTATCCGGTTTTTGTATTTATCGGATCATTCACTATCAACAGTGCTTTAGGTCCTTCTGGTATTGCAAGCATCCATAAAACTCATTTTCCACAACAGCTGAGAGGGGCGGAGATAAGTTGAGCTGTGTTTTATCAAACATTATAATTATTTCCTTTTTTCTAAGGTCTGATTATCGATATCGGATTAATAAAAGTAGACACACCAAATATTTGCTCTAGGCATTGTAATAATGCACTATAGTCGATAGCCTAGTGAGTGAAAAATCTACATAATCTCTGAAGATTATGTAGTTTTTTTCTAGTTGAGAGAAAAAAACTACATAATCTACAGAGATTATGTAGATTTTTTCTCCAACTAGACAGTTTCATTTAGTGAGCACTTGATCAGTCAAGTGCTCGCTACTCTTCGTTTCGACACTATTTTTCTGTTTTTGAATTTTTATGTACAAAAATGACTAACAGTGAATTACACCGGCTGCTGTCCCAACACGCTCGCTTTGCTCGCTCGACCCGCTCGATTACATAACTGTATAATGTTGTTTTGCTACAAAATGTGTTTCTGAGGAATAAAAGTTTCAATAAGCGAGCTCGCTTCTCGAATATTTAAGTGTAGTTAATATGTAAAGTTGAAAAATATTCTAACTATTTTGAAACAAACTTGCCGACTCTGTGTCGAAATGACAAGCCAATGTCTTCCCGCCCTAAGAGCGTGTGTGTGTGTGTACACATACTCGTGTAGGGCGTGAGAAAAAGTCGCGTAAGCATTTCTTTGCACAAAGTTTTCCAACAAAGGCTATACTTACAGAACTTACTGCCTTTCCCTCGAACGCGATAAAACACATAGCCTTTGTTACATTTGATTCATGCCCTGAGGTATTATTGTCACAATTTTCGTTGAAATATATTTTCGGAACATATTATCTTTAGCTTTCTTGTGTTGGTAGGTCTACGAGTATACGTTTGTTGTCTTGTCTTGAAACACATTTTGAAACTTGTATTCTAACTTTATGTAGGTACGGTATTACCATTCATAACACCATCATTGGTTTGAAAATGTATATATCCTAAATTCAATTACAGAGGCAAATAATGTTTTGATGTTTGGAAATCCACCATGAGGGTTTCCAAGTTATTCGTTTTTAAGTTATTGTACAGAATATTTATTTTGCGATGGCCAAAAAAATATGTACATGACATTGAAAAAAAAACTTGTAGATATAGAGTTTGAACTTCTACCAATTATTAAAAAACAAAAAAAAAAGTCTTGACAATATGTACGCTGTGTTCGAGAAAACTTTAGCGCTTGTGAAAAAGTGGATTGATTCCTCAAACCATGTTTGAAACTCATATTTTTGAAAAATACAAACACATGTTCAGAAGTATATTTATTGAAAGTCACAAATCGTTACACTGTATAAACGTTATTTTGACATCCACCATGTTCACTTAAAATAGGTAACTACACGGTCCAATCGATAAATTAAATCACTGCCTATATTCAATGAATGGGTATATATTTCTTTACAACATTTATTATACTATCTAGCCGAAAATTAACGCACATTCTACACTTTTCAAATCCTTCTGTGCTAATTTAACAAATTTTCGAATTTGCATTATAATATTTTTAATCCTTAAAATTTCAGATATTAACAATATAGTTCGGAATAATATAATTTGAAATAACACATCTTAAACCTTCATACAATCAATAAATACAAAGTTGAAACTTTTAAAAACTCTTAAACATTTCTTGATGGCAAAGATGAAGCAGTTTTGTAAAGTTATGTTTTATTTTTAAGAGATGTTTCTTTACCTAGAGCCAATAATAGAGTTAGGTACTACAGTTTGAAACGCTATCACCAAAAATTATGACCTATTAGGTAGGTATATAGCCTAAAATACTAACACACAGCCTATTTAACTTATTTAACGGTAGCAAAGGAAACATATCTTCGATCGAGCTAAAACAAAAGTACAAACGCCTAACCTAAGAAGCTTCAAACGTCACTAAGTGTAGCATAGTGATGTGCCAATTCGATTGGTGATCGAGTTCTAGGTATTGTGAGACTCTTGAAGTAAAAACGAATCAGCGGCATTATTATGATCTCTCTCTAACCTGACAGTTTCAGTCACAAGCCCATCTTTTAAGCTGCACATTTACTGTCGCAATTCATGTTTTGTGTAGTGAATAGTGTCAAAAAACCAATGAGAACCTGGCACACTCTTAGTCCTAAGTCTCTAGGACTACTAGGACAGGATCATCTAAGCTCTACTTACTTGACTTTAAGTAACGTTTGAGGTACCTAAATCAATTACACGGTACAAAAACTAAATCTACAAGAAGAACTACATTTTGTTAAATAAAGGCACATCCATAAATTTGAAACGCCTAATAAATGCATTTTAAGAAAATAAATATTTTTTCATTTCGTTAATTTGAAATAAACTACATAATCATTTAACAATAAGTTAACATTAAGACAAAGGTGACGACAGTAAATAAATATGGTCACGAAGATTTATCAATTAGAGATAGATTACAATCTAGAAATGGACATATTATAACTTTGCTTATAAAATTGTAAGTATACTTTAGTATAAATGTATGCTTATTCACTAAAAGTTTAGAGTAACTATCTAATAGTTACGGATAAACACCACTGATTAAAAAGAAGTTTGACGTACAGAGGCGCACACATCACATCATCAACCTTTACATAGGGGCACCTTATGCGGCCGACACTAGACCCATTTTGCAATGGTTTTGTAAAGGTTGATGTGTGCGCCTCTGTACGTACAAAGTGCCAAGTTGGCCAAGTGTAGTACTTAAGTAAGTCACATCAACATTGGTGTTACTTCTCCCACACGCTAATTACTTTATCATACCGTAACGTTTACGGCGTTCTGCCTCACAATTTACATGAGTTGCCAAATTAATTAATGTTATTTTCAACAGTCCCAAGTTTCGCGTCTAACGTTGACATTTTAACTCAATTTTCTGTATTATACAAAACGTTTCCGTTGGTTACGTTTCATCGACCTTTTCACCGTACTTACTGTAACTTTTGAGCGATATACCACGCAAATATGAGTTTAATCTAAAGTTGAAAAAAACATTTAAAAACGTGGCAATTCGCAGAATAAACATGTTTTCATCAGTTAAATATCTACAATACTTATAATGAACCAGTCACAAGAGGATACCCATCTATCTACGTTATCACGATTCCTTTGAATAGCGTCTTTCAGAAAATTACCAATACACATTCTATTTTTCTACCACTTAACCATAAAGTACATTATCGAGTAGCATTGGCATCTTAGTACAAACAATCTACCAGAGTTCGACACTACAAATTAGAAAACAGCAAAATAAAACATCAGACTTGATAATAAAGTACATAATCCAACAAGAATTAAGGCGAAGAAAAACATTATTTAAAGGTTAAACCACGTTAGACATATTTTATTATCCATAACAAAGAATTAATAGAACAATAAAGCCGGAATTTATGGGATGTCATAATTTATTATTAATCTTAATTTGACATATCTCGTAAATTTTCCAAGTAGGCACAAGTAGCCTGAAAAAGGATAATTATTTGATGAGCTAGGTAGTCAGTTATAAATTGGCTAGAAGGGTTTTTATTCCATGTTGTTTTATGCAAGCCGTATTTTTTTCTTTAAACACTCAACACCTGTATTCACATACGATTTTTGTGATAGGAATCTGAATATGGTTGTCAGAAATTTTGTTGAAAAAATATTTCCTAAGATTGAAGCAAACTGAATTCGCTTAAGTACCAAATTCTTATTAATTTCATTTTAACTAGGTTACCACAAATGTTCCTCGAAGTTTGTGAACTATGGAAATAAATTCTCAATATTTCTGTGTAGTAAAAATAAAAAGTACTATGTTTAAAACATAGGGGGCGTAAGCGGTGGCCCAGATCGCCCACGCCTTACGCCGCTCCTGGTTTTATACATAGAAAATGCATAACCTTTTTCACGTTTTTTTCCATCCTGTATGATTAACTTCCTATTTTATCTCAAGATTGATTGATAACGGTCTTGGAGCATAACAGTCTGGGGAAAAAGTTGTTTTAGTATAATATGTTTCTAGTAAATTTTATCTCGTAAGTACATATTTATAACCAAATGTCATAAAAAACCTATGCGAGGGATAACATAGTATAGGTTTGATGAATAGTAACTAACAACTTAAATTGAGCAGCTTCAAAGCATGATACAAAAAGTTGTCCTTTTGGAAAATACCTACATAGAAAAACTAGCCACGACAATAGGAATATTTTAACAAGATATTGATAATGTTTTTTAATACAAAAGGGTATGGGAATTATTTGTAAAAAACTTATCACCTTAATCAATCTTTGGTAAGATATTTCCGTTTAAGGTAGTTATAATTATTATTATGTAGATATTAAATACTTTAGGTGTAAACTTTTTAATGCAGTAACTAAAGTAGCAGGTAATATATTGAACCATTATACTGGGTCTGTTGACTTAATGTTCTTCTAGAATTCTTAGTATTGGCTGAGAGATTTATCGCTATGAGATCAAATCATAAATGAGGAAAGCCGTAAAATATCTGGAGTAGCCGGCGTATAGTCGCCACATAGCCACATAGTTCTTCCTACAATCCCGGGCTTTTGAAGCGTGGCGTGAAAAGGCATTTATGCAGGCCAATCTCATTTTGAAAATAAGATTGACCAGCTAAGTAGTTTTCCATTACTGTGCTTGTCAACCCTATGGGGTTGACAAGCCAGATATGTCTGGACCTCACGGCTGCTTTCCATCAGGTGGAGTGAGGTCATCTATCATCTATAAAAATCCAAAAATAGTGCAAAGAAGATAATTCTCCGGAAAAAATAAATTTTATTCGGTCATTTAAATTAGTTTGTAGGATGTTTATAAAAAATATTACAAAGTTATAACTTGTGTTGTTTTCGTAGTTATTGATGGTACCAATTTTTTTTTTGTTCATTTTTATTAGTTACCATGCATATATAGTTACCAAAAAACATTTGAGTACATCGGCTTATTATATTTGAAATACATAAAAGAATACGGCTTAAGAAGGTCTGAAAGAGGAAGTATAAAGTGAAATCATAATTAGGGACTCCTTTCATAAGTTACTGTATTGAACAGTTTACACCACCTATCGAGGTACAAAGCTAAAATTTAAGAAATAACACAGGAGTTGCGTTTGCTGTTGTGCCGTTCCCTGATCTGCTGGAGGTGAGCTAGCTGCGACGGTGAGGGCACGTGGGGCGGGTTGGCAGGCGGGGTCGGACTGGACCCCGGGGGCCCCTGCGGCCCCACGGGCAGCGACTGCCGCCTGCGCCGGCGCAGGGCCGGCGACAGGTTATACTTAACCTTGGCCTGGACGAGCAGCTCCTTGAAGATCTGCGACACGTTCATGTTGTCTTTCGCTGATGCCTCCACGAACCCGTTCTCCCAGTCCACTGTCACAACAGACTCCGTAGTGTGGAATTCTACCTGTAGAAAAAAGGAATGTTGAGTAATTTGTCATTTGAACTTTTGTCATCGATTAAGTGCGATTCTTGAAACGACAAGTAGTTAAACTTAAAAGTCGTGATTTCCACGTAGATAAGCTAAAAAGTATGTTTTTGTTACAAAAAGGAGGTGATTGTTTCAGCAAGAATTAAGAAAACGTTCAATGGGTTAAAATTTAATTGTCTATTAATTTCACAATATTGTTTCCTTCTGAGCATTTGTGATGGCATTCAGTTTACGTAAATATAACACAAAATAATTGTTAGGTAATGTATGAGACCTATTTATCGGCTCATTTCGCTCGTTAATATAAAGGTTATATGTGCTAGCACAAACTAACCTTTACAGACATTACCGAGCGAAATCATCTGTTAATTAACATGTCGAAACCAGCTGCTTTCAGCTTCACAATCGATATTAACAGTTTACGCAAACATTAATGAGCTTCCGAAATGTCTACATCGTTTTATGGCATAAGTTTTGGTAACTATCATGTATGATCTTTACTAACAAGTTATTTCGAAGTCTGGCATAGGAGGGTTATGAACGACCAAGCAATTAATCAGAGAAAAGTTATGTCTTGGCACGAGGGCAGAAGATAGGAGAACGGTTTAATTACAAATAGATAGGATTTTATCACCAATATTATATTCCTAATTCAACCCTTCTTATTTCAAGCGGAGATCAGCGGATCAGCTAAAGTAATTCAATTTGTTGAGAAACATTTTCTGAATAATTTTAGAATATTATCTTTCGAAAACTTTTATCTGAATGTGTAAAATTGGGGTGAATCAAATGAACCTGGATCCAGGTTTCATTATCCTCTGAGTCTGTAGTAGAAGAGCCATTAGTGTTACTCAAAGGTAAGTGGCAGCAAGTATTTTCATTTGTACTACGTTCTATCTAACGTAAAGTATATTTAAGTTTTGACAGACAGACAAGCCATCAAAATTTGGTTTGAATTCAATCGGCGAAGTATGGGTCTCCGAATGTTTTGTTCACCATGACAGCAATAGCCTGTGCGCTTCACTTCCGAATCCATAAACGCAAATCAACGTTGAGCATCCCTCAGAAGTACAGCTGTCCCTTTCAGTTCTATTGACAAATTTACGGGACAGCATGAGCTTGAGCGCGTGCTAAGCTTTGATTGAAGGTTGCGAATTCGGGGGAGTCTACCCCCTTCAGATAAGTAGTCAAGTATGAGAGTGTGTTATGGGTGTCTAAACATCATGTTAGTTAAACACCATTAAGGGTAAGTTGCACCATAGTAGAAGTTAAAGTTAAAGTTTTTGTCAAATTTGACAATTTGACGTCATTTTTGCTTACCTGACTGGTACTTTAACTGAAATTTTGATGTTTGTTATTGTTAAAGTCAGATGGTGCAACCGAACCTAACAAAATTGTCGGCAACACTCATTACTGAATTCACCTTCGTATTCATGAAAAATGACAAATCAATTGTTTTATTTTCAGTTAAGTAATTATAATGAATGTTCAGTGGGCTTGTGTAAATTGTAACACGTTTATTTCACTTAACTCGATCGTGGAAACCCGGCACATAATGTGTTTAGTTAGACAGCCCCTGTTTTCCTTCCTATACCAACAACAAACCACAACAGTATGACAGCGTGCAGTAATTCGCCCGACCACCTTGGGCTATTGTAGGGGCAGGGCTACTGGCTCGGCCATCTCGGGCTATTTTGTTCCGGCTTTCCACAAACTTTACTGTCACTTTGTGTCATTGGCTACGAATTTTCTCTTCATAGTTACTATTGCTAATATAAATTCTATGTAAATTGGAGATTCGGCAGACATATGCCGAGCTTTAAAACTTATAGAGAAGAAGGGATAAGATAATACTTCAACTTCATTTCACAAAACAGTTACAACAACAACTCTCGAAAATGTAGGTACATTAAAGGGTCTTATCGCCAAAAACTGCCCCTTCCAGACCACCTTCAGGGACAAATGAAATTTTGGCGTCATAGCTAGTCTTGGTAGGTATCTTAAAGATCTTTGAGTTTTATAACAAATTAAAGAAACAGCTGATGAAACTTTTACTAAAATAACAGAAACTAGGTGACACGTTGCAACAATGCCTACCTACACAGTAAGGCGGATATTGGCTCTATAGCCCATTCTTGGCAGGGCGGGATGTTAACTCGTAGCTGACTTAGGTACCTAGCTTGATACTAGATTTGTTATCCTTTAACAATGTCTATTAGAACCCCCTTATCAATAAAAATGAACGCAACGCTAAAGCATAGTTTAAGCAATTGACGTGTTTTGTCACTGACTCGCAAATGGCGGCAGCAACAAGAATGAAAGAGACAAAGCGATACAAAAATTAACTTGTTATTGAAGCACTGTTAGAGTTTTAATGTATAAGGAGGAAAATCTTTATCATCAACACCATGGAAAATTATGCAACACAGTAGCCGTCTAGCCCCCATCTAAGCAGAGCTATTGGTATACTAGAAAACAGATGAACATACCTACTTAAATTATTGTGTTTGTAAATGAATTATCTACTCTTACTATACGAGTTTGAATACAGGTTGACTTTGCAAGTACTCGCCATTTTTTTTAATAAGCTCTATGAAACTCGTGCAATAATATTTTTACGTGCGTTGGCGTACTTATCTTTCGATGAATGAAGTAACTTAACTATTTTTTTTAAAAATAACGCTAACCATAAAAACGCATTTTTTATACGGAAGTCTATTTTGTTCCTGATACCAAGTCGCTCCTACATATTTGGCAAGTACTTGCAAAATCACACTGTATAAAACAAAGTCGGCTTTGTTCAAGCACTTATAAGTCAAGGACGGCTGGATGGATTTTCATGGTTTCTGATTTGTTGGATTCGTCTCCGTCTTCGAAAGGATAATAAAAGCCAATGTCTGAAAATGGCGTCTTTTTTTTTTCTTGCGGCCAGCGACCAAACCTTACTTTTTAAATGGAAAATATTGCAATTAACCAAACTTACTATGGCATGGGGACTCCTAGATCAGTCCGAACTGAGTTATGGGCGTTAGAAGTTTATGCATTTTACAAACTAGATATTTTTTCTTTTGCGCGCAATTTTCGCAAAAAGTGCAACAAAATAGAGACATTATACGAGTAAACATTGTGTGTGATATTTTTCGCAAATGGAAAAATATCTTATATGTCATTCGTTTTTTTTTCGGGTGGTTATCAACCAAACCTTGCTTTTATGATTAAAAAAAGTGCAATAAACCAAACTAACTATGGCATGTAGACCTCTAAACGCAGTCCGAACTGCGTTATGGGCTTTAGAAGTTGTCTGATTTTACAAACTACATTTTTTCCTTTTGCGATCAAGTTTCGCATGAATCGCAACTAAATAGAGCCATTGTACGTGTAAACATTTTGTGTGTGATATTTTTAGCAAATGGAACAACAATCTTATAATGTCATTCGTTTTTTTTTCGGGTGGTCAGCAACCAAACTTTGCTTTTATGATTTAAAATAGTGCAATAAACCAAACTTACTATGGCATATAGACCTCTAGCTCAGTCTGAACTGAGTTATGGGCTTTAGAAGTTTGTTGAATTTACAATCTAGTTATTTTTCTTCTGCGCGCATTTTTCGCATAAATCGCAACAAAATAGAAACATTGTATGTGTAAAGATTGTGAGTGATATTTTTCGCAAAAGGAAAAATATCTTATGTCATTCGTTTTTTTTTCGGGTGGCTATTCATTAAACCTTACTTCTTAAATTCAAAATAGTGTAATAAACCTGTTCAGGCACCTATGGTCCTGGACTCATGCATCATACGGGGAACGCGGACATTGCCTGTTTGCTCGCGACAGTAGTTACGTTACGACCGACGTTGCGATGGAGAGTACAAACTGTAATAACATTCTAAAATATACCAAGTTGATAGAAGAAAACAGAGTTTCATTGGCTCAAGTGTGTCAGGCGAAGACAAAAACAATCTTACTAAAACAATGAAGACCTATAAAGGCAGTCTGAACTGAGTTATGGGCTTAAGAAGTTTGCTGATTTTACATCTAAATCTCATGGGTATGCGTTTGACCCCATTCAGCCATGATGAGGTCGTTGCTGGAACAGGCTTACCCAGAAAATGTCTATCCACTCTTACCGTGAAGACACCAAGGTTGTGGGCACAGGCTAAGAAAAAACATTCCATTATTGGTTTATGTGCCTTCAGGAAAGTAGAAGTCTAATAAATGGACTCTATTTGGGGAAAAATAGACTTGCCTGAGTATTGTTGGCGTTAAACTCAACGAGGTCACGATCGCACCAGTCGGACACTGCTTTTAACGCATTCATCCGCGTTGAGTTCATCTGCTCAACCATAGCCTCTCTAAGGCTAAATATAAGATATTTTGCCCTTTGCGCGTAAGCTTTGTAACAAACTGCAACAACATAGTGAAATTGAGCGCCTGTGGAGACTCAAAGATTCCCGGACCAGCACAAATGTTTGTGGATAAAACATAATATTTGTGCTAGGTCTTGGTGCTGATGAAAGTATATGATTCTTATGTGGTTTTTATATTTTATTCTGTGATATTTCGTGATAACGGATATGATTTTACTTTTAATCATAAGATAAGAGCAAACTTACACATTAAGTGGAAAATCGGCGAGTACGCCCTTAAACCACTGTCACTCCTTCTAACGCTCGTAACTCAGTTAAGACTGTGCTAAGATACATATCTTAGTTAGTTTGCTTCATTACACTATTTTGCATTGAAAAGGAAAGATTTAATTGATTGATGGCCTCACTAAAAAAGACGTAATGCATACAAGATATTTTTTCTTTTGCGACAAAATATCACACTCAATGTTTACACGTGCAATGCCTCTACTTTGTTGCGATTCATGCGAAACTTATTCGCAAAAGGATAAATATTATTATTATATCTGGTTTTAATTGTTTTTTTTGTGCAAGATATACTTTATCTTATCTTATCTAGTTCGTAAAATCAACAAACTTGTAAAGCCCATAACTCAGTTCGGACTGAGCTAGGGGTCTATCGCCATAGTAAGTTTGGTTTATTGCACTATTTTAAATCATAAAAGCAAAGTTTGGTTGCTGACCACCCGAAAAAAAAACGAATGACATTATAAGATTGTTGTTCCATTTGCTAAAAATATCACACACAAAATGTTTACACGTACAATGGCTCTATTTAGTTGCGATTCATGCGAATCTTGATCGCAACAGGAAAAAATGTAGTTTGTAAAATCAGCCAACTTTTAAAGCCCATAACGCAGTTCGGACTGCGTTTAGAGGTCTACATGCCATAGTAAGTTTGGTTTATTTCAGTTTTTTTAATCATAAAAGCAAGGTTTGGTAGATGACCACTCGAAAAAACTACGAATGACATATAAGATATTTTTCCATTTGCGAAAAATATCACACACAATGTTTACTCGTATAATGTCTCTATTTTGTTGCACTTTTTGCGAAAATTGCGCGCAAAAGAAAAAATATCTAGTTTGTAAAATCCCCAAACTTCTAACGCCAATAACTCAGTTCGGACTGATCTAGGAGTCTACATGCCATAGTAAGTTTGGTTAATTGCAATATTTTCCATTTAAAAAGTAAGGTTTGGTCGCTGGCCGCAAGAAAAAAAAAAGACGCCGCTACCCCTAACAAATCCGTCATTGTCCATTTTATAAAAAGCGAGCCTTATGGTTGACTTCTGGTATAATGTCTTTTTGGCATTAAGTCCGTCTTTTGTACCATTCACTGTGGTGCAATAAAGATAAATATACAAAATTAAATGAACTACCTATCATTTAGGAAAAAATATTGTTTTTAAATGTCAGTCTAATACTTATTAAGCACTGTGCAACAACATACGTCTGTCAGGACAGTTAGTATTAACTTAAGTACTTTATAAAGCAGGGAAACTAAACTTAATTATATTATGTAAAATAACCAAGTTTTACGAAAAGTATTTTGTTAATAGAGTAGCGTCCCGGTATCAGGGATATTGGCTCGTTGGCCCCGGGCTACTGTCAGCCGACTGGAATATTCCAACAGAGTGTAGAATGCAACTCAGCGTATAATCATAAAATCTAGTTTCAATATTTCTGATTCATATTACCATACAACACAGAACGGGGCCTACCGAAATTAAGCAACATTAACACAATCGTTTGAAATGAATATTACAACGATTTATGAATTGAAATTTAAAGCCACTTTTAGACTAAGTATTCTAAATTAACAGAAAAAAGGTTAAAATTGAACGATTTAAAGTTGCATTCGATGGAGTAGACTGTATGGTTGTGTTTGAGTTTGATGGGCAGCAGGGTGAAGATTGTTAAAAAAAGCACCAATTATTACTATAAATGCACAAAGCCATGTATTAACGATCCTTTCATGTCCTTTCATGTCTTTTCAACGTGTTTGCAATGGAGGTGAAGGTTTTCGCGGACGAAGTCGCAGGCGGCTCATAGTTTATATTTTCACAGCAAATATTTTCCAATAACTATTGTACTTTTGAACACAAACACTCGATAGAAACATGTTGCGGTGTGTGCAGCGGGCCGGACGTGCGCTCGCAATCGCACGGCTATTGTTCCCAGGCTGGACTCTTTGCTCCCGTGACATTTCACCCCGTGTGCCGCTACACACTACCGGTTGTAAAGTACAAGCGGGAAAGTTTAGCACGGAAGTGATAACTATAATAGTTTAAAAGCTACTACTAGTATTAATGCAGAATATCATCAGCTTGTAGACTTGGTTTGCCGACTTTTAAATTGCACCTACTCTCACCTTGTGAATACTGTTTGATTATTATAGACAAACCTTTAAACGTTTTGTATTCGTAAGATTGTAACTGGTTTCTAGAGGTACGTCGTCTGAGGCAAACCTTGTTATATCCCGGGGATTACCTATGTATGAATTTACAAAAAAAAAACTATTTACCTATGTACGTTTTTACGTTGTCTAGATCCTCTATTGCTTTGCTTAGATGGTAGTGTCTGGATTGGTATGCATATTTTTTTCCACATGATTACCGATTTTCATCCGCTGACCGCTTTGACTACTCTACTTGGCTACAAACAGTAAATGATCGACTTAATAACGTTAGTGGTAATACAAGGTGAGTTTTTAAAGTGGGCGTGTGTTCATTTTGTATATCTAGCACAGGATATTCTATTGCAGTGAATTTATTATTCCTTCTGACTGTCATTTTAGGAAAGTTGTTTATATTTAAAGACTTTATTCTAATCTTATAACTTAAACTTGTTCGTCGGTAATAACTCAAAATATATGAAATGCGGTGGAAATCCAAACATGTAGAGCTCTTAAAATGATGTGAATCCTTTGTTTTTATTATCACTTTTTCTTATGAAAAATCAATAGGTACCGAAAGTTATGTCTCTCCAGCGGTGGTAGCGAGAGGGTAGTATACAAATGACCTATATTTTTGGTACGAGGATATGGGTCATACTACGCGGACAACATATTTTATGCCAGTATTTGATTAGTTGACAGTTTTCATCAGAATATAACCCTTAAAAAATTAGATCGAAACGGTGAACAAGTTGTATAGACGTTTTGGCGACAATTGCACGACATCGGGGGAAACAGGTTAAATATTTTTACCATTAAGTGATCGTGTTGCAGAAAAACCGAAAATAGTGTTCAATTTGGAGAAAAAAAACAAGAAAGTTTTAAAAAGCTATCAAATATTTCTAAATACTTATAGAGATGAAACACCCAGGTGCCCAGGTGGCCATCGAACCCATGACCTTCAAGTCCTCTTTCCATTGCCGATGAAATAAACCTGTAGTCGCTTCGTTATGTTGAAATTACGAGCAGCACAGATGTCGTTAAAGAAGCACAGCAATAGACAAACGGCCATCAAATTAACGAACGTAATAAATTAGCAGTTATCGTTATAATTGTAACAGAGCAAATTAAAGCTTTTCTTCAGTTACGAGCCGACAAAGGCGCGTAGCAGCGAGTCCCTTCAGTATTGTTTTATTACATATTGCCCTCGTAAAGAAAACTTGCAAGTCAAAGAAAGCCATCGTTTTGAAAGAGATGTCTATAGTCTGTTTGGCGATGAGCGAGAATTATTAGAAAGGAATTTGTGTTCACTACTGACGAAATAAGGGCAAGTTGTCAAAGTTTGATACGACGGCAGGCGTATACTAGTAAGGGACATTCTGTATTTAATACCACTAACGATTTCCACACGATACTTAGGCGATACATTAGCTTAATGCTTCCCTCCACAACATTTGCTACCGGCCCTGTGTAGTACCACTGCAGCACTGGTGCCCCATGGATACTCAACGTTGGTAGGTAGGTAGGTACGTTGAAGTAAACAGTAGGCATATTGGGAAATAAACAGATGTCTGTCAGGCAGAAAAGTTCTAGGGTAGATGTTAGCAGCTATTTGATTACCTTTATTTACCTGTAATAATAACTCAACAAGTATGGTTTTTAAAATGTCTAAAATCTTTTAAATATAATTGCTTTTCGACCTTGATATTTTCCTGTGGCAGTGTGCAAAAGAGAATTAACGGTACCTGCACGCTAATTAAACGCAATAATTATGTAACAAAAAGATGAATGTTTCAGTTAACCCGCATAGTTTCATGGTCATCGTAGGTAATATATCTAACTCTCTTTCAGATAACACTATAACCTAAAGTTAAAAAGAGGACAAAAAAGTTAACGTCAGTAATTAATTAGCTTTTATATAGATATTATATATTGTGAGACATACCATCCATAGATAATTTAAGAAGGACTTCATGCCTTGCACTAGGACACTTTGCGGTCGTTATAGTTTTTTATTTTATTTTAAGGCTTCTGTGGTCTAAGCACTACAATTTGAACTAGAAGGCCATGTGGTTATACAGTATACACTGCTGTCTATAGTTGAACGCCTGAAATAGGCCAATGAATTGAAAATACTAGAGCCAGCAATAAGAAATAAAATAAACACTGAATCGGTCGTAAACGATAGAATTGACGATTGATTCGAAACACCATTAAAAGACAGAAGAAACCCGTTTAACGGTAATGAGCTCTTCATTCGCGGTGTAGGTTTAATTATACTCTGCAAAGCGTGAACTTGTGTTCCGTAAACATGAACTAACTCTTGTGCCAGTCTAGTACATAAACGGCCTATTTACGTCTCACTACTGGTCACAGGCCTCAACTATACTATGAGGTGGAAAACACCTCTAGTACAGTGCTGAGTAGTAATACTCCAATAGACTCCAGATCTTCAACGGATCCTGAATCATTCTGATACGAATGCAGGGCATAAATTTAGACCTTGATGTTAAGCTTACTTATTAACCTTTTAAGAGACCGCATAAGTCATCACTGCCCATAATGATGGAGAAAACAGAACTCGTTTTAGCAGCCATTCTAGACAGCCATTCGTCTAAATGGATCCCGGCGTTTGTTTTTTTTTAGAGTTAAGTAAGATACAATCGAGGATGTCTCTCTGGATGAGCTTCTTGTTTTAGGGTTTGTTACATTTTTAAATCACACAAAAACGCAGTTGGGTTTTTTCAGATTCTTAAATTAGCGTTTTTTAAGTAGCTGCAGCTTTATACAGCTTTTGCTTTTATAATATGTATTAGCTTTCAGGTAAACCATTACTCTACATAACGAGTTCTTTTACGACACCCCACACTTACCTGTAGCACCAATCGTGATAGTTTAGAAAATGGTGTTTAAAAGTCAGGAATAAATCCCTTAAATTAAAATGTCTTCCTTTTTAGCCTACTAGATATATACATAAACGGCCTATATACGTCCCACTGCTGGGCACAGGCCTCACCTCAACTATGAGGTGGAACAAGCCATACTCCAACACGCGGGCTCAGTGCGGATTGTTGGAGGGGTGTAAGGTTAGTGAGCAACCTTAATGTCAGATGTTATCAAGCCGCCCTAAGGCCTCTGGACTAGGCTTAGCGACTGACATCTAGCGACGTCAACCGGGACCAACTGCTTAACATGCCTTCCGAAGCACGGAGATGCCCGGAATACACATCACTAAATTTCGGTCGGGGTGGTCACCCATCCCATTTCCGACCCGGCATGCGTTGCTTTACAACAGCGATCGTCGCCGATCATTGTCACCTCTAGATATATATTTTTTTCATATTAAGTGGTTCAGGTACCAAAATCGCTATTAATATCAAATACATGACTTTGAGTGGGTGGTTATCAATGACTCCATAGACATAATATCTGCATTATTTTATTAGCTTTAGAATAGACACTATGGTGTAGTAAAATTTAAATAAACTCAAAAAAAAGCAAAAGCCAACCAATCAAAATGACCAGAAATTAACAACAATCAAGTGATGGTTTTTTTTCTTAAAAAAAAAGAATTAATAGGTGTTTTCTTTTATTTCTGATTAAAAGTTGATAAAATAGACACACAGATGAATTACTTTTTTCTTTACAACCCTGTACTGAACCCTGCAAACTACTTTCCTGTGCTTGTCTAGTTTTAATTGACTTTTTTGCACTCGTAACCGACACGAAACAGGCGTGCTCACTACCAATTATCGATGCTCCGCACTGATTCACGTGTCGACGGTTCGGACGCCCACCCCTAGCGACGGATCCGTCGACTCCGACACAGTATAAACATACAGTAGGTTATCTAAGGCCGCCCGCCGAGTTATTAGCCTAGCGTGCACACAGACACGCGGCACAGCCCGTCCGTACTGCCGCCTCCCTATGCCTCCCTATTTTATGCTAGCGTGTGCGTGAAATCGCGACACGGCGCGCGACGCGCACGCACACATTCAAACCGAGAGTGGCACGTTTGTATGTAGATGTTCTACTGTATGTTTATACTGTGACTCCGTCGCTCATTCGCTCCGTACGTTTTCCGCTCAGCCGTAGTGCTGACGGGTCGGAAATTCGATTTGCTCGACCCGCTGAATGTAACTCTGGCTTAGATGAAGTGCGCCGCAAATAGATGCGTTTTAGGGTGCTGTAGGCAAATATTGGATAAACACTTTTTTGTTTCAGTAGTAAAACAAGCACGCCTTGAGCCTTGACAGACGAACCTCAAGACGTTGCCGCTAAATAAGAACCTTGTCAAGCCTCGAAGAACTCGCTGCTTTACTAAGCATTGATCCCCTAGGACCCAGTTGTAATGACTCCATCTCTTTCGAGCTTGGGGATGGTCTAATGGAAAGTGTTAACCTACACTCTTGGATAAATGCAAAATCACAGATGACTGTCAACGATGAACATCCTCATTTATACCGTCCTATTAGCTCGCCTTTCAAAACACTATTTTCTTGAAAGCCCCTCAACTATGATAATTACGTAGATCATTCATACGACGAGTAGTAGAGTTAATTTTGAAAATCAGTAAAATCTTTGTTTTTTCTCTAAATTGAAATTTTCCACCACCAACAGCATTTATATCTGACCCAATGATTGACTGGTAATAATGATTTTAACATTAAGAACACCTTTTGATGAATGATTAAACTTTTCACTGTAAAATTACTTTAAAAAACTTTAAAATTACGCAACTATTGGAAAAATCAACTCAAACCCCTAAAAGAAACGCTACCTGAAAAACTACGGGACCCTATCTGGCAAAGGCTTGCGTACCCTTTGCATGCTGTTTTCCGACCGGCTAGTTAAATGTCCCTCAAATGGAAAGGAATTTAATTACAAGGCAAAAACACCCACCGTAAATGTAGCATTTACGGAACGGACTGATAGGGAGTAACAGTTAATTTAATTTGTACGTGATTGAAATAGCCGGAAAGAGGAATCGGAGATTGGGAAATAAAGGAACTAAGGGCTCGTTTACGGAGACACGGTGCGTCAAGCGTCGCGTGTGGCGTGGCTTCCTGCAGCCGGTTTGGCGTTTTTGCGGTTTACAGTGTGGCGTGGCGTGAAGCAGCCTGTGTCGTCTCAAACATATGGAAAACGAGCGGCGTCACGCGCCGTTTCATCGTTCCCAGCAAGTTTCGCAACGGGGGACGTTTGCGTCTGACGCGGCGTGTGACGCTACAATACAAACAAACGCTTGCAGAAACGCTTCTCCTTAAACGCTCCACAGATCGTCGTATGTTTGTGTTTTTCGCGGCCCGCTTCGCGCAATGCACCGCTTGACGCACGCACCGCACGATCTGCTACAAGGTAAGGCCGCTCGAAGCAGCTATGCTGTTCTGGCCAACGCCAAAGGTCTGGCTAACGCCAAATCTCATCTCGTTCGTGGTCAGGAAAAAACGCCAATTTTAGTCGTCTATTGGTTTCACCTTGAATTGGTGTTCTCCCTCATTTGCATGGAAATCATTTAAACTGTTTTGCTACATTTTGCACGCGACATGTTGCACAAAATGTAGCAACATGGCAAAAACAAGCCGATTTAACTGCCAAAACACGGTTATGACAAAAATTAAGGATGGGCAAGTTAACAATGTCAGTTATGTTTTGAAAAAGTATTTCAAGTCATATTCATAGACACTGAGTGTTTTTATCATCAACCTAAAAATGTTTGTATACTTTTGCAAAAAAAGAAGCCGCACTATCGAAATTATTATCTTCTCAAAATTAAATTACACTAAAACAGCTATCGCATAAAACACAGCACTTGAGAGCATAATAAGAAATAAACAATATTTCTGTTCCCCGCAGAGACGTTCAAGCAGCAGTTCTTTTAAAATATTACTCTAATGGACGAACGGCATTATTTGAATATCCCACGTCCAATGTATTTTCTATGTTATTATCATTGCAGCTCGGCATAAAGAACGAAAATGCGCTTTTGGAATGAAAATTCAAAAAATGGCAATGCAACATGCAAAGTACAAGACCGTCTTAAATCCTGAATGCCTATGATCACATAGCAAAATTGCTGAGCCTAGCAAAATAAAATTAAGAACATAGTGATAGTGGGATGAATAGGTCATCCCGCTATCTCGGAAAGTGCGTTTTTGCTTTTCGATATCTGAGTGCAAAGGCCGTTTTTAGCCTCTAGAGGGTAAAGTAAAATTGAATTTCGAACGTCGCCTGTGTACTAGGTTTGGATTCAAAACACCATTAAACCTATTCACTTCCACCTCAATGGTGCCGATTTTTTTTAAATTTGTTAAAAACTCGGGGTTTCAACCTCATTGGAGTAAGTACTTTTTTTTATTTGCTTTGGGCTCGCTATTTTTTTCACCTCATATTGTTAAACCTTTGTTGAAGCTTGAAATCAAAAACCTGAAATGTGTGATTCAAGCGACAAGGAAGTTTATTTGACGCCACTAAAAAAACAAAAATATTACTCTAAACTTAAGTAACTGTAGCAACATTACTTTCATTTTTTGATAATTGAAATATTATTCTGTAATACCTTCTTATGATAATGTAGTAGTTAATACCTAGACTGAAATAAAAGTAGCTTGTGATTGTCGTTATTTTTTGCATTTAGGCCCAGACTCCACCAGAGCTGAGCGGAGATGTGCGGCGTCGAGCTGTGTTTCAACAACCAATGGAATTGCGTTATTCACACATGGAGATGTGGAGATGTGATTCGCTCGCTGATGTGGGATGGAAAAGTGTTGCACTCGAGTGCAAAGATTTTTCATCTTGTGCTCTTTTGATTCCCTCGCTCACGCTCAGGATTCTAATTTTTGAACCATGAAAATTTAGAATCCTTCGCTTGCTCGGTCGTCAAAATTGAGCAAGTGGTTAAAAAGCAACTTTGCACTCTTGTATAACAAATAACTATTAATCAGTTATGAAGTGTAAAGAAATGCTAAAGGTAATTTTTCCTTTAAGTAGATTCATCAAAATAATTATGCCTATATTATGGTTGATGAAAGTCAATATTTTATGTGATATGAAAGGTACACATTTTTGCACCTATAATTAGCTCTGACGTTACATGTGGAGTCAATGACTTTTATTGCACGGTTTTCTGCTCAAACTCTATGGAGTATCAATATGACTATTTGACATTGTAGTTACTCAAGCTTCGGACCTAGTTTAGCTTTTCCTTTTTACTCGTATTTTTTTAGCAAGAACTTGGATACAAACGAAATCTTTTTCGTGTTATGTTTACCTTAAACATTGATTTTAGCGGAGAAATACGTATAACCTCTACTTTTCCGATTCTCTGCACATACGCGGGGTAATATCATAAAAATGTGATTGACGGAAGACTAATATTTGTTGTGGGACTGGCGAGATCCGTAGTAGTGTTGGCAATGAATGTGCGAATATCGAAATCATATTAAAAACGACCGATAGAAGACTGCCGATGGTAATATCAATACCAGCATAGATAGAAACTTCCGATACTAAATTCATCATCATCATCATTTCAGCCGAACGACGCCCACTGACTGCTGAGCATAGGCCTCTCTTACGGATCTCCACAACAATCAGTCCTGTGCTGCACGCATCCAGCGGCTTCCCGCGACCTTGACCAGATCGTCGGTCCACCTTGTGGAGGGCCCACGGAACGTCGTCCGATAGGCGGTCGCCATTCCAGAACCTTTCCGCCCCAACGGCCATCGGTTCTCCGCGCTATGTATCCCGCCCACTGTCACTTGACAACGATGCAATCCTTCGAGTTATGTCGGTTGGCTTAGTTCTCCCGCGGATCTCATCATTCCTGATTCGATCTAGCAGGGAAATACCAAGCATTTTCTGAATGTTTTGTGTTTATCAGAAAAATAGTATTCAATTATGTTGTATCCGTGGGCTAGTTCCTATAGTACAAGCTATGCTTAGTTTGGGGCTACATCGCGATTTTATGTTTTTTTGATAGGCCTATTGCTGTTTTCTGATAAAACGATCAATGGTAAAACTGAAGATATTTCAACAACACTAGCCCAAAGCCGCACGTAACAAGACTGCCGCCGGCAACTTCTCGCGATTCTGGCTCGAATATGTCCCAGAGCTAATACTTTGTGGTGTAACTTCGCTACGAAGTAAACTATGTTGAAACTTTGCGAGAATAATACAAGTTGGAGCAACCATGTACTACATTTTTGAACATTTATCAGCTGGTAAAAGAAATAAATAACAAACGTGGAAACAACGTTGCGTAAAACTTTGCTTTATGGTAATTTATTCAATACTGCACTGGCAATTTCGTTGCTAGTTCCTCGATAAAAATAAATGTAAGGCAAACGTGTTACCAGGCTCTGAATTAAATATCAAGTTTGTATAACAGGAACGAGATTGTTTGTATAAACTGTAAATAAAATCCTAATTCAAATTTAAATGGAAGGGTGCATAATATATTGCAACTTTTAATTGTTATTCGCTAAAACCATCATTCACGGCTAAAAGATGTTTCGTCTGCAAAATTCCTACCTCCACCTATTTTCCCACTGCCTGTTTGCAGGCAGTGTAGATTCTTCAGAGTCCTGCGACCTTTATCAGACCCGCCTACCTAGCGTGTGGGGGCGCCACACGCTGCGATTGCTTCCAAATGGCGTATCGTACGTTCGAGAACTTTCCTGTCATCAGTCATCCGCGCTGTGCGCCTTGCCCCCTGCCATTTAAACTTATTTTATCTACTTCACTGACTTTTTCTTACGGATGTCCTTATTTCTGTTTCGATCATGTAGCAAAATACCAAGGAGGCCCCTTTTCTATACCTAATGCTCTCTATAGAGATTATTCCTAAGGAAGAAAAATGTAAGCTTGGTCATTTTCTGTATAACTTGAAATTGTTTCTAACTATAAAAGTTACAAAGGAGGACAATGAAAATTAAACTTACTTGTCTCGCTCCGGTCTCGGCTAAGTCCACCTTATTCCCAACGACGACGATTGGCACCGCTGTACTTTCCTTCGTTTCATGGATTTGATCTCTCAAAGCTCGGACTTCAGCAAAACTGTCTGCATCAGTTATATCATAGACAAGTATGAATGCATCAGCTGACTGCATGGATAGAGCCCTCATGGCGGGAAACTCGTAAGCGCCTGATGTGTCCAGAATATCCAGTGTTAGCCTCACGCCTGATACGTTGAAGTCTCCATGGTGCATCTCCTCTATAGTCCTTTTATACTTTGGGGAGAAGGTGGTGTAGAGGAACTGTGAGATGAGGGAGGATTTGCCGACTTTGGCCGCGCCGAGGACGACTATTTTGTGCCGGACGGCGTTGTTGGTGAGGTTCCCGCTGCTGGATACTGTGTCTTCTGTTCTTTCAGTCCTGAAAAAAAGAAAATACAATTATTTTATTTAAAGTAATTTTGTAACTCAACACCATGCAAAAGTGCCAATAAAATCATTTCTTAAACTGTTCGAAGGCATGGACACAAGGAGGTTCACATTCCTTGTGAACTTGTGACCTCTACCACAGAATGATCTACAGCAATGGGTTTTATTTATTTATCTATTAAAGGTATACAGACAGCTTGCAGTCTTGATTATGAAGTATTAAAATAGAATTTTAGTTGAGATTTGTTAAGGGGGCTAAGTTAGTCATGTTTGAAAATTGCGCCCTCAAATATTTGGAAAACAGTTAAAATTTTACTTGAATTTTCGCCTTTTCACATGAGAAAGCTGTAAATATTAACTAAGTTCTTATGTAGTCAGTTCAACCGCTAAATCCTCATGAATTGGACGAGGACGCGTTGAACGCACTTCGCAAAGGGTCAGATAATTATGCAAATAGAGTTTGGTAACAACGGCTGAACCTTGGGAATATATAACCGGCTATCTCTATGTATATAGATAAAATACAATGCGAGGGCTTGCCATACATAACTCATCAGTTTAAAAGCAATTTTGTTTAAGGCCTGTCTAGGAAATATTCGATTTTTACCTACTCTTGTGATGAAACTTGACAGCGACAATCAATACAAAAATGTGACATGCGTAATATGAGAAAACTTAGTCGATCGAGTTTCGGAAACAATGTTTTTCAAAAATCATGAACTAAGACGTTTTATGGTTTTAATACCTACCTATGTAGTTTTTCCTTTTCAAATTAAGTAAATTTTATAAAAAGACTCTTTCAATTCAAACACACATTTGTCAGCTTTTTGTTCAGTTGAATTAGACCTCGGGGGCTAAAACAGCAACATTTTAGCATTTCATATTATGAATCATCTATTTGACGTTTCATCTAGACCGCGGTCCGTTTCGAGTCAAAAGTGAGTAACAGCGCGCTGACACGCATCCCGAATTGATAAATTGTATGAACGTGAGCGACGTCAGCGCGCTATTACTCACTTTTGACTCGAAACGGACCGCGGCCTAGATGAAACGTCAGTTAGATGTTTCATAATATGAAATGCTAAAATGTTACCGTTTTAGCCCCCCTCGTTAGGGTAATAGTAAATCGGCCTTAAATCAATATAATGATTCAATAATCACACTGTGGATTAAGAACCCTAGATTATTGCACGTGGACCAAACATGGCGTGTATGAGCCTAGAGCTATATTCGGGATATTTAGGTGAGTTAGACGTTAATTCTAATTAAACCCAATGTTCTGGGCAGTATTCATCGTTCCCGTTACCACAGGGTTTCCGGGTTGAAGACAATTTGTTGCTTCCATACAGCTGTGTGTATATTAAGTTCACTATTTTACTTTTGATGCTGCCTCATTTCTAACAATCGATATTTCAGGGCATTATTATTATATTTTATTAAACTCAGCTCGCCAACCGTTAAGAATAACATTGCTTGTCATCCAGGCGTATGATGGACATACGCCTAATACTGATGTAAGTTCAGTATTAGGTGATAATTAACAATTTAATATACTACGCACGCCGAATGATGATCCCTATGACAGTTCGTAAGCGGTAAACATTGTACTGACGTCCTGTCACAACAAATCCTTTATAGGTCCATTGAAAAATCGAAAAAATCATAATTGTGTACATTTGTAAATTATAAAAATGAATTTTAAGAAATTATTATTTAATGTTCGTAAATAATGGAAAAAAAACTCAATGCAAATGTACTTGGTACGTCCTGCAAAAGTTACGTCGTCAAGTTGTTATCGACTAACCCCCTTATTCATAAAAACCAACGCAACGCTAACGCATTGTTTAAGCTATTGACGTGTTCTGTCACTTACTCGCAAATGGCGGCAGCAGCAAGAATGACAGTGACAAAGCGATACAAAAGTTATCGTGTTCTATAAGAGCTGTTTAAGTTTTTATGAATAAGGGGGTAAGAAGGGACACATCGATTAACAAAATATCGATAATTTGCTGGAAAAATTTACCAAACGCTTTGAGTTGGTATTATATTATATCAATCTGAATCTGATGCAGGATCAAGCGGATCTTCAGAATCTAAGTCTGAACTGCAGCTATCCGTGTTGTTTATTATTAGAACACGGTAGGTCTGTGGCCTCCTTTTGAATATTTTTCCATGAAGCTGGCAATTATTAATTCTTTAACATTCAATTCAAAAAGAATTCTAAACTCTTTAAACTATGCAATTTGAATAAAAAATAAGTAAAATAAAATGTATTAAGGCTGTTATTTGTTATCTAGTGTTTTATGTCCATCAATGTGCGTAACCTTTTTTCAAAATAAATAAATATTGCTTATTATGTTGAATGACCTAGCTAAATGACATGATATTTGCCTAAAAATATAGTATTTTATCGAAATTGTTTGAAATTGTTTCGCATCACTAATACAATTGTCAGTTGAAACGTCATAGGGATCATCATTCGCCGTGCGAACTATAGTTAAATCTGAATCAGCTTAACCAGAAACAAAGGCCTCCCCCCGCAAACTACACCCACACAAGCGTAGGCCAGGGTCGACTAATCACTGACACATTATGTTAATAAACTCGTAAAGCCATGCATCTGCTGAGGAGAAACTTAAAATGGGTATTTTTTATGATTCGAGGTCATTATGTTATGCCCTGTCTGAAATAGCAATATTGTCCAAGATAGGTTTGAGGTTAGGTTAGTATGTAAGCCAACTAATTCACTTAGGACATAAAACAAATTAATCACTTTTTCCGCTATAGCATTACTGATGATGTCCAGGTATTATATTATATATCTATCGAGCATTGTAAAAAATGTTTGCCATCCGTAGGGGTCCTATAACAAATTTTGACAGAGGGCTCCTCCGAGCTACGCAACTGCTTCAGGGCAAAAGATTCGCCTAGTGGACAGCATGAATAAGCATCTCTACTGTAGCAGTTAAGGAACGCGGAGCTCAAAAGGTTCAACAAAATAGTCAATACCCTCCTTTAGGGATCCACATAGTTGTGGGTTCCGCCCATAGCTCAACTGCCATGATTTGACGCACCCAGCCTTTTTCGAACTTAGCTGACCGATCAACGTCTAAAGTTTGACTTTTATTATTTTCATTTTAATAGATATGTCTCATTATTCTTCTTTATCAGCAACTTAAACTACTTTGTGTTAATAAATGTTGAGAAGAATTCAGTTTTTTTGGTTCTTCAGATCTTGCAGCCATTATGATGGGACTTTTAATTAGCTGCAGTAAAAGGGCAGGATATTGGACAGGAAATGGCAAATTTTATTAGGAAATTACATTCGCCAAGTGTATTTTTTTGTGATGTTCGTTTTCTAGTATAAAGTCCCGTGGGCCGAAGAGAATTTATAGTAACGTGTTTAAAAGTTGTGACTTGACAGCACATGTAAATGGAACAAACTGTTTGATGGTACCTAGATTCCGTGATCAGACTACAAGTCTGATCCATTGGTGTCTCTCCCCTTATTTAAGAGTCTACTGGATGTGTGGTCGATGTAAAATATCTTACTAATTCTAGTACTCAAACCGTCAGAAAGTCCATTGCTTAAAAGTTCAACAGCGTAGAATTGATAAGGGCTATCGGCTGCTATCGTGTCCACGCTGCGTTATCGGTCGGCAAATAAAATCACACCGATCAATAAATACCTGGAAGCCTTTTTTAGCTTTTGTAGGTATCTACGATGAAATTAAACACCCAGACTTGCATTACAAGAAACAATTTACAACTTACAAACACCTTAAAAGTAATTTTGACTTTTCGTTGATCTAGCGACTTCTCATTAGTGTTGCCAAACTATCGGGGGTTCACCTATCGATAGTATTGCACATTCAATTATGTTGACACATTTAAGGCCATATCAATTCCACAATCTACAATCTTGCTATTGATTCTCTATCGACTATTGACCGGCAACACACACTTCTAATGTCATCCTACAGGCGGCGTTTTGCTCATGAGTAGTTGAATTCGATTATATTGAAGCTGGCCTAGGCTTGCTTGTTCTTGCAGTTTTGTCCCTCAAACACCCTCGAATTCTGGACCATCACTCAACTTCATCTTAACCTTTTAACTTTTTGCATTACCCAAACTTTTTATTGCTTTCAAACTCTTTCAGAACCACATTTAGTTCATAATGAGATGGTAACTATTTTACTAATATCACTAAGGGCTTATAACCTGGGGCCTAAAAAGGCGACATTAGACGTTTCATATTAGGATTCAGATATGGAACAGATTGAGGTGCCCGTGGCGCAGTTGTAACAGTGATCGGCAACGATCGCTGTTGTAAAGCAACACACGCTGGGTCGAAATTTAGTGATGTGTATTTCGGGCATCTCTGTGCTTCGGAAGGCATGTCAGTCGTTAAGCCTAGTCAGAGGCCTTAGGGCGGCTTGATAACATCTGACAATAAGGTTGCTCACTAACCTTACACCCCTCCAACAATCCGCACTGAGCCCGCGTGTTGGAGTATGGCTTGTTCCACCTCATAGTTGAGGTGAGGCCTGTGCCCAGCAGTGGGACGTATATAGGCCGATTATGTATGCAACAGATCTGAAACGGATATGTTTCAGATCTGTTTCATATCTGAATCATAATATGATTCACCTAATAAGTTGCTGTTTTAGGATAAAAAATGATTCATTTATGATTCAGATATAAACATCAAATGTCGCCTTTTTAGCCCCCCTGGATATACCTACGAATATCAAAATCGAAATTATACACCAAAAAAATTACAGTACGTACACGACACGTACACGTAGAAGAAAGACAAAGAAAGCTGAAACTTTACAAGTAATTAAATTGATCGGCCATCGAAATACCGTAAACTGCCTAACAGCAATACCTACTTAATCGTATATGGGCTGTTTAACTGGAAATTTATGACGGTTGAGATTTCAAGGGTTTGTGAGTTTTGAAATATAAACGTTGTTATGATAATAACCCTTTCAACATACGGTTTCGATTTGCAAACAACAAAGACGTCATTAAATCGCGAACGCATAACATAACATAAACGGCCTATATACGTCCCACTGCTGGGCACAGGCCTCACTTCAATTACCTATGAGGTGAAACGAGCCATACTCCAACACGCGGGCTCAGCGCGGATTGTTGGAAGGGTGTAAGGTTAGTGAGCAACCTTAATGTCAGATGTTATCAAGTCGTTAAGCCTTTTTTTTTTTTTTTTTTTTTTACGGGGAAAAAATGCTTTATGCACTATCCCACCGTTCGGGGGAGCGGTGGGGGAGTGTGGGACTCCCTGCCAGTAGGCAGGTCTACCGCACTAAAACGACCCCGGTGTATCTCCGCTTCGCCTTTGCGAGGGGCGATGTGGGATTCCGTTTGAATGTCTCCACTTCGCCCCGAGCGGTCGGCCCAGCCTTCTCGCCAGGCCTCCTCACGCCACGGGGGGGTATCTTGAAACACTAAAAATACCCCCCAAACGGGAAACACCGTGCAATGTAAGCGAGTACCCCCGGCACTCACTCACTGGTGTCTCTTAGGGAGCAGGAGGAGAGCGAGCGTACCGCCGTCTTCTTGCTCCCAGCCGTCTGCGTCGGAGAGGTGCCGCCAGAGGATCCTCCTCCCTGGCCCTCTCCGCGGTCTCCTTCTGTTTCATAACAATTTCACAGAAGGAGACCATTGCCTCCCATGATCTCTCACTTTCAAGCATAGCACGTACTATGCTTGGAAGTGAGAGATCCCCCCCCACCGCTGTTACCAGGGCGTGGCGCTGGTCCACCCACGCTGGGCACACCGCAAGGGTGTGCTGGGCGTCGTCCTCGTTCGCGCCACAATGGTGGCACATGGGGGTTGGTTCCCTTTTGGCTACTGAAAACAAGTACTTTCCGAAGCATCCGTGCCCGGAAAGCACCTGCACCAGCCGAAATGTCAGAGAGCCAAACCCCCTCCGACACCACTTACGGAGGACCGGTCGGATAGCATCTATCGTGCGTGCACCATAGATGGGATCCACCAGGCCCTCCTCCCACCTTCTGAGGACTTCGTCCTGTGCCCTCTCTCGTATGCGCTCCACCTCTTCATAGGTGGGGCGCTCCCCTCTGGCCCTTGCTGATGTCCTATGTTCATAGACGGCAGCAAGGACCTCCGCCTCCAGCTCCCAGGGGGGCATTCCGGCCAGCACGCAGGCCGCTCCCCCGGAGATGGTTCGGTAACCCCGGACCGCCCGCACGGCTATTGTCCGCTGCGGCTTACGCAGTAAACGTTTGTTCGCCATATTGAGGGCGTCCGCCCAGATTGGCGCACCGTAGAGTGCCATCGCTTTCACTATGCCGGCGTAAAGACGCCGACATGTAGTGTCAGGGCCACCCTGGTTCGGCAAAAGGCGGCCCAATGCACCCGCTGCACCGACGAGGCGATTAGCGAGCACTTTGAAGTGCTCGCGGAAATTGAACCGCCCGTCCAATATAAGGCCCAGATACTTCATCTGGGCCTTTACGGCGATCCTAACGCCATAAGTCGTTAAGCCTACCAGTACTAGGCTTAACGACTGAAATCCAGCGACGCCAACCGGGACCAACTGCTTAACGTGCCTTCCGAAGCACGGAGATGCCTGAAATACACATCACTAAATTTCGATCGGGGTGGTCAGCCATCCCATTTTCGACCCGGCGTGTGTTGCTTTACAACCGAGATCGACGCCGATCGACGCCTCTTTAAATAAATCGCGAACGCATAAATTCATATAATTCTTAAAAGTTGGGCCAAGTTGTCACACAAACCTTTGGTTAATTCAACAAAGGACCGAAACACAATCCTACATTGTTCTAAAGCAAATGTTGTTCAATTGCGTCAAACGATTATTCAAGTGGCTTAGATTTAATGTCTACAGGATTATCTATTCA
The DNA here is from genome assembly GCA_950022985.1 of Udea ferrugalis. Classification (NCBI taxonomy): domain Eukaryota; kingdom Metazoa; phylum Arthropoda; class Insecta; order Lepidoptera; family Crambidae; genus Udea; species Udea ferrugalis. The sequence continues at coordinate 6,173,758 of OX465520.1, forward strand.
TCGGTAGTGTACATCCATCAGATACAGATTGATTGCACCATTGTGTTCAGTGTCTATCGATCTGCTCTGATTACCGAAGCATCTACACACTGATTTGCTTGCACACACAAGTACCTAAATATTCACTCGACATAAGCATATAACAATGATTTGCTTTAGTAACATTTAGTTAGTCTTCACAATCGTAAAACTAAACAGAATTAATACCTGCTTAAGTAATATTCTTGCTAAAACAAAAAAGCAAAAATAACACGATTCACGGGGTTCGTTTCCCGCCCAAGACCCAATGTTTTTTTTCTGTTACGGATCTTTGGTAAGGATACTTCATAAAATACTGCTAAAAATAATAATTACAATGGCAAGATTGTCTGAAACATTATTGTAAATATGAGTAAAGTATATAATTAAAAATACGAAAAAATATAAATAAACCGACAAAATGTACAACACTAGCAATATTTCCTGGTAAAATTGCTCAGTTAGTGCCAGCAGAAACACCCAAAAATTTCAACAAAATTGAAGTTGGAAAGAGTCATAACAATACCCGGAGCTTAACAAAGCTCATCGGCAATCATTGCGATTTCCGATTAAACCATGTTCATTTTATTATTAGATTTATTGTTCATCAGAATTTGAACTCAAAGCTAAGTAGGTACTTTAATGTGGTTTTGTCAAACAAACAAAACCTACGTAATCATAGTGTGCGACAAAGATAACGCTATACGAAGCCGAAATCAGCCGATTGTCTCATTCCAAAGGTCGATGTGCAATATTTACTGCCGGTTACTGAAACATTAATCTTCATAAAGCTTTTTATCAATGATCAAAGTACAGAGGATATAAAACTGTTTATTTGGGTCCGAGCAAAAGACACGGGTCACCTGCCAATTGAGCGGATGAAAAGTTCCTAAATATGCCATAAAAATAAAATATTTCAAACTCTTGAGGTATTCAACCTGGTTTATTTGAAGTTGAATCACATTTACCATAAAACAAGTCACATAAAGTAAAAACTAGATAGGTACTGGCAAGATCTTGTAGACGTTGCAGTTATAAATAAGCGGTAGGTACTTTTTATGCAGGTAACTACTCGGTAATACCAGACCAAGCGATGAAGCAAAGTATACCCATTATTTTCCTTTTTTATTTATTTAATAAAGGTATCACATTTTTAATTAAGCATCAAGCATCACAAAAACCGTTATTCGATTTGTATGGATGCTTCGAGCATCACAACGCGGCCTTTAAATACAGTATAACATAACAGAATACGGAGTTTCTTGCCAGTAAAAGTTGAATTTAACACACTGAGGTGAAGAAATGAATATCCTTTCGCATAAAAAACTATTGTTATACCCATTTTTAGGACTTGTTTAATTACTAGGACCTTGGGCCAAAATTTTCGATTATTATTCAGCAGTTAAGTAAGAGTGCGAGAGCACAATTACGGTACAATTCCAAGACGGACCGCAGACCGCAAACTGCAAGCGACACTACCGGTTTCTATGAATCTCTATGAAAGGGAAAATTTCCAAGGGTGGCCTCACTCACAGTACTGAGCCTCACTGCAGCGCCGCGCTTAGGGACAAAAATGTGTCGCTTACAGTTTGCGGTTGCCGTTTGCGATATGCGGCCCGTCTTGGATTTGTATCTTTGGCTGGTTTTCGCAGATTTTTGTTTAGTAAAATAACTCCCTCCACTTAGATCTTGTAGAAAACGAGTCTTATCAGTGTTATATTTTTCTTTCCCTAACGCAAAAGAGAAACACAATGAAATAAAAATCAGTTTGAGACGCAGGAGGCACTCCGTCGGGCGCTAACGACCTTCTGGGTAAATACCCCCTTAACTTTTATTGCGAACCAGCAATAAGCCTAATTCCACTTCTCACTTCCCCGTCTTCCCAATTTGCAAAGGTTGGAGCATTACCGTTGAGTAGGACGCGTAAAAATTTAATAAAAAGAAGTATTTATTAAGTTAAAAATACGCCATTTATTATGGGAATCGTAACCCTTTTTAGATTTTTAGATTAACTAGAAATAGTGGATGTAATTGAAGTATTGTGTATCTCCCCTACGAGTTAAACAGGCTGTCTCATACAGTGGTCGAATTGGAACGAAACGCACCGGAACGCTGTGAAAAGTTCTGTTCCACTTCCGTCCAATTTCAAATGAAATATTTTATTACCTACTACCTGTCCCGACAGACTTCGTTCTGTTTTCAAACATTAAGTGTCACGTGAGAGGCAGAGACGGTTGCTAAGGAAAACTAAATTGTTATTTTTCACTCCATTCCTAGCATTTCCTCATATTAACTTACCTTTTAAACCTTTCCTGGACTTACACAAATATTTCAAAACCAAAATTATTCAAATCGGCCCAACCATTCCCGAGTTTTAGTGAGACTAACGAACAGCAATCCTTTTTCATATATTGGGTTTTTTTTTAACAATCTGTGTTTTTACATAAAAATCATCATCATTATTTTTAAATAATGCGCAAATAATTTCGCAGTCCAGATGATTTATCAGCTGTTTAATAATTTTCTATTCTCATAGCATACCTCTGGCTATTCAAGCTTTGTCTGGCTTGACTGGCGATATAAAACAATGAAAGGTCAGATCAACTGTTGTTGGATAGCATAATCAAAAGGTTGAACCAATTAATTGTTGTCCGATAGCATTAGGGCCGAATATTTGAGCGTCACTCAAAGTCAAGCTGAAGTTATCAGTACAGCTGTCACTTCTAGCTTTGATAGAATCAGTATGGGGCATTTTAACTTCTTTTTTTTTTCTTCATTGTTTCTTTTGTAATTAATGGGTTTATTCATACAAACGCAGTAACTCAATCATTAAATTACATTCATATTCTACGATTTATGCTTTTGGCCAGCTCTGAGATAGTTAATAAGAGCTCATTGTATACTTGAACTTGCCAGAGAGTTACAGATTTCGAACGTGAGTCATGTTATTAACTATTAACGCGTTATAACTTTTTGCATAAAAGCCGTAGTTTTCCGGCTTGTGACTAAGTAGGATTACTCATTGTGTTATTGTTTTATCTCATTTTGGCCCCACTAGCGGATAATTTCGTCACCTGATCGAAAAGATAAGGCAGGGCAGGTATTCACACCCGTTGGATAAAGGCCGTTGATGAGTGATGGTCGTTGATAAGGGTATCTTGTTGATGATAAAGGGCGAAGAGTAAGCCCCTGAGCTCTTTTTAAAGGGGTCTTTTTGGGCCGCAATTATACAGCAGTATGAGTTGCCCAAGGTAACTTTTTAAGTGTTCGGACCAGGCGGCCACGGTTGATAATCACCAAATGTGCATTTTGTTGACACGTCCAAAAAGAGAACTACTTTGTTCCCTACTGCGGCTTGTATCGACCAATTTTGAAGAGTCTTCGGGCGAAATACCGCAGTCTGGAAGAACTCCTTCAAAATGACCTTTTGGGCGATGCACGTATTAGGTAAGGATTACCTGACTGCTGCGTAGCAGTCCGAACCCAAAAAGGACCCGGAAAAGTCCCAAGACCTGTTCACGGTTACGGGTGGTTCAAAGGTCACAAGCACCACAACCACACCACAGTGAAGCACATCCAGTATCTCTCCAGCTTGGTGTGTTATGGCAACTACGAGATATCGTCGTGTTTATGGTGTGGCCAGCCGCAGCGCTCACGTTGTCGATTGTGGTTGTAATGTGGTCCGTTACACGCGTACAGTTGAATTTGACGGCAAAATGTTATTTGTCTGTATGGAGCTATTTATTTTCAGCTAAAAATAGCTCGTGTGATGTTGCAAACATGTGGTTGGTTCTTAGTACTTATCTACAATGGGAATATTTAGCGCCACTTGATCCAAAGCCGAAATAAAGATTTTAAACAAGTTTACAACAGTTTTAAACAAAACCTGATTTTCGATTCGCTTTGCATGAAACCTGAGTTCGATGTTTTTCATCTACACTTAGGTACTTCCAGTTTTTGGAATCGCAAAGGCTAGTGCTATACCCTACTGACTAGTACTAAAGAATCTGCCTAGGTTTAACAATACTCTGACGGCGCCGTCAGCTGGAAATCACAAAATGGTGGTTGTGCTGGTCACCCATCCCGCTATTCGACATAGATAATCGTTGCCGATCCGCAGTCACCTCTAAGCCACTGGCATCAATATTTCATTCAATTGGTTTTGTTAATGAGTTAAAATTTGTCTGCTCAGCGAAGCCAAAGTCGGTGGGATCCTTAAGCCATAAGGATCGGATTATTGAAATCTTCGTTCAATTCATCAAGCATGCTTAAGCTACTTCCTAATTCGATTTTCGTTTAGGGTTTTGTCAATAGTGATGCGTGCAGTCTAAGGGTTAGTTGCACCATAGTAGAAGTTAAAGTTAAAGTTAAAGTTTTTGTCAAATTTGACAATTTGACGACCAAAATTGACGTCGAATTGTCAAATTTAACAAAAAAATTAACTTTAACTTCTACTATGGTGCAACTTACCCTAACAGTTACTTAGACTGTTACACAGTTAGTTACTAACGTGCCAATAATTTAAACTTTTAAACTTGCAGTTAATAAAGTGGATTTTTGTACTGACCTTAGATAATGAAATAACAGACCAATATTCGTATTACTTACTGCCTAAGTTCTACTGACACTCTTATTTACTATCTGCCAAAAAAATAAATGACTGCCTTTCAACATTTTATGATAAACTTCTGTATTGTTCAAAAACAGTTGTAAAAATTTAGTCCCATTTTAACAACACAACATTGAGCAAAAAATGAGATTCCAACTTTTTTGAAGTACTGATCAAACATTTACCATGTTGGTGGCTTTATTAAATACTTACAAGTGCATTATTTGACAGCTTTCTGGCTCCAAACCAAGGTGATTCATCAAATTGTCATAAGACAACAGAACCATTTCATCCCGATTTCACGCCGACGAATTAACGGTAGATTTTTCCGTTCAAATGTTTGTTCTTAAACACAGCTGACCATTATAGGTCAACTGTTGAGTTTCCTAATCCTCGTTTCTCCCATCTGTTCAGCGATGCGGAAAGCCAGAGCGCTTTGAGGCTCTTAAAGAGGATTATTGGAATCGCACTCCGTGTTAAATCTTTCAGACATAGCCATTCTGGTTTGTATTAACGCATACCTACCTACAGATTGGGCGGTCTAAAGAACTCAAAGTGCTTCGGCTAATGAAAAACTATTGGAAGGAAAAAGAAAGACTTTTTCTCATCAAACGGTTTGTACTTTCAACACTCGTTTGTGACGGAGTGGAATTTTACTGAAAACGAGTTTAAGAATTTTAGTAAATTATATTCACTACAAAGTTAAGAAGCTTTTTGAAAAAAGCTGTTCATGAGGGGCCCGTAGTGCAGTGGTCGGAGGTTATCCTGACCAATCGCTGTTGTTAAGTAACGCACGCCAGTTCGGGTAAAAGGATGGGTGACTACCACGACCGAAGCTATGTGATACACTTTCGGGCGTCTCTATGCTTTAGACGGCACGCTAAGCCGTTGTTCCTGGCTGATGTAGCCAGAGTTTGTAAATGAGCTGTGCTCAGCATCAGGACGTATGAAGACTATTGTTTGATTGTTTGTATTTATTATTTATTTACTAAGTAGCACTTAAATTTGTTATTAAAGCGCAGTAACATCTTATGGACTTCTCAGTTGTGGAAAAAAGACATTTGAGAATTCATTTCGGGAATACTTACTTGAAGATTCCGTATTCATTCCCGCCGACGAGGAATTAACAAACTTTCAGTAATTTCTTGCCCTTACAAAGTTATGCATGAAAATCCAAAAATAAAAATTGACAAAAAAGTGGAAAACCAGTATGTTTACTGGCTACTGTCACCTAGTGCCGTTATGAAAAAGAAACATTAGTTGAGTTATTTCAGAAATTGAAAAAAGCTTACCCCTTTTTGGCCGGACGCCATCATAATATAGCCAACCTAGATAATAAGCAAACTCCCTTTGACCGCTGACACGGTCACCTACAAACTAACGAACAAAAGAGTGAACACAATGGCAAGGCGACCACTCCGATTACTCACGTAGCCTTTACACACGGTGACTTATAGTCACCATGAAAGGAAAAAACAAATTAAATGGTTACCTGTTTAAAATTATGTCGTAATCCATAGGACGTGGCATCAAATATTGGGCAGGACACGAATCAATTTCATTTTGACACAATGAATAGAATGAATGAATGAATACTAATTTGGTCAATAGCTATAATGATGGCAAAAACCAAAATTCACAGTTAAGATCGCAATAAAATTACCTAAAACGGATAAAAAAAAATATTTTTCTTTTAATTTAATGACTTCATGGCAACTATAACAGAAAAAATGATTCCTGGCTTAGCAACATAATTCGAAACTGGCGCCGGCGCCGCTGAGCTAAGAGGCTCGTTGATTCTTGGACAAAATAGGTAGTTACGAAATAATACGAGAATGTAGGTAAGAACCTACACGGTTACACACGTACAAGGAAAGGATGGTAGCACTAGGAAAAAAGCATGTTACAAGATTTCACAAATGAGATGGGTCATATAACTCTAAAGGCGTCTGTACTTTAGTTGGTATTTCTAAGGACTTCTATTTTTCACAGTCAACAAAATTGGATAGATAACTTTTTAAATAACACATTAAGTATCACTTAGAATCTATTAAGATAGCGGTCAAGCCTTCGACATCAAATAAAGTCACAATGTGTAAAGGCGCTTCAATAGGTCAGTAAAATTAATATGATGCCGCCCGCTGGCAAATAAAGCGCTTTGCTCATAAACCGTCAACCCGTCTTAAGGTCGTAGCCCACTAGGCAAGCACGGCTCTTACTCAGTAATTATCTTGCCATTCAAAATTGAACCTTAAGTTGTGCGGACACAAGCTGCGAGTTGAGTGGTAGATATAGTAGCGACGAGCGCGCTGACAGCTCGCCGTTGGCGTCTTCATATTGTTTTTGCAAAATACATTGTCACACTAACAACTTAAGGTTCAAATTTGAATGGAAATGATAACAACTGAGTCGGAGCCGTGTAGTTGTCGTGCTTGCCAAGTGTGCTACGAGCTTTACGCTTATGGTCTCCCAGTTAACTGTCGATTACTTCCACTTACTTTTTATTTATAGTGGTATGGTGGGAACACATCTGAGTCTATTAGGGAAACGTTCTTATTTCTAGGGGACTTAGTTCTGGTATTGGTTTTTATGGAATACCTACGGAACTGTTTATCGAATTTTCAACTGTTTTCTAAACGGTAAAAACCGTAGTAAGAAATTGTTTATGAATCTTCTTTGAGCAATCTTACATAAATTATAATTTTGAATAACCTTAGGTTTACTCACCTTACACCCCCTTAACAATCCACTCTGAGCCCGCGTGCTGAAGTATGGTATCAGGTGCCACCTCATAGTTTAGGTGAGGCCTGTGCCCAGCACTGCGACTTTTAAAAGCAGTCTATGTTTATGTCATAATCTAAAAAGATCAATAATTTCTTACCTATCAAACGGGTTTCGATATTAGTATATTTTCAGTATCTCAACGAATGATACTTCTGTATGTAAAATATAATATAGCAAATATAATCTTTCAAACCAGAATTATCAATCTACCATTGGCCTCATCATCGCTTACCATCAGGCGAGACTGGGGTCAAAGCAAAAAAATCTAAGTTAATTTAAGAAAACAACAGTCTAAAGTAATTAGCCTACGTTCAAATTCAATTTGTGCTCTGTATACAGAAAAGTTTGGACAATTTTAAAACACTCACGAACTCCGTGAGCCACGCTTTCCTAATAAATTAGGTGGCTTTATAAGAGAAATTCATAAACTCCCAATACGAAGAAAATATACTCTAAAACAGAAAATTAATTGGAGTATTTGTTGATTAAATTCAAGCGAATTACTGTTGTCACAAATTTTACTCTTGATTAGGAACTTAAAAAACGTACTCTCATAGGTATAAGTCGTGGAAAAATCGGTGGGAGATATTTGATAAAAGCCGTTGTGGTAAAAATGCTCGAAAACTGCGACTTTTGGATAGTCGTTTGGCCCAATTTGATTTCCTTCATATACTTATATAGTTATGAGTTGTAATAAGGAGATACTAAATAACATACTTAAATACATTATTTTAAATCAATTTATGGTTATAATAAAAAAAACTGACTGCGTAAAACAGTAACTATTAATAAAAAAATATTAGGATTTATTACTGTTTAAAGCGTTTAGTCTCTACACAACGCCACATAAGAAACGTACATACTTTATGACTGATAAGTAAAACCCATTATGGTGATACCTTATGGTACTTAATATGTATCGTCTCACAGTTAGTACAATAAATAACAGTCCTCATCTTAGAATAAATCTTTAGAAAAGTTATATTTAGGACACAATTACTTGATAACAATAAAACCAAATTATAAATTCATAAAGTCATTTGCTATTCATATCAAAAAAAGAAACTTTTTATTGTTTGTTCCGAATTCAAATTAATGAATGTATTTCACGGGTGCCGCTTAGGGGGCTATTTTAGAATTTGCAATTTAACTTTGTGTTGGGAATCGCGGGAAGGGCAATTTGCATAAATATATTTGTTCTAAACAAACAAACTGATGATGAAAATAAGAGCCGTTTTGGACAATTAAAACGAATCATCCTGAACAAATAAATATTTCAATAAGTTTCAAGTTAACTCAATTAAGTTAAAATGAAGAAAATATTCCTCAAAAATTTATTAAATCCATCGTAATATTTTTCACGGCTGTTGCCAGGCGTTCTCGATAGAAAAAACTCTTTCTCTCTTTGTTGAGAAAGTTCGTAACTGATTTCAAATGTTAACAAAACTTACTTTGTGATAAAGAACAATGTTTGCTACCAAAGCCAGTGAATTGCTCGCCATTCAAAACGAAAAGTTACTTTGAATAAAATTCCCACATGTTATTATAAAGTTGAGACCACAACAGAGTCATGCTTCGAGAAAGAGAGCATAATATTACCATTTTGTTCTCTAGTTCTGTTTGGTGCAATTTAAATTTAAAACTGTTCTGTCTGATGAAACATTTGTGGTAGTGTCCATTTCTTATCGCTAGGATTTCATACCTTTATTTCAACGTTTATTTTAGCCGTAGTAAAAATGACAGGATTAGGAGGAGTTTTAAATATTTCACAGCATCCACACAAACATGACTGTTCTTTATTACGCCAACATTCTCATAAGTCTTCTGACTTCTTGTTAATATTATACCAATGTAGTACTTGAAGTAAATACACTGCTCAAAAGTGTCTAGGGATATCTCAAGCATTTTCGTACAAAGTATAGCTATTTGGGAGGCTGTAAAAATTAAAATATTGATACCAACATAGACATTTTTAGAACACAGAAACTGCTATATCTGCCCTTTCAGATTGTATAAAGAAATTCATTGTAGTAGCATTATTGTACAATCGTAAGGACGTTAAAAAAAAGACAGATTTTTCTTTTAAAAGGTGTCAAAATTTTAGCAAAATCAAACGTTTTTTTTGTAATATTCTTAACCTTTATCTTATGCCTCTGTCCTCGCGTTATTCTAAGATAATGCTCAACTTGTAAACAAACTTAACTTTATGAAATATTTGAAAAATGATATCCCTATGATACTTATCCCTAGACAGTTTTGATGTGTGTAATTGAAATTGAGCATTTGCTGTCTGAAAATGTTCAAATTAAGTATGCCGGTGCTAATAATAGGTCAGCTGAGTTATGATCGGCATACAGTTAACGGAACATACAGATGCCCACACTTCGCCAAGCTAATTTGAACCGGGTTGCTTGGGATGTTTTCCATCACTGGGTAGTTCAGACGAGACTTGAATTTGGGACCACACCAGTTCCGAGGCTGAGAGTTTAACCACTGGGCCACAACGCATCCAAAACAACTCAGTCTTCAAACAGCAGTTTAAATGAAGCTACTTTATACGATGACACATAATCATATAAAACGGATAGATATGTTAGATACTGCCTCTCAGCCCGGGCTATCCATTTGCTCAGTGAGTTTTTGGCGGAAGTTCACGACGCCGACGTATTCGCAGTTTCTTTGTAGCACATCGTAACGAAACTGAGACATTATTATCTCATACCTATATTAAGTCAAAATAAGAAATAAATCGTTAGCCATCCAAACGTTTTAGCTTGATGAGCTAACAAGATACGTATACGTTAGTCTAATGTTCTGTGTGAAAAATTAATACGAAAACAATAACTGTGCTATTCTCGCCAAAAAAAACACATGAAGCCTCTAGAACGACGTTACTCAGTGTGAATAAAGAGCATTGGGAAACAAAAACTTTCATTATTCAATGACAACGCAGCGATACAGCTAAAGAGTAAAAAAGCATTTGGATATCAAACAAAGGTAGTGGGCTACGAGTGTGCGCTCACCGATATGAAGCGTAACAAACAACAAAAATGCGAATACAATGCGAGTTTGAAACAGTGCCAGTTTCATTTCAAAGTAATCCTTTAAATTTTTATGAGGTCAACGACTTCTTGGCGTTATCGAACGGACACCACTGCCAAATAAGAGCAGAAAGTTTACTGCAGCTTTTGCTGTACTCTACGCATCCTCGGTCGTTTACTTGGAAACGGTTTAGAAAAACTTGCACAGGGCAAACTAAAGTTACGAATCGCCATGTAGGTATGCAGCTAATCTTTTTTCTGCAGCAATTTGAAAAAGCTAATATGATGTTCTTAGCAAGTGAAATTTCGTTCCAACGCCATCGCGACACTAGGAATCGAAACAATTAAGCACAACATTCATTGTTCAAGTTATAATTTTTTTTTATTTATTTTTTTGTTCATTAAAACATGATTGAATCGTGCGAGTTGAGAGTGACTTTATTTCGTTATCTGTTTTTGTAGTAAAAGTAGCATAAATACATTATTTTCTCTCAAAGTAATTCTATATAATAAAAAATGTTGTTCTAAAATCTGACCCACTTTAAAGCAAAATTCCAATACATTGGCTATAAATTATGGCCATTGTTTATAAAGACCCAACGTTCAACACGCACTTCTTCTTTCGTAATTCTACTTAATAGTGTATTATCTTAAACTTCAACTACCAAAGTATCAAACATTAAGAAATGCGTGAAAATGGGATTGGAAAAGTTGCATGGCTATGAAGAACATGAATAAGAAGTAACTGAAACTAGTTTTTACTTTTACCCGACGCAGCACGACCCAAGTAAAAATAGGGAAAAGTTTTCGGAAAGGTCCACAGACACGTATAAAAGCTTTTTAAAGGTGAACTGGCGTGAAAAAGTCTGAAAGATGGATCGAAAAAGCGATAATTCTATTTCAGTGAACAATCAAAATTTACCCAAATTGTCTGCCTTTTGTGTCGTTTTTAATAAAATGGCTTTGGTGCTCACTCGCCACTAGAGATGCGAATGTGGGCCCAGCCGAATACGAGCGTTAGGTCTAATGTGCGGTCCGAAATGTAGCGAACCGAATAATCGACCATACCAATCGGTATAATTTTGCGCGGGAAACAAGTCTTGCGTGTGCGGCACTATGTCTCTGTGAAATCAGGGATATTGATGATTGGTTGTGAAATGAATACAGCGGGTGGCTAGGTTTGTTCAAAAATTTGGTCGGCAAAAAGTAGGCTTCTGAATGTTTCGTTCAGCACGACGGCAATAATCAGTGTGCCCCTGGCTTTACCGTCTGGGATCTACATCCGTTCCGTGAGTATGTTACGTGCCGATCATTGAACTATTCTCCATAATGTTAGGTTTTGAATAACAGTTTAAATATTCGGTAAGTATTCAGCAAATTGGCCGAATATCCGACCAAAATCAATTGATTCAACCAAACACGAACTAACAAAAAAATAATATTTTCTAATAAACGCGATCATCAGAAAAAAAACGACTTTTCTACTCTAGTCTTATATTTAAGGTCGGTTTATTTTATTTTCTACATCGACGTTTCGACGACTTAGAAAAAGAAAGAAAATATAATACCGCGAGTAGATTCCGTGAAGTAGTTCCATATAAAACTAGCCAACCGCCCCGGCTTTGAACGGGTGCCATAGGGTAATACATACCTACACAAAAATATAAAGCTTCCTCTTCAATCGCTTCATCTATTGAAAACCGCACCAAAATCCGTTCCGTAGTTTTTAAGATTCAAACAAGGCGACTTTGTTTTATACTATGTAGTGATATATTCCGAACATACTGAATACTAATATTCGGCCGAAAATTAAGCGCATCACTACTCGTCACCAATTTCACATAACAATTTTCGGTCCTGTCGGCCGTAACAATGGCCGCAGCAATTTTGCGTTCAAGAGGTACTTCCTGTGCTTTGTAGGTGTTCCGACTTACCTTTCACGACCACTACCACTTTAACTAAGTATTCAACTCTACGACTTATCAGAATTTTACATTGAATGGCGAATTAGAATCGCCAGTCATAGTTAAGTATGTCATCTAACTCATGCCGTTCAGTTGAGTGCTGAAGTTGACAGCTATTTTTGTGAGAGCTGCTTTACTTTGATAGCCGTTTGTAAATTCACAATGGTAATTAATACAATTCCTTGAATCAATACATTTGAAACAACATCTTATACATCGCGCTTCACAAAACAAAACTTAAGCAAAACTTTAGAATAGTTTTGGTTTGTGCTATAAAATCCTCAAAAAACGAAGGCGCACCAACACAAATATTTATTTCGCAAACAAACATTAAGTAAATCGAACACGCCTTTTTCTCAACCAGCGCTCAAACCGTTGCACAAATCTGCTGACGGAGATTAAAGAAAAAATCAATAAAATAAAAATATACTTAAAGATACGAAACAGATGTCGAATGATCGAAAAGGCAGTAATCAAATTGCTTCCGTCGTAACTCCTCATGAGACTGAAACGAGTTCATCTCAGCGATTCCTCTAGAAAGCTTTAACTCTTACTGTGGTATAAAAGGCATATAAAAGGCCAGGCAGTTTACGACCCCCACTTCCTTCTATTACTACTTACACCCGGCGTGCGTTAGCCACATATACTGGCTCGGTGTAAGCCGCTTATTCGTATTGAATTGAATTTCATCTGATTTGTTGGATAATTCTCTCGAAGGATCGGTTACTGGTAAATAAACGATCAGGGATTCAATGAGGAAATATTATACCGCTAAGCAAGATTAAATAACTGTAAAAGAGTAAGTAATACGAATTGTAAAGTTTTGTTTTGTTGAGAGCGTCGAGGTCCAGTGGTTATACTCAAGTTTGTGTCCCCAAGGTCCAATCTAGCAGGCACACCTGCTTTGTATTCAAACAACAACTTGCGGCTGGTATAAGAAAATACCAATAAGAAATCCAAACAGCCCAAATAACTTTAGCAGGCTCAACCCTCACCATACCAGTGTGGGGTCCTAATGTTAGCCATGTTGTCATCAGTGTGCCTCTGCCTACTCCGTTCGGGGTATGATATGAGTATAATGAGATTTTGAGCAGCACACCGACTCGTAACACTGACGCATTTTCGTCAATTTCGAGCAAAACGTCTACATATCAGGGATTATAAATTGTAAAACCCAAAATGTGACATTGATGATGAAATGTGGCTATTTAATTTCGCTGAAACTGAGCGTTGAAAATAATTACATTCTGAAAGCGTAATTTCTACTTGATGCTTGTTAAGTGGTCACATTTGGGCTGGGTAGGTATTTTGCAGTAATGATTAGTCGTTTTAATGGTCGCCATTAGATCATGGTCATGGTTGATGCTAAAAACATAAAGTGAAGTAATAACAAACATGAACAAACTTTGTACATGATATTTAAACTTGAAATCAGAAACCAACGTTTATCCAGTAATTGTGTGTCATTAAAAAGTTTTGTTTTTATACACTCTACCGTGTGGCGTCAATATCGTTACTAAAGGTTGTTGTTGTTTGCTCAAATTTTACTAAAATGTTTTCTCTTTCATGTTTTTATAGCGTTCTTTTTTACTTTGGTCTTTTTATTTTGCCATTCCAACAACAATGCTCACACGAGCATGAAGTTGTTACCTTGTTTTCAGGAAAATTAAAGGGGACTCTTCAACGGCATAGGAGTTTAATGGTGCATACGGTATCAAATTTATACTCGCATCAAAGCACAAAGGAAAGGTAGAGCCGAGTAATGCCTGAAATGTATTGCATCTAAACAACTCACAATATTAAGTACTAGGTATTACAGTTTAATGAACTGTACACCACTAAATTTCAGTCGGGGCGGCCACCCATCCCATTCCCGACTCGGCGTGGGTTGTTTTACAACGGCGATCGTCGCCGATCACTGTCACAACTGCGCCACGGGCACCCCTATAAGTTCTTAGTAGACATGAACAAAGGTTTTATTGAAAGTATAGGTATTCTACAAAGCCTTAGAAAACGTTAATAAACGAGCGTATATCTACCTAGTAGTTGAATCGATAACTAATGTCGAATACGTTCATACATCATGATCCTTCATTTTTGTACACAAAAGATTATCGTACGATGTTGATAGATATTACATAATAACGCTGTATAATGAACTGTGCATTCTCTATCCGCCTTTTCGCAGCTTTGAAGTTCCCATCATAAATCAAGCAGCCTGTCTCCTTTTCACGACCGCAACAATGGTTGCTAAATCCGTTATTACCGTATTTACATCCTTCAGATATTCCGTAAATTAGAAATGATTAGGTATCTGTGAGAAACACTTGAATTTTGTATGGCAGTCGTTATTCTCGCTAATATTGCGTGTCGGGACGCCACAAATCAGAACTGATGTATAGTAACATGAAACAAGGCACACCTCGTCGCTGAATGCGAAATGAAAACTTCTGCTTTTAACACTTTGAACGGAGTGAGCTATGGGCTTATGTTACAGTTACATGAAAAGTTTGAAAATAAAACGTGAACCAAACGTTTGACTAGGGAAAAAATGGACATGAAATACGGTTTGTGTAGTTAGTCCTAGCGGAAACAGTTATAGATTTCCATGAATGCAAGCCTATGACAGCGACCACTCTGAAATATTTTTTTACATTTTATTTATTTTATCCAAAAAATACATTCGATGTTTCGTTGTTCTTAAACGTTTTAAATCAATTGAATTAAAGCGTCGTGGTTATTGGTTAAACACTCTAGTTTGAAACACGTGTAGCTCTGACTTTAAGTCTGATCGGAACACCAAGGTAGGTACCTAAGAACGTTAGTGTATTCTGACTCTCCGGTGAAGGAAAACACCGATAAGGAACGGAGCATGGACATAAGGCGGTAGGATGACATGATATTAGTCTAAAGCTTTTGGTGGAGGCCGCCTGCAACTGGACGCTTCGGAAATCTAATTAAATGAAATAAATATCATGTTCATGCACACTCATGGTTGGTGTAGTAACCAAAAGTTCTTAACCATTACATCAAACCAGTTGTCAAATATTCGGTCGGTATATTGTTGGGTAATGAATGATCAATGATATTACAATAAAAAACACGTAGATAGGTCATGTCAGTACTGACGCGAAGTCAATTTGACCCTGTGATAATGTGTGAACAAGACATAACAATTATTCACTAAAGCGTAAACGAGACAGATACATGTTGCGAAGTGTCGTCTTAGACTGTCAACACAGTCAATGTTTTGTAAAGGTGTACGAATGGTTCGAACTTATCTACCTATTTTTATTATAAAATCACTGGTTATGATGATAAAATTGCGCCATTGCCTGTGTAAGCATTACTACAAACACATTTTTCAAGGAGTGAGTGACACCACGCCGTGAAAAACAAGACGATTTATTTTTGGGAAATACCATTACAAAATTGCGGTAAACAACTTCGTTCACTAATACATTTTCATGAGTGCGTAGGATACTGTGGTCCGAAAACATGAAAATAGTATCTCTATTATTCGAACACAGGTACGTTTCAGTCGCTAAGTAGGTACATAAAGCTGAATTATCGACATTATCTCTATATCTGATAAACATTGACAGTTCACTGTATATTGAACACACCTACCTTTCTAAGTACTGTAATCAATAGGCGTACCTGCATGTATTTTGAAATTCACTATCACAATAATGAGACAGGTTGTGAATTTCAAAAACCTAAACACTTGTTTCCACAAGGCAACCAGTAGAGCGAAGAAGTTAGTTAAAATTTGTGGTTGCTCCTCGAGTACCCGATCCCCGAGGCCCCCGTCCCGGAGAACCCCGAAGTCGATAAATATGAAAAGATTGGATGGATAGAAAGACAGACATGATGAATCTATAAGAGTACTGCTTTTTATAAGGAACCGCTAAAAAAAAAAACTTTTCATATTTATCGTCTTCGGGGTTCTCTGCGACGGGGGGCCCCGAGGATCGGGGTATTCGGGGAATAACCTAAAATTTGAGTGGGATTAAAAGTAAGGATGATGTAAAGTATCTACTGGTCAATTTTGTAATGAAAAGTACCTAGATAAGAGTCCATAATCACTGTGAACTATTTAGTTGCTGCATCGTTGATGTTCAATTGATCATCGTAAGCTAAATTAAAATTATTGATTGAAGAAAGAGTTATCAACCAGAATAGTCTACGCATCTTTGTGAAATGATCGTTTTAGTTTTTAGTTATTTATGATTTTTAAAAGGACCATAACTATTTCAGTATTGATAACACAAGACCATAATGTGTGTATCAGTTTTAAACAAAGCTTGGAATATTTCAACGCATTCGAATCCTGCTATGCAAAATATCATATAATTTAGAACTCTTTTGTGAATCGAATGCCTTTGTACTTACTAAACTTGTCAAGTAGTAATTCTAAATAACTAACAAATTAAAGGCGGCTATCTGGAGAAGAGAGTTTACTATCTGCTTGTATTGGTCTATTAGACTGGAAGTCTTAACAGGAGCTGCTTATCTCTAATTTGCGTTTGTGAATTCGGCGGTCAACCGCTCTCATGCTCATAGTTTGGCGGCTACGTACGGACTCACTCTCCTATTCTGACACTCACTTGCCTGTTATTCATCAATAAACCCAGTAGGTATCCATCCAGCGATAAGAATGCAGTCATTCTTATCGCTGGATGCAGGCGTCCGTCACGTTTTGTATTATCCACATATTCCCCATACACTCTGAATCCATATTTTGCTAAACAAACATACTCTACGAGAATGGTTGAGATTCAAAAACTTTGTTTGGAGAGTGTTCATATAATTTAGCGTTGCTTCAATAACTATCATTGGTGAACTTATACGTACAGATATTTTTAAAACATACTATCATTTAAAGACGTTGTGTGCGTATGACTGAAAGAGCGTCAACACACTTAATTTTTATTAATTACTTAACTCTCTGGTGAAGGATTGCTGCGAGTCTGGTAAGGTTCTAAACGTGTTTATAGTACCAAAACTTAACTTTTGTGATTACCACGAAGGGGTTCTGAATGATTGGTTTACCATAATGATGAACCTAACATAATGTCTTGTGATACTTGTCCTAAGATGTGTCGGATACGCGTATCAATGTCTAGCCACGAAATAAAGAGAAATCAGGTACACAACCTACACTGACATTTTATTGAACTTCTAGAGCTTTTTACTGTGCTGAAAAATTTGACTTTGGCAAAGCCGCAACACATATTCAGGTAAATACTGTTAATTTTGAACATTTTATCCTAGCCAATTCGAATATCTTCTACCTCAGCGAGTCTAAAGACACGGTTCGCGCTACACCGAACTTTCCTGACAAGTGCTCCAGTTGAGGCTTTTGTGACGCGATGCATAGTCCCATTCAGGTATACTCAGGCCGAGTTCCCATTCACGGTCCCGAGCCTAGTTAACAATCTGCTATTATCATCCTACGCACGCACGCTACAGGATGGGACACAATGACTCACGTCTCGCTAGGACTTTAGTAACTGGTAACTATCTCGTTCGTGAAACTCTGGAAACACCTGTTTACTCGTTTGTCAGAGACGATGCTAATGCTGATATATCAGTGTCGACTTTAATAATAGTCGAGGCAAGTAGTAATAGTTGCAGCTTAGAGCAGCATGAAAAAAGAGAAATAATATGCTAAATCAACTACAGGCCCCTATTTTATAACCTAAAAAAATAGTCATTGAATACATTTTTTTAATCAATCAATCACCTAATCAATAAAATTCTCGTGTCACAGCGTTTGTTGCCGAACTCCTCCGAAGCAGCTTGACTGATTGTAAGGTTTATATGTGTGTTCGTTAAATCTGAGAATAGGTAGTATTTAAGCTATCATCCATACCTTTTAAAAAAAAGTCCACGCGGACGAAGTCACGGGCGGCCGTTAGTTTAACTATGAAAGCAGCAATTGCCGAGACATTTGTTTACTTCTTTCAACAAGCTGTCATAATTCTCCTGCAAAGCGTTACTAAAACTAAATAAAAGAGTAATTAGACAGTTTATCATTTTAAAAGATAGTAATGAAAAGTTGAATTTTATTCTGAAAGATTAACAATGTTTTAGACGGTTCTGACGTACGATCATCTGTAATATGTAACCTTTTTGATCCCGATGTCAAGACTGCCTGAAAGTGTCATGTGAAGGCTTGGCGACGCGAAGACCCTTGTTATTCGCTGTCTACCCATTTCATACTGCTAACAGGGTATCGAATAGTGCAGTAAGCTTTAAGCCTTTATAATAGAGTATTCGGAATAGATCCCACGTATAATGATCATCGGGTTTGTGTTGGTGTCGACACATCAAATCTTTTGTCGTTTTTGGAAAGTTTGACCTTTTTGGAGCTTCTTAAATTTGTTTCGTAGTTTGATTACGAGTATTATACAAGCAATGCTTGCAAAGTTGGCATTAGCAGGTCACTTTTGATTGGAGATTTAACCATATCAAATTATGGAAAAATAAATGCCACACATGTGGCACTCACTTAATCAAATCAGACGCCATATTTGTCAATGAATACGTTCAAGAATGCGAGCTAAGTCCACAATTTCCGAACATTCGGACAAAAACCAAATGCACTTAGTATTTTTTATCCCATTTCCAATCCCACTTTAAGTATGAATTACTTGATCGCCCGTACCAAAGACGCTAAAGCACACATTTGCAAAGAAGAAAAGACGTTGCGTTAACGTGTCACCAAAGCCGCAAAGGTGGTACCACAAATGCCATAAAAATTCACGTTTTCAAGTTTATGATCGAATAAAACTCGGACCTGGCTCACTGAACACCATATCTAAATATGGTGTTCAGTGGCATCAGGTATCCATTTGGCTGCCTGGTGGTGGCCGTTTCTGGTCCACGTGGCACACTGCTTTAAAATTCGGTTGATCGGATGTTTGTGGTAAAGCATTGCCTAACCGGATACAAGGGTTTAAACAAGCTTTACATAAAACACTTTGTCCCTCGAAAGAATTATGGATTCTTATTGTGATTATATTTTCATTATTTGATATGTGAATGGAAATGCCATGAATGTTGTTTTCTCATAGTACAAGTACTAAAGCGGCCGCAGCTTGCAAACCGCAGACCGCTGATTGCAGCTGACCGTGAGCTACGTTCTGGTTTCTATGAATCTCTGAGAAATCAATTCCTAACATTTGCAGCATTGCAGTTTTCACTGCGTCTTGGAAATGTGCTTTTAACCCATTCGAACCCCCCGCAAATTCGAAAACTGGCTCATGACATTGGTATAAATGAAGTGCACGCAAATAAGTCACTTTTATATTGGCTTGCAAACAGGTCCATTGGACCTGTTCCAGGGTGGCCACTTTTGGTACGAAGATATCCTATCTTGCTTTTTTTATATCCATTCTTTAACCTTACGGAATTTCGTAACGCTTTGCCGCTTGGCGTTTTCTGCCACGCAATGACTTGACAACGCTCGTCACTTGTCGCTTTAAAAGGCATTGGAATACGATGTCGAGTAGGTAAGTATATGGCCGTGATCCCATTATACATGCGTGTCGTGTGGCAGCGACGTTTCAAAAGCGTGAATACCGTCAAACTCAGCGATCATTTTCTTGATAGATGTTGCCGTGATTAACTCATTTTTGCACTTTTCATAGGGCCGAGTGCGAGTTTATTCCATCACACTCATTGAGCCCGTAAACATATTATTATTATTTTGTTTGAATTGATCATCGATTAAAATTAATATTAGTTGAACAGTCTGTTCTTTTTTACGCAGATAATGCCTTTTCTCACTATCCTGCTCCCTGAGTAGGAGAGCGGGGGAGTGAGGGGCTAACCAGGAACCCCCGAGGACTCTCGCGAGGGACTTTATCAGTGGACCCCCTGGCGCACTGTGCCGGCAACCCAGCTCCTCCCAGTTATGCCTCTCCTCATACACCCGCGTGCGTTTACGGCAGTGTGAGGCCCCTCCATCAGGATCGCCATGCAATGGAGGCACACAGACTCCACCGTGTGCATTCCTGGCGACGCCGCGGCCGCCTTTAGCCACCTCTTACGACAGGCGGGGGGGAACCTTGTAGTAAGCTAGCCCTAACTTCTTATTCAAAGGAAGTCCTGAAACGATGAATTCAACAATGATAATATACTTGATTTGCATGTCTTATAATAATCACACACTAAACATATTCATTCAGAAGGATTTGAAGCAAATTGCGAGTGGTTTTCATTCCATGGTAACTTCTCATAACATAGATTAAAGGAATCAATCAATATCTCCTACTATAAAAGTAATACAAAAGTTATTAAATAACTACTTCATGAAAACGACGCAAACGACAGATTCCACAGTAAAAACTTCTCCAGGAAACCGTAATAAATAATGACCGAAGTTTAAGGAGAACCGGGTTTGAAACTTGTTTTAAATTCAGGTAGACATTGAGTTTCAAACTTCCATTTCAAAGTTAGTGTTTACTATCTAAGATAGAGAGAGAGTACTGGCTATTGCCACACACTTTAACACAACAACTTAATCTTAATTGGCTGCTCAAACTTAACTTAGCAATTTCTGTTAGAAATCCTCAGTAAAGCCTTTATAATTGATTTGGAACTTGTAAGCCGGCTGTGGATCAGGTCACAAAGTAATTTGAATTGGAATAGTTTGCGCAATTGGCTCAGCTGTAATATTATAAACAAAATATTTTGTACAGTATTTTTGGATCTTTGAAAGATGGCTGGTACGCATTTTGTAATATTTTAAAATAGCAATAGTAATGTAATTGCACCATGAAATAGTTAAACATTGATAAAAAATATTGTACATAATAATATTGAGAGTTTTAGAATGTATACTTAATCCATAATTATACGCTGTACATAAGTACTCGCAGACATTCAAAATATCTTCGATAATACTTTGAAAATGACTGAAACCATCGGTTTTAGAGTTTCCTATGTAGGTACATTGTGTTTTGAAAAACTTACCCCCGCATTCACAAACGCAAATCAACATTGAGCATCCCTCAGAAGTATAGCTGTCCCTTTCAGTTCTATTTACATTTTACGGGACAGCATGAGCGTGAGCGCGTGCTCGGCGTTGAATGACGTTTGTGAATACGGGGGATAGCTACAAGATCTGTAGTCACTCTATTTAACTGCGAGGCATGGATTCGTCTACTACACTGATACATTGCAAGTTTTAAAAAAGTCACGGCACTTTGTAAAATGCTGAGTACAAAATGCACAAATAAGTACTTAAAATTTCCGAAGCTTAGCCGTAGTAAACTTGAATATTAAAATTCTTCTTTTGGCAGTATCTAAAATTCTCAAAGCAAAACGCCAGAGATTTAGGCTTCTTTGTCTGCAAATGCTTGTCGTTAGATATCTTTGTTAGAAAAAATTGTCTGCTTTCGCAAAAACTGAGCAAAGCGACTACAGATAACAGAGACCCAAATACATTACAAAAAGGTGACATTTTTATCGTTAAATTGCAGAAAATTGCCTTCCCGTTTGGAAGATAACAAGTTGCCCGCAAAATTGTACGTCTCACAAAATTCGATCACACGTGTTTTTATATTCTTTTCTGTTTACTATTGGTATAGGTTGTCATTATGACCTTGGTATTTTACCTGGGCCAGTGGACTAGCTGCCCACGGAAGTGACAGTCGCTAGAGAAAATAAAAGTTAGTAATTTTATTTAGGTGATCTTGCAAATGACGGAACGTGCATCGCTATTTGTCATTTTGCTTGGCAACTAAGTTAATTTATTCCACTAAATAGTAATATAACATTTGATTATAATTAAAACAAAAACTAAAACTAATTAAAAACGACCAACTAAACTAAAAAGAGAGAGAAAAAGAAAAAGTGTAACTAACTTAAAATTAAGAAAAACAAAAGTTAAAAAAAAAATCGTTACAAAGAATTGTCCACCGCCTCAATTGGAATGGTGCCCAAAATACTGGCAGCATTGCCTCTTTGAATGGCCAGACTTATACGCTGGCCGAGGTAGCTACCAGCCTTCTGATCACCAGTAACTTCAATCAGGCGAGTACTTATACTTACTTACTTACTTACTTACTTACTTGGCAACTTATTGCATAATGAACACAAAATAGGTGTGTGGCTAATCTAGAACTAGGGACCAGTTGGATTGCGAGGCATAGCACAAGTGTAACTACTGGGCCATGATGCTCTCCTCTTCAAATACAGGCTGCGGTAAACGCTTGTCACCTCACTGAATTTGCATTAAAAAAAATGTTTTGTTTGGCTTTAGAGTTCTTAAATTGCTTTGAAAAAGCAAAGATGATTATGAAGAGACATTTAATTCACGTTACTTTGGTTTTGATTAATAAAAGGGATTTTTATAGTGATTTCTAAATTGAACTCACTTCACCTGATGGAATCCAGCCATGAGGTCTAGATACGAGGTTGACAACTGCAGTGATACAGTTACTTATGAGCTGGTCAATTCCATCTTGAAGGTCGACATGAATGCCTTCTCACGCCCTGCTTTAACAAGATAGGATTATAGTATAAAGAAAACACTATTTGATAAAAAATGATAAACTCAGGCACACCTCATATTGAATAAGTGGTGTCCTATTTATTAGAATGGAATTCATGAAATCCAAAGCTAAATGAAACAAAATATAAAAAATAATAAATTGCAATTGCGACACAAAAGTAAAGATAAAACATAAACATATCAATTGCACTCGATGACATCAATGTTGGCCTTTGTCCACCTGGGGAATAGTGTATGCAGACCAATTTATTTACATCGTTGATTAATTAATGCATATTTATTCAATTATTTGCATGAAAGACATCAACAAAGAACCTAATTAGCGCGCAGAGAGCTTTTAACGTTCGAATGCTTGTGAAAGTATCAATGCGGAACTATATTTGGCTTTGATCAAGGTTCAAACTACATTTAAAAATATAATATTAATTGACACTTGTTCTCGGTGAAAACATGTTTGTTCTGTGGATAACTCCATAAAGTTCGAGGTACGATTTCTGTCAGATTTAAGCTGAACGGATATGTAATGATAATCAGAAATAGTTTAGTATTCTTTGGTTGAATGTCGAAAGTCAAAACATGCGTTTCGTTCGGTCCTGATGAAAAACGTGACTGCTTAGTGGTTCTAAATGTTACCCGCAAAAGCGTGAAAACATTGAAATACTGTTATCGTACATTTCATTCCTCCGCGGAGTTTCTTGCGTTGCGGTCTTTTAAATAACCTTAGAATGTCAAAATCCTTCATATGCCCATGTTGGCTTAAGCCAACTTTTTATATTTCTATTCTCTTAGGTCTATTCTCTATCTCGTCGGCGTGATCGACAGTAATCCTACCTAACTATGCCGCAACGTAGATTTGTTTCGAAAACAGGATTAGATCTATTTTCAGAAATAATGATGTACTTATTTATTCCATTGCACAATCACAGGCTCTGCTCTAGTTTTTGGTCAGAACATTCAACGTTATATTTGAGATGCTAGTTATCTAAAGGCGAATATTTTGAACAGAAAGTCTTGTACATTTTATTAGCTTTCTTAAAACGATTACTTCCGATTCCGATTCATCTGGTTGTGCTTTGTTTTATTAATCATCTTGAGGAAATTCGAGGCAATGAAATATATTTTCACTGCGCAATATAACACACTTAAATCGCTCGGGAGCTGTTGAGCGTACTGCGAAAATGTTTCCAGATTTTTGATTAAAACCTTAATACCTATTACTTTAAAAAAATATTTCATTATTTTAATCGGATGTCTAGTATCCCAGCACGGGCTCTAGTAGTAATTTAGTTTCGGGGTTGACGCAGCTGTGTGGAATAATGTAGAGTGATGTGTATTTAAGAATCTATTAAAATCCTTGCTACGTCAATCCTTGTTTAAGTTACTTATCAGTAACTTAAACTTACAATTCTTTAAAGGTTTATTGCTAAATCTGCCGTAACATTGAACGAAATGTCAAGTTACTAATCTGCGTAGGTTCTCTATTAACAGCTTTTTGTCACACAAACTTATGCGTCTAAATAAATATAAAATACAGCATTGAAACTAATTAATAAAATATCTCGCTCGTGGTCTCTATTCGTGCTGAGTTTAGAAGGGATTATTTCACGACCAGCGAGGGTAACTCTACAGTAAGATTTGACGCCGTGTCATATTTACCTATATTATTAGAATATACAACATATTTCATAAAATAGCCGCACCGCGATCTAATAAGCGTAAGTTCTTTTACTGTTTACACAACAAGTGTCTACGACGTGATACCCAAACAGACTACGACGCGCTACGACTGACTACGAAGGAGCTACGCAATACGAAAAATTCTTACGAGTATTTACCGTCTTGAACAGTTTTACATTTATTTTGGACGCTAAGTTTACTGTCTTTCACATCAGTAATTTTTTCAGTAAAAATTTTTCAGTGTAACTGAAGATTGCCTTAAAGTCTTATGTAAGTATTTTTGCTTTGTAAACTAAGAATCATGCAAGCTTTGTAATTATTATCTTTATAAGTTTCACGATAAAATCAATTGATCTAATAAAAACAATCACCTGTGGGGCCGCCTCTCCTCCTCGTGGTCCTCTTTCATAAACGACGGCTGCAGGCTGAACCGGCGTCGGAACTGGTGTCGGCCCTTCATTTTTGAGTTTTCACTTAACACATGCTTTGTTCACAGAGATAATAACGGTTGTTTCGCTCGTAAGGTTCGAGCGGTCGCGACGTGCGGAGGTCGGGCCGCGCGCTGTTCGAGTGCGAGCGAGCGGGGGTTGCCGATTGATAACTCGAAATCCCCCCACCGAGTAATTGAAACCGTCTCAAAAGGTCATGTGGGGATAAAACTTTCTATATGTTTGCGTTAGTCTGCTAATATGCAATTCATATGTAATTAGTATTAGCGAAACAGTTTTGAATTAAATAATTTATTCTATTCAATTTGTTTAATATAAACAATTTTGGCATGAACTCATCGTCATGGTTGTAGATTTGTGGTGAAATCACAATGTAACATATTAGGTAAAATTTTGATGTCATTTGATACTTTAACGGACCTTCTGAACCTTTTCAGGTAATCACCATACTGCCGCCTACTTACCAACCTAAAAGGTCTTTTTTTTTTTAGCGCGAACCTTAAAACAAATCTCCCTGATTTTTCCCCTCAAGACTAATAATCTCCACTTTTATGGGGAAAACCGGCCACACTGAGACGCTTCTTGCCCGTAGTTCGTGTTCGGGCGGGATTCAACATCATTTTGTTTTAGTGTCCCTTTAAATAATTGCTTGTTATTGGCCGGTGAATTCTGTTTAGTTAATCTAGAGAGCTTAATTGCAGTTGTCAGACTGATAATGAATTCACAATGGAGAGATTACGGTATTATTGACCAATTTGGGTAATAGGTAGAACAAAAGTGCCTAACGTTAGTGAGGGTTGCATTAAATTTAGCTTAGTTGAAGCTTTGCTGGGCCGTTTGGACACTTTGAGCTTTTAACCAATGGCTAACATAAACAGCTAATGTGTACGTTTTTTCGTTTTGGCTTCACTTAAGTATTGGATAAAGTGTTACAAAAGTCAGTTTTTGTAGTTCTAGCTTTATTTATTGGTTGAGGTATAACAAAAATGCAGATGAGTTTATCTCTAAATGGCCTTTTTTTCCTGCAGGACATGGTGACAGGATACGATACGATTCAAAAAGTTTGACATTTGTTGTAGGTTCGGAATTTATATTCCCCGCCAGCTTCACTGGCGTAGAATTCTACACTGCCTTCCCTGCTTAGACTCCGGGAGGTGGAATAGTGTATGAAGCATTTTTGAGATCGCAAAAGATTGGGAACTTATTGATTTGTTTTTTATAAAATACCTGACCAAATTAATTCGGACAGTGAGTCAAGTATTTAACTTAACTGAAATTTTGTTGAGGTGATAATTAATTTACAGACGTATATTATGTAGATCTTGCTCTCTTGATCCATCTTAATTGAGATAATGTGGATGTAAGTAAGAGATAGGTATTGTGTGGATATACGTGCGTAAAATTGATGAAAGCAAGGGTAAAACAAGTGCTTAGATGTTAAATTATATTGTATAGCTTAGTTAGCTATATACCTCTTCTTACAAACAGTAAGGTTGAGGGCACCTTTGTTTACTCTTTCAACCATGATGATCGGTAAACGCTCCACTCTACTTTGTTAGACGTGAACGGAAATGGGTATTCTGATGAGCCGTTTACTGTATTACTTACATTTGTATTTTATTTGAACCTTTCAAAGTTTTTTTAACGACCTTCATAGTTCGGCCAAAGAAGTATTTTGTTACTTACTTAGCATTTGGGTAGCTTTTTAATGCGTTTGACCGGTATTAGAACATTTAGTTCTTCAGACATGTTCTCAAAATAAGTACATGTGCCTACATGAAAATTTACCGTGAACTCATTATTACGGCGCACCTACCGCAAAGCCCGTCACCGCCTTTTTCACGTAATTTAATTATGGGTAGTGAAATTAGATTTGCATGAAATTTCTAACAACTTAAACTTAGCAATTAAGTCAAGCTACATGTATGTGAGAGGCTGGTATAGTTACAAAAATAAATAAATAATTCGTTCCTAATTAGAAAGTCAAGTCAAGAGTGAAAACGCACAGGTTGTGGATCTGAGTTTTTTTGTATGCAGCAGAATAAAATTTAAAATTCCTGCATTCTTAACGCGAACGGACTGTAGTTATAATAGTGACGAATATGCTTTATTCTTGATGTTTACACGAAAAATATTCAATTTAGCTATTATTGATTACTCTCTTTTGGCGTTTTAAAAAGAAAATATAATTTGTATTTTTTGAGACAGTTGTTTTTGTACGTTTTCAGTTAAGTAAAAATACATGTTGGGTAACTAGAAAATGAGTGAAAGTTATTTTGTTCATTTATCATGACCTCTTTGTATTTACAAAATAAAACCTCGAACAAATTACAATCGTTCCAATAACAGCTCTACTAATTACCTTTTAATTTCCCACTCAACAACAGCACTTGCCCACTCAAATTAGCGGCAAAACGTAACGAATTGCGTCTGTGGGAGCATAATGATATTAATCATAAAATCCATTCAATTGGGCGTAATGATTGTAAACGCATTTCGCCGCACGTTGACAACCAACGCTGGAATTCATTAAGTCCCAGACTCCACCAGAGCTGAGCGGAGATGTGCGGCGTCGAGCTGTGTTTTCAACAACCAATAGAATCACATCTCCACATCTCCATGTGTGAATAACGCAATTCCATTGGTTGTTTAAAAAACACAGCTCGACGTCGCACATCTCCGCTCAGCTCTGGTGGAGTCTGGGCCTTAAACTCAGACATGTTTTGGAAATACCACTTTCGCGTTATAGGACGTTGAGAAAAAAATACTGAACATTTTAGAAGTTTTCTTCAGAATGTTTCAAAGGACTCAGAGAGTAGAAGGAGCGCAAGGTGTGTGTCAGGATCGTACCAAGTGGAAAGAAGTGGTCTCTGCCTACCCTGTTAGGGAAGAGTGGTGGTGGGAATGTTTCTTCTTATATTCGATTGTTTTAGGAGACACTTCAAAGTTCATTAAAAACCTAATCGATAGTACATTATTATACTCTTGAATTTAAATTATACATTGTAAACTAGATCTAAGACTTTGGTCTGCAATGACTATAATACTCAAAACCAAACGAACGCCTGTTCTGACGCATTAAACACACTGCGTCAAAATTGTGTGCGCTTCGTAGACAGGTTATCAAATTATGAGTCTACAAATGAAGTATTTCGAAATTAAATCCTCAACCCCAGCCACACTTATACGTATGTAGAAAGTAGCTGGAATACAACATAATAGTAACCGCTTTGACGAGAAGGAGCCGGGCGGGCAACGTTATTAATTATGGCTCACCGCAGCACGCCAGTTATGACAACCCGTGCTAGTGTTGTACCGGTCTTGACTCTTTTATTTATTTATTTTTTTGTCTCACTCGCTAGATGTCAGTCGCTAAGTCAGAGGCCTTAGGGCGGCTTGATAACATCTGACAGGTTGCTCACTAACCTTACACCCCTCCAACAATCCGCACTGAGCCCGCGTGTTGGAGTATGGCTCGTTCCACCTTATAGTTGAGGTGAGGCCTGTGCCCAGCAGTTTGACGTATATAGGCCGTTTATGTTTATGTTATGTATGTCTCACTGTGGGACGCCCGCAAAGTGAACGGTGGATCGCATAAAGATCGCAGGATCTCGGTGGATGCAGGCCACTTACACCCGGCCTACGTTCAGCAGTGGACGTCGTTCGGCAAATGATAATGATGATATTTCACCGTCATAGTCAACATCGTTAGTTAACAATCTATCCCGTTAAATCATATGTTGGTAAATTTAATTGCAAACTGCGACGCCTACATACAATTTATCGTTTTTTATATCGTTAGTTTATAATCTATCCATGGCAAACCGACAAATTGTTAACTGACGAATGTATTCAACCGTAACATTTTGAGATTTGCCGTGGTACTTGCCTGCCCTATACTTATGAGTCGGGGTAAACCAACTCGTTTAGTTTAGGAACGAATTTGAGAAATGCTTTTCTCAAAATGTCTGATTTTAACACTAATTAACCATTATTTTTAATGAACGATGCTGAGTGCAGAAGTAAGTCTCAGACGGGATTAAGGACATCTGCTTTTATGAAGTTTCTGTCTTTAGCTATCACTACAGTATTGTAAATGCTACGAGCAAATAACATAAACATAATAAAAAGTTTATTCTTTGTTGTGGAAACAAACAGGATACAAAACCATAAGACACGCACAGGTATCATCAAAAGGCCCTGAGACTTTGTAAGACACGTTAATCCTCACAAGATTTCGAAGCTTTGTTGAGCTCAGAAGTCTTCAAGTTTTCGAGTTCAACTTCAAATGTTAAAGCGATTTGAGCCTTGTATTTTAGGTTTTCTCTAAATTAAACCGGCATTGGTCGCGTCATAATGTACTTTATCATACGTTGATCTTTTTTAGTTTTTGAAACATCGTTAACATCGGAAGTCTTCAAGTTTTGGAGATCAAGCTCAGGATGTTCAAGTAATTCGAGCCTTGTATTTTTATACTGAATCAACCCGTCATTGGTTACGTCACAATATGCCTTTTTTACCCAGTTGGTGATAAAAAATATCGTATCGCCATTGATTCGTGTCAGGGTTTTGAGCAGCTGCTTCATTCCATGTCCAAGAATACCAAATCAGCCCACATCAGCACGACACTCTAACGAGTTTTAAGGCCAACCTTGGGTGTCATTCTTAATGCACACTTCACTTGACTCTGATTTTGGTCTTATGTAAAACTCAATGACCGTTTAAGTGCAACGCATTATGTCACTAACGACTTTGAAATATTCCAAACAAAGGAGGAAGAATATATTTTCAAGGTGAAGCTAATAGATGATTGAAGTGAGCGTGCTCTCCTGATCGAGATGTGAAATCATGTTAGTGAGAATCGCTGCGCTGGTTCGTGAAACCAGTGTCACAACACTAGCCCGTACAGGGTGAAATATATAGAAAAGATTTAATTTTCTGCTCACAGAAGCTGAAACAGTTCAGATTTCAGCTTATACATGACATTTTAATGAAACTTAGGTAGATAAAGAGACTTGAATGTAGAGATCAAAAAAGAGCTTACAAAGTGACACATGTTCAACATATTTTTAGGCAATCAGAATCGAGGCAAAGAGTAATTATTTGTGTACTCTAAAACAAATAAATAACATAGATGCTGTAAAATGAGCCAGTATCACAAACGTACTAAACTGCTTCTATAATTCTGATGCGACTCTATACGTTTCTAAACCTACCTTCTCCATCTCCTTGCGTCGTGTATCTTCAACGTTGAGGGTTGTTACCCTTAAGCAAAATTATTTCACGGATTATTCCTCTCCATCCATTCCTGTCTGTGGCAGTGCGAACATTTGGGTAAGTGTCGGTAGTATCTCCGCTCGTACCTACTCAGACCACCACCAAAAGGACCATTGTTTGATGCTCTTTTCCTGTATCTTTCGTAGCAGAATTCATTCCTGCAGTTAAACATGGTTGTCACCCTTTTATTGGAAATTTACTTCAAACTCCAAGATTCGGCGCGAATACCTGGAAAACCCTTCTTAAGATATGAAATATTTCTAAACAGCCATTATATTCCACTACAGGGTACGGACCTTTTTCCCGAAAAATTTAGTTATTACAAGGACCCTTTGCCCGATGAAATCAAATTCCAGGGTGCAAACCTCGGTTTCAAGCAGTTTACGTATCTCTCACCTCTATAAACTGATTTGGCCTGGGATTTCTTAGAAGACCTTATACGACGACATCTATGCCTAAACTGTTTGACAAGAGTTGATCGGTGAGTCGGCTTTTTAAGCCAAAAGCCGCACGATACACCAGGGCATCAATCACGCGTTGTCGATTCCGAAACCTTTACAAACCCCTCTTGAACAAGTTCATGCTATAGCCCTCGTGGAAAACTTCGGCAAGGAGTAAATCTTCCTAGCGGACAATCTCACTCTTACAATTCTTCAAGACTAATTACATAATATTATTTTGATACAAGGTTTAGGTGCGTTTTTTGCCAAACAGATGGTGTACGTAGTGCTGTTATGAAGCTTTTCCCAAACAAATGTAGTCATCGGTGCGTTCGTTAGTTTTTTCTGAAATCCTCCCGGCAGCCCAGCACAAATTGCCGAATGAAAAGGCCCAAAGGAAATCAATAGAAAAAGCGAAACAAGTCAGGAAAAGGAAACAATGAAATCGCTCTTGAATATGGATTCTAACGCTTTGCAGCCTTTATTCTTTAAAAATGCTTTCACTGTGTTTTTGACATGTCTATAACAGATGTTTGTAGAGCGACCCTCTCCCGATTCATACATTCGCTTGGGAGGTGTTCAACAGATAGCCTTTATACGAACTACTTACCCATTTTCGCTTAGGAAGCACTCAAAAGCCTCCTCTTGAATAGGAATATTAAATCGACTTATTGGAAAGGGCAAAAGTAGCACGTGGGACTATTTCATGACAAAATGTCACTTGTTGGTTTCTGCATTCTGTTAGATTGCAGAAACCAACAAGTGTAGTTCAGTAGCTAAGTTACAAAAAATATTATGTCAGTTCAAACTTTTGTAACAAATACGAGTTTGTTTATTTGAGGCTATAAAATTATCCCGTTGCTTAGTTATAAAATAAGAAGTTTGATCGAGTGGCCAATTAAAAACTCTGTGGATAGGTTTATTATTCCACAATAATAATCTGTTTGTTATGGAAGAGTGGCTCTTCCTAACACAGGTGCCTTAGCCCTTAGCGCCTTAGTTATTAGATTTAAAAATAAATATTTTTATTTTTTTACCTATACCTACCTACCTATACCGTTTGCTTTTAAATCTTATCGAATCAATTTTCATTCTTCTCTGTGACGAAGACCATAAGTGATTTGTTCTCGAAGTGTTGCCACGCTCCAACCGAATCGGTATTTCATCTTTCCTGGGCTCTAATAAAATATTTATGAGGCACAAAAAGGTTGTATTCCATTCGTTAGCATTTTTGCCGCCCCCTCGCTCTGTTGCTCCCATTTGTAATTGGCTAATAATTATTATTACCAGTTCAAAACGTTTTATTCGCAAATAAAAAATGCGTTAGCGTAATACGCAATTTAGAATTCAAATTGTGAGACTGACGAAACAAAATTAGGTTTTGTTTTTAACGTTTTAGCTAATATCTATTTGCTGTATTTTTAATTGAAGAACGTTTTTTAATAAAAAATACTGCGAACAGATCTTGGCAAAAATAACCTTTTTGCGAAAAATTCAAGTTATCTGCTGGCAAACTCAATTATTTTTATATTAATGAACGAGTACCAAATTAATATGTTGGATACCTTTTCAAAGACGTCACATTTCGAAGGTTCGCAGGTTATTGGTACAACTTTTTTCATTCAGGATCAGAAAATAAATACTTTTTTTCAGATTTTTTGAAGCCATCTTGGCAACAGGTCCTTGTTTTGAGAAGAAGATTATTTTATAAACTTAATTAAACGGACATATTGTTTAGAACATGGACTCGGAAATTATGTTATTTTTCAAGTGGTGACTTTTTTCTTTTCATTTCAGTACTATTGAAAACTTTGACTTATTTGTGACTTATTTTTGTGTACTCTAAACAATTCAAAACCTAGTTTTCTATTTTATTACTGCATTATTGGTTAAGAGTGCGCATAAAGCAAAACTACCAATCTTATTCTTGATTGTACGTGATAAATACTAGATGAATTTTTATAAATTTATTAAATGTTACGCTTCATGATATTTTCAAGGGTTGTGTTTGATCAAAAACATAAAATAATTAAATTATCTCGATAAAAAAAATCACGAAGTTACGTCTGATTTTCCCTTTTTTTCGTTTTATACTTGACAAGGCAATTGCTATGGTGACAATTTTTTTATAAATAATTATATTGAAAAATAAATAAGGGATATGTCTAGCCATTTTTTAAAATTACTTTTAGTTTTGGATTTATAACGATTAAACACTTTTGGCACTTAATACGTTTTGATTCCGCGGAAAAAGCCATCTTCCGTCACACGTTTGTGAAGCTTGACACATATTTCTATTTCACACATCAGTTGCCATCGCTCCGTTGAGACGAGAAGACTACGCTCAAATTCTTAGCTGCTCCGAGTTTCAAAATAAATAGTGAAATGGGGAAAAAGAAAAGGACTTAGTAAACGAGAACTAAAAAAGTTACAAACTGAAAGGATGGCTAATTGTCGAAGGTATGTTGTATTGTATTTTAAGAGAAATAAATTCATTTGAGTCGCTCTAGTAAGATGACGTAAACACATGGTGTAAAGTATATGCTAAGTAATCACATGACTTCAGTGGGTCTCTTCAAATAATAGGTTGATTTCGAAGGAATTTGTTTCAATCCACCAGGTATTTATTGTAAGTTAATTATTTTCAAATAATATTTAATTTTCAAAATCGATGCATCTCAAAATATTTCACAATCTGACAGGTGTGATCAAAATGAATTTGTGCAGGCATACGCGTCGTCGACTATGTAGGTTTCTTTAAAAATAGTATCCATACTGGCTTTTCCATCTTGGGATATTTTTTTTTAGTAAAGTTGAAGCTGGCTGAAACAATAACTAGTTACTACGACATGAGTAAATATACTAAGTACTGTGTTTATTTTACAGAACAACATTGAATTTGGAAAATGTAGACCCTAATAGACAGCCTATATCTACAGACTATTGTCAGCCAGAAAAAATACTTATCTTAATGATTACTCGAGGAATGAATCGATAACATTTATACTAGTGGAGACCTGTCATTAGAAAAATAACGAATAGGAAATAGTCATTTGAAAAATAACTTTAGATAATTTCTGATAAAGTTATTACTTATTATTATTAAACATATAATAAATCCGATCAGTTGAACGGAAAAGGGTTGATTTGGGTGGGGTGGTTAGAACTGCAACCACAAAACGCATGAGACGAGCGATATTTTGACTCAGAACGCCACTTACTACGAGTACTTTAATGATTAATTGCAAATGACTTACCTTATAGTGGGTAATTTGTGCCTTTGCCTATTGGAAACATTTTTTTAACATAAATTCCGTATAATATGGCTTCCGCATTATTATTTTTCTACTGTGTCATTTTTGCATGAATTTTTTTTGGAAATAGCTGAACTTTTTCATTACAGTTCATTGAAGCGACGACGCACTCTAAGTAGTCGGCCACAAGCTCAGAATGAAGATCAGGCTGAAAATTTGTACGATGCAGCAGAGAGTGATAATAGACAAGTTGTACTTTTTTGAAAAGTTAAAAATGATATCGAATCATGCACCTCAATTCGGTTGCATTCTATCTAACTTAAACATCACAGGAGTAACTAAAGTGGGTTTTTATTCTAAACTGAAACTTTCGTGTAATATGTGCAGAGTTGAATTCATACTGAACACGTCAGATCCAAAACCAACCCAGAACCTAGACATAAACACAGCCGCTGTCACTGGGATTCCTAGTGTAGGCATTGGCTTAGAACAATTTCAAGAATTGAGTGTAGCCATGAAGCTTCCCACAATGACGCACCAAATGTACCGGGAAAAATAAGCAACCAACAACAAGCGCAACCGTGGGACCACATCGGAAACGTGTTTGGCGCTGTTTAAGCGGAATCCCGCGGAGTTTTTGCGTCGTTTTGTGACCGTCGATGGAACCTGGATCCACTGGTACACACCGGAGACCAAGGAGCAATCAAAACAAAGGATTCAGACCGGGGAACATGCTGTAAAGAAGGCGAAAACTGTAAAATCGGCCGGAAAAGTTATGGCCACCGTTTTCTGGGATCCACAAGATTTGATCTACATCGATTACCTTGAGAAGGGTAAAACAATAACAGGGCTTTACTATGCCGATTTATTGGGCTGATTCGACGCCGAATTAAAGAAAAAACGACTCCAACTGGCGAAGAAAAACGTGCTGTTTCACCACGACAATGCACCGGTTCACTCGTCTGCCGTTGCCATGGCCAAATTGATCGAATTGCGCTACAAATTGCTGCTCCATCCACCGTATTCTCCAGAGTTGGCCCCTTGAGACTTCTTTGTTTCCTAATCTGAAAAAAACACTCGCCGGGAATAGATATGGATCAAATGAGGAGGTCATTTTCGCCACGGAGGCCTATTTTGCAGAGTTTGACAAAAACTATTTTTCGGACGGGTTGAAAAAGTTTGAGCATTGCTGTGCTAAGTGTATCCAACTGAAAGAAGACTATGTTGAAAAATAGATTGCCACTTTTCAAAAAAAATCCTTTACTTTTTGTAGGCTAGTAAGTATTTATTGAATGACACTCGTATAATATGTACATACTTGAAATAAAGATGATGTTTTTGGCATTCATTTTCATTTTTCATTCACCTTTCAACGCCCTATAAACCAGATACAATTGAAAATCTATTATTTTAATCGCTGACAATCGCGCCAGGCGGGATGCGACCCTTTAATTCGTGTTCAGTTGGTGGAGGAGAGTCAAACCACCCCGTCATGAGTTCTCACCTTATTGTTGCGAGAGGGCTTACTTAGTACTGGTGGTAGGGTCCAACCGCCGGGAAGCGAATAGAACTCAGGCGTGGCAGTGTGGTGGACTAGCCACCTACTCGCTGAGGCCCGTAAGGTTGAGGCGCGTAGTAGCGGCCGCGGGGTTTTAGTCGGTAGGAGTCCAACATAACTTCGTCGTCCCCCCGGGCGGCGAGGTATCCATGAACATTTCCCCACGAAAAAAAAGGCGGGTCAAATCATGACACCGGGGAGCTTTTATTTATAAATATACAAATGCGTCCACCTATTACCGTCACTAATATAGAACAAAGAACGCAAAAAAACCCGCTTGTGTATTTACTCTAAAATATAAATTTTATTATATATTTTATATTTTTTTTAGTATGTTAAAATAAGTCGGGTTTTCCTTCCTGACGCTATAACTCCAGAACGAACGCACCGATTTCCACGGTTTTGCATTCGTTGGAAAGGTCTCGGGCTCCGTGAGGTTTATAGCAAAGAAAATTCAGGAAAATTCCAACAGAAAAGCGGGAAAATATTTTTTCATCTACAGCGTCGTGGACTACCACGCGGACGAAGTCGCGGGCGACTGCTAGTATTTAGTATTTATTGTGAAAAAATCATCTGGTGACAGATATACAGTGTATAGGGTATGTAATAGGGTCCTGTTTTTACCTTTTGCATACCGATCCTTTAAAATAATTTAAAAGATGAGACTACTATCTACAACATAACATTCAACTTATATACAAAGTAAAATTACATACATTAAAATGTAGGTAATGTATTCACAAAAAGAATGCCTACTGCGTTATCTGATTGTTTTACGTATACTACGGAAGCTACGCGTTGAGCGAGCGAGAGAGATGTATTGTGGTCTGGCGGGCGATAGTGTTCGCAGAGAGGGGGGCGCGGGTGAATTTTAATAATTTGCTGGGTTTATACGCACTCTTAACAAAAGCTCAGTCTACAAACAATCTTATTAAAATCCCGAAAATCAATAAATCGGTAAAGTTCAAAACATTCAAGGAAAGCCGAATCGAACTTGATGAAATAAGCCAGCAGTTGTGGAAGTGCTGCTGAGCCGACGCCGTTCCGCCCGGTATTGCAAATTAGGGGGTGAAACAATGATATTATAATAAAAAAGACGTAGATAGGTTATGTCAGCACTGCCGTGAATGAAAAATTGCGTACGTACTTACCTATAATTTGACCGTGTGTACAAAATAGCATGATTATTTACTAGAGCGTAAACGAGACGGATACATGTTGCGCAGTGTTGTCTGAAACTGTCAATGCTTTGCTCAGGTGGTAGAAAGTTCTGGTTTCGGGAGCCACTTTTTTTAGCACAAGTAACCTATCTACGTCTTTTTATTATAATGTCATTGGGGTGAAAGGCGTAGGGGGGTTATTGGCCCCCACGTTGGCTCAGGAAGGTGTGAAAAATGGCGTTCAACAAGTGAAAGCCGATCCTTTGTGAACCGAAGGCTCGGCGGCTGGCTCGCGCTATCTATGTGCGAAAAGTACACCCATCTTATTTACTCAGTTATGAAGCGCGGTAGTTTTCGTTCTGTGTAGGAATTAAAATTGGCTAATACTGTGTTTTGAATCAGTTAGGACATAACAACCGATTTTTTACAAAGACTAATAAATAATAACAATTTTGCAACTTGAAGTGTTTGCAGCCATTCTTAGGCTGCAAACTCTACAATGTCTCGTAAAAATAACAAAATATACTCACCACAAATTAGGTAAAACATTTCGCTACACTAACACATTTAATTTCATTTGCATCCTCAACCAGAAGAGCAATTAGGCACTAACACCTCTGAAACGGGAGTTACAAAATGCCATTCTAAGTTAAATGATGAAAAAACAAATAAAATTTTAAGGTTATGAAATTAAAAAGACACGATAAATCTTATACATTGAATGGTTATAAAGATAGTTAACAACATTATAATATTTTTGGTACAAATTCAGGCTTCCAAATGGCTAAAGAAGAATAGGGTACTGAGCAAACGGCTCCTTGCCGCCTACCGCAACGGTTTATTGTATATTAAATATAAAAAAGATGTTAAATTTATTAAAATAAAACCAAACATTTCTGGCAACCCTGCTAGTACAATTTTCCCGGGCACAAATATTCCGGGTATCCCGACGGTTAACTTTATTTTAATCTTTTTAAAAAACCAAAACAACGACGGTAATTAAGAAACTTTCTTTGGAAGTGACCTTTGAAAACAATCAGGAACATTGGATAGAAGAAAGAAAATTAAGAGTACAGAGGCCAGCAGATGAGGTAACCACAAATTGACGAATTTCTCCTACAGATTTCAATCTCTATGTCCAAGCGATAAAGTTGAAGTAGAAAGGCCATTGGACTGTTTCGGCTGTTTGTACATACACATGAAATATTAATTGCTGGGAAGCTGAAGCATTTTCTTAACGGATATTTGGTTCAAGTTACTGGAATTCTCTGCAGAAGGTAAAATGTGCCTATAAATGCGGTCCCCATCGGCCAGTAACGGTCTGTTAGTAAGAAAAAATATATGTTTTTGATAAACAAAAAAGCGTCAAAAGACGTCTGACGAACTTTTAACCGCCGTTGTGAAGGACACAACGGCGGTTAAAAGTTCGTCAGACATGTCATTGGTACAAATAATTTAGCCTACCTGTTAACGTTATATTCTTGTGGTGTGTATATGTATATAGTATATACAATAAACTTCTCCCATACCTTAAAGTACCTATATCTATTATGTAATCATATATTTGTAAAATAGGAACAATTCAATGATGTCAATTTTAATGCTATTTATTCAATAATTACTTCTATCTGATGGCATATAAGCTAATGAAGCTGCAGTGTTAACATCGAAAACGTGTGAAATTCAAACTATTTTGACAAAATTTCATATGAAATTTTTCAGAGCTGACTCTTTATGGATGGTTTGTCTGTCACCAAAGTCACATGAATAGTTTTAACAACGCGATTCTAACAATTTCCCTTTGTTATTTTAATTTTTTTGTTCGGTTTAAACGTTTCGAAATGATGTTTAAAAAAGTGACAAGGGGGGCTAAAACGGTAACATTTTAGCATTTCATATTATGAAACATCTAACTGACGTTTCATCTAGGCCGCGGTCCGTTTCGAGTCAAAAGTGAGTAATAGCGCGCTGACGTCGCTCACGTTCATACAATTTATCAATTCGGGATGCGTGTGAGCGCGCTGTTACTCACTTTTGACTCGAAACGGACCGCGGTCTAGATGAAACGTCAGTTAGATGATTCATAATATGAAATGCTAAAATGTTGCTGTTTTAGCCCCCAAGGCCAGTGTTCACGACTGTTCAGTTGACGTCACACATTTTTTTGTTTGGTATCGCTATGATAGGTAGCTTGCCAAAACAGGGTTGTTCCGAAACAAGTCGAAAGACAAATTCCCGTAATGTTTTTTAATCTCATCAAAAAAAAATAATGTCTCTGTAAATTTTGATGTAATTTTCTTAATTTTTCTTCTCATTTTAAAAACATAGGCTTTAATAAAGACTCGAAAACCAGAAAAATACATTCGGCCTTGGCTTCAGGCGGAAATCGAACCCGCGTCTTATGCAAACCGGGCGACTGCTCTTTACCATACTCGTACATAGGCTATGCCTGGACTCAATACCTTTTTAAACATCTCCTCTGCAAATACCTATCAACCGTAGTTAGTAAATAGTATTGTTTTATTTAGTAAGTAAAAGTGTGTTTGTTTGGCCTGAGAACCGTCCATCCAGAATATCTCTCGAGTATCGAGAATAACGCAAACAATAAAATGTGCGGGCATATTATTATGGCACGTGATCGCCGGGAATCCGCAGTAAATTCCTACCTTATCTGTGCATGGGCGCCCCAAGGTAATATACAAGTATTCGCAGATATAAATAATGCAAACATATAATTTACTTTGTTTTATAGGACATACAGTTGTCAATGCGGTTTTTTAACAGGTTTAAAATAATCCGATTTTGATTTTTGAAAGTTCCTAAAAAGGTACATACAACATTCACACTTTCAAAGTGTGTTCAAGCTGAGAATTTCTCGAACTGCCAATGTAATGGAAAATTCTAAAAACCACCCGAAAATTTGTTTACCAATACTGCGGACAATCTGCTTAACATAACGAAAATTAAGTACTTTTTGAATATATTTTGCAGCGAAAGTGGAGGTAGGTATTTAATACCCTCTGCAGCTCCTTTCAACTAGGTCGGGCGGTTGTAGCCATTGGCGTGGGCCCAGCCTTGTGTCTCAGGCTGCGTTGGCGTTAATTCCTTAAAAAAATATCTCTATATCTTTTATGTAGCTGCATAGGTATCCGAGCGCTGCCATGCTCGCGTTTTGCATATTTTCGATATGTGAATCATGAAAATAACACTACAATGTGAAGGAAATAAAATGCTATTTATGTTAGGCGTTGATATGTTCTGAGTGATACCTAAATGGGTTACCTATCATAAGAACCGAATTTTCTTTTAACGGACTAGTAAATTTTGGACAAGTGACGGGTTCCCCTATAATGATATGACGTAGAATCATATCATACATCACATAAAAATATTCTGCCTAGAAAAAAAAGAAAATCATTACCATTTTAAAAAAAACTGCAAGTACAAGTATTCGCTTCATAAAGCGTTTACATCATGGACCGCCTGCGCATTTCTTAATAGATATCACAACGTTTTCTTACCCTTTATCGCAGGTTCCGTACGTGTAAGTATGTCCTCTGTCACCTCCTCGGAATGCTGCAAATGCTCTGCATACCAAACACACTCGTACAGTACAACCAACCATACTTTACGCAGTGTGCTTCACAGTCCGCGGCTTGTATGCGTGCTCGTACCCATGAAAGCTCAGCTTATGATGGTAAGTCAGCTAAAGCCGGGGTGGACTGTACTAGTTCTGGAATGCGGACTTGCCACCTCAGACGAGGGTCCGACATCAGCTCGCATAGATTTATCTTCATTGTTGGGAGTTCTGTGAGATTAACTGGTAATGCAGGTGCGATGCGTGGGTTAGTTTCGAGGGTTTAATTTTTAGATTAAAATAGTTACGTAAAGTTTCTTGAATGTGGTGTGTACGTTCCTTACAAATTTTGATAACCTTAGTTTTACAGTTAATGAAGAGAAAGTAATTGTAGGCCAGATAGCCGGCCTATGTTTAGAGTTTAGACATCATGTGACTGCTCTTGAAGATGAGGATGACGATGATTAATAATAGTAAGTGGCAACCTAAGTTAAATGACAGATAATAAAGTTAAAAAATAATTCTTCCAAGAGGTGATTCATAATTAAGAATCAAACGAACTTACCTTGTGAAGTTTGATATCTAATTATACGAGTGTCTTGACCGAAGATGATTACATATTACATGCAGCAGCACCTGGGATGATGCCGTCCTCACCACACTTTTAAAGTTATTATTAAATAAACATTATTTAATAAAAAGTTTTTAAATAATAAAAAGTAGGTAGTTTGACTCATTCCTGTCTACCGACTTTGACGTTGCACCCACCCGCCATTTTCATTATTTTGGAGCTAAATTTTTTCGATAGGTCTATGGGTTCAATGGGGGGGTGGGAGTG
Organism: Udea ferrugalis; assembly: GCA_950022985.1. Lineage (NCBI taxonomy): Eukaryota > Metazoa > Arthropoda > Insecta > Lepidoptera > Crambidae > Udea > Udea ferrugalis. Next base: position 6,214,932 of record OX465520.1, read on the forward strand.
TAATCATCTTCGGTCAAGACACTCGTATAATTAGATATCAAACTTCACAAGGTAAGTTCGTTTGATTCTTAATTATACTTCGTATCTCTCCCGAAGATGATTACATATTACATGCAGATGTTTAGAGCATCGAAAAAATTACAACTATACAAAGGATCAACTTGTCTATATTTTAATCATAAAATAAGTACAGTTGTAATGTTGATTAAAGATATAATAATTATATCAGTAAAAGAAAAATACAAAATTCTTATAACAGGTATCAGGTGTTTTTAAACAAAGAATTGGCAAAATCACAATCTACTGAATTAGATATATTCTTATTGTAGTATTTCAAAAATACCCCAGACGATTCAGTCCAGCCTGCAGCTTTCCGAATGACTTATAGATTAACGCCTGCTCGGTGAGCTGCAGACGTGGAAGCGTGGCGCGTGCTATGTGCACTATATACATCAATATCTATACCACTCTTACCCAAAACAAATTTTACCCAATGTGACAATGTTTGCGCTACTACTTTCTTATGTGGTTTTTGGTAGCTTATAAAAAGGTAATCTTCTTTACGTATATTCTTGGTGCTATCAATGTACGACTTGAGAGTTAATGCTGGACATAATTTAGGATTTTCTTTAATGTATGGCAGTACAATCAGTGGTTGAAAAGATCCAGGTTTCGAAGTTTTAATTAATTCATCGATTTTGATTTGTATTTTGTCTGGATAAAAGGAAATGTTTTCTATTCGAATTAAACTCAGGGTTTGCATTCTCTGAGCGGATGCCAAAGCTAATAGAGATATACACTTAACTGTTAAATCTTTTAAGGAAATAGATTCATTTGGAAATTGATTTGAAAGATAATTCAACACCAAATTGGGATCCCAAGTAGTATTATATTTGGGAGCAGGTGGTTTGAGGCGGAAAACGCCTCTGAAAAAACGTTTGATACAGTAATGAGAAGTTACATCTTCGCCTAACAATATAGACAACGCCGAACGATGACTGTTAAGTGTACTATAGCTCGCACCGGAATTGAATTTATCTGTTAAATATTCTAACAACTCAGCAGAGTTTGAATTACAATAATCAATGTTTTTAATCATACAATAATGCCACCATGATTTGATAGCCGAATTATATTGATTTAGGGTATTAGTTGAAAATGAAGCCATCAGTATGTCGAGGGAACTAGTGGGCGCACCGCGCCTCAGTAGTGACTGCCTGATAATTTGCCTGCCATCAGGGTCAGATCCGCATGGAGGGGGTGCTCGACTCTGAAAGGCGAAAATAAAAGGTCCTTTTTAGGTTTAAAACGTATGACCTCCGAATCAAGTAGCCTCAACCATAGAGGGTACCACGGCTGAGTAGGCCAGAATGGTACTACTACGATGCCTTCAGCTTTTTCCTTCCTTATTTTTTGTAAAACTTTAGTTATTAGGCTGAACGGCGGAAAAGCATAAAAATATAAATTATTCCAGCTGAAGGTGAAAGCGTCGATGATTTCAGAATCAGGGTCTAATTTCCATGACGCGTACCTAGGACATTTATGATTTTGCACACTAGCAAATAAGTCAAATTCAGGGATACCAAATGACACAGTAATTTTCATAAAGGCGTATTCAGCTAGCTCCCACTCTGTGTCTATATTTGATTGACGAGATTCGAAATCTGCGACAATATTATCACGAGACTGAATATATGACGCAAAGACAAAAATATTGCGTTTTTCACACCAATTCCATAATTCGCGAGCAATTTCATTCAAATGTGTATACTGAATACCACCCATTTTATTGATATAGGCAATAGCAGTCGTATTGTCAATTCTTAATAATATATTACAATCTGTAAAATGATTTGCAAAAATTTTGAGTGCATAAAATGCGGCGAGTAGTTCGAGTGTATTTATGTGAAGAAGTAACTGAGATTGGCTCCAATTTCCGTTGGCAGTTGCCTGATCACACATTGCACCCCAACCAGTGGTTGAAGCATCGCTGAAAATGACGACCCTGTAATCGTCTGACTGAAAGGAGCATGATGACGATTCGATGTTATCTCGCCACCACAGGAGATCAGGCTTTAAAGTACTATTTAATGTCATATACTTGTTATAATTATTTGAGTAATTTAGGGCTAAGAATTTCGCCCGTTCCAATACTTTTGTATATACCCAACCGTACTTAATAGCAGGGCATGCTGAGGTCAACAAGCCTAAGAATCTGGCAAATTCTCTAATGGTAATTTTTTTAGTGTTTAATAATTTAGTAGCTAATAATTTAATACGATTCTTCTTTTCTTTAGGCAATGTTAAACACATTTTGGTTGTATCAAAATTAAAGCCTAAAAAGGTACATTTTTTGCTTGGATTAAATTGGCTTTTTTCTTCATTTATAATGAATCCTAATTTCAGTAATAGTTCCTTAGTCACTTGGACATTATTGCAACATTCAGACCTTGAACCACCAATGCACATAAAATCGTCTAAGTATATAACGGATAGGTGCCCCGAGAATCGCAAGTAGTGTGCAATTGGTTTTAATAGCTTAGTGAATACGTATGGCGCCGTACAAAGCCCAAAGGGTAAAACGTTAAACTCAAATAACTGATTGTCAAAACATCTAGAATTCCATGAGAATCGAAGCCACACCCTGTCGCTTTCAGCTATTGATATTAAGAAGTATGCGTCTTTTATATCTAGGGTTGACATGTAATATTCATTGTCTAAAAGTTTTAAAGCAGTGCGATAATCCTCCATTTTGAAATGGTTAACATATAGTACATTGTTATCCTAGGGGTGAAAGTAACTTATTTAGTCCCGAGACGGGGTTTGGCGCCCGGAACGAAGTGAGGGCGCCAATAGTTCGAGGGACTAAATAAGTCTTTAACCCGAGGTAAACACTGTGCTTTTCATTACAAATACGAGGAAAGTAAAAATAAAAACATGAATTAATTCATGAAGATCGAATTGCCCCTTTCCTGCCTATTTTGATTGTTTTTTTTTCTGTGGCCGGCCGGCTATTCAGCCATTATTTTTTATTTTCATCATTGCAAAAATGGTAAATATTTTGCTCAAAGCTAAGTTATTTTAAAGAAATCGTTGAAACTTAATTATAATAAAGTTATTTAAAAAATGTATATTCTCTAATCAATACTTAACTTTAAGTTATTTCAATTTTACATCGTGGCTGTATAGAAAGTTGGAACATGGTTCAATAGTTAAGTGAAAAAGAACTAGTTTTTTTTTAAATAATATGACAGCTGTCAGTTGAAAGTGATTCTCCCTAGGGATGAAAAGTATTACTTTCAGCCCGCTTCTCAGGTCAGTAATGACCTACTTTCAGAGTACGAGTAATGAAAAATAAATTTATTCAACTCTTTTAAATTAAGGATGAATCTGTGTTTACCATTTGGCTTTGGCACCGTAAATATAGGAGATATAAATTGTTTTGCCTGAGGCTTACACGGGGAGATAAAACCAGATTGTAATAAGTCTGAAATGCAGTTATCTATAATATCACTCTCATCAGATGAATATGACCTGGGTTTTGGTAAGCTGTTCTGAGAGGGTTCAGTAGTAAATGGTATTTTGTAACCCTTCAACCAGGACAAAATTGTTTTGTCATTTGTTATGTTCAGCCATTCATTAAAGTAATGTTTAAGTCTGCCGGCGATTGGTAAATCAGCGCCTACCTCGTTAGAACACGTCAGCGCCTCCGGTTCTGCTGACGGTAATTGGGTCTGAAGTTGGTCGTGTCGCGCCGACGATCCCGCTGCGCTGGCGGCGCTGCAGCCGGCGCTGGTGGCGGCGGCGGCGGCGGCGGCAGCGGCGGGCGCCGATGCTGGCTGGGGTTCACTCGCGGCTCGGCGGCTTGTCCTCGCGGTGCCCCCCTTGCGTTTAAAGTCTGACGCGCTGTAGACGTACTTGGGCCATATTGTTGCTTGAATCTCAACTCCGAGGCGGACTTAGATATATCTTTGGATGTTTTTAGATGGTCCAATAAATCAGTGCCAAATAAAAACTCATCAATTTTCGTATTTTTGATTACATCTCTTTTTTGTTTACTTATTGAGTTTATAATTGTGTACCTTCTTGAGAGTGACTTTCTGTAGTGAGTGTCACAAAGTAATCGACCAGCGTCGCTCAATGTTTTGACAATTTCTTGCGGAATGTTATCCGCTTGGGCCAGAGCAAGATTTAAAGCTTTTCCCATGGCAGCGATACAGCTTGACATCTGATTTTGTTTTTGTTCGCTATATGCGTCTTTCTTTGAACTGATTTCACTAAGCGCTGACTTTACTTCAGGATTAAGCTTAGGCGCTTTCATGTATGCACAATTTTCGGCAGGTAAATAACGTTTCATAAGTTCACTCTTTTCATCTTTCGGCAAACCGTTGATTAATACATATTTCCAACGTGATGCCAGATCTTTATGTAAATCGTCACCATAGGTTTTTTCCTGTGACGGGTCAGTGCCTAATAAGGCTAAAATGTCTGGGTCAAGTTCTAGACTGCCTTCGACCGGTTCAGCCTCAGCGGGCCCTTCAGCGAATGGGATCTCGTCTGTAATAACGAAATGAAACTGCTTTAACTGTGATGTTAAGCACATAGGTTACCTTTTTATTTAGTAGGTATACTGGCCACACACGTTAAACGTCGGGGAAAAAATACCACTAGCAGACTTAATTGCATTAAGTCGATATCCACACACGTTATACGTCGGGAAAATTATTGGCGTTGTATATACATACGCACTGATTTGGTATAAACAAGATATCCACACACGATATACGTCGGGATAAAGTTATTCTACGGCGGGTAGATACGAGGTAACTGCCGATTTTCGTTATAATTCACTTGAAAAATAATTAATAAACTTACCGGAACGTTCTAGATCACTCGCAAGGCCTAGATGCGGTGATGGAATAGAAGGCGGTAGCAAATCCTCGGCTTCGATATCCGAAGACGACGATGACCATTTCCGTTTGTCACGCACAAGTTTTTTAACCTTTTTTAATAAACTTTTCACCATTTCACTATCGTCGTCTTTACTTGACCGTTTTCTTTTACCCATTTCGCGAGTTTTTCTTCAAAATTTCTTAACTGGAGACAAATATTAGAGGAGACCGTGTGAATCGGACGACACCAACACAAGTAATGAAAATGGCGGGTGGGTGCAACGTCAAAGTCGGTAGACAGGAATGAGTCAAACTACCTACTTTTTATTATTTAAAAACTTTTTATTAAATAATGTTTATTTAATAATAACTTTAAAAGTGTGGTGAGGACGGCATCATCCCAGGTGCTGCTGCATGTAATATGTAATCATCTTCGGGAGAGATACGAAGTATAATCATTTACCTTTTCCAATACTGGCACAAACACACAACCACAAATTTTATTCGATAGTCTTATAATGTATGTTATGCCTTAATGCGAATGCCTTGCCAGCTTAATCTTTAACGTCTGGTTGTGGATATGCCACCCCCTCTAAATCAACGCACGACAAGGGTTGGACGGCTACGCGCCGATTTATGGGGGTTGCGCAGGATTTTGTGGAACAATGATTTCAAACTTATCCCCGAATTCACAAGCGCAAATCAAAGTTGAGCATCCTTCAGAATAGCTGTCCCTTTCAGTTCTATTGACATTTGACGGGTCAGCAGACCTTGAGCGCGTGCTTAGCGTTGAATGTCTTTTGTAAATTCGGCGGTTTGTCTCTTAGATTGTTTAGTTAGGTAGTTTCACTCACAGGTAGAGTGTCATAATAGGTCAGTATCTATATAAAACACTAGCAAGGTAAGTACTCAACTTAACTAACAATCACCTGGAATTTGTTGTGCACACCAAACTCCTGCAATCTTATTTGTAGAATGAGCAGATAGGAATTTTTGTTTTGTAAATGTTAAGAAATGTTCTTACCTAAAGTAAACAATAATTTATTAATTCTTCAATGATTAGTTTATAAACAAAATTACAATTACATTAACAATGTGTTTTTTTATTCAAAGGCTACTTCTTTCACGCCGAATACATAGCTGTGGGTGGTTGGAATTGGAAACACAACAAAATCATTTGTCATTAACAATTTCTAGTGTTCTTAAATATGTTTAACAGTGCCTAGATATAAAGTTAGCAGCTGTGATGTTAGCAGTTCACTAAAGAAAGAAGCTCAAAAGAGGATTTATCCATCTATTAGAACTCCACTTAATGGACACCGATCTTAAACCTGTTAGCAGAGTTCTTTGTTCGAAAGTTATTAACATTTTTATACTGCAAAATTTAAAACGGTATTTTCATAGGGCGTCGGATATTTGACACATACAAATGATCCCAATTGCCAAGAAAATGAAAAAAGGGAGCAATCGGTTTTTAATATTTCACATAAACAAAATTGATCATGAGCTATTCTCAAAAGCATATTTAGCCATTATACTCATTATAATACGTACCTATATCATTCCCCAGAATAAAGGAAAGCTTAAGTGTTGTAGTCATTAGGCACTTCCTAAGTTTGTTTTTCGCTATACCGAAAATTCCGGTGTGTCAATATTTTAGGTGTCGCTCACTACCCACTAGCGCCTCCAATCGTTTTTTCGGAGAATTTTGCTGAAGCTGAAAATCTCCCATTTGTTTATTTTCTCAGTGATAATGTTTTCTTTTAACATCTTGAAATATAAAAAAATACTTATTTTATTATCTCAATTGAACAGTTTTTGTTTAAATATCTTTATTAACTGAGGTTTATTACCTCAGTTAATAAAAAAATATTTGGTGGTGTTAGTGGGTGGTGAGCGGCCCCTTAAATAAAATAACTAAAATAGATACAGAAATACATGTCAAAAACGAAAGTCAATACCTATTACAATTTAATTTGTAAATTTATATTTTACATATTTTTATGGTCAACCACTTTTGCCTCTATGGAATCCGGAGATAATAAATACATAGGCTATTGCATTGATTTATATAACCTATGCCTCCCACCAATTTATCAGCCTAAATTGCCGCCGTATTGAACTAATGGCTATTGTTCCGAAAGCCATGGTACAGATTTAAAACAAAAAAGTTTTAAAACCATTTGGCTTAAATCTATAGAAATTTTACAAATATATTTTACAAATATATTTTACTAGTGGCCGCCCGCGTCTTCGTCCGCGTGGACTCAGGTTGAAAAAAAAAGTAATACAGGTATCTCTATAAATTGAAGCCTATGTCTTATTCAGATTCATAAAGTAAAGTTATAATAAAGTTTTATTAAAATCCATCCAGTAGTTTTTACGTGAAAAAGCAACACGGCACATCCACACATACAAACTTTCGCATTTATAATATAAGTAGGATTTATAAATTAAATAATTATAATACGAACGAATTCAACCTCTTAGACTGGATGGCCAAAACAGACATTTGTGTTGTATCAGAGTTTTAGTGTTCTGTTTATTTTTATATTATTAATCGATCATTAAATTTTATACCATGTACAAAAAATTACCAAGAGATATTAATAAATGGCGAATAGGTCTATGTTTACTAAAGATCTGAAAACTAGACAAAGACACACCTTGGCTTCAGGCAGGAATCGAACCCGCATCTTCTGCAAACCGGTCAACTGCACTAACCACTGTGCTACCGAGACAATTAATAGACCGGCCGAATCTTTCTGGTATATTTTATCCTATGATCTAGGGTGATTTCATCAATGTCAAAGGCATTCTTCAACACTTGGAAGAAATATTATTCCAAATATTTAACTTCCGATTCAGATGAAAAGATCAGCAGATCTTTAGTAAAGATACTGCATGGAAAATGCTAAAAACAAAAGTAACCCTAGAATAGGCTAGATGACTGTAATTTTTTTTTTGTTTATTCTCGAAAGACCTTTATGTAAACAATCCTAAAAGAATCACTTCATTAGGATCAATACTACCAGAGATATCAGAATTCAAAATGCACATTTTTGGACTTGCTCAAAAACGCTTAATACAAACGTGTAAGGGAACGTGACGTCACGTCCACTGCTTTTGTAAGGAGCGCGTAAGAAATTTGTTCGGCAGCTATATTAAATATTGCGTTTATGAAAATGGTCTCCTAACATAATTGCTTCATAATAGTATGGGTTACAAAATGGGGATATTGTTTTACAAAAATTTAACACTTTTGAAATGGACTTGCCCACCTAAGGTTGCAGGCTTATTGTGTCCTCATTTTAAAACAAATTTCGATTGTGGTTACACAATAATATTTGAAATCAATTATTATTTTTAGGGAACATAAAAAACCATGCAAAATGACGCGTAGTCATCTACCCTATTATATAATAATATATATTATTGGCCTATGTTTATTTCCCCCCCGACCGAAATTTAGTGATGTGTATTTCGGGCATCTTCTAGCTTCGGAAGGCACATTAAGCAGTTGGTCCCAGTTGACGTCACCAGATGTCACTCGTTAAGCTTAGTCAGAGGCCCTAGTGCGGCTTGATAACATCTGACATTAAGGTTGCTCACTAACCTTACACCCCTCCAACAATCCGCACTGAGCCCACGTGTTGGATTATGGCTGTGCCCCTGTGTTTACGTTTACGTACGTTTAGTTCCATTTCTATTTTAGAGGATAAAACTTCTCAAAGATTGTAATTAGATCTGTTAACATCGCTCCTGCAGACAGGACATGAATTCCTCAAACGGTTTCCTATTCAGGAGCAGACAATTCGACTCTCGATCCATCAAAATCGGGCGTGCACAATAAAGGGGGAGGATAGCTATCGCCACTTTTAGTGTTGTCACCTCTGTCAATCGAGTCTATTAGACTCGAATATTTAGTATTCTCAAAATTCTGATGTTCAAGACCTGCTTTCGCTGTCAATGGCGTCACTGGCGGAAATAAAAATAACCATAATGAAATGAAAATAATGATTTTATGATCGATGAAATACATAAATACTTAAGGGTTAATTACCTATACAGGCAGAAGTAATGTAATGTAACTCGTATGTAAGTTGAACTCGTATGTAAGTAACTCGTATGTAAGTTGAATTCATGCTGATCTTTAAGGTTAAAAAATTTTTGCTCCAGCTCTTAAACGAATCATGCTTTGACATTTAAAAAGATGTCTAGGTATTATCGGAGTGATCATATTACATTTAGATTATTTTTATTTCCGCCAGTGCGTTGGACGTTTCACTTATAAATTAAGAAACATTCCCATAGTCGAAAACCAGCTCTACAGCTTTGACCTTACGAGAACATGCACCAAAATCACCACATTGAATTTTAAGTGATTATGCTTCATTTAAAGTTATACTTAACATTATGCTTCAGTATAGAACTCAATCAAAATTGTTTAGTACTAACAAATCAGGCACTGTGTGTCTAAGTAAAAAAAAAAAAACGGGCTTTCGTACAATGCCTCTACTTGTACAGTCAGCGCCCTAGGAAATGTATCCAGGCACATTCGGTGATTTAAAGTTCTACTTGGGCACCATTCCAAAAAAAATAATTTCATTTTGTATTGATTTTATGTATTGAATAAATGTTAGTGTATTGATACATATTTTAGGGCACTGGCTGTACATGCCAGGGAAGGGGGAACTAAAAGCGGCCTCAAGAGAACCTTTAATTACTATCACGGTTGACGTGCTTTATATAACGTATAAGTCAAAATGAGGACTCGAAGACTCGCTTATGGAAGCACTACCGCATTTCCGACTGCCGGCGCTTTGATAAACTACGTAATAAGTCTTTCTTGTATCGACGGTTTTATTCGACGTTGATGCGGTAAATATTTGTCCAATCGCGGGCTGAGTTGTACTCACAGCCTATTTTAGATGAGGAAGAAATTTCAGTGATGTAACGTTTAAGATAACTTGCTGCGAAGAACAGATGGTTGAGATTATAAACATCGCATTTATTAACGTTATTTATTGTCTAAACATATAACAAAACATCTTTTCCTGGTCTGTCTACACGGAAGTATTGAGGCTATGTGTGTTTGAAAAATCCCAAATATTTAAATATAGGAATCCTTAATGGAAAGCTCCTGTTCATGTCCATTCCAAGTTCAATGAATACAAAAAATACTGTCTGTGATTTTGGACTTTCATACGAAACACTTAAAATTTCTAGTGTTTTGTGTTAGTTTTAACGTTGTTCTGGTAATGATTACCTAACTAATGGAATATCAAGGCTTAAAATAAATAAATAAACAGAAGGCAAATTGAGGGACTTTTGTTTTATATCAACGCACGCAGCCTAAACTACTGTACCTACCTAGAAACATGAAATTTGGTACAGGGGTTTATTTTCATGATCTAAGTGAGCACTAAGAAATAATTTATTGAAATTCAACCCCTAAGACGGTGAAATAAGGAGGTCATTACTTTGAAGTAATATATTAATACCTAATTGCCTGAAGCGTCTTGATTCCAACTCTGGCTGGACCACCTACTTTATGTTCTGTGTAATAGATGAACTCCAGATTTTTATTGTGACATAATGTTTTAAAGAAAATGTAATATTCAGACGAGAAATGTAGTGAAAAGAAAAAAACCTGGTCTCAAGCAACTCTGTGAGGAAATTAGTTTTAATACTACATTCCTCAGAGCTATGATCGTGTTTTATTTTGTAAGTGAAGAAGCTGTTACCGGCGGATCCGATTTCACCCTCTTGAATGAATCTGTAAGTCTTATGAGCTTCTACTTTGCCTTTGAGTTGGATTTTCAGCGATTTCGATGTCGAATGACGAGCTTTTCAGCTGCATTTGTGTTCATATAATTTATGTTCTTTTTTATCTATTTATAAATTAAAAAAATTCGCTTTCGAACACTATTTGATAAGTCAAGAACGGTTAAACCAATTAAGATGAAAATTGTTAAGGAATTGCTTAAAACCAGGGCAGAGAATTCTTTGAACCCCGTTCGACGGCTTTGTCCCTGGGTTTTGTAACTGACAAAGAGGACGCTATTTACATTTTTGTTTTAAGACATACATAGATACTGGGTATCTACGCATTAAAACGCCACAAACGCACATGTTCAGGCACACACGTTATACTGTACGGGAATCGAACTCGCGACCTCCGGTGTAGTCGCCAACTTCGTAACTAATTCACCAAATAGGTCGTCGATGCATATAAGTGACTATTTGATAGCTAGACATACATTCCTGCAACATACATTCAGCGTCAAAATATATTTTTGTTAAAAACCCTCACACGAGAGCGTATTTTCACGGAAACAAGCTAAACGTCCCGGGAGTCCGGAATCAAGTTTCGGAGAGACTGCTTAGATTATGCACATCCTACTCATGTTCTTTCGTTTGTAACATTATAATTCCCTTATTTATTTACTTTGCATGTCTACCTAACATTTGAAAGAGCAATTTATAAACCCGTTTTGATGAAACATTCTTTACAAAATTGAGATTTTGAAAGTTTAAACAATACTACTAGCTGTAATTTGCGAGCTGCAGTTTTGCATGTGTTGATAAATGTTTTGTTGGAGAACTTTGAGCATCTATTTCCCACCTTAAATGTGAAAATCTGAACAACCTGAAATTCGTATTTTCTGTTCTGAATAGGTTCCTACAAACAATATTGTTCAAGTACCTACTGAAACTACCGGAGTATCATACTACCGTACACAACCTCACCACTGCCACGAGCTTATGCCACGTTCCATAAATATTTCAGATGAAAATAAAGATCTGAATGTGCAGGTGTTATTCCTGTTCTATTCATTTGCTTAGCAGGGACACGTTTACAGAAGTTTCCTCGCAATCTTTCCTGAAACTCGGCAAATAGATATATCCACACGTGCGTGTGCCGTCGCTGATTATGAAAGGACTGGATTTGAAAAAGAATTTCCGTGAGCGTTTTCTTTTGTGCGAAATACTGGCTGTTATTCCATTTTACCTACAGCACCTCTTTATCGATTGAGATAGGTTTCCGTTTGACCTTTGTTTTCGGACGTTGAGTGACAGTGAGAACAACCAGTTATTTAGGCTAGTTATTACATTCAACATTGTGTAGAACAATGATATTATAATAAAAATACGTAGATAGGTAGGTAGGTACTTGTGCTAAGAAAGTAGCACCCGAAATCAGGACTTTTGCCCACCTGAGCAAAGCACTTTGAGACAACACTGCGCTACACCTGTATCTCTCTCGTTTACGCTCTAGTAAATAATCATGCTATCTTGTACACGGTCAAATCATAGGTCACGCACGCCAGGGGACAATTTTTGACTTCGCGTCAGTACTGACATAACTTATCTAGGTATATCTCTTTTAAATATCATTGCTGTAGAATTATGAATATCTCCGTTTGGCGAACCTAGATTGCGAAGCTGTTGTGTGGACTAAATAGGTATCAAAGAAGAATTTTAATCTAGATGTGTCATGACCGGAGCCGCTTACATCTGTGATCCTTCCGATCCGCTGTCGCCACTGATCCATAGATGCCGTACGTTTTCCACATTCCAGCACTTAACTAGCTAACGAATACATGAGTGCCGTTAAATTTAAGTATCGAAAACCAGCTCTACACCTTTGACCTTACTTTATGCTTCAGCAGAGAACTCAATCAAAATTGTTTAGTACTAACAAATCAGGCACTGTGTGTCTAAGTAAAAAAAAAAAAACGGGCTTTCGTACAATGCCTCTACTTGTACAGTCAGCGCCCTAGGAAATGTATCCAGGCACATTCGGTGATTTAAAGTTCTACTTGGGCACCATTCCAAAAAAAATAATTTCATTTTGTATTGATTTTATGTATTGAATAAATGTTAGTGTATTGATACATATTTTAGGGCACTGGCTGTACATGCCAGGGAAGGGGGAACTAAAAGCGGCCTCAAGAGAACCTTTAATTACTATCACGGTTGACGTGCTTTATATAACGTATAAGTCAAAATGAGGACTCGAAGACTCGCTTATGGCAGCACTACCGCATTTCCGACTGCCGGCGCTTTGATAAACTACGTAATAAGTCTTTCTTGTATCGACGGTTTTATTCGACGTTGATGCGGTAAATATTTGTCCAATCGCGGGCTGAGTTGTACTCACAGCCTATTTTAGATGAGGAAGAAATTTCAGTGATGTAACGTTTAAGATAACTTGCTGCGAAGAACAGATGGTTGAGATTATAAACACCGCATTTATTAACGCTATTTTTTGTCTAAACATTATAACAAAACAATGTTTCCTGGTCTGTCTACATACGGAAGTATGGCTATGTGTGTTTGAAAAATTTCAAATATTTAATCAAAGTAAAAATCTGTATGTGATTTAGAACTTTGATACGAAACATACTTAGCTAATGGAAAATCAAGCCTTAAAATAAATAAATAAACAGAAGGCAAATTGACTTTTGTTTTATATCAACGCACGCGGCCGAAACTACTGTACCTACCTAGAAACATGACATTTGGTACAGGGGTTTATTTTCATGATCTTAGTGAAAACTAAGGAATAATTTATTGAAATTCAACCCCTAAGACGGTGAAATAGGGATGTAAATTTGGTCATTACTTTGAAGTAATAATATTAATACCTTGCCTGAAGCGTCTTGATTCCAACTCTGGCTGGACCACCTACTTTATGTTCCGTGTGATGGATAAACTCCGTTTTTTTTATTGTGTGTCATAATGTTTTAAAGAAAATTTAATATTCAGACGAGAAATGTAGTGAAAAGAAAAAAACCTGGTCTCAAGCAACTCTGTGAGGAAATTAGTTTTAATACTACATTCCTCAGAGCTATTATCGTGTTTTATTTTGTAAGTGAAGAAGCTGTTACAGGCGGATCCGATTTCACCCTCTTGAATGAATCCGTAAGTCTTATGAGCTTCTACTTTGCCTTTGAGTTGGATTTTCAGCGATTTCGATGTCGAATGACGAGCTTTTCAGCTGCATTGGTGTTGATACAATTTATGTTATGTTTACTTTTACATATATATTAAAGAAATTCGCTTTCGATCAGTATTTGATAAGTCAAGAACGGCTAAACCAATTTATTTGAAAATATATGGGTAATTGCTTAGAACCAGGGGGGCTAAAATGGCGACATTAGACGTTTCATATCTGAAACATAATATGAAACACTTTTTTGAATCCTAAAATGGCAACTTATTAGGTGAATCATATTATGAACATAATATGTTTCATATTTGTTTTTCATACAATTTGACAGTTTTGTATGGGAATTCGTAAAATGGTGCACTTTTAAACGTCAAATTGGAGGAATGTTAGATGTTTAGGGTCAGTTCGCCTGTTCGCGTCCACCACCCCGTTCGCGTCCATTTTACGGAAAATCCTCGAAATTAAGTAAACTAATACAACAATTAAAAATACGTCACTAATGCTAATACTTCAAAGTTAAGTTCAAAGACACACGCACATAAGGACAAATAGTGTGCAGCGGCGCATTCGAATGTTATTTATTGATTTATGTGAATTTTAAGATACATTTTTAACGAATAAAATGAGGTAGACGCGAATTAAATTCGGCCGGTCTGTTAATGGTCTCGGTAGCATAATTGGTAGTGCAGTCACCCGGCTTGCGAAAGATGCGGGTTCAAGTCCTGCCTGATGCCAACATGACCAAATGTCTTTTTCTGGTTTTCTTTAGAAAGATACATGGAAAATGCTAAAAAAAAAAAAATACAATATGGTAATAGCTTTTTCATCTTAATCCGGAGTTCAATATTTGAAATAATATTTCTTCCGAGTGTTAGAGGTGGATGCCTATAACATTGATGAAATCACCCTGGCTCATAGGGCAAAATATACCAGAAAGATTCGGCCGGTCTGTTAATGGTCTCGGTAGCATAATTGGTAGTGCAGTCGCCCGGCTTGCGAAAGATGCGGGTTCAAGTCCTGCCTGATGTCAACATGACCAAATGTCTTTTTCTGGTTTTCTTTAGAAAGATACTGAATGGAAAATGCTAAAAAAAAACACAAGAATAAAATATAGACCTGATTACTGTTTATTCATTCATAGACAGACCACTGGAGAACAGACACAGGTGGTCTTATATGCTACACAGACGGATTCAGGAAATAATCAATCAAACTCTTGGTTGCTGGCGTGCACAGACGCACTATGTGATGATGGCTCGGCGATAAAGAGATCAGTACGCTTGGGCATGCTGGCCAGCGTTCTTGAAACCAAAATTTATGCATTATAGTTTGCGCTTACATAGCAGGCAAGCGTCACAACGATGTCACAAAAGTGACGGTCTACAGCGACAGCAAGGTAAGAGTAGCACTGCAAGCATTCAACAACCAGCGACAACATCAGCGATTGTTAAGGAATGCAAATCAGCGCTAGGGAGACTAGCTGGCAAAGCGGAAGTTGGATGTGCAAGGGTCCCCTGCCAAGAGTTAATGCTGGCAGTAAAGCAGCTGATAAATTATTCCCGCGAAATGGTCTACAGTGGACGCCAATTGTCATTTTTGGAAAAACACCTAATTCTGTAATTTATATATTAAAAAAATGCAATGTTTCGAAAAAAACTTTAAGTTGATCCTAAAATAAACTGGAATATAATGGATACATTATATATATTTTATATATAAATCAGTGCTGGAGCATTTTTTGATTCACTGTCAAATTTAGCAACTGCACTAAATGGACGCGAACAGACGAAATTACCCTACTAGGAGGTGACAGCGCTGAGCTGTCAAATTCACATAGCAGTAAACATTATTTAATCGTTTTTAGGATAAATTTAATTATTCCTAGTAAAATGTGTTCCTGTGAATTATTATAATGACACCAAGAATACATAATAGTGACAATAAATTGAACCAATTTCCAAGACCGTGGTGGAAACGACACTGAAGGTTTATAACATTTTGAATGAAATTCCTGAGAACTTAGTTCATCACATTTACGTTAACTAGCTGTCTTCTGGTGAATATTCCAATATTATCAAGTAAATAAAAAACGTTTTTGTTATTATAATGTGTATTATTTAAAAAATGTGCGGCATTAAAACCTAAAAATCTGCTCCCAAATAAAGTCGTCTTGTACGCCATTGCCGAGGCAAAAGCACCTAGCACCAATTTCTTGTCTTCATTCATCGTTTCCGGTCGGAAAATGATTTTTATCACAAGTTTTCACGAACATTATTTACAATCTCGATTGACAGCTGTGACATTATTGTTCTTAGGCCACCTGTCACGGTCCTCATTGCCAGACATAAAAATTGAAAATTAAAAACATTTTACAATTATTAGTGATAAGAAATCACACAAATTCAATAATAAGCTACTTTTTAAGCCTTAAATTATTAGTTGTAATTGTAATGATGAAAATATTTGTTTGATGAAAACCGTTAAGTTTACAATTATTAGGCGCGACACTATTTTTTTTGGTCATCAAACTATGTCTAAGAGTCCAAGCCATGAAATAAATTTAAAAAAGAAAAATATGTCTAAGATATGAAATGTCAAGTAGGTGAAACACTTTTCATGTCGCCGTTTTACCGTTTTTAGCAATTCACCAGATGAAACGTCACTTAGATGATTCATATATGAAACACCTAAAATGTTGCCGTTTTAGACCTCCAGGACAGAGAATTCTTTAAATCCCGTTCGAAGGCTTTGTTCCTGGGTTTTGTAACTGACAAAGAGGACGCTATTAAAATTTTTGTTTTGAGACATACATAGATACTGGGTATCTACGCATTAAAGCGCAAAAAACATTCAATGTTCAGGCACCCACGCTTGTACTGTGCGGGAAGCGATATGCGACTTCTGGTGTAGAGACGCCACCTTCTTAACCAATTCAGCAAATCGGTCGTCGATACATTAGTGACAATTTGATAGCTAGACCTACCTGCAACATACATTCAGCGTCAAAACATATTTTTGTTAAAAACCCTTACACGAGAGCGTATTTTCACGGAAACAAGCTAAACGTCCCGGGAGTCCGGAATCAAGTTTCGGAGAGACTGCTTAGATTATGCACATCCTCCTCATGTTCTTTCGTTTGTAACATTATAATTCCCTTATTTATTTACTTTGCATGTCTACCTAACATTTGAAAGAGCAATTTATAAACCCGTTTTGATGAAACATGCTTTACAAAATTGAGATTTTGAAAGTTTAAACAATACCTACTAGCTGTAACTTGCGAGCTGCAGTTTTGCATGTCTTGACAAATGTTTTGTTGGAGAACTTTGAGCATCTATTTCCCACCTTAAATGTGAAAATCTGAATGACCTGAAATTCGTATTTTCTGTTCTGAATAGGTTCCTACAAACAATATTGTTCAAGTACCTACTGAAACCACCGGAGTATCATACTACCGTACACAACCTCACTACTGCCACGAGCTTGAGCCACGTTCCATAAATATTTCAGATGAAAATAAAGATCTGAATGTGCAGGTGTTATTCCTGTTCTATTCATTTGCTTAGAGCAGGGACACGTTTACAGAAGTTTCCTCGCAATCTTTCCTGAAACTCGGCAAATAGATATATCCACACGTGCGTGTGCCGTCGCTGATTATGAAAGGACTGGATTTGAAAAAGAATTTCCGTGAGCGTTTTCTTTTGTGCGAAATACTGGCTGTTATTCCATTTCACCTACAGCACCTCTTTATCGATTGAGATAGGTTTCCGTTTGACCTTTGTTTTCGGACGTTGAGTGACAGTGAGAACAACCAGTTATTTAGGTTAGTTATTACATTCAACATTCTGTAGAACAATGATATTATAATATAAATACGTAGATAGATTACTTGTGCTAAAAAAGTGCAAGGCAATGATAGTTTGAGATAACACTGCGCAACATGTATCTGTCTCGTTTACGCTCTAGTAAATAATCATGCCATCTTGTACACTACACGGTCAAATCATAGACAACACGCCAGGAGTAATTTTTTACTTCGCGTCTGTACTTACATAACGTATCTATACCTCTTTTAAATATCATTGCTGTAGAATTATAAATATCTCCGTTTGGCGAACCTAGATTGCGAAGCTGTTGTGTGGACTAAATACCTAGTTAATGAAATAGAAAAACTTGGGTCTAGAAAATATTAGATATTTTAGTTTTTAGGTATCAAAGAAGAATCTTAATCTAGATGTGTCATGGCCGTAGCCGCTTACATCTGCGATCCTTCCGATCCGCTGTCGCCACTGATCCATAGATGCTGTACGTTTTCCACATTCCAGCACTTAACTAGCTAACGAATACATTAATACTGTTTCAACTTCTATTTGAGACAAGTTTATTTAAGGTGTACCAAAATGTTAACCGTTTTTGGAAAAGTAAATGTTGCAACTGCTTTTTCATCATCATCATCATCAGCCATACGAGGTCCACAGCTGAACATAGGCCTCCCCCATAGATTTCCAAAGCGGCCGGTTGTAAGCGGCCCGCATCCAATGATCTTAATGAGGTCATCCGTCCACCTTGCGGGTGGGCGACACACGCTGCACTTGGCCTCGAATGGTTTCTACTCGAGGACTTTCCGGCCCCAACGACCATCAGTCCTACGAGCTATGTGCCCTGCCCACTGCCAATCCAACCTCCTCCTTCAATTACTTTTTAAAAAAGATATAAACGTCACTTGTGTCTAGGCCAGGATATACAATCAGCCTGTCGTAGACCTGTCTCAAGATGCGCCACAGCTTCCGGCCTTCCACTATTCCGATCCCACTATTTGATTGACCACAGATCATCGAGCGGCCTACCTGGAAGGCGCCCTACACTGGGGCTCCATTTGAGGTTTCGTCGGCTCCGACAGACAAATACACAATGTGTATTGTAGCAGCCAGACTGAGACAAACACAATGTATTTATACAAACCTGCAGCAGCCAGACAATCCATTTCGTGTTCCAATTATACGTTAGTTAATTGGGATTAGAACAGAACACGGTGCAGTTTCCGATTAAAGAGGTATACAGTAGGTACCTCAAGAATTAGCTGATCCATCGATCTATACGCTAGTTTAGTACTTATTCTTAAACACTGTAAGTACCATTTTATATTAATATCTTGTTTGACTGACTGTGTAATCATCATGAACTAATTCATCAGTTACAAACTAAACTGTTCTGAACATTTTAAGAGATTAATAATAACGCATCGCTTTTGCCATTTAATAGGTTTAAACGAATAGAACAAGTAGATGCCTATTCTCGATGTGAATAGTCAATTATTAAAAAATGTCTAAAACTTTCAAAACGATTGGTCCTCAAAGTGATATTTCTATTTTTTATAATTTAGGGGAGGAAACGAGTAGGGTAATTTTATCCACCCGGACGAAGTAGCTTACAAAAGCAAAGGTGTGAGTTTGATGTGATTGTACATGTAGATAGATGGATCAACAGTTTTTTATCTTTTTCCTCAATTTTTTCAAGCTGCCGTGAACATGACACAGAGAATAACTGTTTTGAACAAACGATTTCTCGCTACTTCACAACAAAGTAACTGAAAACCTATCCTCTGCCATATGTGAACGTTTCTATTTTTCTGAGATGTGCATTTATTTCTAGTATTCTTCATCTTCAACGCCGTATTTTTAAGGTTGTCGTCTGGCTTGCAGGAGATGAAAGATCGAAGCCCGCCCTATACACCGACCAGATTGATTTCTTTCTTAAGCTACAGGTTCTTTCTTCCTTTCTATTTCAACTTATAAGTAGCATGTTTTAGCTTATGGTCTCTCTCAATTTTTGAACCAGGCTCTGCCAATGTTTCTTCTCATAATCTCAAATCCCATTTAAAACATTCGATGTGAAAGATTAACACAAACAGCTACGGACTATTCTCTTATGATTTTAAGTTAATCATCCTTAAATATCAAGCGTTTTCTTGTTGCGTTACACAAACTTACAGGTTTTATGCTTCATGCAAACTTCGGTGCAGTGACAAACAAACAAGTGGGTAGACTGATGGTAAACAATTACTACAATCCACCCATGGACACGTTTACCATCCAAGATGTCAGTAATTAAGCACTGACTATTTCGTTAATATCATAAATACCTCGGCGCTATTTCGAACAAATTCATTGACCTACCATTTTGTATACAACACACACTGTGTACAATATGCTTATACACACCTGTAGCAGCCAGATGATTCAGTGGTAGTAGTGTATTATCAGATTAAAATATTGGTTTCGTCTAAATGCTTATATTGAATAATTTATATTTCAGCTTCGGTTTCTTCTAAGCAATCTGAACAAAGTGGTTTTCCATGTCATGGTGCATATAATTACGATAATACCTACTTAGCATAGAGCTGACGTACCTTCACCCTTGGAAGGGATCGCTAATGGAACACCTCCCCCCACTATATCTGCATCAGGTGGACGTAGATAAGAATTATTGCTCACAGTATAAACCTTAATGGTATTATTATTAAGAACTAATTCAGTAACTGTTTTGTAACGATGGGTAAGTCTGACTGTCATCTGGGCTGCACATTTGCTGTAAGAACAAATTTCAAATAGTAGAAGTAAATAGTGTCATAAAATAGTTCATTTCATTTCCTTTTGCGAACGATTATAAGTATTTAATGTTTTTTGTATTCAGCCAAATGATGTCCACTACTGATCTCTCCCAGTTGAGGTGTTTTTTTCTTTGTCGTGCGACTTACGAATTTAGCAGATACGAGTTATTAATTATCTACCTTGTGTATTTCGCATAGTTCATTACGTACGTCAATTAAAACAACAATATTTTTCGGTTATCAAAGTCCGAATTTTGGTACGCGTCGAATTCAAATCTGTTGCCGCCAACACACGTTGCCGACTTGTAGAAACTGGCTAGCGACTATACTCACTATCATCCCATTTTTTGGCGCTCTTTTTCTTTCGGTTAAATGCGCGTGTTGTTCCTGGCCAGGCCTCTTAATTTCAGAGCTTTACAATTACCACACCTTTTAGTATTAAGGTTTTGTAAAAACTAAAGATAACCCCTTTACTTTTTCATAACAGTTCTTGAAATATTCTGAGAGATCTCTTAGCCCCGCGGTGAAGTAATTTATTCAAGTGAGCGAAGTCAGTTAAAAGCTCGGCGTTTATAATTCAGGTGCTCTTCGAACATTGCTGAAGAAAGCTTGCTTTTCTACTGAGCGTTGCATTACTGCACACTTAGTAGCTTAGGGTTTGGAGCAATCGCGTTTTATGTAAGGAAAGGTGAAGTTTTCGTTACAAGTTTTAGGTTTGAAACGATGGCTTAGGCTATTGGTGCTTATTTCAAAATCACACCTTACACACTCATGACATGAACGTTTGCGTTCGTTCTATGTCTATGTAAGTAGTATGATAAAATGGAGTATGAGAATGAGTTTGTAATTTAATTAATGGTAAACTTTGAATTTCTGGTTTTATTGCTGTTATTTAGTACTTGTTTATTATTATTTTGGCACACTTGTTTTTGTAATGATGTTATAAATATGTATTTTTAAGATTTGCATTTATTATGGAAGTTATGCTTTGAAGCATGAGATAAATTTGATCAATAATCTTATGCACCGCCTTAATTTATCTGTCTCACAGTATGGTTGATGCGTGATTTTAAAAATGCAGGCGTACATGACAGAGAAAACGACTATGTTTCATACTACGTATCAAAATGCCACGATTCAACACGACATTGGCCTAACCAATTATATCTTTTGATTACAAAAACGAACAAATACGGAACATTCATTCTCAGCGGATTGAGAGCATCCAACGGTCATTTACAAAACATCTTGCATTTATATCATCGGGCATTTCACATAGAGAACCATATAACCAAAGACTATCTTTCTTCAAAATTGACAGTCTACGTCACCGGCGGTCTATCCACGACCTAACGTTTTTGCACGGGCTTCTCAATGGATCACTAAAATGTACAGAGCTTTTGGGGGATGTCTCACTTACGGTCCCATCGCGTCTTCCTCGTCACCCTGTAGAAAATACTTTTGCACTTCCATTTGCTAGAACGAATACGGGCAAAAACGCACCTTTATCGAGATGCTGTGCACAGTATAAGGCACTTAATAAGATGAATGGGGCCGTGGTTATGGACATCTTTCACGACAGATTGCCTAAATTTAAGTTCCTGGCATATAAAATGTTAAGAGAATAGTTTTTATTTATATTTTTTGTATTTTTCAGTTTCTATGCTAATATTTTTTGTTATTTTAAATGTTGTGTTCGCCTGTAATAGGTATATTTATGAGAAAATTGTATTTTTATGTTATTTGTAAATTGTGTCCATAAATGTACTGTTGGCGATCCTTTTTCCTTAAATAAATAAATAAATAAATTGTGTGTTCCGATAAGTAGGTAGATACCTAACTTTGCTCGAAGATCATGCCATCCGAGTTTCTGCTCGTACCCAAGCGTGTATTGCCAGACGACAAATCCATTAGTGTAGCTTTGTTTACCAAGCCGACTGTACCCTTTTAGGTACCGCTTTGGTAGAGCCTGTCTGTAGCTAGTACCTGAACTCATGACCTTTCCTTAGGGTGTAGTTATCATCAAACATATGACTAAACAACAAACATTCGTGCAAATGCCCTTTACTAACAAAAGTTGTTTAACAATCAATTGTCAAATAATGAGATACCTTCTAGGCTTTGTTTTGGTGAAGAATTGTAGATTTTGAAAAAAATAGTTACTTAATTTTATGCTCGTTAATTAGGGCAAGCTAAATAATATGCAAAATGAGTTATGTTTGTTTAATTTTACTCCAAAAAACCTTTTTTGAAGTTAAAAAAAATGACAGATGTTGCAGGATTCTGATGGTTTTTGCAGTCGGCTACTATGGTAATCTATGAAGAGGCCATGCTGAGCAGTGAACCCTGCAGCTGATATACTTACATCCGATTGCCATCTCCTAGTAACGCTCTAAGCCAAGGCTCGCCCCCCCCCCCCCCTGGGGGCACCCTTAGACACGTTACCAAAATGTTAGGGATTGTGAGCCTTCCGCTCACCCCATTGCCCGGTAAAGCTGTGGAATTCGCAACTTGGGCTAACAACTAAAAAAAACTTGCAGCTGATAATGAGGGTGGACACCTCGAAAACTAAGTCGAGCTCCTTGCAGAGACGAGCGCTTCCTGGCGTTGGTGACTACAGTCCCACTAAAATTCATTTTGACAGCTGCGATTTTCATTGGAAATTGTACTTCAATGCAAAAGAAATACAATTCATGAGTTGTGGCTTGACTTTGGGCCTGAGAGAACACTTGAACCCTGTTATCATTGCTTAAAGTTTAATTTCCAATGACACTGGCAGCTGCCAAAATGTATTTCTTAGATAAGTTGGATAGTAATAGTACTTTCAAAACATTTTTGTGTTCAATTTATTTAATGATTTCCAGCTCCCAATCCATGGATTTTCAGGTAACTGAAGTATTAAAAACACAGCTCATCTCAAATCATGTAGATATAAGTATTAGCAGTTCTAGTAAACCACTTTCAATTCAATGAAGTAAGTACTTTGCTACAGCAGAAAAAGTGCTTTAATTCCCGTGAAATACCCACGCTGTTTCCTAAATGAAATTTCATTAGGTTTCCGTGTAATTTGGTCGAACTAAGTAAACTTCACATACTGAGAGAATTATTAACTGCTCTTAACAAGTTTAACAATCCTCTGAAGTCTGATTTATACGTAAAATGTAAAGCAATTAAAAGTAATTACCTGCTTTAATATGTAAACTCCGGGAAACCACACAAGTAATCCGACTGCGGGTGTGTAGTTATAAATCTTCTGATCCGTTTCCCCAGCCCGACTTTTATCAACAAATTGATTAAATCCCACGAATTGTTCGACCTAAGACCACATCGCCCTTTTTCTTTGAGAGGAAAGCCTTAGAAAAACATTTATTATCCACATAAGCCCTTTTCTGCCATGTCAACCGGCGCAAACGGACCCAAAGTTTAGTCAAGTGCTAGGCATCTCTTTCGCTCTTATCACCGAGAAGTGGGATAAAATGTCAAGTATCTCGTTTAAGCACTTTTGTACTTGCTCTCGGCAGTAATTCCTTTCTCAATTCTTGGAACCGAATTACTATGTGGAATGTAGCAGACAGTCACAAAGCTGTTTGAGAATTAACCGTGTGATCTATTGCATGCAATTTACAAGGGCCCCTTCGTATATTGCTGTAGTGCCTGTTGTCTATTCTGTGCAGAAAGTGGCCAAAATTTAATTCCGAATTCTGAGGTTCTGAGTTGCGCTCACAAATTCTCGGAGGAACATAATATAATGAAACACCAGCTGCGACGGAGTGGGCATGTTTAACGCTTGAATGATAGGAGATTGCTAAAAGCAGGTTAATGCTTTCGTGACGAAAAAGGAAACTTAGGCGTATAGTACTGATACTTGCCCCCCACGGGCTTTTCGAGCAAAAGCTTTCGAAGAAATACGCTTGGAAATCCAGTTGTTCCAAGGGTTGTGACCAGGGCCTTGAATAAAATCTATTCTTGCAAATGCAATAACAAAGTTTGCTGCACAGCCTGTATGCAAAACATAACTATCGCCATTCGACCGTCAATGTATGAATTCAGGGAAGCTTGCATTTTCATACAGGCTGGTCCGTTAAAAGATGTCCAAACAATATTAGTACTTATTTTATTCTGGAAAGTTAATTCAACAGAATATCTGATAAGTAGCTACAGTGAAAATAAAAAGGGTATGTGATTATAGTATATTTAAAAAAAATATTTTTCCCATGTTTGCCATCCATGAAGCTAGGAATCAATATTCAAAATATCGATAAATAGATGGCGCCTCATGGTTGACGACGACATACTACAAAAATGCATCTAAGATTGCATCGATGATTTTTTCTGGGTTTCCTACCTCTTTAATAGATTGTTATTTTTTATTAATGAAATTACAGTCTTGAATTCCTGGCTAAACATACCCTTACGACCATTTTCCCTAATGGGGTAATCAGAGGCACACTGATTGTTGCCGCATTGGTGAACGGAACATTGAGAAGCCCACATTTCGCAAGGGAATTTGAACCCAACGTGGTAAGGGGCAAGCCTACCGCACCAAGGCGTTGTCCGGGTTGCTTGGGTTTTAGATCGGTGTTTTCCATCACTAGAGTGTTTAGCCGCAAATTGTACAATGAACACAAATTTAGTGTGTTCCGGCTAGATTTGATCTCGGGACCACCGGGTTCCGAGCCAAAGTGTTTAACCACTGGGCCACGACGCTCTCCTCAACCTGGCTAGAAAAAGTATATTTTAGCAGTAAGTTGAGCATTTTCCCTACTCCTTTTATTTTTGGCATGCCATGCCAGATTAAATTTATTCTGCAATACGCATAACCTTAAATATTAGAGATCGGCCTGTATAGTGTATAGTGGAGCACTCTTTTTCCTCATTTGTAAAGATTTATGCGTTTCCATTTCGTCCGTCGCCTTTTTCTATTTATATACGCAACAAAAAAGAAAATTGTTTATCTTCCGTCGGCTGCTCTTTCCGATGCTGTCATCGTTGGCGATGCCACGAGTATATTGCATGTGACCTAGTTCACTTTATCTTGTTAGTCGAACAATAACCAGATATTGGTAGAAATAAGACAAGCCCGCTTGCCGTCAATCATGACTTGAGCTAAATTAAGGGCGCGTCCCGATTAGGCGAACAGTTAGTGGCTGACTTTTCGCTTCCAGTTTGCCTCCCTATACCTATAGGGTGAGTTTTTCAAGTGGGCGTGGTCTTAAGGCCGATTTTGAAAAAATCTAAAACTTTATACTCAGATTTGAAAGTTTAACCTTGGCTGGGGATCGAACCTATTGGTTTTGAAAAAAGGTCACCTGTATTATTATGTTATCTCGTAGTGTCGCTTACAAGGAACAATTTCTGAGAAGTATCATAATATGACAAACTAAAGGAAAGGTCTCATTTTAACAAAAATATAAAAAAATCCTTATTTTTTTCATCATCATCATCATCATGTCGGCCGAACGACGCCCACTGCTGAGCATAGGCCTCCCCCAAGGATCTCCACAACGATCGGTCCTGCGCTGTCCGCATCCAGCGGCTTCCCGCGACCTTAACCAGATCGTCGGTCCACCTTGTGGAGGGCCTGCCCACGGAACGTCGTCCGGTACGCGGTCGCCATTCGAGAACCTTTCCGCCCCAACGGCCATCGGTTCTCCGCGCTATGTGTCCCGCCCACTGCCACTTCAACGATGCAATCCTTCGAGCGATGTCGGTTGCCTTAGTTCTCCTGCGGATCTCATCATTCCTGATTCGATCAAGCAGGGAACACCAAGCATCGCTCTCTCCATTGCTCGCTGGGTGACTTTGAGCCTTCTTATGAGACCCATAGTGAACGACCACGTCTCACTCCCGTATGTCATCACTGGCAACACACACTGGTCAAAGACTTTCGTCTTGAGACACTGAGGTATTTCGGACGCGAAAATATGCCGGAGCTTCCCGAACGCTGCCCATCCGAGCTGGATTCGACGAGAGATCTCTTTCTCGAAGTTGGACTTACCTAACTGGACTGCCTGTCCCAGGTAAACATAGTGGTCAACAACTTCGAGTGTAATGTTCCCAACGTTAACTGGAGCGGGTGCAACATGGGCATTGAACATGATTTTCGTCTTGTCCATGTTCATCCTAAGACCCACTCTTTGAGAAGCATTACCTTATTATGCATGTCCTTATTTTTTTAATATCATTAAATCCAGGGTAACCACCTAACACGAAGCGGTAAACTCCTTCATCACTGTCTTCTTTGCGGTTCTCATGGGTAAACTAATAACCACAGCCTTTCCAGCGGGTTTTTTCTAAGAATAAAATGTTACTACGAGTATTTCTATATAAAGGCTATGCAAATTATCACCTTATTATTTTTATTAGAAAAGTAGTCGTTCCTCTCATGAAACGGTTTAGCGGTCGTACAGTGACCACACGTCAAGAGTGACATAGCAGTTGGAAAATAGTCTTTAGTGCGCTGGCATAAGATGGTGATAACTTTGAAAGTGTATTTTTGATCTGTGTCCGTATGTACGCGACATTTGACGCTGTCTGTAGGAGCTGGGGAAGTTCTGTAATTGAGTTGTTGTCGTCGCGTGGGGACTTGATGAAGTAGGTATCTCGTGACGGGCGCTGTGATAAATATCTGTTACTAACGCAAACTAGCATAAAATTAGTTGTATAAGTTAAACTTTTTTTTAGGTTAACATAAAATGATGTCTTTTTATGGTATTAATAAAACTATTTATTTATTCTTTATTGCACAAATGTACAAAAAAGTACAAATGGCGGACTTAATGCCAAGAGGCATTCTCTACCAGTCAACCGCACGGCTCAAAATAGAGCATAGAGCAGAGAGAACTATTTAAAAATATAGCTATCTTAAGAAGCTAGAACTGAGAAAAGTCGTTTAAAAATGCCAAACCTCATTATTATTTTATTGTATCACTAATGAAAATAATGTGAGCAAAAAAAAGCTATGAAAAATAATACCATTTATCTAAGTGTGGACAACTACTAAGCGGGGTTTTATTATTAGACTTCGTCTACTTTATAATTTTACAAGGTCCGTCATGAGATATAGGCACTTATAATATTCAACTCGATAATAAATATTGTACCTTACAAAGTAAACAAACTCACACAAATTGCACGTTATCAAGGAAAGCGTAAGAAAGCGGGAAAATAAAGCAACGTAAAATCTTTGATGCACTTTTAATTCTGAAAAGCCATTTTTTTATTTTCACCATCAACGAAGGAAACGAGTTTTGTAATTGAGCTGTCGCCTTTGCTAAATGACACTCATTGGTTGTCAAGACATGTTATGGCGGGAAACCACGTGTTTTAGCGCAAAGATGAGAAGAATCTCCAGTGTGTTAGTTTATATGAAGGTTTCTTACTAGAGTTATAATTTTTAAGTCAAGTAGGTCCCTATTCGTCGGCATCAATGAAGTTTTTTTAGTTTAAATAAATAGGAGACATTTTGATAGAGCTGATTTTTTCAGCATCATCTGACATCCTAGAACAAATCTAGCTAAATTCGTGTATTTTTAATTTTTAATGCGGAATTTATTATCAATCTATTCCTAAGAGCTAAATAATTCAAGATTTAGTAATTATTTGCGGAACCACAATTAAATACTAGATCTAAATATCACATGACAGCTATCTCATAACAACACTAATTCATGTGGCCAACCGCCAGAACATGATCTAGTTTGTAGTGTTAACTTTAATAATTTGTAGCCTAATCTAATGTTTGTAGGCTTGATACGAGCTCAAGATACACTTGGATTGAATTAAACTTGTCTAAAGGCCAATCTAGACGATCTATTTCACAACGAATTTTCTAGACATATTTTGGAGTTGAGAAATAAAATTACGTTCGTTTGGAAGAACAAACTTAATTTGAAAGCTTGATGTCAGAATCCATACATCGTTACTGATTAAGGTTCGCTACTAGGGTCGGCCGGAGAGAAAATCTGTCAAATTTGAAAGCGATCGTGACAGCTATGGTCACACAGTGGTTGGGCCGTGCAATCCGTGCATAAATGCAATGCATAAATCCGGACGACCGTCTTGGTGTAATTGTTTAGAAGTCGGCTACTACACCAAAGGTCGCGGGTTCGATCCCCGCACAGTACAAACATTTGTGTGCATGAACATGTCTGTTTGTATTGGTCTGGGTGTTTCCTATGTATAATAAGTATGTATTTACAAAAGAAAAAGTATTTGAGTATGTTTATCCGTTGTCTAGTATCCCATAAAAACGGAGTATAATTAACTCACTTGGGGCTAGATGGCGCTGTGTGGAATAATGTCCAGGGATATTTATTTATTTATTATTATTATAAATCGCGGCATGATAATCATTTGATGCGTTCACCAAAGATATTTTTATTTCGCCACCCAATATATTTCAGGATATAGGGCAAACAAAACAAACTAACTAAAAATTTTATTTTATTAAACATACTAACAAGCGGTTTTGCCAATTATTTTTTTACACTATTATTTGCAATCTATTCTCGTGACCACGTTATTTGCACAATGTTATATCTGGTACTTGACGATTCCATCGAGATTTAGTTGTAACTTGGTTTATCCGTTCGATCATCATCAACACAAAATATTTCTTACATCCAATGCATATGATATAGCAATACACGGAGCCATTTCTAGTAACATGCAGAAGAACCCACTAATTAATTGGTCTTACTTGTAATGAAAAGCTGCAAGAAGCATTAAACGGAGCTATCTTGTTACTAACCAAAACGAGGAATTTAACAGTTGTCAACAGTTGAGACACTTTTAGTGGATAATTTATTTTAGATAATAACACTTGAGTAATACCTTTAGTCTCCTGTAGAGGCCATCGTATTTCAGGCTTTTTACGCTGAATTTAATACAGAATCCACCGTGATCTTTATCTTACTGGAATTGATCTACGGGTAGAGCATAGTATGAAAGGAAGTCACCCTCCGCGTTTTTCTGTCTGTTTTTACATAAGCTTTCACTATCTAAATGATAGTTGATGCTAATTATATTTTCTAGAACGTTTGTCTGTATAGTTCATTCAAATTACTACAGGGAAAAGCTGTGTGCAAATAGCCAGTTAGAGATAAAAATGCTTGCACTACCATTTTTCCATGGCTGACGTAAATATGATAATTCATATTTATATCAAAGTTCTATCTGATCCATTTTTTTTTAATTTAAAATGGGTTTGCGTTTGACCTCAGTCTTGCCAGCCACGCTTACCCAAAAAATGCCTATTCACTCTTGCCTTGAAGACATCAAGGTTGTATGTATCCGGAAACACAGAAGCAGGGAGGGCATTCCACTCCTTAGCGGTGCGGACCAGAAAGGAAGCACCAAACCGCTTAGTTTGGACCGCTGGAAAGTCGACCACATGGAGATGAAAGCCCTCGCGGTGTCTTGTGGTCCGGTAGTAGAAAGTAGAGGGTGGTATCAGGTCATGAAGTTCTTGCACACACTCTCCGAAATACACCTTATAAAAAACCGATAGACAGGCAACTCTACGCCGATGCTCCAAACTCGAGTTTGGTTCCAACGAGCGTCTCGTCACCTATCAGTCTCCTGGCTCTTCGGTCTACTGAGTCCAGTGCATCCAGCTGATACTTGGCAGAGCCATCCCAGAGGTGGCAGAAGTACTCCATACACAACCGAATTTGGGCCTGGTACAATTGTAAAAGCTGTTCCGGTGTGAAGTGTGTTTCCATTTCGAATAACTTGTCATTATGTTCTATTGCAATAACTTTTTCTGTTTCGTATAAGCAAACGAAAACTTTAATTTTTTTTGCTCGAGATCTCCATGCTGATTACTATGGACCGAGTGAAGTTTCTTTGACAGCCGTCTGCGCAGTCCCGCAAGTCAGTCTTCCACATGACGCCGGGTGAGTGCACGTCACTGCGTAAAGAATAGGTAAATGAAATGGCAACTAGTACGAAATTGTCAAACCCAAGAGAGCTTTTAATCAAGTGTACTTATAAATATAAACCTGCAATATAACTCTCATGGTGAATCATGATAAAATCATACGTTTGATAAATTATGCATAATGCATATGAACAAACAGTACGGAGGAAAAAAAATAAAGTTGTACTATTTTCAACAAAAGACCCTATGTGCGCCTATTTCGTGTAAATTATCCGCGTAATTATAAATGTCATTTTCGTCAAAAGCGACGTGCGCTCACCTTGGGGACATGGGGGGGAGTGAGCTGCGACGGTGCGCGGACAGCTATCAAAGAAACTTCACTCACTCCATAGTAATTTGTATGGAGATTTCAAGCGAAAAATTCGGAATGTTTGGGAATTTTTTGCACAAAACTGAAATAAAGCAATGAAAAACAACTGATTGGCAATGCTTCTTTGATATCTGATCTTTACACGTTATTTAAAACACGTAAGTTGTTAGTTTATATGATGCCTAAACTTTTGAAATACGGGAGTGCGTTTTGCACGTTTTTAGCGATATTCTGATTTTTTTTCACATTAATCTAGTAAGTTGATCCATATACTGGTAGTTTGAGCTGATTGTGCAACTCTTTGACTACTATGACGATTTTTTTCGTGCCTCATACTTTATATTTTCTATATAAAACTTTAGTTTTCCCGAGAGCCGTTTTCCTGGTATCGCGCCTTAAGGTCACCTGTCACACACCAATCAAATTAGTAATTATTTTTCAATATAAAATAAAGATACTTTTATACTTAAAATATAAAAGTATCTTTCACATTACTATAGACAACAACAACTTTGATTAAAGTTCATTAAAAGAGACCATCCGTACTCAAACGAATGTCTCGAAAGCAAACCGTTCCCAACGAATTACGTGAAAATATATAGCAACATTAGTGCTGTCGCGATAAATCATGCTAATTAAGCGCTTTCGTTAGCGAAGACGCAAATTATTCACTTCGCTCTCCGGCTGAGTTTACGGTTCCTTTATACGGTACAAGGAGCCGACGTTCACTGAAATACCAATATTTGCTATGTAAATTAGACACTTATTGCGAATATCTAATGTATCAATACGATATAATTTTCAATTTAAATGTAATTTATACGATCTATCATTTATTTCTGACAACTACAAAATAGTCGCCGCAGGTCAATATGATTGTGACACGCCAAAATTTACGTTTGTCGTGGGTTGCATGCAATCAATTTTAGAACATGGTTTTGCAAAAGAAACATTTTAGTGTGCACCGTAGTTTTTCTTCTATTATTTTTTCAAACCAAATCATATCCTGGGTAGCAATCTGAAACACGTAACGTTTTATTAACCTTATGTTAGTTGGTTACAAATTGGAGTGCGAAATAGAAAATAGCTTGAAAAGCACGATGCTTATCAACGCAGCAATCAAGCCGCCTCTTTCTCTCGGAGCAACCCAAACGCTCAAAACGCTTATGTGATGAAAACGTCACTCAGTGCAATCAGACTCTAGCAAACAGTATTTTATATATGTGTGTATTCAGAGACGTGATTTCCGCGAATATTTGAGATAGGCATTTCCTGAATAAGCGTGTTCCACCGGTTAAGAGTGAGGTGACACGCAAACCCATTCCTAACATACAAAAAAAAGTATTTCTTTTACTGAAATAAAGTCTAAATATTCCTGTTGATATTAAAAGCAAATCCCCATGAGCTTCAAATAATTGAATTAGATTGCCAAATCACTTTTCATAAATGCAGCCAACCATGAAATTATTTTCAGACAAGCTTTTTGCGTGGAGCTTTTATTTTCGCAATTTCATTTAACACATCCGCCACACAGTCTAGTGATTCGATTAGCGGAAAATCTGGTCAGGATTAATAGAAACTCCGGAGTTTGGTGAGCTTTAGTTAAATTCAAAATCAGTACGCCCGTAATCCAGTTACCGAATCCCTAGCTGATTACTTGAGCACATCTGGGAGCCCCGCCCCCCACCCTTCACTCTCTTACCCTGTGGAGTTTACACTCAGCCTGGCGAATTAACCTATCATCTTAACCTTTAATAATTCTCCTTGTGGTGACCTGTGGCTCTAGCGATGAGCAACACTGCCTGGCAACGTGTTGAAAGCGCCAAAGTGAATTGGAATGTCATTAAATGACATGTTTATTTGACGCAGATTTGGCGATGAATCCCATGAATTAGCACTTAACTATTGCAGGTTTACGTCGCTAGATGTCAGTCGTTAAGCCTTGTCAGTGGCCTTAGAGCGGCTTGATAACATCTGACATTAAGGTTCCTCACTAACCTTACACCCTCCAACAATCCGAGTATGGCTCGTTCCACCTCATAGTCGAGGTGAGGCCTGTGCCCAGCAATGGGACGTATATAGGCCGTTTATGTATTGCATGTTACCGGGCGGCACCTGATGCTCATGTTTGGCTCCCTTAGAGTGTGAAAAACTACCTTGATTAGTTATCTGTGCTAAACAGACTCAAGTTATAATATACACTATTCACCGCTTGTTGCTACAAACGGAGAACCTAGAGGAGCTGAGCGTTAGTTAATATCCCCCAAATATAAAACAGAGCAACGATAGATATTTATTAAAAAAAAATCGTTAGACATTAATTCACTCACATAATAGGTCACTGGCCAAAACCTCGGTAGGGACTTGGTTCAACAACCTCTCAACAGGTGTCGCTGGAGTAGACCCCCTAATTGTGACGTGAAACTGCTGCCCGTAATGTCTTATGCGCCAAGGCTTGTACGGATATGAAATTTCGGATACGGTAATAATTTACGTGATTCGGATGCGGTTACAGTAATTTTGATTTATCGCAGAGTTTTTGGATAGTAGTCGGTTATGTATATTAGTTTATCAGAAATTTTAGAAGTTACAAACTGATTCTATAAAAATGGTTTTATTTGAGTCTCATGTACACTTATCCAAAATTAACCGATACTTTTATATCGGATTCGGTTACGGATGGTAGGTATATCTGATAGTTTTGATTACGGTTTCGGAGCTCCTTAACCTTAATAATGTGCCCTTAGGCAATGATATTATAGTAAGTAAGGGTTAGATAGGTTACTTGTGCTGAAAAAGTGGCACCCCAAATCGGAACTTTAGTGCACCTGAGAAAAACATTGATAATGTTGACAGTTTGAGACGACATTGTCTCGTTTATCTACTATATAAAAATAAGTCGGGTTTTCCTTCCTGACGCTATACCTCCAGAACGCACGAACCGATTTCCACGGTTTTGCATTCGTTGGAAAGGTCTCGGGCTCCGTGAGGTTTATAGCAAAGAAAATTCAGGAAAATTTCAACAGAAAAGCGGGAAAATCTTTTTTCACATACAGCTAAATCCACGCGGACGAAGTCGCGGGCGGCTGCTAGTGCTCTAGTAAATAATCATAGGTACTACCTTGTCCACACGCTTACAACACTATAGGTACGTACGCAGTGGATTTTTTTTGTCGTCACATAGTACTGTCATAACCTCTCTACCACTTTATTAATATAATATCATTGCTCTTAGGTAGGTATGTTTAAGTAGCTTAAGATACTCGTAGTTATCCCGCCATCGATCGGGCGTCAGCAACAGGTGCGCTAAGGTTACGTTGGCTCGGGTTTCGAGAATGATCTGAGCCACAGATTCATAGACGCGCTTCTTACCACAGAATTCAAAAAAACGCAAGTTAACTGGCCCTTACAAGTTCAGCTTCCACTTTCAGTTCTACAGACACTTTAAGAGATGGGATGAGTTCAACGGCGTGCTTAACTTTGATGGACGTTTGTGAATATCTCACTCAGATATTTAGGTGTACTGAGGCTTATTCATATTTTTGCACATCTTGTGCTCCAAGTGCACAAGTCTTCTGAAGAAGACGCAAAATTTGTATGATGATCAGATTGCTAAGTTAAGAGAGGTGCCCGTGGCGCAGTTGTAACAGTGATTGGCGACGATCGCATTTGCAAAGCATCTCACGCCGGGTCGGAAATGGGATGGGTGACCAACGGAGTATGGCTCGTTCCACCTCATAGTTACGGTGAGGCCTGTGCCCAGTGAGACGTACATAGGCCGTTTATGTTTTATGTATGAGTATTTTATCCTATTAAATTTTACTGATCTACTTGAACCTGTTTTAGTTTAGTTGAATATATCTGTTCTTTAATTTCATTAACTTTACCTTATCCACCCTCTAATCTGTGCTCTCTTTATTTTTTCTTCACACTTGTTACATGTCAATTTGTTTACAATACAAATGAATAAACAAAAAAGATAAATAAATAAATAAATATCCTTGGACATTATTCCACACAGCGCCATCTAGTCCCAAGTAGGCTAATTATAGTCCGTTATTATGGATACTAGACAACGGATAAACATACTTAAATACTTTTTCTTTTGTAAATACATACTTAATATACATAGGAAACACCCAGACCAATACAAACAGACATGTTCATGCACACAAATGTTTGTACTGTGCGGGGATCGAACCCGCGACCCTTGGTGTAGTAGCCGACTTCTGAACAATTACACCAAGACGGTCGTCAAGTATGTATGTAATGTATAAGATACTAGCACCAAGGTTGGTAAGTACCTTAAGTACCTTCTATTAAGAGTTTGTTTATTACCTTCATCACCAAGAACCTTATTGGTTCACAAAAATCTTTTCTTGGTTTAAAAGTAACATGCAGAAAATTTAAGTAGCTGTAAATAGAACAACTAAATTTAATTACATTTACATTAAAAAGTATCTTATAAAAATAAAAGATATTTCTTAGCGGGTAAAATAATATGTAGGCTATTCAACAGGTTCATCCCCAAACAATTGAATAATTCAGTGCAAAGATGGAAAAGTATTCTGACTATTAACTACTGAAAAAGTTTCTGGTTCGAATAATAATTTTGAATAAAAATAATATAGGATGTTTTTTAGTCTGCCAAAATTTGAGAAACCCATTAATTATTACTAACTTACTCATAGCTTCCACATCATGATGAAGATCATAGTCATCATCATCATCATCATCATAGTAAACCTAATTCACAGAGGCGTCCACGTCAACCATTACACCAGCTCCCAACCAGGCTGGCACCTTAACGTTCTGGCATAAAAGTGTGGCGACAACTACAAGGCGCATACGAAACTTCTTGCATGCGCCTGGCCACTTATAAAAATGTAAACGCGCGAAAAAGAAAATGAAATAATATCTACTTTCTGTCAGATAGAGAAAATTATTGTTCGATTCATTGTTTCACATTTTTAGTTCAGTAAATAATTAATTAAACATTGTTTTTAAGATCTCAAGATCTATTTTGCAGTGGTTATGTGAAGGTTGATTTGGATGCCTCCATACATTAACAGGAATATACGGTATTAGGTCGTTCGTCGTGGTAGGCTTTAAGAATATTCAGTCAGAACCACATTTAACTTATAGGCTTTCAAGGCGCTTGTACAATTGCCAACACAAATCCCTAACATGAAATGCATGATTTTACACCAATGGATAAACTGGCACTAAAAAACTGTATGGAACCTAAGAAAACTTAAATTTGAAAAAAAATATCATAATACGCAACATTTTTGAAAGACCAACGATAACCTTATCCTAGTAATCTATCGGTTGCCTAGATTAGTAATTTAACAATCTAGGCGACTAACGGGTTGGAAAATGGCCCAAAGTTGACGTGATTAATTTGTTAAACCACATAAAATTAAGGATTCCTAGTAGGTACTACTTATGCGTTAGAGACGCTAGGCCGTTGACAGACAGACAGATATGCCAAACGAGGCGAAATTATAAAAGGAGAGCGTCATGATCTAGATACTACATAAACACTCAAGACAAGTATGATTTGAAGGGAACATCCTTTGTGTGAAGTGAAAGTAAATAGTTAACTCTCTAGTAATGGAAAATACTGAATAAAATCCCAAATCAACCTGCATAACAGCGGTACCTATAACGTAGAGCTGAATTAGCTCGGCAACTTCACACTTGCCTAAATTTTGAATTTTCATTCCATTGCCGTCTTTCTAAGAAAGCTCACAAGGCCTCATGGTGTAGTTTCACGTTCTAAAAGGGAAAAAAAAGATTGAAACAATTTTCGCCTCCCCTGTACTCGCTCCAAGCGAATGAAAGCTATAGGGAAAAGTAATCCCGTTTTGATTTCCCTCAATCTTGCGGCAATTCAGATGAATTTTTTCGCCTAATAGGAATATTTAAATTTCTTCTCACTTAAGCAAAGTCTGATATAGAGGAGTGGCGCAATTTGCTGAATTTACGATACATATTGTGTCGTCGTCTGTCAAATTGGAGGATTGGATTTGCATACAGTTTACCATATTCACGACCACTATTCAATCAAGACGAGATAACTCAGGGCGTTAAATTTTGTGAATATTGAATTGGTTGGTTTGGAAATCTTGCCAAGCAAAATTTTACGTAAAATTTTGCATCTCCGCAATGTTGTTGAATCCGCTGCAAACAGTACGGTGATTTTAATGACATTAGAAATCCCTCAAAGTTAGGTACCCGCAAACATACTTCTTTGATTTTTTTTATCCAAATGTCTACCGGTAATTAAACACTAAGAAACCGGGCTTTCTACAACATTTTTTAACTACGGTAAAAAACAGTTTTTTCAAGGATATGACAACTCTACCGGACCAGAGTGAGCGTAAGGGGGGGGGGGGGAGCAGACGGGTGGGGCACAGACCTCGACCTGGGTCATATACTATTATTTCCATTTGTAGTCACTATTGACTGCTGAACGCCGGAGTTTCAAGGTTCCAGTTTCTGTGGTGTGAATCACCGTTGCCCAACGCAAACTGATGTACTTGCAACCCAAAGTGTACAACTATGCGTGCACTAAAGTGCCGGGAGTCATCCAACACCCAACTCACAATGCCTTATTACAAGTATTGCTTAGTTTGAAGCTAGACAGCGCTGTGCGGTTTTTTTTTAAATGGCGTGAATTACCCTCTTTAGGCGAAGGTATTTTTCCAATGTGAAGTGTTTTGCAGCATTTGCTTGTGATCATTAAAATACTGGTATCGTGTATTTCAATGCTTCGTGGAGTTTTTGAGGCGATGCCATAAGGTCATAGGGTTTTGTCTGACGACAATGTGACTCAAATGGTCATGTTAAAACGATTTATTTTAATAACACCACAGCGGATTTTTACTGAGTTCACTGATACCTAATTTATTGACTAAACACCAAAAAAAATTGATCTGCTTTCCGTTTGAGTACTCTCAAAAAACTCAGCAGAATAACTTCCAGTGGCCAACCATAATTGACCAAATAACGTCAGAACCATATCTCATATAACACAAATACACTCCATCATTAGTTCTGCGTGATCCTCAGCTAAGTAGAGCTATCACAGTCCGTAGAATACCTTCGTCAAACCCAGGTCCTCTGTCAACTCAGCTGTCGCAATTTGAACCTTAGCGTCGACACATCCTCGCATATTGGACAATTGTAGCGTACATTGTGATCCTAAATGTTATCGTAGTTTTGTTTGTTAGGTTTAGGCCGTTTGTCCTAAAGGTGTTTCCTCACCGGGAGCATTCGTTTGTATTGTAACGGTACAGGTTAGAGCTTCTTTAGTGAGGGAGAGAACCGAGCATAACAGTGCGCACCTTGTAATATGATACAATGTGTAATATCTTGATACAACTTGTGATCTTGTAACATTAGTCAACTAAATTAATAGTGAATGTTTGAAATTCAAATTTATACTAAACTAGCTCACCCGGCGAACTTTGTTCCGCCTTAAGGGTAATAAAAAAAAAAAAAAAAAAAAGTATCCTATGTCCTTCTCCTGGCTCTAAACTACATCCATGCCAATTTTCAGCTAAATCGGTTCAGCCGTTCTTGAGTTATAAGTGGAGTAACTAACACGACTTTCTTTTATATATATAGATGTTACATTATACCCGGATGCTCGTCAGCCAGGGATGTAGTCAACCTGTATCACATTTTACACCTGTTACATTACACACGAATGCCCAAGGTGAGGGAGCACCTTTAGATAGAATTATGGAGTTTTAACATAACTTCAATTACCCATAGCAACTACTTTCTACTAAACATTCATCTTAGTTCTGCTTAGTTTCTGTTGTAACAAATCATCTTAGATCAAGATGATGTAAGATGTCACAAATATGTATATATTTTCAATAGATAAGCTAAAAAACGCTTCATTGCTCACAAAACAGAGTAGTTTAGAATTAAGTTAGGCGCAATTTAGACGTCCTTATTGCTAAAATCGATCTCTTTCAGACAACCTACAGGTAAAAGAAAGAAGACAAAAAGGGAGATTTGTTTTATTAGTTAATTTTGCGCTTTTAGTGTCACTCTTAAGTAAGCCTTTCATAAGTTTAAAACCGTTAAAACAACCCATTCCACAAACGTTTTTGGACCTAATCGTTTTCTTATCCCTTTTCGTCATCTACTTACATAAGACAGCTTTACGCAGCTTGGAAAGAAAGAAAAGAAATTAGTGGACAAATTAAGATGAATCTCTATAGGTTTACAGGCCCTTGAGGCCATTAATAACCTCTTAAACCAAAATGGAGAGAAGATTACATTGTGGCTTAGTGAGTACTCGCGGGCCTTTTTCGCAAATTTTAGTTAAAACAACTTCGGTGATGCTTTATTCGAAATTTCTCAGTGTTTTTTTCACTTAGAAATGGCTAAAAATATTAAGCAATTAGTCTTATCGGTATCCCACTTTAGGGCAAACGGTCTTGCTAAGTTGCGGTACTTTAAGAAAAGTGTGGTTTAAGCTAAAGCAGTACTTTCTCGATTTCCTGTAACTGATTGACTTTTTTATTTTATATTTGTAATGCTGCGTTTGTTACCTACTACTGTTTAATATTTATACATCGCTAACAAAAAAAAAATATCTAACCTGAATTGTAAGTAAAAATGTAAACTCACAATAGTTTTGAACTATAAACATTAGTGGTTTTTTAAAAGCTATAAGGTGTATAAGATCAGCGTAACAAATATTGAAATGGAAAATAAATGAAAAAAAAATCTTAACCGTTTACTAAAATAAACGTGTGTTTGTTAGGTATTAAAAACGCTCTATAATTTGTCAGAGCAAGTCGCAGAAGCTGTCTCCGCCTATTCAGCTGCACAACGACAATATACTTTCCGGCTGCACTTCCATTCGGGAACAGGAAGAGTTTACGAGTGCACTAAAATATTTGTAGAGTATGTAATGCGAGTATTTGCGGAGCACGCTTCGCCATTCCTGTTTGTTATTCCTTTAGTTTTATGGTCTTGTTATGGAGGCAGGTGCGCTGTTCCCGCGCTACGGTGTTCGTAATAAAATTGTTTTCATTAGGAACTAGTTTCAGGAACGGAAACTTAAAATAAGTTTGTACAGTCAACCACAAGAGACGTATTGAACTTACCTCCGCGCGTTGTATATAAGTTCAGAGCAACAAGAGATCAACCTATGCTGGTTAAGTCACCACTCTAGCTGAGTTGGTCTTTACCTCATACGTTAGCGATTTGACTAAAATTTTAGTCTCAAACATACATAAAAAACTTCTATTTTCTAGAACAAAAAGTCTGGGACTTGTGCTAAGTCCTTTCGGATAGCTATTATTTCCATTAAATTCTTAAATGCCGGAGAATTATTCAACACTTTTTCAAATATTTCTGTTAAATGGCAAGATCTTCTTTCAAACAAAACGTCATGTAAAACTGACTTCCATTTTTCGGAGTGCCTTTCAACTCCTAAACCTCAAATATATTCTTTAATTCATTGGTAGGACACAGATTTGACCATAATATGGCAATTAAGTGGTACACACAATATAATGAAATTCTTATTTATACAAAAGTAAATAAAAACTGTTTGACTTAAGTGCCATTGTAGAGTTCCAGGGTTAAGCGTGTACGGATCAGTGGATCAGGAAATTGTAGGGGAGAAAATCAAAATGTTGCCAGTCGGGCGGAAGTGAAGCTCAATGAAAGCATTTGATAAAAATATGGACACAACACGCCAAAAACTCATTAAGAAAAATAATTCCTAATTTCATCAAACGCCACAGTGTGCAAGCCCGCCTACGCTAGTTTACCTATAACATCAAACGCGCTATATAACAAAATTTAATTAAACTTGAGACGCTGAAAACAAACATGTTGTGTAGGCAGGATCGCTTTTAGATGGCAACAACATTACTATTGTATTCTGATGTATGACGAGGGCACAGACTAAATAACTCTGACTATTCGGTAGGAGAAATATCCGTTGAACGCGCGAATTGACTGACCCACGCATGAACAAGAGGTTAGTTAATTGTTTTTCTTATTAATGACTTGTCGCTTTCTGCGTTACGTGGCATTCATTCATTTGTTATTAATTTGTGTGCATGGAGACCGTGGGGTAAAAAACAACTATAAGGGAGACCACAAATGCTTTTTTACGATGACATCATAAAACCGCCGGTGGGAAGTGGATTTAGAGAGCACAAGACTAAAAAGCATATCATAGACTAAAAGAGGCCTAGGTACATCCGCTGGGTCGAAAATGCACTGGCTTATTCTCACAAAGCATCTAGGCGTACTTGACAGGTTTCAAACCCTGGTCTTAGCCTTTGATTAACGTTATAAAGACAACCAATTATCTAAAGAAATCACCTACTAAAACTCAAACTCTTGAAAGCATATCAAAGCCAAGTGTTAAGTACTGGCTAGAACTAGACTATTATTTGTATCTGTGGGTGTACCAAAAGTATATTTTGAATTTTTCAAGACATTTCCAGAGTTTTAAAGAAAAAATATTCGTCACTGGACGATAATACACCACAGCAGTTATTACCAGTAACGACGGAGCGATAACAGCAAGTAATGAACTATCGAGTGCCATCTGATTTGATTGAATGGGGGTAGGAATAGCCAAATGCACACACTCCACTGAGCCCATTGCGGCTACACACACGTTACACAGGTCAATATTATCAAGATCTTAGCATCGCTATAGTTACAAAATAATGTTTGGTAGTAATATCATATACTGCGATATACTGCGCCTATTACACTATCAACAAAACCATAAATCTATTCATTTTATTTCATATAGACGATAATTTAGTTTTGATAAACTCCAGGACCCATTTAATACTTTATTCTATAATACGACAACCGAATCTAATAAAGCGATGTTGAAACTTGAAAATATTAATTTAAAAAAACCTATGAAGCAACCGGTGACCCAAGAGCTGGTACATTGCTTACTTAAAGTGTAAGTCTAGCATTACTAGCAATTCAACAGGGGGAATGCTGCCAGAATCTTGGTTAACGCACACCACACCTACCACCTACCATATGGACTCATTGTTTTAAATGTTTTTTAGTTGAAGCTTTATCTTTAGTTTGTATTTTATTTGTTTCAATGTTTCGTTTCATCTTCAGATTTATTAACTAATGGTTACTCAATTTTGTTTGTTCGTTGTCAATCAAATTGTTAATAATATTATAAATAAGACTGTCAGCAACAGTTGGTCAATTTTAGCCTGACCTAATTGCAGTTCCAATGGTGTTTTTTATTGTAATATCTTTTTTAGGCTGAGTACGACTGTTGATACTAAAGCACACGCACTTAAAACATATAGAACTGAACTGATAACCTTTTGTTTAAAGATGATTAAAATGTTTAATCAAAGCCTGTCAGGCTAGTCTGCGATGTAATCCAAAAGCTCTTTTGGGATCAAAGAGGATATTACCCGTGCATCACAGCACAGTGCGTCGGTGTCGATTGGCACCTTCATTAGCTCGCCACGTTCTATACACAAACGTTACAAAGGCAGGACCGCATCCATTATGATACTTCTCACTTATGGCGGTCTGAGAAGCGCACAG
Source organism: Udea ferrugalis (assembly GCA_950022985.1). Classification (NCBI taxonomy): domain Eukaryota; kingdom Metazoa; phylum Arthropoda; class Insecta; order Lepidoptera; family Crambidae; genus Udea; species Udea ferrugalis. Next base: position 6,257,238 of record OX465520.1, read on the forward strand.
TGACAAAATTAATTTCTCTCACGAGTTATCTCGCGCTGTTCATATGATTTTGTCGCGACTTGATGCTGTCGCGATGAATATATTAGTCCCGCAGTTGACACTCAATCTTTCATTAATAATAGTATATACGATTGATACTAGCGACTGGCTCTGGAGAACTTAGGAGATACGTTTGCGCATGAGAAATTTGCGACGTGCGCCAATATCTTTATCAATCAATATCTTTAGCGCAAATGTCCTAGATTGGTACGCAATGACTTAAAAATATATAGTTCTAACTATAACATTTTGCTCAAAAACGATTAAAATGTTTAATCAAAAGCCAGCAAAGTGATTCAAAAGCTCTTCCGGGAACAAAGAGCTGTTATTAGCGTGCATCACGGCACAGTGCGTCGGGGTTGATTGGCACCTTCATTAGTTCCCCACGTTCTATCTTCAGAACCGCACCCATTACAAGGGGAAACCGGGCCAGTCTGTTAGCGAACAATGTCGTTGTTTTATCCAATTTAGCGGATTACGCAAACAGTGTTTCTTTGGGATAAGGGAATCGCTTTGTAAAAATCTGTGGGAGTAACTATTATGCTGGAGAATCTTATTAGTTGTAACAATAGGAGTATTGACGTCACCGCAAACCTCTTGCGGCTTTCATAGCATAGATACCATACCTATAGTTCATACTAGTTCACACTTTTGTCAACTTTTATTGAATTTTAAAGATGTTACAAAGACTTTATAGCTATAGCATACCGACCTTTAGTACCCTTGTACTCGTATTTTATGCTATAGCGCAAGAGTGAGAAAAGGTAGGCCTTTACCCAGCGGTCATGAATGTGAGCATCCATTAGGTTAGGTCATGTCAGTAATATAAGAATAGGCAGACAGTTCAAGAAATTCATTTTATTTTGGGTTAACGGTCCTTTGGGTAGAAAAGGGACTTAAATCAAAACAGCGAGTTTAAACTACTGGCACTAATATCTCAAGTTACCTTTGGAGTAGCAATTCCATCTCCTCAGTGTTTCCCCCCTTTTTGAGGATCGTGGCCCTCATGAAGAATTCTTCCAGTATTCGTCCTCTACCGGCTTCGGTCTCTTGCCTAGTGGAGAGTGGTGTTTATGGGAACCTCCAGTGTAAGTGTAGGTACACTAGGTACCTCAAATAAACGAAAGTAACATTTTGAGACCACCTGTCATTTTTGCACAATGCAAATAAAGGGTTTAGTTAGTAAGAAACAGGAATAATGGGTTTACGTTTTTAATTTACAATGAGAGTTGAAGATGTATATGCGTTACCTACACGTAAAATGAAAGGGAAAGAGTATCACGTATTTCATTTCGAATAAATATTGTTTGAAGGCTTTCTCAAAGCATGATCTGAAGAATGTTAGAGGGATAAGCTTTTCCAGATTCCGATCTTTAAATCTAACTTTTCTTCACGGTTAAGTGAATTGGTTATTCCTTCCCATGAATTATTTCCAAACAATGTACAATCATGAAACGTTTCCTCAAAATCAATAGGCATTTCGTTTCACTTCACATTATGTCTCTTTCATGTGTAACTTTTTTCAGTGAATGCGAACGGAATCACTATCAAGTAAAAAGTTCTACATGGACCAGTAAAGAATTTCTTTAAAAAATCTCATTAAAAACCTGAACGATAGCACAGACCAGTTATTCCTGTTTCATTTTGTAAAGCTTCGTTTATTTCTTCATATTGCTCTACAAAGCAAGGGCAGCGCAATACGGGAGAGGACCAGAAAATTCTCCGGCTAACTAAGTAGGTCAGTGCCACACATCGCCGATATCAAAGGGACGTAATTACGAGTACAAACACAACAATGTTAGTTTACTTTGCTAATTCCGCCTGTTATGTTTCATCGGAACTTTAAATATCTGCTTTATTAATAAAATATTTCTGTACGTTTCAAATCTGCATGAGTAATCTGTTTCAAGTTTGGTTTTCTGAGCAATTATAACCCGAGTACTGCTGGACCGATATGCACGGTTTTTAAATTTTTGGATATGTGAGAGACACACCTATCCAAAAATTCAAAAACCGTGCAAATGAATTGAAAATAAAAAATTAAAAGTTGACGACAGCTAACTTGTGGGAAAATCTTTTTTCTTAAATGTTACTGTGTTTTTCGGCACCTGAGAAACTAGACGGGACGGGATTAACATAATTATTAGTTGGCTGTCGAACATTGTTTTCATTAATAGTCCAGTCATTTAAGCATTATTTAGGTAAGAATCTCGGAATTCGAGATACCCAGCTGTAAGTCTGTAAATACTTGTATATTGACACCCTAAAAGTTGTCTCAAAACCTACATATGGTAGGGTGTACGCAACTATTAAATTTCAAGGTCAAAAGTCACAAAAATCGTTTTTTTGCGCTTTTTTTGTAAATATCTCTTCTCCTATGGGTTTTTTGCTATTTGTATCTTTGTCAATATTGTAGAATACAAAATTTTCTACAAATTTTGTTTGAAAAAATTTTTCATACGGGGATCCGTTTTCGAGACAGAGGGCGGAGAGCGCGCGGTCACAGCATCACTTCAGGTCAACCGGTGCCTCCGGTCAAAAACGCGCCATATAACCTTTTTGGCAGTCTATAATGCTCCGAAATCTGTGAAAAGTCTCGATCATCTTCGACATGCATTACGTCAAGTCTACAAAACTCAATAAACCTGTGCAGCTTTCAAATATTCCACCAACAAGTGCAGCTGCTCATCAACATTTCGAACGTGTATATTATCAAGTTCAAACTTGGTTAGGGCATGATTTGGAACCCCAGGTATGGGGTTGGCCAATGCGAAACGATTTTCTGGATCCTATCATGACAATTTTACTACCTGTTCAAAAACATTTGCATTTGCAGAAAAGCGGGCTTGCAATGCTCTTTAGCTTATGGCCAATGTAATGGCAAATAAAAATAATTTAGCTTGTGGCCAATTACATTAGCCCATGCCAATTACATTGGCCACAAGCTAAAGAGCATTGCAAGCCCGCTTTCCTGCATCCGCATTGCGAACCACAACCACTCTTGCAGTTGCAGAAAATTGTATTTAGCAAATGTTTTTGAGCACGTGGTATAATTGTCATGATAGGCTAGGATAGAAAATCGTTTCGCATTGCCCAACCCCATACCTAGGGTTCCAAATCATGCCCTAACCAAGTTTGAACTTGATAATATACACGTTCGAAATGTTGATGAGCAGCTGCACTTGTTGGTGGAATATTTGAAAGCTGCACAGGTTTATTGAGTTTTGTAGACTTGACGTAATGCATGTTGAAGATGATCGAGACTTTTCACAGATTTCGGAGCATTATAGACTGCCAAAAAGGTTATATGGCGCGTTTTTGACCGGAGGCACCGGTTGACCTGAAGTGATGCTGTGACCGCGCGCTCTCCGCCCTCTGTCTCGAAAACGGTTCCCCGTATGAAAATTTTCTTCAAACAAAATTTGTAGAAAATTTTGTATTCTACAATATTGACAAAAATACAAATAGCAAAAAACCCATAGGAGATGAGATATTTACAAAAAAAGCGCAAAAAAACGATTTTTGTGACTTTTGACCTTGAAATTTAATAGTTGCGTACACCCTACCATATGTAGGTTTTGAGACAACATTTAGGGTGTCAATATACAAGTATTTACAGACTTACAGCTGGGTATCTCGAATTCCGAGGTGAACTTACTATAATGACTGGACTATAAAGTAGGTATGTCAGACGAATAGCATTTGACAGATCAACGTTTGTCGGAACAGCTAGTATTATCGTAAAATGTTACCTACAAAAGGGACACGAGAAGGGTTTACTTTATTTTCGGACGTAGCGAAGATGTCGAAATGGCAGTTGGTATATTCTTGATCTTTTCGAAGGCAAGTTCACAAAAAAGATGGCTCAGCAATGAAAAACGCCGTATGATCACTAACAGGGAGGGTAAAAGTTATTTAATTAGCACGACTCTTCGTAAATAAGTAATCTTAGTAAATAAAATTGAACATTACACCAACTTAGATGTACTAAACTTTCATGAACATCATCATATCCTCCGAAGACGTAGTATTTATAAATCTTTAGGCTTAACACAACCTACCAGGGGGGCTAAAAAGGCAACATTTTAGATGATTCATAATCCCAAATTGATAAATTGTATGAGCGTGAGCGACGTGAGCGCGCTATGATCACTTTTGACTCAAAACGGACCGCGCTCTAGATGAAACGTCAGTTAGATGTTTCATAATATGAATCATCCAAAATGTTGCCTTTTTAGCCCCCCAGGTCATATTTTATGTTTTATATTGGTATTTTAGATAAACATAAACATTTTATTTTACAGCATTCAATTTCCTTTCAGGCTCTCCAATTTAACTCCAGCGAACGCGTTTAGAAAGCCTGGTTTCAATTTCATTTTTATAGATTTACTTTATTTTTATGTTCGATTTTTTGTATTTACTATTCGTCGTATTTCACTTTTTTCTAATTTCACCAGATGTGTCCCATTGCTGGGCAAAGGTCTAAAATTTTTACCCCTTATTTCATAACAGTCCACGATTAAAAGGTTTTGTTAAAATAAACTTGTTACTTCATAGCTTATAAAAATGTATACAGGCCTTGAAAACAGAATCTTAATGCGGAAGAAGGCGCGCCCCCTCCTATAACGTATTCCTATGGAGAATGATAATAAGTGCGGTGGGTGTGATGCAGTAAGATAAATTGGACTCTATCAACATTAGTTCCTGTCAAGCCATGTTATGGCCGAGTGTTTTTGCGTTCCAAGTTTTATTCGTTTTTTGTTGGACTGAAACTCGAGACGCCATTGAAGGGACTGTAAGAGTCATTTTGTTTAGTTAAATTAAGTGGTTATAAATACAATAGTTTGACAGACGGTGGTAAGGATTTTTATAAACGTATGATTTAATACTCAAAATTCAATGTTTTATTGCATTGCACAGTGTAACTTAGATAAGATATTACAACATTTTAAGGATCACAACTAGCCCTGTCGGGTAAAAAAATAATGGAGGGAGGAACACTGTTTTTGAAATAAAACTAAAAATAAATTATGACAGCTATTATATTTTTTAAATTATGATTTATTTATATAAACTGCTTTTATGAATAAATTAATAAATATTAAAAAAAAACATCATAAAACTCAAGTTAACTTTAAGAGTTTGAGCTTGAGCTGGTAGTACCATCATCATAGATATATGTATTACCACCCACAGAAAATACACGCACTCATTGACAATGCATGCATTTATTTATTCATTGGTATAAATGTTTTTATTGAACAAAAGTGTGTGTTCCGGCCAGATAGACTCGTTAACACGCGGGTTCTGATCCAGAATGTTCAAGCACTGAGACACGGGGCTCTCAGTCATAGCTTGATTTCTGGAGGCCTTAGTTTTGCCGCTAGTCACTGCTAGCGATCATTTTAGAATCTGCACTTTGCTTTTCAAATTCAAGCCACTCATAGCCACTAAAAGGGTGCTCTAAAAGGGTCATCACTATTTCAGTGTTTGTGGGACGGACATGTGAAGTGACATTTGAGAATTGGGGGCTCAATCAACCGGTACAACGGACTTGGACGGTTGTAGGTGTTACAACCTCAGCAGCAATGATATTATAATAAAAAGACGTAGATAGGTTGCTTGTGCTAAAAAAGTGGCACCTGAAATCAGAACTTTTCGTACACCTAAGCAATGCATTGACAGCGTTGACAGTTTGAGACAACACTGCGCAACATGTATTTGTTTCGTTTACGCTCTAGTAAACAATCATATATTATTATCTTGTTCACACGTTATAACACGGCCAAATTAACTTCGTCGTACTCTGTGGAAAATTGTTGACTTCCCGCCAGTGCTGACACCTATCTACGTCTTTTTATTATGATATCATTGCTCAGCAGGCGTTAAATAAACCAACAGTTTTAATATAATACATTTATTTCTGCACAGAATTGCGAGAAATAAAACGTAAAATGGCATTAACATATTATATACATATACTACAAAAGCGACCGCAGAAAACCGTTCCCGTAACACCTCTGTTATTTGTTCATTCGTTTGCCCATTTATTATTCAACGCAGTTCAACGCCTAAATTGTACTCTTAAATGGATATATGAAATGTCCAACGTGACCAGATTTAATTTATGAAATTGTGGGACACATTGTAAATCTAGGCACATTTTTGAAACTGAACGCTGTTCAAATTTAAAAGCAAATTTTGGTGTATTATTTTCTGTTTGTTTTACGTGTTTGTGATCCAACAGAACAGTTGGGGGTTGTTGCTCTCGATAGAAGAGAGCTCGTTGAAAACTTACCCCTAGTCGTAGGTGGACGACAAACGTCAAAACACGTTTCGTCGCTCACCTAGGACAAGGCCTTACAGACAATCAGGATACCAGACTGACAACGTCATCAGCTCCCAACTCCAGGATGACCTCAACGGCCCGGTTCGATGTTTCGTTTCTCTTCAGTCGCACCATCAAGACGTGGAACGTTCCTCTAAAGAGCGGCAGATGAAAGATGATTTGTGCAGCAAGTCAGCTGGCTGAAATACCCCGTCGCAGCAGGCCGGCGGCAGTAACAGCATTATAACATTGTGCCACACTGCCAGCGTATCACGTCTTCTTTCTACAATCCAAGGTCTTTTGACTGGGTGGGAAAAAACATTTATGTATTCCTTCAATTTAAGGTTGAACATTGTACCATAATTTCTCATGCATTCTGTTCTGTACTTTTATTTGGATTTACTTCTATGAGGTAAAGTAAGGATAATTTGCAGTAAAAAATTAGGAATAGGAGAGCAAGAACTTGTTAGTCCTAATCATAGAGGTTAACTTATTTGTTCAAGATGTTGGCGAAAAGGGTGAGGTCAAGAGTACCTTCCCCCTCATGGGTTCTCGCCTCGGCGTGGCGAGGGGGCCTAGTACCGGTGGTAGGGGCACCACCGGGAAGCGAAGAGAACCCAGGCGTGGCAGCGTGGTGGACTGAGCACCCACCCGCTGCGGCCCGTAAGGGCGGCTTGGAGCTGCGTGGCCAGTGGGGCCTGCAGGCGCCTTGAGGCGCGTGGTTGGGGCCACGGCGCACAACCGGTTGGCGGGGGCCAGTAACCCGAGGCTGATCCCCCCTGTGCGTCGCGGCCCGGCGGGGCCGTACCGAAGGTTACGGCAGCGGAGCCGCCCTTCGGGTGGCTCGTGGTTGCGGGCCCAGTAGGGCCTGCGTACGGTGTCCAGCTGGCGCGTGGTACGGGGGTGCCGCCGCCAGCATTGCACGGGTCACCGCTGCCTGGTAGGGACGGCTTGACATCCTTGGCCGTCCCTTCTGGCCTCCCCTCACGAAGGCGGGGTCGCTTCCGGCCCGCCACACAGGCGGGCTCCGTCCGGGGGAACGCGCACACGGCCTCGTTGCTATACGGCGTATTCCCCCACTACGGACGATCAGAGGGAGTAGTAGGGGTTTTAGTCGGTAGGGCCACTGGTATACCACCGTACCAGTGGAGAGTCCGACATAACCCGTCCGTCCCCCGGTGGACGGGTATGCGTAAGGCATTTCCCCTACTATAAAAAAAAAAAAAAAGGTCAAGAGTACCTTTAGCCACCTTTAGCCAACGAGCATGTATGACTCATGTAAGTAAGGGTAGCGCAAAGTGTGTGTCAGGACCGTAGCAAGTGGAAAGAAGTTTAGTGGTCGTCTCTGCCTGCACTGTTAGGAAAGGGCGTGATGGTATGTAAGTATGTATGTAACGCGACTGTCCTACCAAAAGCGATTCGTGTGGTTACGTTAAAAATGTCCAATGGGGGTTTTAACGACACTCATTCTTCTCAGTACCCTTCCGACCCTCGCGCTCTCAACGGACTGACGACGCTCTTTTCGCTTAAGAGGAAATAGGCTTTTTTTTCAATTGTTGTTTTTAATGTTCAAAAAATGTAAAAAATATACAAATTCCTTTTTGAAATTTCCTTTATTAAATGGCCTCATTTATGTGAGAAAAGTAGGTTTAGTCTGTTTCTGCTAGCAGTCTTTTGTAAGTCAGCGCTTCACCTTGCCTTGCGCCAACCTACTTGCCAAGCTACTTGGTGCCAAGGCGACTCTGTAAAATGTTTTTTTTTCTAGGCACACATTATGTAGGGACTACAGTACTACTAGGGTAGTGGATTTGGTTTCTACTGCAACAAAACTCAGTTTTCGCTTAACCAAGTGTTGTTTTATAAACAACATAAAATTATTACCACTAAACTGAAGTTGTGCTATGTGCAAAATAAAAAAAATGGTTCAGCTGATGTTTTTTCAGTAACTATAATTTTAATAATTAACTTAATGGATGTGTTATTATCACCCACAGCATTTACGAGTAATTTTGGTAGCATATTCGATAACGCTTTAAAATTGAAATCAATGGGCGCCCCATGTTCACCAGGAAATCTACAAGAAATAAATTAATATATTTATTATTTATTACACAATTTTGTGAAAATCAATAGCCAGACTTAATGCATAGAGGCATTCTCTACCAGTCGACCCAAGGCTTAACAGAGAGAGGCATTATAGGTGGGTTTCTTAAATATCCCTATATTCTTTCAGGAAACATCATCTGTGTTTCCTCTTAAGAGTTGCTTCTTGTTTTATTCTAAAAGATTTTTTGTAGGGATTTCTGAACATTAAACGGTTTACATTCACTGGAGAGATGTAGGGACTCTGTTTTAGGACAGAATTTCGTGACAGAAATTGACTAAATTTTTGTTTTAACTCTTTCTTTTTCATTATTCGTCTTTTTAGTGCACTTTCGCAAAAATAACTTAGTACGGCCTATATACATCCCATTGCTGGGCACAGGCCTCACCTCAACTATGAGGTGGAACAAGCCATACTCCAACACGTGGGCTCATTGCGGATTGTTGGAGGTTGTTGATTGTAAGGTTAGTGAGCAATCTCAATGTCAGATGTTATCAAGCCGCCCTAAGGCCTCTGGCTAGGCTCAACGACTTACATCTGGAGACGTCAACCGGGACCAACTGCTTAACGTGCCTTCCGAAGTACGGAGATGCCCGAAATACACATCACTAAATTTCGGTCGGAGTGGTCACCCATCCCATTTCCGACCCGGCGTGCGTTGCTTTACAACAGCGATCGTCGCCGATCACTGTCACAACTGCGCCACGGGCACCTCGGGCATTATTTTTTTTCGCAAAAATAACTTAGGTAGTACCTAGTTTTTATTTCGATTCTTCATTCTACCTAAGGGTTGATTAGAAGAGATTGCTTTTTGACGATAAAACGTTGTACATTTACATGTGAATGTATACTTATACAGTATACCTGTTAACTATTGTTGTTGTTTTAGTGTGTCTGGTTTTGCATCTAGCGGTCTGACGTTCTATAAAAATTACAAATAAACCAAAATAGTCTAATCGGGGATGGTCCATAGTAAAAGTCATAAAATATTGTAAAACGTCTCTTTTGGCGACAAATAGCTTTGATGGTCATTGCTCATCGTAGCACGAGCAGAATTCCGTAGTAGGAGCAGAATTTCGTAGTACAGAGCGCCACATGCTCGACTACGGTTGTGTAACATAGCGGATATAGCAAAATGATCTATAGTGCTTTCGCATGATAGTACGACAAATTAATAAATATACAGGGTGATTTTGCAAGTACCTACCATTTTTTTAAAACTTTTATCACGTCTTAAATGTTTTTAAAATTCAAATTAAAAATACGATGAAGACGTAGTTTTATATTGTTCTATAGAGCATACTTTATAAATTTGGCAAGTACTTGAAAACCAACAATTTGGCAATCTTGTATGTAGGTAAAAATGCAATTTACTTTGGAATTTGGAAACGCTGTGTAAACTCTGGTATGAGCAACGACAACGAACAGCAAGTTTTCTACGCTCCCAATCACATCACAACAGACAATACTCGTATACCTAGCTCTTTTAAATAATTATTCAGATAACAACAGTCTCTTTTGACATGCTGAGAAAGTAATTTAACAAAACTTTACAAGATTAATTATCTCGCAGACTAATGACACCCGTTAACGATAAATTACCTAACTAGCCTTTTTTCAGGATAGCTGAGGTAGGTAAGTATTTCTTTTGTTTAGATCTGGGTAAAGAAAACGTTGGGTGCGTTGGGTTTCTTATTTGTGTTGTGGGTAACACGTACGTGCCCTCTTCTAAATACACACATCAAAAGTGTCTAGGGATATCTCAAGCATTTTCATACAAAGTATAGCTATTTGGGAGGCTGTAAAAATTAAAATATTGATACCAACGTAGAAATTTTTAGAACACAGAAATTGCTATATCTGCCCTTTCAGATTGTATAAAGAAATTCATTGTGGTAGCATTATTGTACAATCGTAAAGACGTTAAAAAAAGACAGATTTTTCTTTTAAAAGGTGTCCAAATTTTAGCAAAATCAAACGTTTTTTACTGTAATATTCTTAACCTTTATCTTATGCCTGTGTCCTCGCGTTATTCTAAGATAATGCTCAACTTGTAAACAAACTTAACTTTATGAAATATTTGAAAAATGATATCCCTATGATATCCCTAGATAGTTTTGATGTGTGTAGATTGTACGGTTTTATAATAATTTATAATAATAATAATTTATTTATTTACTAGACAACATGATCCCCTGGGTTAGTAACAATATGACTTACGCTATGTTAGTACTTAATTAAGAACATTGATTTCGTTCGCTGAGCCAGCGCCCAGACAAGCGGACAGTCGGCCCGGGCGGCTATTGCGCGCAGGATGGTGTTCCGGCTGCCGCGCACCCTGCGCAGGAGTGATGCGGATTTTTTCCGCCAGATGGCGTCGAATCCATCTGTGTGCGCTTCCGCAAACATCGCAGATGCACTACAAAAGCGCGGCAGCCGCAACAACGCCCTAAACGCGTTGTTGTACTGGATCCGCAGAGCGTTGTATGCCTTCTTAGTATGTCTGAACCACAGAGCCCCCGAGTACAGTGACGTGCAATACGCTTTGAACAGCGTTATTTTAATTGCTGCTGTGCACCGTGAGAACCTGTGGGTCAGCATATTCGCCCGGACTGACAACGCTCTGCGTTCCCGTCCCATGCCGCTGTCATCCCCCAGGTTTTCTGTTAGCAAGTGGCCTAGGTATTTAAAAACTTCCACCCTTTCTAATTGCGCCCCGTGTAAATACAGCGGTGGGACGTTGTACGGCCGCTTGCTACCAGCTCCAAAGACCATATACTGCGACTTACTGCTATTGTACTTAAGGCCATGTGAATTAGCATAAGATTCACATAACCTCAGCAGCTTCCGGAGAGCACCAATCGAGGGAGCCAGCAACACCATGTCATCTGCATAACTTAGATTGTTGACACATACTCCGTCAACAAAACAACCAACACGTGTGCCGCTGAGCTCCTCGATCAGCGCGTTAACATACAGACCAAAGAGTGCGGGCGATGTCAGTCCACCCTGTCTCACCCCGCACTCCGGTCTACACGGCTCCGACAGCTGCCCCGCCCAGCGCACCCGACTCTCCTGATTTAGGTACCAGTATCTGATAATAGATGCGAGCTCCGGCGGCAACGTCGTCTTTTTCAGCTTTGACCAGAGGACGTCGTACGAGACGAGGTCAAAAGCCTTAGACAGGTCCAGGAAACAGGCGTATATGGGTGTCTGTCTGTCTGTATAATACGTGACAGCTTGTTTCAAACTAAGTATGGCCGCCTCTGTCGACAGCCCAGCTTGAAATCCGAACTGTGCGTCACTAAGTTCAATATGCCTCTTTAAATATGAATTGAGCACGCTGTCAAGTATCTTTGCCACAATGGTGGCCAATGAAATTGGTCTGTAATTTGACCCATCCGAAACGTCCCCGGTTTTACACTTGACAATCGGTACCACCAGAGTTCGCATCAACTCGGACGGCAAATATGTATGGCTAATACACAAGTTGAACAGTAGAGCGAGTACGCGGGGCAAATGGATACCAGCATGCTGCAGGTGTTCGATGCTGAGACCGTCGTCCCCGGGAGATTTACCTCGTCATCTTTTTTATTATTAACTTAACATCACGCGCTAAGACAATCGTTTCTACCCGGGCACTCAGAGTCCCAGCTCCGATATCCCGGCATGGAGGTCCCAGGGGGGATGTAACAGCGAACTGCACCTTAAACCTTTCCGCAATATCTTTTGGACAGGAGACTCCGTTGACACTTACCGGAACACCAGGTCTTTCATCACCATCATCACCAGTTCATTTTATTTGTGCCTTTCCAAAAACGTTTAAAATTTAAGTTGGCGTGGTGTTCTGCTAAAGAGTCCATTATTATTTGTTGTTGGTGGTTTTGACACCACTTGAGTTTCCCCTTAAAGATCTTACGTGTCTTCGTCATTGCCTCAAACTCAGCCCCAACACTTGGTTTTCCACACAACAACCAGTTACTGAACTCCAACCTGGAAATCCGGTAAGCCACGCTCACATGCTTGTTCCAGCCCGCTAAAGGTTTCTGTTTTTTACTCGCTGCCCTTTTCACATACGCAGCCTTAGTAGCATTTGTACACAAAATATTTACAACACTTTTGTACATCTCATCAATTATATTTTTATGCCATGCATTCTTACAATACTTGCCACAACAATCTTGCAACATTACAGGTAAATTAATATCCCTTAATTTTAAATTACACATATTTTCATACGCCTTACACTGATCATCATCCCTTTCCCCCCAATGTATTCTGTTAGGAACATGTTCTTTTATGCTGCTTTTCTGTCTAGCGATGTTAAGGTCACATTTAATGATTAAAGGTAGATGGTCCGACCAGAATACATCATACTCTACGTACACATCCAAAACACAGTTTAAAGCCGCCCCTGTAACAACACAGTGGTCCAACCATCGCCTGCATCCGTGGGCCTCACTTATATAAGTAAACGTACCCGACGTCGTTTGCAATTTATCAGTGTCCACACAGGTCCAGTCTCGCTCCATGGAGAAGTCGACGAGGTCACGGTAAAAGCGTTCACCTGGGTGCGCGTTGAAGTCGCCAAGAATGAAGACAGATTCAACCCCGCTTTCATCGACCATGGCACTTATAGAACTTAGGCAGTCAGTAAATTCCGGCACATTTTCTACACAATCCGTGGGCATGTAGACACTGAACACTAGCACTAATCGGTCATGTATCGTGATACGTATTGCTGCAATCCGAGGGTTCACGCTTTGGATTACTGATACACACGGGAACAAAGCCTTACGCCACAGCAGCGCGACTCCCCCGTAGGGTCGGCCTCTGAGAATACCTTTCGCCGTGTCCACGGCCGAGGTCCCTGTACTTGAAAAATCTTCGTGCACGCCCGCTAGGTACTGCAAATCATCAGGCAGCAACCACGTCTCTTGCAGCGCGACTATATCCGCATAACTGCATAGCTGCTGAATGCCTTCAATGGACCTCTTGACATTTTTACAATTGTAGGTAACTAAAGTTGTACTCGACATAATTTGTTCGATGGTTTCTCTTCGACATAGCTTGGATTTCTATAGGGCCTGAACCTTCTACAGGTGATATCCGCCGGCCATAGCTCATCTTTCAAAAACATGTCTAATTTAGTACTGGACACTGTTATTTTGTAAGCGTTGTAATTCTTTTCAGTCTTCATTCGAATTTTATGTAAGCTAACCGTTTCATTTGTTTTAGAGCGGATATACTCCGCGATGTCCGTCTCCAATGTATCCTTATGGACGTTAGACAAAAACAAAGGTATTTTTATATCTGCAGGCCTAAACTTATCCTCGGGTTTATAGGCAGCTTTACCACGGACACTGCCCTCCTCCGAACGCCTATTTCTATGCCTATATTTTTGAACTTTAACCCAGCTTTCTTTAGGGCATTCAGACTTCCATTTTCCCTGCCGCGTTACCTCTGCTAAAGTTTTAACATTGTTTACAACATTCGACTCGCTAACTTGCGCGCCTCCGGTGATCATAGCAAACCGGTCCGCCGCGGGCGCAATCAGCTGTATAGACGTCGCATTCGCCGCGCCGCTTTTGCATAGGTTTTCGCACTCAGTCGGCTCGTGTCGCCCGCGCGATAGGGAGTTCGTGACGTCAACGGTCGTAGGACCAGTGGCGGCACTATTCGCTTTTTGCGGGAGTGAGGGAGATCGCCAATTCACTTGCTCTGTGTTATTGTCTCCGGGAGCGCAGTCGTCATACTCCGCGACGCTTACGTTTGAAAAATTTAAAATACCCGTTGGGCCACTGTCGCGGCCGCTGTCCAGTAGATAGCCGCCCCGCTTTCTGTTTACATGCGCAAACTGGGCAGTGCGATCTGTATCAATTAAAGATGCAAACTTCATGTTGTCGATTTCGGTTTTTAAGTTACTTAGCTGGTCAGACGTAACACTGTGTTCTTTCAAATATTTCACCTCAGATTTTAACACTGTGATATCTTTTAGGAGCGCTGTGACATCTATGTGATCGAACGAGATTGGCGGCAGTTTCTCCAGTTCTCTCGCAACGAATATTGGTGTTTTATCCGGCTCTGTGTTTTTGAACAAACAAATAATATCTTCAACGTCCTTTTGCTCTTTATTCTTGCGCCTTGATATGTTTCGGGTCTTTGTAGACACTGACTCGAACAATAAATCTTTTGCTTCGGAGATTTCTGCGGTCGTGTAGGTACCAACTCCTAATCTAATTAGGCTCTCTTCGTCCATAATATCAATTTTGTTTTGCACAAAACATAACAACTCGTTTATTACAATATTGCACATTGTACACTTTATTTTCTCGGAAGACATGATTTTTACTTCTGCACCCGAACGCTACCGAGTTCACGCGAAGACTGTCGCATTTCCAAGTGTATTTTATGTTTTTAATTCTGTTTATAGAAAATCTAGCGACTCGAACCGGCTTTGCACGGGTGCAATGGGATGTTTTGTTACAAAAAACGACATCAAAATCCACTGCGTAATTTCAAAAATTTAAGCGAACATAGGGACAGAAAAACTGACGTTGTTTGATACTATGTAGTGATTTCTAAGTGTATTTTATGTTTTAACTTCTGTTTACAGAAATATGAACTAAAAGATTCTTGACGATCGATTTTGTGTTAAGGTCAAGTGTGGCTACAACACCACCAGGGGTTGCGGGTGCGATCCTCACACAGTCCAATAATTCGTATGAACTAGTATTTATGAACATATGTCGGTTCGTATGCATATCAAAATATGTATTTACAAAAAAACAGTATGTTTACCGTTGTCTATTTCCGATAGCTTTGCTTAGTTGGGGCCATGGCGCTGTGTGGACAAGTTTTCAATGATTTAAATTGATTTATTCGTCCGTATTTGCTTAAAACATAGATGAAATACAGCTAAAATACACCAGAAATATCCATTCGGTTAGTTAGCGGCTTGGTTGCCTAATTAGAGCGCTCGCTCGGCTTGCGGCAGACGCAGGATCGGAACATTCGGAACCTGCCTGATACCTACTTCGATCGAGTTGTTCCTTATGTACTTTGCGCAGAGGCAATGTCGTTACCAACGAGGTTAATTATTGCTGGTTGAAAACTCATAATACCTATTTATATTTTTGTCCTTTTTTGACTGACGTGATTGTATTAGTATGAGTGACATACGTTTCGCTATTTACTTTATGCTCTATTTAGAAAACGTAGTTATGTTTTTTAATCTAGCATTATCTTCTCAATTAAGATTGGCAACCCACAAAAAAACATTCGGTTTTGAGTTTAGATTTGGATTATGTACCAAATATTCATTTAAGTTTTAAATGACTACTTAATTTTTGCCGATCACAGAACTAGATAATCGGTAGGTCGCTGGCGAATTAAGTTTTCAATTATCTTTAAAAAATATATTAGGTGAACCTTATTCATATGTACTTTGGTCACTTGAACCCCGAATTCACAAACGCAGTATAGCTGTCCCTTTCAGTTCTATTGACATTTTACGGGACACCATTAGCGTAAGCGCGTGCTAAGCGTTGATTGACGTTTGTGGATTCGGGGGTGAATGTGACACGTGTTGCTCAGGCATTGCTTGGTAACTCATTTCATTCAAATCATACAACTTTGTTACATAAGATCCCTGTACACTTGCACATGCACAGTTGCTAGTTTTTCAGACAGATGTATTCACATTACAACGACACGCGACAGCGCAAAAACAGGCAAAATAACTTTGTCCCCAGCAATTTAGCAAGTCTGCGCAGTCGTTGCCTCGTCTGACAAATAGCCAGACATCCGAATTGCTTTTTCTGAACCGCTTGCTAGTGTCCAGGGAAACAGTTAATCATCTTTTACATCTGTGACAAAAATAAGTTTTAGAAAAGTTGTTCTGTTTAAAAATTTAATAATTTTGTTACTTACTTTAGCTACATTTTGATGTGCAGTCAGCGTCATAATTACACATACGTATGAAATTACTGCATTCTTAACGCGAACGGACTGTAAATCCCTAGCAAACCGTAACGTTCTCGCATCTTCAACTTAACTTTCAGCTTAGGACCTAAGCAAATCATAGACCTAAGCCTTAGGTCTATTACTTGCTTGTATAGAATTACTAAGAGGCATTGACCTTTCACATCAACTTCATTCAATGCACTTATTGCTTTCTAAACTCGTTTACTAACTGTAATAGCTTGTGATCTTTCGATCATTCTGACCAAGTACCTAGTTAGTTACCTGTCAATAGTTTGATTCATCCTAGCAAGGCAATAAGAGTTACGAGGTGTTATTACAACGTTTGGTGGCAATGTATGAAATTTGTTAAAGTGTTCAAGCTCTTGTAAAATGCTCAAATAACGCATTTTGTCAAACTGGAAAAGGCCATAAAGTGAAATTTATGTTGCGGCATCGTTTAATTTGAGTCATGATGATTACATTTCCGCCGGTTTCTGGGGTCTTTTGTTTACCACATGTCTGTATGAATACCATCGTATAATGTATTTCTATGTTGAACATCGAACTGGTTTTACTGGAAGCCTTAACACCTTCGCAATATAAATAAATGTAATACCGAAATTAAATATCACGGGGTATAATTTCTTCTATTTTGTTCCACACAGGGCCACCTAGCCCTAAACTAAGCGAAGCTTGTGCTTTGGGAACCAGACAACAGATACAACATCCATAAATTCAAAAAGTATCCATTTTTATGTGAAAAAATACGAATGTTTGACCAAACCCGCACCACTGGTTTAAAATTTAAAACATTAGAGAAGAAATAATTAAAGCTCTTGAAGAAATTATACAATTTGTAAAAACCTGATGTGCTGCCTTCTGTACCAGCGTTAGAAAACAAATCACTACCAGCAGTAACAAACCCTTGCTACTTAATTCTTTTTATTTCAAAAACTTAGTTGTTCATTAAGAAATATACTCCATGCAAAGGTCAAACCACAGGGTTCATGCGACAGTCGACCCCTCGCCGGGCCCCCTGGGGGTTTTGTAGATTCAACTTAAGTGCTGTTGCTTGCTTACATTGGCTAAAATGAACTCTTGATTGTTTCTATATTTACATCATCTAAGAAGTGATTCAAATGACGAAATATTTAACTGGAGTGATGACATTGTGTGACGTGCCGTTCCATAACCTAAATGGTAGAGTGGAATGATTCCTGGCTCGCATTTGTGAACAGGTGTCGCCTTCGGGAACCGGTCTGCTCAAAATTGCTTAATCAACTTAGTTAATTTTCTGTCCTAATTATTTTATTTCATGTCGAAACTGTATGACTCTGTTGGTTTATATATTTTGTACTGTAAAAATATCTTGTTTCAAAAAGTTGAGTTTTTGCCGGGTCTTCTCAGTATAAAGAACCATTTTACGGCCGTGGTAGAGCCACATTATGTACACGTATTTTAGGTATAGTTTAAGTATCGTATTATATGTTTCATATTCGTAATAATTTTTTTCGAAATTGTTGTAAGTATAATTGACATGAATGTATTTTTGGATTTTGAATTGATTTAAATATCACTAAAAAAACTCCATGATCTTCGCCAAATCGGCGTATAACGGATTTGTCTGGAAATTATTGTATGATCATATTAATACTTGCCTTCACTTCGTAACTAGTTATACGTATTTGTTTCCTATTTTCGGAGACCCCGTCTTGCGTGTAGACCCTCAATCTTACACGGGTTGGCGGATGCCTACCTTATTACAGAATTTGCCTTAGAACACAAGATTACCTACCTACCTACCTGCCTTTATCCTTAGGGCAGATGCATACTTTTCAATGTCTGCTTTATTCAACTAGCGACCGCCCGCGACGTGGATTTAGGTTAAAAAAATGAAATAATTAATTAATTGGAGCCTATGTCCTATTCCGATGCATAAGCTGTATAATTGTAAAGTTTCATTAAAATCCATCCAGTAGTTTTTACGTGAAAGAGCAAAACGGCACATACATCCATTCATACATACAAACTTTCGCATTTATAATATTATTAGGATGATTATTTGAAAGTTTCTATCTTATCAGGTTAACTGTCTAAAAAATAAAACAATTGATAACAGAAAGTTGTTGACAGAAATAGCTTCACCCGTTGTCCCAATATTTCCCTTCACTGCCCTGCTCCTATTGATCGTAGCGTAATAATAACAATAAATAAATAAATATCCCTGGACATTATTCCACACAGCGCCATCTAGCCCCAAGTGGGCTTATTACAGTCCGTTTTTATGGGAAAAGAAAAGTATACTATAACCTGCCTAAGAGTATTAAGAATAATTGTGCCGAATTTCGTGAAATCCGTCGAGTAGTTTTTGTTTATTCTATAACGGACTCTGTCACACAGACACAGACAGACAAAAATTTTACTGATTGCATTTTTGGCATCCCCAGTAGCAATCCCTAATCACCCCTTGATAGTTTTTTTTTAAATATATTTCATGTACAGAATGGCCTCTCTACAGATTTATTTTAAGTATAGATAGATAATTAAGTTAGAAATCGCCATTACATTTATAGATTTTAAGATGTCTTATAAATGAGACTAGCTGCACCAGATATAAGATGTATTTGAAAAAACTGTGCTTTATCCGTAGAGGTGAACTGACAACGTTTCTTGCTTTTAAATTTTGCTTTCAATAAGTAAAGGTACAGGGTTTTCTACAAAAAAAAGTGCCGAATATTTTACTTTTTATTTTGTAACTATGTGAAGATGTTAGCTCTCAATTTTAGTACTAGAGTTACAAACACGTACTTAAAAAAGTCTAAATGTATTAAAAAATATAGTCTATTGGTCTTGTTCCCTTATTATACATATTACAATAAATAAATAAATAAATAAATAAATAAATATCCTTGGACATTATTCCACACAGCGCCATCTAGTCCCAAGTAGGCTAATTATAGTCCGTTATTATGGATACTAGACAACGGATAACCATACTTATATACTTTTTCTTTTGTAAATACATACTTAATATACATAGGAAACACCCAGACCAATACAAACAGACATGTTCATGCACACAAATGTTTGTACTGTGCGGGGATCGAACCCGCGACCCTTGGTGTAGTAGCCGACTTCTCAACCAATTACACCAAGACGGTCGTCTAAATACAATACAATACAAACATTATTACGGTAACTTTTGTTTACGAACCATACACACAAATTGAACAGATACACTCATTTTAAAATCTAATTTGGAGAGGTTTTAACAATAGTATTCAAAGATTCTTCATAAATACTAACTACTTACGAGTAGCACGTTTCTACTCTCGGTTAAATTACTTCGAAGGCTCACTATTTAAAGCTTAGGAATTTGTTTTATATTAAGGCGCCTTTGATATTAATCTACCAATCGCATTTCCGGCACATAATGTCCTGTGTAATACTAACCTAAGCATATAAGTATACAATCTATATAGCGTCCGTAGGTAAGAACTCGGCATCGGAATCAGTAAGGCTGCGTTTCCATCAGATTTGCGTTGCGAGGGATGTGTTTTTAAGAACCAATAGAATCTCTTAATTTACCTAGTTTCGCTCAATGAAGCTTCTATTGGTTCTTAAAAACACATTCATTGCAACACATCTCTTGTGGAAACGCAGCCTAACGTGGGTGTATGCGCCTATTTCAACGTCCACGTTACCAGTTTGAAACAGTCAGTATTTTGAGGTGTCCTCCAACAATTGGCTACAAGCTTACAAGTGTAAGTTACAATACAAGTAAGATGTAGATTTAACCATACGAAATGATTACTCCGAGTATAAGTAATCTAGAAAAAAGCCGAAATGTAAGTAATGCGAATCAAATGCCCGGTATGTCAATGCCAATAATTTACATAAACTAGGTAACTGATTTTATGCAATAGAGTAAGACCTTTTAAAAACTGCATGTTTCCTTCTGCAGAATCTTCTTTTGTATTTTCTCCTCGTATGATAAGATTTGAACCTTTCGCTATTCGCCAGGGTTTGTACCACTTGTATCCATTTCAGATCCAAATCTTCTGGTAGTTTGTCATTTATTAGTATTATAGGCATCTTGAGGTCGGTATCAGTTTCTGTCTTGACGTATGAGGTGACTTCTGTCCTGTTGTTTCGAGGTTCCTCAGGGGAGTTGAGTTTGGTGCCTGTGATGACGGCTATCTCGATGTCGTTATGGCTATGTTGTTCTGATTCTTGGGCTTCATTCTCTGTTCCTTCCATGGTTGAGGCTCGGAACGCTGCTTCTGCATCCAACAGGAGTAACTGTAACAAATGCAAAAATAAATATTAAACCTTCGTTCATATTAACCGGTGTATGCACGGTATAGCTCTTTCTGCTCTCATTTGCTGGTCACCTAGCAAATGAGAGCAGAAAGAGCCATACCGTGCATCTATGCCTGGGACTTATTTGGTGAAAGTATATAGACTTTTAGGTTGAGAAGGTAAATGGATGATTTTTAGCGACAGAAATTTTAAAATATATAGTTAATATACATAGGAAACACGCGACCACTGTGCACTGGTGCAATAGCCCACTTCTGAACCATTACGCCAAATCATTACACGTCAACCTATAACCTGTGTGTACTTACAACCTTGCCTAAAGAGCTCATAACATTCAATTAACGAAAAGGCCTAAATTAAACCTACCAAAAAGTTCAAAGTGTTTTTCTTTTAACGTTTCAGTAAAAATAGCTTTTAAAAATTATTTTCGATAAAATCGCGCTTTCCCTTCGTGTTCGTGATTATAATTTTCCCTTTTCGAAGGCTACTGGAAAAAAAGCTAAATTGAAATCCTGAAAACCCGTTTAACATAAATTGTTGGGTGGGTGGCCCACATGATTATGTGAATGGGGAGAGAGGACTGTCGTGTGTAGGTTTATAACTAGGTACCCAACCAACCCAAATAGCAGCGGCAGACACCTGCCAGAGTTAAAATTCGCAAAGCGAATATACTCTGGAATAATTTAAGGCTAAAGGCAGTTGAATGGAGAGTTTTATTAATTGATTATTTAAAAAAGTGAGAAAGTTTTAATCAATAATTTTCAATTAAGGAAGCCTAATTCCTATCCTCAATCCTATCTAGTAATCAATGTTATGATCTCAATCTAACCCGCATTTTTTTCAGCAATCGCAATTCTGTCACCTATGTAGTTTGTGTCATTTCGGCCATGTCCCATTTCATGGTTCGAAAAAGTTTCACCGTTTCATGTAGCAAAAGAGATTTATTAAATTAAAATTTTTCAAGACCTAATGCAGCACTTTGCACTCCATGGAGACTCACACGTATTTTGCTGGATATTGAAGTTAAGAACCACTAACTTTCAAGAGGATCATAACTATTTCGCAGACTGGTAGTTGAATGAACTATTTTAATTCCCTGATGCCCTCAAACTTGACAACAACTATGCATGAACCAAGTAGGGATGCGCTTGAGCTACGAGTAGCTCACTCAGTTCTCCACGTAAGTATTATGTATTCAAATTCAATATTTCTTTATTCAAGTGGACCATTACAACTTTCAAATCGTCAAGAATCTTAATTTTAACCACTTAATAATCATACTTACAATAATACAATAGATAAACAATACTTAAAAGACATGTATATAATGTGACTCTACCACCGGCGTCGGAAGGTTGTTTCTTCTGAGAAGACCCGGCAAGAAACTCAACAGTTACTCTTTTTTTTAAACGTGCTATGGTTTACAGTACAAAGTGAATTTTTGAATAAACCTATCAAGTCATACAGTTTTGACATAAAACAGGAAGTTAATAAGTAAACTTGGGTAAACTAAGTAAACTTGAGCAGACCAGTTCCCGAAGGTCTGTTCACAAGTTGACGTGCGAGCTAACTATCATCCCACTCAACTATATTTTAGGGAATGGAATGACCCGTCACACGTATAATCAGCGTCAAAAGTCACGAGCACTAGTATTTTGTTTTACTAGTTAAATTCGAGAACGTTTTACGACAACCTCAGCGAAGGTAATGTGGCCGAGTGCAAGAGTGCTAAGATACTATTGACACTAACTGTACCTACAAAACCCATTGTATCTGAAGCCTTCGCTTTCTGATGTGCTAAACGTCATCATTATTCAAACCTTTAAAAAACTTACAAGATGGTAATGCATAGGTATTAGTAGTTTTAACATTTATTTTGGTGTTGTTAAATGGCCATCAGGTAAAATTTTTGTAGGCTCAGGTTTCAAGGGTGTAAAATGAACTTTTCAGGCTTTATAAGACGCAACAGTGATAACGATACAGTATGACCTACTTACTGTACTGTACAGTTATGTTTGGGTGAAGTGTGTGGGTAGGATTGTAGAAAGATGGTATCATAATATATATATATATACATTTAAATTAAACTGACTCCTTTCGTGTTGAAATATTAGATGGATACTCCATTCGCTGAAAAATGTAGCAGAAAACGTAGCTACTAAACTTTGAAAAGTGGTTCAAGATGGAGCTAGAAACTATTTCATAAACAGCAACACCTATTTTCATGTGATTCCGATATCGCACAACAAGAGACTTCATAAGTTTACAACTTGTGAGTAACCCACTTTTCAGACCAATTGTTTATTTTCTATACTAAAATATGTTTTTACTTTCCATAAAGCAGCCACTAGGAGGCTATGGACCCTAATGATCAAAACTCAAAGTCAATACACTCGAGTTTTCGCTTTTCCCGAAGGCCTTTTGTTTCCCACTTTAAGAAGTATGTTTGCTTTGTTAAAAAAGTTGAAAATTGTGAGGGCTGTTCCTTATTGTTTCTCCTGATAAAATTATCTTATTCATCGCAGAATTTTATGGCATGGGGTGCCTTAAGGGAGTTCATAACAATATTTTATAATAAAAGGTACATAATGGTTGTTTTGGTAAAGGAAGCAAACAGAATACTGATAGCTTGTTTTTGTCCATGTTTTTTTTCACATAGCATAAGCACGACGGACTACCCCGTTCGTAGGGCGCACTAATTGGTGACTTCAGGGTGAACGAAACATTCAGAAGCCCACATTTCGCCATGTGACTAGAACCCAACGTAGTACTTAATCTTCACGGTAAACGGTGGCAGGCTCGCCAAGTTCTGAGACAGTGTTTTCTCTTCTGGTTGATAACTAGTTCCTAAAGTCAATCAGGCTGTTGTTAAATCTCATATCAACCAATCCACTAGGTTCTAGTTTCAAAGATATTTCAGAAATTTAATAACACCTACCCACATATGCTAGGTAATAGCGCTCTCTGATACCGATTAGTCTGGACTTACGCCAATAACCAGCCTGGCCGGTACTTAGAAACCTTTGCAACGAATTTGAACGTTCCGTACTTTCACATTTGGAAACTGAATCACACCCATGCGCCTCCACATTCAACCCCCCACTAATCTATCGATGCTGAGATAACTATCGTTGCAGTATACGGTGGATTTAATCGAAATTAGTCACAAATTTAATATTCTATAATCCCCCATTTTTCAATTAATGAATTATAAAGTGAAACATGTGTAATACCAAAGTAGTTTACACGCCTTTATTGTTTTAGGTGTGCGGTACCTTTTCAATTGTGGTACTTAAACTAACAACAATTTGCCCAGGACCTTTATTTTCATCTTACGATTCAATTATTATTATTTTTTGCAATGTTTTGTTTGATAGTTTAGCTATATTATTGATACGATCGATGGTTTCGCTGTATTAATACAATCGATTGATACAGCTGTATTTATTCCTGTTGAGAGGTCACTATCGCTAGTGTTTTCGAATTTGAAAGAGCAATTTTGTTTATCTGCAATAGTTTGGCGTTCACAAACTACTTATTCCAGCTAGTTGACCTTTCAAATTGCACAGTCATACAGCGTGTAGTTTGCAAGTTCATATCAAGATATTAGCTTATAGTAGTGCTACCCTATAACTGTATTTGATTATGCAACCTTGTTGTATGCTGCTACAATCTACCCACCTAATTCGCACACTAGTCACGTCCTCTACACCCACACGAACAACCAATTGAGATCCAACGGGTAATTATGGAGCCATCAGGGACCACAAAGGATACACTGGAAATTAATAATGCAAACACTGAACCGCGTGCTAACTGCAGAATTGAGGGTAGTGTAAACATTAGTACTGAAACTATGGCCGCCGCACCTAACTGTACCTAGCTTTGCTTATTATGATATTCCTTTCAAACAATAATGGGTTTTTTTTCGTTCTTTTAGGTACAATTCGGGAGAAATGTTTTGAAGCGGTGGTAGAGTTACATTCTGTTAGGATTATTGATTACTGATTGATTGACCAATAAACTACTGATTTGATGATTACACAGTTGTTGATGAAACACAGTTGCAAGACGAGAATAATCTTAAATCACGTAGATGAACGTTAATTACTCATTGTTACAATTTACAACAATGTACGTACAACTATACAACTACAAGTCACTTAAAATGAACAAGTTACCATTTTTTAACCGGTAAGCATCTCATAACTTCTGTCAACAAGTTCCGTTGTGATATGGAAACCAGAAACGGACGAAACAGCACAAAATATCAGTTCACGACTACTGACTTTAAATTAAGTAATAATGAGTCTGCGTGAGATTTGTTTACAATATTGAATAACCAACAGACTAGCGCAGGTACAGTCAGCACCAAAATTCAGCGTGGTTAAATAATATCTGGAGTAGAAATAGGAAACCCAGAAAAAAAAACAGTTTTGGGCCCAGACGGGACTCGAACCAGCGTCTTCCGCAATCCGGGTGGCTGCACCATCCACTGTGCTACTGGGACCTAATGGTCCATGGACCAGGCCGGCCGAATATTTTTGGTTCATTTTGCCTGTAAGCCAGGGTTGTTCCATCAATGTTTAGGCATATACCTTCGCCTGAGCCCAAGACCGAATGTTTTTTTGACTGGTTTTCCTATCTGTAAGGAGAAGATAATGGACTAACTATGGATAACGATCCATAGTGCTAAATTAACTATGGATAACGATCCATAGTGCTAAATTAGCTATGTATAATGATGATCCATAATGCTAAATTAAAATAACATAAATGAAGTACGTGTACATAATCAGTAGAAGTGAACTTATTGCGAAAGTTTTAAAATAGTGTTTCATTTGTTTCAGAATTTAGTGACGCTGCAAACGACATTCTGACAACTCTGTCACTGTAGGAGCTTTTGTCAAACCTTTTTGATCACTCTGCTAAGCTCTGCTAACATTCATAATTTTGGCGCTCACTGTACACGAGCGCGGTGGGAAGCCAGAACTGTTTATTTTCTTCGTAACGCGAAAGCTTATTGTTTACGAAATCAAATAACAGCACTGCCTTGCAAGGATCAAAGTCAAGTACACCATTAATTTTCTTCATTGTTTATTCCATTGTCATAAATTTACACAAATTGTTTGACGAAAGAATAAACTTCCTAGTTTAATTCATTTTTATACTCGTATTTGTTTAGTTTTTTATGAATTTTGGCATAATCATTACCTTCTTGTAAATGCTGGTTGGTGACTATAAACCCGGGTTGTGTTCTCCACCAACCACCAACCAAAAATCCATTAAAAATTGTACTCGGACCCCTAGATTTTAAGACGCCGACGACGTGATTACACTGTTGGAGTATTGGCAATATTTTTCTAGCTGTGTGAACGCATCTTGACCAATGAAATAGTAAAACAGTAATAATTCAATGAGATCAACTTAGAGAGAACCAAGGTGATTTAAACAGGGGGTCTAAAAAGGCGATATTAGATGTATCATTATGAAATATGAATCATATTATGATTCAGATATAAAACAGACCTGAATCATATCTGTTTCAGATATGAAACAGGGGATCTAAAAAGGCGACATTAGATGTTTCATATCTGAATCATAAATGAATCATTTTCTATCCTAAAACGGCACCTTATTAGGTGAATCACATTATGATTCAGATATGAAACAGACCTGAAACATATTAAATATGAGTCATTAGGAACGGTTCGATTGGTTAGGGGACGTGCTAGGTCAAAGCCCAAGTATGAAATCACTGCATTCTTAACGCGAACGAACTATAGATATTAACAAGCACATCTAATTTTGTTTTCCCATACAATGTTTGTTTTCATATTTTAATAATAACTATCGCTCTTCTGTGTTAACTAACTACGTTCTTGACTTTGCCCGCTAACATTTTCATCTACTTACCTTGATTCATCAAAAAGCTTGGAGCCAGACATTATTTCGTTAAATGTTAATTATAAATGTTTTGTAAGTTTAGTAGTTTACCTAACCAGCTTAATAGACAAAGGACTTTTATCTTCATCTTTGGACATTATTCCACTCAACGGGTTATTTTGCTCAAATTCTTTTTTTTTTGTAAAGAATACTTAGTAATATAGGAAACACCCAGACCAATACAAACAGACATGTTCGCTCACGAATGTTAGTACTGTGCGGGGATCGAACCCGCGATCTCTTGTGCAGTGGCTAAGAAGTTGGCTACTGCAGCCAACTACTTGGCCATTGCACCAAACCGGTCGTCGAAGTATAACATAAACGGCCTATATGTACGTCCCACTGCTGGGCACAGGCCTCACGTCAACTATGAGGTGGAACGAGCCATACTCCAACACGCGGGCTCAGAGCGGATTGTCGGAGGACGAATATAATACGTCGAAATATATTTAATTAAAAGTTTTTACCATACCTATTTTAAATGTAATATTATCTAACTTTTTTCGTCTATCCCGAATCAATTTCTACCAATCCTACCTATCATAAATTCTGGAGAAGCCATCAATTTGTAAGCCGCAACTTGAGAACAAGTTTTCAATTTATGCATCAAACGGTATACCGAGAAGTTTAACTACCTTAATCGCAGTGTTAGTTGGAGTTCACCGGACAAGCAGCGGCGCTGGATTTATTGAAGCGATTTAACAACTTCGAACTTTGGTGAAATCTATTGATTGAATGTAAAATCATATATTTTCACTGCTACTTTGCTGTTACCGAGGCATATTGCCAAGATTAGGATTGTACGAAGAACTGACGGATAAGTAGTTGGGGTACCAAAGTTGCAAAACCTTTTTGATGGCAAACGCACTGTGAAACGACCGCCCGTCCAGTGAGATGAAGTGCGGATTTTAAAGAAATCACAAAATTTAAAATAACCAGTTTTAGGAATGAACAGGGTCCATTTACCTAAAGTTGCAGACTGAATCTGCTGAGAGTAACTTTGACTACAACCTCCAAAAGCTGACAATATATATTTTTTTATCGAATTCCGGAAATCCGGTAATAGTTCACTTCAGTTAGTCATCAATTCTCCAATTTGTGTTAGGCGTTACAATGCACATACTACATTATATACATTCTTGAACAACTAAGTGTCTGCCGTGGACTAACGTTTTTATTCTTCCCCAAACTGTTGGCTATCCCGGAAGCCTAAACGTACTCTATCTCCAAAACTACTAGTTTATAAACATACCAGGCGGTATCAGCTCAGCGCTGTGGGTCTGTTTACGTTGGGCGTGAATCAGTGTTCCCGTTTGCTGATGAACATTGATTATCAACACACGCACACGTTTGCAAGACAGCTCAATTCGGGAACAGCTGAGCAGTCCAATCAACTGAGTCAAGATGAGTAGTCTGGTAAATCAGCAGGTTTTCAGTGGAAAGATACAACTTATGGTAACCTCTTGGGTCCTTTGAGCCTTTAAAATGTGGTGGCGAGATAGAAATTAAATCAATCTATTTTACAGTTTTATTTCTATTCAGCATCAATAGTTTTACGTAAATAACAACTTTTTTTTAAAAGTCAATTGATGTTTAGAAATGCCAGTTGTATCTTTCATGATATTTGAATTCAGGGATTTTGGGCTAAATCATTTTGATCTTAAACATTATTATTTTAGGCGTTAGTAGTTTAAAACACGTCCCACTGCAGATTGATATCTCCCCATTCCTAAAACTTAACACTTACGAGTATAACATCTACCGTCTTTAAATTTCTCTCTCCAAGGCCGCAAATTATCATGTTTCAAGAATACCGCAACATTATCAACACTTATGTCACACGCCCTTTGATCATTTTCTCTGTAGTTTATTACCCCTGTGCCCTTATCCATTATGTGAACTAGATAATGTGAAGCGACGCGTTTAACGACTTTAAAGCTTCCTCCATTCACATCTTGATCACTCGCGTGCTACATTGTGTATTTTTAGTCGCGCATTAATTATGAGACGAGGGACTTATCGCACCTTAGGGCTTTGTTATCGGGACACTTACAACCTTATGGGACACACACAATTGTAGTAGGGCTACGGAAATATGCGGAAAGAAAGGAGAGAAAACAAATTTTTTTTAGGACATCGCATCTTGCAAATCAAAACAAACTTAACAACATTTAAAAATTCTACCAGACAGAGCTGTGTCACGATGTTTACAATAAATGGACTAGATGTTCAGCTAACCTGATAGGATCCGACACTGGTTTTCAGTAGGCCCATAATGAGACCTTTATTCGCTTACCTTACAGTTACAGTTACTTACATAAGCGGCAAAACAACATCACTTATTTGAAAAAAACAGGGTGATAAACTGAGTAAACGAACAGATATTTGCAGCGTTCATATATTTTATTTAAACAAAAGAAAATAGTTATGTTTGATTGGTATTCACTGGCAATTTCACCTGATATTTCGTTTTAATCCTACCTCACTCAATATCAATTGCTGGATGAATTACAATTCCTGGTAATATTTCAGGTGGACAACAGAATCTTCAAGCTGTTTGTAATGAGGCTTTGATGCTCTGCCTGTACCGTTAACCACTAGATTGAGTAATGTTAAAAAAAAAAACTCGAACGAAAGGTTCTCGAATGGCGACCGCGTACCGGACGACGTTCCGTGGGCAGGCCCTCCACAAGGTGGACCAACGATCTTGTCAAGGTCGCGGGAAGCCGCTGGATGCGGACAGCGCAGGACCGATCGTTGTAGTGATCCTTGGGGGAGGCCTATGCTTAGCAGTGGGCGTCGTTCGGCTGACATGATGAGTAATGTTCATAGTTTCAATTCTCAATGAAAATAAACATTTTGAGAGGTTTTATCTCCCTGTTTGTGTATTCAGCATCACGTGAAAAACTACTAGGCGGACTTCCATAAAGTGTGTACTGTTGTAAATACTATAGAAGCGGATAAATAGCTGTGGTTGTTTGAATTTTTTTTTGAAGTTAAAAATAATAAATATGGTTGAATGTTAAATCTGTGAGGATGAACAACTGATTATTTATTTGTTAGGGTGTGACTCGAAATTATGTGCAGTCTATATTTGTAGGTAGCCATGAAGTATTTAAATACAGTGATGGAAGAGATTTACGAAAAACGAAACTCTTATCTACGTTGGGTTCATCTTAAAAAGAACTGGTCTCAAGCAATACTATTACTACTATTAGCGTGCCTATAATTGAACCGTTAGGGATATAATCGTAGTGTTTGAGTATCATTCATAAATAATTACTATTTTTCTAGATTCAATAACAACTTTTAATGTCCGGGACAAATTTTGTAAATCGGGACACCTTTCCCAGGCCTACGACAAAGCTCTTTCATGTTATAATTAACGCCTCGACTGAGCCCAAGTCGCGTGTTCCATTTGAATATTCGTATTGAGCTTCAATAACAACGGTAACTAATAATGTGTTTGTTGTTAACCTTTGCGTAACTTGAAGAGGATTCTGAGCAACTTCACCCACACTTCAACAAGACTTGGGATACCATCTTCAACATGCGTCGATCATGATAGCACACGTATCGCGTCAATAAGCACGCTTCAAGTACCACCCGCAAATAGGAGACAAAATTTGACATAACGAAAGGTCACAGTAGTAGGAAAGGTTCCATTTCAAAGAATATTTATTCAATATTTAACGGACAAAAGAAATAGTACAAGAGTCAACCATTGAGCGAGACAGAAATGCTGTTGGCATTTCTAATTTAAAGAGAAAAATGATGATTTAATATAGTGAGTCGGACAAGATTTGAGTTTCGAATTTTGCCCAACGTATTGTAAGCAAAATTACAAGTACAAATTAATAGTGACTTTACCTAATGCATCAAGCGCCGTTAAGTGTGACATGAAGCAAAAGAAAAAGGTCATGATATCTTAATCGTTCACTTGAAATTACTAAACATTTACTTGCGAACAATGGGATTGCTACCATGTAAATACATTTAGGTGTTTTCTAAGTTTCCGTTTTTTTTCACTGTAACAAGCGCAAAGGACAAAAAGTTACTCTTCTTCTCTTGCGGGTTAGATGTTATTGGCAGACATATCGGTCGAACAGACATACCCTCCTTCGAATCCTTTTATTACGTTCGTCCGGATACAGGCAAGCACTCTTGTATCAGTGGATGCGTTGGAGGGGCGCCTCATTTCAGCTTAGACGATCACTACCACTGTTCACAAACTTACTATGTCTCGCACCTGTTCTCGACACACAACACTTAGGGTAAGTTGCACCATAGTAGAAGTTAAAGTTAAAGTTTTTGACAAATTTGACAATTTGACGTAATTTTTGGGCCTAACCGGTACTTTAACTGAAATTTGGATGTTTGTTATTGTTGAAGTCAGATCGTGCAACCCAACCTTACAGTATCTGCACGTGAAACTACACTTAGCCTATTGTCGCGGCTTGCGCACTTCCTGGTCCCTGGAATCCAGACACTTGACAGTTTGCCGAAATAGAAACTTGAAACAAATAAGGTAACATGGTAGCAATCCCGTTGTTTGAAAGTTTAATGTTATTGACCATGAAAGTCTCAATAAATGTATTGTAAAAGTAAGTCCTTGTGGCTTTTTCTTTCTCGAAAAGCATGTCAGATGGTACGACAAGTATCAATCAATACATTATCTAAGTTTTGTCGTTCATCTAGCCATAAACGGGGACCGTTGCCAAGTTTCTAGTCATTAGAAACAAAAAGAAAGCTTTTGTAACTTCGATAACCCTTTCACCTCGGGCTTTAAAGGGTGATAAATTCGTTCTTAGAACTTTATATTACCCGCCGATTCTACTTTAGTCGCAGTTCGATACCAATTGATTTCAATGTAGACAAATCTTGGAAATTTTAAAGTTGAGCTGGAACACAAATCTTAATAAATAACTTTGCAACGTATTCGTATGCAATAACATAAGTAATTTATCAATTTTACTTTCGGAATCACGTCTTACCGGGTTACGGCTAATTCACGTGTTCAGTAAACTAGTTAACCAGGTACTCACCCTATGCTTGTCCCTCGCAGCGGTATACAGGACCCACGCCACGTAGACAAACATGATCAGGGCAGGCACCACCAGGCTGGCCACGATGGGTATGCGGCGCACCCACGCGTGGTACATCGCCAGCAGGAACAGGCATATGCCCACCAAGATCGCGATGTACCGTCCAGTGCGACGTCGCTCCTCCTGTGTAAATACAGACATGACAATAATATTTTGCATAGTTGTGGCGCAAAAAAGGACTCTTATAGCCCTTAGACACTAGCGTTATTCCAATGTAGGCGTTCGATGAATTGTATGCACAGTGCAGACGCCGCGACAACGCTACGCAAGTGTCACGTTATCGCGATATAAAATGAGTGTAAGTCAGTGAGAATAAAGTTATTGGGACATTCTCTAAAGTGTTCACCTATTTTTGGAGCTGACTGTACACAAGAAAGTACACGAACTTAACAACAACTGGAAATGCGACTAAAATGGCTTTAACTCAGCGTGTGCCGGGTGTCATTGTGTTGAGACACCGCGACCCTGCTATTCCGGTTGGCGCCGCCAAAACTCACTTCGCCCGGGGTGAGTTATCTTTAAAATTCAATTTCTTTGCGACTGTGCTCATTTGAGGGAAAAAAACTAAGCTAAATGTCGTTTTTAATTATTTACGTACAAAATGAGAGAAAATAATAATTCAAAGTGAAGGGTATTGATGATTGAAGAAAGTGTGAAGCACCGAAATGTGAAGTGATGTTAGATGGAATGCCACCACTGCGGGGCTAACATGCACGCCGCGAGTAAATCCGAGAGAGCAAATAGTCAATCACAGATCGCCTTGTCGCCATTTCTCTATTTTCTCTACTGTTGCTAACATGATTTTTGACATTTCTGTTGACTATATTACTCGAAGCGACGAGACGAGTGAAATTGTATGCGAAACTATTAAAATACATCGCCTGGTCATCGGTAGTTGCCAGAAGCTCGAGAGCACTACTTAACTACGTGCACAAATCATTACGACACTGATAAAATTCGTTGCTAATGCTAGACAGGCGTGGGCAGTCACCATCCTATTTTCTTTCCCATGCCATTAAATCGATGACATTCGTAAAAATAAACAGAATGTAGGAGTACTTATCAGTCATGTAAATATTCCATTTTTACCTAATAGCTTTACCATAAACTAATCAATGTAAAAGGCCTGGGCAATGCCTGAACAAACACAAGATAGTTCGATCGGGAAAACCAAACAACTCCTGATAATAAGGTGAAACGTTAAGCCTACAAAACTAAAACTATTTTGCTTTTCGGCCTCAAATATTAGTTTAGGAACAATTGAAATTTTCACTAACTCGAAAATCAAATTTAGTTTTAGAAGGTCGCAAATAAATGGTCTAAAGGTCTATACCGACTTATTGGTAAAATGAATTATTATTGTGATGAAAGATAAAACTGACAAGTCAGTAGGTATTTCTGATCGTAACTCTTGCAATGATGGTATTGGCGAGAACCTTAACATCTTAGTCAATGCTATGGTTAAATCACAGTGTCCAGTAAGTCTGACCCCCGAATTCACTAATGACAATCAACGCTAAGCACGCGCTCACGCTCACGCAGTTCTATTGACATTTTACAGGACAGCATGAGCGTGAGCGTACTTAGCGTTGATTGACGTTTGTGAATTCGGGGGTGAGTCGATCAAAAGACCACCAGATGACGCTTTGCTGGAAAACAGACATTACACTGTCAATAGATTTTTATAAGGTAAATTGACGTCTGAGGTTGTTTTTTAGTTTAGGGTAAAAGTGGGTAGGTATAGTCAGTATCGAAGCCATGTGACCTTTAATCATTGATATGAACAAAAAGAGGAAGATACGAGTCATACTGGCTTGCAAAAAGGTCCATTGGAGCTGTTTAAGGGTGGCCACTTTTGGTACTAGGAAACCCTTTCTTCCTCTTTTTGTTTAAATCATTGCCTTTAGTACACTAAATGTTTGTCATTGTCCTTTGAGGAGAACGAACCCCTGACATTCGGCGCTGCTTACTTAAGGGCAAGACTATTGAGTCAACGGCCAGTCAAAAGTGGTAAGTGTAGCTCTGTTGTACAGTCGCGGAACGAAAGGGTTGACCACCCTAAGATCTGTTTTTGCTTGCTCAATGATGACATTGACAAGATCAAACAAAATTAATGTTTTGGTTCAACTGTCAAACGTGAAGGAACATACGTCTAATCAAACAATAAAGCATACTTTTTGAGGACTTAACTGAGAGCAGCTTTATTAATTATTACGGCATCAAAACTATAACCCTTTTAAATACAGAATATTTTAACTTCAAGATTGATTTGTAATCAAACCCCTAGCAGCAAGTACATATTTGTATAGTCGAGGAGGCCGACGAAACTTGAATGATTTCCTCTGCCCGAAAACCGTTCTTGTTTGAAATTGCTTCTGGAGGCTCAAGAACTTAATAGAAATTATAACAAACTTTAATAATTGTCTTCCAAGAAAGATCGATCAATTTTGTCTGCCGAAATTATGAGAAAACAACTAGTGTGTCGCAACTAATTCGTCTCAGAACCTGATAGAATTGACGACTCCTTAGTAGCGATTTACAACGAGTGAGTTATCATACGATTCGATAACTTTCAATTAATTTTAGTAAATCGCTTGTTCAGCGAAAGCGCTTGAATTTTGTTTATGTTAAAGCTAATGGCATCTAGTATTTATTAAGCACATAATACAGACACCTCCCGTATTAAAAAAATGGATTTAAAATTAAATGAAAATTACCGAATCGTACCATAACTTGGTTGTGAATCGCTACTCTGACTTCATAATTCAAAATAGGAGTCAACAGATTAAACTTGAATGTTTGCCCTGCGTAGGTGTTGAGCCACTACGGCCTATGACTAAGCAAGCAGGATTACAGCTACCAAGCCAATCATTGTAACACAATTAGGCCTACCTGGACACCACATTTGAGACTATTGTTCTTAGAAGCATTTACGATTAGGCGATTGAATGAAAATGTATGTTAACTCTCCAGCTACTTACACAGCTCGTGCAAAATAGACATGCTTATAACTATGCCTAGGTGTACATATTTCGTGTGGTGTAGAGAACAACACTTTAAAATGATAGAGTATCTTTTGATACTTTATAGGAAACTTACATTTCATGACTACATTAAGTAATCTAGTAATGGGTGCTTGCCCATGATTCAATCGGTTTTCCCCCTCCTATTCACCTCATCCTTACTCTTTTTATTACATAATAATTATTTTTAAAATGTGGAATTTATAAATTAGAGAAAGTAAAATTAAGTAAAGGTAAATTAATAACGTTCAAACGATTCGCTCATTTTCTGTGGTTTAATTAAAGAAACTAGTCTGCCATAACCCAGGGAATGCTAGTGTAGGCCTAGAGCTCATTTTGCAAAAAAATACTAAATCATTAAAATTTGTTTAAAGCATCCTCAGGAAGTCAGCGTCATGTTGCTACGTCACGCATGAAGTTACATAACTTTTTCAAAAATTTCATAATCGTCATAATCTCACCTAATTGCCAATCTACTAGCTTATTTCATCGATTGCCCAATCACAACACGAGTAGGTAGTAGGTAGGTAGTAGGTACCCTCATTATTGCGTGGCTCTCGGAATAGGACGGATCACGGCGATGATTGAGTCACGGCTTTGTTGATTGACTGGTTAATGCGACGGTCATAAACAAACAGCTACAGAAGGGTGGAAGGAAAGCACCAAGTGTAATCTTCTTCTTATCGTCATAAGCAATGATATTTTAATAAAATAAAGGTAGGTTACTTGTGCTAAAAAGTTGACAGTGTGAGACGACACTTGGCAACAGTCACGTGGAATCAGAACTATTAGTACACCTGAGCAAAGCATTGACAGTGTTGACAGTTTGAGACGACACTTCGCAACATATAGGTATTGGTAGGTATCAGCCTCGTTTACGCTCTAGTAAATAATCAAACTATCTTGTACACACGTTATAACACGGTCAAATTATAGGTATGTACGCAGCGGACAACTTTGACTTCGCAGCAGAACTGACATCCTATTCACCACTTTTTTATTATAATACATTGGTATTAACGACAACTTCTAAGGTCTGCGCTACTGTCGAGCAGACTTCTTCTTTCTTCGATGCACCTTTATTTGCCGACCCGGGTCTACGGGTTTTTAGGTCAGCTATGGTAAGTTATGGCGTGGGAAAGAATCTCAGAGGTGCGACAAATGATCACCCTGTTTCGCCTACACGATACCTTACTACACTTTAAGTGGCAACTCTACAAAGAATAAACGGACCAGAAAACTATATAGGCACTTTTGTTTTTTTTATAACTTTTCTTGATCTATTGTGAAGTTGTATGAACTTACACCAACTTTTTAAAAGTTGAAATCTTCAGAACAATTGTGGAGGAATACGACATTTCTAACTCAATTACAACCAAAAGGTGACTTGGCGACTTCGCTTTACGGAGCTGATTCGTTCTACTTCGGCGATATCCTGTTATTCTGTGTCGGAGTAGTACCCTTGAGACGTCATTAATCCAATAACAGCTGTAATGACATCATAAGATGATATTGGACAGGACCTGCCGCTTGCGTCTGGTGTCTACTCATATAAAAGAGTATCAAAAAGAAACGCACCCTATTTGCTATAATTAAACTTCTGCTAATACTTAGCTAGAAGCTGTGATTTCCTCTACGTGGACTCAACTCTTAAAAACCGTTCCGGTTTCGTTTACCCATTAAAATTTAGTTTTTCAACCTAATTAAATTAAATAAGGCTGATTAGTTTTGTTTTACTTCACCATTATTCTAATGCAAAGCTTCCCAACCAAAGGTAAGTAACCTATAGATGCTCAATGAGGATAAAAAAGAACCCCCTCACGGGTTCTCGCCTCGGCGTGGCGAGGGGGCCTAGTACCGGTGGTAGGGGCACCACCGGGAAGCGAAGAGTACCGCCGGTTACGGCAGCGGAGCCGTCCTTTTGGGTGGCTCGTGGTTGCGGGCCCAGTAGGGTCGCTGCGGGCCGTAAGGGCGACGTGGGGATGCGGGGCCAGTGGGGCCTGCAGGCGCCTTGAGGCGCGTGGTTGGGTTGGGGGGGCACGACCGGTTGGTGGGGGGCAGTGATCCGAGGCTGATCCTCCCTGTGCGTCGCGGCCCGGCGGGGCCGTACCGAAGGTGACGGCAGCGGAGCCGCCCTTTGGGTGGCTCGTGGTTGCGGGCCCAGTAGGGTCTGCGTACGGTGGCCAGCTGACGCGTGGTACGGGGGTGCCGCCGCCAGCATTGCACGGGTTTTACCGCTGCCTGGTAGGGACGGCTTGACATCCTCGGCTGTCCCTTCTGGCCTGCCCTCTCGAAGAGGGGGTCGCTTCCGGCCTGCCGTCCAGGCGGGCTCCGTCCGGGGGAACGCGTAACAGGCCTCGCGCTACTCACCGTGTTCCCCCACTACGGACGATAAGAGGGAGTAGTAGGGGTTTTAGTCGGTAGGGCCACTGGTATACCACCTTTCCAGTGGAGAGTCCGACATAACCCGTCCGTCCCCCGGTGGACGGGTATGCGTAAGGCATTTCCCCTACTTAAAAAAAAAAAAGGATAAAAAAGAATATAAATTGATTTTTGCTAGATTACAGTATATAGAAGCAAAGTAGCTTCAACCGTTTACTCTGAAAATATACTTTTTGGCAGCAGTGGAGATCTCATAGTTCTTGCAAATGATGATGATGATGAAACAATTACATGCGAGAAACATACATAATTTGGATAGGAAAACCAGAAAAAGACAATCGGTCTACCTGGCATCAGGCGGGACTCGAACCCGCATCTTTCGCAGACCGGGCGACTGCACTGACCAATTATGCTACCGAGACCAATAACAGACCGGCCGAATTTCTCTGGTGTATTATACCTGGCAGCCAGGTTTGTTTCACCAATGTTTAGGCATATACCTTAAACAATATGTTATTTGTATGTCCTCCCTAATGCATTATCCCTAATCCTAAAAATAAAAATAACATACATAATTTGTTTGTCATAACCTGCAGCCAGAAGTCATCCAACAATTGGAGCGCCAAGCAGTAAGACGTTTATAGGCTGTTGTTTGTTTGTTGTTGCAAATTTTAAGGGTGAGAGTTCATTGCGCTTCGCGTTGCGGTGCGTCATCGCTCCATCAACCAACCCATTTTACTCATATAATGTTCAATAGCATGCCATATTATGCGATGCGTCGTCGCATCTTTAAAAGGATCGAAGAACGCAACGCAACGCAACAGGCTAATGAGACCTCACTGTCGAAAGTCTCCGTTATTTTGAAGTTAGAAACAGAAGAATCACAACTAGGGTCCGTTCGCGTTCAGAATGCAGTGATTTTAGATTTAATTCTGTTGCATACAAAAAACTCAGATCCACAACCTTTGCGTTCAAAAGTATGCGTTCAACTAGTCACTGAGGACTTGACTTTCTAATTATAAACGATTTTATTGGTTAGGGGACGTGCTAGGTCACAGGACAAGTATGAAATTACTGCATTCTTAAGGCTAACGGACTAGGTATAGTAACAATAATAAGTGTCTTGCCTTTATTGATGATTGTGCTTTCCTTACTTCCAATAAACGCTGAGATGGGCTCATTCTGTTGTTCAGCTTCAGATTCATTTTGTCTGCTTCCCTGAAAGTTTTATACGCATCATAATTTTAATTATTGTCGAAGATAAGCATGATAAAAGCTACTTAATTTATCGCGGTGCAAATCTTAGCCTTGCAGCTTAACTTCATAGGTACGATTTTGCAAATTTTCATCAGATAAGTACATGGGTACCTAAGTTAATAGGTATCAAAAGCTGGAAACTAAGGGCTGCAATACTCGAGTATTAATTCAATTAACAATGACCTTTTGCAACAAAATTGATACTGTTTAGTGTAGAATAGCACACATGCAAAGTAACGGAAATATCCATTCACTACCAATCGATAACAGATAAGAAGAATTTAAATTAATTTTAAATTGCAGGAAAATGTACCGTCAGAAAAACTAAATAAAAGACAAAATACAATTGATTGTACTCTGTTCTCTCGTTGTAAATAACATCACCACGTGGCTCTGTTTACAATGATTTTGAGCTTTTTAGTAGAATGCAAAAGTACTGCATCGGGCCGTTGACCGAAAATATGTCCAAAAGTTTATGAGTAAATACCTTACTGACACCTGCACTCTTTTAAAAAAAATATTAGCCAATTACACAATACACACCTATCACTCATAAACACAAAAACTCAAAAGTGCCGAAATAAAAGTCAAAGATCACATGGACATAGAAGCAGAAGAAGGCACAGATAGAAAATGCGCGCGTATCCCGACAAGCGCGCGCGGACTGCAAGAGAAAATTATCGTTACTGCATAATGAATCCGCAGCGTGTTTATACGAGCCGTTAAAAACGCGTAAACCCTCAGTACCTATATATACGAGTAGTACACACGTACCTATATAGTACACACTGGAAACCAACTCCGCGAACAATGATGCGATTAATCTCCTACCGCATTAACATCGACATGAAGTTTACCAGACAGCGTTTTTACGGTTCACCGACGCTTACCAGCACACTGTTATAAACGAATTAGCAAAAAACGTATTCGCAAGTTTAATAAATTCTTTACTGGAATGTTTTCGAGATTGTTCCTAGTTAGTTATGTCTGCAGAAACGTGTTCTGTGACTCATCTGAGTGTTTCCAAAATGTCCCTCGTACTAACAGAACGAGGAAACATTATATTGATTCGAATAATTTCATTTCAAATCTCTGAACATCAAAGTAATTATTGCTCTTTTCACCACGAATTCGGCTAAAGATTATTTCGTTAAACCAACTGTCAGTGGATTTCGGCATAAAACTCTATCGGCATATTTTTTTTTCTGTAAAAGCAAAATTTGACTAGGAGTTATTTCGGTGAAACCATCTGAAGACATGTAATTCTTTGAACTCAGTTCCTTGTTAACAAACTAAATTAGTTAATCATGAACGCTGTTATTCTACTTACCTATGCAGGTTCTGGTAAGGTTTTGTCTGCAATTGGAAGTACCTGATGAGACAGAACAGTAATTATAAAGTTCTAATCAAGTTTTTAAAAATACCATGAACTAAAGGGACTTCAATAAATAGTCAGACCAAACGCAAAATAGTTGAGAAATTGCGATTTGCTAAACTCAGAAAAGTCACAAGTGAAACAAAAAAACTTTTTTATTTAAGTTCCAAAGCTTTGCTCGCGACAATAGATTAATGGAAAACTTCCGAAGCGTCGTGCTTAACGGCGTGACTCTCCACGTCATTGACTTTAATGACGACTTGAGAATTTCATTAGAATGGCGACTGATGCTCACTTTGTTGCGCAGCTTTTAATTGCAACTGATTAAATAAGTTTCGCATCGTAGTGTCATTGAAGAAGACCAAAGTTAAGCAACATCTTTAAAAATAATATACCTATCGCCGTTTAAGTTCTAACACCACATTTTTGGCGGTTTTGGCATTTTGATGCCATTCGCTAAAGCATCTAAAGACGTCGTTTAGTCCAATTAGAATCCAGGTACGACCAATAGAATCCCTTATAATTACGAAAAAAAGTAACCACATGATAGCCACTATCCTATGGAAACAGTACGTAAGGCAATTCAGTTTTTTGGCTCTCCTGAAAAATTGCTAAAAATTACATAGAGGTGACACGTGGTGTTAGAACTTAAAACGACGCTATCTCAGACCTATAGGTATTAATTATGAAGTATGATGTGATATCCTAATTTGTAGATACTGGGGTGTTACGGGTTGTGTTTTAATGTTATCATTTTGCATATCAAAATCCAAGCTGAACTTAACTTCATACATTGACCAGATTTTGACAATGCTAAACTGCATGTAGGAACTTGAGTTTGCAAGCCTGCCTGTCATATCCTGCACTTTTCGAATGGTTATCCTACCCTCGATTAACTAACAGAGTAAAGATTTGGGCCCATTAGATGACTTCGATTACTGTATTAAGCAAGGCTTCTGGAGATACTATACCATGTAGTCCTGGTTTGAAAGAAAAGTGATATTTTAATGGCATGACATGGCAACGGTTTAGATTCTCAGTGCAGTAACAAAACGGGGCAAAAAGAGCCTGTTTATCGCTAACGTCGAGATGAGGTTTTACCATCATCATGTGGATCGGGTTTGATGCATTTTATTTGCTGTTTCATACCTTCATAGTAAAATTCTACAGTCATAAAATTCCAAAATATGCTTCGATTTTGGTTGCAAAATGGCTTAAGCATTATTCATTTATTAATAAGTGGAATAAATAAAGTCTAACTAAGTAGGTACATCTTGCACTTCCAAATCCTTGTGATGGGTATTATCTACAACTTAATGAAACACTCAACATTGAGACAATTAATGTCTGAGACAAAGCCTAGAATAGGTTTTAGCTTACAATATGATTTAACCTGCAACTGTCTAAAGGTGAAATCTTCAAAATCATACTGAGGTAGAAATCGTCTAAGCTAGAATTACGCGCCGCTCCACTGCATAGACGCATACAACCCCACAAGCAGGGTGGTGGAGGAACGCGTCATTTCAGCTTAGATGATCTCTACCTTTAAACTGCCTAATTACATTCTAACTACACATCAAAATTTAATCACAATTAGTAATTAAGGAAGCTGAGTATCTGTCTACGTGATTTTGTATCTCATGAGCCTTAAATGTTATGTCAATCACCAAAAGTTTCATAATTGTCAGCGTCTGGCAATAACTACACCCACAGCCTACCATACTCTCTACCTGTGTCGGTACAACTTTACTCCACCAAGTGCTGTCAAAGTTATGTTATAATATTTGTAGGTCCTACACTCCTAGGAGTACCTTAAACATAGTAACGGAAGGTTTACGTAGGATATGCAACTTTTGACGACCTATTCAGCGCAGTGGTTACGAGCGCCGGTTGAGGCTCCAAGGACTTCGATTCCCTTCAGCAGCACTAATGTTGGTAAATTGTATGTTGGTGCTGGGTCTATTGTGTTTATGGTTCGCACCAGACAGAGCAATAAGTAAAGTTGTTTAAGTATGGTAGGTTTTTTTGTATGTAAGAGGGAGGAGAGGGAGGGATCTTGTCAATGTCAACATTGAGCAAGCAAAAACAGATCTTGGCGTGGTCAACCATTTCATTCCCCGACTGTACCTATGAGAATTTATCTTGATACTTGTTTAATAATGTTCGCCAAAATTTTTTGGTGCTCTTAGCTAGGCCTACTAAGATTCTGCTAAGTGAGATCTATTTTATTTTGGCTATCGAGACACCGCTGTTAACTTTAACTTGCAATTCAATTACAAACGGACATCAAAGGACATAAATTGGGTAGGCGTGGTGCAACAGCATTTATTGAGTCGTGGCATGGTGCCCGGGAGTGCCACGACCCCGCCATGTGCATGAAGGAATAAATCATGGCTTTTGCAGGGTTTTGTAGACGCTTGCCAAGTGCAACTCCTGGCACAGTCCTGCCAGAATATCGTCTTGCTTACTTGCTACGCCTTTTTATTGATGCCTTTGGTGTTTGTGCCAGAAAAGCGATTTCTAAAGCCCACTTCAAGAATCACACGAGGGAATTCTAAGGGAGATTTCTTGCATTCTTGGTTGTGAAACGAAGTAAACCGCATGAGTTTTTTAGAATTACTAATTCAAAGCGTATTCGTAGCGAATGGTAAGACGTTCGAAGTGTGCAAGGTAGAGGGAGATCTGAATAAGAAAACATGTTTGCGAGAATTATGCCAAAAAATTACACTCATCTCTCACAGAAAACATTACTGCTAAGTACCTACCTATCAATGAGAGCGAACTCTTAAAGAGTCTATTGGATGATGGCAGTAAGTATACAAAAGTAATTACTTTAAAATGCTGATTAGGTACAGTCAACGGCTTTTCAGGCTACTAATTTTCGTTTATTATCTTGCTTTTAACAAATTACAGTTCTTTGCAATAGAGCAAGGAGGAATGATCGCCAGAGTATTGCCGGGTCTCCTCAGTAGAAACAACCTTCCGACGCCGGTGGTAGAGTCACATTATGTGCATGTCCCATAAGTATTGTTTATATATCGTATTATTATGTGCATGTTTATTAAGTTGTTAAAATTAAAATTTTAGATGATTCGGAAATACTGTGTAATGGTCAACTAAAATAAAGAAATATTGAATTTGAAATAGGCAGTCTGTCATGCCGTTGACCATAACTAGATACATTTTCGTCGTAGTTACCTAAGTGTGGTACCTTAAAACGTTTTTATTGTCTAGGCACACTCGGTGCTGCGTTCCCGATGAGCCTTTTCTCCATCAAAGAGTTTACAAATTCTGCACTCTGACTAGAACTAAACCTATAACTACCCTTAACTGTATGACTAAATAGATACTATGGCAGTTTTTTCGTCACATACTACCTAGATACTTACTTGAGTACCTAGCTCAAGCTATGAAGGGCTATTATTTATAACCTCTACGTTATTTGTTCATGTAGTAGGTAAGTATGTACCCGGACCATGGCCTCCGTAAATTTTCATCACGAGAGAGCAGCCCCAAAATGCACGACAAAATTTTAAAACACCTATGTAACCCCTTTGGTTATTTGGCAAGGGATTTTATACACACGAGATAATTCTCTAAACAGAATTAATGACCTGTGTACAATTATTTGGAACATGTATTCGGGTCATGGCGTATTTAAATCGTTTTGTAAAATAGCTTTGTGAAGCTTTGGAGCACCCCACGTCACTTTATGAGTCGTTAAATTAACACACTGTAGCAAATTGAGTCATTCCATTCATAATTTCCAATGTGTAGGTGTTTCAAAGAAACATGAAGGAGACAAAGCGAGTACCTATTAATGTAGAGTTGATCAAAGTACGAATTATGTAGGCAAGTGTACCTATTTGTATACTTGTGTTGTGCATGTGTAAGTAGATAGGTAGGTAGGGTAATGGCGGGTAATAGGGTCACTAAAGCGAAAACTCAAATAAAATTTTAATTAAAAAGAAAGTATTTATTGCAACCGCCTTTTAACATAATTTACTTATTAAACTATCATTAGAGATCAATTTCAGTCACTTTGGGAATCAACTTTGGAAATTATACAAGTTAAAAAAAACTGATTTGACTCCCATTAGGGACACCGACGGTGATCACACAGGGGGGCAATCGGAGTCAAATAGAATCTAGCATACATCGCAAACATAACCTTTAGGTGACTCCCACCCAGTGCACTCCGCATGAGCCCATAGTCCACACGAGGTACACCTGTACAACATCTCGTTGTTTCTTCCGAATTCGCCGCATACCTACTAGGCATCTGTTTCCAGCATCTCCTGCGTCATCATCGTCATCGTCCTGGCATAAGTCGTCAGTGCCAACATCTGATTCAGAAGTTTCGGTCTGTTCTTGTAATACTTTGCGCTTTGCCTTTTCGTCCTGAAAAGGCAAGGCGCCAAGTAGCCTTCAAGCCTTCTTCTGTATTTTAACCTGACTC
Source organism: Udea ferrugalis (assembly GCA_950022985.1). NCBI lineage: Eukaryota > Metazoa > Arthropoda > Insecta > Lepidoptera > Crambidae > Udea > Udea ferrugalis. The sequence continues at coordinate 6,301,544 of OX465520.1, forward strand.
TCATTACCCGCTAACTACACTAATGACGTAAAAATAAGAATAAAAAAATCTGTAATACACTGATATAATCTGAACTGCACATCACAATTTGAAACGTCTAAACTAAGTAAGCTTAAATGTCATAATCGCATACTGCAAGAGGTTTGGCACTTACATTCTAATTTGCATTTACGTAAAATTACATCGGCGGAGCGCAAAAACAAAAATTGATCGTTTCTCAGAGGCGCATGGGTCGAATGGCGCGAGTCGTTCGTGGCGGCGCGGGGGCCCGATTAAGGGACATAACACGCCAATCGCTTAATCTATTCTTTGGCGTTGCGTTCGTTTTCATGAATAAGAGGGTCAAAGTAAGAAGTGTATAGTGAGGTCCACCGCATCTAGGCACCCAAGAGTGCAAGCTTGTATGCGTTGATTCAGTGGAGGGGTGCGTCTTTTCAGCTTAGACGATCTCTACTTATTTCTCTTACTAAGCCCTACAACTGAAAAGCTAGAACTTGGGTACTTGGTTAAAATCATTGAGAATTTTCAAAAGCTAGTCTCTATTTTTATTCAACTTGCGAAGGACCAAGTAAACCTACCTACAAAGAGGCTAACCTGTTGCAGCGACGTGACGGATTTGTACTATTACTTTCTTTCACCCTCTAGTAATAGCCCAGTTACGGCACCATTTTATGCGCTTTACTTACAATGTTTTCTTGGAAACTGGTTGAATTTTATTCCGCACGAACACCGATGATCCCTTTTGAATCTGGGACACTTACGCTAAAGAGATTTGAACGCAAGGATATTAACGCGAAAAGCTATTGGCGCGAGAGACAGTTGGCAATAAACATTTGCCCGACAAAAAATCTGAATAAGGCCACATTCTTTACAAGCTATAAAATAAAAAATCGGCAGCTTTCTAGCTATCATGGTATAGGAGATACATACAGCCTGGTGACAGACGGACAGACTGCGAAAGCTTGGTAATGGGGTCCAGTTTTTACCTTTTACGTAAGAGGCCCTGAAAAAAAAGATTCAAATGATCATCATCATCATCATCATCATATCAGCCGAACGACGCCCACTGCTGAGCATAGGCCTCCCCCAAAGATCTCCACAAGGATCGGTCCTGCGCTGTCCGCATCCAGCGGCTTCCCGCGACCTTGACCAGATCGTCGGTCCACCTGGAATTGAAATTCAAATGATATATTTTCTTAATTTTTTTATTTTTTATCGCGCTAGTATCAGCAAATGTTTTTCGCCTAATCGTCCCCATACACAGGCCACACGCCACAGCCACATTTAGGCCCGGCGCCCACTATCGGCATCGGCACGCCTCAGGATTTTAAGGTGGCAAAATATAGCAATATACTTTAACATAATGGCAATAAAGTAGAAAATGCCGAAACAGCAGCCTCAAGCATACCTTAGCGGTATTTTTGTTATTACGACCACACATCACGGAAATTTCTACTTTATTGCCATAATGTTAAAGTATATTGCTATTTGCCACCTTAAAATCCTGAAGCGTGCCGATGCCGATAGTGGGCGCCGGGCCTTAACCGCCACCGGCATCCGGCATTTGTCCCGTACTTTTCATACATTTTATAAGGACACTGTTGACGCCGCCGGTGGTCACCACAAGCGACACACTACAAACTATTGGAATTGTGCCAGTGGCGGCGTTTGCCGTTTTGTGGCTGTGGCGTCTGGCTGGTGTATGTACGGGGACTAGAGGTTTCTTCCGCACAAATTATTTTCGCGCTAATGTTCATGGTCTCAAGTCCGCTTCAAATTCCTCGATGTGTTTTGATCGAGGAAACTCGTAGTTTTCGTAGGTATGTAGTTATCGTATGAAGGAGTAAGGCACATCAATCTATGTACCCTCACTTTCGACTTGAAATATTAGTAGGATTACCACCTTCACAGTTCGTGGAAGTTTGGCGGTCCGTTAGGCCGATGAGGCTCCCAGAAGCGCGTGTTGCAGAATCCACAAAGACGGTTTTTGGTTCCTTCCAGAAGACCAAAGACAGGAAGCTTAAGTTTACATGCTGAGAAAGAAGAGGGAACCACAAAATGTCGGGAAATCTACTTGCTTACTAATAAAATAAAAAGAACTGGTTCAGTAATTTCATTTTTTATTGGATTTACGCTTCAAATAACTTGCATATAAAAAATAAAGCTTTCAATAATTGACAAGCAAATTATTAACTTCATAAACATTCGGTGTAAAGTCAACAACGTTTAGGAACTATTTATACTATTTTTATTTCATTTTTAATACGCACTTACCACAACTCGTCGTGTTTCTAAAAATAGCAGTCTGAAGGCAACATACAAGGTAGCAGAAAATGAGCTACCTTTTTCAGAAGGCCTGTGTCAAATCTGTAAGGTTTTATTTTAGCTCGTTGTTCAAGGTTAATTGTACATTACAAGGTTTTAAAGAACTAAAGACGAGAGTAGAATTCGTCAAGTTTTTTTTTTCGTTTTAGCGCTATGATTTTTAAGAGATTGTTGACTTTCATAACGATTCAGCCATTAATACTCAGTTACTTTGTCATCACACGATCATCTTGTAACTTAGATTTCTTAGATTAGATTTCTTAGTAATTTCTTGAAATTTACGACTTTTTATATTAGTTTACTTTTATATCAATTCAATCTAAATATACATATACAGGGTTTTCTTTTCAACCTGATATTAAGATACTTTAATCTTTTTTGATCGTTTCAAACCACACTGGACTAAAGCGCGGGAGCTATAATACTATAATGTTAGCGATTCGAAATGTAATTCAGTATCTACAGACGCGTTTAGATACAAATGACCCATCTCAGTACTACTTACTATCTCTACTCAGATAGGTCACTAATCTCTGAAGCGTACAGATGTGTAGGCATTCCGAACCAAGGGCTTAAACCCCCTGTATCAAGGCATTTATTTATCCTCTGGTCTTTCTTTTCTATCAATGCTGACGATTACAGCAGGCGCTCCATTCGAATGGGAGCGACCTGTATCTTTCTCCAGGCTGCACATATCCGAATAATCACAGTTGTAGATTGACTCGTGGAAATATTCTTGTAAGTGTTTCAAGGGACAGAGTTCGCTCTCACACATCGGCAATTTGATGATCTTCTCTTGATGTAGCGTGAGCACTTTATCTTCGTCTTTACATCTGTAATCGTAAAGTAATTCTAAATTATCTTAAAACATTTATAATTATTGCAACTTACAAATAATTAGCCTATTAATCCACCAGAGCGGGGATGCTTGTAAATTACGGTTTTGGATGTTAAAACATATTCAACGTACACTTCGCTTTAGGGCGCTTTTTAGTAAGTATGACAAATGACATAAGAGACCCACTATCCTTAGGGCGCGACAAAATTAGGCGAACAGTGAGCGGCTGACTATTTGCTTCCAGTTTGCCTTGCTACACATTTTAGATGGAGTGTCCATAAATCGCGAAATCAACGCAGTTTGCGACGTTTCGCTTGCCGACTCATTCTGTGAGCGACTGATTCGCAACGAATGATGATGATGCACGGCATGGCAACTCGGAGCAGTCCGTTCACTACGCCGAGTTTGTGACCGATACGCCACTTAAAGTCAGTCAGAGGACAGTCGGCCGCTCAGCCATAGCACACCAATCGACTCTGAAAAAGATCGTAACCAGCTCGCCTTTCCTTCTTGCCGCCTGAACGTTTGTGAGCTTAGGCGAGGCAGTGCAGCTACGTTACAAGGGTGTTAATAAGTGTGCTTTTCAATAGGGAATTTCAAACAAAAAATACCGCGAACTGTTCGGGCATAAAGATCTACAAGAAACTGCAGTTGTATCCAACTTTCTGAATAATGATTAACAATCTTAACCCATCCAGATTTGCATAAAAATTAACTTACCTGAACAACACAAAAGCTAAATTAGAAGCGAAGCAGTCTATATCCGTCGCTTTCCACACTCTCTTTCTATCTATCTTATCTCCTTTCAGAGGTGAGTCAGGTTTATACAGTTCCATGTGCGTCAAAATTTTGAGGATAGTGCCCGAATGTGCAAACAGGAACGAAGCGTGGGGATCTTTATTTTCGCTGAAATTATGGAAAACAATAAGTTATAACTATTCGAGGTAACCGTGGCGTAGCTGTATCAGTAGAACGCGACATAAGCGGTAAAGCAACATCCGCCAGGTCGGTAATGGGATGGGTGATCACCCCGACCGAAATTCAGTGATGTATTTTTCGGACATCTCCGTGCTTCGGAAGGCACGTTAAGCAGTTGGTCCTGGTTGAAGTCGCTAGATTTCAGTCGGTAAGGCTAGTCAGAGGCCTTTAGGCGGCTATATAACATCTGACATTAAGGTTTTACACTAACCTTAGACCCCTCCAACAATACTGCATAGGCAGTTTGTGTTACAATATTACAAATTACAACTAAGTATGATAAAATGTTACCTAAAACTATTAAACATAGTCTTAATAGCCATACACGCCTGCCTGTAAGTCAGATCGTGTCCGTAGCCATCCATCCAGTAATGTTTCAAGTCGTGATAATACTCCAACATCTGAAAAATCGAATTTCATTATTTACTAATTAGTTCAGCATTCCGAATTTCTTTATGCGATTGCCATTACAGGACAGTTTAAGACTGGATGTACATAACAATTTTTAGTATTGAGAAATATTATAATATCTCTGCTTGGTTTTAGGTCAGAAGGTAAGTGTGTGAAGATGTTAGGTTATTGTAGCCAGTAGGCTACTATAACCTGACATCTTCAATTTGAAAAGTCTAAACTAACCTCTGCACTTCTTTGGTCAAATGCGAAGCACCATGGAGACAAGTGATGTTTACTCCATGAAGTCTCAAACCCACATATTTTATACATTAGATTCACTGTATCTGCAATTTAAAAAAAATATTTTAGTATTATCTACACTTTACTTTTGTGCTGTGTTTGTATTATGAAACATTGTTCATAATAAAAAGGAAAGGAAAGGAATATACAAAACTTAGGCATGTTTTCTGAATTAACTTGCAAGCTTAAATGTAAGCTTGAAATAGGATTAAATATTGAATTTCAACATCACACTTCATTCATATTGTTTAGGTTTTTCAATCAAGAAATCATCCAGCACTCAAGTTAAACAGGTCTCGTAAAATGTCAATAGAACTGAAAGGGGGTCAACGCTCACGCTCATGCTGTCCTTTTCAGTTCTATTGACATTTTACGAGACAGCATGAGCGTGAGCGCGTGCTTAGCGTTGCTTGTCGTTTGTGAATTCGGGGTAAAACTATCAATTGAATGCTGTTTATGGACTGTAGAACCCTTCAACTGCTGTTATAACAGCTGGCTACTGTATACAGTACTTAACCTGTTTAGCTTGTGTGCTGGATGATTTCTTGATTGAAAAACCTAAACAATATGAATGAAGTGTGATGTTGGGGTTATTGCAGCAAATAGCAAAGCAAGTGGTGACTCTACAAACCTAAGCTTAACACACTATCGAGACCCAATCTTTTGCTCACAGAGGCCAGAGTAGCATTCATTTCGTGACTATCGCTGAACAGTTTTTGCTCCATATACGTATCGGGGTTATTCTTAACTTGCTTTTGCCACTTGTCACAGTGTTTGTAAAACTGAAATATTGCAACTCAGGGTATAGAAAAGCAGAGAAAGATTAATAATGAAATTAACACCAGTAAAAGTTATTTGGAATTATTTCTTACCCTCAAAACAGGATCGATTTTCTGTGCTGGTGAAAACATAACATTCTGTGCTTCCTTCTTATCGAAAAGACCAATAGTGAAATACCTGGCACTCTGTTGTGTTCGTTGTGTGGCTGTATATCTGAACTGTAACATGGCATTTAAATCATAAGTTTTACTTTACTAAAGATCTGAAAACCAGAAAAAGACATTTGGTCATGGAAAATGCCAAAACAATAATAAAACATAATTTGATACTTCTTTGATTCTATTTTGGCCATCAAAAAATTTATGTTTTTTTTTAAATGTAAACTTTCTTTGGTTTAACAGCTAGATGCCGATGACTACAAACAGAAAACCATCTACCATTCAGGTTTTAAAACTAAATAACTTAAATGAGTATTAAGTGCAGAAATAACTGTTCCAGAAAAACAGAAAGTTAAAGTTCACAAGCAAAGTCATAAAACATTTCCTAAAAATTTGATTATTTTCCTTGAGGCACTTATGAAAAAACTCAATTAAAATCTGCAAGGATGTTATGTGTCTTGAGTGGAATCCCTAATTCCCATGAAAAAGGAGCTACTCTTTTAAAGATCCAGCCTTAACCTAGGACAAAAAATAGTATTACTTACAAGAAATGTTTCATTGTTATACTTCTTTTGCACAGCGTTGGGGAACCTTTTCTGCATTCTTTCGGCCAGTAGTATCATCTCATCTTGGCCTTCTCGTGTCAGGTACTTTTCCTGCTCAATATCTATGTCAGTAGACCATTCTTCAAATCTTTTCTTTTGTTCTTCATTCAACACTCCTGGAAATATAAATATTTTGGTATAAAAATACTATTTCTTCATCATAGATTGTACCCGCACCGCCCGATTCTTCGGTAACTTTAGCCGTCACGGTTATGCGGTGGGTACGTAACAGGCCAAGCGTACTTGGTCTGTCGGTTGTGAGAGTGGGGGATATGAAATAATGAAAGAGTGGTTGTATTTAAAAATACACGCCTCCTCTAGACTCATATACTCTTGTTCGTGATTGCCGGTCACTGGGTGTTTACGTTCTCAAATTCTCGGGACGCAGTCGCTCTTCAGGTCGGTTCGAAGCTGTGTATACTAAGAAACTTGCTATCTAGCTGACACCTAATACAGCTACTTAAGAGCGCGGTTTCTCGGTTCTCGGTCGGGCAGGGGTTCGCCTTGTCTTCACGGTTGCTTCAGGACTGTCAGAATTTGGGTAAACATTGGCCCAATTATATTGCATTCCCTCGCTCGCAACTGGTGACACTAATCCGCAGTGCCTTTTTGCCGTCCGGCCAATCGCAGCGCGGGAGAGCCGCGCAGCAGCATCTCTGAGTGAGCGGGACGGCGCATGTGTGCGAATGAGTGAGCACTAGTTGCGAGCGAGACAGCATTCTATTCCTATCTCTTACCTACCTAGGCAATCTCGAGTCTAGAGGATTTGTATTTCCTTTATTGTTAAAAACTTATGCTACATTCCTATTTCGTTACATTTTCTATTATTATCTCTTACTTAATTAGTTTCCTACCTAATTAGATTCTTATTGGATTTCCTAAACAGTTTCCTACCTGATTTAGGTCTCTTATTAGCCTTCCTAATTAGTTTCCTACCTAATTAGGGTATTGAAACTACACCAATTCAATCGTTTTAATAAGTACACAACAAACTTACAAAATAGGAACAAGCTACATTACATTTGAAGACTAACAACAATTACTAAGACATTAAACTTTACATTTTCACACTGTTAGAAGAGCACTAATTGTTAGAGCAGGGCAGCTATATAAACAACACTATTTGATTATATGCTAAACTTACACAATTTACTTTATACAAAACTAGTTATTCTAATATATTACTTATGTACTAACATTATGTACTAGGGCCGTCCTGCACATCGCTCCCGCCGTGCGCCGTCCTTGGTCGACGCACTCCTTGTTAGCAGGCGGCTGGCTCCGTAGGCAGGATCACGAGCTTCTTGGTTGGTCTCCGCAGTGTGCCGCCCTTCGTGCGCACGTCGACAGCTCGGATGACGCCGTCGGGCCCGGGGAAGACTGCTGTGATGAGTCCTCGCGGCCAAGTGTTGCGAGGCAGTGTCCCGTCGGCTATGAGCACGACGTCGCCGATCTTGACCGCAGGCCCTCTTCCTTGGGGCTCCCGCCGGTGTTGAAGCTCCGGCAGGTACTCTCTCAGCCACCTGGCCCAGAATAGGTCGGCCAGGCGCTGAGAGGCGCGCCAGTGTGTGCGCCCGATGAGGTCCCCGTCGTTGAAAGTGCCGGGCGTCGTCGTGCCGGCCGTCCCGCCGAGCAGGAAGTGGTTTGGAGTGATGGCCTCAGGGTCATCAGGCTGCACGGAGACGTGGGTGAGAGGCCGGCTGTTGACTGTGTATTCAGCCTCGGCCAGGAGAGTAGCGAGGACCTCCTCGCTGGGGTGTCGTTCGCGCAGAGCCGTTGTCAGTGCCACCTTGACACTTCGCACCAGGCGCTCCCAGGCCCCGCCCATGAAAGGGGCACCGGGAGGGATGAACCTCCAATTGATGATCCTCTTGCTCGCCTCCTCTTCTGTGGCTTGATCAATGGCACGTCGGAGCTCTTTGTCGGCACCCTGTAGGTTGGTGCCGTTGTCCGACCATATCTCAGTGGGACACCCTCGTCTCGCTATCATGCGCCGCAGCGCCATGACGGCAGAGTCAGTGCTGAGAGTCGCTGCGACTTCCAGGTGGACTGCCCGTGTAGTTAGGCATGTGAAGAGCGCGACGTACCGCTTCTGCGTCGCTCGGCCCACAGTGACAGTGAGGGGGCCGAAGTAGTCGACGCCGGTGTAGGTGAAGGGTCGATGATGATGCGCCAGCCTACAGGGCGGATGGTTGCCCGTAGGCGGCACCGGCGGCGCGCTTCTTCTTATGCGGCACGGCAGGCAGCTATGTATTATAGCCCGCGCCATTGGTCGGAGTCGCAGGATCCAGTAGCGCTGTCTGCACTCGTTGATGGTGGCCTCCACGCCGGCGTGATTTAGCCGACGGTGGACCCACTCCATGTACAACCGTGTGATGCGGTGGTTCCCGTCAATCACAGGCGGCCGCTTTAAATCCTCTAACACACCGATCGCGGCATCGATGCGTGTTTTCAAACAGATGATTCCATTTATCATCTCGGTGGCCAACGTGTGTAGGCGGCTGCTGTTCGGCACTCTTAAGCCGTTATTCAGCAGCTTCAATTCTTCGGAGAAGCTATCTTCTTGGATGGCTTTCACTAGCAATGCTTCAGCTTTACGAAGCGTGTCGGCGTCTAGCGTAATGTAGCGACGATCTTCATTCACAATTTTTTTATTTAAAACTTTGGGCCCCACCTTCTTTGTAATCTTTCGCCACGTCGGATCTTTCTCTGCATTTTTCTTGTTTCTTCTATAATGGACTGTATTCTTCACTTTTCTGCAGAGATCGATGAATTGTAAGACTCTCGCTGTTGTTCTTACTAACCTTTCATATCGCGAAAATCTTTCATTGTTAGGCAGGGCTTCTTTTACACTGTTTCTTGGGCTTCGATTTTTCGTAGTCAGCACCTTCTCTTCTCCTGTCGGCTGCACTGGGGTTACCTTCTCTATGGGCCAGGTGGACGGGTGTTCGTGTAAGAAGTCTGGGCCTCGAAACCATCGATGTTGGACATTCAGGTCGGATGGAACGTCTCTGGTGGCGTCATCAGCCACATTCAGTTTGGTGGGCACCCACCGCCACTCTTTCACCACACTGTTTTCTTCGATTGCGGCTATTCGATGCGCGACGTACGGACGGTATGAGCGCGCACCATTTCTGATCCAGGCGAGCACTGTCTTACTGTCGGTCCAGTAGATTTTTTCGTCCGGTTTCAAGTCGTGTTCCTCGATTACAGCTGCCGCCATTCTGCATCCCATCACCGCAGCCTGTAGTTCTAGCCGCGGTATTGACGTCACTTTAAGCGGTGCCACTCTCGCTTTGGCGAGGACGAGTGAGACAAGAGGCTCGCCCTGCGCTGTCTCGACGCGCCAGTAGATAGCGGCGGCATAGGCAACTTCGCTCGCATCTGTAAACACATGTAGCTCACGTCTCGACGCACTAGTGTAGCTTGGCAGACATCTGGGAATGGCGACATCCTTGAGTGCTTTTAGGTGGCCCATCCACTCGCGCCATTGTTCTGCGAGATCGTTGTCCATCTTCTGGTCCCATCCTGATCCCCGGCGCCATGTTTCTTGGAGAATCTGTTTCGCTCGCGTCGTCACTGGGGACGCAAAGCCTAGGGGGTCAAACAGCGTCATGACCACTTTCAATATTACCCGTTTGGTGGGCTCACTGGTGTCTATTATCTCCGGTGGTAGCCGCGCCAAGTCTAAGTTGAAGGCGAGAATGTCGGCCCGGGGTTCCCATATGAGCCCCAGAACGCGCTCCATCTTCGTGCCGTCGTGCAGGTCGATGGAGGGCGCCTTATCGTGCCTTTCTCCGAGGCCTTCCAGTACGTCCACCGAGTTGGACGCCCACTGTCGCAGCTCGTAGTGTGCCATTTGTTGAATTTTCCTAACTTCGCGCGCCGTCTCTAATGCTTCCTCTTCAGTCGGAAAGCTCTGCAGATAATCGTCGACGTAATGATGTTTGACGATCACGGTTACCGCTGCTGGATTCGTGTCTTTGTGCTTCATTGCGTTCGCGTTCTTCACGAAGATAGCTGTGGCCGGGGATGACGTAGCACCAAAGATAAGAGAAGTCATTCGGTACTCCGTCGGCTTAGTGTCACCCCGCTGATCTCCTCTCCACGGGTATCTCAACGCGTCTCTGTCTTCCGGTCTGATCTTGACCTGCATGAACATCTCAGCAATGTCCGCGGTAACTGCGACTGGGTGTTGTCGGAACCTCATCAGGACTCCAGGCAAGGATTGCAGCAGATCAGGTCCGGTAAGCAAGTGATCGTTCAGCGACACTCCTTTAGTCTTGGCAGCAGCATCATGCACAACTCTTACCTTGCCAGGCTTCATAGGGTTAAGCACAGGAAAGTGAGGCAGGTACCAAGTCTTCTTCTTATCACTGATAGGCGGCGCGCGTTCAGCGTAGCCCTTCACTACGAGCGCGTTCATCTGTTCTTCATATTTCAGTTTGAGCTGCGGATTCTTATCTATCTTGTTTTCTGTATTGAGCAGTCTTCGGCGAGCGTTGTCGTAGTTGTTAGGCAACACGACGTCTTCATTTTTCCATAGAAGTGCTGTTTCGTAGCGCCCGTTGTCCATTTGCTTCGTATTTTCTTCAAGCATGCGTAACGCACGCTGTTCGGGGTCGCTCGAAGGCAGCTTCGGAGTAATAGTCAGGCTTTCAAGTGCGAAATGATGCTTCAGCTGCTCGTCCATACTGGCGTCAACGTCTATCAGGTGGTTGACGTAATGCACGCGTTGTCCAAGTGAGCGCGTGTGCGCGCCGTGCAGCACCCATCCCAGCGGTGTAAGAGAGGCGACAGGTTGATCGCGTCGGCCCCTCCTGAATTCTGTGGCTATCAGCAAGTGCCAGTTGTCTTGGCCGATGAGAATCCTTGGTGTCGCATCAGCTGTTGTAAGCAGCTGATGGGCGATGTCCTCTACGTGTCGGCAGCCGGCTACATCTTGGTTTGTTACCTTCTGTGCTGATAGTTTCAAGCCGCTGAAAGTGTGCGCCTGTATCTTGCATTTTCCAGTCGAGCCTCGGAGTGTGAGCGCAACCCGCCTCGATTGTGCTGCATCCACTTCGGTGTTGGCGATGGCCTCGATTCGGAGAGGGTCGACCGGTCCTCTGGCGCCAGTCTGTCTCGCCAGGTCGGCGTCTATGAGCGTGACCGTCGAGCCGTCGTCCAAGAGCGCGTGCGTGTCTACGTCGCCTTTGGGCCCGGAGACGCGGACCGGAACTATCTTCAGATAGGCCTGCGTCTGTTTTGGCGTCCATGTCGAGGCGACGACTTTATCACTTGCTGCGATCTTGGCTTCACCATCTCTTTTCTTGTAATTGTGGAGCAGGGCGTGATGTGAGCGGCCGCACCCATCTATAGCGCAAGGTTTTGCGTTGCAGCTGTGACCTCTTATTCTTCTACGCAAGCACTTGAAACATATTGATTTATTCTTAGCTAAATCCCACCTGCTATTTAGATCCGCTTCCAGGAATTCTCTGCAGCTCCATGCGTGGTGACCGCTTTTCTTACAAACTGGGCACTCTCTATTATCACGCGCGTCCTCCAATGCGGTAAATGTCTTCGCCCTTCGTTGAGGTTGCGCGTGGCCCGTTTCTGCTATCACTTCCGGTTGAGCGTAGGGCCCGCAGCGGTCGGCTTCGCGAACTAAGAAGCGCGACAATTTCAATAAGTCGGCCTCTTCCTTATTCTGTTCAGCCGCAAAGTCGAACCATCGATATCGCATCGCCGGTGTAAGCTTCTCGATAGTGTTCTTCGTAACCTCCGGATTGTATAAGTAATACACTTTTTCTAATGCCTTAAGTGTCGAGACTACGTTGGCTACCTTAGTGGCGAAGATGCAGAGGTCCCTTGGTGAATCAGATGGGCGTGGCAGGGCCCGCAGACGCTCAAGTTCTGCGAGGGCGATAGCGTCTGGGCGGCCGAATCGAGACTCCAACATCTTCATCACTTCCTCTGGCTTGGCGTTGAAAATCAGTAGATTCTCGACAACTTCTTTGGCTCTTCCTCGGAGGCTGCGGCGTAACCGGGCGATATTTTCCAAGTCCGTATTTAAACCCGCTGTTTCATTGTAGGCTGCTCGGAAAGATAGCCACTCTTGATAAGACCCGTTATATACAGGCAGCTCTGTTAAGTGGCGCTGTGGCGTCATCTGTGCTCCTGACCGGGCGGCGAGCGCGATCGCAGACGCTAACTCCGCCAAGTGTATGGTTTGCGGATGCTGCGTCGCGTTATCTCCCGCCGGTGAAGAGTCTTCTTTCGCAGGCGCTCGCAGCGGCGGCAGTTGCGGCGGCGGCGCGTGCACTTTGTTATGCAACTCTTTGTGTTGCTCTTCAATGTTCGCCCCCAATCGTGGGCGGGCGGCGTCGTCAATTTTGGGCGGCGCCGCTGTTCTGTCTTCGACAGTCTTCCTTTGCAACTGCAACTCCTTATGTTGCTCGTCAATATTCGCCCCCAATCGTGGGCGGGCGGCGTCGTCATTCTTGGGCGGCGCCGCTGTTCTGTCTTCGACAGTCTTCCTTTGCAACTGCAACTCCTTATGTTGCTCGTCAATATTCGCCCCCAATCGTGGGCGGGCGGCGTCGTCATTCTTGAGCGGCGCCGCTCTTCTATTATCTTGAACGTTTTGTGTTGGCGGGAACGTTACTTCGGCGTTAGCCGCAACACTTTCGTTCAGCCATTCCGTGACTCGTCGCGCCGACTCATGCTTCGAGATCACGGTATCTTCATGCGTGCTTTCCGCGTCGTCGTATTCTTCTTCAATAGCGGCGACGCGGGCGGCAGCCAATTGTATTTGGAGGCGCAATAAATCTTCTTTCGCCGCAGCGAGCCGCGCAGACCGTCTCGACTTTATGGACGGTCGTGCGGACCGAGGAGGCGCCCCTCTCTCGGATTCTTGGCGGGGCTTAGGCCCCGCAACATCACGATGCAGTCCTGATGCATTCATCGTGGAGGTACTTTCATCGTCCCATGTTTTCGTCATCGTTTCTTCGCTCGTCCTGGCGGGACTTTTTCTGCGTGTTACGTTTCCGGGCGGCGGCGGCGACGGCCCTCGGGATGACGCTTCTATTGTGCGGACATCGTCAGAGGTGACGGCGACGGCGGCGGCGGCGGGCCTGCTGGCTACGGGCTCAGCGGCGGCGGTAACGGCGGCGGCGGTAACGGCGGCGACGACGGGCGGCATTACGGGGGGGGGTACGGCGGCTAACTGATCGCCAGCGGCGAGCGCTCCCTCGGGCAGCTCCACCGCTGGTGGCGTATCGATACGCCCAGCCGACACTGCTCGAACTGAGCGGCGTCCCGACGTCGAACGCGTGACCGGCATTTTCCCCCAAGTTCTCACAACCTAAAACCACTATTCGGCTCGTTAGGACCAAAATGTACCCGCACCGCCCGATTCTTCGGTAACTTTAGCCGTCACGGTTATGCGGTGGGTACGTAACAGGCCAAGCGTACTTGGTCTGTCGGTTGTGAGAGTGGGGGATATGAAATAATGAAAGAGTGGTTGTATTTAAAAATACACGCCTCCTCTAGACTCATATACTCTTGTTCGTGATTGCCGGTCACTGGGTGTTTACGTTCTCAAATTCTCGGGACGCAGTCGCTCTTCAGGTCGGTTCGAAGCTGTGTATACTAAGAAACTTGCTATCTAGCTGACACCTAATACAGCTACTTAAGAGCGCGGTTTCTCGGTTCTCGGTCGGGCAGGGGTTCGCCTTGTCTTCACGGTTGCTTCAGGACTGTCAGAATTTGGGTAAACATTGGCCCAATTATATTGCATTCCCTCGCTCGCAACTGGTGACACTAATCCGCAGTGCCTTTTTGCCGTCCGGCCAATCGCAGCGCGGGAGAGCCGCGCAGCAGCATCTCTGAGTGAGCGGGACGGCGCATGTGTGCGAATGAGTGAGCACTAGTTGCGAGCGAGACAGCATTCTATTCCTATCTCTTACCTACCTAGGCAATCTCGAGTCTAGAGGATTTGTATTTCCTTTATTGTTAAAAACTTATGCTACATTCCTATTTCGTTACATTTTCTATTATTATCTCTTACTTAATTAGTTTCCTACCTAATTAGATTCTTATTGGATTTCCTAAACAGTTTCCTACCTGATTTAGGTCTCTTATTAGCCTTCCTAATTAGTTTCCTACCTAATTAGGGTATTGAAACTACACCAATTCAATCGTTTTAATAAGTACACAACAAACTTACAAAATAGGAACAAGCTACATTACATTTGAAGACTAACAACAATTACTAAGACATTAAACTTTACATTTTCACACTGTTAGAAGAGCACTAATTGTTAGAGCAGGGCAGCTATATAAACAACACTATTTGATTATATGCTAAACTTACACAATTTACTTTATACAAAACTAGTTATTCTAATATATTACTTATGTACTAACATTATGTACTAGGGCCGTCCTGCACATAGATTCTGTTCATCTCAATTATTTCTGCTAACCCTGAATTGTATTCGTTTATTAATCTGTGTTATGTCACTAAATAAATAAAGTTTACTTATTTTTTTCAAAGACTGCAGCTGTCTGGAGATAGTAAAGCTGATAGCTGGATTGAAGGATGGATGATAGTAATGATGGTTCCTTTGACCAAGGCTGTCATCAAACAAGCTATGTAATGCACCAGGTTGACCCTGACCTAGAGATTTCAAATAAAGCAATATTTTGTGTGTAAGGAACTCAATATGTGCCTTGGCACACTTGCGATTTTTAGGGAGATTACACAGTGAGGCAATTTTACTGCAAGCTCACAGCAAAATCTCCTTGCCTTGAAATCGCCATTAAAATCACTAGGTGTAAACTGGCACAAAGGTATAGGTAGAGGTACGGTAAGATAAGATAATCAATACTTGCTAACATTCTTCATAAAATGTTTGCCTGGATTGTGAATCCAACTCAACCTCACCCTCATCCCACCTAAAAACTATTAAACTCATGATTTAGAAAAGAGCTTTACCTTTTTTATGATTGCGGAGAATTTCATATTTCAAAGCTCTAAGTGGGCCCTGCATTCCAAGAACATCATTTTGGCTCGGCAACCTTGTTCCGTGGCGAATCACCATCCAAATCTTGGAATCTTTGCAACCTAATTTAAACAAATGAATGTAAATATTACATAAATAATAATATTTTACATCAATAGCTGATTTTTAAGTAGGAGGCCCCTACTTAAAAATTAAGGGTTTGATGGTGGATACCATTTTAACCGGCTAGGGGGGAAATAGGTCCCATCTGAATATAATTATAAAACCTTGATGCTCTACATGAAGTCGAAAACCAATGAAAAATGCAACTATGCCATTGCCGATTAAGGGTTAACATAGAAACAAAATTAGGGAGTTTAAAACAGTATGTTTTATTAAAATAAGATATAACATTTGGTTTTAAAACAACAACATTAAGTAATTCCTGACTATGAAGACTGAAACCATTGCACCAACCTGGATACTTGATTCTGGAATCATTTTTGTTATACTTATATCTGTACGGCGTACGAGTCCCTAAGTGGTAACGGACATCTTTTGCATCATAGGAACCAGAAACATCCTGAACTAGATAAATAAATATAGCAACTAGTAAACAAATCACATAAAATTGCATGCTGAAATTTTAAACAATTTACTTTGCACTAGAGATTGATATAAAATAATACTTCAATGTTTAAACTTTACTTTAAGCTCCGATTTCGTAAAAATTAAAATGGGATAAATGTAACATTTTTATTTAATTTAGATTTTTTTATGGGACCGACACGCGCCAATCCCTTTTTTGTAAACAAATAAATTGAATAAAATGACAGACGTCAAACGTCAAAATGAAAACAGCTGTTACTACTTTGGGTACGTTCCGAATTGAGTCAAAGTGATAGTCTACCTGGGACTACCTTTTTAAAAAGATATTTCATTAATATTAAGAAAATCATTAGTTCTACGTTCTTATTAATAATACGTCCACGACACAGACCAATACAAACAGACATGTTCCTGGACACAAATTTTTGTACAGTGCGGGAATCGAACCCGCCACCTTCGGTGTAGTAGCCGACTTCTCAACTATTACACCAAATCAATCGTCACCAATCACTACATAGTATAAAACAAAGTCGCTTTCTCCGTCCCTATGTTCCTTTGTATGCTTAGATCTTTGAAACTACGCAACGGATTTTGATTCGGTTTTTTTTAATAGATAGAGTGAGGAAGGTTCATAATTTATAGGTATAATAAAATACAAGTTCACCAGTGCGAAGCCGGGCGGGTCGCTAGTTACCAATAAAACCCGTGCGGCTGCGCGCCCCAAGAAGCGAGCAGCGACGTTTTGCAGCGTGTGGCGGCTTTCGGCTTCACCCAGCCCCGGACCTACGATTCTTTCGAACCGGGGCAAACCATGATAGGGGCGCCCCTTCCAAATTGTTGATTCCCACTATTTATTCCACGATTTATTCTGGAGGTTAGTGCACTCGAAATAACAAGCCAATCTTCAATCGTTGCGTCAGTTTTTGACCCTAGGAAAATACGCCTCTTGTAGTTCATTAGCTACACAATAGGTACTTTTAAACTAAATAGGTCATAACTTTTTTGCGATGCAGCCGCCTCAGGCGCGAGACCCGTCAGAAGTCGCCGACGTCACCGACGCCTAGAGCCACCACTGCGATCTTAAATCAATTAGTATTACATATTATGTATGTGTTGAAAAACTTACTGGGCGTATGAAAATCTATGGAAATAGACAAGTTGATATTGTAGTAAAAGAGGCTTCATTTGTTCGTTATAAGTTTTTTTTGTCACATGGATTTGGCGCCCCATGAAGCTGCCGCCCGGGGCGTGCCCCCAGTTGCGACGAGTCCTTTTAAGCTGTATGAAAACATTGTGGCGGCGCTGCGGCGTTTTGTGGCGCCAAAAAACACCCTGTGTGCGCAGACGCTTTGCCAATGCGCTGAAACCTTGTCAATCTGAAAACCACATGACCTGAAAAAATAACAGTTCGCAAAAAAAACACGAAATCTATTTAAATTATGTATTTTGAAATTATTTTAAGATTTCGATAAACAACGATTGGTGGCGCTGGTCGGCTGTGAGCCTTAATAATGTCCTTTGTCCAGTGAAAAAACTGGATGTAAGCTAGTCTAGTGTTCTAAAGTCATAAGACCTTTTTTTTTTTGTTTTTTTTTATTTATTTTTTTTCTTAACCCGGTGAAATGCTTTACGCACTTCCCGCTGCTCGGGGGGCAGCGGGGGAGTGTGGGACTTACCCACTCCAGACGGAGGGTGGGTATACCCACTAAAACACCGGGGCAGCCTTCTTCCGTGCGTGACCAGGTATCACCGAGATCTCTTCTGTAGAGAAGGAACACTACCGGTTGAACACCTGGCGCACAATGCTGCTCACACAGCCCATCTCGTAAGGAGTTAGACCTCCCTACAAACACCAGCCGGCGTTACGGCAGTGTGAGGCTGCGCCCACACTGCCGTCCTCCTCGGGGCCACTTGAAGTGGAGGCACACAGCCCCCGCTGCGTGCACTCCCAGCGACCCCGAAGGCCCTCCTTTAGTCGCCTCTTACGACAGGCGGAGGGGAACCGTGGCCGTATTCTTACGCCCCGGCCACAGGGCGTAAGTCTTAAGACCTAAGGTCTGTAGGTGCCATATCGCCTGAAAATAACAAAGTAATTAGTAACGTTCGGCATCGCGCTTCACGCCGGCGGCCTTCCCGAGCCGCACCGTAGCGCACGCAGAGTCCCCACTTTGCTACATGCACACCACTCTTTGCTTTGTGAGACCAGCCCTACCGCGATTTGTTCGCAGACCCTTGGCAGGCTGTTTTGTCGTTATGCATGCGTGTCCTTCTGCGAAAAGAGGTAGTAGAGTAGGGCTGCTCATAGTTTTTAGGGTCTATTATTATTAGGTTTATTTAGTTCTCCAAATAGTGTACCATAATCTAATGGTTTTATTAAGAAACCCTAAAAATTTAGTGAAAGAAAGGAAAAAAAATGAAACACCTAAGAATTTCAACATTTTAGTTTATTATTCAACTTGAAGCAGTATTTTAGATTGTTGTAATGTAGCTTTTAATGTGAAGGGTTTTGTTAAACTTTCTATGTTGAATGTTTCTTTTGCAAATTCGTCACCATCTGGGTTGTCATGCAGACTGAAGCTTATGTCTTTCAAATCATTTCCTGCCTCCACACTGCATACATTTTGTGAGAATGGTGGGGTGCCTTCTTTAAACAGTTGCACTGTTTGATCCAGGTATTTCAAATAAATATCTTTACCTAAAAATTCAACCTCAGTGTTGACATCGTGTAAATTGAATTCAGGCATATCAAACAACATGCCAGCTTCTCTGGCACAACCCATGGCAATCACTTCATCAGGATTAATACCAGATAACACTTCAGCTTCTGGCAAAAGATTAGCAATTGCAGATTGCAACTTCGGTATTTTCATGCTTCCTCCACTTAAAACGATTTTACTTATTTTTCCATCAAAACTTTCAATGAGTTTCTGAGCTGGTTCAGTGAAAGCAGAAATTTTGGAAGAAATTATGTTTTCAAACCTCGCACGAGAGACATTTTGGCTCCAGTCAATCCCATCTATGAGTGATTCAATAAAGACATGAGCTGAATTCAATGTGGACAGGACATGTTTGCAATTATCAGAATGATGCATAAGCTTGGCCATAGCTTTCTTACTCTCCTGCGGGTTTAGTTTCCATTTTTGATATACTTCTTTAGCAATGTAGTCGGCCAAGTCTTTTGTTAGACATTGCCCACCTAAGTCTGAACGGAATACATTCTTCTCAACACTGATAAATCCACCAGAAACTTTCATAATGGAAACATCGCATGATGACCCACCAAGCCTATACACTAAAACATTAATATCCTCTTCAGTTTCTTCAACATTATAAGCTAACAAAGCAGCCGCTGGTTCACTTATAATTTGTAATACTTCAAATCCAGCTAATTCTGCAGCTTTTACAAGGCGATCTCGACTGGCACTAGACCAGTGTAACGGCGCAGCCAGTACCAACTTTAAATCACCATCATTTCTCATAGAATGACTGGCAATAGTGAACAGTTTCGCATAAATTTTAGTTGCAATATTATCAGGAGTGGAATACTGTGTTGTTTCACTAGTTTCGAACTCATAGCTCAGTTTGTCTTCGTTCTGGATGCGACACGATGATGATGCCTCGACGTAGGCTATGTCTTCTTCGTTGTAATCACAGTTCAAGAGGCGTTTGTTGTGTTTGATTACGACCTTCGTTAGAGCCTGACCAGACTTTGCTGTGAGGCCTATTTCCCATTCTGAGCCATTCAAAGCAACAATCGCTGGAGTAACCCTGTCGCCAGCGTCATTTGCTATCACCGCCGCAGCACCATTGGTGAAAGAGGCAAGACATGCCGAATTGTTACCCAAGTGTATTCCGTACGCAGTCGTCATAGTGTGAATATAATAAATTTCCACTCGGCTGTTTTTTCTTAGGCTTTAAAATCAAATTATTCAGGTTTATTTGAACAGTTCACTTGAAAACTTAGCAACTTTCGAAAATTTTGAGGTTGCTTTCTTGCTTTGTGATAAATGTACAATGCTTTGACTTTTGTTTGACACTTAGGATTTTTGCACCACCATCTGACAGCCGCATGGTAGTTTTTTTTTTTTTACAAAAAATGGTCGTGCTGGGCCCTGTTCAATAAACATTACAATTCTACAAATATGTAAAAAACTTACAGGCTACAATTCTACAAGTTTCTGTTCAATAAAACTTACAAGTTACAATTTTACCATGGTGGAAAATCTACAAATTTGTAGAATTGTAGCTACAATTTTACAACTTTCTGTTCAATAAACATTTTCTTTCTACAGGTGACAATTTACATATTTGTAGGGAAAACTGGTTTATTGAACGCATAATTGTAGTTACAAGTCTACATTTTATGTAAATTATAGTAAAATTCCGACAGGTGGGCTTACCCTGTGTCAGAACTTTACAATTTTGTGCCTCAACCTAAAAAGGAAAGGAAATTGGATGAAATTAAAGAAATATTCCTAACAACTACTAGTGTAAGTAAAGACAAAAGTAATGTTTTAAAAAATGCAGCGGCGTTTTGATTAAACAGATAAACTTTACTTTTAATGTATAAGAATAAACATTTTACCAAAAATTCGGGTCAGCAAAATACCGTCGAATATTTTTTGGTTAAAAAGATTGTAGGTACATGATCTTTAATACGACTCCACTCAGAAAATCTCCTAATACTCTCCTTATTGCTTTGAGCCACATTTTTTTAAGTTGCCCATCTCGGGAAACCAGTTTCTTTTGATTTGGTACATACCATGCTAACATTTGTGTGTTATCAAGAATTCTCTACAAATTTCATACAAAAACGTCTGTGTTTTTGGTATTTGCTCTACTAGCGCCACTTTGGCAGTTGCACGCCCCATTGTCTCGAAATCCCTAGATTTGAAGAAATTTAATTATCAGGCATTAAAGGTGGTTCGCTAATCAATGTAAATGAATGAAAAAAACAAATCCGCTTAAAGCAACAAAATCTTACATTTGATGTAAATTGTAACTTACAAATTTGTAAGTACAATTCTACAGGCGTTTTCTACATAATTGTAGTGTTTATTAAACAGCATTTGGAGTTACATATTTGTAAGGTTTTCACTTGTAGATTTTTTACATAATTGTAGTGTTTATTAAACAGCACTTGTAGCAAAACTTTACAAATATGTAAGTTTTTTACATAATTGTAGAATTGTAATGTTTATTGAACCGGGCCCTGGTAATGCTATGCTCAAGTGCGCGTTTTTTTCTATTTTTTCTGTGTCCAACCTCTTTTGAATGAGGGCCACTTAAATAGTTTATAAAAATGCTCCATGACGGGCTACCGTATTTGTACCAGTTAGCGCCACTGTTGAGTGAGATACAGAAATGTGGCTGAATTTTAGCACGGCGGGCATTTAAACTATGCCTTGGTATATTGTAGAGTGAATCAATCACCAAACAGTGTCATTTTGTATTTCGGAAACCACCCAAAACCTCACACTATACTAGCGCCTCTAGCGGAAAAAATCCAAACGCATTTAGTAGTCTATGGAATCCATAGTTTTTGGTTTCTCTTTCTTGTTGTCAATGTCAAGTTTTAGCGCGTGATTTGAAAAAGTTACTGTCACAGGCAGAAGTTTGTGTTTTTATTTTTCACAAAAATGGCATCAAATCAAAGCGATAACAAAAACAATATTTATAATGATCGCTTTCAAGCAATGCTTCATAGTTTGTCTAAGTGCAAGACTGTAATTTATTGTTAAAGTAACTGTAAATTCTTAAGTAAGCTTTCTGATTGTAATGTCATCATTGTTGTCAGGAGGTGGCAAATGAGAAGGAAGAACTAAAAAAACTTCGTGATAATAATTCTAAATTAGAGTTAGAAGTACGGGAGATTCGAGAGTTGGAAAAATCACATCGTTTTCGTTTACAAACGTCTAGGGAAATGATCGGCAATCTACAGGAAACCGTCTCACAGCTAGTCTATTTAAAAAGAGACATTAAAAAGTTGAAAGAAGAAATGATCATAAGAGATTCGAATATCAATAACTTACAAAATGTAAGTTTCCGCTAAAGTTATTGGAGTTTTATGTACGTAGCTTTACGCTAAATTTCTATTTTTTTCTTCTAAAGGAGAAAGAAATACTAACGCTGCAACAAAATAAAAATATTGATGAATTAAAATGCACATACGACGGTCAAATTGAAGCAATTAGAATTGATTGTGACAAAAAAGGTGAGTAGTTAGTTATAGCTCAAGATGGCTATTGTTTTAACTGTGTTTTATTCTGCTAACTAGCCGCCTTCCGCGACTTTGTCCAAGTATACATTCACCTACCAGTTTACTTCACCCACATAGAGGTTGCATTTCTAAAACTACTTAATACCTAACTAAAAATCCTTCCTTAATGCTCACTTACATCATGAAAAGGAACCCATGTACCAAATTTCTAAGTTTCTAGTTATAAACAAATAACTAAACGTTTTATGAAAGAAATCTACATGCAGTCACGCCAATCACCAAAGTCACGCTGATATTGTGAATGGAATCATTAATATCTGAACGGTGACAAGTCGGAGCCTTGCTACTTCAATTCTAGGCTGAGAGGAGCCACTTCCTATCACTTAGCGGGAGCCAATGTTTCTTAGATATTCGTGGACTCACCACAATTTAAGAGTTGATTTAACTTCAAGACAGCTCATCTAGTATTAGGAGGTTTGGAGGCATTCACTTCAACCTTTACAGAAACATTGCAAAATGGGTCTTATGTCATCACTATAAGGTGCCCCTGTGTAAAGATTGATATGAACAACTCTGCACAATAGTATCTTCCCTAGATATAAGTGTTAGAATCTAAAGACTGATATTAATACTTTCCGAGACAGCTAATTGCACCGCGCTGCGCTTGCGCACCGGGCTGGAACGATCGCATGAAATGTGCAGATCAGATTTAATAATGCTTTTCTTTTCTTAATTGGCGTTGTATACCGTCGTATAAACACGAGCGCCCATTGTTCTTTTCGGATGAGAATAAAGTTTAACGTAGTCTACAAACAGACCCACTTCATTCATTCATAGACCTAAATTTAAGTTCTTAGGTTTTTTCCATTATTCATAAATATTATTTTCAACATTTACTTTGACCACGTATAACGACTTCTTACCTATTTTTGAACTGGAGATTTGAGATATCATGTTACTATTTGGTCTATTGGTATACTTACCTTTTCAAACTTTCTAGCTTGTATTGAAATCTTTAGTGTAGCAGATATCAGCTTCAGCTATTTGAAAGTAATGTACTAAGTCTCGAGAAAATGCGTCCAATAAATAGATTTCACACTCATACAGACATACCCTTTTAGATAAGGTTAACCACAATCAAAATGTAACCTTGCCTACCACAAGCAATACTAATAGTTCTCACCCAAAATTTGAAAATAGTTTCAATGTCGACCTTATCCAGCTGCAAATAAGACATTTGTCCAAGTCTTTCAATAGTTTTAACACTGAGCTGCGGTTAGGCTGGTTAAGAATCGTCTCAGATAACGCTATTCGTGTGAAGCTAACCACCATCAGTCTTAAATGTACTAAAGCCAGCTTAAGTTTCTTATCAGATCAGTAACTTTTATACTCACCCCAGTTGTCAAAAACCTGGGACAATGCCGACGTGCCACTTTGCCGTAAAACAGGTCTAAAGGTCGTAGCTCACTAGGCAAGCACGGCAATTGCACGGCTTGGATCCAACAATTATCTTTCCATTCAAATGTGAGCCTTCAATTGTGAGTGGTACAAATTAATAAACGAGAAAGCCAACGGCGAGCTGCCAGCGCGCTGCTACTATACCACTCAACCCGTAGCTCGCGTCCCTACAACTTAAAGTTCAAATTTGAACCGACTTACGCCTCCGGCTCCGAAGCCGTGCAGTTGCCGTGATTGCCTAGTGAACTACAAGCTTTACTCTACGTTTGATAACTAAAGTTGATTTATTTAGAACGCGTGGAATTAGGTATTCATTTACTGTGACTTATGAGTTGATAAAAGTGTTGTCCTTGAAGTCCAACAGGTGCAGAACGAGTCAGACACGCAGATAGCACAGTTCACGTGCGTCATTGAAGAGCTGAGGAGTACGATAAGGGACATGGAAAAAGAACACCGAGACAAGGTTTTTAATTCAATTTAATTGTTTTGTCATCATCATCTATCCTCGATTATAATAATGCCAGAGAGTATAACCACTGGGCCATAATGTCTCCAGGTGGCCCCACGAGTGGCCCAGTGGTTATACACTAGTGTGACCCCGAGTTCGATACTATATAGGCTTTGTGTCCACTTTGTGTCCTATTTGCGGCTAGCTCTCCTAAGTCGTCACCTATGAGCGCTAGATGGACTGCACCGATAAAAAAAACCAAGAAACCCGGATGAAGGCAGGTCGCCTTGGGCTAGGTTCAAATTCGATTATCGAAATGTGAGCTTCTGCTTGTTCCTTTCACCATGACGGAGAATCAGAGTGCCCTGACTACTCCGGGCCCCGGGGATATATTCGTGAATGTATGTAATAATATTCTTGATTTATTTAGATGAACGTAGTAGTATTGGAGTACGAAGAGAAGATCCAAAGGGGGGCAGCTCAAATAGCCCAGTTACAGGACCAGCTGGCTCGGCAGGCGGCTCGTACGGACTCAAACATAGACGCATACAGAAGGGTAACTTATTATTTGACCTCCTTCCGAGTAGATTCAGCGACCAGCAGTTAGCCTAGCACAAACTGCAATTTTTTTGGGAATCGAATAGTAAATGATACTCTTTTTTGTGTATTAAAAAAAAGTGACGTTTACTTTTCGATTACCAAAACGTTAGTTCGTGCTAGGCCTACAAAATGCAGCCTTGTGCGAATTACCACGATCATACGCATCAAGAAGCTTACGCGAATTTCCAGAACCGTCTATCCACCACCAGAGGGGCTACCACGAATGCCATTCAAAACCGTGTTAACTTTCTCGATGCGTTTGATCGAGTAAACTCGCACTCAGATTACTAGAAAACATACAAGATACAAATTGCAAATGTCCGTGCCTAGATCGTGAATAAAGTACAGGCCTCAACATCATAGTGTAGGTACTGCTTAACCTACTTGTAAGATACTTATTGCGTCCAACGATGGGTGAAGGAAGGATTCAAGGTACCATATTAGCTTTACCATGAAATCGTATATTAAATAATACCTTCCCATACTTATGCAACTATGATACCTCTGCAATTAGGTAAATACGAAGTATTAGTCAAAACAATTAACTTGTGAATTAATGAACACCATACATAAATATGAAATGTGTGATTAGGTAGGTATTGGCTCAGGCATCATGACATATAAGTTTACTTTGTGGAATGTAGAAAAAATCATAGAAAAACAAACTGTATTAAAAAAAACATAGCCAGGATCGAACCTGTTGACATTGAAAATGTTGAAAACCTGTTACTTTGGCTTTCTTAGCTGACGTTTCTAAGGATCAAATTCTAGGAAGTACAGGCTAGGAATTCACTGAACAGTACGTAGAAGACAATCAGAGAAAATTGTATGCATTGAGCACTTCTTTTTCCGTTTTAAGTTAATTACTTTTTAGCCATCTTGCATATTAACATTCTGGTAAAAAATATGCAAAGCAGAACGCCTAGTTGAATATAAACGAAGTTTTCATACGCAATAAAAATGACGAATGATTCAAAACCAACGTAGGTACTCAATCAATTTAAAGAACTGAGAATTTCTCACAATAAAATGAATTCAGTTGAAAAACTCGAATTTCCAATGTTGCAATTACGCATATTCCCAACCTATAGTTACATGAAATGAATGGATAAACACAATACATGAGAGTATTAATGAGATCTCCGCTCAAGCTTTAATTATAGTCCATTAGACATTCCACTTTCACTAGTCTGTTTTTAAATGTTTTGCAGCGATTAGAGGAGTTAGAAGAGAAACTTAAACAGAATCAGTTTAAGCAGTACTTAGCTCAGAGCGCTTATCCTTCTCAGTATGAGAGCCAGGTGGAACGGCCGTATTCTGTCGACCGAGATCCCTATCCCGAAGATTTGAAACCCGTTTATGAAAGCAAGACGAAGTTCACCCCAGTGATTAGCCAGAATAAGGC
The DNA here is from genome assembly GCA_950022985.1 of Udea ferrugalis. NCBI lineage: Eukaryota > Metazoa > Arthropoda > Insecta > Lepidoptera > Crambidae > Udea > Udea ferrugalis. The sequence continues at coordinate 6,327,648 of OX465520.1, forward strand.
CCCGAAGACTACTCCTCTGCAAGTGATGTACTATGGTAACAAAACACCGAATGCATCGAAAGGCACTGAGAAAAAGGGATTCAATATAACGAAGAAGAGGAAATTGTACAATGAAAAAGAATTTCAGGATTTTTGATTTAATTCAAATTTATTCTAGTTTTTTAACAACCTTTAGTGTGATGTTCTAACATAAATTACTTTTATATTTCATTTTAATGGGTAGAGTGTCATTGTTTTTAGCATGGTTCTATTAAAATGTAATGTTATGAGCTTAGTAATAAACTATACGTATTAATTCTCAATTCAACTTTGTTCTTTTACTATTTTCCACATAGATTAAGACTTCATAATATTAGGAATTACTCTAACTGTTTGTCAGTATTAGGTATCTACTCTAATTTATTCAGACTTTATTAGTCGTAAGATCGATAGTTATTTTTTCTTGAAGTAGGTACATATGGGTTGATTGACCTTCTCTTTTAGTAGATTTAGTCGTTGTTAATTCACCGTACACAAAACATCAACAAGTAAAAAGGTAAATTAGTTTACCACATGCGGTCCAACGATCCTAAACGTGGAAAAGTGTTTCCCGATCTTGTGGTCTTCAAGATGTCTAGAGATAGTATTTACTTATGTTGCCCAAAATTACCTATATATATTGGTAACTGTCTTGTTGTGTACGAACTAATGAATAAATAAATATGACCCGTAGGGCTGTATCAGTGCAAAAGTACTCATGTTTTTCAAAGCTAGGTAGGGCAATTCCAATTACGCATGCATGAAAAACATTCCAGAAGAGTTCACCAGACATTTCAAGAAGTCGATCAATGAACTTTTTCTAAAAGAAACACATTTTTACTACTTAGAAAGTTATGGTAAAAAAAAACTACACCTGGGACATCATTTGATCTCAAAATACCTAATTCGTTTCAACCATGTTCCTATTTGCCGCATTTCCTGCCAAACATCCAAAAAACAAAGAGTGTTTTACTCAAATGAAAAAGCTAATTAACTCTTATCTCTCGTCGTTCTATCTAACTTAGTTGCTTTATCTTATATCGTATGATGTTACTAAATAAGAATGCGGTTATGAAAATACATTTTAACATTCATAAGTTACATTATGACCTAGATTAGAACGTCTGAACGCGCAAGTACATCCCTTGAAGCGTGAATAGATTATATTAATTTGGTTAATGATTTTTGTGTAATTAGGTGCACGAATTTTAAACCGGTTAATTAGGTAGATACCTGCCTAATTATTTGATTACGCCAATTTGGTAGAGCGACTTATTGGTTATAATCGTTTTGGTATGTGTGAATATTAACACCCTATAGGGTAATATGCTATTTCCGATAAAGGTACCTACCCACGCATCAGCCTGTCGATTCTCTAACATCACTTCTCATCTCGATGTAACAACGCACGATTCAATCGTCTATTTCGCTTCACCTTGAATCAGTTTTCTCCCTCATTTGAATTAAAATATTTTTAAAAGATTAGTCCGCTTAGTTCTTTTCACTCAAACGAGTTGCGAAGTTATTGAGTTTTGCAGAAGGCCAAAATCAAAGTAAAGTGAAGTGTGCATCGTCAATGACATCCATGTTAGAAAGTTGCCTGTTGGAACGTATACTATTGTATTAAATTCTTTATCAACTATTAGCACTACTAGTAGTACAGTTTAGTACATCAAACATGTCACCAGAAACGGGCGACCTCATCAAATATTAATCCATCAACATACAATTTGTATGTATGTACCTATTTTAATGAAAAATCTCATTACAAGAATAAGAAGTCTTACATAAAGCATTCCTACTTAAGTTTATATTATTTATTTATTTATTCAAAACAAACGAGACAGAGAGCAATGGACTTATTCAGATTCAATTAGACGGAAGGCGATAGAAGCAATTGAAAGCTTAGCGGTTGTTCCGGTGGTTAGGCATTAGCCATTTTATTAAGACGGGTTCAAACAGTAGTTTTACGAGTCTATAAATGTGATCCATTACGCAAACATGAGGATCCACTGCGGTGGTAATAAACTCTGCAAGTGGGTATTAATATTAAGTAAGTGCAGGCTCGCTTGCCATATAATAAGCAGCAAGGGAAATGCTTCACACTTGAAAGATAGCTCTCTTCCGCATTTTGTAGCCGATTTCTACAGAGATAAAAGTCTGTCAACTTTCCTGTATACATACAGGGTGATCAATCTAAATGGGTCTATGGGGGAAGTCAGAACTTAACTAAGTATACTTTTTCTTAATCTTTTACTTAACCGGAAACCGAGTCTGTTGGTTTTGTAAAAAAAATGTCACCTTCTATTATTATGTCATCTCGTAGCGTCGATAGTGAGGATCAAAATCTGAAGTAACATCATAATATGGAAAACTAAAAGAAAGGTATCATTTCGAATAAAATGTTTATATTTTATTGAAATCAAGAAATAGACAAAACTAATAATAAGACAGGCCATTGCATGTTTTTTGAACTCACTTACTAGTTCACTTATTGATTATGGAAATGTCTCAACGGGTGAATTTGTCAACAGCGTGTCAGGCCAAATTCGTCAATTCCTTAACAAAGAGGAATTAACGATTTTGACAAAAGCAAAACTCCATATTCAGACCTTTGAAAAATATTTTTTCCTAGCCAGTAATCGTCCTGTTGATTTTGAAAAGAAAAACTCAGTCTGCATTGGACTGGAGCATTTTTCTATATTTCTCTTATTCTAAGATTTGGCGTCTGTACTACTTCACCCTGTATATTATGTATTTTTAGTACTTAACAAAAAGTTGTTAGTGATGTAAGAGCACCACAGACAGAATACAAAGAAAGACAAAGTACAAAGCCTAGTAATTACTAAACATTAGATTGTTACACTTTCTTTGATACAATCTATAACTTTTTACAGTCACGACTTGCATGCCTGCTGTTTGTACCAACGTAGATACTTACCGTCGTCATAAAAATAAAAGATATAGTAGTGCCTACTTTGTCACTTTTATTAGATAAATTGCCACTTACCTCAACATTTCCAGACTTTATTATGAGTGAAAGTATAGATTATGACTTAAAGCATAACAGCTCTCGATAATGAGGAATGTCGAAAGCCAACCACACCATAAGATATTAAATAGAAATCTTAGACGCTATGAAACGATAGATCGTTATGCTAAGAAAGTGCTAGTTCGCTTAGAATTACCTGACTCCGATCTGCTAGTAATTTTTATTCATCCTAAGTAGACAATAAGGCTGCGCTTTCACCAGAGTCACCTCGTCAAAGCAAGATAAAAATAGAAATGGTTAGCCTGATGTGCTTTTGACTGTACATTGTACAAATTAGTCAATTTGCAGACAGTACTTAGGTGCAGGAGCAAAGCACGAATTCACTGCAAAAGAGTTAAGAAAGGGAGATGTTAATCTCTCCGGAAGATGCCTGTCTGCATCATTTTGTGCAACGTCTCAGTCAGTAACTCCTTAACTTTGTTACGACACTCAATTTTTTTACCTGTGGTGTCTGGATGGGTAAAAGAATTAACACATGCATGCGTTTTTGCATAGTGAGTAAAAACTAGAGTCCGACCGAAACTGGTTTTCTGGCCGAAACCGAAACCGAAACCGAATGTTCGGCCAAGGCCTCAGTTTCGGCCGAAACCGAAACCGAAACCGAAACTCACGTGGTCAAGTACAAAATACCTACAATTACTATATTCTGAGAAAAAAATCCCACTATTCTGCTAATAACAGCAAAACTAAGTTACAAACTCATTTTTTTTCAACACAAGATTCCACTGCTGGGCAAAGGTCTCCCCCAAATTTTTCGATTTACCCCTGTCTTTTGCTCAAGTCAGCCATTAGCCAGAGTAATGTACCAGGTGGGTGCACCATTGTTTTTAGGCCTCGTCTTTCAATGGTATCAGTCTTTGACGAGCCATTTGGTTGTCATTCGGGCCGGATGCATCTTACAGACTGCTCAGTGCTCACTCCCATTTTTTCAGTTTGGCGACTTTATTCCCTACGTCTTGAACGTCAGTTTTGGCACGGATCGTGGTGACCCTTTTCTGTCTGTGTGTTTATTGCCTAACACACTCCACTCCATTACCCTTGGACCCATTACGAGCTTTGACTTAGGGTATTCCATGACCAGGCTTGTGCACCGTGGGCAGAATGAAAACGTCGAGAAGTTCTCGCTTTAAAGTTAAAGGAAGGTGGCACTTCATTTATTTGAGCTAACTTTTCAAGGCTTACGTGTATGCTTTTAAAAGTTAGCTCCTCTAGGTGATTCGGCATTTGATTTCCTCATCTTGCCTGTTCTCGCAAAAGACTATCTTTTTTTTTGGGGGGAATCCAGTTATGGACGATCCAGAGGGCGTGACTCTGTGGGAAGGCCGGGGTGTGTGAGGCTCGCCTGCCTTGAGGCGCTAGATATTACGCACTAAACCCCTCGGTGACCTGCTTCATTGCGCATCCAGAGGCCCGCTTGATCTCTGGTCAAGAACTCTGTGCCGGTGGACCCCTGGCGCGCTATGTTAACCAGCCCACCTTGAGGGGAGTTACACCCCCTCTCTACACCCGCCAGTGTGTACGGCGGTGTTAGGTCACTCTTACACCGCCACCCTTCTTCGGGGGCACTTAGAATGGAGGCACACAAGCCCCGCCGTGTGCACTCCCAGTGACCCCAAAGGCCCCCTTTTAGTCGCCTCTTACGACAGGCGGAGGGAACCGTGCCAGAATTCTAACCCCTCATATCACAAGGCGAAAGGAGACAATCTGGCCTAAGTCAATATACTCATCAAAGTTGCATTGTCTGACGTCTACCACTTCCTTACTTCGTGTGCCGTTTGTCGTCAGTTTCGTTTTTGTCTGGTTCATCACCAGTCCAATGCGATAGCACTCTACACTTAGTTCTTTTAACATTGTCTGCCCTGCCACTCGGCGGATGTGTTGGCGAAAAACGCATGTCGTCGACATAGCGATCAGTCGATTTCTATAAGTAGACATCGACTCCTTCATTAGACTAGGGTCTTGCCAACTGCCTAAAAACTTCCACCAATGCGGTAATAAATAATCTGAGTGATCCAATATTGAACTATTTACATCATTCAAGTACAGAAGCGAAACGATAACTTCATCAACAACCACACACACGACGTCCAATACTGAACATCAGGACTCCCCCTTAGATTTCCAGAGCCGCTGGTAATGGGCGACCCACATCCACCCAAACCCTGCGATCTCTACCTGGTCATTCTGCCTCTTTGCTGGTGGGAGTCCCACGCTGCGTTTGGCTTCAAACGATATCCCCTCGAGAACTTTTCGACTCCATACTGATGGCCCAGTTTCTCGTGCAATGTGCCCTGCCAACGGTTACCTATCATAAGACCGAATTTTCTTTTCCCGAATTTCATTTTCCCGAAAACGTTTCGCTTTTTTTCGTTCGGCATTTTTTCATTTTCCCGAAATCACGTTTGCCACCGTATCAGTTGACCAATTATCAACTGGATTTTTTTCGTTTGCCAGACGTTTTATTAGGCCACAGAACGTTTTACCGAAGTGATGATTGGCCGAAATGACACTTGTCCGAAGTATTGTTTTACAGAACAATCATTAGACCACTGTTTTGATTGCCATATTTTTAGTTTACCAAACGACCATAAAAAAGGTACGGGTTAAGCAGACAAGGAATTTTTGGATTTAAAATAAAATAAGAAATTGACAGCATGTACGCAGGCAAACAGCATGCAAGTTTAAGGAAAACACGAGAATTCTGTCACGGCTCCGGCATTACGGGGCTCCGGCGGTTCCTCGCGTGCTAATCGTCGCAGATGGCTTTCGCTCAGCACCGAAGCTTCGGCTTGTTGGCCGGCTTCGCCGGCCAGCCTCAGCCGCGGCGCCTCGCTCATAGCCACCTGCTCCTCAGCCCGCGGGCCGCCTCGCCCCTCCATGCCTACGCGCTTTTAAATAACACTCTTGGGGTAGGGCAAAACAAGTACCACGTGGTGTCGGGGTTGACTGAGTCGGATTCGCCCTGAAGTTGAAATTACTGAAAATCGACGTTAACGGGACGTTGAACGTTATCGTACAGTAGTTGTGGTCTAGTAATATTCGGTAAAATAAGATTTAGGCAAAGTGATCATATGCCAAATAAGTCATCTGGTAAATGAAAAAAGTTGAACAAAGACTTCGGGCAATAGTAAAAAGTTTATTGTGAAATTCGGTTTAACGTACTTCGGTAAAACGACACTTATGTCAAAAGAGACTTCGACGGGGTAAAAATATGTCAAACAATACATCTGGCAAATAAAATGTTGGTCAATAGTTTTCAGTCAAATGAAATTCGGACTAGTAAATTTCGGACAAGTGACGGGTTCCCCTGCCAACTGACACTTCAACCTTTGATTTGAGCTCCCAACAGAACAGTCTCAACGAAAACTTACATGTAATCAGTTCCCTCGAAACATTACCTCTAAAGAAGTTTTGCGTCTGGCGATTACGCACTGACCAATTTTTGTGTTGCTACGGAGCCATCCGAATGTCCCACGACAATTTCCGAGGATTGTGGAGGTCGCCAGGCTCTGCCGTAACGTTGCCGCGAGAAACGATGTTATACGAGCGCGCACGACATCTTCCGAAGTGAGTTTCGGTTTCGGCAAAAGTTTCGGCCGATTTTGGCCGAAACCGAAACTGTGGCCGAAACTCGATTTTTTGGCCGAAACTGGCCGAAACCGAAACCGAAACCGAAAGTTCGGTCGGACACTAGTAAAAACACGAAGATAATTTCCTGTCTGTTTTACATTTTCCACCTGATTATAAATTGTAATGTTTCGCATAAACTTCTGTTGATAGCACTGCCAGTCAGGAGCAAGAAACAATTGAAAGTCAACTTTCATTGTCTTTGGTCTGTATTTATTTCCAGCAAATAATTATAACACAACAAATAGTAAAGTATACAGTCAACTTAATATTCCATTATTTACACATTAAATACCTATTTGTTATTGAAGTTCGAGTTATCTGTTCTAAATTAATTTCACACTAAACTATTTACAATATTTCGTTACTATATTATAATGATTATTTGGACGTATTTGACTTAATTAAACTAATTATAAGTAAACAAGTTTCTTACTTAATAACAGATGATAATTATTTATCAAAATCATTTGTATAACAAGAGTCAAGTCAGAGTGGATCAACCAGAAAATACGATGTGGTTGCTAAATTATCATGTTTATATTTTGAGATTCCACTCTGGGTCCACTTTAGAAATGAGCATTAGGGTCTATCCACATTTATCCACGCGGAATCTTCTGTGTATCACCACACTACTCTGCGCTACACTATGAGCTTATCGACAAACAGCTCGTTTCGTCGTCGGCCGGTGTCGCGTCACGTCGGCCGGTGTCGCTTTGCGTCGGCTGGTGTCGCATCGCGTCGGCCGAAGATTTTTTGACCGGCGTTAGCCGATTCCGCATCGATAAATGTGGTTAGACCCTTAAAATAGCTGATTATTGATTTCGAATAAGTCTGTCGAGTGAGTTCCAACTGCAGGAGTAGTCGATCTGAAGGTGTCCATACCTGGAGAGATGGAAGTTGTCTGGAGCCGACTTGGGCAGCGGCCTCGCCCAATCCTCGTAATCCGGAGACAGGCTCTCGTACGCGAAGTGTTCGTACGCGTCTGTCAACCTGGTGGAAGAAAATTATTGATGAAAATAACCTTCAAATGACGATCTATCGATCGACGATCATCTGATGATGGATGACGATAAACTGAGGTGGTCACGGGGGGTGAAAGGAAGTGGTTAAATGAGGAAATCAGAGGATCGTGTGTGGTGGCGCTCTAGTAAGGCCTATGACCAGCAGTAGATGGCTACTGGCTGAAGAAGGAGTTCAGACTTGAGATACTACGAGTACAAGAGCTCAAGATAACCACAAATGGGTTTCTTTCGTTCTTTTCTTACTTTCGCTAAACCAATGCGGCATCACTGAATTAACTTTCATGTATATGGATTAGTTTCTAAGATTTAGTATATTCCAAGCCCAAATAAGTAATAGCTACCTGTACTAGGTACTTTCGCAAATGAGTACCATTACTTCACGAACAACAACAAAACGAGCTTAGAACAAGAAGACTTTAAACATCCATCAAGTTTTCCCGGTCCATAAAATTAAAATGCCATTTGTTAAGTTACTTAATATTAAACGATCGTATCGCTATCTTCTGTTATTAACAGATTCAATTCCATCTTGCCCTACTTTAGATGCATTACGTTTAATGACTTGCGAATCTCCGTTCCAAAAATTTGTTGTTTTAATTTATGTTGCAACGTCATCCATCACGCATGAATCTTCTTATTATGCAACATTTCAACCGTGTCAACAGACGATCACAGTAGTATCACGGATTAGATAATCGACTGATTTCCTATACACTTCGCTTCGCACTAATTCGCGAATGTTATGATTTATGACGGCTTAAACATGTGTGGCTTGGCTTCACTGACTTTCTAGAACCGCTAAATTTACTCCACAAAGTCGCGTTCACGTAATTTTTGACTAGAAAGCGGCGTGTTACCGAAATAATTGTATTGTACTCTACCAAGCTTCAGAACTTGTCTATAATTATATAGGTGGATTGTGTATTCTTCTCAAAACGATGTTTAGTTAAGTGTTATGTTATGCTCTTGAGTAATAGCTTTACGTTTCTTGTTCATTGAACAAAATCGCTCCGTGTTGAGTGCAGTTCACTAAACTGCATGCTTAATTTTGTTCCGTAATCACAAGCTTTCCCCGTTCTATAACGTGCATCCGCAAACTGTTCAATGTCGATGAATATATAAAAATGCTCGCTTAGAATGCCATTGCCGCGAGCATTTTAGCATATGCTTCCGCTACTGAACCCTGACCTCAACAATTTGATTTGGCTACTTAGCGCATTATCATCATCATCATCATAATCAAGTGCTGTATGAATGACTGTGCGTAGGTTCCTGTTTATTTATTGTTTTTTAAGGCATCACGTTACAATTAAGTAAAGATGCTAAGAAGCGTTCTCTACAATCACCCGGCTAAACAGAAAAATTACAGGCAGTACCAAAACTATATTTAATGTCTTGTGTAAAACTAACCTTCACAATCATGATTTACCTTTTAAGCTTAATGAATAGATGTACATAATAATGGAGAACGTAGCAAATGAAACCGAACACATTGAAGGAAGACCTCTAAAATTCCAAAAACGCGAATATTTTTAATATACTTAATTTAAGCTTCCGTGAAATTTCAAATTTAAGCACCTGCTTTGATTGTCAAAGCATTTTCAATAAACACAAAAGCTTGAAATTATATAAAGTAGTACCTACGTACCTATAACAAAATTCTTATGATGCAATCTAACTATCTATGCAAAGCAGTAGGTATTTAGCGAGTACCTTCGAGTACCTAGCAGATTCATAATACGTTTCATCACATCCAGTCGAAGACCCCCTAATTTGGAACAAAGTGTGCGTTAGTGACATCGATTAGGTACTGCCATTAGCAAACTTGCCACGGATGGTTATGCGAAGTTTGCGTTTGACGCAACGGTCACCGAGGTCAATGTCAGTGAGTTTCTCTAAGACGCGGGATTCTCACAGGTGCAACTTTCGTTTATAGGAAGCAAAAAACTGGTGCACGTTCACACGAAGGTAGTTATTATTATACAAATAACGCTCCCCTCTTGCGAGCGAAGATTACTTTTTGTAAAGAAAACGTGAAGACTGAGGAACATTCGAGATTAGCTGGCAGAAGTAATTTAACTTCATCGTTGCCTTAAACGCTTTTTCATGTGGGTGGAATTAATAGGCCTTGCTTTGAAGGAAGTTTATCGGCATTCGTATACTACTATTATTCATGTAAACTTACGTACGAATTAATCTACACCTTTCATTCGTGTAGGTTTTTGCTACCATTAGTAAGTTGGATACTTTCCGTATTTCGAACCAGTTTCTGATCAAACACTTAAACTGCATACATAAGATTCCCATCTTATGCATTCCAGGTGTAGAGTAGTTTCTTCACATTTCTTATTTTTTGCCCTTTCTCTTTGCAACACAATGGTAACTAACATAATTTGTAATTAAGTTCCTACCTTACATATATTCCAATTTGTTGTATACTTCGCACTCATAAACCACGTTGCATAACTAACCTTTATGTTCAGAAATGTGAGTGTGATAACAACATAATGATGGTCAAATTAACAAACAAATTGCTAACAATGAAATGCTAGTATCAAATGATATATGTAACCACACCTACGACTTTTTAACGCCTGTTGTATGCATAACGCACCTCACCTATTAACTTCTTTAAAGTACGAGTACTAATGTTTCATTGAAGTACGTACTTAGAATACTAAGTAAATGAAATTAGACCTCACTGAAAATCTGTTCCGTTCCATCCACATTTGAATCTTAACGATAGCTGGAGAAATTATTATAAGCTAACTAAAAACTCATTTAATTCAAACCAGAGCATCTGTGGCACGCCTCAGATGAAGCTAATTCTTGCCATTACGATATGACATCTTAGAAATCGTATCCACAATGTTTTCCGTGCATGATATCCATTATTCGTCTCATTAGTGCGGTAATGTCTGCGTGTTGACGTCTTGGGGTGTTGAGACCACAACGCGTAACGACAGTGTGCGTTTACGCTTGGTTACAACATTTTGCATATTTTTGTGGTAAGTAAGTAAGTATTTTGAATTAAACTTTTTTGCCATGACAAGGCCATTGACATTACCTAAGCTGGAATCGCTACCAAAATATTGAGTCATCAATGCAGTAGCAATTAGCTTGTGATAGCTAAAGAGGCACACACAACAAAACTCATCTGCGATGCAAGGTTGTAATTTACATTTTGGTGTGGTGATTGCGCCTACCTATCCGGCCTGCCTAACGGCTTGAGTCACGGTGCAACGTCTTAGTAAAAGATAAAAGATTTATGTCTGATTTTGCGCCACTTCCTTTTCCGGTTACTCCTCTCTTCACGAATAGTTAAAATATTGTTAAAAGTAGTTCATGCCATCTCATGGGTAACGCTAACTAACCATTTGTAACTTATTTGTTTACAAATCCATAAATACGTAAACTTTAATTTAAAAAGTGGACTGGAAGTCCCTTCCAAACCCTAAAATGAGAAACACAAGATGCCGCAAGTTCATAACAATCAGACCTATTTTATTTTTTTAACGTTTTTCGTGAACTCAAATTGTGAGGTACTTAAATCAAATAAATCGAAAAGACTTCTGGTAATGATCGAAAGGAAGGACTAGATAAATCTTACGTTTTATTAAACGTGTTAATTCGGTACGTTTAAGAACGTAACAACCGTTACCAAAATCTGTACTGAAATAGCAACGTTAGTGTAGCAGTATTACGTACTTACATATCTATGAGGTACTTATAAATACCTAATTAAAACACATAATTTGGCCGAAGCAAGATTGGAAGTTAATTTCACGACCGTTTACGAATGTCGAACTCTCTAATTAAAAATAAAAGAGCTCTCTTACCTGGATGGTCTCCTTTGCTTTCCGTAACCAAGGCTAGCCATGACGTATTCAGGGTGATGAGGCAACGACATGCGAGACCTTGGGGCCGGGGGCATGTACCCTGGAGGCGGCGGTATGTGGCCGTAGACAGGCTCGTACAGAACTGGGTGAGGCGCGTAGATCGGCTCGTCGATGTACATGGATCTTCTTCTGCCTCCTATAAAGAAGGCGTGACGTCAGCGGCCAATCATCTAAACTTTTAATGATTTCTAGCTCTCCTTAGAACTCCTACCGACTGAAACCTCAGCCCACGGTAAAACTCTAACGGTCTAAACGCGGCTTCCCTAATAGGAAGCCATTAGCTTCCTAGACGAAGCTCGATATTATGGCGATGCTAACACAAATAGTAGGGTTTGATCGAAAATTGGAATAGATGAACATTTACCCCCTTATTCATAAAAACTTAAACAGCTCTACAACAACACGGTAACTTTTGTATCGCTTTGTCTCTTTCATTCTTGTTGCTGCCGCCATTTGCGAGTAAGTGACAGAACACGTCAATAGCTTAAACAAAACAATGCATTAGCGTTGGGTTCGTTTTTATGAATAAGGGGGTTAGACTGCAGTATAGGTGAGAGATACTAACGACTTATATCTTAGCAGTCAGTCATAAATATATCATGCGTACTTGGGAATTTAAAGTTTTTATACATAAACCTGGCACTTTCGACCAGCCCGGCTGGTTCAGATGAAATGTTGTCAAACGATTCAATACGGTATAGTATGTAAGCATTTTTAATTTGAATACCTTTATTGCTAGTGGTGGCGGCGCCCATATTTTGTTAATTAACACTAAAAAGTTGTACTCTACTATTGTCCCTTTGCCACTGCTTTTATAAAGATCGTGGACTGCAAAGTCTGCAAACGGACCCTCAACGATACGATTATAAAATATTTGCGTTTTATTGTCTCCCTTTTCCATTTTAATGTACCTAATACTTTGATCCTTAATTATGTAGATACGAGTACCATATTTTTTATCGCGTTTAGGTCTGATTTTTTAATTGGGTATTCTATCTCAAACTTCATTATCAATGGTGGCATTTTGTTTGAGGTAGTACATTTAGTGACAAACCAGAAGCTAGAATTTTGTGAAATGTGAACAAACTCTATTTATAACAAAGTCGTTTATTTTTGTTACCGCATAATCATTAGACAGAGGCGAATACAAAACATACGTTCCATCATGGTCACCTAACCACCTAATTTGGTACTTAGAAACCTACATTATAATACTGTGGAGGACACATTGAAAACACGATTGAAAATTAAAACTGCTAAATAAAAAAATACTGAACGGAACAATTAACTTTCCTAGGTGTTCTTTTCTAACGAGGGTAATTTGCAAATAGGTAACTAAGTAGGTACAAAGCCACCTGTTAGCTAATTATGTACTGTATTCTTACAACTTACGAATAGCTCTGTCCCCGTAAATAGCCATATCAGGCTGAATGTCGGTTATAACTGATCTGGTTAGCTTCCTTCCATAAACTCCATAGTCAGGTACTTCCTCTGGAGGAGTAATCCTTCGTGGCGGTGGCACAGGAGCTTCTTCTGATGAGTCATAAGTTTTGGTCGGGACGTAGTAAAAGCTAGCACTGACTGGCTCGCCAGCGAACGAGTTGAAGTTCTCCCCTTGGCTGGACTCTGTCTCTCCCTGCATCATGCCGTAGGCTTCAGTATCCCACGGGTCTAAATAAACCCTGTGGTTGGGTGGAAGGCTCTGATCGTCTTCCCCCTCGCTGTCAAAATCCACAGCAGCCCAGTAGGGACTGCCGGCGTTTCCAGGCATAACTCAACGCACCATCCACACTTCACTATGATATTTTGCACACTGAATCACTGCTTGCTTAGACACATAACCATTATCGCAAGTCTGCACGTCCTATCCACATATGGAATCGTATTTTATGTGCCTCGTTCGAAACGTCGATTGTTATTCGCGGCACGAAGCGCGCGCACATTCGACAAGCGCGATGCAATCGGGAGACGTATGAGCTCACACGGCCGCACGCCGCGGCACCTGACTTGAAATAAGCAGCGCGTGCGCAACCGTTCGAGAAGATGCAATAGATACTTGCGCGAGAAATATGTTCGTCAACGTTCACACGCAACCTATGATAGCATTTTTAGTCTCTAACTTTTACTAGATTGTTGTGTATTCTACAGTATTTTCTTAATAAAATAAATCCACTGAAAAAGCTAAATGATACAATTCCGCTTTAAGGTTTGAGTAATGACTAAAGAGTACAGGTTGGAATTGTCTCACTTTAAGCTCAGCAGAGGGGCGATTAAAAATGAACAGAATACCTAATTAATGTGGCAATAACACTTTAAAAAATATTCATAGGAGAACAAACATGATTCCGTAATAAACGAAAGTGTTAAAATTATTCAAAGGTTCCCGCCACAACGCTTTGAGGCGGGAACACATACCATAGAGCTTGAAGAATTTAAAGACAGGAACCCTAAAAAAAAATCTCGGGTCTTGGGCTCTGCCCAAAAAAAACGGCCGTTCTGTTCTGTCACGGTAGCACAGTTAGTTAGTGCAGCCGCCTGGAATGCGGAAGACGCTAGTTCGAGTCCCGCCTGAGCCCAAGAAGTAGTAAGATTTTGATGCATTATCCCCATGTTATCCAATTTATACCAATTTAAAAAACAACGTATATTTTTTTTATCAAATAAAACGATTCATGATTTTGCACTCAGCCCGAATCATCTTCTACTTGTGTTGTATTGCAATAAAGATTAATTAAAGACACGTAAGCTCAATAAAGTAATACTAAGCCCTATAAGTATGGATTCCTTGGTCCACTCACCAAGAAATGGAAACAAACATTCGCGCCAGAAATTGACAGAAATGCGTGAAGTGCGTGAACTGTCAAAATGTTAATTCGTTGTGGTTGTTTTATTTGTGAGTGATAGAAAACCCAAAAAATACGTTGAAATACACAGCAATACTACCAAACAGCAGGTATTTAATCAAACCCCCAGCTTGAGATATAGGTATCACAGAGATTCGGTTGCGTGACTATTTTACTTCACTAAACAAAGGTGCTGAGCTACGCTGGTTTGGCGTGCCTTTTTTATCCGTAGAACTCGTTCTTTAGCAAACGAGGCTCTTTTGTTTCAACCTCATTTCATACTTTACGGTTGAGTAAAATCTTTTATGTGCAATGGAACATAGTAAGTAAAATTTACTGTTGGACCATAAATGAGCCAGATATCTGTAGCTGTAGGGCTCCATAAAGGATTAGCTGGCGTCTATTTAGTGTGTCAGTGTTTAGTGCATCGTAAAAGCATTTTTTTATGTCCATTTGAATGCAAATAACCTGTTTTAGCAGTACTTCTCTGTTTGGGTCAGATAACCTTACTAATCTTCAGGGTAAAGTCAGCAGCTGAAGTAACCAAGCACTACACTCTGATTTAAAATTAGGTGCAGTAAAATACCACTTATTTGACAGAAAATATGTAATTTCATCGAAAAATATGTCTTTTTTCTGTTTACATTACCTCCATTTTCTGCACCTAATTTGAAGTCAGAATGATGTACTTTGTCATGTTGGCTATTAATGTGACAGCAGTTTATAAAACAATGTCAGCACAGTAATTTACTAAGGGTACAGTTCCCTCTCAATTGCTAATTTATTAGTGACATAAAAGGAGGTTTTTTTGGGTACTCAATTGACAAGCATGGTAGATTGATTTCTTAACTTTTAATTATTCCTTCTGAATGGGTTATAGTGAATAAATTGGGTATCAGTGTATTCAGTAAAGTTCTGCAGTGGTGTCATTATCATTTTGAATTGGGGAAACGGGGCCTGTGTCGGTGTGGGCCATTTTACCCATTTCCTTAAGCTCTGTGGGAGCCTCAGAAAGCGGCAGTAGTGTTAGTTATACAAGTTATTAAAATAAATCTCTCTCAAAAAACTCCTTGAAACATTAAATACATGATACCAGTATTTTAAAGTTAACATGCAAACCCTAAATACACTTGACATTGGCAAAATACCTTTGCTAACAAAGGGTGCCACAGGTTAAAATAATTATTTTTGAAGTAGTATTTTAATCTTTTACTTTTATAATTTGCAGAAATGCCGGAAGACGCCACTATGGACATCCAGAGTACTCTAGACCTCCTTGAGGACACTGTGTTACACAAACCTCTTGCTAGAGCTCAGTACTTAAAAGCAATAATTGAGTCACTGGAAAGGGAAGATGATTTGAGTCATGCATTACTTGACAGGCTAATAGCAATATGTGTTATTGCATTGGAAGACAAAAACAGGCCTGGAATTATTTATGTCCTGAGAATTATTAATTTGATCCAGATTAAAATTGAAGTATGTAACCTGTACATCATTTATTTTTTTGTAATGCATTAAAATATTAGAGCTCCACTCTAAGTGGACACAAAATTTTCCTGCCTCATAGTTGAGGTGAGGCCTTTGCCCAGCACACCACAAAGTAAGAAATACATTGAATGTTTCGTCCAATTGGTTACACTAAAACAATGCACAACTCAAGGAAGGGTCTGGCTACAGTGTCTGGCGAAGCGCCCTTTGAAAATGAAAAATATTTTGTAAATACATGCACATACATCGAGTACATCAAAAACACCCAGGATACTGTTTATGTTGAAACCCATCCTAATTTTTGTACTGTGTAGGAATAAAACACGCGACCCTTTGACCATCGGTTTTATAGCCAACTTTTTACTTGTATACAAAATAAATTGTAAAGCCAAGATTATAAACTACATTCTTTATTTACAGAAAGGAAACTTAGCAGCCCTGCCGCATTTGTTGCCATCTGTCCAAGCAGTAATAAATATTCTGAGATCTGTGGCATACATAGGCAACATGGGAACTATGCAATCATTACTTTTCGACACTTTTCTGGCGTTTCCAACTTATGTCATTATAAAAGTTGCAAAATTAAATGCCCGGGAGATAAGAGATGTTCTGGATACTTACTGCCATGTGGATAAACCGTTGGCTCTAAGAGAAAAGGTGAGCTAATTTGTTTATTCATTTAACAATCATAACTGTGGGTCAAAGGAGATTTAGTTGTAGGAGTTTATGTGGCCAGTGGCTAAGCATCCTGACTTAAGAGCCTGTGTGGTTCTGAGTTTAAATCTGGCTGAAACCTTTTGTGTTGGTCATTACAACATGTGGCTAACTCTTCATATATTAACCCAGTGTAAACTGATAACGGTGGGAGTATCGCCCCTAACCAGGTTGGGTGTGAATTCAGCCTACGAAATCTGAGCTTTGGCGTGCCTCCGACTACCCCCTTTGGGATAAGTCGCGAGTGTATGTAGTGAAAACTACATACGCTCCAAAATATTTTGTCTTTCTCTTTTTCTCCATTCTTTTATTACATAATATGTTACAATCTAACTAATGAAACTTTTAACCTGTCATTTTAGGTGTTTGCAATGGTTCATAAGTTGCTAAAAGTTTTGCAACCATCAGAAAGAACAACATTTGTTAAAGCGCTCATTCCTACATGGTTCTCAAAAGTGATACCTACTATAATTCAAAGCTCAGAGTCTTTAACAACGCTAATACCGTTCGAAACATTAGAAATCTTAACAGATGAGCTTGTTAAAGAGGATTATAGTGAGCGTAATTATTGGCTTCCTGTTTTAGAATCTATCTACAATCCACAAATGTAAGTTACTTCAAATTTTAGCTATTTCTTGGTTTTGCTTGGTTTTTGCATAAATAACAAACAATAAATGCTTATACTCCCCTAGTGACCCAAATGTGTCTTGGATTCTGATACTAGGTTTTGCAAATCTTTTCGATTCAGCTTTGATTCCTGCACCAGGACAAATTTATCTTGCTGAAATAGATATTTGTGCTGGGTCTGGGTATTTGTGGCACTTTTTAGGGCGATTGCGTGGTCTGTTAGGGTGTTAAGTGTGCAGCTTGGTTTGAATGCAGGTTTGAATCCTGTCTGTTACCTGTGCTAAAAAGATTGTTGGTGGTATTCATATCTTTAGATTACGCTAAATGTTATATTTATGTGTTTTAGATACCCAGCTATTATGAAAGCCAGCCTGAACAACGGCAGCAAAACTTGGCACAGATTGTGGATTGTTTGTATTCGGCTACTGAAGCAACAAATAACTAAAACAACTTTTTCATCAGCAAGTCCCATTAATTCTATGCTACCCGTGGTAGAAATGGCATTCAAGATGGACGTGGCTAACCGATGTAGAGCATTCCAGTGCTGGGAAGTTTTAATTGATAACTTTAGCACAGAATCAAATGAAACCTATGTTGTAAAAAGGCTGAAATTGCTAATTATACCACTAAAATCAAATAATGCCAAAGTAGAAGGAACTGCTATAGCAAAACTCAAAACATGGTGGCATTTAATATACATGTTTCAGACTAAGCTTGACAAGTTTGTTGACCTGGTCATCATTCCATTTTTGCATTTCTGTTTTGGCAAGCATACCGGAACAGCATCTCCGAAGCCCAGTTTCGTTCCTGGCTTGATGTCTCCGGTAATGAAGAAACAAGCTGTTGAGGCATTTGTTGAGCTGGCAGGACATTTGTGTTGTGGTGGATGTGTAAATGTGCCTAAATTAAATGGAAGGATTATATCCAAGAAAATCTTAGTAGACTATTGGAATGACTGGGTGTTTTCACTCAAAACTGCTATTAAAATTGCAAGTGAAGCTGTTTGTCTGCCTAAACAACAAATTGAATGTTTATGGAAATCATTTGTAGTGATTGTATCTGAACTACCAGACAATAACATAAGAAGAGATCTGTTCAACGAGTTGTTGACTCTTTTAATGAATTTGATGAAGGTAGGCCAATATTTTCATATTTCCCTTAAGGTTTTACCCATTTACATAGTTGAGTTTGTATGGTAATATAATTATTTAATATCTTTTCAGAACTGTGGAACGAATAACTATTTAGCAGACATTATTATTACTTTGATTGGGTCACTATTTCAAGAAATTAATATCAGAGTGCTTCTCAAGCCAAAGGAAGAACAAGGTCCTACTATGCAAGTGATTTTATTTTTGCTGGATCCGTCATTCAATATCTTCTATAGGAGGTATGCTTATTCATAAATGTATTACAATTTTTTAACAATCAAAACTGTACTTTCTTCATCAAAAGTAACTATTAAAATATCTGACCAAAAAAGTGGAAGTTCTGAATAAGTGGCTCTGTCATGCGGACGGACCGACAGTTCCGTTCCGTTTAGTTCATCGATGATGGTACGTAACCCATCGTGCGCGAGCCCGACTCGCACTATGCCGGTGTTTTACGTATAAAGGGGAATGTGTTTAAATTATAGTGTCATTAAAATGTTAGGGTAATTTATTTATGTAAAATATTTTTTAACTTTGACAGGAATAGGACACATTATATTGTGCAGAAATTGATGCCTCTGACAAACTACATTATGGAAGAAAAATCCTTAACAACTGCTATTCTAAATCTCGATGAACATCAGAACATCTCTTTCTTAGTAACTGCACTTGCGGAGTCGGTCAGTCAGGCAAACTGTGACGAACCTCAGGAATTTACTGAACTCATATTATGGCCTTTGAGAGGAAACCTCATTGCTGAAGTAAGTGATATAATTTTAAATTCCCATAAATGGTATCAATATTTTATAACTTGATTTTTGTTCTTGGTTTGAATTCACTACTAAAATTAGACTTACTAATTTGTCTTGTTACTACGTTAAGAAACAAATGCTCAAAGAGGTGGGATTTAGATTAAAGAAGAAAAAATGGTAGCAGGCTCTTTGAATGAGTTTTTTTCATTTTCTTGGTTCATGATAAAACTTTAATTAGACAAACTTCCTGAGACACAATATCTTCTTCATGAGTCATTTTAATTGATTTATTGGTTTTATTTGTAGAAAGAGTATTCTTCCGAAATCTGGATGAAATTAATCAGCTACTCATGGCCAAAACTAAAAGCTAGTACCAGAGACAAACTTATAACTGCCATTGAACGAGACACGATTCCGTCAAATTTTCACATGAGGTTACATATGTCTGTGGCTATTCTTCATAGTGAACTGGCAATAGATGGTTAGTATATTTGTTTAATTAATTATTTTAATGTACTCGTAAATAAAGAATGACAAATGATTAGAAAAGGCGTACATAAAATAATCCTATCCTAAGTTGACAAGCTTAGACTCCACTCAAAGACCCGCTCATTGCAATCTTGGTGGCATCGGCATACATCCATTGTCATTGTAAAACCAATGAGACAAAAGTGATTATTTCTGACCAAATTATTGCATTATTTACTAAATGTAAGAAATAAATTATACACTTTTTTAATAATTAAAATTAAAGGTATTTGTATTTTAATTTCTTTGAAGTTTTCTTTTACGTATTTCGTACATAAATACAATGCAATAGTTTGATCTTGATCATGGATAGAAAACAAGCATTCATTTGAGAGATAAAATGTAATAGTATGTTATCTATCCTACACAATTATTCATAACGTGGATCTTTGGGTGAGCTTGCTACTTGGATAGATGTATGATGAAGACTTTAGTAATATGATGTCATTCTCATCCTTAAAAGAAGCAGAACCTTCAGTAACAGAGGCTTTTTCTAATCCTTAACATTTTTACTTTCCAGTGTCGAGATGTGAGAAAGTTGTGGAATTGCTCGCTACGGCGACCGACGCGATAAGAGATCATAGATATATGAGAGACTATTCAAAAACCTTGGTAGATGCTATTATTTCTCTTATAGAAAAAATTAAAGATGGGGTTTCTTTCGACGCGACTAAGCTCGCGGAAAATACATTGCTTGTTATTAGTAACATGCTGAAATTCCTTCGACTCATTCTAGAAGAGTCTGATAAGACGGTAAGTTTTCATTACTATAGCTATTAACATG
Source organism: Udea ferrugalis (assembly GCA_950022985.1). NCBI lineage: Eukaryota > Metazoa > Arthropoda > Insecta > Lepidoptera > Crambidae > Udea > Udea ferrugalis. Next base: position 6,348,159 of record OX465520.1, read on the forward strand.
AAATTCTGAATTTTTCTATTGTTTATCTTAAACCTTTTCTGTTTTCATAGAGAGAGGACCACGGAACGCAATATGTTAATCTCCTAAAAAGTGCGGAAGATTTAATACAAAAACATGGATCTTTCAATTTGACAAACATTGTTCTTGAACTCATCAAATGTAGGACGTTACTTGAGTTACAGTCACCGCTATCTCGCAATATCATTTTAAATATTATGAAAGCACATTTATCGACTGATAAAACCGACTCTCCCACAGCAAAAAGTATAAGAAATATTATAGATACGCTTGAATCCAATGTTACCGCAAATCAAGAAAATTTGAACAACCAGGAATTTGCTGCTCCTGAAACGAGTACAGTGAGAAAAAAAAATAAGAAAAAGGAAGCAAGCATTGTAAGCACTGTTGTTGACGACGGTGAAGAGTTTGTAGTTGTTAAATCAAACTGGAAATTCAATCCAAGGAAATTAACTGAGAACCAAAAAGAAAAATTCCAACGTAAAAGAGAGGATATTCCGGCTTTGTATCAGGATTTGTCCCAATCTCAGGATGATTTCAGATTAACTACTTGGAGAGCAGATTCGCAAGAGGCATCATCCTCAAACAGCAAATCTACTACGACAAGCATTTCAGCAAATGCGGGCAATGCAAGTGAAGTTCTGAAAAATATGCCTAGCTCTGATGTTGTGCCTAATATTATAGAAAATATTTGCTCAGAAAAGAAAGATGATGATGTTAACGTGCAAGAAAAAGCCAAAGAAGCCACTACTAAAGTTAAAAAGACAAATACCAGAGATCCTAAATCTCCGCGCATGGCTTTAAAAGACAGGGTGTTCCGAAATGTCCGAAATTTAATAGAAAAATCAAGCGTACAAAAGGATGGTAAGGATTTATCAGAAAGTCTCATTCAGGTTGAGAACATACCTAAAACTCCTTCTTCTAAGACCATTGACAATAGTAACCTAATAAACTCAGCACCACCTAACATAAGCACTGAAAGGCCTTCTCGCATGAAAAGGAAGCCTAAGAAGTTTGATGATGTTCAGATGTTTTCTTTAAAAAGAAACAGACGATCAACCAGTCTGAATGATTCACAGCCTGATTTACAAGAAAACGTGAAAGATGCTGACGCGCGAAAGGAAACCGATGATGCAATGACCATCAGCAATGATTCTCCTACTACCAACGAATCAAACTCCGTGACAGATAAAAATAAAACCAATCCGGATCAGATTATGACTGAAAATAACATAAATATTGATAGGGAAACTGTAACCGTTCAGGAGTATCCTAATCCCCCTTCAGAGCCTGGACAAATTAATAAAAATAATTGTCAAACAAAAAATGTTAATGTCGATCTTGACCCTAAAAATGTAGTGCCGGAACCCACCAGTGAACTTCAGAATGAACCAGACGTGTCTAATAAGGTGATAAAGTCTTCAGATGTGGTTCCTGATAAAGAAGATACGACAACAGTAGGTGCTCACCAGGAAAATATTAGCAATCCTCTTAGCAATATGGTTGAAGATTCGCCTGCCAGTGATGCACTTGCTGTTAATAATGATGATCAAAATCTTGCTTTAACCTCACAAGACAAAGATGAATCTGAGAATGTTGAACTAGAAATCAATAAAAACACTAAGACTCCAAAACAATCAAAAAAGCAAGAAATAGTTGAACCGAGATCATCAAGAAAGAATGGTGTTAGGAAATCTAGAATCGAAAAAGAATTAGCTATTGACACTGTTGAAGGACATCCATTCTTAAAAATACAGACTGAGAAACGCATGACCCGAAAAAATCTTAATAATTCGGTTAATAATTCAAGACGTAAAGGGTTGACTGAAAAGTTAAATAAATCAAAGGTTGAAAGTAAAACTCCACTTAAAACTCAAACTGGTTGTTTAAAAAAGAAGGATAAGTCGCCTAATGAGATTGAGAATCACGCGTCAGTTATAGTTGATGAGAGCCAACAGAACTGCTCCCAAGTCTTAGAAGATCTGCCCCTTTCTGAAGATCTGCCTTTTTCGGAGGATGTGATAGAAAGTTCTCAAGATTCTACTTTCACTACTATTTCTGTGAAACCTTGTAAAACTAGTTTAAAGAAATTGACAGTATTAGTGGAAAAAACTCCGTTAGTTCCATCAACTAGTCCGCCTTCTAACAAAACGCGTCAGGCAAACAAAGAGGTTTCAATAGACAGAACAATGGACTTGGACAAGGATGACTCTGTCTTGCCTCAAAACAAAACTGCCATTTCGGATAGGACTGAAATGGATTTAACAGAAAACATGGATACTCAACCCGTAGACAGTAATGTCATAGAAGATAAAGACAGTTCGAGTGATGTTATAATAATCAATGATGATGAAGAACCTATTGTAGTTGGTTCTGAAACACAAGAGATAGCTGAAGCCGACACCCAGACTATAGATTCGTCGATATTTAGTGAAATCACTCATTCAGTTAAGTCAATCTCGAAAGTAAGCACTGATATGGCTCAGAATGCGATTCAAATGAGTAACATATCTGAGGTGAATACTGAAGATGAAGTTACGACAACCATTAATGCATCTGTTGATATCTCAAAAGGCGAACCCAGTACCTCAAAAGATGCATCTGCGAATATGTCTAAAACAGCAGATGAGGCCAACACTGCATCATCTCCTTTCAAAAATGATGAACAGAGAAAGCAAGATTTTCTTGACAATACATTAGAGATATCGCCAATAAAAACCATGAGTCCCGTAAGGGATAAAAAATCTCCGTCACCTGAAACTAGCAGTGATTATGTTGTAATAAAGCTGTCATCTCCTGTTCAAAGCAATGGCGAACCATTTGAAAAGTGTGATTCTCCTGAAATATTTACAGAAGACAGAGTCTCCCCCGATAAACGTGATCTTTCACCACCCAGAGAAGAAAATTCTGTTGGTAATACAAGTCCCAGTTCGTCTCTGTCTTTAAAAAAGAATCGACCTCAAGTTCGTTCTGGGGGACGAGCTGCACAAATGTTAGGACTCTGTGTTCCTGATAGACTACAAACTATAAAGAATTCGGAGAGATCAGAGCCAGAAGAACCTAAGAAGAATAGTCCTACCACTACTCCTGCTAGACGAAACCTGAGAATTTTATACAATTCCGTAGGAGGTGAAAGTAGTGAGACTTCAGAAGAAAATGATGACAGCGATAATTTCCTAAAGTTCAAAAGAACTCTACCGACGAATGACTGCAGTCCCTCTGGTCCTATTTTGAAAAGAAAGTTGGTCGAAATAACTGACGATGCGACTATATCTCCAGCAAGCAAAGTGAGTATGGCTTAATTACTTGTTTCAAATGCGTTTAATTGTTTTCTTCATTAATTCTTATCTAATTTTCTGTTGTTTCTTTTAGCGAAAAAGGGTAAGCTTCCACGATCCTCCAGTCTCCACAACTGTATCTGTACAAAAGTACATAGAACCGTTAGGAGTCAGATCCCCACAGAACTCGGCCATAAAACGTCTGGAGAGACAGAACTTGCGTTCGCAAGCTATACTTAAATCGCCGAAACGACTTGAAAATGTCTTCAAACTTGATACTGTGCTTACGAAGGCAGTTGAAAGCTTTACTGAGACTGAACAACCTACAGTGGATCTAACGCCATCTCTGTCCTTGAATGAGACACCTGCTGTGGAAATAATAAAGACAAGCGACTTGAATGACATTGATCCAATTTGTCCCGATTTAGTTGATTGTAAGGACTCTATTGATTGTATTGCCGCTGAACTGTCTTCTGCGACTATGAAAGCTATGTTCTTAAAAGAAATAGAGGGTAAATTGGCTACTATTGGGGACTTGGCTAGAATGACAGAACTAGAAGTTAATAGACTGTGCATAAAGGCTCCTAAGATCAAGGTTGCTAAGAAAGTACTGAGTGATTATGTGTCTAATAGAGCTGTGGAAGACGAAGAGCCATTAGCAGTTCGGATTGAAATAATAGATGAAGAAATATCTCCGGAAGTTGAAATAGTTAGTAAAATGGACGTTGAAATACAGACGACTGCCACAGTATCGAGTGATGTTCAAATGCAAACTATTCCTGTGGCACTGACAGAAGCTGATATGCAAACTGATGAAAAGGCTATGGATCATGCCTCTGTGCAAACTAACGAGAGTGGGGCTAAATCTACCAAAGAAGTTATTACTGCTTGTTTAGCTGAGGTATGTATTCATATTCGGTTTGTGTTAATTTGTAATTTTGTATTTTAAAGTACATCATTCTGAACTAGGATTACAATCGCGGTCATAATCCGCGGATCCTGTTAGTTTAAAAAAAAACCTCGAATGCTATGGGACATAGGACAGGGTAAAACAGTTGTAAATCTTGTCAACAAGCATTCCAAAATTAGTCATAGCTTTGTTGAACATTGACGGTTGACGTCGCTAGATGTCAGTCGTTAAGCCTAGTCAGAGGCCTTAGGGCGGCTTGATAACATCGGACAATAAGGTTGCTCACTAACCTTACACCCCTTTTTTTTTTTTTTTTTTTTCGTGGGGAAATCCTCATGGATACCTCGCTGCCCGGGGGGACGACGAGGTTATGTCGGACTCCTACCGACTAAAACCCCACGGCACTCGACCGTGGCACTTTGGCGGCGAAGCTGGATCCTACCGTAAGTAATGCCGCACTGCTCCGCCGCCAGTGCTAGCCCCTAATGGGGCCCCCTCCAACCGACCCCCCAACGAAGGGGGGAGGCCACGAAAGCGCCTGGAGTACGCAGGCACTTTCGCCGTCTCGGTGGACGCCGTGCAATGCAAGCCAGAGCACCCCCGCACTCCGGCCCGCTGGCACCCACTGTTCGCAGACCCTACTGGGCCCGCAACCACGAGCCACCCAAAGGGCGGCTCCGCTGCCGTAACCGGCGGTACGGCCCCGCCGGGCCGCGATGCACAGGGGGGATCAGCCTCGGATTACTGGCCCCCACCAACCGGTTGTGCGCCGCGGCCCCAACCACGCGCCTCAAGGCGCCTGCAGGCCCCACTGGCCCCGCAGCCCCACGTCGCCCTTGCGGGCCGCAGCGGGTGGGTTCCCAGTCCACCACACTGCCACGCCTGGGTTCTCTTCGCTTCCCGGTGGTTCCCCTATCACCGGTACTAGGCCCCCTCGCCACGCCGAGGCGAGAACCCATGAGGGGGAACCTTACACCCCTCCAACAACCCGCACTGAGCCCGCGTGTTGGAGTATGGCTTGTTCCACCTCATAGTTGAGGTGAGGCCTGTGCCCAGCAGTGGGACGTATATAGGCCGATTATGTTATGTTATGTTATGTTGTTGAACATTTTAGATTGCCAGGTAACCGTAATTGACCTGTAGGTAAGGACTGATAACATTAACCAAATATACTTAAACTTTTTATAATTAATGACTGAACATTTCATTGATATTTTTTACGTAGTCAATAAAGTTCTGATAGCTGAATAATATACGTAATAAAAAAAACCTTTGGTTTCAAATCGTATCTGTAATAAAAGGGTCTGGAATTCTCCGGGATTAATAAATTTCGCGAGATTGCATAAGCTGCGGGATTGCAATCCCTTATTTTGGGAATTCTAAGTAGCAAAAATAATTTAACCATGTTTTTTTTCTTTCAGAGGGCTGATTTTGTTGAAAAACTCAGTGAAAATTTGGAAAACTGTTCTAGACAACGGATCGCGGAGAAGCTACCGTTTGATCTGATGACCAATGTGTTCATGGATAATGTATCGAGAGGCAATTCATTTGAATTGATAACTCGATTATTGCAAAAGCAGAATGAATCTAAGGAGCAAAATGGCAATAATTTATCCCACCTACAGAATTATCTGTGCGCTAGGTTTGACAGTAAAGATCTGATTTTATTTTGTAGTGAGTTGTTAGCAAAAATTCACGGTAGACCATCATAGATTAGTTGATCATACTTATCTATGTATTGTTATTAATACTTGATGTTGAGATTTTATCTGTTGAAAGATAGTAAGGCATGAAAGATGAATCGCCCGGGGCGGCTAGCCGTGAGCATAACGACATGCGACTACGATTTCAAATCGCCATAAAATGTATTGAAATGACATTCAATGTCAATTTGACTTGTCGCCAATCTGGCGATTCCTAATGTTAACCCGTAAATTATTGGCGCTTCCTACATGTCGCCAGGTGGCGTGATGCTTATAACTGGCTACCCCGGTGACCCCGACTCAGAATATTGTTATCTAAAACAGACTGGGGTCACATTCTCATTGTACACTTCACCTCGATTTTGGCTTAATGTAAAACTCAAAAACTTCGATCGTTAGATATTATAAAGAGCCAAGCCTCATAAGATTGCTAAATTATTTAAAACCTAATGAGGGAGAATACATTCGAGACCAAGCGGAAAGGCGATTGAAAAGAGCGTGCTGCATCGAGATGTGAAGTGATGTTAGTGAAAATCGACTGGCAGAATACAATACATGTATGTTTTTATATATGCACTCCTATAGTTATTCTTTAACCATTGCTAGAATCAATTTGCAATAAATGTTATTAGTTTTAGTTAAAAGCGTTAAGTGCTCGGGACCTGAGATTCTTAAATTGTTTTTGTGGGACCTTTATGGTTTAAAATTGTCGTTTCTCTTTGCCGCGCACCATGCATTGCAGGATTTAAAGAAAACAAGTTCGGAATCTGTAGGCTAATCGCCGTATTAGAGGGTCTACTGTTAGTTTTCGCTGACGTAGTCGCAAGCGTCTGCGTAAATTGTAATGGACTTAGGTTAATTCCTGTACTATCCGTTAGAGGCGCTGTACGAAATCTTATATGAGATGTCGATAAGTCTGCGTTAGCAAAAAGTAATGATGAATCCTAAGAATCAGTATAGATTCTGCGCCATTTAAAGCCCAGAATAATTTTGAACCAATAAGTATTTAGTTACATTGTATGTTAAGGGATCGCACTGTGCTTAAAACCTGTTGTTGTTTGGTGATTTTTATCTCCAATCGTGACTAGAATTCATTATTTTACTTATGATTTTCTTGATTACTTGCTTATTGTTTCAAAAAAATTCGTTAATGTACTTTTGTATTAGGTACACATTTTGTAAATATAACTTTCGTTAGGTACTGTGATCAATGCTTAAGCATACGTGCCACACTTTTTTATGTTTCTAATTAAATTTCCCTTGACTGGAAACTAATGTTGAGATTGATTTGTTTAAATAAAATGGTTTTAGTTAGTAATTCCAGGCAGAAAAAAGATAGGGCTAGGTACTGCCCAGTTATTATATTAGTGATTAATAGGTTTAATCAAAGAGAGTACACTCAAATCAATAGTTCTATAATCTTAGTTACTAGATTAGTTTAATATTGTGCGAATCAATGAAAACAAGCTTTATCAAAACTATTTTTATTAATATAAAACAAATTATTTACAATATTCAGTCATGATATGTGACCTGGGTGGTCACATAAATGTTCATTCAAAAATCACTACATATACCACATGGAAATTACGTTATATATTTGTATGAATGATTCTGCAGTTCTGTAAAGCCTAGAAAGTATATTAGTTGTAGTATTTTCTCATATTATTAGATGAGAAAGTATACATGGCAGCAAGACATATCACAACTAATTCATACAGAAATTTCTCTAGATACAGTTTAAAGCTTCTCTTATACAAACAATGGGATACTACTCGTCTATTCGTTTACACACTTATATATACACATTCCACTAAAATTACACCTTACCTACCCCAGATTGTTTAATATCACACTATTCAAATTATGAAACTAAAGCCTTAAAATACACGTCGAATCTGCCGAAATACGGAACAGCCAATAGGTACCAAAACACTGACTGAAGTAACTTTTTAGTTTTAAAGTATTTTAGTTGTAGGAACTAGTAGTTTTTTAATAAATTATTTTAAAAATAACTTGTTTCACTTGCTTTGATTTAAGTATAGATTATGTTGATAAAGAAATTATTGGCATTTCCTATTTATAGCTTTACAACTAAATACCATGTAGCATTGGTACATGCGACCACAATAAATATTAATCTTGTCGTCTTATATTCATGATGACTAAATCTACTAGTATATTACTGATGTTTCTTACAATTTATTTCTAACGCTTTCTGGAAAAGAAAATCTTTATTCTCTACCAACTTTTGATACACAACTCGCCAGACACACTCTTCCTTGACTACTAACTTAGTCTTAAAATAACATTTATATTCATTTTACGAAGTATAAATACTTTGGTTCACAAATTGAGCACTTTAATTAAATTGAAACTTCGTAAGTCTTAGTTAATGTCAAGGGAAGCGCATTTCTGCAACGTAGTCTAAATGTTCGAGATTGTGGTGAGAATTGGATCTCCTAGGCGCACGTGGTCGGTGTAGATTGTGGTGGGAGTGCGCACGCATCACACGGTAGGTACCCTCTCGGCGTGGGCCAGAGTCACTCGTCTTGCGGGCAGAAGTCACCCAATCATCGTCTCTGGACCTTGGCATAACAGGAGCCTTGCGATAGTTATCAAATACGCGACGGTTATCTTCCAACCTTTGTCGTTGCCAATTCCGGTCTAGTTCGTGGCCATACAAATCCAGCTCCCCTGACGGCTGAAACTGGCTGGGACTCTGACAGTAACTTGACTTTTTCCATCCTTCTTCGTATTTCTTACGACCGCTTTCGTCGTCCAGCTGACGGCGCTGGGATTGATTTGAACTGCTCTCACTGGTATCCTCGCCAGATGTACCGATTCCAAGGTCTTTGTCATCTCCGTATATCTTGTAAACTCCGTTCGGATTCAAAGTCTTGCCGTTGAATATTTGGTCATTTAGCATCAACTGGGGGTGTGGTAGGCAGTAAGGATGTGGGTAGATTTTCTCCAATTTTGCCATTTTGATGTCTTCTTCATGTTTAGTACAGGATCCTGGTCCGAATAAGGATAATAGGACAGGCAAGAGGAAAAGACCGTGCATTGCACCGAAGAATATCACCATGAAGACCATTTTGAAGAAAACAGAGAATATGTAACTGTCTGCCAAAAGAAGAGCTACTACTCCGAGGATGGTACTGAAGGACCCTTGCAAGATTGGCAGTCCTAAGGAGTATAAACATTCGCTGACCCTGTCGTTGGGAGATTTTGCTTTAGAGGCCATGTAGGCATAGCAAATGTGTGCAGTGAAATCAACAGAGAAGCCGATGCACATGATGAGGTTTATCATGGATATAGAATCGAGGTTGATATCCCACAAGGCCATGTAACCCACAACACCAATCTCTATGGATATGATGCTGAAGGCAACCCACAGTGAACAGAGGATATTAGGTATGAATATGAATGATGTGATCATCATCATAAGAGCGCCATAGCAGAGGTTTTGAATGGACGTTGGCCTTACAAGCTCGAACTGAAAATAAAGAAAAATAAAAGTAAATCATAAAGTACCCACACAGTTCCAAGGCGGAAAACTAGTAATTCTTGTTCAATGCTTTAAAACGTGTCACATTATTCTTATAAAGTTTACCTGATCAAAGAAAACGAAATAAGGGTGGAAGACGGAGGCATTGAGGGATGACCCAGCCACGACCTCTCTGAGAACTTTCACCATTTCCTTCTCATGGTTGGTGCCGCTGATATTGATGGCTTGTATCAAGAATCTTGAAGCAATTATCTGGTCTCCAGCTTCATTGAACTTCACATCCAGCGAGAAAGGATTGGCGGGAAAAAGCCATAACTGGAAAATGGAAAGAGTAAATTAATACGCGGTTCCTTATAAAGATATCATAACATCGCAGATATCTATATCACATAGTTTTATGATGTCAGTTGCAAACCAGAGATGAACATTTGTGTGAGACAGTGTGGACTTACTTCTTTAAGGTTTTGTATGAAATCTGGTTCGTTATCGATTGTCACATTCAAGTAGTCGTTGTTTCGTGAGACGTAGTTGATGAAAGTCCGCAACCACGATTCGGTATACAACGAATTCGAAATATATGACGTGTTCTCTAATCTCTGCGTAAGGATTTCTACTTCATCCTGCACTTTGGGGTCCGAATAATTGTAATCGCCGCTTATCACCACCTGAAAAAAGGACACTTTTATTTCTTGTCATTTAAGCCAGTCAAGCCTTGTTTTGAGCGGTATTTATACTGGAATGGATTCGGATGGTAAAAAAAACTACAAGATTTACCACGCCTAATCATATGAAAACTTGGGTATGTAGAGGTGCAGATCCGACGTAGCTGGTCAGGCCACAGATACCTACTAACCCACCTGGATTTTTTCCCATTTCCCGTCAGTTACTAGGCACCGGTACAAGGTAGCCTTATACAGACCGGTTCAATGGCATGAAGCTACTGACATGTTAACTCATTCAAACCAGAACAACGGAGTTCCATCCTTTTTTGATACGGTTCCAAGGGCCTGAACAGGTTTTAAATCCAATCAGTTAGGTATGGCTTATTCTTCAAGAGAGGTTTGAAAAGAGTTCTGACAGGGTCCGGTACTGTTGGCACAAATTCCAGAATAGTAAGGTATGAAATGAAGCGACCTGTATGCGTGGTTGTCAACACTCATAAAGGCTTTTTTCCCTTGACCTTGTATTACGAATATCGCTAGCAGTAACACAAATTGAAAACCTAGAATTTAAAGCTTTACCTGAATCCTGTAAGGGAATTCTCTGTAGTAAAGATCTTCGCGGTCGAAGAACTCCACAGAGTATGAATCTTCCTTAGAAAGCTTCCTTCTCTCCAGTCCTTCGTTGAGGTTAGTGACTCCGTACCCGGCGCCGGCCAGATATGCGAGGAACACCACTATGACCAAGGCCTTCACTGCTCCGTTGTTCAGAATATCGGCCATGGTCGTTCGGAAGAATTTCATGATGCAGTGTTCCTTGTTGTCGATCGGGTTGTCCGGGTCAGCTGAGTCGATACCACCGGTGCAGAAGATGCGATACAGCCAAGACTTTTTCTCTGTAAAATAACACACATCACTGTTAGGCGAGGCGAGAATACCAAGCATCGTTCAATACCTTATTATCATCCTGATGGTATAAGCCATAGCTGGACATACGCCTCACAGAGGTGCGCGGGATGGATTTTCTAAATCTTTTACAGCTCATCCTCAACGAGGCAACCTAGTTATCGTCTCGGATACACTTACGCGGCCGAGCGATGACTCACTAGTCTGCGGATGTTACTTATACCGTAAATTCAATAAATTACCTTTTCGGGCTCTAGACTCAGGCAAAACCTTCATCATGGTGATTGTGTGTCGGTTCTGCTTTTCTCGATATCCTGAAATGGCGACGCAGCCGGCGAAGAAAGTTAGGTGCCATACGAAAGTGAAACATACTGCTAAACCTGGAACAATGAAGCAATAAAACATAAATATCAGCTCGTTAGTTAGTGAATTTATTTGTTAGTTGATACAAAACCTCTCAAATGATCAATAGGAAGAATGGTGCAAACTGTGTATGGTTAGTGCTTTGTTGTGGTTCATTTAATTGATAGAATATCGGAGTAAGAATTGAAGACTTTCAGAGAAGATTGAGATATCTTACTTGCCCGAGATCACCATGACGGGTCTCTGGCGAAAAGATGAATATGAAGAAAAGCTGCATATCCGTTACAGAGCTCCAGTGCCTGTCACGACATACCTATTCCTTTATGTGCCTTAAGCTACGTTCCACTTCAGTGAGATGCGCCCCTAGACTGTTTAAAATGCAATTATCAGATGACATTGCCAATCAAGATCAGAATTGTCTGATTGAGGATTGCCTCAAAACATACCTGAATACATGCAGAAGATTTGCACAGAGGGGAATGGCGAGAAGATTCCAATGAAGAAAGACAGCATATCCGTTACAGAGGTGATGGTGATGGACACGGCAGCTTCAGACAACATGACGGCCATACGCTCGGGAACGTCCAACTTGTGGGAAGCGCGCCTCCAGGCCGCCAGCATCACAAAAGTGTCGTCTATGCCGATACCTGAAAAGTAAGGGATAAGATATAAGGTGCTTTGTTTTTTGTTGGCATAAGTATTAATTTGCGCCCTTATTCATAAAAACTAACGCAACGTTGCAGCATTGATTCAGCGATTGATGTGTTTGTCAAATGTCGACAGCAACAAGAATGAAAAAAGACAACGTTACAAACTTTAACGTGATGCTTTAAGGCTGTTTGTGTTTTTATGTTTAAGGGGGCCTATATTTACTGATAGCTGAAGAGTTTGTTTAGTTGAACTACTGGTTAGAGTTGAAGAAAATATTTTTTGTGAGATAGTCCATTTACCGAGAAAGACTACGTATTATGCTTCAGAACATACGACCAATAGGAACTAAGCATCGGTCAAAAATTTGACTCTAAAGTGATTTTAACTGCTATAACATTACTTACCAATCATCAAGAAAGGAGCTGCCAAGTTAATACCGATGAAGTCGATGCCTAAATAAATAGCGCAGCCGAAAGCTGCAGCCGTGGCCATGACAGCCGATATGTTGCCCAGCAGCCCCAGCCATGGCTTCGAGCGGACCCAGTCAGCCATCATGCAGGTGACGATAGAGAATATGCCCATGAGGATGAATGTGGAACTGAAGAATGGGATAACTGTCCTGGTGTTCTTTTCGAGTTCGTGGTCGAGTGTGCGGGAGCCAAACCGCGAGACCGAAATGTGCTTGAACCGCCCGGTGTCTTCTGCTACGCCTACTGCGTCGAGGAAAGCGTCTTCCCATGCTGCACCCCTGTAATTTATTAACAATAAGTTTTAGGAGTGACATCGATTTGGAAAGTTTATTTAATCCATCTGTTACATCTAAGTCATTTAAAATTTTCAAGAAAACAACTGTGCAATAGCAGTTACGAGCTAGGTGGTTAATTATGCGAAAGGTAGGACAATATAATGATCGTCCAAGATTGCTTGACAAATGACAGTTTCAGAAATTCATACAATAACTAGAGCAAGAGCATACCATACCTAATAGCAATGCAACGCTTGTAATTAAGAGTGTTTGCTCACTTGCACCGCATTGTTTGCAGGAAGCGCATTGCAAAATCTTGACCCACAATTTGTTGTGATAGCAACCTTTCTATTCGTATTCTTGTCCAATATTACACCGCGCTTAGTATTCGAAACGATTTCTCAAACCGTGTCAAGATCGATGCCCATTAGATATCTTAGTTATAGTATCGGCTGTTTACATGAAGTAAAACTAGTATTTAAATTCTAGCCTACGTTCAGTTACTTCTGAATAGTATATACTAACATTATCATTGTTTAACATCTTCGTTTCCTCTCGGAATATGATACCTATAGGTACTAAGGTACTCTGCACAATCATTACTTCCTGGTATCGCATGCAGAGGGGCAAACAGTTCAGACCTATTACCAATTCATCTAATCGTATTGTAATTTTGCGGATGCCAGTTATTAGATCTGCTATTATAATATTCATGGGATGATTAACGAATACAGTAGGTGCAATTAATATGTAAGTCAAAATGATTTCAGGTTGCCTGAAGGACGTTGCGTTATTACGTTTGTTCAGAAAAAACAAAATTGGTCCACTTTAATGTCGGCTGGGCAGAAAGTATGTTTGTTTTTGTGCCCACTTTCCCTGTGAATGAAGGAGGAATGTAAGCGATTGCATTTGTTTGGTAGAGTTTCCTTAGTTGAATTCGTGGTAGATTTGTGACTTAGTAGCACTCCATCCGCCTAAAGTCGTTACTGTTGCAATAAGTTCGCATACTGTCGCACTGAGCAGACTTCATCATTGCTAAATAAAGTCATTGCTTCAAAAGGTAGGTAGGTACTCCACCACAGTTGAATAATCTAAAATACTTTTGGCCCGACCGAACCAGGCATTTGAAACTTCTTAGGCTTCAGATCCGCGAATAAGTATTATATGACGTAATGTGTGTTAAAAAATACAGATTATGACACAAGTTTGAAATATTTTACCTTTGTTGTTGAATCTTGTTGTCCGTCCTCACAAACCAGACAAGTTGCACTGCAGGTACCGAAACTATGGTGTCGTCCACCACTTTAGAACCTCCGAAGAAGACGGGAAAAGCGTGAGCCTCCCATGTCACAGGGTTGAACATTATGGGAAACGTTAGATTCAGCTCTCCGCGCTCCACCTGGGGAAGAACATATATTTTTTTTAATACATACATACATAGATACCCTCAAGACCATATCCCTAATGGGTTAGCCAGAGGCACACTGATTGCTGCCGTCATGGTGAACGGAACATTCAGAAGCCCACATTTCGCCGAGGGAATTTGAACCCAACGTGGTAAGGGGGAGGCTACCGCCGTTATCCGGGTTGCTTGGGTTTCTTAACGGTGTTTTCCACCACCGGAGAGTTAGCCGCAAATTGTAGAATGGACACAAAGTAGGTGTGTTCCGGCCAGATTTGATCTCGGGACCACCGGGTTCCGAGCCAGAGTCTTTAACCACTAGGCCACGCTCTATATTATACTAGCTCACCCGGCGAACTTTGCTCCGCCTTAAGGGCTGAATGAATAAAAGAAATGAATGAAGAAATGAATAAAAAAAAGTAAAAAAAAAGTAAAAAAAAAGAAAATAAAAAGTAAAATAAATAAAAGTATCCTATGTCCTTTTCCTGGCTTTAAACTACCTCCATGCCAATTTTCAGCTAAATCGGTTCAGCCGTTCTTGAGTTATAAGTGGAGTAACTAACACGACTTTCTTTTATATATATATAGATTTTTAATACACTTTTTTTTTCAAATGTATGTGAGATTCAACATTTCACTGAAAGTTCACTTATTCACTTTTTTGGTTTCACTTATTCATTGAACTATAAAAGAAACTTAGTGACAAATTATATGCTTAAATGTACAATCAACGGCTCATCAGGCTATCTAGCCATGTCCGTTATTTCTCTCGCTGTTGTCGAATGTCAATTCTCTTCAACTATAGCGAATAGGAATGTCCGGAAATGGAACCGCAAATATAGTATACTAAAGTATAGGTACTTTACAATTGATTTTGTATTTAATTTATAAATTACTTTAGGAGGGGGTCTTACTTATGGACTTCATGGTTATACTATATCTTCAGGACCTATATCCCAATAAAATTGTGCGAATAATTCCTTTTCATTACTCATACTCTGAAAGTAGGTCATTACTGACCTGAGAAGCGGGCTGAAAGTAATACTTTTCATCCCTAGGGAGAATCACTTTCAACTGACAGCTGTCAAATTATTTAAAAAAACTTGGTCTTTTTCACATATCTATTGAACCATGTTCCAACTTTCATACAGCCACGATGTAAAATTGAAATAACTTAAAGTTAAGAATTGATAAGAAAATATACATTTTTTAAACCATAGGAATAATTACAAACAAATGTAATTTTATTATAATTTAGTTTCAACAATTTCTTTAAAATAACTTAGCTTTACCATTTTTCCAATGATGAAAATAAAAAATAATGGCTGAATGGCCTAAAGCGGGCCGGCCACAGAAAAAAAAAACAAACAAAATAGGCGGGAAAGCGGCAATTCGATCTTCATTTTTTTTATCATTTTTTCTTTAGTTAATTCATGTTTTTATTTTTACTTTCCTCGTATTTGTAATGAAAAGCACAGTGTTTACCTCGGGTTAAAGACTTATTTAGTCACTCGAACTATTGGCGCCCTCACTTCGTTCCGGGCGCCAAACCCCGTCTCGGGACTAAATAAGTTACTTTCACCCCTAGGGTAACAATGTACTATTTCGTACCACTTGCTCAAAAAAGTGACATTCTAGCCCGCAAAAAGAGAACATAACAATAGTCATTTTTAATCTGTTAAAAACAGGGAAAGAAAATTGTACTGAATTTCATTCATCCCCTAGAGCGAGAATGTGATTTAAATTTGGAATACTTACAGAGGTTTTCGAGCGCTAATTTTAATAAGAAGTTTTGATTCTTTATTTATGACCTGCCAGTATTATATGTGATAAAATAGAACAAGTTTAATAATAAATTTTTTTCGCAAATGGTACGGAAAGTAGAGTATTTTCCTCGGTGATAAAGCTGTCTTAGTATTGGGTGAACTTAAATCCCTCGCTACACTCAGGACTCGTATTAAATCCCTCGCTTCGCTCGTGATTTCAGTATTTAACACCCTCGCTGCGCTCGGGAGTTAACCTCGAGTCCTTCGTTACGCTCGCGATTTCAATCGTCACCCGCGACAGAAGACACTGCTATAACCTCTTGGTTAATAATCTATTATTATAACCCTAATTCTCTTGATGGATAACCATGCAATGAGTTGAAGTAATTATTCAGCCATTATTCCACGCAGATATCCTGCTCAATTGACACAAGTAAAGGATTGAATACTAATGAAATTACGAATAGGATTTTCTTTAATTGGCAATAAAGTAGTGATTAGTATCTTCTGATGGTGATATAATACCTAGTGTAGCCGATAATTTAAATTATTGACTTGTCTGTAAATTACCATTTAAGTAAATATAATGTGCTTGTTATAAAATCCAAATTATTGATTTATAAACAAGTAACTGGTACACATCTACACCAAGGCCTCAATTTAAAAAGAGTTTGTCCTAAGGTAGTCAGAAACTAATGAAAATACAGATTTTTAGGAAGTTATTAGCACCCTAGTCCCATCAAATCCCACCTTAAAAAAACAATCGCTTCCCATCCGATTACGAAATATAATTATTTATTTGAAAATATAACTTCAGACGTGGTTGGAAGAGGACCTACGATGTCGATGTGAATATGCTCAAACCTATCGCATGATAGAAAAGCTTTGACCGCTGAATTAGTGTGTCTAACTACCTTAGAGCGTTGACATGCTACACACGTTTTAGACCAAGTCCCAATGTCGCGGTTCATATTAGGCCAAAAGAATTTACTCGACACCATTTTTCTAGATGAGCGTATCCCTGGATGACCTATATTATGTATTGAGTCAAAAGCTAGTCTACGATACTGTTTAGGTAAATACGGCCTAATGTTCGTAGAAATTTCGCAGAAAATTGGTTTGCTACTGGTGGGCATAACTACACTGCTCAAAAGTGTCCAGGGATATCTCAAGCATTTTCATACAAAGTATAGCTATTTGGGAGGCTGTAAAAATTAAAATATTGATGCCAACGTAGAAATTTTTAGAACACAGAAACTGCTATATCTGCCCTTTCAGATTGTATAAAGAAATTCATTGTAGTAGCATTATTGTACAATCGTGAGGACGTTAAAAAAAGACAGATTTTTCTTTTAAAAGGTGTCAAAATTTTGGCAAAATCAAACGTTTTTTTTGTAATATTCTTAACCTTTATCTTATGCCTCTGTCCTCGCGTTATTCTAAGATAATGCTCAACTTGTAAACAAACTTGACTTTATGAAATATTTAAAAAATTATATCCCAATGATATCCCTAGACAGTTTTGATGTGTGTATTTTCTTGAATTGATTTTTACCATTAGATTCGCTTGCTAACTGTATGCAATACTCATCGGTGCTTTGCGCATCTGCTAACTCATCATAACAAATCGAGCTTGGACAATTTATTGTCTCTATGCGCGATAATGAATCTGCTACCACGTTGTCGCTACCTGTTATATGTTGAATATCGGTAGTGTATTCACTGATAAACGCTAATTGCCTAATGCGCCTGGGTGTTTCTTTTTCACACCTGGTTTTTTTAAAAGTGAAAGTTAGAGGTTTGTGGTCAGTATAAATGGTCAACTGACGACCTTCAATTAAGTCTTTAAAATGACGAACTGCTAGATAGATAGCTAAAAGTTCTCTGTCATAAGTAGAATATTTAGTTTGAGCTTCTGAAATCTTTTGCGAAAAGTAGCCTAAAGGTTGCCAATTACTGTCAACAAACTGCTGTAAAACTGCATCGACGCATTTATTCGAAGCGTCAGTCATGAGTGCAATCGGAGCATGGCAACGCGGGTGGGACAACGTGAGAGCGTCTTGGAGACTAAGGGCCGGCGCTCACTATCGGCATCGGCACGCTTCAGGATTTTAAGGTGGCAAATAGCAATATACTTTAACATTATGGCAATAAAGTAGAAATTTCCGTGATGTGTTCTCGTAAAAACAAAATGCATTTGTCCTGTTTCTGTTTCGGCATTTTCTACTTTATTATCATTTTGTTAGAGTATATTACTATTTGCCACCTTAAAAGCCTGAAGCGTGCCGATGCCGATAGTGGGCGCCGACCCTAACTTTACATTACAAGAATGCTTCGTCAGCTTCAGGTGTCCACACTATCAATGTTTTATCTCTTTTCTTCGCATTACGCAAATAGCCATTCAATACCATTTGATACCTGACCGCGTTGGGAATGTGGGAACGATAAAAGTTCACCATTCCCGAGAATCGGCGTAATTCATCAACTGTGTTAGGTTTAGGATAATTTTAAATACTTTCAATTTTACTATTCAGAAGTCGAATGCCATCCTTCGATACTTCGTGGCCTAAATATTCGATATTTGATGCGCCAAAACAACATTTGCTCAAATCAATAGAAATACCGAATTGGTTAAAACGTTCAAAAACTTTTTCTAAATGTTCTTTATGCTGAACTTCTGATTCCGATGCCACAATCACATCGTCGATTAAAGCGAATAAAAAATCTAGACCTTGAAGTACCGAATGATCCATAAACCTTTGATAAGTTTGACTGGCATTGCGTAATCCGAAACTCATCATGGGGAACTCAAATAGACCAAATGGTGTCGTGATTGCCGTTTTTTCAATATCAAATATTTTCAAAACAATAGCAGACACAAAATAAATTTGATTTACTAGCCAATAAACCTTCCTATCCAATTATTTGATGAACCACACTGTAATCACGTAGGGTGGCAATGGTGGCATTTTAAATAAATGCTATTGTCAAACGCAATAACCGTTGAGGTTTGCGGTTTTGGTAAGTAATCGTGAGTAATAATTATCTATTGTTCATAAGGACATGATTCACAGACGATCGAAGAATTACTCGCGTTGACCAAACAATGTGCTTGGAATCTGTCGAACAGAATTTATGACTGTCTTGTCCATGGCAATGAAATGGGGCGCGAATTTCCTGCTGGTTGGTGTAGAAGTTGACCTACGAGTATAACTGTATTGTTAACGTTGACAGTTCGTGTAAGCCTATGCCACGCTTGACTTTTATGTGGGCTTCAAGTTCTCTTTCATTCGTTTGAGGTCCTATGAACTTAGTTTAGGATGGCCTAGATATTAATATTATAGCTGATTGGATAGTTAATTTATTTGCCAAATGTCGTACCTATCACTTAAATGAAACAGACTATACTTTTACACTAATGACAATACAATTTTAGCCTATAATATCTTTAAACATTGGACAGACCATCATAAGACCATAGGGCGTTCTGAAGTTCTGAACTATGAGTGTCCGGTGCCTAATCGATATACCTAGTAGGTATTTCAAAGGGTACCAACTTAAATACACTTAAAATATCTATTTACTTTTAAAACGAGGCACAAAACACATTCCGGAATGACTACATGGTCTATAAAGGACCGATTCTCTAAATGACTGATTCTCTGGCTCAGTCAGTGTGTTGAAATTATTTGGGTATCCCTAAACAAATAAAAATAATAATCTCCTGTGTGTTGAAACTTCCTTTGTTTTTCATAATAACAAACATATCTTCAGAGAAAGTGGAAAAAAAGGAAAGTGTGAATCGGTGTTGTTTTCAAGGATTTTTAACGCTGGTTTTACCTGACACAGAAAAACGCAAATTCTTTGTTTGCCCATATTTATTTCAATGTGTACAGTACGGTTGCGCTTATTGTACGAGTATCTTTACCGCTTTAGCACTTCACACTTATGATTGCTTCTGGGTTTTCGCTGTAAAGTTTAACTGTTATTTTTATTGTGCTTTTACTGCGAAGGTTCATTGGACGAATGATCAACAATAAACTGCTTTATCTTGAATCCAATTAAATCAATAATTTTTATAATTAAGTTTATTGAAGAAGCAGGAAAACTATCAGATTCATTCCCTTTTACAGTTAGTAAGATTGCTTTTCATGCTCCTTACAATATCCTATTTGAGCAAGATTGGCTACATCGGAACGTTGTTCAACTGTTTCATTAATTTCGCATATTTATTGCGTATTGATTCACATTACCGATTCTTAGCTCAAAGGTCGGCTGGATGAATGAAGAATTAAGTTCACCTTTTGCAATGCTGTCTTTGTGCAATTAAGCTTCAATATATTAATGGCTGAGGCGAAGGGTATATGTGTTATGGCAGTTTTATTAAACCTGTGGTTTATTAAGCTGGGGATTTTTAAAAATATAACCTCCTTTCTTTGAAAATAGCTATCAGTAATGCAGTTTTTGTTTTGGTCAAAATCGGTTACAAGACTCCTTTAGTATTCGTCAAAGCTTTACTTTGGTCTACCACGTCCAGTTGAAAAAAACTTTCACTGCCACTAGTTCTATGATGCAAACCGAAAAAACAGCCTGTATATTTGCCATTTGTAGATGCAGTTAATCGGGTCTCATGTGTTGATTAGGTAGATACTGACCATATTCACCTTAAAAGAAAATATCATCGCCGTTGTTTGTAATTTATACTATATTCTCACCTCTCCAATGATTTTATCAAGATTCAGGATGTCGTTGACGAAACACTGCCCCTCCCAGCGCGCGCACTCCTCGCGGTAAGTGAAGGTCTCTCCATCAGGCAACGTGACTGTGATGTTCTGAACCAGTTCGTCTAACTCCCGCAGTTCCTTCCAGATCTCCGTGCGAAGCATGTTGGTGTCGTTGTCTTTGGACACGACGATCACACGACCGAATCTTCCTGTAAAAGGGAAGGATAAAGTTTAGTATGATAAACAATGGCGTTTATACGTCCCACAGCTGGGCAAAGACATCACTTCAGTTATGAGGTGGTACGAGCCATAGGTTCAGTGGGGATTTTTGGTTGGGTCTAAGGCAAGTGAGAAACCTTGTGATGTCATAAGCTGATCTAAGCCTTTGATTAGGCTTGACGACCGATATCTAGCGAAGTGAGCCGGGAGCTCGTTTGCTCTATTAAATTTCACACGAGGCGGTGAGACCCATCCTACTCTTTCGCCACGGGCACCTTAAATATCGTTTGTACAATTAAGTATTTCTTCTGATGCGTAAGTTAAGTAAGTAAAGAAGTAATTAAATATGTACTCCGATAATAACTTCCATTCAAACAATGCTGGTAATTAAGTCCTAATCATGCGCAGGAGTTTATGCGGCGCCTGATCAATATGCACACAAGGTTTACGATCGGCATGTTGTATTTGATGGAGATGGGTGCAAAGGTTGCGATATTGCAAGCAGTTTACTACCTGTACTTTAAGCTACATGCTTTAGCAATGATATTACAATAGAAAAGACGTAGATTACTTCTGCTAAAAAAGTGGCACGCGAAATCAGAGCTTCGAACACCTGAGCAAAGCATTGACAATTAGACACTGTGCAACATTTATCTGTCTCGTTTACGCTCTAGTAAATAATCGTACTATCTTGTTCACATGGTCAAATTATAGGCAGGTATTTGCGCCAGGGGACAATTTTCGACTTCGCATAAGGACTGACATAACCTATCCTCCTCTTTTAAATATGATTGAGGTACAGTGTAGGTATACGGACGATGAGTGGATGAGCTCTTGCTGCTACAAACGCGCAAACTAACTGCATTCCACATCGCTTCGTTTGACATGTGATTATGCTGTTGCAAAGTCATATAGCGCATTTTAATGATACATTATTGACGAATGTCTAAATATAGATAGTATAGATAGAATAAGATAGATATAGATAGAATAGTCATTCAATCACAACCTAAGCTTTTTTGATGTTTTTCCACACTCCTTTATAACGGAAAAGCTAAAGGTATAAGGGTAAATAGCAGTACATTGGTTCTTTTGTGTGTGATATAAATAATCAAGAAGAAGACTTGTGCAAGTTGTCACGCTCCTAGCCCAAATATCTCTCTCGTTCAGCCAATCAGTTACGTCTGCTTTGAAACGAAAAGTACAAACCTGGCCTTGTAATCCTCCCAACATTAAATCTGTGTGAATAATTGACTTTGAAGTATTCCTCGACGATCCTCCTCTCGAGTTTGCCCTGGCCGCTGACAGGCGAGAACAGGTACTCCGGGTCCATTTCATAGTGCACTCGCTGGTAGCCGGTGATCATCAGCAGCGTGAGCAGTACCGGGATGATGATGAAGTAGCCCGGCTGCCGGCCGACCACCAGGCCGAGCTTGTAGAAAGAACGGTTGAGGACTTCATCGACGATGGTAAGTCTGCAGCCCATCTGGAACAAGGAATGATAATCATTAGTCAAAATTATCGATATAGGTATTTACTAGATTTAATGTGATCTTTTTTTTGCACAAAAATAACAAAACTTATCCAGCTAACGAAATCACTCTTCATTCATTTAACTAAGAGAGAGAATTTGGATGAGAGGCCGTTGATAATGATGATTTTATGGAAGGATTAGCAATACCTATGGTATAAATCGTATTCCATATTCAGATATAAAACTAGGTTAGAGTTCAAAACAAAATTCGAATTTACATGAAAAAATATTTCGTTGAAGTCTTTTGTAGGTAGTACGTTTTAGCGACTTGAAAAGTCAAGTGTTTTTATCGCAAATACAAAATTGCTGAAATTATAAATAGTAAACCTTCGTAGTAAACACAATAAAATATGAAACATATAAACATACAAAGTAAGCATCTGGAGCAAAACTAGAATATTAATTATCTCGTAAACGGTCCACTTTTCTCACAGTTAAGAGCACTTTCGCGAGCCACTTAAAATGCATAGTTTTAAATCGGTCTAAATACTAGAGAACGAAAGCAAGTGTGTGACTGCGGTATTTACGAATGCGAAACAATACTTTATTTGTGTTGACAGTTGTTGTAAGTAGTAGAAAGTGTTTTAAATTGCTTTAAACTTTAATGAGTTTGCGTGTCATGCTTTCAATCATTTATTTAATACAAACAGGTGCCCGTGGCTTATTGGCAACGATTTTTGATGCTGCACGGCAGTCGGCATTTTAAGTCCCGATAGTTGCAATGGGTGATATCCTGTCAATAGTGCCAAAAGTGGCAGCTTCGATTCCCGCCCATAACAAACATTAATGCGACTAGCATTAGTGTTTGTTCTTAGTCTGGGTGTCATATTTGAGTGTGTTTTCAGTCTTTTCCCCAAATTCACAAACATCAACCAATGTTGAGCATGCCGTCAAACTCCTGCCGTCCCGTAGAATGACCTTTGAACTGAATGTGTCAGCTATACTTATGAGGAATGCAAACTTTTATTTGCGTTTGTAAATCCTGGGGTTTGACAACCATTTTTTTAAATATTTATCTAATGGTTTAAAACAGATGGAGGTTGTCCGACCTTTTGACCTCTGTACTAACATTGTACAAGCGTTGCATAGTTTGGTGTCAGAGGGCCATTCATAAAGATGGGAATCTAGATTTGAAGTTAAGACGTGAATTAACGCACCAACCTAAATAGCGAAAATAGGTATCTTAGTTCAAACTGCTAGATGTTTGTTTATTCCGTGCATTGCCGTACGACCACTGCCATTTTCAGAGGTAGTTTTCCTTGCGCTGGAACGCAACTTCTAAGCAGGACGGAAAAGATTAGCTTAGTGAACAGGTTACTTAGGAAGCAGTGTTGAATCGACGGGTCAACAAGTAGAAAATATAGGTATGACAAACTTCTAAAATAAATAATTACAATTCAAATTCAGCATATGTTCACTGACTGATCAAGTAAATTAATGTCCTTAATAACCCGATTTAAAACCAAACAGCTTCACAAAAGCCGTTTTTAAAGCATTCTTCGTTAATTAGATTTGTGTTTACATATACCAAAGGTACCGACCCGTTGGTATTAGCTCAACGATAACTAGAACTAGTTTCTGGACAAATATTTGAACTCAAATAGCCCAATATCCTGCGCATACAATAGAATGTGACCATTTTTGGAAATCAGTAAAGTTTAAATGTATTTTAGGGCCAACCCTCTTTAGTTGGCAGAAAAAAACTTTATGTACGAAATCAAAAATAGAAAAATAGGTCGATATGAATTACAACTTGAACTCACATGTTTCAGGCGTACATTTTATTGTATGTATGTTAACAATACACAGCATGTAGGTTTATTTCACGCAGTCAAATGGTGCAGATCATTGCAATGACCATCATTCGAAGTCTGTTTGCATGCAGATAATACACCACTTAATTGCTGGTGATTATAGTTAAGTGTATTATACACGTGCTTGTTCAAATTATTGGAGTCGTTAGTAAAAATAAGTACTGAATGACTGACCCCGGTGTATGTCTACTACATCATTCCTTTTTGAACAGTTTTCAAGATGACAGGGGGCAAAAAGTTGCCTGTCGTAGGTCATTGCTTGACATGCCTCTGCTAAGGTTTGCCACGACTCTCAGATGTTCCGCATATTTTATTTTAACTTATACTGTATATTTGCCAAGGTATGGTAAGTGAGTTATGCGAAATAAATTGATACTGAGATACTAATCTAGTGTGCACTGAATAGCTAATCAGAACACAATAAGTGTGTGCGCAGGTAAAAATACAGGACATTATGAGCCTACACTCTCTCAGTAGAAGACCTCATGATTTAGATCTTAACGTTAAATAGCTACGTTAAAGGTGTTGCTAAATAGGTTTAAGACATACTCGTATTATGAAAATAGGCCAAAAACTTAAAACTCTTTTGAGTAGGTATTCCTGAAAATATAAGAAAACTAGTAGAGTCTACATTTTCTTAGTTAAATAATTATATCGTTTTGTAACAGTGCTTCAAATATATTTTGTTACATGGGGGACGTTCATAGCTAGGCCGAACAAAAAGGTGGTTAATATCCGTTTCCTCTGAACAAAAAGCGTGAAACCATTTCGCAGACGCAAGTTTTCTTCTGTTAATGGTTCAACACTATTCGTGAATTCGTAATCGTCGTCACAGCCTTTTTATTATTGTTCTTTCACCAGATCAGATATTTTAAGACGATTTTGAGTTGATTCTAAGGGCTTTATTAGTGAGTGTCAAGGAAGGTAACAACTACACTAGCATCTGGTGTGGTAGTGGACTTTTTACAGTTGTTCTTCGTGCTTTGGCAGGCATGTCAAGGAGTTGGTCCTGCCTGACGTCACTAGAGGTAAGTGGAGTCATAACAAAACATAACATACCGTCACAACCATTTTCCTAAACGGGGTGGTCAGGTTAAGTGGAGTCGATGTTCTAAAAACTAGAATTGGTACGTATGCTACAAACTGCACTCCTATATAACAAGATAGGCAGCTAGCAAAGCTTTGCAAAATAAATTAACTTACCTAACTATGTTATAAAGCTTAAGTCAAGTCATAAAGTCTGCTAGTTTTCCTCAAATGCAGGCTATTAATCAGTACATTTGCATTGAGCTGAGGTATCAGCTGGTCTGGTACTGCATGGTAGATCAGCGTAGACCTCCTTGACCGAACGCCTTTCACAACAGGCCTAATTCGCAGCAAGTGTAGTAAACAAGACTTACTGCTAAATACCTACCTACTCTAAACGGAAAATCTTACTAGTTATCGATGAAAGACAAAGTAGTCCGAACTTTTGAGTTTCGGAGTTTTTGCATCTTAATTTGATGGACCATTAAAACAATTAATGGTTTGAGAAGTTGCTGTGGTAAGCAACTTCTTAACCATTCGTCCAACCAAAGGTCGCGGGTTCCATTGCACATGCGCACAGTATAAATATTTCTGTGCATGAACATGTCTGTTTGTACTGGTCTGGATGTTTTCTGTGTTAGATATACTGTTTGTGCTGGTTTAGGTGTTTTCTGTGTTAGATATACATAGAAAACATATCTATTTAAACCAAAAAATCCTTCATCCTTGAGCATACTCAACATTATTTATTGAACATATTCAACCGTTGCCTAACCCCTGAATTCACTAACGTCAATCAACGCTAAGCACGCGCTCACGCTTCTACTGTCCCGTAAAATGTCAATAGAACTGAAAGGGTCAGCTATATTTCTGAGGGATGCTCAACCTTGATTTGCGTTTGTGAATTCGGGGTATTTACCCATATTACAAGCTTTGCTCAGTTCGAGGCTAGATGGCGCTAGGTTAAAAAGTCAATTTATTTCATCTAAAGTGACTTTATTGTTACGTGTCATCATGGTTGTATTACCTAGTGACATTTCCTATGAATCAACATAGTGATCGGATCGGGCAATACCTCTCACCTATCGTAACCCAACCTGCTTGCAGTGAAAGGAGAATTTGTCTTTTGCATAATAACTTGAACTCTGACGCTTCTTAAACTTGATAGAGACCGTTCCTGTTTAGGTAATAAAATCAGGCCCTATTATGTTTTTAGTCAGTTGAACCCTTTGGGTGGCTATACAAACCTTCAAGCCAAGACGTCAAAATTTGGAGATAAACCTGATACTCCGTGAAGTGTCTACTTGATGAAATTACAGCTTTTTACAAATTTAATAAATATATAGTATGCGCCGATCGAGTACAGTGGCGTGCAAAAGGAGAGGCCTATGTTCAGCAGTGGACTACAACAGGCTGATGATAATGATGATGATAGTATGCGCTAATAGTGGAACAAGCGACGGATATTGTTAACACTTCGATTTTGACGTAAGTACGATGAAAGTATAAAAGTAACAACGGGTCCTAACAAGTGTAAGCAAAACTGTTAAAAAGTGTGTTATTTAGATTCCAAAATTACTGTATCAAAACTTTAACAATTACAAGTACCGTAGAAAACATTTGGCATTGACCAATTATATTTTGCTGAAACTAGTCTAACAAAACAATTCATTATAACTGACTCTAGAAATAACAGGTACTCGTAGGTATTGTTCAATATGTTAAATCGATAAACCAAATTTAATAAAGTCAATGCTTTATTAAGATTTGAAGTTATATTCAACGCAGTTAATATTCAATTACCTATATAATAATATATACAGTCAGTTATTAATTCTTAAGGCCCTGACTGTATTCAATATTTAATGCGTTAACATCATAACATCTAACTTTTGTAATGGGCAGTTCATATTCATTAATTTTCATTTTCTATGTTTTTTTATGTAATAAGGGCGCTACTTAGCGACTATCTGGGCTCTTAAGAGTCTTACAGACTCATTAAACATGAACAAGTAGGCAGCAATTCCTGTTCAAGTACCTTATTGAACTATGCGTGCACATAATACTAGGACGGTCGCTGCCTTACATAACGTTCTGGGTTTTGCTCAGTTCTAGAAAGTAAGGTAAGTAAACGCCGGTCAATGCCATCGCACCCGTGCCGTGACGTTTGTCATGTTCGATAATTGCGAATTTGCGGAAGGTCGATCAACTTTTGCTTACAACGCGAACAATTAAAGAAACTGTGATTCATAGTTTGGGAGCTCGATTGCGCGAAACTAGCTTTTGATTTACGCGTGGGCCACTTTTAGTTTTTAGTCCCTTTAAGGAGTCCATTTTCGACAGAAAATGTTATCTTGTTATCTCTAAGACATCATTTTTAACAATTTAAAATGAGTTCATTAATAAAATCTAACGTTTTTCACTCTGGACGTGTGACTGCAGATTTTTTATTGTTTGTCATTTAACGAGACATGGGTACGTCTAGATTGGTCATATTTTCAGTAGCCACAAAAAAATGAGATAACTCCTCAAATATTTTAAGCATACCCAAATTATTATTTTACCCATGGTAAGTATTTGCACTATGTGCAGTATGTTTTGTTTCAAGTAGTTAAATATACATTATTGACAAAACTTAGCATTTTCGTCTTTTTATTGGCTTAGAGATTGAATTACCGAAGCGAACCCTAATAAGTGCTTGATGGTCTCTACTCACAACCGGCCAGCACCGGTTGGAGTCTTGCAGCAACAAACGATTATAGCGACGATGTCGTAAACACATATAAGTAAAAGTAGGAAACAATTTGTCATAAAGATACACATACGATATATTCATAAATTGTTTAAGGTAGCGTCTTTTTTTAAAGCCTGTTTTACAAACGTTGCCTAATTGGTCAGTAATTACTGACCTGTTCTAGAGTGGAACTTTGACATTAGTGGTTATATGTATAGACTGGAGACAAAATTGACTACACACTACAGGGCCCCAAGTCTACTAATTTTATAACGCTTCAATTGAATCGTAATCGAGTCTCAATAGTCTAATTTGACATATTTATCATAGAAAATGTGTCAAATTAGTCGACTGAGATTCAATTACAATTCAATTGAAGCGTTCCAGAATCAGCAGACTTGGGGCCCAGAACATAACTCCAGATTTGAATTAGTTCTTGAAAGTAGCTAAGTTGAGTTAGCTAGCTTTTTAATTTCAACTGACATTATGTGACGGAACAGCATCAGTTTGAAGACGACTCAACTTTGATTAGCGTTTCAGAGTTTGGGTTTAAGAGGCCGATTTGCATAACCATCCTCGCTTACAATCGGTTTTATTTCTTCAGCAAAGAGAGCACCTTCGTTACGTAAATGGCGTTATATAATCTCCAAAGTGTGGATTGGAACAGATTATTTGTTAATACTCGTCATTAAATCCGGCTGGCACCATTTTGTTAAATACATCATCTTAAATGTTTTACTTATTAAGCTAGTGCATTTTCCTCTTATTTTGCAGTGTTTATGTCAACAAACAACTTGGTCCTTAAATGGTGCTTGCCATGAAGTTTTCCAAGTAACTATCAAACCTTACACATTAGAGTAAATAAGCTTTTTCCCGCTTTTTTCTCGCCTTGGGCTAGTTTTATTCTATCGATCGATTTACTACTATGTGGTGTATTAACAGCCAACCTCGTCCTTACTGTGATTGCTACAAGAGGAGTAGTTTCCACTTAGGCAAGAAATATTATTCAAAACAACAAAATTGGTTTCTTCTTAACCAAAATAAGGTTATCTTATAATACATTTTTTTTTGGCGTGCCTAATCCTAAATTTAAGCCTTCCAGTGGCCACAGCATTAAAACAATTTTACTGTAACTAAAGCTGTAACTTCTTCTACTTGACTGGCTTAAATCCAATCTGAGCTGCATGTTACTAGGTTAATTGGATAGATAAATATTATTGTATTGTACGAAAACAGTACAGTTGTATTCAATTATAGAGACCAATGTAAATTTTAGGCGGTCTTATCTCTAGAGAGCGATCTCGTCCAGGCACCCAAAATTTCAAAATTGACAATTAGTTCAGCTGTTAATAAGCTTCATCGTATTTTTTTACAGACTGAGGCTTTATGAGCCGAAACAGAGGTTATTTCACTCCACCTTGACACGGGTCACTAACGTTGCGTTGCGAACTTGAACTCTTTCGAAACATAGCATAACTACACTTTATTGTATTTATCTCGTTAGTAGTCTAGTAGTTGCCGTACTTTTATGCGCTTGCAGTTTTTGCAAGTTACACGAAATATAAATGGCCAACGGGGAGGTGTCCGTGGCGCAGTTGTGACAGTGATTGGTGACGATCGCTGTTGTTGAGCAACATACGCCCGGTCGGAAAAGGGATGGGTGACCATCCGACCGAAATTTAGTGATGTGTATTTCGGGCATCTCCGTGCTTCGGAAGGCACGTTAAGCAGTTGGTCCCGGTTGACGTCGCTAGATGTCAGTCGTTAAGCCTAGTCAGAGGCCTTAGGGCGGCTTGATAACATCTGACAATAAGGTTGCTCACTAACCTTACACCCCTCCAACAATCCGCACTGAGCCCGCGTGTTGGAGTATGGCTTGTTCCACCTCATAGTTGAGGTGAGGCCTGTGCCCAGCAGTGGGACGTATATAGGCCGATTATGTTTATGTTATGAACATGTCTGTTTGTACTGGTCTGTGTGTTTTCTGTGTATGAGTATTAAGTAAGTTTTTACAAAAAAAAGTATTTAAGCCTATTCATTCGTTGTCTAAGTAGTATCCCATCACACAAGCATTAAGTTGCCCAGTTTGGGGCTAGATGGCGCAGTGTGTAATAATTTCCAATGATTTATTTATGATTAACTGGTGCGTCAGTGAAATTCAAAAATTAGAATTTTGAGACTTAGGCAAAAGTCGTCTCGACAGTCGTGAACTTAGAAAGCCACAGTTCAACGTATACACAATATACTCAGTTCCACACACGTATTCACATTACATTTTGACAGTTCATATCACTTTAAACCATTGCAATAGAATAAAGGTCAACTTGAGTATAGGCTTGACGTGTGGCCCACTGCACTCAAAGGTTACTCTTTCTAGGGTAAGCTATCAATGTATACCCACAGGCAATTTATATAGCATATTGACATCCATAGTACATCAAAACATTTGTTCTTGAGATAGTCGGAATCTAGGTCAGTCAAATTATTCTGTTGTTAACCAAGTGTTGACCAAGTCTTATCTTAAATATACATTGTCCCACAGAGGCAGTAATTACAAATCGCACCTCGAGTTACACGTAATAATTATAGTAAATAACTCGCAATTTTTATATTCATTCTAATAATATTATGCAACTGTGCGTTTCATGAGCTTAGAGGTCGAGACTGTTGATAAAGCCATGGCTACATGACAATGAAAGATTTACAAACTTATATATTTTATTTAAATATTTTATCCTACTACGGATTCAATACAACATTCAGCAACTTTGATATTGAAGTTGATAGGTTAGTAAATATCTGACTAACGTTTTCGTTCGAGCTGACGTTAAAATTTCTATTCACGTTGTTTGGTTAAAACTTCAGTTTACAGGCATTGAAAACTTCGTCACATAATTATCTCTTCATATTCGTAAGGCAAGTTAAAAAAACAGGGCAAGACAAGGTTATTTTATTTAATTTTTCATTTTAAGTTAAAAAATGAATAATACTTTGATTTCTTTTAGATATATGAACAAAAAAAAACAAGAGCTCATATTAAACTTGATTGAGACCAATCACAGTAAGACCTATTGTTGTTTCAGCATACATCATTTTTAACTATTTAGGTAGAGCTCTTCATCGCAATAATTAAATCCCGGAACTAGATCGACCTTGTAAATTAACACTAAAACTAAATTATTGTTATATAAATGTTAATAAAAATATAACCAAACAGCGTGTCTAAAGCTTAATGTTTTCCAAGTTCTTAATATGTAGCATTAATTACAGACATGCGACGCGTGCGCGGGCGCCGGTTACCGGAGCCGTGGCCGCGCAGGCCTGACATGTCGGCTGTTTTAACAGTAAAGTAGTATTTTAAATTTTGTTACGAGCATCTGCAAATAACAGGAAAACCACCCTTAGGAAAATCACAAAATGTTAAAAAACCACCGAAAAACCACCTGTAATTTAAAGGAAAATCACCCGGCCAACAAACTTATTAATCCATCCTGCTATCTATAAACATACTCAAAATTGTGCCAAGTACAATTTTCTCCTCAATCCAAATACATACATAAAAAATGATATAAAATATGTAGTGCAGAGTTGTGTACCTAATGAAACTTATCTAATAAAACACCAATTACTTACGATACAATATCTACGTTTAAATTACACAAAGACCATTTATCAAAATGAGGTACATATTGTTGACGTATTGAGCATTTTAGCAGTATTACCCTATTCCGACCACAATAAGTACCGACTGGACGTACCTAGCATGATTCTGTTTCGTTTAGAACTAGTGTTGTGTATGATTTAGGTCCTAATTTCAAAGACTCAGCTGAAGAAAAAAACATTTATCAAATTCCACAAGTCAGTAAGAGAACTCAAGTCTTGAAATTCTTTACATAAAGAATAAAAGATATTGATTTTATAAATTACCAATATTTTTAGCAAAGTTTTTTTTTTAACAATATGTGACCCATAATTATGGACCAATTGTTTTTTTTTCTACTTAATTTACCCTTCACAGTACCTGGACACACAGGTTTCTTTTTAACCAGTTCAGGTAGACTTTATATGTATTAGACCACAAATGTGTCCAAGGACTCAGTCGTCAGTCTTTTAAAACTTGTTTAATACTTTTCATACTTGAGAATCTAGGAAGTTTTCGAGTTCATGAGTACTATTATAGCGAATCGACTCTTGTAATTTGTCCACTCACTGTTGAAGAGACTGAACTCTAACACAGTCACAGCACTACTTTGAACCCTTGAAGACTGTGGTTTGCTTGTGCTATTTAGCACAGACCAACGTCATCGACGTATCGTTTTATAGGCCGTTATAATGAAGGCCGCAGTTTAACCTTGCAACTTTTCAGCATTCTATTTTATTTCAACCTAGTTATCACTTAAAAATAATTGAACACTTACTGCTATTGTTTCCGGGCAAAACTGATGCTTTGTTCTTATTTCATGACTAATAAAGTACAAGTAACCGTATTGTAGATTGAAAACCTGTAGTGGTTGGTAATTACATAATGTATGACCTCTACAACATTTACGTTTTAATATTTCCAATCTGTACTTTATCGACTTATTTCAAGATCATTGTAGTTGCCTCAAAAGCTTGTAAATCTTCAGGACACAATTTAGGACGAGGTCGTCAAAAATCTCTTTTGCAGATATAAGTTCGAAATATGAGCATTACGTGACCGCGTAAGGTCGATCTCGTAATAAATTCTTATTCAACTTGCTAGCGTTATGGATACTTTATTTTGGTGTAGCATTACAGTTTCTGTACACAGTTTTACACGCACTGTGACTTTATTATGCACTTCATAAATATTACAAATGCGAATGTATTAATTGAAGGAAATAATTCGTTGCAATACGATCTTCATTTTTTATCAAATTTATTTGACTTATAAAACATTTTTTTTGGAAATCAGAATTTTTTCAGAACTTTTTAAACACTTTATTAATTTATCAAGCTTTTACTACAGTATTATTTGTAAAATAATTATATACTGGTCCCTTATTCCTTCCTACTCTCCTAAATGTTTGTTGAAAAAAGCTGTACCTAGATTTAATTATGTGATTTGCTGTAAAGAATACCTCTTATTATCGATCTACATAATATTTAGCTATGCTAGTGCTACACAATATTTTTATACCCGTCTATTGTTACTTAATCAGCATACAAACATGATTCATTGGGTTCGAAGCGATATCACAAATTAATCACAAATTTTCCTCTATTACTCTTATACTTAAGGCTACAAGATCCTAATACTCCAACACACTCCACAGCATAACAATGAGGCTCGATTAGTAAAACGGAAGAGGCAAGAGGAAAGCCTGCGCTCGCGCAGCCTCGGAACAACCTCGTGCACTTACCTCGATTTACCAACCACTTGCCCTTGGACGTGACATTGGGTAACTGGTAAAGGTGTTGGGCCTATGATTTGGGAGTAGACCAGGCTTGCTAAATCTGGTGGCTTGGTAGGCACCAAAGAGTATTTGCTGAGGAGAGAAGCATTCTCTCTAAAAAGGGTTTGGAAAATGTGATGTTTGCCGTTTATTTGACCACTTTCACCGTAAAATTAAAGGATTATAACCAGTGTGTACCTATCACAATAGTGCTCAAAACAGTGCAGCATCTTTACTCGATAGCAGCAAAGTAAGAGACGTTGTGTAGTGAAATAAGACGTTGTTAGAGCTAAGCTGAAATGAACAAGCAAGCATTCTTGTATGCGTAGATGCGGCGGAGGGGCGCGTCATAGACGATCTCTACTAGGGTTGCATAGGAGTGATGAGGTGGTTTGCTCATAATGGTAAGAATGGACGAAACTGATTTTCAGGAGTGGAAGGAAGGAAGAACGTTTCTTGTACAAATTAAAGTTGTTCTCAGATAGGGTCAGGTCCTGAGAATCTTCAACCGAGGAGCATGCATAAATAGTATAATTAGAGTGAAAGAAAAGCAAGTCGAAAATAGTGGGGAAATAAGTTTTTTTGTTAACAGCGAAGTTCTCCGTAGCAGAAATAAAGTCACCAACGCCGTAGCCCAGTGGGTAAGTAAAACGAAGTGGTAGTGACCCATAGTATGAGCTCTGCTTAGTTTGAATTGTTCCTGGTGTAAGAAAACCTAAGATTTTGAAGATTAGTAATCAGCTAAGCATTTCATATGTCTTGAAACAACAAAAAAAATTAGCTATGCGCCTTACTAGGTATGAGCTC
This sequence comes from Udea ferrugalis, assembly GCA_950022985.1. Classification (NCBI taxonomy): domain Eukaryota; kingdom Metazoa; phylum Arthropoda; class Insecta; order Lepidoptera; family Crambidae; genus Udea; species Udea ferrugalis. Next base: position 6,382,346 of record OX465520.1, read on the forward strand.
ATTGCATCCTTTAGATTTCTCAAAATAGACAAACAATTGAATGGCTCCCATAAAAAACTTATTTGAAACTGTCCTTTGAACATGTGTCTGCTATAATTATTTGCTCACTTAACGTTAATTGCTGTCATTTAAGTCACAATTAGGTTTACAACCCACCTATTATGCGATTTTTATGTTTCTTTTTGTGGACATAAAAAAACTGTTTTAGCTGACCTAATTTTCTGCTTTGTTTCCATACAAAATAAAAGAAACAATCTTAAAAGTGTACTATGTAAAGTCATTCACAGTCTATTGAATTAGGACAAAATTACCAGTCCGTACCTATTTATGACTTCATATCCAAAAAACCCTTTGTGTGTCTTTACGAGTGTGGCGTGTATGTGGGAGCAGTGTAGTGATTATGATATAAGTATTTGACGAAATATCTTCAGGTATTGTTTGGTTGAGAGATTAAAATAGAATCATTAGATTTGAATCGAAGTGTCAATTTGAAATGATTCTTTATTGTTCATTTTAAAAGACTGGTAAACTTTTCAATAACGAGGACTGTTCTACTGGTTACATTACTCATTACAGAATAATAATTTCACATTTTTTTGATTTTTTGTCACTGACAGACAGACAGAAGGACACACTAACGCAACTTTTACAGAGGTACTAAACCATAATAAATAGCCTGTCATGCGATGCAAGTCAAACCTTGCCGATGCCAAATTTTTTATGCTTTTTTTGTAGGAATATGTTGAGAATTAATGACCTCTCATTTACATTCATACTCAATTGCGAGTACGTCGTACTACAGATCATTAATTATGATATTTTGAAGCTGAAGAGGTAGTTTGTTTGTTTGAACGCGCTAATCTCAGGAACCACTGGTTTGAATTGAAAAAACATCTGTGTGTTGAGTACCTAGTCCATTTCTTGAGAAAGGTTTTATAGGCAAAATATTATCACGAGTCAACGCGGACGTCGCGGGCGGCCGCTAGTTCTCAATAAAGTGTTCTGAATCAATAAAGTTGAAAGAAAACGCCTCAAAAAGAATTCTAATGAAGTTGGAAAGGAATCTAACAATAACTTATGCATGAAATGCTAAACAAGATGCACGTTCATTATTTTTAATTGGGCTGGTATTGCTACTAGGGTAGCCAACCTTTCCCCTCATGAGTTCTCGCCTTGGCGTGGCGAGGGTGCTTAGCACCGGTGGTAGGGTCCAACCGCCGGGAAGCGAAGAGAACTCAGCCGTGGCAGTGTGGTGGACTAGCCACCCACCCGCTGCGGCCCGCAAGGGCGACACGTGGGGTTGCGGGGCCAGTGGGGCCTGCAAGCTCCCTGAGGCGCGTGGTGGAGGCCGCGGCGCACAATCGGTTGGTGGGGGCCAGTGATCCGCGGCTGATCCCCCCTTGTGCGTCGCGGCCCGGCGGGGCCGTACCGCCGGTTGCGGCAGCGGAGCCGCCCATTGGGTGGCTCGTGGTTGCGGGCCCAGTAGGGTCTGCGTACAGTGGTAGCTAGTGGGCCGGAGTGCGGGGGTGCTCTGGCTTGCATTGCACGGCGTCCACCGAGACGGCGAAAGTGCCTGTGTACTCCAGGCACTTTCGTGGCCTCCCCCCTTTGTTGGGGGGTCGGTTGGAGGGGGCTCCAACAGGGGCTAGCACTGGCGGCGTAGCAGTGCGTCATTACTTTTGGTAGGATCCAGCTTCGCCGCCAAAGTGCCACCGTTGAGTGCCGTGGGGTTTTAGTCGGTAGGAGTCCGACATAACCTCGTCATCCCCCCGGGCGGCGAGGTATCCATGAGGATTTCCCCACGATAAAAAAGAAAAAGGTTAGCCAACCTTTACATTTAATATTATGGTATTCATGTCTATTATTAAGTATGTTTTGTTTGTTAATTAGATTTGACGATTTAAAAGTACTCTGTAACAGGTCTATTTAAATAAAGCTATTTTTGATTTGATTTGATTTGATTTGATTAGTAGCCGACGGCTTCTAACTGTCTGTTGGAAAACAGGACATTCTTACGAATATAAACATTAGTTGTAGGACTGTGCGATGATATGAATAGATGAATAAATAAAGATTCATTGAGTACAACATCTTTAGTAAGAAATAAAACTATGGATTTTTTCGATGCACATGCCCACCCTGTGGTTTGCTTTGACTTTCAAACCCTGTGGTGCCGAGCTGAAACCTGATCAGGACATCTACGTTGCATTTATTGTAAAATTTGTGGCTAACTCTCCTGTGAATGAAATAAAACATACTTAGCACGTTGGGTTCGAATTCTCTCGGCAAATTGTGGGCTGCTAAATGTTCCGTTTAGCATGACGGCAAAAATCAGAGTGCTTCTTAGTACCCCGTTTAGAACATAGTCATGAACGTATCTTTTGCTATTGACCTGTGACCCAGGACTGCTAATTTAAGAATGCTTCGATTGGATCGTATTTGAGTCTCAATCATTTGACACCTTTGGTATTGCAGACTCGGAGCCCTGTCCTGATGTACGCAGGACGTTTGGTGACAAGTCGCGAATCGCGATGCGCCCACGGTCCCGCGCAGGCGTGCTTCGTGCGCCCGCGCCGCTTTCTACGTAACGTCACGATCGAGATCGATTGCTATTGTTTTGCTTGCTTAATAAATTTCCTAATTTCTAACTAAAAATATGTACCAAAATGTAAGCAGGCTTGCTGTAACATTTTTTCTTCTTTCGTTCAGGGTTTGGATTCAACATTATCACACGCATTAACTTTTTGGTTACTTATTTCCAAAAGTTGTTAGTTGTGTTTCGTAATTGGATCTGAATTGAGATAAGCCCTATAATCATTTCTCATTGTATACTTGGACTTGCAACTCGTGCAAGTGCAGTAAAATGTCAAGTAATTGGACAGAAAATGATAGGTTTCTCAAGTAAATCTGGATAGCGATACACAACAATTTTGATATTAAAAGTATTTTGCGAGTCTACGTACTTTTTATTCGTCATCTTCTGAGCACTTTTCGTGAAATCATACACATAATTCACACATAATAACATCATATGCATAATTGACACTAGCTGTAAACGTTTTTAAGTTTTCTGAAGCCAAAGCACATTAAGAACTCCACCCAGGGTTAAGCTTTTAGTAAAGTTTGCTTGCTATTTTCTATAGTTTATTGTCAAGAGCGATATAATAAATGGCTTTATAACTCTAAAGCAGACCCGAAGCAATAAAGGCAGACAATGGCACAGGAAACGTCCCATTGGGACCGACGCGTAGATATTTCTAGCGTGTGACCGATCGACTAAGAAATGTTATTGATACCGTTGGAAAACCATCACAGTTTTTTCCATTAAAGACACAAGTTAAGTTAGTAAGAGTTTATTCGATTTAATTTAGAAGGAAAACCTATTCTTAAACTTACCCTAATGCTGTTCCAAATTTAACCAGTGAATACCCATCTTCTAAGTTAGGTTTGGAATAAAAAAGTTTTAAGTTGCATTGATGTTAAAAGTATTACAAAATTTTGTGATTAAACCATGTAACTATATGAAATCGATTCGATCACAACCAAGAACAAAAATACTAAAATAAAATTTAAGGCTCACAACATGGTCAAGCTTTACAATATTTTAAAATATTTTTATAATGTTTTCATATGCATATGCCATGCAAATATTGAAAAGGATCAGTCTCTGATTTACGAAAAACATTTTTTTATCGTGATCGCGGCTGCATGCTGTGAAGTGATCTTAAGAAAATCCATCGATTATCTAAACATTCGCTTATAAAATTAAAACATTCAATAATAGAGGCAATAAAGGCAAAAAATAAATAAAGGCTAGAGTTTTTTAATAGTCTAGAGGCAAATTACTCGTTATTGGTCCGTCTGGCTGCCGAATCGCACTTCCTTTGCTATAGTGAAATCGCTGGCATAGTTTACGGTCGGCCTGTGCGTGCGCACACGTTGCTTTTTCCCTACACGAGATCTTTAGCTAAGTTAGATATAGTAAATATGAACGATATACACTGACGAGCGTGATAATGGCTACATAACTTCTTTGCTAGAGATTACTTAGAAGAATTGAAAGAGCATGCGATAAGAAAAGAATTTTGGGAATTTCTACAAATAGGAGAGACAATTTTATCGTACGTTACCTTCAAGAAAGTCCTTGATCTTCCTATAAGATGCCTATGCGAAATTTGAATGACAATATGAAGGTACCTACCAAAAGTACCTACATTTTTTTTTGTGTTCAGGTGCTTTCACGAATGAAACTGGGTGCATACTTTTTGTATCAGATTTTTCAGAGGTAAATAACTTGAAGATCTTAATCGGATCAACTTATGTAAATAAATTGTATTGGGCAATTGAGAAGTTTCACATTATTTTTATTGGGATATGAGTGGTGCGATTTCAAGTGGTAAAAAAAAATACACCACGCGTGTAAAACAGTGTGAAATACAGTTGAAAATAGAATTTATTTTACAATTCAATTGGAGTAGTTGATATTAATTGAACTGCATACAAAAAACGATTGGCTAGAAGCAAAGCCTGTTACTGGGAAAGTGATAAAAATAATTGCAAATTATAAACTTAGTGGAAACACTTGAGCCGATTATGGCATACGTGCCTACTCGTAAACAATAATAATTTTCCTTATCTACATGCAGCAAAAATAATTCGCTTTTATATGTACGATTTTCTTAAGGTATTTCAATGGTGTTTCCTTCGTCAAAAATATGCTCATTGAAAAAGGTTCTGTACTTTCAAATTTTGAAATCTAATTTACTTAACCAAACATGCTTATAGACATGAATATCATGATATGAAATGTACATAGATACTGTTGGTAGGTAAATAAATGTGACTCTACCACCGGAATGGAAAGATGTTTCTGTACTGAGAATAATCTAGTTTTAATACGTTGATCTATTTTTACAATAAAATTTGGTATAATAAGCACTATTTTGTTTTAGACTATCTTTTTAACGAAATGGGTAGTACACCCATGGGTAGTACAAATGGGTAGACACCCTGTCTAGAGCATCGGTAGTCGAACAAATAGTAGTTACGAACGTTCCCATATCTAAACGACACCCATAGTACCTAAGTTACATTCAGTTGGTTACAGTTTCAAGTTTAGAATCAAGCTCTTGTAAAAACATTAACTATTTGTTTATTGATTTGTGAAAACTTGCAACAGATGTACTATCATCTGACAGTAAAATACAGCCTGTATCTGTAGCCAGATCGTCGGCAAGATTAGTTATTATCTAATTAAAGAGTAAAGTGATATAAGCATTCCTGCAGTTACGCTCAGCGCGGACGCAGTCTGAGATCAGCTGATAGCAGTCACGCAAGTGACAAAAGGCAGTTACAGAGACGGGACCTCGACCAGAAAGTATGAAAACGGTATGTTACATTGTTGACTTGAACGTCACTTATGTAGGGGATGCGAAACCACTTTTTTGATGGCGACTTCATATATCTTCAAGTCTGATAGCCGATTTAGATTATGACTGTATCTGAATCACCTGGACATTAATTCAATCAGGTTTACTGAAAGCTGTGGATTTTGTAGAATGAATAAGTAAAATTGATAAAATAAGAAAGGCTGATAAACATCTTTAAATATTCACAAATGCATACTTGAATAATGGATGAAACAACATAACCGTAGCGAATATGTGTAGTATGTTTGTTCTGTGTGATGATCGAATCCAGAACTTTTGGCGCTATAGGCAGACTCTACCCAAAAAGCTTACGGGCCAGTCAATATAAAAGAAATCGATTACCTGACTGCTTATTTGCCCCCAACGCCCCCTCAAATGTCAAGTCCCAAGCTTACATAATTCAGACACCCCTTGAAAATATAAGATCACGTCTCTTGCTTTTCGAGTAGAGGTAGAAGCTATACCTATGTTGATCAATATTTGAGGTGAGGTTAATTCGCGGATATGATTATAGTTATAGGTTTATTGTTAAAGTGCTTTCAACCGTAACATAATGCCTTTGTTATGCACTAGATTGTGGCTACAGCGGTCGTTTTTTAAATACTCGACATTAAACAACATTGGACTTGTAGCCACTATGGTGGTGTGTTAAGGTTAAAAATAATGTTACAGAAACTAAATACATAATGTAATTGACTTAATGATACAGCATCACGCACTCTAGACCGTATGTCAGGTTATGTATAATTATAAACGCCATTCCCGACATAATTCATACTTGCTTTAGACACCTTAAATAAAGCACATTTACAGAAATAAAAAGAAAACAGATGCAGCCTTCTAGGTTTGACAAACTCGGTCCGTGTCTTAGCATTTGCCGCTGTAGTCATATAGCTGATGAACGACCCTGGTAGTTTGACAGGACCTAATTGGTAGTACCTACGAGTACATCACACAAAAATGGACAGTAAGAAAAATAGTTGTTCAAGACGGAACTCCATACATCCGCTCTGATCTGCTTAGCTGTAAAACATTTTTGAAGTAGAACTTCCCAAGTTATATATCAAGCTTGCATGTCTAACAGCTAAACTAGCAAATGTAGACATCTTCTGTTCAAATGCTCATGTCATGCGCAAGCGCCGTACGGTTGCCGATTATGTGTGCCGGCCAGTTGCAGCAGAGTTGCGATAACGAGTTGATTACAGCACATCGTTCAGCATGCGTTTCCGCCATTTGTAACACGCTAAGTTGCCGTCGCCTTTGTCAGAAGATTGGCAGTTAAAGCTGTCGGTCACCACCGGATGGAGACCGTGGAACACCGAAGTTTCGAAGTGGTAGTGGTGTCTATTTGTTTGCCAATTGAAATCAAGGACATGGGTACCACCAGCCTGCACTTTTTTCAGTGTCAGAAGAAACAAAACAGTGTAAAGCGAAATTAAATACTTGTTATAAGCTGACAACGGCTTGAGGGCGCAAAACGTTTATAAAATCCTGCTTCAAACTTAGGTCAGACAGAAAGTGCTTCAGAATTTTCAGAACATTGCTTGAATTTGTGATTACCATATTCATTTTGCGAGTGTGGTTAATGAGTTAATATAGCGCTAGAAATCCACCAATCTTGCGTCAAACCCAGGTCAGGCAAAATGTGTTTCAGATTCTTCAGAACATAGCCTGAATTTGTGCTCACCACATTCATTTGGAAAACATGGTTAATGAGTCAATCATGGAGTCCCAGCAAGAAGACAGAATTTAGGCTTATTCCTTCTTATTCTTTCAAATCTGAACGTTGAGCTTCCTTTACGAGCAGTTCAACAAAGTATAGTGCTATTTTCATTTCTGAAGGTTCTTGACCTTTAATTAACAGTATTTTAAATGTAACTTTGCTTCAGAGGATCCTTTATGGTCAAAATTAACCTGGACTTGTCCAAATCTAATGGCAAGTTCATATTACTGTGTCAGGGTGTGTCGTGGCGCGACACAACGCTATCGGTTCCGTTCAAATGTTATTACTAGATTCATATTGGTGTGTTGTGGTGTGACGCCAATCCACCACCAATCCTATAGCGTCCTGTTGCACCACGACACAGAAATGTGAACCTAGTTTATCTCTGTTCTTTTAAATGTGCCGTACAGCAAGGACTAACAAAGCTTCAGTTGTGTAAACAACTTGTATAAAATGTTGTAATCTTTGGCAATCTCCGACTATATTGCATTGAGCCCATGCATCAGTCACTTTAATAGTAAGGCTTGCAACCTGTCACATTGTCAACAGAAGATTGTTTCCGTTTTTCAAGGACTTTGATTGAAGTATCATCATCATTTATTCTTGAGAAACTGTCTCTCAATTTTGACATCGTCTGAAGAAACGTAAAGTCGAAATAGATTGACAGAATTGCACTTTTGAACAGTTGAATCGTCATTTTCTCGAATTTCATACTTTTCTTTTCGCTTCCCTTCCTTGCGTTTTTAAATGACTTTACTCCAACTGGCCAATGACCGCACGCAGACCCAAAGAAAGTACGGTTTTTATTCAACAAAATGCGCATATTTAAAAAATATATTATACCAAGCCATTTATAATTACGCCCTTGCAGACCTTTTGCGTCAAGCTCTATTAATCACAGTTACTTAACTCGGCATTCAGCCAGAAATGAACGGTTAAATATGACTTCCAATACGTAAATAAGTTGTTGAATATCGCGGCAAATTAAGTTTTCCAGCTGATAGTTTTTGTCGATAACCAATTTGAAGGTACAAAAAAGACTGGCTGGTCACAGTTTGTTCAAATTGTCAGCTACTGGTACTGATTCTAAATCTGCTGAAGCAGAAACTGAACAGTTTTTTTTTCGTTTGAAGCGCACTGGCAAGGTCCTGATTGACCCTTCTACTTTATTAGATTAGAATAGATAGAATCTTTCTGTTGTATTAGATGATTCTTTCTCTTTCACTGTATTTTGTTTTCACTGATTTGGCATCAGAGAGCACATTTAGCAACTTCTGTTTGATTCCGTTTGATAGAGTAATTCACTTCACATGCCTTGAGCTTTTACTAAAAGTTGCCACAGTTTACACTTATTGAGTGAAAAAAATAATTATTCAATAGACTATGATTATTGAGTGTTTGTTATACAAGTAAATGAAGGAGACACCAACTGTCCAACTCCTGTACATCCACCTCAACGAATTTGTCAAAATCAAAAGTTATATAATCGTATGAATTACACTTGAAATCCTACTCTGGGCAAATGATTACAGTGCGACCTTTTAGTGTTGTTTATGATCATGGGGCTAAGTAAACATTCATTAAAACCCTAGTAAGTGTAGCAGTTAAAAACCTTCTAGAAGGACTTAGTTGACCTCATCCAAAGCGCCAAGCAATTTGGTTGGTCTAAAAAGGTAGTACGTCCGAGGACCAGTCACGTGGCCTATCATAAACAGGCAGTGCGCAGGAGTTTAATGGGGCAGGGCATGTCGCAAGGCGTGCTGGTGTGCGCCGGCGCAACTAGTGATGTAACGTGGACACTAGTCACTAATCGTTTGGTTTAAGGCCCGTGCACATAGTAAACATAGAACGTTTTAGTTTCACTAGACCTGACACTGGTACTTCCAGGTCAAGTCCGTTGTGCTCAATTATGTATACCACATGAATAAAAATATAATTATTTTACTTAAGGATAAATATCGAGACAATCGGTTTTCAAGAGGAATTTAAACTATTTTTTTATTTACAAAAATCAGGAAAAGAACAATCGATTATATTATGTCTCATTGAACATCATTAAACATTGTGCCATATTTTTGTGGTTAAGGAACTCTTTCCAATTCGATTCGATTCGGCTTGTCTCTACATTTCGATTAACATGATTAGTTGCAACATTATTAAATCACTCACACATCACATAGAAAGTAGATTTGTTATATTCTTGTCCACAAAAAAATACAATCAGTCCGTTAGTGTCCGGGTCAAATGAATCTGCAACTTTTATGAGTTTAACCGGACAATCTCGTGTTGCGAAATAATATTAAACGCCATAGCACGTCGTAGTTACGAAACCGGGAAAATATTCAACATTATGTGCTTAATATCTTAACTGAAGTTAAACCTCTTACATTTGGAGTTTTTGAACGTTTTGTGAATTATGTTAGTTACTCAACTTAAGTATGATGCCATTCAGTGATAAAATTGTGGTCTGATGGGTTTCTTATACCATAAGTATTTAATTAATATTGATTCCTCTTATGACAATGATTAATTGTTTCAAGATTATTGACAAATGATTGATTATTTACTAGATGTTACTCGAACTAAAGGTATCTTAAATACCTTGATGGTTGATTTTGATTAACTTTTGATCGAATCAATTTTAGAATAAGTGAATTAAGTGTAGAGCAAAATCCTTTAATTTAAAAAAAGCTTTTGAGTCATTCCTACGTCTTTGTAACGGTAAATACCCTCACCGATATTTAAATTTAAATATATCTGAAACGTTTACTTAGTTTGCAATTGGGACGCAGTTATTCATAACTACGCATGCATAATCAGCCAGGCCGAGTTGCGTTTCGTTCGCAATTATCTGTTCTTTAAAGCAACTTAAAATTATGCAAATATTAATTCTATAGACTTGGTACTTGGTCATAAATGCAGAGTTACCTAAATATACGGCCTTAACTGAAACTATCTAACATGTTAGGCTTGAATTTTGAATTGCGTGTTTGAAATTCTAAACAACATCCAATGATTTCTTACTTTTTTGAGAATTCTTATTTTGTATTTTTATCTTGTAGTTTTTAGGTCCTTCGAGGTATTCGAATTCCATTATTTTTTCGAACTGTTCTACTGAGTACCTCTAAAAATCTAGCACCCTAAAAATAATTACTTAATTAATTTTGGAGTTTTAAATTTTATTTAATATTTTTTGAGTTGTTTATTGTTCAACGCTTATAATATGAATACCTACTAAACTTTACTTTTACTCCTGCCATATACCAAGGCTTGCCAAAACAAATCCACAAAAATAAAAAAAAACTCTACATAATTGCGACTAACATTACTTCACATACTATTGTCAAGTAACTGAACTTTACGCGTCAATGCTCAATGGTCATTCAAGAAAGTCGCGCAAGTACATTGACATACACGACCTGCTACATAGTACCGACAGGTCGTGGTCTATTTGACCGCAAGGTGAAAAACACTAGAAAGCGGGTTCGCACGCGAAGGTGAGATCGAGAACAGTGTTGCAATTTTAGGGTTAATTAATATTCTTGAGATTCAAATAGGAGGATACAGCCATAGTTTGGATTGGGCCACATGAATTTTTAATAGAATTCATTGACCCAACTTGTGACGTCAGAGCAAACCAGAAGTGCAATACCTGTGACGGATAGTAACATCGGCTTATGTGTTAGTTGAATTATTCAAAATTCAATAACATTCACAAAATAAACTAACAAATGAACAATACTAAATAAATCAATGTAAATAAAGACAGAAAGAGACATCGTAACTTATAGAATATTAGCAGCCGTCCGCGACTTCGTCCGCGTGCACTAAAGTTGAAAAAAAAGGATTCAGATTCTATTCAAATATATAAGCTATATTATTGTAAAGTTTCATTCAAATCCATTCTGTAGTTTTCACGTGCAAGAGCAACACGGCACATCCACCCATACAAACTTTCATATTTATAATATTAGTAACTTAAAACACTCAACAAAAAAAAGAACAATAAGAACAATCAGAAATGAACCAATCAACAAAAAATACTACCAGGCAGCGGTGTTACGATGTCCAGGATAAAATGGACCACTTTCAGCTTGACCCTACCACCACATAATTCATAATGTGACTCTACCACCGATGTCTAAAAGTTGTTTCTACTGACAACAGCCGAGAAGAAACTCAACAGTTGCAACAGCGATGCCTAGTTTAGGGTCAGACTATGACAAAAATAAATCAATGAATAACTAAAATAACCAGTTTTATTTGTGTAACATCGCTTTGTTAGCAGCACTGAATAAATCATCAATACCATTAGTCACACCAATATTTTTTCTATCGAGTGTATAATTTGATTAATTTTACATTATCGTGGAGGCGGAACGTTAAAAAAACTTCCGTATTAATAGTTAGACCTAAACCAGATTTCCCTAAAAAATATTTTATTCTGTGCTAAAATACCAGTCTATAAGATGATAAAAAACAGTTTTTTAAGCATGACTTTACAAGGACGGCGTGTATTAGTATTGTAGAATGTAGATTGCCAATTATTATACAAAACACGGAACTGAAAGCGATTGCAATTTGTGTTTTATTTAGTTTATTTATTTTTATGATACTCGTGTCATTGTATTCGCGGAAGGCTCGAGAACAATATCTAAATTAGATCTGCCATTGAATGGCACATCTGCCATCGCATGGCTATCGGCGATCTCCTCGTGCCAAACGACCGTGAAATTGGGACATGTTTGTATGGATATTATTGTTTTGAATGGTTGGAAAATATTAATAATAAGTAGGTACTGACATGTTTTGGTTGAAATTGGTGAGTTTTGACTCAGTTTTGATTGATTTTTGCTTTTGTTTGGGGAAATGCCCTAATGATGCTATCAATTGCAAATGTCAGGGTTTCTCGTTGACTTCTCAGCACCTTCTTTCTCTCTTTTACTTGAAAAGAAACTATAAGCCAGAATACCTACTTACATTTTTTGGAAAATTTGAATTAGGTACGTACTCATTAAGCAACAAAGGTGACAAATAAGCAAGCAGCGTGCCTCCAACAGTAGGCTGGTACCACCCCCTATGTATGTAACAGAAATAAGACCCCATTCGCGCAATGCCGACTCTCTCAGGACCTTTTCAAACCCCTTTTGAAGAACTCCATTCATTCAACAATCTCTTTGCCCACCTAAATAGAAAGGGAAATATCTTAGCAGAATCTGGACTGACCATTGCAGATTATGTGGATAAACCCCCTAACGATAGGGAATGGCGCGGTGATAAAAAGTAGCCGAGGACGTCATAACAGTTTTTTAAGTACCAAACACATTGTATAGCCAGTAGAAAACGCATATAGAAAAGGATCCCAAACTTAGTGGTTTCAGGCTACTTGTCAGCATGAGATTACGAACATTGACTGTTTTTTTTGTACTTATCCTGTAAAATCGATCTATCTGTCATCGCCAATCCTAGTCGCACGTTTCTCCACCGAGTCAGAATGTTTGAATTTATATTCAAGAAGGTACATTCAAAGGTATTAAGTTTTAATGAAAAAAAATGTATTCAAGAATATATTCCATTACCAAGCCTACAAGCTTATTCATTATCCCTATTTACGTCATCACGTTTGCCTAAAGTACGTTTACAAATTCAACACCTGTGTATACCGTGGACAAAATGGATGGATTTTCCTTCTCAGCAACTATGTATTTCAAAATTTCTAAGTCTAATATCCACCATTTATTTTAGACTAGTGTCGAACACACTGAACTGTGACTAATAATTATCTAGGTAGGTACGTGATTGACGTCTTATTTATGGTCCCACGTGAAGCGAATGCTTAATAACTTGGGACTTAGGTTTTAAGATCGATGAAGCCAATCGATTTTGTCAATGACCTCTAGTGTCATCTGACAATTTAATCGCATCAAATAAAATCCATTATACTAACTGTAACTTAACTGTTTGTATGTTTAAACATTTGCATATATGTATTGGTTATGACGAGTATAGAGTCAGCATCAAAAACATGTGAGCTGGCAGACTTAAAAAAAATCTAGGCTATTTGTAAAAAGTAATTCTAATAACAAAACGATAGAGTCATATGTTTAAATATTAAGTGAAAACTAAAACAAATGATTCAAATGAAACAGATTGCTTTTGTCAAATATTTTAGATATTTTTGACCACTCTTAAATGGTTTTAATGCCAACTATGTACCTGCCTCTAAATTTCAAGCTAAATAATGTATGACAGTACTGTAATATTTATTCGGAGTTCAATTAAAACCAAAGGCCAGATTAAAATTCTAGGTCCTCGACTTGAAAGGGATTAGATAATTGAAATGCTTAATAAATCAAGCCACTGATTAGCATTTCAACTTAGTAATTAACAAACCTAAAACTGCATACAAATTAAGTTGCTTTAAATTTAAGGTAAAGAAAAATTGAAAGTTGTTGTCCTCGAATGTAAAATATGTATGTATGTAAAAGTCGTTGCTACATTGGACGAAATAGTTTGTAGTGCGTATTATAATGAACTTCCTACTGCGCCGGCGCAGCTTCCGCAAATACTTCGTTATGGTGTTTACCTTCGAGGTGGAATCTTCGGTACTTAACGTATATTAAGTATAAATGTAACATAAATTTTGGATGAATTTAATGAATTCATTTGAGTAAGCTTGCCTTTAAATGGTAGTACGTTTCGGCTTCACAATAATCTACAAAGACGTTTTGGAAATATTACTTCCTTTTTCGTTAATTCATTTTAACATAAATTATTTTTTATCTAAAAGTTGAAATAATATGAACTTGAATAATACTTAATGTTAACTTGTGTGCGATTATTGTCTGTGATGCCGTGACATAGTGCACAGTTTGTCGTGGGTTGCCTGATCTTGAGTTTAGGTCAAACCTTATGATCTACTCAATAAATTATACTTTGTTTTATTGTTGTATATAAATAATGTTCATGTTTTTTGTAAAAAAAATTGAAGTACTTATCTGGAATCACAAAAGATACAATTTCTAGGTCAGATTACCATTAAACTAAAACGAGATTGGGGTACTTTTTAAATGTACCTACCAGTCTTAATCAACATTTGCACGACATTTTCTCAGACGAAGTACCTACGTCATGTGGTTCAAGTCTGGCCGGAACACATACTTCGTGTTCATTGTACAATCTGCGATGTAAAAAACCCGTATCAGGGCACGGCCCTTAACATTTTGGGTTCAAATTAGCTTGGTGTAATGTGGACTTTTGGATGTTCTGCTCACTATGACAGCAACAATCAGTGTGCCCCTGACTATCCTGTTTAGGATATAGTCATATTAGTATTTTGCTGTGTTTTTATACACTAAGCTGTAAAGGCCTCCCCTCCCAATCTCCATCCCACACGGTCTAAGGCCTTGGCCCTGCAGTGGGACGGAACGGGCTGATTTAGATTTTAGAAGCTGTAAAGTTGTGTAAAAATCCATGTATTGGTGTAACTTGAGTAATTCTGGTAAATGTTTTATTTAAATTAGGACTAAGTATCCAGTAACAATGGTGACCAACCTGCGCGGTGACATGTTCTTTTTCTAGGTATTTACCTCGTTGGCTTTAAAGTTTTTCCGACGAAGGTTGTACGAGTAGAACGGATGTACGCATTAGCAACCTTTTAAGGAGTTTTCCTCTTCTGATAGTGGAACTTTGAAATAAATCGATCACAAACTGTAGTTTATTATTTTTTTGTAGTCTAAATACTGCACCAGAGTAATGAATTAACAAAAAGGCAGTTAAAAGTGTCAACTTCGAAATTTTAACCAGCAACCTTGGTGTTTACTACACTTGTTTGATGCAGTCAGTTATTTTGTAATTAATTCAAATTAACTGCGTTAACGTATATTTTAAAATAACCACAAAACAAGGTTAGTTCTGCGTAGAGTTGAGAGAAACTACCTGCTCTATTTTATCCACGTATTTTTGTTGTTTCACTTTTGCCTAAATTGAAATTTAGTTCCAGCTTCCGTTTTGTATTGCGTGCATTCACTTTTTACTGCACAGACAGCAAAAACACATTATTTAATGATTTTTTTTAACTTAAATTATTCTATGAGTAATCGATAAAGTAAAAGTATAACAATAAGTACTCGCTCCATAATTAATAATGTAACCTTGATCGCAAAGTGCTGTCGAAATACTTTATCCAACCTCGTACTTACTGTTAAGAGGGGAACTGATATTTGATTTATTAATTGTATTGATACAATTAATTAACTGTCTACCCTTTGTTGTTCAATGTAATGACACAATTAATTAATCATCTACCCTTTGGTATTCGATAAAAGTGAATGGGAAAGTTACTAAGAGTCTAGTTGTTGTATTTAGTGATTTTGTAAAAAAGAGAGTCAAAAATAGTACTACTAAATGCTAAATTCCTATTTTCCCGTATAATATGTTGAAGTGTCACAGTAAAAACATTGCATGTTTCGGAATAAGGTCTCAGGGATAAGTTTAGTTCAAAAAATTCGGTCATCTCAGAAAGCCTTTGATGAATTCAAAAATGGTTGGCGCAAGCGACCAACAGTTTTGACAAACGGATGTTCTTCTTCAACGTTCATGCACGTTTATCTAGACGTTTAGTTACATAATGCTTTGCAGATGCATGTATTAATAATATTTGAATAATTCAGTAGGTCTTAGCAAGTCACGAATCGCTGGATGACCTTCAGGTTAGGTATTAGCAGATAGTGTCCAAAGAGTTTGACCTGTTAGGGAGATATTATATGACGAATTCATCTTGTAAAAAGTTAACAAATACAATTAACATCTTTACCAGTCTGCACCTTAACAGGTTAACCGACGCTTGCGTTGTGCCATGCGAAGAAACGTGACATGCGCACAAATGGCCAGTATTGTTCCACAACTGACTATAAGGCGAAGTGTTCCAAGATTATTGTCATCAGCCACCTGTTTGACCGATTGGCCCTTTTTGCACCAATTTACTAACCAAACAGCCTTTACATCCCACTCAGAGAGCACAGGCTTCAACTTAATATCATATAGTAGAGTCATACTCCAACTCGGTGTCTATCTAAAGCTAGTTACTTACTGCTAAATGTTATCAAAGTTGTGGATTAATCGCAAATTCGAGGTCTTATGGTGCAAACTCTAAATTTCACAAAATCTTAATATTGGGCCATCTGGAAATGGCCAAAAAGGTTCCACCTGAAGTCGTAAAAGGCATTTTTTTTTAAGGTTGAATTCATGCATTTAATTCTTAGAATGCATTTCAGGTCATAAATAAATACTTCTTTTCAATCCTCGTACCGTACAGATTTATGCATTTTTATGCGTTTGAAAAAGAACCTTTGAAAGACAGATCTCTTGGCCAGGTATACCACGTGTTGTATTCTGTCACGCACCCTTCGCAGGTAGAGGGTTGATACAAAGGGTGGTTTTCGGGATAGGGATTCCCCAAGGGCAAAGTCAGGTTTTTTGTCAACAGGTGTTACGATGGTCTCTGTCAATAAACTTCTAGACGTTCAATCGTTGTTACATCTATTTTTATTTATCTGATTCTATCTTGTGAGTTCTTCGTAGTGCACGTGATCGGAAATATAATCATTTACTGTAATTAGCCTCCAATTAAGGATAATTTTTAGTCCTAGACTCACCTGGCGATGCTGGCAAAACTTGATTTGAAGACAACAATAATAAGAATTTCATTTTTAAGACATTTTTACTGAAATATAATAGGTTTAGTCCCGTTTCTCTATTTCACTTATTCAATACTTCTCACACATAAAGTGAGTCGTCTAATTGCCATTTTTAAATATAGGTATCTTAAATCCCTTGAGGGGGCCGACAAAACTTAGAATTGAAACCTAGAAACCAACGGATGCAAGTAAAATATAACAAAAAAAAACAATTATTGTAGGTACAATACCACAACCTTCTGAAACTTCACTGTAACATTTCTTATAGCTCCTAACTATTGAGAATGACTTTACGCTCGGCACTTAACTTTAAGTGCTGATTTATGATCGGGCACAATGATCATCTGACGTCAGATAGCACTATGGTCTGCACGGACCACCATTGTCCGAGCAAAGTGCCAATTATATGTGTTGAGACTTATGGCGGTAACCAGGAAATAGATAAACTGTTTTCTGTTCGAACTTACATTTTCAGACCAAGCGTTGAAGATCTTATATTTTCTAAGAAAATAGTTATTTGTTTTTGTTATCAATGTTTACCTATCTAACCAACATTTTATGTTTTCACGAGGTATCCATTGATGTGGTGTCTCTAACATCAGGATCTAGTATTTGAAGTGTTACCTTTTTGGTGTGACTAAATAGCTGGACCAGATGGCCAGTAATTTAACTTAAAAACATGTCTAGAGTTTAAATATCACCAATATCTAGTCGTCAATGTCTTTTTATCAGCAAATAAATCTGTCATTGGAATTAACCTATGCAACTACTTACCTATGTCAAGAATCAATGTAGACTGGTTTGATTTGCCGGTTTTTTTACATAACAAGAGCTTATTCGGGCGAGATCGCTACCCGTTACATTGGCATCAATTTCCATCCAATCGATTTATTAAAGATTTCAATCGGTGAGATGACATATGCCTTTTTTTGGTAAAGGCTGTCAGAAAAGTCAGCCAGACGAGTGGTCATATCGCATGATTGATCATGTTTTAAGTTAATATCTAATTTTGTTTGAGCTTTCACTTGAAAACCTGATGTTGGCGGTGAATCAATGAAATACTTATTAACGGTCTCCAGCATTCAAATTTTACAAGAGTGAAAGATTCAAAAGGTTTTCCTTTCTTTCTTTCTTTTACACGATATTAATTAATTAATTTATTTATTTATTCTTTATTGCACAAATTTACAACAAAAAAAGTACAAATGGCGGACTTAATGCCAAGAGAGATTAATGTTTAATAAGAAAGCAACCTCTGTCGGAATATGTCATAGGTATTAAGTTCGAAAACTAATCCAATAAAACGTTTATCGCCAAAATGTTCATTTACTTATTAGTTCACTGTATTTATGCCAGAATAGGAGGTAAAAGTATTTATTTGCAAATTTAGTATGTACTAAGTATTGCTGCTAGAGTGACAAAGATCTCTTATCAATGGTTAAATTAACTAATTAGACAGGAATATAAAAGTTTTTGTGCACTATTTCCATAATTGTGTTTGATCAGAGATAGTTAATGATGAGCAGATTATTGAAAGTTAATCATATTACAGGCGGGAAGCCGACTCTCACGGTTTTCGCACGGATCACCTACTTTCCCGACTGTACGAGTATATAGGTGCAGAGCAAAATGATATATCATTACGTCGTAGATCGAAGAAATAGGGTTGGCAGGTAGAAAAGGACTTAGAATATAACATAAAACTTCAACTAAAAATAAATCCGTGAATTTAGTGTGTTCTGTAGCAAAACCCTGATGCTGAATCACTACATAGTACTATAAACCAAGGACGTTTTATCTGTCCCTATGTTCGCTTAAATCTTTAAAACTACGCAACACATTTTGATGCGGTTTTTTTAATAGATAGAGTGATTGAGGACTAAGGTTTCTATGTATAATAACATCCCATGCACCCGTGCGAAGCCGGGGCCAGTAATACATTCAAGTTTAATTTAGAGTTTATATTGAAGTAATTTTTTAATGGATATGCAAAGGGTAATTCTGCTTAATTACTAAATTATTAGAAAATAATCACTTTAATTATGCAGTTTTTTACCCTTTCTGTACAGATTATCTAATTACCTAGTGATTCTTACAATTCTAGTTAAATAATCCATCATCGTTTGACATAATGTGTTATATTTGCCGATTACTTACTTAATGAGCTGTCAGCCTTTCAGAGAGTTCGAGTAACAATTTTTTAATAATTTACACATATTTTCCATATTAATAACCCTCTTAAGTCCTTTCGAAGTAACAAAAAAATATAAAACTACAAAGATTAAAAAAACTTAATTGCTTTGCTTTTTATACACATACCAGGAAAATGATTTTGATATTCATAAATAAATAATATTAATCGAAATAACTTAAACAACTGTCTGACACCGATGGTAGAGTCACATTATTTTTGTGGCCTGTGTGTACTTTGTATATCCGTATTGTTTATATTTATGTCCATTGTTATTATTAAGTATTATTTTTCTTTTCCTTGGGTTAACTTGATTTAAAATTACTTGTTTTTATCGATAATAAAAGCAGCCTAGACAACCCTAGCGTTCGGATGCACTAAGAATGCAACGCTTTCGCTCGATGAAAATGTATAAGCATGTGCATACTGGCGTTTCTACCTTATAGATGAGACAAAACTATTGGATATTATGTTCACAGGTGACACAAATTAATAACAATCGTCTATAGACGAAACATGGACACAATTGCCATAGTAAGTACAGTTAGGAAAAACAAACACTGAAGAAATACTGTTAAACGTTAAGTATAAAGAAAGAAGAAGCCATGACTAGAAGTTTAAGTCTTGAAACTAGTGTGTTGAAATTAGGATATTATATACTTTAACAACTTTAATATATGTTCGCTGATATAGAAGTATTGCCAAGCATACGCAATTTTACTAATTCAGTTACCTACATTTCATCTTAAACTCATTGTAGCAAAATGAAACGATGGTTAACAAATACCTATAGATACAGTTCTGGAATGATAAAAACACCGGTTTAGAGTCGGTTCTTGACCTGACTTTTGTTTATTTTTAAAGTGAATCGAGGTTATGGGGTTAGTGGTAGTTATTTATGTGATGTGTTAAATTGTTACAAAATGGCTGTCTATAAGATTTACCGATAGAAGTTTAATTTTGGTTGTTGTTTGATAACAAATATTTGTTAGGATCAACGGGTTAGCGAAAGTTGAGTGTTAGGTGTTGCACACCTAATTGTGTGTGTGTAGTTTTTTAATAGTTTGTGTTTTTTTAGTTGTCGTCTTCAACAGCGTAAAAAGAGCCATTGTGTGGGCGTTATTATGGTGTGCAATGTGCATAGTCACAAAGTGAGAAGACCGCCGCATTTTTTCATCTTCACCACCTTGTGGCGTAACTTTAATCGTTCAAGTCCGTGGCAAATTCAACGGATGGGGCGTTTTAGGACCTTCCAACCCCTCACCCGCTGCTGGCCAAATGACACTTTTATAAATTTTACTTGCTGCTTTTTCACAACAAAATCGGGTTAGGGGTCTCACTACCCGTATAAGTCGCCCGTAGTAAGCCATTTAGGTGCCTTAGGGCAAGCGTATAAAGTAGCATTTATCAAGTAGTGGTCTTAGAACTATACGGCACCAACCAATAAGGTACATAATTGAACTCTTCCTCAGGAGTTCGTTCTGGGGTTTTTTTAAGTAACATCAACACCCAAAATACAAGTTACGAGATACATACGCAACGACTCTTACGCAGCTTTAAGCAACTTCAGTATTGCACATTCTCGAAGCAATAAATCGTTACTCTAAAAAAGTGATAGGCGTATATCTTTAAGTAGATAGAGCGGTAAAACTTCGTTTTCTATTTAAATAAAGACACTGAAATGAAGTTTTGGAATATTTTGTTTGTACAAATTATTTCAAAACCACACAGATGTTTTTTGTCCGCAGCGTATGAAAAAAAACCGCAGTTACACAACATAAAACAACAAAAATACCACAAATATATACCGTGAAAGTCTACGGTCAGCGAAGTACGTATGTTGAAACTAGGGTAGCTACAGACTGCACCTTGCAATAAGCCTTCGCAGTTGCTGCAACAACGATCAGCCAAAATAACAAATAGTCGAAAATTACCTTGGATTATTACAGGGTTCCGTCGCTAAAATGTATCCTTCACAATTCTTTCACTAAGATCACGTTTCACTATCACGAACTGTTCGTTTCACCTCACTTTGTTCGGGAGCATTTTAAATTTTGAAAATCGAATGCGAGTTTGGAAGGCGTTAAGTGCGCGGGCGCAACGAGCGGCGGTCTCTTGCGCGGCGGAACGCGTAATGCTGAGCGCGCACCCCACTCCCGCGCACGGCGCTGTCGAAAGAGATAAGACCCTCCACTTGTCGCTTCCCGAGACCCTAATCCTTTGAGATGAGTCTATGAACTTTGTCACATTTTTTTGTGTGCTCCTTGGAATGTTAGCGGAGGTTTGAAGTTTGACAGGAACGCTCGGAATGACTTGTTACGTTTGAGAAGCACGGATAATCGAGTTATGTCGTAATTTTTACATTTGCGTTAGCGAGCTATCGGGGCATAACATAGCGATTAAAGTTGTTGAATCAGGCGACAAAAGTGGACAGGCTTTAATGTATATCTTTCTACACTATTTATGAAATCGTTTGTTCTTATTAGGTTTGTGTTTATGTTGTTCTCAGGAAGGATCAACACACGATTAAAAGTATCGAGTCTAGAAAGCTGAACAGTAAACATACATTTCATTAAAAACGTAAGCATCCGATAATTGAAAATTTAGGAAATTTCGACTTAATTTGAGAAAAAAAAGGAGGGGAACTGGTATTAAACTGTCAAAAATAATATTACCACGTGTTAATTTCATGTTCCGTTGAAACTTATCATGTAGACCAGTGGTTCCCAAACTTATTTTGTCTACTGCCCACTTTGAGAATAAATATTTTTTTAGCGCCCCCATTTTTTCACCTATTTGAAAACCACTATAACTTCAAATTAAATAATTAATTATTGTGACCTATATATGTATATTAACGGAGAATTCTAAACGAAACTTTTAACCCGCAACTTGAAACCTGAGCGCAGTAGGTAACATACAACGGCACACAACGCACCCATTTTCTTTCTGGGTCTCTTACCGCCCCCCTTGGGACCTGCAGCGCCCACAAGGGGGCGTTATCGCCCACTTTGGGAAAGACTGATGTAGACTCTAGTCGAATGGCTTGGCTGTTAGAGAACTTGCTTGCTAACCCGCGGTACGTGTGGTTGATCCTTATCCGGCCAAAAAAAACATATTTGTATTTGTTCCGTGCCTTTATTTAAAATCATGAAAATACTAAGATCTATATCGATTTCTGACCACCATAAGTAAGTGAAAAAGGGTTCAGTTTTAAACGTTTATTAACAAATTATGGAGGTAAGTGTCAGTTTTCACACCGGATTGCGAATGGCTCCTGTAAGTAATCACGCAACTGCGTGAAACGAGTTTAACTGAGCTTTTTGCAACATCTCCAAAAGCGAATCATAATGGTTAAAAAAGCGAACCGTTAATAATTTAAGTTATTGTCTGCATTCACATGATTGTCAGTCTCCAGGTCATTGCCTTGAACAAGTCTTGTTTACATGTAAACAAAGTGCCTTTTACCATATAAATAAAGTTTATCAAATTTTCCCAGTCATCTAAAATTCCTATTTCTAACTTTAAACAACAAGGACTGTCTTATTTTACATAACTTTAACTTCCCTTCCTTCTAATTTTATTACATAAACGTTATTATATTCTATTATAAGTGTGTACATAGGTATTCATA
Organism: Udea ferrugalis; assembly: GCA_950022985.1. Taxonomy (NCBI): domain Eukaryota; kingdom Metazoa; phylum Arthropoda; class Insecta; order Lepidoptera; family Crambidae; genus Udea; species Udea ferrugalis. The sequence goes on from OX465520.1 coordinate 6,405,021, forward strand.
GTTCGAAATCAGTGCACTGATAAAAAGCACTCTCTATACATTGTATTTAAAATGTACGATAATTAAAAAAGCACGAGTGCGGGCGTGATCGAGGGTCTGGAAACGTGATCCTATTGTGCCACGGCTTTTCCTTTCTGCGTGGGTGGTATCTTCCTTTGTTCTTACCCAACTGCTTCAAAAAGAGAGGTTATGTTTTTGAAAATCTACGTTAGCTTTAATTCATTAGTTTCTATTTTACTATGATTTTACAAGATATACAATTGAGTGAGATTTACATCGTTATGGTTCCGAAGCAAGGTTTTAATTAAATGCTAATACTACGTCAAAAAGCACGTTAAACAGTGAGCGTCAGAAACATCAACTTACCCACCATATTGCTTGCATATCTGTGTGCGCTTGCTATGTTTTTAGGCTCTGTTTTTGATTTATTATTGTTTTATACTTGTTTTCTCTGTGAGTGAATTTTGTATTAATTCTTCTTAAACTGAGTCCCGGCTAGGAACGTAATAAGTCAATGAACCTAGTCAGAAGACCAATGGCGGCGTAAAACATCTGACAGTAAGGATTATCATTAGTCCTACAAACACTTCTCTACATTTCTAAGCTCATTGCTCTACGATATGGTTTGAGGCAATCTTTACGCAAAGATAACAGTAGGCAGGATGGCTATTTTCAATTTCTTTATGCATTACTTTTAATTCATCGAGGCATCTAGTTGTCTATCTTGGACCTTGAAACACGAAAGCATGACATCAAGACAGGTGCACTCGCACTAATTTAGATTTCAGATAGCTCAGTCAACATCCTCCTCATCGTCCAATGCCGGGTACAAGTGTACTAAAGATTTTTATCGCTAATCCCAATAAACGCTGACCTTACCACTTGGCGGAATTGCCCGGAGACAGGACCGGGCCCACGTCACCGGGGAGAGCAGTGCTAATGTGGACGTAATGGGGGAATTACGTACAACATTTGGCTTGCAGGGTCGGCACACCCACAGCAGTTATCTGTCTAAGCACGAGGACACACGGTTTGCTAAATTACAAAATAAATTTTATATCTTGGGTGTTATTTTGAAAATGAAATGTTTATAATGAAAAACACCACACGTAAAACATAAAAATTAAGTCAAATAAGCAGCAGTAGTACCAAAAAGATTCCTACTTAGCATATTGCTTGATGTAACACTGCGAATGCCATGAACATTTTGGTATTATAATGGACCAACGCTTAGGTTCATACGAGATCATTAACATGTGGATGAGTTGAGAGTATAATTCAATGATGATTTCGATTCCGATTGTTGGAATAGAAGCTGCATAATTATTTGGGGCCTTCAGCGATGGATGTTTAGACTTCAAGTTCTTTCTTCTATCGCTCGTAATAAAAAATCCTGAAGCCCAGGGAGCTTGCCTGGGAGTCCACCTGCTATATTTTTACCTTATGTTGCGCCTTGCAAATTTTGTATATTTTATACAGTCTTTTTCTCGAAAACAAAAGAATCAACAACAAACAATAAACTTATTGTATCTCCCAAGGCTTGCTTGCCCAAAACAAAAGAATATGACACGCCGTGTCCAATGTAGAGTTTGATCCAGTGAGCTCCATGCCTTATTTGGACAATAGTTTCAACTACTTAAGTTCTATTATCTCGACTCTGGTAGAGTTGGCGTGGCCATAAACTTATCTCGAGGTAGAGTCAAGCAGTTCCACACCTTCCGGGTAATCTGGATTAAACCAAACAGCCTTCTTGGTTGAGACCTTGACTGAGATTTAGTTTTGCAAATGCAGGGTAAGCAACGAAGATAGGCTGATTCATAGATCTGAAAGTATGCAAACACTTACATTTTAACTTTTTCTACTAATATTTTTGTACAAAGCAAGAATACTCGTATTCTACTCTACTCGTATAAAGAATAAAATTAATAAATAGGTTTTTTCAAACTTTCACTGCCCATACCAATGGATGACAAATGTTATCACTGCAGAAGTCCTTTAATAATAATGTCTAAAAATTCACAGAATTAGTATTTTATCAACGAAATATTTTTTATGTGCCAAAATGGAGTATGTTGTATAAAATTTATGTAAGGTAGGTATAGAATATGTCTATCTATCTAGATACATAAAAAAGTAACGTTCTTACAAAGCACTAGTGATTGTATTTAAAATAAAATCAACTGGATGCTAAATAAGAAAAACACTTAAAAGAAAAACCTGCCATTTTGTCCGTCGCTGCTCTGCCGTTTCTGCCGAAAGTCGACGTAAATTTTACGGTCTGTAACCATGACCTCAAAACTGGTATTATAAGAGTTTAGTTCAGTGTGTTTTAATAATATGTCAGTGGTCTTCATACATAATTTACTTACTTATACATACTCTTGAGAGAAATTAGAGCGCGACTTGATCCCGTTGTGTTAAATTTCATGGACATATCTTGGCCTTATATTATTACTATTGATGGAGCAAAAACTCTCATGCAACCTGCGGAACGGAACCGCTATGTAAACTGATATAGCTTGCAGAAATACTTTCTTTAATTGATTATCGTTATTTACATTTGAATTTCGAATGAACGAGAGCGGTGCAATATGTAAACTTAGAATGCAAATCGTACCAAATCGTGGTTCGCATGTAGAGAAAATGAATGTGAAAAAAACACGCGATCATGTCGAACAACTTTTTGTCATTTCAATTTGTTAAAAAACATTCAAAAACAAATAAATGAATGATAAGTGGTCTTAGTGTACCTACGTCTTTTTTGTAGGTCAAACCAATACGCGGTCAGTCAAACACTTACACGATACTGTGCGTCTATCTTAAAATTACCATGTAACTGTAATCTACATGATTTTCCGTTGTTCAGGTAAGTAACTCAGTTGATAAAATCATAAAATATGTTAATCTACTGTGTCTAGTAGATTCATCGGTCTACCAGGAATCTTTGCAGCATCTTCGATGACTCGATTATATAGTTGTCCTGCTTATGGGCGTCTTCCGGACTGCTCATCTTGACTTATATCATCATCATTTACGATGTAGGTATCTATTGAATGGCTTTCTGTAAGTCATGAAAGGCTTGTGATAGTCTGATGGGTGACTTGCAAACTTTTGACCATCAGCGAATTTGAAATGTGAGAACTGCTATTTATTATACGAAATAGGAACTGCCTTAGGGAACTAATTGATGTAAGTACCAATTGAAACTTAACACTTAAGAACTTTCACCTTCTGTTACCGAAGACAGTACGATGAAGCTATCATTATCGTGTACATTTATTACGTCAACATAAACTATATGTGTAGCAATAGAAACCAAACATTAAACTTAGTTGAGGCTAGTTTGCAACAAACCTACCTACCTATTTCATGGAGTTTGGTTGTTTTTTTAAACTTTTTTTTTTAAATACTAGTAGAGGTGGGTTGTCTTGTACACATTTTAAGACTGTCTTAGACATGGTCAAATCAATATTACCTTTAACCGACGAGATTGGTTGAAAATATACACTAAAGAAGGAAATAGGAAGAATATGTGTCGGGATCGTAGAAAAAGGTCAGCTGGTGTGTTTAACTCTACGGTGATGGGAAACACCAATAAAAAACCCAAGCAACTCGGATAACGAAGTGGTGCCTTACCACGATAGGATAAAATGGTGAAATATGGACTTCTAAATGATCCGATCACCATGTCGTCAAAAATCAGTGTGCTACTGCCTAACCCATTTGGAATATATGGTCGTAAGCGTATGATTTGTTATATTTTTACGTTGTATATTTTTTTATGTTCAACGTGTTGTAAATACTTCAACGTGTGTAGATATTTAAGTAATGGGTAGTAGTGGGTAACACCTCACTTACCACTCAAGACCTCTTTCTCCATGTAGGTAATTGTGGCGAAATCCATGTGACTGAACCAGGTCTCAAGAAATGTTATTCATTTGCGAACCACACCACAAGTCATTATGAACGTGTAATGTAATTTTACAGTACGCTAGCGTAGAAACTATGTAGAAATTCTTTCTAAATGATTTCAAAATGTTAGGTCTTGCTCTGTTTTATCCTAATTAAAACCGTACGTTTATGAAACCAAAGATTGTTTACCTAGAAGAAAAATAGCGCAAAATAAAATAATTCTGTTGGTTCTCCTTTAGCGTACTTCATCCCTGGGTTTGACTTGGAGTCAGAAGTTTTGTATTTCTTTAAACAGTATAGGTAGTTAGTATATTTAGATCAGACAGAGTTACGAGTATTACTTAGTTATAGCAGGATGGAGACACCTGCTAAAATTGATGCCCTGGAAGCTTTTCGTAGCTTGTTCACTGTGTGAAGTGTCAATTTATGTAAAAAAAAAATCAATAGACCATTTTAAGTTAAGTCTTTTCGAACTAACAGAAAACGCAATACTAACCACATAATAAACATACCTGCAAACAATAATAAACCACACATACTATAGGTATTGAATTGCCATATTAAATAAAAACTGTTTTACCAGATTAGAATTTAAATCTTCTGACCACACTTGCCGTTATTGTCTTAACGAAATGATCTACCAAAACCATTGGGATTTAAGTGCAAATATTTATCTTCCTTTGTGAGAACAGTTTGATGTGGTTTCAATACAAGTTTACCAAGTATCCAGTTTGCCTTGCTCCTCACATTTGAACCAACGTGTAAGTATTGCAAGTGATTGAGTAGACATCATGATCATACATTTTGACGACGACTAATGGCCTATAAATTATAATTTAAATAAGCAACGCCTTTTATACTAACATTCATGCAATTATTGGGTGTTTATTGAATCGAATGATAACGCTGTTAATAAATAAACATAATTATGATTTGGTGACTTTAATGAGGGTTTTGTTTTGGTAGGAATTAATTGCTATTAGCTTTTCAAAGTTGGGTGTGTTTACTGGTTTACTTAAATAACTTTAATAATTTCTGAGTGATAGTTACGCTTTGCTGAAAAAAACCTTATTCGAGATTTTATTTGGATTGAATTTGGTTTCTATGATGCTGAACTATCAGCCATACTTGCTGTATCCGATAGAGGAACCTGAGTCACTGTTCTGTGTTGTATTGAAAACTTTATAAGATGCTTTTCATTTCATTACTTCCTTCTCACACAGATGAGCAACATGGCAAACTCTATGGCTGGTCCGTTTCATAAATATTGAATAATTTTACAACTGCCAGTTCGTACCATACATGCTCACACGCATTGATGAGCCCTACACATAACCTTCGTTTCAGTAAAAGCTGTACTGTATGTTTCCTGAAGAATAAATAAATAAAAGCGTCAGGTAATCCCGCTTCCCCGTCCTTCTTTACCCGACCAAAATGAAGTGAAACCATATTTTTACCTTTATTCACACCGACTGGTTTAAGCCCATTTAGTTATAACAACATTTGATAAATGTATTTATTATCTTGTGCTAGACGCTGTCACAGTAGCCGATAACTTGATTTTAATGACGACCTTCGCCCTACATTGCTTCATCATACAGGGTGTTCATTTACATAATTAATGTATTAATACACAGGTGTGTGATATTTGATAAGAAAAACTGGTTTTGACGAAAACCAGAAATAATAAAGTAGTTACATTTAAACACCCAGAAACGCAGCTCAATATGGACTTGAACTCGATACACGTGTCTAAAAACTGTGCAAATATTTTAAAATATATTGCTATGCATATTTCGTTGGGGTATTCAACCTCATAGACCCTGAGACTGAACATAAAAAACGCTTCCGTTTAGGTAACAGGTAATTTTTCAATTTAAATTCGTTGGAATCTAAAATTGCCTGTTACTAGCTCAAAATTCTGACCGGAAACGATTATAGACAGATCATTTTAATTGTACAAAACATAATAATATTAAACATAATGTAAAGCCTACGTGTGTTGTACCTTTGTATTAAAAATATTTTTAAACACAATTAATTTGAAGGAATTGTTGGCGTGCCGCAAATCACAGCAAACACAAGCTTCGCTTGCTTTCAGTTTCATGAGCTGAAAAAGCTCACGTCCTGAAAATATAAATTTATGCTCAAGAAATCTTGCGAATTTCTCTAAAAATCCATGTGAATAGGAAGTTATCAATATTTTATAAAACATTTATTAATTACCTAAGTGCGAAAATGTATAATGGAAATAGCTGAAATCTATAAAATTATTCAAAGCTTCCATATCTTTGTTGGCATAAAATTTTATAAGAACTTCATATACGATTTATTGCGTACGAGTTGACCGAGTTTAAACGACTCATATTGGCACTTACATCCTCTTTGAAAGTCCACTTTGGTAAAATGAGCACAATTTTATTATTTTTACGAACACTCGGTCGGTTTAATGATGTTTTTTTTACGTCACCAAACAAAAGAGACTGTGTATTATATGTGAAATGCTGAATAAGTGTGAGACCCCATGAGTGCCATGCGTTGCGACGACGCAACGGCATGTCAACCGCTACCCCATTTTTTTAATGCCCTGCGTCCTTGTGAAGACGGGGTTTCTCCCTGATTTGCTTGATATCGCTTGATTGCGGTTGTCTTTAGATGTTTTTACTTTTTCTCTATCAATAAAACATATTTTCGTGCTAAATTCTATGATGATTGTCCAAGGTCTACAAAATCATGACAACTGACAGTTCACTTTATTAACTTCTATTTCCCGCCAAAACTGAAAAGCGGTTGCATGCTTTTTTAGTATACACGGATCAAACCTCAAACACTTAGTTTGTTGCGTCGCATACAAATCATGGAACGTACTGATGCCCTGCGTTGTAGTTCGTGGCGCCTCACCCTTAAATATTCCAAAATATGAACATACCTTAACAGATTTTGACGACCAATTGGGTGTTATGGTTAAGGAGTGGGCTGTTACACCAGTGGTCGTGGGTTCGAATCCCGCAATTTGTGTGCCTGAACAATTCTGTTTATGCTGGTCTGGGTGTTTCCTATATACATTAAGTATGTATTAACAAAAAGAAATAAACATGTTCATGCTAAGTCTAGTATAGCGCAAACATTTAGTTGCTTAGTATGGGGCTAAATTGCGCTGTGTGGAATAATGTGCGGTGATATATTCATTATTTATAGATACCTACCTCATAATACAACGCTGCAGAACTAACACATAATGTATGACACATCACTGTTCGTACTGAATGGAGTCCTACCAATGATATTACAATAAAAAAGACGTAGATAGCTTATGTCAGTACTGATTCGTACCTATAATCTGACCGTGTGTACAAGAAAGTATGATTATTTACTAGAGCGTAAACGAGACAAATACAAGTTGCGCAGTGTCGTCTCAAACTGTCAATGCTTCGCTCAAGTGGTCGAAAGTTCTGATTTCGGGTGCCACTTTTTGAGCACAAGTAACTTATCTACGTCTTTTTATTATAATATCAGTGGGTCCTACGATGAGCGCCGTAATAATCAATGGTGAGACATTGGCACTTGAAGCAAAGTCGTAGTTAGTGTCATCCCACAGTCAAGATATAGCCAGGCGGCTATAAGGAAGAAAGTCTAACACGCAAAAAGGATACATTACGCAAGTTTAGAGCCAATTGCTATTTTAAAATATTACGCCTCCTTTTGAAAGACTTCGTTTATAGTGGCTGATCTCAACGAAAGTAACCAGGTACACCAATAATACTATAAAACAATATTGTTGGTGGCACCGAAGTATATTATGCTGTTACAAGACATGTTTTATGTCGTAAATAGTATAGTATAGCTCATTCATATTCAAATAAACCACATATATTTCTTTAACACTGCCATTGATTTTGTATTGTTGAGCTATTTTCTAATTTTCTCACTGTGTGAGGGGTCAAAAGATCTTTTAACATTTTGAGGTTAATGCAAAAGCTACTGAAATAACCAAAGAGCTTTATTCTGTCGCAACCAAAACTTTCGTGAGAAAGGCCGGACTGTGTTTGCACCACACAGCTCCAGGATTTTCCTCTCAACTTTCACTGCGCCGCTTGTGCGTGCGCAGGCCATTGCAACAGATAATCTACGGTGCGATAGAACGTGGTCATTGAGGAAAATCTCCGCGTAATGAGCAGCGACTTTGTAGCACGTAGATTATGCGATTTCTAAACTATCAGCTGGCATGGTCAGCTTATCGGCAGACCCCCCCCCCCTTTCTTCTGAAGTACTTGTATCCTTAATAAGCTTTTCATCCGGCTTAACTTCGAGTTAAACTGGATGAAAAGCTAATTGAATGTTGGCATTTACGAGTAGTTAGTTTATAGCTAGGTTTTCTCATTACGTAACGTCATACTATGAATATACCCGAGACAGGTAGTCAAGCAGATTGCACAGTTGCCGTCATGATGAACATTCAGAACCCCACATTTTACCAAGCGCATAAGCACAACGGTCGTAAAAGGCTGACTTACGTTACGCGGGATGCCCACAGTTTTTTGTCAGTATTTTCTTGTAACACAAGATTAAGTGCTGCTATGGGTTAAAGCTGCGATGAAAAGTAATAGAACAATTAAGGTGGTTTTATTGCTTGCTTTTAGCCACATTTATACAACCCAAAGGATTAGAAATCCTGTCACCTAGGTCTGCTGAAAGAAAACTCTTTCTAGAGATAGGCTCACCTATACTTTTACTGTCCTAAATATTGTCTATTGTAACTGTGTTTTTGTGTACTAAATTATAAGGAAATCCAACAGATCGAGCAAGCAAGTGCCCAAAAAAACAGAACAAAATGAGTAAAGGTTTGGGCAGTAAAGTAGTCGCATTTTTTGCTCCATTTTCTGTATTATGAGCTTGTCTGTAATTATTGTTTTCTTAAGTCTTCTGCGTAACGTTTGAGAAAACCAAGCATCGTAGTTCTCACGGCATCACGCCGGTATGGCTCGTCGCGTGTATTCAGTCCACGTGATGCAACTGGAAATTATACAAGATATCTTGGGTTCGTAGTTTTAGCAGTACTCAGACCGTGAAAAAAATTATTAGGTATTGTAATAGTTAGGTTTTTGTAAGGATATCTACACATCCAAGATTTCCCGTTTTAGATCCTAACCCCCTTATTCATAAAAACTTAAGCAGCGCTTCAACAACACGTTAACTTTTGTATCGCTTTGTCTCTAACATTCTTGTTGCTGCCGCCATTTGCGAGTAAGTGTATGTCACGTCAATTGCTTAAACTATGCTTTAGCGCTGCGTTCGTTTTTATGAATAAGGTAGTTAATGATTCAAGCTGTTCTATTATGTTCCAGATTTTTCCAAGACTTCGTGATCACTCAGCTACATTTGACAAACGCGGTAATTATACCAATATCCATGGATAGTAGCAGTAACTCTTGATGGTAAACCAACACCTATTATGGCTAGCAATGTGAGACAGAACGATTTCAATAATCTAGAACTTTGGCGCAGTGCAGCGCAGTGTAGAGCATAATATAGGCGCAGACTAGCTTTCCACCCTATGTTGTTTATTGTCCGATTGCCCTCTCCAAGTAACGCCCTAAGCCGAGGTCTACCCCACTATGGGGGCCCTTAGCTCGTTACTCTAAATATTTGAGGTTGAGAGCCCTAAGCGATCACCCAACAGTCCGGTAAAGCTGTCAAGGCCATCTGAGGGCACACAGCAGTAGTCATTTAGAAAAAAAAAAAAAAAAAAAACCTATGTTGTTGACATCCCAGCAATTTGCACCAACCGTTTTGGTAACACATTCATAATGCGACCAGCAAGGGAGTGGAATGAGCTTCCCGCTGAAGTGTTTCCACAGCAATACAACTTGGGCGTCCTCAAGAAGAAAAAAAATGAAATCAATAAAAGTTGATATTTATGTTTTTGTGTAGGAAAGAGTTTTTATATGATCCGAGTCTTCTAAATAACCATCAAATACATTTATTATGTCAATAAGTGGCCAATCGAATGGTTCGCGTTCAATCGCGCATGCGCTAACCCCGATCCACTGGTGCGTGCGCGTTGCGTCATGTCGGACATCACCAGCTAATTCGATGGCTTCTCACAGCTCCGTAACACGGTAACATCTTTTTGATCGGGCAAGAAATACTAGCTTTTGAAACCTTTTAAGTGGGTGTTAAGATAAAGGAAAGGTATTTGTAGACAGTCGAAAAAGTTACGATTGGAATCAATTTTGAATAGGGAAAAATAATTCAAAGCATTCTTTATCCTCGCCATCGACAACTTTAGGTTCGAGAGGTGGTAAGCTCAAGAAAATGTGGGTTTCTGAACATTTTTTTTTAATCTATTATGCACAAATCAGTACTGAATGCGGACTCAAAGCTAAAAGCATCATCTACTAGTCCACCATTACATTTATCGTCATTGAAATAGTCGCTGACTATCCCATTTGAGGCTATCATAAGGCAGTCACTGCAAAAAAACATTGAGTCAGTATTTTACAATTCTTCTTAACAGTAACCAGTTTTTCAGCTCAATATTTCTAGTATTGAGCTCAAACCAGTTACAGTCACTCTTTCAAACATTTGTTTGGGACTCACTCACATTATCCAATCGACTAAAATAAGCCCACGTCTCATATCTCAGTACTCAGTCGAGGTGCCCTCTATGCGCGGCCCATATTACTGACAGCTTGTACAGATAGCATTGAAAGCTTTGTATTTGCAAATAACTGAAATTACTTAACTAGTCCTTTTGATTTTTCTTATTATTTATATCAAAGCTTACATCTACCTTTGCAGGTGCTCCCAATACAATAGAAGAGCTACATAACAATCTTCCTGCATCCCCCATTAGAAATACCGTTATTCTTTTAAGAGAAGTCACAATAGTAAAAGGTACTTCGAAGGTAATCTGAAGCTGATTCCTTAAATACGTAATAGCAGAATCTGGTGGAATTTAATATTCGTCTTTTGTAGATGGCAATTCCACTGCTAAGCATACTTCTTTAACTCTACATCTGAATAAAAATGTGTGACCGTTCCGATACTTCAAAACTGCATAGGTAACGAACGCTTTCGTGCCGGTAGCAAAATAGTTTTATCGTTTCATTTATACGATGTTGAAAACCATTTAAACTTGTTGAAAATTTCCTTAGAATATGTAAACCGCTGGTCTATACCTTTTTTAAGACAATAAATATCCTATTCATCACAACCAAAAAGACATTGCATTTTGTGATTTTTTAAACCAATACTTAACATAACATAAACTGCCTATATACTCGTACGTTCAACACGTGGGCTCAGTGCTATTAGTATCAGCTATAATTACAATACTACAATACAACGAGGTAACGAAAATAGTTGTGTCACAATTTTTATTTATATTTAATTAAATTTTGTAAACGAATTAATAAATAAATTCAATATTTATCTTGTAAACCGTGCTCGTCAGTTCTCCCCTGACATTCAGTAGTACCTCAGGGCGTAATAGCATTCGAGTTCGTTCACTGCTACGTACTCGTAGTAAACGGATTGATCGAGCGAGCGGACATGCCCAATTTGCGCCCCCTTGCGCCTGCGCAGCGCTCCTTGCGCACGTGGAATCGCTAACACGATAGTGTTGGTGAAGACGCGTCGATAGATCTTTTTAAATATTTAGGACGAGTTCATGTTTATATTATTCAAAATCTAACATCATCACAAATTTTATTTGCACTTACTTGTTCCACGGTCTTGTTCTTTTAACAGTCCTTGATTAGTTAGAGATCAGTAAAAGTATTTCATGCAATACATATACCTAGTACCTCTATCCACATTTATAGACAGTCCAAGTCATCCAACTGATTCAAAAGCTAATGTACAACTGTGATAATTGTAACCGAAATTCATTATTTGTTAATCATGCTTAATGTAAATTACATTCCAATTTTTAGGAGGACCAGACTTCAATGCTGCTGTATCAACTTTTTGATAAGTATATGTTACTATAAAAGCCCGAACTACGGTAAATCCTAAAATTTACCGGTAAAACCTAAGATTTACCAACCCTTATTGGTAAAATGGCGAACAATTACGTGATTCGAACTTTTACCACCATTCACTTGGTAAATCTTGGATTTACATCAAAGGCATGGTAAATGTTGAAAAAACATGGTACTTAGTAACGTGGTCAGCGCGTAATTCATCAGAATTACTTTTTTATTCTAAATCTTACTTGCGAAACTTGCTAGTTAACTCGCCTTGTCATTTGCGGCGTCGTCCGCCGCGACCTCCGCTCGTCTGAGGCGGCGTTTGACGTTACAAATCGCAAAACGCTTACAGAAACGCTCTTCCTTGAATTAAAATTATTTTCTTTTGTTTTTTGGATCAGATCTCATTATAGGAATGCTTATGCTTCTAAGTAGATAATTTAATTATTTAAAAAAAACAAAAGAAAATAATTTTAATTCAAGGAGAAGCGTTTCTGTAAGCGTTTGGCGATTTGTAACGTCAAACGCCGCCTCAGACGAGCAGAGGTCGCGGCGGACGACGCCGCAAATGACAAGGCGAGTTAACTAGTAAGTTTCGCAAATAACATTTAGAATAACAAAGTAATCCTAATGAATTACGCGCCGACCACGTTACTAAGTACCATGTTTTTTCAACATTTATCATGCCTTTGATGTAAATCCAAAGATTTAGCAAGTGAATGGTAGTAAAAGTTCAAATCACGTAATTATTCGGTCCACAACATTTGCGTTCAAAACTTTGCGTTCAACTGGTCACTGTGGACTTGATTTTCTAATTAGGAACGATTTGATTGTTTAGGGGACGTGCTAGGACGAAGGACAAGTGTGAAATTACGCATTCCTAACGCGAACGGAGTATAAAACCTTTTAAAAGGTAAAAACATACTTATGTTTTTCCATTCCCTTGGGGTCAGTTGGGAAAATTAAACACCTAGGTATTACTTATTAATTACCCAGTTATTAATAAACCTTAAAAATACCTATAGACCACACAGAAATACGACAGAGTTGTTGTTATTCGTAAAATTCTTGTTTGGAGAAAAGAAAGTGATTTCAAATGACATAAATAACGCCAGTTAAAATACAAAAGCATTCGAGAAAGTTGGTTAAGAATTTTATAACATGGAATCCTCTCTATTTTAAGCTGTTTTGTCTACGTATTCCAGCATCGATGCATGTGCCAGTTTTTTGGTACAATGACCCGTTAAGAGTTAGCGGTTTTGATCGTACTCTCTCGTGGTGATGAAATCCTGTGGTGGAATGGTAGCGAAGAACTGATTGATGGCTTGGATTAGGGCAAACATGATTGAAATCACCCAGCGGGCTATGGAGAGAGCTATGCTCGGCGTTTCTCTGCGGGTTCAAATTAGGAATGAGGTGATACGGCAGAGAACCAAGGTTATCGACATAGCCCACCGGATTAGCAAGCTGAAGTGGCAGTAGGCTGGCCATGTTAGCCGTAGAACCGACAACCGTTGGAGTAAACGTGTTCTTGAGTGGAGACCGCGTCTCGGCGTAGTGTAGGACGTCCTCAGGCAAGGTGGAGTGATGATTTGCGCAGGATAGCTGGCAGGAGCTGGATGCGAGCAGCCGAAGATCAAGTTCAGTGGCGTGTAATAGGAGAAGCCTATGTCCAGCAGTGGACTGCAACAGCTGATGATGATGATTGAATGAATGAAAGAATTGGTGCTAACAAAGACATTTTTAGCTATTTCTTACATTAACAAAATACTCTGTGTCGGAACCCGATGGTCTCGAGATTGAATCAGGCCGGAACACACCTACTTTGCGTTCATTGTACAATTTATGGCTCTCCAGTGATGGAAAACACCGATATAAAACCCAAGCAACCCGCATAACGGCGGCAGGCTCGCCCCTTAGCACGATGGGTTCAAATTCCCTCGGGGGAGTGTGGGCTTCTGAATGTTCCGTTCACCATGAGGGTAACAATCAGTGTGCCTCTGACTAACCCATTAGGGTTATGGTCGTGCGTGAGGAAATACTTCTTACATTTACATAGTGATTTTTACTCAAGCAGAATTAACATAATCAAGTCCTTCCTAATAATATGTCTACATTAATTGCTAAGGCATGTAGGCAGTGCAGATCGGAAGTAATTTCGCTCCGCCGACTATGCATACCGGATTACCTCGGAATGCTTGTATTTTTCATACAGTCAAACACATAAAATAATATGATGTAGATCACACAACATACCCTCACTACCATATCTCAAACGGGTTAGTCACAAGCACACTGGTTGTTGCCGTCGTGGTGAGCGGAACATTTTGAACCCCACATTTTTTAAGGTTTGTACCCAACGTGGCAAAGGCGAGCCTACGGAAGCTATATCCGGATGACGGGAAACACCAATGTGGAACCCAAGCAAAGCGGATAGCGGCCGAACGATTTTATTTACTTATATTCAAGTATCTACGATATTCAAAACAGCCCATCCATTTTTACGAATGAGGAAGTTTATACTGTAATACTGTACCTGAGTGTACACGAAATACTATTTCTCTGACATGAATAACCAATCAATGTACCGTTTCATTTCAATTACTTAATTTGACATTTATTGACCTTTACTGGTTTTAATATTATCACAAGAAAGGGCATCCGTAAGTTGTGCGATGTCTGAAAAATGTAGACAACTATCATGCAACGAACAGTTCAAGTGAATGCTTATTCACTCTTCTTTTAAAGAGACCCAGATTGTATTGCTGCGGGGCCACATGCGCCATAAGCAAGTTCCACTCCTTAGCCGTCCGCATTGTGGAAGAGTCGGCAAAACGCTTCGTGTGGATGGCTGGAATGTTAACAACGTAAGGGTGGAACTTGAAAGTGCGTCTAGTGCTCCGATGGTGAAGTGGTGGCTGGATTAGCCGTGGAGTTAACTCGCACGCTCCCCGAAATGCAGTATGTGAAACACCGACCGGCTGGCAACTTTACGCCGGTGCTTAAGATCTTGCTACCTGGTGGTGAGAACTTCGCTTCACTTCACTTCACCTCGCTTAGCTTCGCTTCGCTTTCGTTAGTGTTGAGAAGAAGAATGGAGGAACGGCGGACGGACCCCGCCTGGGACACGGCCTAAGCGGCCCACATCTACCTACCATCGTCAGCCTGGACCAACTAGCTAACGTGGCTTCCGGAGCACGGAGATGCCCGAAGAATACATCACTAAATTTCGGTCGGGGTTGTCACCTCTTCCATTCCCAACCTGGCATGTGATGCTTTACAACGCCGATCCTTGCCGTTCTACTGTAACAACTGAGCAAGGGGACCTCCATCTGCTGATTAGGTGCATATTAAGTACATCTTAGATGAGCTTCTAAAAATAAATTAGTGACGACAGGGTTACCTCCGAACTACTTATGCCTTGATGAGTTAATCAATTTAGATAACGCTTAAACCTAGTATTTATTACATTATACGTAAAGTTCAAAATTATGTGGTAATTTTGTTTGGCTAACTCAAAGTAATTATGATTACCTTTTTCTTTAAACAGTCATGTAGGACAAGGGTGACATCCGGTCATTGTTAACTGTTCTTACTCACCACCTGGGAATAACAGTCGTTTGAAAAAACACATGATATAGTTAACTGTATGATTTGTTTTATGTTGATATAACTACTTACTTGACTGTTACAATAGTATTGTGTCTTCTATGACTTGTCTTTATATGGGAGATATATTTTGTTTAATTAGTAATGACAACTTGTGAATCTTGTGATCGTCGTTGCTATTGTAGTGTTCAATTCTTATAAGTATGCACATTTAATTTCCGAGCTAATTTGAGTGAACGAACCATATTCGAAAGACTTCAGGTATTTCTTGTCGACACTTTCAAAGTCCAAACTGGTGGTAGAGTCACCTTTTTATTCATGTTACGGAGAATCAGTTTTGTCTGGTTGGTACGAGTGTTTATAGACATTCAATATAAGAGGCAAACCTGACTGACTTATATATATCAACACAGTCGAAAGTACTGTACCTAGAAACCTAGGTATGAAAATAGTTTTTTTGAAATTCCACCTCCAAAGGGGCGATAAAGCGGACCAAGTTGCAGGCGGTCGCTACTAGGTTTTAGTTAATCTTTTCTGTGATGAATAATCCGTCATTTAGGTGCTGAAATTGTATTGAAATAAAGAAGCCATAAGCAAGCAAATGTATTTTTCATCAAGTCTTCCCCAAATACGCTTTCGAATCGTTTCGTCAATCTTTCGTCATGCAACCGCTCTAAATCGTATAGCCGGCGGAATTCAAATGATGTAACGAAACGGTTGAACTAGACCCCGAAACGGTTGAGACTAGTGTTTGACAACATAAGCACAGTATAAACATACAGTAGAACCTCTACATACAAACGTGCCACTCTCGGTTTGAATGTGTGCGTGCGCGTCGCGCGCCGTGTCGCGATATAACGCACAAGCGATTTCACGCACACGCTAGCATAAAATAGGGAGGCATAGGGAGGCGGCAGTACGGTCGGGCTGTGCCGCGTGTTTGTGTGCACGCTAGGCTAATAACTCGGCGGAAGGCCTTAGATAGCCTACTGTATGGTTTATACTGTGACATAAGGCAACAGAACAAGAATGTGCGGCCGTTTGGTGTTTTTGAAAACACACGCATGCGTATTTGCAGAGTTGAAGCTCGTTTGGAGTTGCGCGAACCTAGTTTTTGTGAAGAAATCACCGGATTATCAAATCTTTGTAAAACTTTTCGATATTTTGCAATGTCTACATTATTTTTTTGAATGACGTTGTATAATCTTATTTTGTAATTTTGAGTTGGGGCTGTTTTATATTCGATACCGACTATAGTGATCTAATTGAGTAAAGCTTAGGTACCCACAACCCCATAGCTTTTATCTCGAAAATAATTCAATACCTAATAACATCTAGGTAAAGTGTCCTTTTGGAATTAGTTCTCTGGCTTAACTGTGATTTTCTCACATACCTTGTAAGTAAGTTAGTAAAGTAAAATCTTCCTTTACAACCTTAATTAATTAAAAACAAAATTTAAGGTTGAAAATTAGTTTTCTCATTGTACGCATAGGTATTTTACTTTGAATTTGTCTTCTGTTTGGTGCCAAAATATTGAATAACCAATGCAACACGTGTGTTATGCATAACAATGACTAGCCGTTGGTTTTGACCTTTTTGTAGCTTGAGGGGATTGGGCAACGACCATAATGATTTAGTAAGTAATGTAACATACGCAATTGAATGTTAAAACATATCTTAGAATAATGTAAGTGTGTGCTTTGTTTACTTTTGTTATGAATGTGTTAGCGTTGCTTAAAGTAGATTTATGTAACAACATTATAATATTATTAGAGGTAGGGTAATGTCCCTCTGCTGCAAGCTTCTTGACTTTTTTTTTCTGCTCTCTGTGATTTATGGCACTGGCATACAAATTACGATATTTTTTTTCTATTGGTAATCAGAACTTACAAAACATTTGAATACTTTTAGGGTGCTTTTAAGTCAGAATTGTCCTATAATACATTGAAAAGAATCTATTCGATTTCCACCAATGACATTCAGTGATCACTGCTCTACAATAAAAGCAATAATTCCAGTATTGCTTTCATCTTCAAGCATGGGAAAACAGTGCTATAAAGCCTCATGTCCACTGGGCAACAACGCTCAACTCAACATGTATGGCAACGTCCAACATAAGACGCGGCTTGTTGTTTGATACTATTCCTACCAATAGGATAGTTGGGCGTTGTTGATCAACATAATGAGCAACATTTTGTAAGACATGTAGCTCTATAAATGTTGCCTAATGGACACGGGGCTCCAATTTCGAACTGTTACGCTTGTTTGTAAGATGTCCAGCTTGATGAAGACATGTCATCACAACATCCCTTCCAGTTCATTCTTCTTCCCTTTCCAGTTTCTCTACCTGAAGGTTGTCTGGAAGAGATCGCTTTTAGCGATAAGACCGCCTGTATTGTACATGCTAAATATCTTTAAGCATCGTTATGTAACTTGTTTTCTTTGTGCAATAAAGTATATCTTTTTTTTTTTAACACAGGGCGAAATAAAGTATATCTTATCTTATCCCTGGGGAGAGCCCGTACTGTGAAGCAATTAGCGGTGACGTACTCATTACGCGCCCAAACGAGAATACTAATCAAACATTGCAAAGGTCACGTTGTTATCTAACACCCATTGTGGTCCGCTGGCAGGGTTGGCAGGCAAACAAACAGAAAATATAATCATAATAATAGTGTCCATCTTAAAATGAAAAGCGATGGCTGCCAACTTGAGTATACCTACTTCAGCTGTTTTTTGATCAATGGAGTTTTGTTTTTTATTTCTACTTGGGTAGTAATTAGAGACTGAAGCAAATGTTTTAGCATTTTTAATCAATATTTCTAGATATAGTTTCTTACAATAAGCCTTGTGACACCCGCCTGAGCAGACTGCTGACCATAAATTAGCTGATTTAAATCTTAACTATTCTGAAGTATGTGAGGTTTGAAAATAACACTTTTTTATATAGGGTAAAGTCCTTAGTAGTCAGCCTTTTAACGAAAGTTCTGAGTTTGCACTGCTCCCATTTCATAAGGAAATTACTAATTGAGTGAAATGACGTTTTATGTCATCAAACATTTATTAAACTTTGATGATCTTCAAGTACAACACAACATTATTACCCGAACTCTGAGATAATTACGAAATAACATAAAATGGCACTTTTCTCCAGTAGTCAGCCACACGGAACCTTAAGTCAGCCTTTGGCTCCCCAGTACTCAGCCGCTACGTTGGTTGCTTATAATTAGATTCAAAAACTAAAAGGGATAAAATAATTTAATTTGTTGCTTGTTGACTTGTGACATAGATTTTGGCAGCCCTGTCCACCTGGGCTGCGCACGCGCCGCGCGAGAGCCCACTGACACACTTCCGTCGCGGTTTCCGTCAACCACTCGCGCCCGCGCCCCACTGACCGCCGGCCCTTGCTTATGTAAACGGCAAACAAAACTGTTTTATTGAATCAAATCAACTGCTGACAGTAATAATAAGTTTGTCTAGATGAAAGATTACTGTAATTTGGTTCAGTTTAAGAGTGAATTAAATAAAGCTTTTAAGATGCTTTCTCGCAAGATGTTGCTGCAGGCTGTTAGAGAGGTGCAAAGTGCTTAGTTGCTGTTACATCAACGGCTTCGACAAAAATAATGTCAAGTTTGTAAATTCTTGATCAAAAAGATAACAGCACGGCTACGGCTCTAAATACCTACCTTTCTAGATAAAACTAGTTCGGACATCACACAAATTGGTGTGCATGGACATGTTGGTTTGTATTGGTCTGAGTATTTGGGTGGGTATATTAAGTACTTACAAAAATAGTATTTAGGTATGCCGAGCTTGCTGTTGACGTCGCTAGATGTCAGTCGTGAAGCCTAGTCAGAGGCCTTAGGGCGACTTGATAACATCTGACATTAAGGTTGCTCACTAACCTTACACCCCTTTTTTTTTTTTTTAAGTAGGGGAAATGCCTTACGCATACCCGTCCACCGGGGGACGGACGGGTTATGTCGGACTCTCCACTGGAAAGGTGGTATACCAGTGGCCCTACCGACTAAAACCCCTACTACTCCCTCTTATCGTCCGTATAGTGGGGGAACACGGTGAGTAGCGCGAAGCCTGTTACGCGTTCCCCCGGACGGAGCCCGCCTGGACGGCGGGCCGGAAGCGACCCCCCCATCGTGAGGGGAGGCCAGAAGGGACAGCCGAGGATGTGAAGCCGTCCCTACCAGGCAGCGGTGAAACCCGTGCAATGCTGGCGGCGGCACCCCCGTACCACGCGCCAGCTGGCCACCGTACGCAAACCCTACTGGGCCCGCAACCACGAGCCACCCAAAGGGCGGCTCCGCTGCCGTAACCTTCGGTACGGCCCCGCCGGGCCGCGACGCACAGGGGGGATCAGCCTCGGATCACTGGCCCCCACCAACCGGTTGTGCGCCGCGGCCCCAACCACGCGCCTCAAGGCGCCTGCAGGCCCCACTGGCCCCGCATCCCCACGTCGCCCTTACGGGCCGCAGCGACCCTACTGGGCCTGCAACCACGAGCCACCCAAAGGACGGCTCCGCTGCCGTAACCGGCGGTACGGCCCCGCCGGGCCGCGACGCACAGGGGGGATCAGCCTCAGTTTGGAGTTGCGCGAACCTAGTTTTTGTGAAGAAATCACCGGATTATCAAATCTTTGTAAAACTTTTCGATATTTTGCAATGTCTACATTATTTTTTTGAATGACGTTGTATAATCTTATTTTGTAATTTTGAGTTGGGGCTGTTTTATATTCGATACCGACTATAGTGATCTAATTGAGTAAAGCTTAGGTACCCACAACCCCATAGCTTTTATCTCGAAAATAATTCAATACCTAATAACATCTAGGTAAAGTGTCCTTTTGGAATTAGTTCTCTGGCTTAACTGTGATTTTCTCACATACCTTGTAAGTAAGTTAGTAAAGTAAAATCTTCCTTTACAACCTTAATTAATTAAAAACAAAATTTAAGGTTGAAAATTAGTTTTCTCATTGTACGCATAGGTATTTTACTTTGAATTTGTCTTCTGTTTGGTGCCAAAATATTGAATAACCAATGCAACACGTGTGTTATGCATAACAATGACTAGCCGTTGGTTTTGACCTTTTTGTAGCTTGAGGGGATTGGGCAACGACCATAATGATTTAGTAAGTAATGTAACATACGCAATTGAATGTTAAAACATATCTTAGAATAATGTAAGTGTGTGCTTTGTTTACTTTTGTTATGAATGTGTTAGCGTTGCTTAAAGTAGATTTATGTAACAACATTATAATATTATTAGAGGTAGGGTAATGTCCCTCTGCTGCAAGCTTCTTGACTTTTTTTTTCTGCTCTCTGTGATTTATGGCACTGGCATACAAATTACGATATTTTTTTTCTATTGGTAATCAGAACTTACAAAACATTTGAATACTTTTAGGGTGCTTTTAAGTCAGAATTGTCCTATAATACATTGAAAAGAATCTATTCGATTTCCACCAATGACATTCAGTGATCACTGCTCTACAATAAAAGCAATAATTCCAGTATTGCTTTCATCTTCAAGCATGGGAAAACAGTGCTATAAAGCCTCATGTCCACTGGGCAACAACGCTCAACTCAACATGTATGGCAACGTCCAACATAAGACGCGGCTTGTTGTTTGATACTATTCCTACCAATAGGATAGTTGGGCGTTGTTGATCAACATAATGAGCAACATTTTGTAAGACATGTAGCTCTATAAATGTTGCCTAATGGACACGGGGCTCCAATTTCGAACTGTTACGCTTGTTTGTAAGATGTCCAGCTTGATGAAGACATGTCATCACAACATCCCTTCCAGTTCATTCTTCTTCCCTTTCCAGTTTCTCTACCTGAAGGTTGTCTGGAAGAGATCGCTTTTAGCGATAAGACCGCCTGTATTGTACATGCTAAATATCTTTAAGCATCGTTATGTAACTTGTTTTCTTTGTGCAATAAAGTATATCTTTTTTTTTTTAACACAGGGCGAAATAAAGTATATCTTATCTTATCCCTGGGGAGAGCCCGTACTGTGAAGCAATTAGCGGTGACGTACTCATTACGCGCCCAAACGAGAATACTAATCAAACATTGCAAAGGTCACGTTGTTATCTAACACCCATTGTGGTCCGCTGGCAGGGTTGGCAGGCAAACAAACAGAAAATATAATCATAATAATAGTGTCCATCTTAAAATGAAAAGCGATGGCTGCCAACTTGAGTATACCTACTTCAGCTGTTTTTTGATCAATGGAGTTTTGTTTTTTATTTCTACTTGGGTAGTAATTAGAGACTGAAGCAAATGTTTTAGCATTTTTAATCAATATTTCTAGATATAGTTTCTTACAATAAGCCTTGTGACACCCGCCTGAGCAGACTGCTGACCATAAATTAGCTGATTTAAATCTTAACTATTCTGAAGTATGTGAGGTTTGAAAATAACACTTTTTTATATAGGGTAAAGTCCTTAGTAGTCAGCCTTTTAACGAAAGTTCTGAGTTTGCACTGCTCCCATTTCATAAGGAAATTACTAATTGAGTGAAATGACGTTTTATGTCATCAAACATTTATTAAACTTTGATGATCTTCAAGTACAACACAACATTATTACCCGAACTCTGAGATAATTACGAAATAACATAAAATGGCACTTTTCTCCAGTAGTCAGCCACACGGAACCTTAAGTCAGCCTTTGGCTCCCCAGTACTCAGCCGCTACGTTGGTTGCTTATAATTAGATTCAAAAACTAAAAGGGATAAAATAATTTAATTTGTTGCTTGTTGACTTGTGACATAGATTTTGGCAGCCCTGTCCACCTGGGCTGCGCACGCGCCGCGCGAGAGCCCACTGACACACTTCCGTCGCGGTTTCCGTCAACCACTCGCGCCCGCGCCCCACTGACCGCCGGCCCTTGCTTATGTAAACGGCAAACAAAACTGTTTTATTGAATCAAATCAACTGCTGACAGTAATAATAAGTTTGTCTGGATGAAAGATTACTATAATTTGCTTCAGTTTAAGAGTGAATTAGATAAAGCTTTTAAGATGCTTTCTCGCAAGATGTAGCTGCAGGCTGTTAGAGAGGTGCAAAGTGCTTAATTGCTGTTACATCAACAGTTTTGACAACAATCAGAGGATCTAAAGTTTGTAAAAGAATTCGTACCAAATTCTAGATTCAATTTTAGATAACAACACGGCTACAGAGTCTAAATACTTTCATAAGATAAAACAGGTTCAAACCCCACACAAATTCCTTTGCATGGGCATGTTGGTTTGTGTTAGTCTGGGTATTTAGGGTATATTACAGACATGTATAAATACATACCATCACGCCTCTTTCCCAACGGGGTAGGCAGATACCACTTCTTTCCACTTGCTAAGGTCCTGACACACACCTTGCGCCTCCTCTACTTTCATGAGCCCTTTCATACATGCTCGTGGGTTAAAGGTACTCCTGACCTGACCCTTTCTGAGAACACGTCTTGAACTTGTCCAAGAAACTCGGTTGAATTTTTAGGTACTTCCAAAAATAGTATTAAGGTATGCTGTGCTTAGTATGTGTCTAGATGGCCCTGTGTGCAATAATGTTTATTTAGTATCAAGATCCTTGAAGAACCTTAAATATTGTTCTAGAATAGAATACAACCAACAGGTTTGACGTAAAACTGCAAACATAAACATGTTTGCACATTATAGCAATTTCTTAGATCTCGCACACAGGATAATGTCCGCATAGGTTGCGCAGACGCAGCCTAGTCTTGCGCGAGTACCTTGCGACAGGCGTTTATGTCATCCACCGGACCATACAGGGCTATGGCGTTCATGACGAAATACCACTGCCCTATGCTATTAATCTTTTCCGAAGACTTGTCAGTGTGACCAATTCAGAATTCGTTACTTCGCCTTGGAGGTTTATAATAATAACGTCAGTTCTAGTAATGGCCATCTTATGGAACATTACCTCAGCATGGACATGTTGGACAACAGAGAGAAAACCTTTAGAGCTTATTCCACAACTTATGCCTAAATTTAAGGACAATTTCAGAAAGCGATATTTAAGTAATAGATCATACATATAATTAGGTCATGACAGCTGTAGGTTGTGAAATCAAAAGAGTTCAGGTACAAAACCGAGACGGGCGCAAGTTGCAGCGGCAAACTGCAAAACGTCACTGGTAACTGCAAGCGGCACATCTTGGTTCCTGTGAAGTTGTATGCAACACCCGGGCCCCAAATCTGCTAATTATAGAATGCTTCGAGATTGAGTCTCAGTCGTTTGACAAATATGTCAAATCAAATTGTTGAGACTCAATTGTTATTAAATAGAATCATGCTTGTATATGTCCGATTGCACTCTCCAAGTAACGCCCTAAGCCGAGGTTCTTACCCCACTATGGGTTGCCCTTAGCTCGTTTCTATAAATATTAGGGTTGAGATCCTTCTACGCTCACCCTACAGTCCGGTAAAGCTGTCAAAGCCATCGGAAGTTAAACAGCAGTAGTCACACAAAAAAGCATCATGCTTGAATTAGCAGACTTCGGGCCCAATAGCATCGCCGCGCTTTGCAGTTGAAGTATACAGCCTAGAACTTGCACCACAAAACTAAGACTACAGTAAAAGTACAAAAAACTTACACTTGAACTGATATGAAATAATTTGAATCTGAATCCATTGAAGTAGTTTACGTAACTATGGTAATATGGTGTTTACGCAATGAATAAGCACAGCATAATAGCAATAAAAATTAAATGACAAACATAATCTCTTAATCACCAATCCCAGTGGACAGTCTCCTTTTATCGGTGTGATGATCTAGTTTTTATAAAAAATAATGTCGTATGAAAGGATGCAGAGAGTTAAGGGGGGGGGAGTTAATTACTCTAGACTTGAAAACGTAAAAGGATTATAATGTTGTTATTATCCACCGGTCTGTTAATAGTCTCGGTAGCACAGTGGTTACTGCAGTCGCACGGTTAGCGAAAGACGCGGGTTCGATTCCCGATTTGAAAGGTCTGTAGTCACTTCAATTGGCTTGGTTTTCATCAAAATTCAGTTCTGTGGGACCCATGAGGCATTGTAGGCTTTTTTCAAATTTTATAAGCCACTTTATAGCATTTGCATTCAGAAAGTCTTATTTATAAGTCATGCTTTTTTGTTTTAGTTATCTACATTAAATAGTGAGAGGAACCCAGCCTGTCACTATCAGTTTAGTTGCGTTCTTTTCACATTATTGTTTCGTCGATTTCCTTATTGTTAATCATGAGAATATCTTCATCGCCATCAGTATTGTCTTTCCTTATTTCTCCAAAGCATTTCTTATTTTTAATGTTACGAGTTTTACTGCCTTGTTCTCATTTCTGTATTGCTTATTAATCTTATTGTTACTCTTATGATGTTTACCGTTACCATATAAACTAATCTAGAGACTTAAATATAAAACGGATTAAATGGAGAAGAAAGAAAGAAAAATATATTTATTGCCCTATACAGTCCTTATTACCTTATCTAATAAACATGAAAAACTAAATTAAATAAAAATGGGATAAAAGGATAAGGGACTCAGCATATGCTGCCGCGGAAGTATGGTTTCCGGGTAGCGCTGGTTTTCAGCCCTATCCCGCTCTACAGGTTGTTTTGTGAGAGCTTAATTATAACATACGCTGGCTGACATAGTGGCTAAAAAAACAAACACTAAGTAAATATAAAACTAATGAATACTATTTACATTACTAATATATTTCAAGTATCCATCCATCCTTACAATTCGCATTACAATATTAGTAGGATTACAACGTGTCCAAATAGATTGGAATCGAAGTAGTTCCACCGCCTCCAGACAAAGATGTGGAAGCAGATACGCCTATGATAACGATCGTGCGCAATGATATTATAATAAAAAAGGGGTAGATAGGTTATGTCAGTACTGTCAATACTGAATCTGATGCGAACTCGAAAATTGTCCACTGGCGTATGTATACCTATAATTTGACCGTGTGAAAAAGATAGTATGATTATATTTACTAGGGCGTAAACAAGTCAGATGGGTACATGATGCGCAGTGTCGCCTCAAACTATCGATGGTGTTCGAAAGTTATGGTTTCGGGTGCCACTGTTCTAGCACAAGTAACTTATCTACCTCTTCTTGTTATGATATCATGGATAGTGCGGGCACAACGCCCATAAAAGGTCCAGCACGCGATTCAGGATTTGATAAGGGAGGAAGTGAAAGCGCGAGTCAAGGAAAGCGCTGGGCGAATAAGTACAGAGGTGCAACATCAACATTTACATAGGGGCACTTTATGCGAGTGACATAAGACTCATTTTGCAATGGTTTTGTAAAGGTTGATGTGTGCGCCTCTGTACAAGATGAAATTGGTAGGAAGTGGTATATAGGAAATAGAAGCAAGGATAAACAAAATGTGGCCGTTTACGAAAACAGAACAGTGATGCAGCCCTTTATAAATAGTTTTACTTTTTATTAATCATTGCCTTGAAAATCCGGTAGCGCTTCGGTAATAACAGTGGGTTGACTACGATAGCCGTTGCTAAGCCACCCACGCCGGGTCAGGAATGAGAATAGGTGTCCATCGCGATTGAAATTTAGGGGCTTCTGTAGGGATGTGAAGCAGTCGTTATGTATATCCGGTTATCGGGCGGTTTGATAACATCTGACAGGTTTATCATCACTAACCTAACTCCCCGCCAACAATCCGCACTGAGCCTGCTAGTTGGAGTATGGCTCGCGCCCACCTCTTGTTCCCAGCAGTGGGACGTATTATGGCTGCTGTATATTCAGATAGCGTCGTGGCGCAGTGGTTAAGCACACTTCTGCGACGCCCAGGTGGTGACTTCAGGTACAGTGGACGGCACATCACTCTACCCATTTCCGGTCAGTCCTCCTTGCTCTATTGCAAAGAAATGACACATGGCAAGAGCGATAGAAAAAGCGGAAATGGGGTAACATGATGTGCTGTTGACTGTACAAATTCGAGAGACGTTTCAGAACTATGAGCTGTGGGACATATCGAAAAAGCTGTTGTTCGTTTTGTAGCTCCGGCTATTTCTGACCGTACGTAATAAGTAAGTAATTTAGTTTTTGAAGTTTTTTGTGCAAATAATTTCAAATTCCACTTGCTAATAATAATGTATTGTCCATTATCAATTTCGTAGCAGAATATAGTTCTTTGTCAAGCGAGTTGCCTAACAACATCAAGCTGTTTGAGAAGTGAGTGCATTGTTGAAAGTGTATAGACCAAAAATTGCGTAGCGAATCGAGTCTATTCCAAGTCCGGACTATATTATTTCGTTTAGCAGTACAATAGACTGAGGTGACGAATAAATTATTTCTATTACATTTCAGCAGACAAATAAGACTTGTTAATTAGCTTGGGAACAGTTCACTTATTTGACTACGTATTTGGGAAGCCGCAGGTTTGAAGGCTTTGTTCAGAATCAAGCCAATAAAACAGTTTGCCAAAATTTGGTTGAAAAGAAAAAAACTTTCTATTGATACGATTTTTTATTGAAAATCCACCTAAGTTATTTAAGGCTCTTATGTAAATATAGCGTCCTGGCAGGTGGAGAGACGACTAGCGAATGCCTGCTGGCTAGAAGTGGATGCATTTAGCTGAGCAATGTTGCACCAATGTGCTCAATCTTCTATGAGTTCGCCAGTCGGAAGACCTATTTACAAAAGTGGACTAGCACAGTCTGATGATTATTTTATTCAGCCTGCGCTGTCTCACTACTGGGCAAAAGCCTCCGTATCCCTCCGTATCCGGACTACGGTCCATAGCCATGATGAACCAGTCCTTCAAAAGCGGGTCCAATTCGTCCCTCCATCACTGATTTGATCTGCCACAAGGTCGTTTTATACCTTGTGGCACCCAATCGGTCGCTCTCCTAGCCCGCTGCTCATCCAAAATGCAGCAGACTGATTATGATGATGTTGTTTGAGACTGAAACAATCATGTCTAGTCATGTCATGCCAATCCTGACGTAACAGAGGATACTGAAGATCAAACAAGTACCATTTTCTTATTACCTCTTACTTGTTCAATTAGACTGACCGCCACTTATGATTTCGTTCCGCAGAAATTATCTTATTAAGGTCAATCGTGACTAACGCGCTGAATTCGTATGTTTTTTTTTCAATCTGCAAGTGGTCTTGTTTGAAATGCATTCGAGATTTAAAAGATTGGAGAATCTCGTTGAAGGGTTTTTTACTGTCTACAATTTGCTTTATCTCATTTTTCCACAATTGTATGTTTTCCATGAGGAAATTATTACCAGCTGGACGTCTTCGAGTGCCACTTTATTTACCAGAAAGACTGGAGTTTTCAAAATCACTCTGCGCCTAAAACCTGGACTTGATTGAACCTGAACTTCTCACTTTCATAATATCCAAAAGTACCATTTATGCGGCCGTTATTGATTCCTTTGGCTACTAAATACATCGAATAGAAAATAAAATTACTTAGGTAACAGTAAATACACACATCAAAAGTGTCTAGGGATCAGGCATTTTCATGCGGATATCTTGAGATTGAGATGTGGCTTTGTAATAAATTTATGATTTTATAAATTTTTATGGATCCTTTTTGGTGCATTTCATAATTTGAAACAGGAACTGTCGATCAAATTCGAGTAAAAGATGAAAATCAGCTGTCAATATTTTCCCTATAAAAACATACAACGCATTGAAGACATTATTAGTGCTACCTACTGTTTCCCTACTACTGATTAAAACGTTATTATGGAGCGGCGACGTCATTTAAGCAGGGAAGAAATGCTCAGAGCCGTGGGAATGATAGAAGCTGGTTCCCGGCAACGTACTGTGGCTTTAGCTCTGAATACAAGTCAGAGTGTTATCAGTCGACTTTGGACACGTTACCGAAGCACTGGTACCGTGGCTGAGCGCCATGGAGGACGGTATCGCTGCACCACACGGAGACAAGACCGATACATTCAAATCACAGCTCGAAGAGCTCCAACAATAACCGCCATGATGTTAGCCGTGAAGCTTCATCACTCTTCAGGGAACTTAATTAGCGACCAAACAGTCAGAAACCGCTTGCATGAAGTGAACCTTCATTCTCGAAGACCGCTAAGGGTACCACCTATAGCAATGCACAATCGTAGGATTCGATATCAATGGGCTCTTGAACACAGAAATTGGGCAGAAGAACAATGGCGTTTCGTGTGCTTTTCTGATGAGTCTCGTTTTGGTATGAGACCGGATACAAGACGTATACGACACTGGAGAACCCTTGGACGCCAACAGCGATTAAAATCCTGCCAGGAAGTCCATCCTTATAGTGCTGGAACCATCATGGTATGGGCGGGTATTTGGATCGGCGGAAGAACTGAGTTGATTTGGATCAGAGGCAACCTCAACGCTCAAATTTATGCTGCGACGATTATATCAGACGTCATCGTTCCTCTACAAGTGCAAATCGGTCCCTTATTTCAGTTAATGCATGATAATGCACGACCGCACACCGCAAGAGTTGTATGACAGACTCTCGCCGCAGCTAACATCGATGTCCTGCCCTGGCCTGCTCAGTCGCCAGACTTGAACCCGATTGAGCATGCATGGGATATGCTACAGAGAAGAGCTCTGCCGAATATGGAGGGTATCCAGTCGCAAGAAGACCTTTTTTTGATGTTGCAACGAACATGGGCGGCCATTCCACAGCGTGATTTGGATGAACTCATTTTGAGTATGCCGAACCGATGTTCTTGGGTTGTTAGTGTTCGCGGCAGAAACACGGATTATTAATTGTTTAAGTTACCCAATAAAATTTTAAAGAAAACTGTTATTTCAGTTTTTTTTTCGAACTTTAATGTTAGTGGTTCAAATGTCAAAAATCCCTTTATTAGGAAAATGGCAAATTTCTTTATTAATGCAAAGGTGACTTGGTTTATCGTTACTGTAGACAAACGAAAACACTTTATTTGATGAATCCTTAAAGAAAATTTTAATTAATATTAATCAGTAGAAAAGTTTTTGCAAAAATATTATGTTGATCCCTAGACACTTTTGATGTGTGTATTATGAATCCTGTTTTGACAAGGTTAAAATACTTTATCTGCTTTGTAACAATCATAGTTCATAGGATTCTTTCTTTGACCTTTGTTTTGTTTTCTATAAAATGATTTTTATACAGTGTGCCATGCCAATTGGCCACTGCCACTTTGGCCTCATAATGAAGGCAATGTGAGGTCTTGATCAATTTCAGTACGGATTTTATCCTTCAAAGAAGAGACTTCTTTCTTTGAAGTTGGAAACGATAATAAATCAAACAGAATAACAAGCATTTTGAAAGCTAACTTCTTTTTTTAGCTCAAACCTCCTCCTCCGCCACAAACAGGTAAGTAAACCTAATTCTTGATACATTCAACTAAATGTACCACAGAAATACCTTTGTGCCTCGGGAGTTAAAAAGCACAAAAAACTAAAATCTAACACAAGGAAGTGTTTAAAGCTGAATTCGAGTAGTCCATTTGAAATAAAATAACAGTTAAATACCGACAATTAACTAAACGGATAATTGCAAGTGCTTAGAAATGAAACAGAAAAACAAAAATAATTAACAGCTGGAGTGCGAAGGCTAATCGCGAAAGAAAAGAAGCGTTACATAAGGAGGCGAGACGAGGCGGGAGCGGGCTGCGCAGGCGCCGCTTGCGAAACGCACGCCGCGTTACGTCACGTGTGGTACACTGGTGGGTTCTACTCGGTGAGTAGCCGCTCTTGTTTGGCATCAGTAGCCTTAGATCCTGTCCAGATTCGCGATTATGATAAGCGACAGCGAAAGAGCGAGATACTTAGCTCTTTTCTTTGTTTTCCTTTGTTTTCCTTTTTTTTAAGGAGGGTCGCGGGGGAGTTTGGGATTCGCATACTCCAGTAGGTGGGAGTCCCACTGAAACACCGGGGCGGCAGGCCCTCTCCTGCGCGTGTCAGGTTTTACCGAGATCTTTTTTGGGGAGGCACTTTACCGGTAGAACCCTGGCGGGCTGTGCCGGTATCCTGGCTCATTTTGAAGGACAGAAGTACCTTATCTACCCTCTTACACGCCCACCGGTGTTCGACAGCGATGCTGCGAATTGCACAATAAACACAACGCATATGTCCCAGCCAGATTCCACCTCAGGACAGGAAAAGCCAGACCGTTTACTTACGTACAAAAAGAATAATAAAAGTTTTCATGACGCTTTTACTGCTAAAGATGCTTATGGCAATATCCTGTCAACCACGATTACTTGCAAAGCACAATTCCGATACTTAAACTACAATGTACTTACATGGTAATTTGTTAAGACGGTGACTAACTTCCAGTTGGGTGATAATAGTTAGTGGAAGTGACCTTAGAATGGTATATAGTATAAAACTGTGATATATTGACAGTTTTAAGGTCTTATATTAACATTCTAATTTCACGGTCTTTTGTTTTTATTAGTTTTGTTTGAAAACGAACCACAGCGACTGACAGCACATTACGACTCTTTTGCGCAATGGTTACGAGTGTCGATTGAGACTCAAAGGGTCGTCGCTTCGATTCTCGCCCGCCATAATAAGCACCTATCTATCGTGACTGATATTTGTTTTGGGCGTGGGTGTTTACGACGTTTTTTTTGTTTCTCAATTCCTCAACATAAGTGAATAGTATACTTTGCGAATAACCCTACTTTGTGACTCAAAGGAATGTATGTGAAAAAGTCACTTAGTACTTGAAATAGAAATTTGACAACATAAACATAGACGATCGCAACTATGTGGGTACGAAAATATTTACTAACAAATTTTATTGTTATCTTAGGGCCGGCGCCCACTATCGGCATCGGCACGCTTCAGGCTTTTAAGGTGGCAAATAGTAATATACTCTAGCATACTGGCAATAAAGTAGAAAATGCCGAAACAGAAACAGAACAAATGCATTTTGTTTTTACGAGAACACATCACGGAAATTTCTACTTTATTGCCATAATGTTAAAGTATATTGCTATTTGCCACCTTAAAATCCTGAAGCGTGCCGATGCCGATAGTGGGCGTCGGCCCTAATCCTATTTGTTCCAACGCAGAGGTATCTGTCTGAATATTCTAGTACTAAATGTAAGCATTGCATTGGGAAAGGAAGACCTCAATGAAGTGCTTAATAAAAGTAACACGTAGTTTCATCTGTCCTGTATAGATGGCGCTCCTACCCGTAGAATGAACAGCAGCTGCACACAACTATTCTATCAGTTAGTTTACGTTTACATGACTTTAACTTAGCTACCGAGCTAGATATTTTGTGTCTTATCAAGTGGGTACAATTGCCAGGTTTTCATTTGGGATATCATTTAAACTAGGTATAGCATAGGATCTTTCACGTTCAGAGCTTCAAGGTATTACCTAATTCCAATCCAAGACGGACCGCAGACCACAAACAGCAAGCGACATTACTGGTTTCTATGAATCTTAATGAAAATGATTCCAAGCGTGGCCGCACAGTACGCGCTTGGAAAAAAAGTGTGTCGCTTGCAGTCCGACCGTCTTGGAATGGTACCCTCTAGGAGAAGATATAATTTAAGGCTAACGGCCTGTTCACAATAATACGACACAACGTCGCATTGTGCTACGAAGCGGCATCTTTTCACGGTACGATGTCGTGTCGTGGGAATCTACTACGAGCAAGCAACATTCTCATGATGCCGCGTCTAGCACGATGCGACGCGCGACTTAGATTTTTAGTTCATCAAAATCAGTAGATACCATTTTTAGAATTTATTCTGCCTAGCTATTCTAACTAACATCATTTGACATCTCGCCTACCTCACAGCACGCTCACTTTAAACGTCCAACCCCCTAATTCACAAACGCAAATCAACGTTGAGCATCTCTCAGAAGTATAGCTGTCCTTCCAGTTTTATTGACATTTTATAGGACAGCATGAGCGTGAGCGCGTGCTTAGCGTTGATTGACGTTTGTGAATGCGGGGGTAAGATTCGCTTCGCTTCACCTAGAATGAGTTTAGTATTCTAACTTATAATTAATTTTAATTAATTGGTCATATTTATTTTTGTCCGAAGTACCTATTTAGATTTATTTATTTATGTTGTGTAATTATGCACATTTACGTACCCCTTCTTTATTTATTTTTTCCTCTACCCGTAGGTTGCCTGTTAGAGATCGCTATTAGCGATAAGGCCGCCTGAATTGTGCATTACTTTCAATGTATTTCTAAACTGTAAGTTTTTAATGTTAATGTGAAATGAAGAATATTATCTCTCTATCTTAATTGTATGAAAATCATTTTAAAATCTTATTCGGCTTTCGCTCAAACGATCGCGGTCGCGAAGTTTTCAAGTTTCACAGAAGGCCAGAATCAATGAATTACTTGAAGAAACTATTCAAGTTATTAAATATTTAAACCTCTAATTATTAAAAATCCCGTGAATATCGTCCACCGATGCGAATGCGAAATACCCTTTGCCGTTAGGCATGAATCTTGGACTGGGAGCCGGGTACTCTAATCACTCGGCCACTGAAACCGCTGTATACTTGTGGCCAGAGCTTTTGTCAGTAGGCCAACGGGATGACTGTTTTGCAAGTAAGGTTGGAGCTAGAGGTGTTTATGAAATAATTTACTATAAGATTGTATCTATCTTTTTGTTTATTTATTATTTGTTGCACCCAAAAGTCAAATAAAAAAAGTTGAATTAATATGTACTATGTCAACGAGACTTTTCTATCAGTCAACCAGACGGTCAGACAGAGTAATGAAAATTTTAAACCACAATACAGCAATATTTCAGTAAAAACACGTGAGTAATAGATATATCATATATATATCACTTTAATAGATTACTATTCACACACAATCTCTGACGTAAATAAAAGTTCATTTGCTGCAAAATACGATCCCACACCTACTAACAAATAACATAATAGTGTGCGTTTTACAGCCATCTTTCAACCCCCGGGGGTGGTCGTTAGGGCGCCGAGGCCCATTCCGTGGGGTGAGGCCTACTACCCGGCCTCAATGTCAGCGCGTTCATTGGCCGCCGCTAGAGGTCGCCACTATCGAGACTTCGAACAAACTCCAGACGGCACACTCAACACGCAAACTTGAGCCTTAATGCGAACTTGATAAAGCTCACCGCAAATTAAATCAGACGTGCTTTTGTTGGGATAATGCACTGAAAAGCTGAAGTGACGGGCGTTTGATGTGGGTACGAAGTACCTAGCTATAGCTTTTCTATCGGAGCTATTGCTAGCCGTTTTTTTGTCAACCTTCGTCTGGTTCTGTGATTGGCACAGTCTGGTCTGAGGTCTGGGTGTTTTTGTTACAAATTATTTTTAAAATGTGAAGTTTTCTCGCGGGACAGGACAATCAAAGCGCTTATTGTAGTTTCGTAAATGTTTACTCAATCGATAAACTGTCCAAATGATGATTTGGCTTCATTAGAAAAATTCATCGGCTAAAGTACCTATAGGCTATACTTACTTACCTAATGTGTAGCACCCGAACTACTTAGTAGGTAATGACGGGGCTAGTGCATAGTAAGTTGGGCAATCACAATTATAACTTCTTACAAACTTTACACCTCATAGAAGTTGACGTTTAGGGGTTGAGAGCATTCCGCTCACCCTGTTGTTCGATGAAGCTGTGAAAAACAAAAGAATAGTTTTTTTTTTATTACAATTAGACTTAGTTCTTATAACTCAGACGATTACATGTTTATGTTTAAGGCATCCGCAGAAAATCAGCGTCGTGGTGCTGCGTCACGCACGACATATGCTGAGCGGGGACCTTTTTGGTACTATTACTGTCGTGTACCTACCTTTGTTTGTTTTTTATTTGTGCCAAATAAACTTTTTCATTTTCATTTTTTTACATACGCGTAGTTCTTTATTGAGTTTTGCAGAACGACAATACGTGCGTATTGAGAATGCCACCCCTGGGGTTTGAAAGAGTACCCATATTACGTGGTTCGTTCCGTTTAGTTTCAAAGAACTATGCCACGGAAGCATGGGTCACGGTCTAGATTTGACTCAGCAGTGAATTAATTAAGATGTTTCAAACAATATTAATTAATAGAAACACAGCAAAACAATGTCGTTACATTTTATCTTCAGGTTTTTAAGATTTACAGAACGTTCGATGTGCACACCACCTCTGAACTCCGTTGTCGCGCGTCCACCCACGGACATCTGAACTCAGCCTTACTTTCTTTTAATTTCCGCACATACTGTCTCTTACAACTGTAGACATCATAAACATCGACATACATGTATGTATGTGTGCATGATCGTGATCATAGACGCGCTAAAACCTTTCCTTAGATCAAGTTTGTAGAATGTTAAAAGTTATTTTTAAAACAAGGGCTCGCAAAGTGCTATATAGCTACTACATAGCTAGTGCTACATAGCATAGCTACCCCCGAATTCACAAACGTCAATCGACGTTAAGCACGCGCTCACGCTCATGCTGTCCCGTAAAATGTCAATAGAACTAAAAGGGAGTTAAGCTAAGTTATTCCAAAATTTAAGGCAAACTGGCAAAAGTGTACTCCCTGCGGCTGTTAAAAATAAATAAGTAAATTAATGTAATGACTAAAAGAATGAAAACAAGTAGTAAACAATATGCATTGTTATTGTGATTAATCCATACCCAAGGGAGTGTAAGCAAACCTACATTCTATTGTTAGATTAGTAATATTGCGTTGGATGGTAAACACAAAGTTTTCCCATCACGAGGTGCGATATTGCGAACACATGCAATACACTGGTGTATTGGAGCAACCTTCATGACCATTTTACGTTTTTACTAGAGCTAACGCAATGAGGTCTGGCTACCGTATTAAAGTCACTAGGCCTAGCACGAACCGATAACGTTTTGGTAATCGAAAAGTAAACGATACTTTTTTTTCTTAAAGTCATAGGAAAAAGAAAAAAGAGTATCGTTTACTTTTCGATTACAAAAACGTTAGCTGTTCGTACTAGCCCTACAGATGGCGCCACTGGTGATATAAGGCCTAGCCTGTCAAAGTTCACTTTAATTTTAAATAATGAATTCACTACGAGCGAAGTGGGCTTTGGCCCCAACCAGTATACCATAGCTGGCTTGAAAAGACTATTGGATAAGACTAACATTGACAGAGGTGAACAAAGGCCAGCAAAGGAATCCAAACGAATATATTGATATCTTACTATATTATATTACTATATTATATATTGACTAATATATTGGTGGGCACCAATATATTAGTCAATATATAATATAGTATCCATAGTTGATATCTACCAATTATTATCATAACAACTTATGTACATTATGGTTTGCAATAAAGAATTGAATTGATATTTATGGTCGCAACAGTTGATTAACTCTTGAACCGTTAACGTTGTTGAAGAAATATTTCAACACCTTTGAGTTCTCATAAAGTAGATTTGCTCAGCTTAGTCGTTGAATCTTCAGATAGATTTAGCTCGTTACTGATACAAATGGCTACGCTTTGTTAAAGTATTTGCTAACGCATTTTACTCTGAGCTATGAAGATTTCTCTAAATAGTCTAAAGTTAAAATTAAGTCTTGAGATGTATTTTTAAGTTTTAGTACCTACATTTTTCTCTTTTTATTTTGTTTATTGCAGTAGGTAAACTCAGTAGACAGAGCAAAAATATCACCTGAAATTTGCCTGCAACACCATTAAAAAAAGTTTTATTTCTTGATTCTTATCGCCTATGCACTAAGGCTCACTACCCCGACGCACAATGAGATCACAATTTCAATATCGACCGCCTCCCCCCTAATTCAGCGTTTCAGGCTTCAGACGACCTCGCCAAGGTCGCAGACGCACGCACACACGCACGCGCACGCACACGCACGCACACTGCAGCCTGCACGTGCGTGAGCGGTCGTTAAACTTCTAGGCGTAGTATTCGCAGGTTGAATGGGGGTGGAATGGTGTGAAGGGATTTTATAAGTTGCAATTTTTAGGCTCTAGAGGATTTTCGTATTTTGAGCATGATATAAGCAGAACAGTCTTGATGTGGGATTACATTAGAGATATGCTGTTGCGGTTTACATTAGAACTTACAAAGCGCAACTGCTTAATTCGTCATTTATACATGATTTCGCATTACCCACGATCGGCACGCAACTGAATCTCTCCTAAAAAAGGAATATTTTGTCCAATGTTTGCAACATTTCTGTTGATGCTCCGTGCTCCGATACTCCCTTCTTGAGCAATAAACTATGGATAGACTTGCGATGGTGTGCCGTGCGCCCAAGAAGCTAAAGTAATTTTGAATGAGCTTACCCTTGACTTAATGTTGTGTTTCTTTACTTTGATTGGTTCGGTTGGCAGTGAGTCTACATGATACGCAGTGGCTCGAGATCGTTCTTTTTTTAATTATTATTTTTGCACAACAATTAATTGGTATACAAATGATGGACTGGACGCCAATACAACCAAAGAGCCAAGCAAAAAAAGTACACATGTTAGACGTAGCGATAATACTGCAGTGAGGAACCAGACCCCCCTCTGCTACTTTCACTTGCAATATTTTGTAGCATTTACCGTCTTCTGTGCCTGAACAGTTGCCGGGAGACGCACGTTTCACACCAGCCTAGATGTCTGTGCGTTTGTGTGCGTGGGACCTAATCTGCGCGTTGTTTATACTTATGCACAGATTTAACTTGATTTTGCTTACCTTTTAAATTTCATGATAGGTTCTAAAATAAGATATTCACCTGTTTCTGCCTAGATATCACGCAATAAGTCACTAGTGGTCGAGTCGATTCAGCGCTCCTTGTTATTCCCGGGTCCCGGGTTCAACTCCCATGTTCTTTTTTTTTTGCAGTTCAGCTACATTTGCTAGGTGTGTATTCGTAAATAATTGTACTTAAAAGCCAATTTTTAATAACATTTAGGAATGCAAGGCCATTCATTATTAATAATCTAGTCAAGACTTTACAGTCAGATAAATTAATAAAATAAACGAGTTGGTTTGTAAGCCAAGTAAAAGTGTTCTAAAGACATTATTAGGTTTTTGATTTATTCTGTACTATATTCGTTCATAGTT
Organism: Udea ferrugalis; assembly: GCA_950022985.1. Lineage (NCBI taxonomy): Eukaryota > Metazoa > Arthropoda > Insecta > Lepidoptera > Crambidae > Udea > Udea ferrugalis. The sequence continues at coordinate 6,442,587 of OX465520.1, forward strand.
TTTATCTTATTTAAAAAAGCATATTTTGTTGAAAAGATCCTCATTTTTCTAAATTTAAGTAGGTAAGGAAGAAGAACCGGTAGTGATCCTATTTTAATCAATGATAATTTTTGCCCAGCAGTGGGATAACCTAACTGGATTTATCAAAACCAGCTATTAGGATAATTGATAGTGCTTCGTAAACATGGAAGTGTTACCTGTATGACTAGAAAATAAATTATGTAATCCAAAACCAAACACTTTTTCGCAATCCGTAGACACTGCCCCTGTGGCCTAATGGATAAGGCATCGGCCTCCTAAGCCGGGGACTGTGGGTTCGAGTCCCACCAGGGGTAAAACTTTTTATGAAAAAAATAATATACCTACCTAGTAAAAATATGAACACAACATCAACTTATTAATAGTTTTTGGGTCATGATAATAATTTGAATTTGTTGCACAGTTGACACCTCGGGTTTAAAAGTAAACAACAAAACCATAGACATAATTATGGGTCCTATGTCTTCCTGTCAAATGAATTTTCATCTGCTTTGATCTCTCTCTCCCTCTCTCTCTCTCTCTTTGAGTGTCTTGAAGGTGATGCAGTCTTTCAGCTGTTTTTAGTTAACACCACTAACCCGTTCTCATTGGTCCTATAGAAGTGCTGATTCAAAGTTTCCTGGAAGAGCGCTCTTCAGCGATAAGAGTTCGAAACTACTGTAATAAGTGAAGGATATCAATCAATCTAATGCACCCGCTTTAGGGCCGGCGCCCACTATCGGCATCGGCACGCTTCAGGATTTTAAGGTGGCAAATAGCAATATACTTAAACATTATGGCAATAAAGTATAAATTTCCGTGATGTGTTCTCGTAAAAACAAAATGCATTTGTTCTGTTTCTGTTTCGGCATTTTCTACTCTATTGCCATTATGTTAGAGTATATTACTATTTGCCACCTTAAAAGCCTGAAGCGTGCCGATGCCGATAGTGGGCGCCGGCCCTTAATAATTGTCAGGATCAGCTATGCTATTCCGGCGGACGCCAAAACTCCAATTCAAAGGATTCAGGTAGAACAAAGGATCTTTTAAAATTCAATTTCTTTCCTGTGGTCGTTCGAAAAAAAAGGACTAAGACAAATAACATTTTCAAATTATTTACATACAAAGTGAGAGAAAATACAACTTCAAAGTAAAGCGTATTGATGATTGGAGTAAGCGAGTAGCACCGAGATGTGAAGTGATGTCCGTTGTGCACCGCCAGAATAGCACGGCTGGTAGGTTGGTGGGATACACTTTTTAAAACAGAGTGATAATTTTCTAATCCTTATCAAAATAGTGAAGCCAAAAAAATGACATTTGCATTAAAGTATCATTTAAAACAAGTTTAATTCGATTTTTTAAATTTTAGAATTACTTCAATCTAAATAATTTCCAATATTGTGAGGCTTCTACGCGTTTTTTGTTCACTGAAAGGCTCACTCAGTAAAGAAGACTACGGTCTACAAGGCTTATTTTCAAAGGAATAGTTACAGAAAAATTGCGTTTCATTATACTCGTAGCTCATTAATTATAAAACTTCGACCTTTACTTATAACTATAACTACTTATTTAATCTTCTACTTTATTGAAAGTAAAGCACATTGTAGGTATTAATAATTTCACGAATGCAATCAAATCAGAACTGTCTGTTTCATTCCAAATATGAATGATGGCTTCACACATAAATTACAATATTTTAAACTAAAACGATAACGTAGCAATAGAAAACACTCTTTCCTACCTAAAACAGGACAAAAGTTTCAAAATTGATTGCAAGGGTCTCTTAGATAGACAAATGGATAGATATTCTTTATTGTACGGAAACATTACAGTTCAGACAAATTACAGAGACCATGCACAATTTAGGCGATCTTATCGCTAGGGAGCGATCTCTTTCAGACAACCTACTTTCCTAAGGACGATCATTTTCCTTGAGGTGCCCGAGGCTCACTTGTGATTGTGGATCGGCAATGATCGCTGTTGTTAAGCAACCCACGTTGAGTTAAAAATGGGATGAGTGACCACCTCTTCCAAAATTTAGAGATGTATTTTTCCGGCATCTCCGTGGTTCGGGAAGCATGGTAAGCTTGGTCCTGGCTGAAGTCATTAGGTCTCGTCGGCCTAAGGGGCTACATACCATCTGACAGCAAGATCTATCACTAATCGCGAGACCTCATAGTTAAAGTGAGATAAGATAAGATAAGATAAACTTTATTGCACAAAGAAAACAAATTACACAACGATGCCTAAAGATATTTGGAATGTACAATACCTTCAGGCGTTCTTATCGCTGAGAGGATAGTCAGGCCTGTGTCCAGCAAATGAACCTATCAAGGCTGCTATATGTTGGTTTTTAATGTCTTTTATGTGGTAAATTAGCTCTGCTTCTATGCTTTTTAGAGTTCTCTTTCATCCCCTTGCCTGTATATTCCCCATGCCTGACGTCAGCGCTGCAGAGATGCAAGCGAGCGGATCTCAAGGGCACTTCCCCGAGGACCCTCCACGGGGCGTCCGCCACCAACCACTATTCAGGTCAATCGATGAAGCGGTTTTGAATATTGTCTTTGACTAGCGAACTCGAAATTACAGTGAAAGGACAGGAAAGGCGAAACACGTGTAATTAAGGTGGAAGTAAAGTTATTCAATAAACTTGTGAAAATTAAAGGAAATAGAAAGAGCTGGGAGGATTTATCTAAAGTCCGTTCGCGTTAAGAGTGCAGTAATTTCACACTTGTCCTCTTTGACCTAGCACGTCCCCTAACCAATCAGATCGTTCCTAATTAGGAAGTCAAGTCCACAGTGACCGGTTGAACGCATACTTTTGAATGCAAAGGTTGTGGAATCGAGTTTTTTTGTGTGCGAATTGTGTGAATTAAATTCAAAAATCACTACATTCTTGACGCGAACAGACTAAAGATATGAAATGAGATCGATGTGAACACAAAATACAAATACCTACTATCTATCTAACACACGTACTTACATACTCAGATGCATGTTCCGCGATTTTTTGCAGTTTCGGCCTTTTTTTTATGGTTTACCAATTGGTATCTTGTTTCCAGTTGGCTGCAATTACTATTCATAATAGTTTCATGAGTAAAATAATGGCTTTCCTTTGACAAGATAAAGAAAAAATATGGTTATAAGATAGTCAAAAAAATACTCAACGAATACATTTATCTAAGAATTTTATTAACTTCAAAAACTTTCTAGACTAGGCTTTCATGATTATACAAAAAGATGTATATAGGGCCTCTGAATTGTAAGAAGTGGTGAATCGGCAATCTTTATTTTCTTCTCCTGATTTCTTGTTGTTTATGTTGAGATCGGATTAATATGTCTTTTACTGAAATTCCTTTTTACACGATAGTGCAAAGGTTGAAGGTGGATGCCTTTAACATTGATGAAATCACCCTGGCTCATAGGGTGAATATATCAGAAAGATTTGACTGGTTTGCTAATGGTCTCGGTAGCACGGTGGTTAGTGCAGTCGCCCGGTTTGCGAAAGATGCGGGTTCGATTCCCACCTGATGCCAAGACTACCAAATGTCTTTTTCTGGTTTACAGATCTTTAGTAAAGATACTGCATGGAAAATGCTAAAAACAATAATAACGATAGTGCATGTTCCTAAGCTCTATGAATATTATCTGTTTGCGCACATGTAAGGCCATAACTGTGAAAAATTGAATCTCACTTTGTAACTAAGTGAATATCCGATTCAATCTTCAACACGGTATCAATTACCCACTTAATACCAGGTAAGTTACGTTAAGTTTCGCCAAGTTACTTATAAAGTTAGTGTGACAGGCATTGATTGTGCTATTCGCACTGTAACTAGATCTGCGGAGAGAAGTGTCTCCTTACAGTAAGTAAATAAACATTTTTATTGCGTCTCCGGACACGCGAGTAACTAAGCATGTTTACAACTTCACGCGTTGTGTATCCGAATACAATACTTTTGTCACTTTGATAAGACGTGGAACATTTGTGATGGTATTTATTTTGTATTATATGAAGAACCGATGATCGGTGGAGACAGGTTCTCGAATCTGGACAGTCTGTGGGCTGCTAGTGGTAGTCTTCGCCTTTTGGGCGGTGCGGACTGTTGTTCTTGCCTGAATGATCAACATGCGGGGGGTGCCCTCCACGGAATTCTTATTGGTAATGTTAACATTACCGTCTTGGTTTTATTCACAGCCCCTGTGACGCAATGCGCCGCCCTCGGCGCGGTCAAGCTCGCCAGGTGAGACCCATGAGGGAGGCCCGGCGAACGACCTGCGAGCAGACGGCAGCTTACGAGGTATTCAGGTGGTTGTCATTGTGTTTTCACTTTTTTCACTATTACATGACGCCCTGTAGTGATTGGATGGTGAAAGCGAAGGAACGGGTTTTGTGGCGTACCCTGGGTGAGGCTAATGAAGGCATGTGAATAGTTTTTAGGTGTAGGCACAGGTCTGGCCAGGGTGACCTCAAAGGAAGCCCGTGCTATTTTTGGGAACTGTAGTCTGTCGATCGTCCGCCAGTGGTTTAATACACTTAAGGTACATTACGGAGTTCATTCCACAATTTCAGTGTCTTGGGAAGGAAACCGCTTCAAAATGGGACGTTTCTATCACCGGAGAGTTAGCCGCAAATTGTTACAATAAACATAAATTAGGTGTTCCGGCCAGCTGTGCTACGAGTATTCCGGTTATCTTGAAAATTCAATCTCTATGCGATTGTGTGTATGTGTGTGATTTGAGTGAAAAGAACTAAGCCAAATAAAAATAAATAAAACAAAAAGAGGGAAAAACTAATTCAAAGTGAAGCGTATGATGATTGAAGTAAGCGTAAAGCACCGAGATGTGAGATGATATTAGTTAGCCGGAATGAAATCCCAGATTTGAGCTCGGACCATACGTACGGTTCCGAGCCTGGGTGTTTAACACAGGCCACTCGACCACGACACTCTATTTGTAGGTATATAGTTACAACTTCAATATAAAGAGATTGACTATCAGATTCGGATCATCGGGGATATTGTTTCCAGGACGGTGTGATCAAGTTATAGCGGAGGGTCTACTTGTTTGCCTCCGAAGATTCCGAAAGGATCCAAACCCTTTCACAATAACCTACTTTGATCCTTTTTTACGCGATTGCGTGTAGAAAAGGTAAGGTGACACATAAGAACTCACATAAGGACCAACCCTTGTGCACTACTCACAATATAGGTATATGCCTATACAGGGATACATTTGTTTAGCTGTTTAGGAAACCCACAAAAATTTCAAGACGTTTACAAAACATTTCCTAGATGATGAAGGCACGTTTTATGCACTTTGCAGACGACGCCCGTCTTTTTTCCCGCAAAGTAATAAAGACACAGCAGTTGGTTTCGGCTGACATCAGTAACATACTATTCAGTCAGATTTGAAAGGAAATCACCTCCGCCCATGGAGAACTGTAATATCACCGTTGTCGCGCAGCGTTGCTCGCGTTTTAGGGAAGAATGCGCTCTTTCTTAAAACTCTTTCTTTCAATACCTCCCTAATTCCCATTTATACTTACTTCTATTTATTATTAACTCACTGAGACTTAAATTACGGTTGGCCAATTAGTGCTTTACTTGTCATTAATTGGTCACATTGGCAACGGGCCGTGTGACAAACGAGGATTCTGCTAAGGCGGGTGTTATGCAAGTAAATCTTGCTAAAAATGTAGTTTAAAAATTTAATTGACTTTGGATACTCAAAAGTTTACTCCCAACTGATGGAAAGCGATCAAGTAAGAAGGCACGTAGGTAAGTTACAGAGATTGGGTTACTATTAAGTATTGACTATTACTAGTTTAGAATTGTAGTAGAATATTGATTTTTGGGAGATCACCACGCCCACGCCAAATTCATATGAAGCGTTAAACTGGCTTATATTCACGTAAATACACGGAAAAAAATGTTTGCTATAACCAAGACAGATTAAATTCTCAAAAAAAATGTTTTGAACTAAGTGTTTATTTTTTTAATATAAGTATATGTTCTCAATCCAAAAAAACGTGTATTGTTACGTGAACACTAATATAGTCTTGTAATAAATTCTTGCAATAAGTAAAAAGTTTTGGTTCAAGAATATTACTGTTTCATTCGAAGAAGATATCCGTTTTGCCTTAAGACTTTGAAAATAATCTATATCAAGATGATATTGTCTTATAGTAAGATGATATTATCATTCATTTAAGACAATTTTATTTTTGTTGACCGAAGATAATATTATTTCTTAATCTAATAAATGTTTACTCTAAACAAGAATAATTTTACTCCTTTTAACCCTATTTAATTATTATCGGCTGAACAAAATATATTGTCTTGACCTAAAAGACGTTTTCTCTATTCGAGAACATAGCACTCAAAAAAGGCTCTGTTTAACCAAGACAAAACTGTTTTCAAAAAAACTGTTTTAATTCAACAGTTTATTTTCTTAACATAAGTATAATGTTCTTAATCCAAAAAATCGTGAATTGTTACGTGAACAATAATATAGTCTTGTCATAAATTCTCGCATTAAGTAAAAAGTTTTGGCTCAAGAATGTTATTGTTTTATCCGTCCGTTTTGCCTCAAGACTTTGAAAATGTTCAATGTCAAGATAATTTTATCTTATAGTAAGAAGCTATTATCATTCAATAAAGACTATTTCATTATTGTTGACTGAAGAGAATATTATTTCTTAATCTAATACCAAAATGTTTACTCTGTACAAGAATAATTTTACTTCTTTTAAAGTAATTTAATTATTATCGGCTGAACAAAATATATAGTCTAAACGTTAACGACGTTTTCTCTCTTTGAGAACATAGCACTCTAGTTTCTAATAATTATTATCAATTTACCTCAAGAATTATAAGTGTACCTGTATTCTTAATTCAACAATCAGTCAATTTTCGTCCAAAAATAACTATATTCAAACTGAAAACTAAAAATATACTTGCGGTCAAAATTCATTTTTCTATGCAAAGAAGCTATTTTACTCAATTAAGTAATATCCCTTAAATTTCACTATCGTATAAGTATCGTGGATGCTCCATTGGTTGATAACGTACCAATCCTGGAAAGGTTCGTTCTAAATCAGGAAAATAAGGAACACCGTGCGTTTAATAAGCTAGGTGAAATTAAAATTACAAGATTGAACATCTACCGATCCTCTCGCTAAATTAATATTAATATTTATTTAAAATTATTGTTTTGTTGTAGATTAAACAATTACAAACTACAAAATCTAACGATATTTGGCAAGGAGCTCTAGGCAAGATTATTGCCGACCATAGTGACAATTCACGCTAATCACTGTAAACCTAACCTATGTTTACAAAGAATGGTACAATTGTAATGAAAATTATAGTTCTCCTTTGATTTCATAGTGTTTCTATTGATTGATGAGGGATGACTCACAACTCAATTTTAGCTAAAAAATGACTTATTCTTAGCTAAAATGATCCTTGTTGTCTAGTCTATGTATTAGCTTCGAAATTCAACACTAATCGACAAAAATACTAGTAAACTCTAAATAGTATTTCGAGTCACCCCATTTAACCGGTAGTTTTGGCTGTGCTTCAATCGTTTCTCAGGACAATGACTGTCCAAGTCTGCAAAGGCACCTGCAGCACTATAAGATTTCGGGGTGATTTCCGTGAAAGATTTTGAACAATATTTTTTCGAAATTCGGTAACCATTTTCAGTTTGTGTCATTGAATTAAATGCGCATATTACCTGATTAAATCACTGTAAAATGATAGTAGCGAGATTCAATAAATAGCAAAAGTTATAGCTTGAAATATACGACTCTGAGCTAAACTAACCATTATTGGTACCACCACGATAGGCATTAGGTACTTCGTTTCAGAATATGCCATAACCCTTACACTAATTTCAACAAAACGTTATCAAATCTTAAAACTAAGAAAAAACATTTTTGATCCTTGCCACGTTGTGGGCTTCTGAATGTTCCGTTCCCCATGACGGCAACAATCAGTAGGTATGCCACTGACTACCCCACCTGGGAAATAGTCGTGAGGGTATGTTTGATCCGATAACCTAGTACACTTTCAAAAAATAATAAAAGGACACCTTACTTTGTATACCTACATCTAATTATGCGGCTAATAATAATAACATGATGACTAAAACATCTTTTCTTGGTTCATGAATTTCTGTCTTGAGGTAGGTAGTTATATAACTATGTGCCTACGAAATCTCTATGGCAAGTCCTGACGAAAATCAAGACATCTTTTTCTTGCCTTAAGTATTTCGCCTTCTCTTTTTTGTAAGAGTTGCCAGAAATATAAAATAAACCTTTTATTAGTAAATTATCAATATTATTATCAGTATGCTTAGTGAACGAAAATGTATCTCAGATACGCTGCGGAAACATATTTATATGGTAAACTTAAGGTAAAACTTAGCAGATTGTCATTCTGGGATGTTTTTTATTTTCTTAAGTAACTTATTTACAACAAAAATGGAAGGAATTTCATAGGTAATATATATCAAAAAAAATGAACACCCCGAATCAGAATCAAAATATTTATGGATGTACATATAGCTTCCAACGATCCTACTAATATTATAAATAGGGAAAGTTTGTTTGTGTGGATGTACCGTGTTGCTCTTTCACGTCAAAACTACTTCATGGATTTAAATGAAACGATGGAATAATGTTGCTTTTACATCTGAATGGCACATAGGCTATAATTCATCTAAAAAATACGACATAGCTATATTTTTTTCACATTAGTTCTCGCAGACGAAGTCGCGGGCGGCCGCCAGTTAGTTCATAAATATTAGCGTTATGAGAACGGAGTATAACAACATAAGTATAAAAACATAAGTTTATTTAAAAAAACTGTTTTTTGTTACTATTGTTCATTATTAATATACGGCCATTGTATATTTTTACCTTATAACTCAATATACTTATGGCAGTTTTGAGTTTGAGATACGGCAACCCTAAAGACCGGCGCGCGCGGCTTCCGCATATCGATCGATCGCGTCCGTCAATGGCGTCAATTCAATAACTTGCGCGGTCAGTGATAGTGTAGAACATCATTTAGATTATTTCAGTTTATTTCAAAAGTAAGGTCCCTATTCATTGTATTTTCATCAAGTGATTGTATGGTGAAAATGGAGAAGCTGAGAGATCTGCGTTTGGCTTGGAATGGCAAAGAACAGACCATCGAACTTTTCACAAGTAAGTTGCGCAGCATTTATCCTTTGATTTGTTTTAAGAGTTCTTATCTAACATAATTACAAGTATTAAGTCTTCCTACTTTTTATATTATGCAAGTTTTTTTAGTTTCTGTACTTAATTAAGTAAAAGATTTTTGTATCAAGAAAAATATTCTTCATTGCACCTACTGGTTATTGTAATTTTGATTATATTTAAATTAAATTTAAAAATGATAAAAATGATTTGCACAACTACTGAAATATCTTTGACAGAAAATCAAAAACTGAATGCAACTCTTTTTTTGCAAGTAACATCTTAGGAAAATTAACAAATTTTCAGTCAGTTTGTTAGATGTGACCACTAAATAAGTTGTTGTTATACAAATTAACTGCCTTCTTGCTTAACCAGTTAAATACCTTATTTCTTTTTAATTGCAGGCAATGGAATTGAAGAAAGTCATTTCAAAGACCTGACTTATGATTTGTAAAAGAGCTCTGTCTTTATATAATCAATGAATATATAACAGCTGCGCTGAGGTTAGTAATTTTTGTTTTATTTGATCAAAAATGTAACAAAACTGATGATCGGTTAGTCGAGGGTTCTTGAATGAATTTCTGAAATATTGCATGTTTAGTAATGACTACAAAACGATTTTGAGGATTACCACATATAACATGTTATTCTTTTTATAGCACTGCACAACGATGATGTCATTTGGCTTAAGTACAATTCAGAGCCTTGGAGTTTTCAGAAAATGTAAAGATGAACTCCTCAAACCGCGGATGGTACTGATGTTTCAGTACAAAAATTCATAGAAAAGTAGCCTGTATTGAACGATACGAGAAGCGATGTTTTGGAGAGATATCAAAAAATAAAAGTTATATTATTACTAATTTTTTTTTTTGTAATATCAGATTCATCTGGACTTCAGTGCTAAATATCCTGATCGAGAAAACAAATGAAGCATATTGTGGAATACTTTTTTTAGAGGGTCAAAAACATCAAATAAACAAACAGTAATGATGAAGCAGCGTTGATCGAACACATAGACTGGATTAGCTGGTGATGGTTGGTACTTTATTTCTTTATCCATTTTATTAACCCTATGAGTACTATTTGCTACACAAAGTAATCTGTCCTTCTTTCCGATTACAAAATAATTTACTATGGTTTATTTGCGTATTTCTTGCAAATGATGGATTATTTTATTTATTTTTTGCATTCACTATTCAGATTATTACTATAGGTTGACAATTTTTTTTTCAGCACACAAACTTCCTTCTTAGATAAAATTGATTTGTAAATTAGTTCCTACTAAAGGCCGCTTAAACAAGCAACAATAATTTTCTACCACTGAGTGCACCCAAAGTTTCATACAAAAGAAACTCGACGAAATTTTGACGGATACGTCAGGAAACAGAAAAACTGAGCAACCATGCATCATTCATTGCACAACCGAAAAATATACTGGTAAAATATTATATTTAATTAAAGACAAAGTCAGGTATGTTTTTCAATCGGCTTATAAAGCTTTCGTTACGCTGTTTGAATGTTATCACGCGCTTCGTGTCGTATCCAAAAGCAGGTTATCACCTGTATTTATTGTTCCAAACACGATGTCAGTACTAAGTACGCTGTAATCCCACCATACATTTAAGATCATTTCTTTTGAATGTGGTAATTAATGTTAATAGTTGATTTTTGAAGTGCTGTATTTGACACATATTTCTTTATTATTGTTGTCACTTAGATAGCTGTAAGAATGTCAGATATCATATTTTATATTTTTTAATGAATGTTATTAGTTGATTATTAAGTACTTTATTTGCTACTTATTTATTTATTATTTTAAGTCTCTTAGATAATGACAAGAACGTCATAAGTCATATCTTTTGAATTTGGTCATGGTTGTTATCATTTGATTATTAAGTACTATATTTGCCTTGTATTTCTTCATTCATGTTGTCTCTTAGAAACCGGCAAGAACGTCGGATACCTTATTTTTTAAAAATTTGAAAATGTATAGTATTAGTCGATTAACAGGCGCAAGATTTGCCACATATTATACCACATTGTATACGTAAATGTGCATATACAGGATCTTCCTTAATGGTTCAACCGAAAACCTGACTGACAAATAACTGATTTGAACAGTTTTTTGAAAATTCCTCAGGATTGCCAAAATATATATATATCTTTTGAACCACTCATTACGGGACAGCCTGTATATTTTTTTCCTTGTGTTTTGGTAGTCAAAATGTGAAATCAACACCTACACGAATTACATACTCCGTACCTATACCTACTGGACAAGAATGCACCATAGCAACAGTGACCCCATTCGCCGCGCTTGCACGAGCCGCAGCGTCAGCACAACGTGCACGCCGTGACGTCGGAGCCCCGCACTTCGTATCCACAATTATGATATTTTAAAGACACTTTTGATCCTACATCGGACATCGTCACACCTTAGTTTAGGCTAGTTTATAGTAACAGATTGTAATACTTTTATTAAAGATAATTGAATAAATTAGTTTTTTTTACATCCTCCGGCTGTAGCTTCCGTAATTGGCGCAGTCGGTAGGATACTCGCGGGCCGGTTCGCGAAAGTCTTCAAATATCGAATTCGGGAATCGCGAGTCACCCGGGTGGCTATCAAGCACCAGCACGAGTATCCAGAATCTACGAGATCTGCAGCCACAGGAGGACGGTCCAGTATCCAGCCATTGATACCCCACGACCACCAGAGATATGAAATTGTAAGTGCACAGACTTCATTCTTGTGTTGCTTTCCCTATCTCCTTTTCAGATTAGATTCCTTATAACCTTCAATCATTTTTCGTTTAAGTAATTTAGGTCCTAGCGATTCTGCGCTCAGGCAGTCTCGACGACAGATACAGTTAGATAGTAGTAGAAATATAGATTTGAATAATAGTTTAGAGTTAGATAGTTTATTTAGAATAATGCCGTACGACCCTGATACTATTTTCAAGGCCTTACGCCCAGTACCAGATTTTGATGGTAACCCGAATGTGCTAACCAGATTTATTACAATATGCGATCAGATAGTTGCCAGTTACTTAAGCTCAGAAGCAGGAAGCGAATTGCCCAATTTGTGCTTATTAAATGGAATTTTGAATAAAATCACGGGACCAGCCGCTAGTATAATAAATTCAAATGGTATCCCTGATAATTGGCTAGCTATTAGAAATACATTAATAAATAATTTTGCCGATCAGAGAGACGAGACCGCTCTCTACAATGACCTCTCTTTGGCTACCCAAGGCCAAAGATCTCCCCAAGAATTTTACGATCATTGCCAGCATTTATTCAGTACAATAATGACCTATGTATCTCTACACGAACCTTTAGCGACTACAGTAGAGGCAAAACGCGCATTATATCGCAAATCAACCTTACAAGCATTCATTAGAGGCCTACAGGATCCTCTTGGCTCTCGTATTCGATGTATGAGGCCCAGCAGTTTGGAAAAGGCATTGGAATTTGTACAGGAGGAGCTTAATACAGAATACTTACAAAGGCGTAATGACGCCGTAACTAAAAATCAGCCAGCCTATAAGGGCCCCACAGCGCTTGTACACCTCCCAAAACCTTTGCATTCCCAACCACTAGCACCATTATGGCATGCATCAGCTATGCAGAGGCCACTGCCACCAGCGACGCAACCATTCAGGTTCGCTCCGCAGCAAGGATTCAGACCTTATCCTTTGCAAGGTCACCACCAGCCCCAGGTACGTGCTATGCCATCACGAACCCAGCAGATGTTTAGTGCTAGACCCCCTAACTATAACCCTCAGAGTAATATGTTCCGCCTTCCACCTAGGCATCAGCCAGGCCAGTCGTTTGCTCCTAAGCCTATGAGCGGTGTTCAACATTTCATACCTAGAGCGTTACCGCCATCAGGTGGAATTCGAGGTCATGATTGGCGAGCGCATGGCAACCCGCCGCCGACCAACTACTTCAAGTCTCGCGACATTAATGTGAATGAGTGCTACGACACGAACTACTACGCGGACTACGATAATGACTACGAACAGTACTATCGCTACGACACTGACTATTCTTATTACTCGCCACAGTATAGCGACGCGACAAAGACTTACAACGGTACAGACTACTACTATGACGATCGTGTTGAATCTTTACAAAACGACAATGCCCAAAGCCATAGCAATGGTGGCGATGTTGATGATTATCACACAGCAGACAATGAACAAAATTTTCAGAAAGGTCCACTCTTAAAAAAGCCAAAATAGAAATTAACTTACAAACGCAAAGACAGTTACCTTACATTCAGATTAGTAACCCACCTCTTAAACTTTTAATTGACACCGGCGCTAATCAATCTTTTATTAGCCCGCAGGCAGTTCAAAATTATTTCTCTAATATTCCACTAAATTATGACCCCTTTGAAGTAACTAATGTTCATGCAACTACTAGAAACAAATATTCTATTACACTGCCATGCTTTCCAGAGTTCAATGATAGAGACAATATGAAGCTATTTGTCTATAAGTTTCACGATTATTTCGACGGACTTATTGGACTAGACTTACTTACTAAATGGGAAGCCAAGATCGACTTGAAAGACAGGACATTGACTACTAAACACACTGTTAACATGATAAAAATGTATAACTCCCGAAATGTCAACTTGTATGAAGATATCATACCTGCTCAGAGTTCTAAATTTGTTAACCTCCCTACTAACGCCCCAAATGGAGATGTCTACATCCCAGAGCAAATAACATGCAATTGCGTTATCTCCGAATGTATTACAACCGTAGTTAACAATCGCGCTATTTTAGAAGTTCAGAACTTAACCGATAATGACATCATTCTCTCATTAGACTACTTTGTTAACGCTGAATTGTTTAATACTGAGTGCATGAGTACTGAACAACAGTCATCGCGCACTCAAGACGTAATATCGCGCTTGCGTACTGATCATTTAAATGAGGAAGAAAAAGCAAATTTAATATCACTTTGCTCTCGCTATGCCGATGTATTTTATTTAGAGAACGAGCCTTTGTCTTTTACTAATAAAATTAAACATAAAATAAATACCACTGATGAACTCCCAGTTTACACTAAAAGTTATAGATATCCATTCATCCATCGTCAAGAAGTTAGAGACCAAATAGAAAAGATGCTATCTCAAGGTATAATAAGACCTTCAGAATCTGCATGGAGCTCACCGATTTGGGTAGTACCTAAAAAGGCAGACGCTTCAGGTAAAAAGAAATGGCGTATTGTAATTGACTTTCGGAAGTTAAACGAAAAGACTATCGACGACAAGTACCCTATTCCAAACATCAACGACGTATTAGACAAGCTAGGTAGATGTCAGTACTTTACGACCTTAGATCTTGCAAGTGGGTTTTACCAAGTTGAACTAGACCCTAGCGATATTCAGAAAACTGCATTTAATGTCGAACACGGTCATTTTGAATTTCTCAGAATGCCGATGGGTTTAAAGAACTCTCCGTCTACGTTCCAACGTGTGATGGATAATGTACTTAGAGGTCTACAAAACGAAATTTGTTTAGTGTACCTCGATGACATCATTATATTCAGCACTAGTCTCCAAGAACACATGATTAATCTCGAGAAGGTCTTTCAAAGACTCCGAGAATCCAACTTCAAAATTCAAATGGATAAGTCAGAATTTTTAAAACTCGAAACTGCTTATCTCGGACATGTAATTAGTAATGAAGGTGTCAGACCTAATCCAGATAAAATCTCTTCTATTGAAAAGTATCCACTGCCAAAAACTCCTAAGCGGATAAAACAATTTCTAGGCCTAATAGGATACTATAGAAAATTCATTCCTGATTTTGCTAAAATCTCCAAACCGATGACCCAATGTCTGAAAAAGAATAGAAAGATAACATTAGACGACGAATACTTACACTGCTTTGAGAAATGTAAAAAACTCTTAACTAACGACCCAGTATTGCAGTATCCCGACTTTACTAGGCCATTTATACTTACGACTGACGCGTCCAACTTCGCGTTAGGAGCCGTGTTATCCCAAGGAGAAGAAGGATCTGATAAACCAATAGCTTATGCTTCGCGTACTCTAAATGAAAGTGAAATAAATTACAGTACTATCGAGAAGGAAATGTTAGCAATAGTATGGGCTACAAAGTATTTTAGACCTTACCTTTTCGGACGTAAATTCCTCATACTTACAGACCATAAGCCGCTTCAGTGGGCCTTAGAACTTAAAGACGCAAACTCTAGATTAACTAGATGGCGACTTAAGCTTAGTGAATATACTTTTAAAATTAAATATAAAAAAGGCAAGAGTAATACCAACGCAGATGCTTTATCCCGAATTGAGATCCTTAACGAAGAAGTCAGTTCTATCATTGCCAATCCTTCTGAAAAGGCACCTACTTTAGACAACTCAGCTACTGTCACAGCTCACACCAGTCATGAGAACCCTATTTTAGAGATCCCCATCACCGATGAACCCATTAACAAATTTCACAAGCAACTATGCATAACCGTAGTTAACGATATCAAGAGACGGCCAGCTGTTTCTAAACCTTTTGAGTCACACACCCGAGTAGTAGTACAAGTCACAGAACTTAACCTAGCTAGTGACGTAGTTAACGCGATCAAAGAATACGTTAACCCAAAAGTTAAGACCGCATTATTAATTACCCCATCTTTAGCAATGTATCAAATTATCCCAATCATACAGAGTGCATTCAAAAGTTCAGCAATGAATCTCACATTATGTAAAACAGAATTAGAAAATGTTAAAGAGTATTTGAGACAGCAAGACATAATTAGACATTATCATGACGGTAAGACAAACCATCGTGGAATCAACGAATGTTATTTAGCTTTATCTCACAGGTACTATTGGCCTAAAATGAAAGACCATATCACAAAATTTATAAACGAATGTAGCATTTGTGGTCAAAGTAAATACGATAGAAATCCGATGAAACAGCAATTTAACATAGTCCCTCCGGCGACTAAACCTTTAGAGATAATTCACGCTGATCTATTCACAGTACAAAGCGAGAAGTACATAACTTTCATAGATGTCTTCTCAAAATATGGACAAGCTTATCATCTGAGAGATGGTACTGCTATCAGCATCCTCCAAGCTCTCTTAGTATACTGTACTCATCATGGCCTTCCGTTAACAATAGTCACCGACAATGGTACCGAATTTACAAACCAGCTATTTGCTGAATTTCTGAAAGTTCATAAAATTTCACATCATAAAACATTACCTCATTCTCCTAATGATAACGGTAATATAGAACGTTTTCATTCGACCTTATTAGAACACTTACGAATTCTAAAGTTACGACAAAAAGATGAACCTATAGTCAATCTCATGCCATACGCTATAATTGCTTATAACAGTTCAATCCATAGCTTCACCAAGTGCAGACCTTACGATATTCTTAAAGGACATTTTGACCCCAGAGACCCTACTGACATTGACATGACCGAACATCTTTTACAACAGTACATACAAAATCACCGAAATCAGATGAAAACCGTTTATGAAATTATTAACGAATCATCTTTAGCTAACCGCACTGCTCTTATAGAAAACCGCAACAAGAATAGAGAACCTGAAATGGAGTATGAACCACAGCAACAAGTCTTTATCAAAAATCCGTTCGCTAGTAGACAAAAGGTAGCTCCGCGGTACACGCAAGACAAGGTACTCGCTGACCTTCCTATCCACATCTATACCTCCAAAAAACGTGGACCAGTAGCCAAATCACGTTTGAAACGGGCCCCTAAGAACGTAAAATTGTTACAGGACACTTCTGTTGCTGACTGCTTACCTGGTACGAGCTCAGGAGATAAGACTTGACAGCTTGGACGACGGACCAGGACTTTTACCTTTTAAAATCGGACCAACCCGACTTACTACTCATTATCATACCTTTTTACAATACATTCAACTTGACCAAATTGAAGACGAAATAACTAGACTAAAAACCCAGCTACGAGACTACGAAGACAAACTTACTAACGAGACGTATATTTTATATGAACTTCAGATAAATTACCTTTGTAATAAAACAGATAAGATCTTAGATCATTTAAAAAGCCTTGAGCCTAGTAGAGCAAAAAGAGGTCTGTTAGATGGTTTAGGGTCAATTGTAAAGAGCATTACAGGAAACTTAGATTATCAGGATGCCATAAGATACAATGATGCATTAAAAATCTTAGAGGTCAATCAGAATAAGATTAGTACTGAATTAAATAACCGCGCTAGTTTAAATATTGAATGGATGTCAGAGCAAAGTAATGTAATAAATCAATTGATAGAAAATCAGAAGAAAATCAATTCCACTTTACAGTTATTGCTAAATGACGATGCTTACAGAGAAAGTAATTTAATTAAATATGGTAAATTTGCACAATTATTAGCTATCATCTCAGAGAATACAGATGATTTATTAGACGAGCTGGTTAGAATAGAAAATATCTTAGCTTTTACTCGTACTATGACAACTCATCATTCGATGTTGAGCTTGAACGTACTAAGAAATATGTTAGATAGATTAAGATTGATTTATGGTAAAAACAAAGTTATAGATTTAGAGTTAAGGAATTATTTTAATATAATTAAATCTGGTTCTTATTTCGTTAGGAAACAGATAGTTATAGTTTTTAGATTTCCAATAGTATCAGATAGCACTTATGATCTTTATAGATTATCCTTAGCTCCAAATAAATTCCACCAAGTCCTTATACCTCCCTATCCTTTAATAGCAACTAATAGAAATGAATTCGTGTACATAGAGGCAGAATGCCCGAAGTTTGAAAGCCAGCATCTCTGTGTGGAGTCCCCTCACCAAAAACTTAGATCGGGACCGGACTGCATACAAAATATCCTGCTACACCAGACTATCGACTCGACGTGCAACATGACCACTATCCAGCTATCCCGAGAAGCAATGGAGCAGCTTGACGACCGCAGCTATGTCGTATCATTCCCCCGTCCTACAAAAGTTAAACTCGACTGTGGGACCGAAGACTACAATCTCTTAAATGGCAGCTTCCTAGCGACAATACCTATTCACTGTTCGCTACGAGCCCCGGAGTTCACCTTAACAAACACTGATGATATAATACAAGGCCAACCACTGAAGATTATGAAGATCAACTTCCCAGCTGAAACCAAAATTCAAGCATCGCCGCAGCTCAACTTGAACGTCGTGGATCTGAAAACACTTCACAGAATTCAAGATAAGATAATGATTCAACCTCCGTTGACGCCTGAAATTACATCTGAAACACTTTATCATACGACAATACCATTCTACATAGTATTGTCCGGTGCAACCGCACTTATTATAATCATAATGAGCCGCCGCTACAGACTTTGGAAATGCATTTACAAGATACAAGATGTCACTAAACAGAAAACCAGCATCCAGGAAGAGGAAATTCAAGAGCCTAGAAACCACATCTACGCAGAGTCATCTCACCCAGCAATTTTTTCTCACAAAATTGGAAAATAATTGCTGATCTGAGGGTGGAGGAATTACATACTCCGTACCTATACCTACTGGACAAGAATGCACCATAGCAACAGTGACCCCATTCGCCGCGCTTGCACGAGCCGCAGCGTCAGCACAACGTGCACGCCGTGACGTCGGAGCCCCGCACTTCGTATCCACAATTATGATATTTTAAAGACACTTTTGATCCTACATCGGACATCGTCACACCTTAGTTTAGGCTAGTTTATAGTAACAGATTGTAATACTTTTATTAAAGATAATTGAATAAATTAGTTTTTTTTACATCCTCCGGCTGTAGCTTCCGTAATTCACGTCAAAATGTTAACTAATTAAATATTTTTAAGTTTTAAGTTGATTTAAGTAACGTTGAAGAAACTACTTCGTCAAGTAATCATGTGGTACTTTATTAGTTACAATTTTGTATAAAAAATAATAATTTATATGATTGAATAAATACATTTTAAAAATATATATTTTTCATTTATATTTTGATCTTTATATCTACTCGTAATGTAATATATTGAGATACCTAATTCTTTTGTGTTAAGACTTAGATGTTTCCTGCTAAAATAATATTATAATCTTAGATGAAATTATTACTATTCTTAGCTGAAGAAATATCTTTTATATGTTTAAAGCCTCTTAAACATACAACTGATTCAACATACATATAGTTAAGAATAGAAATAATTTCAACTAAGAATATTTTATTTTAGCAGAAAACATACAAGTCTTCTTTCAAAACAAGTATTTTTTCGATTGAGAATAGCAGGGCTTTCATAGAAGACTATATTATTTTAGCAGGAGACATTAAACGTCTTGACAGAAAGCGAGAATCTCTTCGATTGAGAATAGCATAGGCTTCATCTAAGATTCAATTATTTTAGCAGGAAACATTATATGTCTTGATAGAAAACGAGAATCTCTTCAATTGAGAATAGCAGAGGCTTCATCTGAGATTAAATTATTTTAGCCGGAAACATTATATGTCTTGACAGAAAACAAGAATCTCTTCGATTGAGAATAGCATAGGCTTCATCTAAGATTCAATTATTTTAGCAGGAAACATTATATGTCTTGATAGAAAACGAGAATCTCTTCAATTGAGAATAGCAGAAGCTTCATCTAAGATTAAATTATTTTATCAGGAAACATTATTTGTCTTGACAGAAAACAAGAATCTCTTCGATTGAGGATAGCAGAGACTTCATCTAAGATTAAATTATTTTATCAGGAAACATTATTTGTCTTGACAGAAAACAAGAATCTCTTCGATTGAGGATAGCAGAGACTTCATCTAAGATTTAATTTACCTTAACAGGAAACCTACAAGTCTTGACGTAAAACTAGTACCTCTTCGATTGAGAATATTAGAAGTTTTATCTGAGATTATATTATTTTAGCTGGAAACATATGTCTTGACGCAAAACAAGTATCTCTTCGATTGAGAATATGAGGGGCTTCATCTAAGATAATATAATTTTAGCAGGAAACATAAGTCTTGACGTGAAACGAGTATCTCTTCGAATGAGAATAGCAGAGGCTTCAACTAAGATTAAATTATCTTAAAAGGAAACATACAAGTCTTTTCTCAACACAAATATCTCTTCAACAGAAAATAATGAAGTTTTGACTTTACACAAATATATCTGCAGCTAAGAATAATACGGCCAAGAATATAATTCCTAAGAATATTATTGTCTATTTATAATACTAATTTGATTATTTATTTAAGACTTTGGAAGTCTTATTTCAAAGATTAATATCTTAGACGAAGACAAAAAATCCGAGACAATATTTTACTTTGTTAAAGAATATTTTGTTTCCGCCATATGGGAAACTACAATTGTCTTGACCAAGTCGATATTGTCTTCTTTTAAGATACTTTTTTTTTCTGTGTAGACAGTTTTTTAGTACACAAGTGGAAATATCTGCTTTGCATGTTGAGTAACTCCTGCCATAAGGTAGTTCTCGAGTTGAGGTTTTGTGAAATGATTGCTTGCTTTCCAGCAGGCGTTATACTATATTAATTTGAGAAACTTGAATGTGTATTTAGACCTAGTAAGAAAACAGCTGGAAGATATTTGAAGGGTAAAGAATATTGTTAGACAGATAGAGCACAATCGGCGGAAGCACATCATCAAGTTTAAAAATATGAAAGCAACTGGCTCTAAGTTGGAACTTCATTTGAGCATCAATTTACTTTGTGAATAAACCAGCTGTTTTATTAAAGTTCCAGCCTTTAATGCTTCATCAAACTTCACAAATGTAGCGCCGAAGTGAACCAAAACTCTGCTATTATTTTAATTAATAATTTGCATTCTATGCAATTTGCTGAAAAACATCAACAGCAGCTAAATTATTCGTGCCTGACAACAACAAATCCACAAAAACGTCGCGACAATTCTCACGGGCGGTAACGTCCACTTGTTTGATGGATGCATAAACCCGTCCCGGCGACGCACATGACATGCGATAGCAGTCGTTTCCAAACTCATAAATATCAATCAACAGTCATTAGCAGACGAGTACTTTAGCACAGTATAAACCATACAGTAGAACATCTACGTACAAACGTGCCTCTCTCTGTTTGAATGTGTGCGTGCGCGTCGCTCGCCGTGTCGCGACTCGCGATATCACGCACACGCAATTTCACGCACACGCTAGCATAAAATAGGGAGGCATAGGGAGGCGGCAGTACGGACGGGCTGTGCCACGTGTCTGTGTGCACGCTAGGCTAATACTTAAGATAAGATAAGATATACTTTATTGCACAAAGAAAACAAGTTACATAACGATACTTAAAGATATTTAGCAGTACAATACAGGCGGCAGGCTTAACTCGGCGGGCGGCCTTAGATAGCCTACTGTATGGTTTATACTGTGACTTTAGTCAGTGCATACAAATATCAAACCGTTCCAACCTGAGCTCCGCAACTTTGGATTTAGACACCGATTCATGTACTAACCTAAAGATTTCAAGCGCAGGGGTAGGTCTACGTAAATTTGCTAATGGGATATTCGCAAGACTGTTTGCCTTGGACGTTCTCCATATTCCGGTGTAAGTAGGTACAGGTACATAGCTCGCGTGTCAGCTGCATTCATTTTGAGCATTTCAAACATTTTGGTATAGGTATACAATGTATGTAGTTTCTTTGATTTTTCTTCTAATTATGGAGGAAGACTGAAAGAGTAGGGTCGTAATGTAAGTTTTACTATTAAATGTTAGCCGCCTGAAATATAGTCAGAGGCCTTAGGGCGGCTTGATAACATCTGAAATTAAGGTTGCTCACTACCCTTAGGTACATGCCTCTCCAACTCCTCTCCAACAATCTGCACTGAGCTCGCGTGTTGGAGTAGGTATGGCTTGTTTCTCCTCATAGTTGAGGAGCGGCCTGTGCCTAGCAGTGGGGCGTAAATAGGCCGTTTATGTTATGTAAAGTTGGTAATGTGGAAAAAACGACTTGAAGGGCATTAGCTGTGTTTATGTGAAACTCAACTGCGACCTTTTCTTGCAAATGGCTCGGTAGGAGTAACATTAAATGTTCATTTTGAGAGTGCAACGTGTTATTATAAAGTATTTTGTGCCGTGTCAATTAAAAGGTAAGCATTCAAATATGATTTGAACCCTGCAATTTTTTTGACATCAAATATAAGTTAGCTGGAGTAGGTAGGTCTTAAATGTTAATCAAATTACAAACAGAATACCTATACCGTTTTCAAGACGAGGTGATTTTTGTACTACTTAAGAAACTGTTCTAGATCGACACAACTAAGTATTAGCCCAAACAATCAGGCTTGTGAAAATTGATGACGTGAGAAATGAGGATTTTTTTTAAAAAACATACACGAAACGACAAAAAGGCAGAACAGAAAAAGTTAAATTAACATAAAACATTACGAAAGATGGATGTAAAGATGGAACACAAAATACGAAACATATTGGTTCAGCAATACCGGCCAAGAATTGGAAAACAAGGTCCTTAATTGTTTTCCGTACACTGGATATTGTTATTAAAACCTAACCACTTTTTGGCTCCGGCATTCGGCTCCAAATGACACATCATCACACTCATTGTTTTGGTTTAAGTTTGCCGAAGTGTATAAGTAAGTTAAGTGTGACTCTGAATTTGCCTTTAAATTGGGCAATCCTAAATAACTGTGCGGTCCGTAATCCGTAATGCGATTACAGCTCTGTGAGCGCTGACGACGATATCAGGCGTCCCGAATTGAAAGATCGCGCTATCAGTGTTCACAGCACTGTCAGCGCCCAAAATCATTTCGGACCGCTAGTTAGTGACACATAACCTTACAATTTTTAAGTTTGTTAAGGTTTCCAAACGGACCTGTATCTGTCAAGCTGAATTGTCACCTGTCAGATTTGGCGCACAAACTACAAACAAACAGTAATAAATGATGGATAAAAATTATTAGCCGTGCAGTTTTGATAAAGTTTGTAATTTCCATCATTCCCAGGATATACTTGCGGTTCTTGTAGTCAAACTTTCGGTTACGTTTTCACGGAGAAAGATCTGTCATGGAAGATTTATTCTGAGGAATATGTACAAAAATATTTTTTCATTACTCATACTCTGAAAGTAGGTCATTACTGACCTGAAAAGCGGGCTGAAAGTGATACTTTTCATCCCTAGGGAGAATCACTTTTAACTGACAGCTGTCAAATTATTTAAACGAATAGTTCTTTTTCACATATCTATTGAACCATGTTCCAACTTTCTGTACATCCACGATGTAAAATAGAAATAACTTAAAGTAAAATATTGATTAGAGAAAATATATTTTTTAAATAACTTTATTATAATTTAATTTCAACAATTTCTTTAAAATAACTTAGGTTTGAGCAAAATATTTACCATTATTCCAATGAGGAAAATAAAAAATAATCGCTGAATAGCGGGCCGGCCACAGTAAAAAAAAACAAATGAAATAGGCGGGAAATCGGCTATTTGATCTTCATTTATTTTTCTCATTTTTTCATTAGCTAATTCATGTTTTTATTTTTACTTTCCTTGTATTTGTAATGAAAAGCACAGTGTTAACCTCGGGTTAAAGACTTATTTAGTCCCTCGAAACCCCGTCTCGGGACTAAATAAGTTACTTTCACCCCTAGGGTAACAATGTACTATTTATGCGCTATTTTTGATTTTGACTCAATTCGGAACGCATGCACCCTAATTATACACATCTTTGAAAATATCAGACTAAAAGTCCTCCTATGAAATCCTAACAATTTATAGTCGTAAACACTCTAATTTATTATCGTGTTTGCATCAACAAATACTTTTCAATGGCGGCGGCGGTGGACGCGCGCGATACCATCTCTTTGCTATAAACAACTTGTAGATGCCAGTTAAATGGCCGTGGAGGCTGCTAGTAGATAACCAAACTACAAACACTTGTAAAAACAAATATCTCTTTTTAGGGTTCCGTATCTAAAAGGTAAAACGGAACCCTATTACTAAGACTCCGCTTAGGAAAATAATTCCAGAGGCGTGTAGCGGATAGCCTGAAAGAGATTGCCATAGTTGAAGAAGAGAAAAGGGGAGTGGAAAGAGGAAGAGTGTACGTGAACGAAGGACCCTTAAGTGAGAAGTAGGTATGTAGAAATTGCAAATTATTTTTTAAGTAGGTTGGTGAGTTGCACTGCGGACCCACGATACCCCTGGCGATACCCCTGGTGGTATCGTAGGTCTTTTAAAATCGAAAAAACAAAAAAAAACGAATTCGATTTTTTTTAATTTTATATTTACAAAAAAAATCGAATTCGTTTTTTTTTGTAAATATAAAATTCAAGAGACGATAAAGCTCTTATTAATTAGTGTCGCAACACTATTTGTTGGGGGTATCGTTCGATTTTAAAAGACCTACGATACCACCAGGGGTATCGCCAGGGGTATCGTGGGTCCGCAGTGGGTGAGTTGGGATGGAAGAGAAGAAAATTGAATCGGAAATTGACTGTTGAGATTGAATATGTCACCTTGATAATAAAAGATATAAATAAAGATGGTAGTTAATAACACTAATTTAAGTGATGAAAAGGTAACTTTTCAGTACCTTATAAGGAAAGTAAGCCTATTAACACCAATGATAGTGTGACACAAGTCATTCTGATGTTACCTATGTATAGTTTGTAACGTCTTGTGAAAATCTACATATTTATCCATTTTCAAATGGTTGGCGCTATTTTGCAATAAAGTTACATCACACAGTACAAGTGGACGTTACTAAATATAATTGTTGCAGTAAGTTTCAGCCCTACATTCAAGTGTCACTAAAAGGGGGTGGAATGCAGCAGGGAGGGGGGTGGAACACCCATTGCAACATTTCAAGGTCGTAGCATCCAAAACCACACCATATTTTCGTGAGAGAATATTTAGTTGTGTAAACATACAGTTTCCTTTTTTGGATATCATTTATTTTGAATGAGACAGCGAGATCCTGGGTTCAATCAATTATTATTAGCAGAGCAATTTACTATAAAAAAACAACCTTTAATTCATTTTCACCTGCCAGAAAACTCAGTCCTTGCGTACCGAAAAGAGGAGACGTGAAGATATAATCTATTTTTGATGTTCTATCAGTATTGTTTTTATCATTGATAAGTACCAAAAAAATGTTTTCTTTCTTTCTTTCATATGACGATTTTTGACATTGTAGTGACAAGTAAGGTCCCACAGGCGGGCTAACATGCGCACTGTAACAAAATTTTCTCGCGTTATCTAGTGCAATTGCAGGACTGTCATAATGAAATCGCGGTGCGCAGTACTGACAACTTTTGTGTGTTTTGGACTGGGCCTGAAGTCTGTTAAAAGACTTTATATCTTTAAGAGATGTTCAGGAATAAGGAGGTTAATAACATCAATTGCTACTTTAAATAAGTAACAGGCTCATAGGCTCATCGCATTAGAATTCAAGTCACGCCCGTTGGATTACTTAGTACCAAACATGAATATTCAGACGAGTCATCGACTGTTGATGCTGTAATCCTGGGCTACGGGTAAGTCCTAGGAAAACAGTCTTCGGAAAACGACGCGTTGTTTTCAAATGTCTTAAAACTAATTCTATCAGTCTTGCACATATCTCTTTTTTGCAGATGAATAAGATAGTGTTGGTGATGTCTGGAGAAATTGCTCTGCAGCGGGACTGTCTTCATAATTATTTTAGTATGTATGTATGACCAATTGGGTTCCCAGAAACGGAAAGCGTCAGCGCGGCAGGCCCAGAAAGAGATGGCGAGATGAGCTCGACCATCATCTCAGAGACTGGCCAAAAGTAGCTTTGGACCGCAAGGAGTGGAAGGTGGGAGGGGAGGCCTTTGCCCTGCAGTGGGACAGCATAGGCTGAAAATAAATAATAATATAAATAATCTATGTCCTACAATTACCACTTCAAGCACTTTTTAAATCCCATCAGAACCACACTATTTTATTCTCTGTAAAAAAATGACATGCTTGAAACGCAGCCCTTATGCGCGAATAAATTGAGAGTTCAACTGAATTAAACTATTTGACCTGGTTTAATTCAATCAGTAAGACCTTATTTATAACCTATAAGTATTTGCCACCTAGTTAAGGGAAGAAGGCATGCAGCATCAAAACGAAATGTGCATTATACAGGGTGGCCGGAAAAAATTAACTGGACAAATTTAATTACCGACATGATATTTTGTTGGTAAGGTTTTTTACTTCGGATTCATAGGCATCTACGGGAGACCTATATAGCTACATGTCCATTATTATTAAATGAAATAATTAATAGCAAGTTCAAGGTTGGCCTTTCAATTTCAAAATTCCTGATCGCACGACTAGTCCGAATCCGCGATCGCATAGATCTGCCTGGATCTGTACTACGAGGTTCCCCACGTCCCTTGCGCTTTTGTCAATAGTCCGCGCTGCAGCGCCGCCTACCGCCCGCTCCCAGTAACACTCCAGCGCTCTCTGCGCACACTCCGTACGAGGTTACCGCATTTGCATCCCTTTAACTCCTCAAAACAATCCCCGAAAACAATATCCTTTATAAAAACGTCACATAACCGCGACGCGAATTACCGCGAAGTTTTTTTCCTTAAGCCGGTGTCTTTTGTTTACAGTTTGGTTAAACCCGAAAGTGCTGAAATCGGAGCAGTGAAGCTTTCAAGCGGTAAGTGAACCTCAAGTGATGTTATTGTAAAGGCAATGTTTATTATCAAGCGGGCAGCTATCTAGGTGATGTGGGCGAATGTCAGTGCTTACTTTCTCTGAATACACAGGAATGAGGTTAGTACTCTCTAAAATAAACTGAGATTTAAATCGTTCTCCTAATACACACGTCAATGTGCCTTATCTATGACTGAAATGAACCGTATTAACATCGTGCTATTGTTTTGGTTATTACCATACGACCTATGTACCTGTACCTACTCAATTTATGCTAAAAACACTTGTAACATTAAAACTAGATGTATTCTAGGCATACGCATAAATACTTGCAATAATGTACAGACAGTGTCATTTTAAGCGGATACATTGTGACAGTTGTTATGACCTTAATTCAACGCAATAGGAGTCATTTTGCGACTGCTACATTGTTCTTGATGTGTGCCGTGTGTACAATTGTATCGTGCATCGGAGGCCGGGGAATCGTATTGCTTTCTCGTTCTAGCTTGATATTTCGATTAGGCCCTCTCTCTCTCGTGACACACTCGTAGACGCAAATTAATCAAAACACCCCTTCTATTTATAAATTGCAATGCACATTGACTGCGATTTTTATAGACGAGTGATTTTCTCGTTAAACTCGAGCTTTGCATTCGTAGCATTTTCAAGTGCCTACCTACCTATTACAATTTTAATTCATTAGATTAAAAAGTTTGTTGCTAGATTTTTAGTACCTACTAGGTAGGGATACATAGTTTTAATGAAGGATAGTCTGACATTTGTTATGGTTTGACGTCATACACCGATACAAAACCCAAGCAACCCGGACAACGGGCGGCTGGATCGTCGCTTAACACTTTGATTGAATTCACTTGGCGAAATGTGGGCTTCTGAATGTTCCGTTCAGCATGACGGCTGCAGGCAGTGTATTTCTGACTACTCCGTTTGGGATTGAGAGTCGTTAGATTAGAATATGGGTCAGTTCACCTCAAAACTCAGAAATGTAACACGAAGTGTAACGATGTTTTTACTGACTTAACTTTTCCAAAACAATACATTTAGGTACCTAATTGCCGTTCATTCATTAGCTCAAGTGACTAGGTGACCCACCTGTCACTCTTCTCGAGTGTTGTCAACACAAAACATATTAAATAATATTTATGTTCCTGTTACAAATTAAACTATGGTCAGACCGTATACCCATAGTCTTTGGTTCATCACATTATCATAATTAAATGACGAGAAGGTACTCGTGGATACGGACTCAGATTGAAGTACCTTAACCATACTAACTTTCATATTGTACCGTTTACGCCTGTCATTGTAGTATTACAGTTGCTTCTGTCAAACCGTCAATACTTTTGGACCACTCTGTCATTTGATGCTGACTGAACATTTCGTGAAGCGATCGTTTTTGTGTTCCTAAATAAATCTCGATTTTCAGAGATTCGTAATACTTTTGGATTTTTTACCGTTATGTTGAAGAAATAAGATTTTAGCCCACTGTGCAGTAGGATCGAAAGCGGCTCTTGTTTTGAAAAAGTTCTTTACGCACGTCCGTTATAATATAAAAGTGGAATGATAGCTATGATCTTTCCGGTTTGTGAATGGACGTTGAAATATTCTCAGACTAGACAACAACAACTTCTGTGACTGAAACTTGACTAGTTTAAAAGAAAGCGGTTAAGGTCGAGTTGGGTTCATGCACTTGGGGTCCGTACACTAGAAGAACAGGTGTGTATGTGTTGTTGTCTTTTTCTTAAACCTGTGGTTTTTGTGGTTCTAATTTACCAAAGAGATAGTTTTTCTTTCAATTGAAATATTTAATAAGTAAACATTGTTTTCAATTAAACACCTAACTTTGTTGTTTGTTTTTGATATTTTGTCTATGTAAGAATTATGCAGTTTATTCCACCATCCATCCAACCTATCCATCTAGTAGTATCTACCTATATGTATGACCAAATTCCATTATGAACAAGTTTTTAGGTACTTGAGTTCATCCGTGTTCATCCGCTTGTAGTATCCAATAGTACAAGCTTGCTAAGTTGGGGGTTAGACGGCGCTGTGTGAAATAATTTCAAATGATTTTTATTTAATGAATAACTACTGAGAAAATCAGTTGTGGCAATCCGCCTACTAGCCAAAAAAGGGTTCATTCACCATTTCAGCACATAACTCTAACAACTAGTGCTGCATTGTCCAAACTAGATTGCATTCTCCGCTATGCGGCGTAATGTCTTGTTTGCGGTTCTTCTCAAACTGGTTTCGATTCAGCTCCCAATTGCATTGCATGACGGAAATAAAAAATGCACGCATATTGGACATCCACAATGAGTGCACGAACTTGAACTTGCCCTTATTCTCACGTTTTGAAAGAGTCCGGATAAAGCCGGGTACACAATGCGGCATCGACAACACTTATTATGCCACCGGTGACGTATTGTGTGCACTTTCGGGTCAGCTCGGTGCGTGTGCATTCGAAAGCTTCAATTAAGCTTGCATTATTCATTCATGAATTTGCAAGATGCAATAAGTTACGCAATCGTGTATACTTAGCATTATTTGTGGCGCTATACATGAAGTAAGCTTCATTTGTCGATCTAAATTTTATTTCTTAATAAAAAATAGACCTCTTTGGATTCCGGTAATTTGTGACCAGCGTTGGCATTTCGGCTGACATCACTTCACATCTCGGTGCTTCACGCTTACTCTAACCATCAATATGCTTCACTCAGAATAAGTATTTATCTCATTGTGTATGTGAATAATACAAAAAAATTGGCTAAGTTTTTGTCACTCAAAAGACCACAGTTGAGAAAAAAAAACTTTAAAGATAACTCACCACGAGCGAAGTGAGTTTTGGCGCCAACCGGAATATGTTGTGCCCAGCAGTAGGACGTATCATTCATGTAAATTATTTACCACTTTAAACTTTTTTTTATTTCCTCTGGTGCAGTGAGTTCAACTTTAAGAGTAGGTACTAAGAAATATTAATTGCTAAGGCAAGTGAAGAAAAGCGAAAGTTAATAAAAAATTCTTTAGAGGCGTTGTAAAATATACAAGTATCGAGTAATCATAACGTGTAATGTGTGATTTACTTTCGTCAGAGTTCACGCCGACACCATAAAATGTGTTAATGAAGTATCTCACTTTGTCTTAACGGTTCAGACGTCGGCGCTTAAAACAAACAAAAACACTTCGGAGAGAAAATTTAATTGCCAATAAAAACTGTTTACAACTCCGAATGAAGGGTAAGGGTCAATGTAAAGAAATTCAGTTAATTTTTCTTGATTAGGTAGTAATGATTCATGCAATCGACTAATTATGAGCAATAGGCTCTTTAATGATGCAGTAAAATGTTTTTTTTTAATTTGTTGAAGGTAATGCAAAAGCGTTAATGATCATACGACCTGATAAAGGTCGCAAGATTTTGGTGGGTGCAGGTTTTTTTATGAGACCACTTAAGCCGTAAAAGTAACGAGAAAATGTGTATTCATTACTGAAACAATCAGTACTTATAGTATGTGTGCGTTAAGAATGCAGTCATTTTTTATAATTACGTTACACACAGAAAAAGTCAGGTACAAAACCGTTGTGTTTAAAAATGCGTTCATGTGGGCGATGTGAACTTGACTTTCTAATTAGGAACGATTTGATTGGTTAGGACGTGCTAGGCCGAATGACAAGTATGAAATTACTGCATTCTTAACGCGAACGGACTATGGGTATTGCAGAACTTGTCCTTCGACCTAGCACGCCCTTCTTCCTTTCGAATGCATTCTTTCAAACGCCCGATGCGTACCTGACTTTGTAGCTGAGTTTTTCAGAATAAAATTAAAAAAAAACTGCATTCTTAACGCGAACATACTATAGACAGATTGTAATTCAAGGGTGCTACTTGTGAATATTTTTATTAATTATTACCGATAAAACGAACACGAGCAAGTACCTACTCGCCAGATTGAGGAAAAAAATTAAAGCCAATTATGGGTGAAAATTCATGAAAAATTATCTGTTAAACTAAGCAAAATTGTAGGGGTGATTGGATACACCTCAATATAAGGAACCCAAATTTCAACCGTCAACTCCCCGGCTACCCTGTTATAGAAACCCTCAAAAAACCAAAGGCAGTTGTTTTTATCATGAAAAAAGCCATGGCGAGCTTTAGAAAGAAATATTGGTGGAAAGCTACGACGATTGATTTAACTCTGAAGCTTTTATAATATTTAATTTTTAAGGCGTTATAAGGCGAAATTAACTAGGAATAATATTGTTTACAATGGCCATCAAATTTGTTTACACGATACTGAAGCCAGTTAAAGCAGGTTGGCCTTGGAATTTCTCCTCAAATAATAACGACTGTTGAAACTACTGGTAACAAAAGGAAAATTGATTTTTAAATGTATTTCTTGGCAGAAACTCAATAGTTTCTTAATAGTCAATACAAATATTAAGAACGGAAGCTAGCAGTTATTCGTGTGATTTGCAAGAAAAAATTAATTGTAAGTTAGCCACAAAACTATATCCACCGTTAGACAGATACACCAAAAATAAAATAAAATACGGTTAAGAATTGCAGAACTATATGGTAATATACCGTTGGGCGGCCTTATCGCTAAAAAGCGATACGTTCCAATCAACCCACACAAAGTTAGCTCTCCCTAGTCTTCCCCACGCTCATAAACAAGAATTTTTTGAAATCTTATAAGTATGAGTCGAAGTAGAACTAGTGTAATCGGTAGTTTCTTAATTGCATATATTTTTTCCCAGTGTAAGTTTCGGCTAGTCATAGGTATAGGTAGAACGACAAAATCCTACTAATATTATAAAGGCGAAAGTTTGTATGTTTGGATGTGCCGTGTTGCTCTTTCTCGTAAAAACTACTGAATGGATTATAATGAAACTTTACAATAATGTAAGCTTTTACATCTGAATCGCACATGGGCTACAATTTATTAAGAAATATTACTATTTGTTTTCAACTTATAAGTCGACGCGGATGAAGTCGCGGGCGGCCGCTAGTAATGTATAATTTCAGGATTAACTTTTCCCCGTCTAATTCTATAAACAACCTTGAGCTTAGAAAAACAAAATAAACTTCACAAACACGTTAATACCAATAGTTCACAACAGGAAACCCATGAAGTTATGGTGACGTTAGCCGAAAGCTTTTGATCGGAGGTGCTGAGGAATTACAAAGGAAATTCAAAGGTGCCTTTGTAAGGCTTAGTCCAAGGCTAATTGTTAACCTTTGGGTTAGCCAAAAATATAAAAGTAACAATATTACAAAACAAAAACTTTAGAAAACGCGTATTAGCTTTAATGAAGTTGGGAATTTGAATGGACAGAACGAACTGTAGTAGTTGTTCGTAAAAAGTATCCTAATGATTTTATCATGTTTATTATTCTGTAACAAAAGTATTTTTTTAGTGATCTTGGGAAAATATTTTTTTTTGTTGCAACGAAATTGGACCAAGCAATCACCAAGCAGAAGTGTCACGAAGACAATGTACTTACAAAATAAATTTGACCGCACTGATAAAGAGTCTTAACTGGCTCAGTCATAGGCAGTGGGCTAGCTGAGTAGGCGCACAATCAATTGCAATGAATGACTAAACAATTTCACTAAGTGTGATGAGCATTTGTTTTAGATTTTAATGAGCTAAACAGCAACTCATTTCTCGTCTTTTTCTGCGCGTATTAATAAATCTCACAGTAATACCTATAGCGTATTGGTTTTTGGCAACATGACACAACTAACGGCATATCAGATCTCTAGTGAAAAATAATTCAGAATCTTTGGATTTTTATTTAAATAATAACTATATAAAATAGTTTTGCAACAAACATCAGCCTGTATTCAACCTGACAGTATAAAAAGATTGGGAACTCCTGGTATAGGCGATAAATTCGGCAGGCACAGGCTGATTAAATTCCGTGACAAACACCTCCAATAATGCTGGTACCATCAATCTTTCGTGAATAACTTGATTGGACTTGGTCGTCAGGTGCCTTCAAGGTCACTTTAGCGGCCTGCGCACACTATAGACTGACTGAAGTGTGGTACAAATTGTTTGATCAGCTTCGCCTGCAACTGTTTGGCTTGGTGCTCTGGGTGGCGTAACAAACAGCCGATGATTCTGCTGCTGCTTCACAACACTCACTTTCTGGTCTGGGCATTTCCTATAACACGTATGCTACTTAAGTATTCAAATATTTAAGCATGTTCATCTGTTGTCTAGTTTGTAGTAATAAACCCAAAAATTGAAGCTTTGCTAAGTTTCGGGATGTGATGAGCAGTCGACTAGGGCCCTGACTTCTTCAGTTCTTTTCTGAAGTTTTTTGTTGCATTATGATAAAGAATGTGCAAAAATAAATCAACCGTTCTAACTATCTGCCAAAAGTCTTTAGTGTGCGCGATTTCTTAGCAAATAGAGAAGCGTAGACTCGAATACGGATATTGACTTTGCTACTCGTTCAGCGAACACGAATGATATTTTTTCTTACTATACATTGCAAATAAGAAGGTGATAGACGGTTTTGTGTTAATTTGCTTATCAGACGTTGAACTCTGTTCTCCAGACTGTTATTGTTACTTTTATAAGAACAATGGGTACATAGGTGTAATCAACATCTGTTCTTACACATGTGATCGAAAACGTGAAAATATTGAGAAATCTTAGAGCTGTTGAATTACACAACTTATCTGTGTTTTTTTTTTATAAAAATCACTTTGTTTTTTTTTACTGTGTGTTAAATAAATAAATAAATAGGTCATCAAAAACAACAGTTTGCCTCAAATAAATATCATTGGACATTATTCCACATAGCGTCCATTACGAAAACGCGATAACGGACAGTGGGTTTCTGAATGTTCTGTTCACTATGAAGTTCCGTTGTAAAATTAATACTAAATCTCAATAACTTACCCCCTTATTCATAAAAACTTAAACAGCTCTTATAGAACACGATAACTTTTGTATCGCTTTGTCACTGTCATTCTTGTTGCTGCCGCCATTTGCGAGTAAGTGACAGAACACGTCAATAGCTTAAACAATGCGTTAGCGTTGCGTTCGTTTTTATGAATAAGGGGGTTAGATACCCACTATTTTAGTGTTGTTGTGTTGTTTTAATGGTATACCTACCCGTTCATCGCTATCAGAAATATCTCCGTTTGATGGAAGGTTTCGCCCGGTTCGAAGTAGGTACGAGCAAAAGAAACGTTTCGTTTCGTTCTTTTGTTCGAGTTCCACTGAAGTAACATGAATAATAATTTACGGTTAGACTATTTATTTCATTCCATGTTTTGTAGCAGCAATAAAATTAATCAAAGACTTTGGTTTATTCCATTTTCTATTTCAACTGTGAAATGATTTACAATGGATATTTTCTTTCTTTTGGTTTTTTTTTTCCCTAGTAACCATTGCTTAACTACGAGATGATTATTTTCAGAACTGGATGTTGATAAAAAAGGCTATATTATTATTTTCTTGTAACTTTTAGAAATGGTACGCCGTCAATACGTGTACCTAAGTACCAACTCGAACTTCAAGATTCACGATAACACAATTTTGGGTGTTCACGTCTCGCGTTCGCCTAAAAATACTGAAGCAATACTTAATCATCAGTAGCTGTAAAGTACCTGTTGGCCTAAACTTAACCTTGGCTCCAGCATATCCAACAGCATTTCTGTCTCAACCAAAGGTTGACTGGTGAATAATATTCTTTGAATATTGTAAGTACAATTTTTAAAATTAGAGAATAAATAATGTTTGGTAAATAAATCAATTATTATTTATTTTGGGCCAATGCTGTCCGACTGCAGGGTAAATGCCTTTCCTCCTGTATTTATTGGAAAATGAATAACATAAAATGTTATAATAAGTACTAAATAAATAAATCAAACATAGACCGTTCATGACTGTTTAGAAAAGTATTGTTACTTATTTACAATAACGTCTCGCTCCGATCGTGTGGTTACTATCTTGTAAGTAAGTAAGACAAAATTACCATTGTAACTTTAAATAATGCTGTTGTTGAAGAGTAGATTACAAGATCTCAGTTTCCAGAACACTCCACTGCATTGGAGATTTTCGTTTGAAAGAACAGAAGCGAACAGATACACATCTGTATTTATTTAATCCTTCCGAAAGGGATCAAAGATTATAAATATGCGACAGCTACATGATTTTACCTATTTCTTAAAACTCTAGAATTTTCAATTCATAATTCATTTATTTGTGCAATTGCCTGCCCTTCTCGTCTTCTTGTTGTTTGGAAGAAAGCGCTTTTGAAGAAAAAGTCGCCCAGTTTGTAGATTCACATGTTTTTGCGTGTTTCTTAACTTCACTTTTTTAGTAAGTTTGTGAAATCTCATCTAACAGTTTTACGATAAGATAAATAGATGACCTTCAACTATGACATGGTATACACCAAGATCATCTGACCACAATCTATTTATCATTCAAATCGCAATCTATCTACAGGTGGCCATAGATATCAGGTAAGGATCTGACTGAAGGGATCCTCTCCAAACTTTAAGAGAAGCGATTTGGATATTTTTCTATCACCAACAACAAAAAATGTGACAAAAGCAAAAAGCAGTTTTCGTTTTTTTCATAACAATTCCGAATCCTTCGACTCGATTAGCGAGTTGGTCAGCTCCTTACCAATCTCAGTAGGAATTAATCATGTCTTCTGCTAATGTCCACCATTTGTCTAAAACCCTGGAAATCTATGAGCTGATGCCTGCGGTCAGTAGGACGCCTTGGGTACTAATGATGATGATGATGATGCGTCCAAAAAGTTTGGTTGCAAATTTTCCCTCTTTTGTTTTTGCTTTTTCTTTTAGTTTATTTATTAGGTACGCATTCTTGCCTTAAATAGGACGTCCACAGTGCACATTAAAACAGGTAAGTTTGAAACAAATAAAGCCATAGAAATTGTATTAATAAATTACCAAAAAAATACAAGCAGAACTATCTGCTTGTATTTTTTCTAAAAATCGAAAACAGTATAGTAAGATTAGTATCTCAAATAAAGACAAACGTAGTGACTACGAGTAATTCTAAATGTCGAAAGGGAAGTTTATAGGTAATTTTGTGCCTCTGTGCATATTTAGCATACCAGAAAATGTTTTTCTATTCAACTATTTATCAAGCAGCATTTTGGAAGAGGACCTTCTGTAGTTCCTTATTTAGTTACGAAAACGCACAAAGCCATCGACCGCGAGCTAATGTATTCCTTTCAAATTCAGCGCCATTGCGAGACAATATGTATCGATACAAAAAGTGTTAGTCAAAAAAATGATTTGCGACGTCCTCTGAGCTGAGCGCCAAGGTTACATTTTGGTGTTATTGATACCACTAAGACAATGTGGCTTGCGTCAACTGAGAGCTGGTTTTACCTTGTAATTATAGTCTTGACTTGTAGACCAAGAGAGCATCGTTTGTGACCCTACCTGACGGGGTACTAAGACACAGTCAGGCAACTTTTAAAAGTTGGCCGGTGTGTGTGGATTATGCCCACTTTTTGTCATAAAAGTCGCACTTACAAAAAATTGACTAGTGTTTCTAGGGGTTTCAGGGTCAAATCTTCAGTAATTAAATGATTTTGATTTAATGACTATGGCCACTTAGACAATCGACTAATTTTAGGGTCGCATTAGTTAGTTTTATTTACGTCATGGAGTAATAGTACCAACCAGTATGGCAACCGATAGCTTTGACCCTGAAACTACTGAAAACCCTAATCAGTCGATCTAAGTTTGTTTTTAGTTAAACACTATTTTTCAAACTTTCCGTTTTGTTTTGCTCCTTGAAATGCCTGTTTTATAATGGTGCTTGATCAGGTAGGGTCACCGGCAATGCTCTCTTAGTCTATTATACTTGCCTTTGTCAAAAAGGTTGCGTGCTTTATCGGCTTAAATAATAGTAATGACAGAGCTTATTAGCTGGCTTTATTACATAATGACAGTGCGTTTTTTAAGTCATGTTATATACAAAGCCATCATGTCAGTTCAAAATTGACTTTTAGTGCATTGATATAAGGTGATACTGACTGTAAAAGTGGATACACTTGACATGTGGCCTTTGTACGATAAATTAACCTGAGCGTGCGTTATTTTTGTAAGTTTGTCGCAATTACTGGGCAGGCATTTTTGATTCCTGTAGTGTGACTGTGATTTCATGTTTATTTCATTCGGCTTAAACAATATATTCCACTCTCGCTTCAACAAAAATATGATTGACACCACAAGCAAAAAGTCGTATCTGTCTGCGTTACAAAATGTTTTTTTTTCATTAAATAAATTCTACAGCGTTAAAGTAAACAAAGTAAAGTTAAGGACTTCCCTGGCTTTCTTCGAAGAATGTTTTAACTGCGTACATTATTTCCGAGCTTTGTCTTTACTTTAGAATTTAAATGGTGGACAATTACACAATTTTCTTGGTGCAATTACTTCACGCTAGCTAGAATGATGATGACATCATTAGGCCTGCACATGCTGACTGTAGGGCCTACACAATCTACAGATAAAAATTCGTTACTGATTTAAAAAATATCACTATTGTTTCATTTCTTTGATTTACTGAATTTCTTTAAAAAGTCGTATCTGCATTGACTTCCGATTTTTCTGGTTAATTTTTTTTTAATTAATTTTCCTTATGTACAACTTGAGGTTCCGGCACAGCATTGGCTACCAAAGCAGGTTAAGATTCATAAAATACGGGTGTGATTCCGGCACAAAATAAATATTTGTTGCGGAAACAATCTTAAGGGCTTGGTCTGGGTGTTTTTTTCCGGGTTTCCATAACATAAGCAATAAGTTTACTTTGGGATAGAAGAGGTAAAGTACGTGTTCTCATATTTATTTATATAAACTACATATTTGAATATTTAAGTCCAGTTTGTAACGACTTAAACAACTTTCTTAAATTTTCAAGAAAGGAACCCTGGATTGTTTATCCATTCAATTTAAGGTTAGAGAGAGTGAATTACCGATTTCTCTTTCAAGTCCGTAAGAAAAACAGCTCAATTCGCAAACCCCGTCGAATCCAGCAGAAATCGGATGAGCTATTTTAAAAATGAGATTTATGGGTCGTAAAGACCTGCCTGTAATTTATTGGAACCGTTTCTTTCGCCGTGCAGCTGGCTGTGTAATGAGGTTACAAGGTCTGAGGGAGGTCGCGCTGGGGTTTTGAAGCTAGATTGTATATTTGTAAAACGTTCATTATATTTAAAACGCGTTTATGTCTTTGAAGATTTGCATTGACGCAATTTCATCATAAACAGATTTTAGAGAATTTTCGATACCGATTGGGGAATTCCCTAAATACTGTTAGGTTTTTAAACATTTCTTGTGGAATCTAATGACATCTAATACAAATAAAAAAAAATGGAGATCGCATTAGGCGTGTCTCGATAAGCTGTGGTTGACTTTTCAATAATTTTTACACAGTATCGAGTGTTATTTGCTTCAATATCTGATGATTTATCCTTTATACTTGAAATTGTCAAAAAATCAAAAATGAGCTTTCTTTGTAATTGGAATATCTACGATCTCACCTAATGGAAAGCAACGATGCAGTTGTCGATGAAGCATACTTCGAAACATTAAAAAAAGCTCTTAGAGAGATAATTTAGCAGTTAATTAGCGAATAATTAAATTTTAAATCAGATTTCAAGGTTTGCAGAATGATAATTTGATCTTCAAAAGCAAATTAAGCGTCAATGTGACGTCAAGTTATCAGATAAACGCAATTTAATTTGTTTGGTTAGTACGTTAGGGTTGCTACTAAAGACAGTATCCAATATTGATAATGATATTGTATATTAGAGAAAGTATTTTGACTTACTAAACTTCTGCTTCGTAGAAAGTATAGGAGAGAGACTGGAGCAAAATTACGTATTGTCAAACCTGAAGGACTTTCTTCTTCTGCCTTGCTCGTTCCACTGTTCAGTGGAGTCAGCTGTCCTAATATTTACATGTCTAGAGATTTTGTCTAAGGTGGTCGGATCGCTTAGTTCTGCTCTTCTGTTAAGTGTACTGGTTTCCGTGTGTATTCTCGGCTCTAGCTGAAAACCAGCGCTTCAGCTCAGGCTGTAGCATAATGCTGAGCTAGCCAGCCGATTCGACTGTTTTTTTTTTTTTAATTATATAGCATTTTTAGTTCAGTTGTTTGTATGATTTAGTTAAGTATATAATGTGTTTTTTTTGTATTATTATTTATTTCAACAAAAATTGTGATTCATTTGTTTTACAGTCGAATAAATTTTCTTTCTTTCTTTCTTTCTTTCTATTGAGGGGACCGCTCTGCCTCGCACTTTTTCTCTGGCAGGTTTAAAACAGTTTTTACTACATGGTTCGCAATCGCAACTTACATTATGTGCCTGTACCCCTTCAAACGATTTAATTCAAAGCATATCGAGGGCTAAATTGAACCTACCGAGTATATATTCTTAATTTGTCTTACAGTCATCACCAGTTTCCTGAAGCAATGTGGTGCGATCTTAATTTCCTATATAAAAAAGAAAGAAAGAAAGAAAATTTATATGAGTTGGGGGGTTAACGTGACCGAAGTAGACAACCCTAGAGCAGCACGGTAGCGCTCATCAGTCATCGGCCCCGCTTCCGGCTGCTTCATAGTTCAATGGCTCAGTAGTTGCGCTTGCGCAGCGACCTTCAGCGAATGGAGGCCGTCCTACGTTACTCAGTCAAGTCACAGTAAACATAACAGTAGGTTATCTAAGGCCGCCCGCCGAGTTATTAGCTTAGCGTGCTCACAGACACGCGACACAGCCCGGACGTAGTGCCACCACCTTATTCCAGCATATTTCATGCTTTCGTGTGTGTGTGCGTGTATGCACGCACACATTCAAACCGAGAATAGCACGTTTGTATTCAGATATTTTACTGTTAATTAACTCTGTTTAATTACTGTGGTCAAGGCTTGGCGCATCAGTGACGTTGATTAACTTGATCAAATGCGAGTGGTCAGTACTTCGATTGTTTGATTTAATTGACCTTTAGTGCATAAAACAGTACAAGGGACGGACTTAAAGCTAAAAGCATTCTCCGCTTGTCAACCATTGGGTGAGATAGAGATGCCGATTTTGCTGATTGGCTTGATTTGATTTGTAACCTCTAATAACAAATAACTGTGTCTGTATTTTCTATCGCCTTAACAAAGGGTGTTATTTTTTGAGGAACGGTTTGAGAATAAAATATGTTGTCCACGGATACTTCCCATCAACTCACTGCTCGAAATCATCACAGTTGCTATAGCTAACATACCTTCATAACATAGCATAGTTTGTTACCGAAAAGTTTTCTTCCTAGGACTCTAAAAGTATAGAATTCCTCGTGCCAAGGTTTTCCTTATCAGCGTAGCATGGAATTCCTCAAGAAGGGTTAGGAAAAACTCTTACTGGGTTTTATAACTTCAACTTCATAGAATCATACAGTAAACATTGCATTTTATTAGTACAGGAGTTTTATGAGCACTGTTAACAGTTTTTAAGAAATCCTAAAACCCATAAAAAATGTTTGCAATAATATTTTTCAAATCCTTAAAGATCAATTTTCGGAAGCGCTATAACGTTTGAGTTGAAAACATGCGAACCAGCTTCAGTCCCGTTTTATGTATCGCAATAAAATCTTATCAAAAAGAAAACAAAACGCTATAAGAATTACGACTATTGCACTAAAATATAAGCGACTCAGTCGTGACCCGAATCCTAAAAGTCGCTTTTCTTATCTTTGATGGCTCTATCCTGCATGGTGTAGTTCTTATTCAGAAAAAACAGCTTATTTATAAAATAATAAATATTTAGGTGCTAGAATTGGGAAGACTCAGTGGATGAACAAAGTTTTTTTTTGTTCGATTAAAAATCTTTCAAGTGTAGGTACAAGTCATTTTAATCCATATTTCTCACTCAAAAGAAAACTGCAACACAAATGAGTTTTATTGAATTCTAGGAGTTTAACTGCTGACTTTCTAGAGGTTTCTATTTCTAGCTAACCCTCGAATTCACAAACGCAAATCGAAGGTACCCTCACAAGTATAGCTTTCACTTGCAGATCAGTGTCTTAAACACCAAATCACTCGTCAAATAATAGATATAATTTGATAAATTAGCACATCTACTTATCAGGAAAGTGAGTAGAAAAACTGTTACTTTCTTGATAAGTAAGTAGATGTGCTTCTTGACTTATGCCTCTATGAGACGTGCCTCTTTAAAAGTAAAGACTACAAAGACGTTATGTTGCCATCCTAAAGTTTTTTATTCCTGTCATAAACAAACAACGCCAAAGAACCCACAGTTAAAGTTGGATCCAAAAAAATGCGACCCGCTCGCTAAATTTTCAATTCGCGCCATCACCTTATTTACACAGACACGAATAAATTATTTTTTTATTGCAGTCGTTGCCGAATATTGGTTTGACATTCAGACAGTCTAGCTAACTCACTGCATCCACTTTGTCTGTGCTGGGGGATTTTGTTGCTTATATCAGTACTGTAGGGAAGATTTTAGTTTGAGGTTAGGTTTAGCAAGAGTGCAATCGTAACCGAAGACCGCGGTTTATAATGACCGTGCATTTTGCATTCAAGGGCAAGGGTGCGCGCGCGCCTCCTCTCGCTGCCACGAGGAAACATGTGCAATGGATCATTGTTGTTTCTATCGTAGCTTTGTTTAATTACATGGGTTCGATTCACGCGCAAGCACGATTAATGGTCGTTGACGGAACAGATATTTGTAGAGTCTGTAGCATCTTCGTTGATTCTGATCAACACAGAAAAGGACAAAGGTAAATTACCGACGCTACAATAAATCTTTTCGGAACTGAGAGTTCGGCACGCGTCGTGTCGGCACGCGATTTCACGCACACGCTAGCATAAAATATGGGGGAATAAGGTGGCGGCCGGTACGTAGGGGCTGTGCCGTGTGTCTGGAGCATGCTAGGCTAATTACTCGGCGGGCGGCCTTAGATAACCCACTGTTATGTTTACTGTGCAGTAGTTTTAGGGGGAATTTCCTCTATTTCCCAATAAATTCTGATACCCAAAAAGTGTTAATGAAGTGATAAATGTTCAGATATTTGAGTATGGCCACTTGGGTGTATCATACTTATTGGCTGTGAAACTGCTCAGAAGTATTTGGTTACCGTTTGTGTGCTTCAAAATATCTGATGGTGACTGTACAATTATGTTCAGATGAACAAACTACAAATAAACAATGTAAAGATGAAGAGGTACATTATTTTATAGATCCCCTTTACCAAAAACAGCACAATTCGTTCTGATTTTATCTTTGTTACCTGA
This sequence comes from Udea ferrugalis, assembly GCA_950022985.1. Classification (NCBI taxonomy): domain Eukaryota; kingdom Metazoa; phylum Arthropoda; class Insecta; order Lepidoptera; family Crambidae; genus Udea; species Udea ferrugalis. The sequence goes on from OX465520.1 coordinate 6,484,822, forward strand.
ACATTTATTGCCAATCATGCCTTTCAATTAGATCCAATAAAATGGTTACTAAAATGTTCATTCTGTTCAGCACTAAAGCTGCCGAACGATCGATATTCCTGTTGATATATTACTCAAAAAAAAAGTTTAAAATATGGATTGTATCGGTAGGTATCTTCATAATAGATAGGTACATTATAAAAAACCAACAAACAACAGCCTTCATAAGTCCCACTGCTGGGCACAGACCTCACCTCAACTATGAGATGGTGGAGCTGTACTCCTACACCTGAGCTCAGGGCGGGTTTTTGCTCCCTTCTATAAGATCATAGACGTTATCTAGCGGCCTAAGGCCCCAACTAGGCTTAGCGACTTACATATAGTGCGGTCCGTTTTGAGTCAAAAGTGAGCTGTTTACGCTCATACAACTTATAACTTCGGGACGCGTCTGAGCGCGCTATTATATTTTTGGACTCAAAACGGACCGCGCCTCTCATTAGCGACTTCAACTGTGTCCAACTGCCTGTGCTTTCCGAAGACAAGACATTACTTATTAAACTTTACTTTGGGACTGGAGCAATGTAGTATGATGGTATCTCATATTAGTTTTAGTTATTGTTTCTTTTCAAATTGCACAACCCAAACTTTCTACATTATCTTTCAAGACCGACTCCGCCAATTTTCCTTTTTTATTTTGTTTCTGCAATAAACAATACATTAACATTTTTTTGGGCTATCAACTGTGTGTGGGTGTGTAGCAAGGCTGATTGGTAGGGAATACACCTAACCATTCATTCCGCTTAAAAGAAGCAAAGATCAAATAAATAAATATTTCCGAGCTATCGATAGTGGCTTATCAAGGGACATCACTATTCCGTACCCTTTACCAAGATCAAACCAGTCTAAGCTATATGTATGTTTCCTCAAACGTATGCTGTGTGCCGACACAATACATTCACATTGATTAAAGGTAACCACAAAAGCAAATTATTGTTTTCAATATCAGTTCATTATATTTTACATCGTGGTTTTGAATGGATATTGAATTTAGATCCAATAATGTGTAGGTTTACAAAAAGCAAATGTAGGCAAATAGCGTTCGGATTGACTGTAACATTTTTAATTGAAAGAAAAGTCAGAATATTGATAATAAATTATTATGGGACGATCATCCAGTCTGTTTCGAGCATTTCTGTAAGCTGCCAAGAGAGAACGTTACTAATGTAAATTTGTGCACCGCCTTAATTTCTCTGTCTTACCATGTGGTTGACTGGTAGAGAATGCCTCCTGGCATTAAGTCCGCCATTTGTACTTTTTATGTGCAATAAAGAATAAATAAATAAATAAATAATCGTTGATCGTAACAGCCAATTAGTAATGTGGGGGTTAAGTCAGCTTCAGGTTGTCGATAAACTTGATTTCATGCTAGAAATCAAACACAGAAGGGAGAGTTGTGAGGCGGGCGTATTGTTGTTAACATTTCATAAGTTCTTGCTGTAATATTTGAGTTAAATGTAAACTATTCTATTTTGACTTAGACACTTTTTTTTTGTTACAGGTCTAAAAGCAACATATCGAAACCCGAAAGAAACGAAATGTCATTTTAACGAAGTACATCTAATTGTAATTAGATTCGGTAATAGGTAGTTGTTGTTTTGTGTTGAGTGCAGTGCAGTGTTAAAAGTGGAGAACATAGCGGAAAAGAAGAATGCCGGGTTTACCCCGGTAACAGACAGGTAAGGTTTTCTAAAATACTACTTCAGCCAATGATATTATAAAAAAAAGACTTAGATAGGTTAAGTACTTGTGCTTAAAAAAGTTTCACTCGAAATCGGGACTTTCCACCACCTGAGCAAAGCATTGACAGTTTGAGACAACACTTCCTACGCAACATGTATCTGTCTATCCTGTACAGACGGCCAAATTACAGGTAACGTACGCCAGGGGTCAATTTTTGACTTAGCGTCATTACTGACATAATCTATCTACGTCTTTTTTATTGTAATATCAATACCACCTTAGTTTTACATAGTAAATTTGTCTACACTAACGCTCTACCATTTGGGCTACACATTAAATAACACATTAGTAGAATTATTGTCGGCAACGTTTTAAGGAATTACTACCTAGTGGTAAGCGACTTAATAATTCATTCTTACAGCTAAACTTCCTAGAACTCTACTTCGATGTTTTCGCCAAACACTTTAGCAAATTAGTGCCTACATATTGTGGTGCAAACCTTTAGCTAGAGTGCTGGAACACCATTTTAATTAACGAGATCTTGGGACGACACATGCGGTGTGCAATTCTTGAACCACTCGAAAGAGAGCTTTTTGTCTCATATATTGTTAATAATAATACCTATATCATTTAATTCAGGCAACAAATTACATTTACAGGTCTTAAAAGACATAATCGGCCCACACATAAATACCTTACAGACTAACATACATATTGAATAAAACATAATATTATTTATTTAGACTACACTTTTATAGTAGTAGTAGTAGCATTGATGCGCGTCGGTCGGGGATGTATTAAAAGATATGGCTAATATTCTTCTGCAAAGCTTGGAGTTGTTAAGCAACCGTTTGCGAGTGATAGTTCTTTACCGCTTTAATTTTTGCAGGTTATGGGATAGGGTAAAGCAATCGTTGGTAGAGCGCTGCTTGAGTAGATATTTAAAAAAAATTGGTTATTGTTAAAATAAATATGAATTTTACAACACCAACCCAAACAACCACACCTTGTAAGCAGCAGAATAATCAAATTCGAAAATGATTACTAGAGTTACAGCTTAGTAAAAAGCTGAATATAAATTTTAGTTTGCAAAATAAATTAAGCCAAAAAGACAAAAACTGTAACATATTTCTTTCTTTCTTGGAGGATGTGTGGGATGGTTTAGCTGAAATAAAATAATAAGTCATCTGTAAGTCGAGCGGTTACCGAATCAGCTCCCAGGTGTGATTAATTAGCTGTTGGATAGTACTGACTATCTTGCTTAATTATCTATTCAGAGTTGCGACGATTTTGTAGATTTACTGAGGAAAAAGAAACTGCGTAGAATTCTGCAGGTTGCCTTTACTCTGTATAGACAAAGAAGTTGCAAGCCTTTATTCGATCAATGGAACACGATAAATAATTAAAGAATATACTATCAAAAATGGTTTAAAAAAAATGTGTATTATGAATGCGGCTGGTAAGACATCTTGTTTTATAGCTGAATTTTTATCACTTAAAAGTAATTTATTAAACCCTTGTTAGTCGGAATTGGCTTTCCATGTATTGTTTTTGTTAATCCTAGTACTTATATGGTTCAAAACTAACCCAATAGGTACCTACTTACATTTCAAGCCACCTCTTCTGAGTAGGTAGTAGATTTAAATCAACAGCATATAGTTCAAGAAATACTTTGAAAGAAAATAATTCTTATGGAAACCAACAGCACCTACTTGGAAATTAATGTTTGTCCCCCTTTCTTTAGAATTCAAGTAAATGTTGAATTGAACATAGTATGAAACTTTTATGCTGATATCTCTGCAAAACTAAACATTAACAACAGTAAGAAACTCACGAGTAAAACTATTCTCCGTATTGTTGAAAGAATATGTATTTTCTAGAATTTGCATTCTTATATAACTTACTTTATGTATTAAATCTCTAGAATTTCCATGTACATTTAAAACTTTGTCGTTGTTGCGAACTAAAATTCTATTTCACAAAGAAAGACGGTAAGATATATTCTGTAATGTAAACCCAGAGCTTATAACAGAACTTTAAACTTGTTCTAAGTCTTTTTGTTATGCTTTTTCACATGCACTAATGATTATTACCCAGTCAGTAAAAAACGTACAATCAAACAGATCCTAATGAATTCAAACAATAAATAATGCATGAAGCACACAAACTGTCAGTTTCGTTCATTCATCGTGTCACAATAACAAAAGGAACAATATGATAATGAGTGCTTTGCACAAAATGAACGAACGAAGTCACTCCGTCATTCAGACACCTTCAAACTTTAAGTCTGAAGTATTTCAATCTAAAAGCTGACTGATTGCAAATGAGGTACATTGAGGAGTCAAAAAAAGTAGGTCACCTACGTAAATCTAAATTTTCTGAAGTAAAAATATAATGTTCCTGAAATAACAAAGAATGTAGGTATGTCAAAAAAGTGTTTGATTTAAAAATATGCTTCAGATGTCAATGTTGTTTCGCACGTTATGTTTTCATAGTATCTAGTCTTTTATACTAATTTGTGGTTTGATATTTCCACATCTTTTCGTTTCGTTAGAAAATATTAACCCTTCCTGTTGTTAACAATAAAACGATTAGGGTTTGTCATTATCTTTTCTAGAGTAAGTTGTCACCAACCAGTCTACATTTTAGAACATTTCTGCCCTAACTAACATTGCTTGTTCGTCCTATAACATATACGTCAAACTGCTTGGCACAGGCCTCACCTCACCTCAACTACTTATGAGGTGGAACGAGCCGTACTCCAACACGCGGGCTCAGTGCGGATTGTTGGAGGGGTGTAGAGTTAGTGAGAAACCTAAATGTCTGATGTATCTAAGCGTCCAGAATTTCGTTCTTCTACAGATTCAGCGACTACGCCGGGTGATTATAGATCGGCATATCTTCTCCCGAAAATACAGTAACATTGTCTGTCGGCCTAAATAACTGCACTTTAAAAGATGGTATTTAGAATGTTTATAACAGCAGATAACGTGATGTTATGTGACACTTAATTGGCTTTTGGCCATTCGTTGCCAAATATTTACTACATTTAACTCGAACAGAGGGATTTAAGCTTCACTATTTGTCATGGTAACTACCAACAGAGATATAAAATAAAATGTAATATAGATAGATAGTTTGCTTGCAAAATAACTTAACTTTTGGGTTTTGATCCAGATTTAGACGTATCAGATTAGGTGTATGTCCACCGTGCGTATGACGCGGTCTTGCGGTTGTATCCACATATCATCTCGCCATCTAATAGTGTCCATTCTAGAACTCATGTAGAATCAAAACAGAATCAAAATCAATCTGTAAAAACAGCCATCAGTTCTTGCCGCTTTACTAACTAACTAGTGAGTGCTCGTGAGCTGGGGCTCCTTCTGTTTTCAACTGATGCCGATGTAGAGGCTAAAACATGGCACGCTAGGTCACTTTAAGCTTTCTAACATTATTTTACTTATTATGTGCTAAGAGACCACGTTTTTGATCCTGTTGCTTCTGCGAGTAGTAGTTCACGCTGGCTACGATGATTTTTTCTAACTATTTTGTCAATTATCTTTGCACTGCATATTCCATTTATGAAGTTATACACAACTTGTCGTACTTGGTAATCTTGAAACACTGAAAGCCTCCACGCCACGAAAATGTGCCGTTTTGAAACCGTTGCTTTCAGTAGGTATAGAAACTTCCGAATCATGGTGATACTTAGTTAAAATTCCAATAGCAGGAAGGTCAACAAGAAATAAAAGGTCATTTCTATGAATTTGATTTGAACAGTCCATTTGAGATTATATCATGACATTTAATTGTTCTGCGATTTAATCTCAGAAAATGAATGGTTGCACTTCTGTGATTATTTTTGAACGTAAGAATAAATCGTGATATAAATCTTGATTTAGCAAGTTGATTCCGTAACCTGTTAAGTTTTCGAAGGATATTCAGAACAATTTCAGAAATATTCACCAAAATAAAAAAAGGATATCCAGCGTTCTAGATTTTGTAATTGGGATACAAAATAGATTTTGTTCATTATGTCTCACTGAAATCATTTTTATGTATAATGTAACATTTTTATGTACAATCTTGCCGCATAGGCTAGTGCATAAATACAAAATCTTATGTTCTTTTATATCATCGTGGGGAAATCCCCATAGATACCTCTCCTCCCGGGACGACGACAAGGTTCTCAAACTCGGCACGTTCGAGACGAAGGATCTCACTCAAAAGGTTTCACACCAACGCACCACCGCCAGTGCTTGCTCTTGTTGCACCAATCTCCAACAGACCTCCAATAAAATGACCGAGGGTTCAAAGAAACGACGAAGCGCTTCTAGAAAAAGTAAGCGCTTTGCTCTTCTTAGCAGGGGCACTACCAATACCAACCCTCTAGATTCAATTTAGGCATTGAAATTAGAGTCTTGCTCGATTCTGAATCTATCTAATAATTTGGCCGGGTTCGATAGCTACAGCCTGCATTGAGTTGAGAATACTTATCTACACAAAGTTTTCGAATTCATTTATTTCCTGTCACCGGTGATAACAGGCCTTTGTAAGTGTACAGTATAAATCATTTCATTGAGAACACTCGTAAAAGACAATCTACACGTCGTAAGTTAATGTAATAAGTGTTAGTGTCAATAAAATGGTACACATAACTGCATATGAATGTAGTCATCTGTGCAAGTTTGATGCAGAAGTAAACTTGTCGGTCCAAATCAATACTCATTTCATCATCATCATTAGCAGCCGCAAGTAGTCCACAGTGAACATAGCCCAAGATGAACATGCCTCAGGTGATGATGATGATGTGTGATATGTTTTTTGATAACCGTATCTGTGTTTCTGAAGGCATTTTATTTATTTATTTAGGCAACAAAATCCACAGCTCTTAGAAATATAACAGCAAATATTAACTAATTAAACCTAAAACTAAAAAAGGATTTACATTAGACTTCTAAAAATTAATCAACAGTCACAGTCTATATACTTAACGTATTACTAAATTTAACTCAATGAGAAAAGAATTATGTTGAAAAAAGGACACATTGTGTGTGTGTGTGTGTGTTCGTGTGCGTGCGTGCGTGAGGGTGTGTTTTAAGTGTATGCAGAATGTGTAAAATGAGTTAATGTGATCATTTAAAAAACTGTTGCTGACTGGCTGATAATTATTAAGTCTAGTCGGTAGAAGTACAGCTTGCACTACCTCATAGGTTACAGTTGTTGTGGGGTCAGTGGGATTTAGAGGGCAACGTTTACTTAAAACCACGACTGAGCCGCAACAATGTAAGTCCTTTTGTCAATGCAATTTTTTGCCGCAGTTCTGTTACATATTCGCAATCCTACCCTCAAATTCGTTCGACATACATCGCGTGCGCCATTGCATAACGCGAGCGCGTGTGGCGTGCAGCTCAGCCTTGCCAACGTTATCAAACGCTTCCCGAGTGGGTTCCGCTGAAGGCACCCACGAATGATTGCCTTAATTCTCGTACGTGATCCAAAATTGACACTCACAAGCGTAGCAGCAGCTGTCACCCTTAGCTCTACGGACATACCCATGGGACAGCAGTTCAGTTTCTGATTCCTGATGAATGACAAGAAGTAAGTACGTAGGTTAACTTATGAGTTTACTAAGAAGTTTAATAGTATGCTATTACTCCATATTCCTCGCGGGATCGGTAGAGACTACGTTTTTCTTCATGAATATGACGAGTATGATAACATTCAACTGTTTAGTAATAATAATCTGATCATACAATTGCATTAAGTAATAACTTTAGCGTCACGTTTAGTTTATATACCTATTCACATCAAAAAACACATTTTTCTAAAAGAACCAAAAAACTTAGGTTATAAAATAAATATTTCGTGTTTTTGTATTCTGTATTGCGCAAAAGAGAAGTAGAAATGGTGGACTTAATGCCTAGAGGCATTCTCTAACAGTCAACTGCACGGTAAGACGGAAATAATAGGGTGATCTCTAGCGACAGGGTTTTCAGGTGCCCTGAGTGGAACGCACCGCTTCCCGGGCCGATGTCTGGGTGACCTTTGTATTCGCTCGGAAACTAGGTCGTCGGCTTCTGACCTTTTTGTTTGTGTTGCAGCGGATTGAAAAAGATGGCCGATCTAGCCCGAGCGACGGCGATGCCATACGAGCACTATTTCGGGTGCGCGGGTGCAGATTAGCGGTTGTCCGAAGGCGCTCTCTCACTAGGAGCTTTTGCAAGAAAGATTTTTTTTATGTTTCAGCAAATAAATAAATAATGTTTTGTTACATAAATAAAATAAAATAAATCGCAAAAAAAAGATAATCAAGAGATATACCAACAACAACAGATAAAAAAAAAGAAAATAAACAAACAATTCAAGGCAGCAGCGGTGTTACCATGCTTAAAACAAAACGGACCACACTTTGCACTCGGGCGGACCAGCTTATGCCTGGACCTGACAGGTTCAGACGCTGGTTTTATTGCTTGTACTGTAACCGTTCAGATTTGAGTGTTACATCAATGAGTTAGGAGAGCTGAACAGTGTACAACCCGTTGTATCAATCGGGACCATATTCTGTAACATATCTTTTCAAATTAGATTTTGAGCGTTATGTTACAAAACTGCCTCCCCGACTGACAAGCATTATAATATGTATGTATATGTATATGTTACCACTCATCAGACCTTCTGGGTTACAGCTTGCACACTCCCATCATCAGTTCTCCCACTTCACTGCAATCCTCGAAACAGTACATAGCTACATCACCTTAAAATCATTTATATTGCATTATTATTTCATTCTACATGATAATGATCATTAACTGATGACAATTCTAGACAAGCACGACACACACCTTCTAGATAAACAGGCTAGAGTATTTCCTTACCAACTGGTGAGGAAATATTCTAGTGTGTTTAATTACATCAAATTGTGGTTTGTTCAGGCGAATACTCCCAGTGTGAGAGTGTCTATACGGTGTAAATGTGTCATCCCGAGCATAAATGGCTACATGAACGTCTAATCCATATCTAAGTACGAGCTTACCTTGACATTTTCACTCAGCTGTTAAGAAAGCTCTTTAGTCCAGTCATTATAGTAAGTTCACCTCGGAATTCGAGATACCCAGCTGTAAGTCTGTAAATACTTGTATATTGACACCCTAAAAGTTGTCTCAAAACCTACATATGGTAGGGTGTACGCATCTGTCAAATTTCAAGGTTAAATGTCACAAAAATCGTATTTTTGTAAATATCTCATTTCCTTTGGGTTTTTTGCTATTTGTATGTTTTATCAATATTGTAGAACACAAAATTCTCTACAAATTTTGTTTCAATTTTTTTTTCATACGGTGAACCGTTTTCGAGATAGAGGGCGGAGAGCGCGCGGTCACAGCATCACTTCAGGTCAACCGGTGCCTCCGGTGAAAAAATGTGAAAAGTCTCGATTATCTTCGTTATCTGCATTACGTCAAGTCCACAGAACTTAATAAAGCTGTGCTGCTTTCAAATATTCTACCAACAAGTGCAGCTGCTCATCAACATTGTGGTATCTCGAATTCCGAGATTCTTACTTAATTTAAGCTTAAATGACTGGACTACTTGTAGAAAATAATTAAGTCATAATCATGCCAAGGACATTTTCTTTTGCTAAAAAACGTTTTCTCCTTAAATATTTTTCTTTTACAATCTCACGAACTTGCAGGGGATTTTAAAATCAACATAACTGCTTCTAGGATTTTGTCCCTACTTGGAACAAAATCCTTAAGTTGGGTGTAGGAAAATGACAAATAAAAAGTCTTTTCAAGTACAAAGTAGCAATAATGCTGGTTGACTCTTTTGTTAGGAGTATCTTTTGGAGGAGTAGAAGGCGAACAACGCAGCGGCGACACCGGTGGTTTGGCGGTTGTCCATGGGCTGAGGTGACCCTCAAGCTCGTTTGCTCGATCTTACCAAAAAAAAGATGGAATTCTGAACTATTTAACTTACATTTTTAAACCTATACCGATTTCCGTACAGGCTTAAACGTTGAGAGATTGACGCGGAAAAATAAAATCATGTCGAGGTAAAAATTGCATGGTTACCGTGCAAACAAAATTAGATTGCGCGCCGCAGTAAAACGATAAACTTCGAGGGAGTTTACCAGGGTAAATCAACATACTATGTCGATCGTTTGGTTTATTTGTGGCAATGAGACTTTCACTGCTGAATATTACCCTCCCCCTATATAAGAGAAGAAGTAGACTGGCTGGTCGATCAACGGAAAGTTGAATAAGCCCTGAGTCTATCCAAGAACCTCCTAAGGAAAGTGTCACAAAGGTTCCTCAAGCGACGTAAGTAGACTTAATTGAAAATTCATCCTATTTATTTCCCGGACTGACTGGTAGAGAATGCCTCTTGGCTTCATGAAGTCAGCAATTTGTGTTTATGTGCAATAAATGAGTAATTTTCAGACAGGCAGGTTGTGGGCGGCCTGCATCTACGGAAATCCTGCGATCTTTTCAGTTAGCCAGTTCAGTGGGCGGGCAGCCGTCCCACGCCAGTCGATCCACGAATGCCATAAATGACCTTTATACCAGAACTTTTCTCCCCAAATTGCGGCCATGTGCCCTGCCCACTTTAACTTACTTATATGTCGGAGATTTTAGTTTTCGGTTTTGTTGAGGAGAAACAAAGTCGGAAAAACTCTATTTTCTAATTGGGAAATGTGGTTACAGGCAGATTTGTCGCGCTTGCGTTATGGTAAATACCAGTACATGTTGTTGATTACAAAATATACAAGTGAGATTCAGAATGATGTTAACAAGAGCTGCCAACGTTTTTTTCTGGTCTATTAAGGCGAAATATACATTATTTTTAGGTTTCGTACAGACAGATTAAGATACTCGTAATTTTCTAATCTTTCTGCAGTAAACTGAGAGGTTAATTTCAGGATGTACCTAATTATGACACATTCTCAAGAAAATGACTGTAAGAAAATGCCTTTTGACCGCAGCTTATTAAATTTCCGACTATGGATTTTAGTTGCTGCTCAAAATCGTTTGCTGTAAACGGGACTGTAGGGCAGCATGACACCGATAACAAACTAACGGTCGATTAAGGCGGCTCTTTAAAGAGCGATTAACTGACCCCGAAGGCTTATCGCTTGATTGGACGCGATCAGCGGTCAATTACTGTCACGGACAGAACACTAAAATCTCACGGGTAAGTTTGCGCAACATTGTAAAGATCGATATCTGAAGAATTCCTGGGTTTTATCTTTGAAAAAATCTCCTAATTTCAGTAAAATTTGTTGATTCGTTTAGTAGCTATGAAGTCACAGACCGATACACGTTACGTTGATATTGCTTATTTTATTTTGGTAATCAAAAAAACACGCCCTGTATATGTACTCGCATTATAAATAAGCTTCAGCATATGCTTTGCTAGGTATAAATAACTAAGCATGTTTTAAATTAGCAAGTTTTTTCAATCGTCTTAACAGCAATCTAATTGTATCACCTATCTAATTGTGTTTCTAGGTAAGTTAGTAATATGTCTGCGGAGTTATTATTATTTTCAAATTTAAGTTACCCTAACCAATCTTAAAATACCTACCTATAATAGTATAAAAACTCCTATTTCGGCCTTAAATCAGTATAGGCGATCATTTAACTTCAATTTAAGGGCTCTAGCCCTTTTTGGTGGTACTACATACAGTATCATATTTTACTCTCAAAACAAACTGACAACTAATATTATTTCCTACATTGCCAACTCGAATGTTTCAAATATAACTTTCAATGGCAACATTTCAGCCGGATGTAATCGCTGGAACTCTGCAGATCAAATGAAGTTACCGCCTTGACCTGATTCGCTCTTTCCAGGGCAGCTGGTTATAGCCTAGATTACTTTTGAGCACGGCTCGCCTGGACCGATAGGAACAAAGACGAAAATGTAACGTTACTGATAAAAACATAAGCTTCTAGGCGTTTCTCGGGAAAAATATTTAACAGCTGAAACCTTATTTTCATTAAATGTATTAGTGTATGAGCATTTGAGATAGAGTAGGTTGACATTTTTATATTTCCACGCTTCTTGGCTTTGATTTAGGATAGTTAAAGACAACATCGCTTTTATATCGCAATTCGGTGTACTTAATGGTTAAGAAGTTGGTTTCTACAAGAGGTCGCAAATTCGATCAGGGTCAGTCAGCATGTTTCCTATTCAACGTACCCAATGTATGTAGAAAAAAAAATATCCGCTGTCTAGTTATCCTATGTTAGGGGCTTAACGGTAAGGTGTGGAATAATGTCCGAAGATATTCATTTCATTTGTACTTTTAATTTCCGTTAAATGATCTCAACAATCAATCGAAGTTCCTAGTTTTTGCGTTTTTCAAAAAACATCAAATAAACTGAATATGAAATTCAAAAACATCGTATTACTTTTTCAAATAGATTAGCACCAGGCTGAAAGCTGAATAATTGCAAACAGTGATGGATGAACCAAACTCGAAACTCCATTGACAGAAAAATCCAGTGCACAATTCCAATTTGGTCATCCAAATTGACGTATAACCGCGTACCGGAGCGGTGGGGGGTATGGAATGACCCAGTTCCCGTGACCTGGTCGCACGCAGGGTTCTAGCACAGTATAAACCATACAGTAGAACATCTACATACAAACGTGCCACTCTCGGTTTGAATGTGTGCGTGCACACGCTAGCATAAAATAGGGAGGCATAGGGAGGCGGCAGGCGGCAGTACAGACGGGCTGTGTGTGCCGCGTTTCTGTGCACGCTAGGCTAATAACTCGGCGGGCGGCCTTAGTTAGCCTACTGTATGGTTTATACTGTGATTTTAGTCACCTGCAATTAGGTGCTAAACTGATACTGGAATAACAATGTTTGCACCACAATTACACTCAAACAGACTGGGCGCTTAATTTGCTTTGTTCGTCAGCCAAATAGGGTAGATGACTATGAGTGATTTTGCATGTTTTTTTATGTTCCCCAAAAATTATAATTGATTTCAAATGTTATTGTAAAACCACAATCGAAATTCGTTTCAAAATGAGGCTACAATAGGCCTGCAAACTTGGGTGGGCAAGTCCATTTCATATGTGTTAAATTTTTGTAAAACAATATCACTTTTTTGTAACCCAAACTATTATGAAGGAATTATGTTAGGAGACCATTATCATAAACGCAATATTTAATATAGCTGTCGAACAAAGTTATTACGCGCTCCGGACAAAAACAGCGAGAGTGACGTCACTGTCGCTGTCACTTTTGTATGGAGCGTTTTTGGGCAAGTCCAAAAATGTGCATTTCAAATTGTGATATCTCTGGTGGTATTGATCCAGATGAAGTGATTCTTTGAGGATTGTTTACATAAATGTAAGGTCTTTCGATAATAAACAAAAAAAAATTACAGTCATCATGCCTAATGCTTAGAAACGAGTTTTGCTGTAGCAGAAAGTTTATTTTTGTTTGCTATGTTTATGGTTTACAATTCCCTGCAATTGCAGACGTTGCTGTTGATATTGTTTTTGGCATCGCATCTGACGAGGTAACAATGATTTGCTATATTTCATGTGGATCCGACAAGTGCCACACGTGTTAAACAATACATATTTTACATGTAAGTAGTGTGTTAACAACTACTGGCATTTACCTTTTTTTGTATTTGAGGTTACATCCAAATCAAAAAATTATCAAATACTGTGCTTGTCAACCCCATATCTGGACCTCACGACTGCTTCTCATCAGGTGGAGTGAGGTCATCTTGAAGACAACTATAGAACAAAAAAAAAACGTTTTTTTCTTCTATATCTATAATGTGTTTTCATAAAATTGGATCCATAACCATTCAATTTTCAAAACTATCAGTTTTGAACTTACTTGTTAGGTACGTGTTTGTAACAACTTTATCTTTGACGTGAATTTTTAATACGTTGCCGATAGTTATTGTGAATTTAGAAACCTTAAAAATGACTTCCGTAGTAAAGCAAAACAAATCATGGTCATTTTCTATATACCGGGTGCGGCAATTGAACTGTCCGCCTCCTTGTAACTATTTTAAAATTCGAACTACTGAATCGAACGCGGCAAAAATTTGAAAATATAATCTGTGACACATTATCTATGTTACTTCAAAACTATTCGGTCGTGAGAAGAAACGTTCCAATTTTAAAATAATGGAATTAAAACGCAATTCAGTGATTGCTCTTTATTTGGAGGGAAAATCGAACATCGACATTCGTCGAGCGCTACCAAATCTTCAATTGAACAAAAAATTTGTGCGTCGTACTATCCAAAGATTTAACGAGACTGGCAGTGTTAAGAAACGCTACGGGGGCGGTCGACGCCGTACTGCAACGGCGCCAGCAGTTGTCGAAAAGGTGCGACATCGTTTACGCAGAAATCCAGAGCGCTCAGCAAATCAGCTCGCCCAGGATCTTAAGGTGAGCGACCGCAGCGTTCGTCGTATATTAAAGGAAAAGCTTAAGGTTAAACCATTAAAAAAAAACTTTTCGCAAGAACTCACTGCTTTGCAAAAGAGCAAACGGCTGGCTCGATCAAAGGAGCTGATTCGCTTGCTCGACACTGGCGAGCTTCCCAACTTGGTATTTTCAGATGAGAAAACTTTCTGTGTTGAGCAGTTTCTTAACAAACAAAATGACCGTGTGTGGTTGAAAGGACGTGTCAGCGATCATTCAGATGAACTGAGAGTCACTCGACGACAAGGAGCCGACCAAATCATGGTATGGGCGGCGGTGTCCGAAAAAGGACGTTCTCCGCTTGTTTTTCTCCCAATGGGTCGCAACCAAGCCAAAATAAATCAACAAATCTATCAAAATGAAGTCTTAAAAACAGGATTGATACCGTGGGCACACAAGACATTTGGTTCGGAGCGTTGGACGTTCCAGCAAGACTCGGCGCCATCGCACAGAGCAACTGGGACGCAAAATTGGTTAAAAGCGAACGTTCCTGTGCTGATCGACCGAGATATGTGGCCGTCGTCTTCGCCCGACTTAAACCCTCTAGACTTTTGTATTTGGGGTGTTTTACAAGCGAAGGCCTGTGCTAAAAAACACACATCAGTGGAGGTGCTCAAAACTACTCTTACACGAGAATGGAACCGTTTAAATGACGACGTTATTCGAGCAGCCTGCGCTTCATTCAGAAAGAGACTCAAGCTTGTAGTGCAGGCTAAAGGCAGTTGTATTCCATTAGAATAAATAAGAATATAATTTTAGACGTTTTATTTTCATATGTAAAAAATATATTAATAAATATTCAAAGTAAATAAAAATATTTATTTTTTTAATATGGACAGTTCAATTGCCGCACCCGGTATTACTTCTATTAACATTTAACTTCATAACGTCCAGTCTCCAGGCATAGTATAAACCATACAGTAGGCTATCTAAGGCCGCCCGCCGAGCTATTAGCCTAGCGTGCACACAGACACGCGGCACAGCCCGTCCGTACTGCCGCCTCCCGATACCTCCCTATTTTATGCTAGCGTGTGCGTGAAATTGCGTGTGCGTGATACCGCGACACGGCGCGCGACGCGCACGCATACATTCAAACCGAGAGTGGCACGTTTGTATGTAGATAGCTTACTGTAAGATTATACTGTGCTCCAGGCTAACACTGAAGACTGGAGGCCAGTACCGCACCGTGCAAGGGCGACGGATTTTTCGCAAAAAACGTCGTTTAAGCTTTTTATGCTCAGAAACCCCAGTCTCTATTTAAAGCTGCAAGACGGGGAAACAAAGACATCGACTGTATCGCCATCTCGCCTACATAAAATCTGCTGCAGCCCGCCGCTGACCGCCCGCAAATTGCTGTGCAGTGCTTGAGCGTAACTGCAACTGCGCTAAGCTGAATTGTAGTAGGATTTGTTTTGGTATAAAATATTTACACATTTAGGATATCGCGGTTATTAATAACAATCTACTTACATTTTAATGATTTTATATTGTGATAACCCTAGTATTTTTTGTAAAAAAGCAACAAACACTCTTAACAATTACCAGATAGATAAATAGATGTACTTACTGGATTGTTATGTTAAATATCGCATACAACAACGACTAAATAACAGGCTTTATACGACTCACTGTTGGGCATAGACCTCACATCATCTCTGCCGCACAATTTATAAACGCAGTAAAGAACATGCGAACAGAACAAAGAACAACAAAACATAAATGCCGTATTTGCCACTTACTGCGTTCATAACAGGTTGCACCTATGAGTAGTTACTGTATTAATGTTAAGTACGAATTACTTATTTTTACTAAGGAAACATAGCATTAGGTGTTTAAAGTGCAATACTTTGCATATACTACGTGCAAGGTTTGATTCACAATTGAAGACACATGACAAAAATGACGTAATTGGCACATACTGCACTAATATCATGAAGCAACTTATTATTTTCCCTCCTGAGCGAGATAGAAAAAAACGGGTCTTTGATTCTTATAGAGCGTAATTTCAGCATCTCAAATATATAAAACAACCATAAACGCAGTAAGTGTCACTTACTGTGTTTATAAATTGTGTGGCAGATCTATGAGGTGACAGTTCGTCAGATCGTCAGTCTTACTTTCAGATGTTATCAAACCGCCCTAAGGCGGAGCCGGCAATCACATGACTCAATTTCGGTCGTCGTGGTCATTAATCCCGTTTCCGACCCGGCATGCAACGGCGATCGTTGCTTATCCACTGTCAAAACTGAGCCCCAGATAGATACTATATCAACTAATTCGTGAAACATTACAATAGTATTTCAGTTACCAATTGTTTTCTTAGGGTACAAAAAGTTTGCGTTCAAAATGAACAAAAGCAAAAACAATCGGTTCAGTAATTACTATTTTTGAAATAGCGACTAAGTTAGATTTTTTAGATCTAGGCGCAAGTGCAACTAAGGTTTGGTGTTATGCAGCCCGCGCACACATCTTTTTCCCTCTTATTTTATTCGCGAAACAAGTTTTGTTTTAAACTCAACGTTTTGCTCTTGAACACTTGACTTTTCTAGCTTACTTGGCAGCCACGTTCGTAGATTTTTTGCAATATGTAAATTGGAAACACATGTTCTACCTTTGTCTTTATAATCCAAGCACGTGCCAAGGAATGGAATATTTTGTTTCATTTTTTAATTCGTGATCATCTCAAAAACATGTTTTGAGACACCAACATCGCAGCGCAGTGCACAACCTGCGCACACGATCTTTGTCTGCTGATTTGGAATTCTTCATTAGCCTGGTTAACAATTTGCAGCGAAATTTGTATGGAGCATAAAATATATTCCTATTCAAACTAGCGGACGCCCGTGACTTCGTCCACATGGAAGGAGAAAATTCCACGTAAACTTCGCCCCTCTATTTTGCATCCAAAAGCAGCCTATGTCCTTTCTCAGACTGAATACTATGTCAATTCTATATTTTATCTAAATCTATTCATTTGTTTTTACGGGAACAAGTAACAAACATCACCATCATTCAAGTTTGTAAACATCATTTGCAAACTTACGCACTTATAATATTAGCTAGTTAGGATTAGATTAGGGATGAAAGGAGGGAATATCACCACCAGCTCCAAACCAACCCCTACCTGCACGCGGTCATCCTGCTGGACAACGAACGGGGCCCTGGGACCGATAGATGGCGGAATAACCATCGCCCATATTGGCGTAGCTAAGTGCTTCAGGCCGTTAACGGGCAGCAGCGTTATCGGTGCGACAACTACGTCCTGCGATCCCCAAGACGCCTGCCAAGCGTGGGGATTACGGCAAAAACCCCCCAAATATGAAAGGCAATACAAAACAATGGCCCCTAGTCCCCGGCAGCTCCACTATTCCCGGTATAGGTAGCATACCGGGTAACGGTGGAGCAAGGGGTGCGAAGAATCTCCGGCAGAGATCCAGCTACCAACACCGACGACTGGACCTGGCGACGTATAACGCACGTACGCTCCGGGCCGATACGAAGATCGTTGAGCTGGAAGAAGAGCTGAGCAAAATCAAGTGGGATATCGTAGGGTTATGTGAAGTCAGACGACAGGGCCAGGACACGCTTATCCTCGATTCCGGAAACTTGCTCTTCTACCGGGAGGGAGACCAGCTATCCCAGGGTGGAGTTGGGTTTCTTGTCCGAAAGCCCCTCGTCAACAGCGTTGTACAAGTCGAAAGTGTGTCGAGCAGGGTGGCGTACCTTATACTCAGAATCACCGAAAGGTATTCGCTGAAGGTCATACAGGTATACGCGCCGACCTCGACACACCCAGACGACGAGGTCGAGGTTATGTATGAGGATATCTCCAAAGCCATGCATTCCTCAAAAACTCGATACACAGTTGTGATGGGGGACTTCAACGCTAAGCTAGGTACGAAGAATTGCGGTGAGTTAGGAGTGGGACCATTTGGATACGGCCAACGGAACCGAAGGGGTTCCAGGTTGGCTGATTTTATGGCAAAGGAGGGGCTCTATATGATGAACTCCTTCTACAGAAAGCGGCCGACAAGGAAATGGACGTGGTGCAGCCCCGACGGTGCCACATATAATGAGATAGATTTCATCATGACGACCAGACGGCAAATATTCAGTGATGTCTCTGTGATCAGCAGGTTAAAAACCGGTAGTGATCACCGTTTTGTGAGAGGCACACTGAATATCAATGTCAAGCTTGAAAGGTCACGTCTGATGAAATCCACGCTCCGTCCAAGCCCTATCCAAATCGAGAACCCGGAAAGCTTCCAACTCGAACTCCAAAATCGCTTTCAGTATCTGGCCGAATGCGACGCAGTGGACGATTTGAACGATGGGCTGGTGTCAACTGTCCATGCGGTAGGGTCCGAGTTTTTCAAGACCAACCGCCAAAGGAAGACGCAGAAACTTTCTGAAGAGACCCTGAAACTCATGGCAGTTCGGAGAGAAATGAAGCTCCAGTCTTCGGTTGATATGGCAGCGTATGGTAAGCTGAACAGACGAATCTCCAAGTCGATGCGGCATGATCTGCGGTCCTATAACACATCGCGTGTTAGGAAAGCGATCGAGCGAAACCAAGGCTCTAAAGTGTTTGCAAGAGATTCGTCGCTAGGCCAAAGTCAGCTGACCAAACTGAAGACCGGTAGTGGCAGCATAGTTTCCTCCAAGCCCGAGGTTTTAGAGGAGATAGAAAGTTTCTACGGAAAGTTATACACCTCATCATGTAAGCCCATCAGTCGAGTAGCTCAGGACACCAGAGCCAAACTCACCCGACACTTCACCGAGGACATCCCGGACATCAGTCTGTATGAGATTAGAGTGGCCCTGAAACAGCTAAAAAACAACAAGGCACCTGGTGACGACGGGATAACAACAGAACTTCTGCGAGCGGGTGGAAAACCGGTACTTGTAGTCCTCCAGAGGCTGTTCAATTCCGTCATATTCCATGGTACTACGCCTGAAGCGTGGCACAGGAGCGTGGTGGTGCTCTTCTTCAAGAAGGGGGATAAAGCCTTATTGAAGAACTATAGACCCATTTCGCTCTTGAGCCACGTGTACAAGCTGTTTTCCAGGGTCATCACGAATCGTCTCGCACGCAGGTTTGATGACTTTCAGCCACCCGAACAAGCCGGATTCCGAAAAGGCTTCAGCACCATCGATCATATCCACACGCTCCGCCAGATTATACAAAAGACAGAAGAGTATAATCGGCCTCTCTGTCTAGCGTTCGTGGATTATGAGAAGGCCTTTGATACAATCGAGACATGGGCGGTGCTAGAGTCCTTGCAGCGATGCCAGATCGACTATAGGTACATCGAAGCTCTGAGGTGTCTGTATAGCAAAGCCACTATGTCAGTCCGTTTACAGGACCAGAGTACGAAATCTATTCCATTGCAGCGTGGTGTGAGACAGGGAGACGTCATTTCCCCAAAACTCTTCACCAACGCTCTGGAAGATGTTTTCAAGCTATTGGAATGGAACGGACTAGGCATCAATATCAATGGCGAATACATCACCCACCTTCGCTTTGCCGACGACATTGTTATAATGGCGGAATCGCTCGAGGACCTTGGTACCATGCTTGGCCACCTTTGTGAAGTCTCCCAACAGGTGGGTCTTAGAATGAACATGGACAAGACAAAAGTAATGTCGAATGTCCATGTTGACCCTGTACCAGTAGTAGTTGGGAACGACACCGTCGAAGCTGTGGACGAATATATCTACCTAGGGCAAAATGTCCGTCTTGGTAGGTCCAACTTCGACAAAGAGGTGGCTCGACGAATCCAACTCGGCTGGGCAGCGTTCGGGAAATTTCGCGACATCATCACGGCCCGTATCCCTCAGAGCCTAAAGACTAAAGTCTTTGAGCAGTGCGTGTTGCCAGTGATGACTTACGGCACTGAGACGTGGTCTTTAACTGTTGGCCTTTTAAACAAGCTCAGAGTTGCTCAGCGCGCTATGGAGAGAGCTATGCTTGGAGTTTCTTTGCGTGACAGAGTTCGCAATGAAATTATCCGCGAAAGAACTAAGGTCACCGACATAGCTTCTCGGGTAGCCAGGCTGAAGTGGCAATGGGCAGGCCACATCGCTCGCAGAACCGACGACCGTTGGGGAAGGAGGGTTCTGGAGTGGCGACCACGAACTGGAAGACGCAGCGTGGGGAGGCCCCCCACTCGGTGGACCGATGACCTGGTGCAGTTTGCGGGAAGCCGTTGGATGCTAACGGCCCAAAGCCGCTCGTTGTGGCGCTCTATGGGGGAGGCCTATGTTCAGCAGTGGACTTCGAGAGGTTGATGATGATGATGATGATGAGGATTAGATTAGGATTAGACTGACGTCGTGGCGAAGTGGTTAACCACTCTACTCGATACCATTAGAGCGTTGTGGCCCAGTGGTTAACCACTTAACCCGGTACCCGTGTGGTCCCGAGGCCAAGACTGGCCGAGAGCCACTAGGTATATGGTCATTGTACAATGTACCGGATCACCATCACCCCCAGTAGCCCTCCGGTGATGGAAAAGCCGCGCAGCAAAAGAATCCGAGAAACTCAAACAACAACGGCAGGCTTGGCCTTTACCACGTTGAGTTTCGTGTTCACCATGACGGCAACAGTATGCCTCTGACTATCTCGTTTCGTATTTATGGAGTCTTCAGAATATGTTTAATGTATATTTAATTGAATAACTGATTATTGTACAAAATATATTGAAAGAGTAACTGCTGAGTTTCTTCTCAGTACAGAAACTACTTTCCGACACCGGTGGTTGAGTCACGTACGTTTGTATACTATGTAAATAACAAACTGCCTATGTACGTCCCACTGTTAGGCACAGGCCTCACCTCAACTATAAAGTGCACAAAGCCTTTTAAAAGCGCTTTTAACAAGTGTATTTAAATAAAGATATTTTTACTTTTGACTTTTCGACTAAAGTAATGTTCTATTCAATTGACCTAATCAAACTGTTATGAGACACTGAACTGTATCCAAATTACGCTAACTCTAAGTATTAGGAGTCGAGTTAACCCACAGCAGTTATTCATATCTCAAAATTTCTAACGAAGACAAAGAAAATTTTATCCAAAAATTTGCATAAAATGCTACGAATATTTATGACCATCAACAAACAGTTTATCCAACCTGTTTAAAATTCCTAAAAACCGCAATGCATTTTAAAAACAAAGAGGTATAAGATAAAATGTGGCAAATGTATATAATTGAATCAACTACAATGTTGCCAATCAGCTGCTTACTAGTAAAACCACATAAATGCATTTTTTTGATCGAATTAAGTTAACAATGCTGTTGTGTTTTTTTGCGATCTTGCGTCTGCTGAGACCAAATTAATGGCATGAACTAATTACCATTACGGAGACAGCCACTGCGAAAACTTTATGCTTAAGGGTGCGGCTTCATTAGTGCGTTGACGTGCGCAACATAAACCGTTGCGTAGCGTCGTTTGACTCATAATTTTAGAAGCAGCATTAGTTTTTTTTTTACTGCCCTGCAACCGCAAACTGCAAGCGACACACTTTTGTTCCCAAGCGCAGCTCTGCAGTGCGGCCACGCTTGGAATCACTTTCAAAGATATTCATATGAACCAATAGTGTCGCTTGCAGTTTGCGGTCTGCGGTCCGTCTTGGAATTGTGCTTCTTCTTTCAATCTCAATCTTTCTATCTTTCAAGATTAAAAACCTCACTAGATATTTGATAATAATTTAATTTAGCTTTATACCTTCACGCGTTCTTGAGAAAAAAGTTTTCGACAGACGGACAGACAACACAGTGATGATAAAGTTAAAAGTAACATTACTTTTTATTAGTAAATAGCTGTCCCGACAGACGTTGTTCTGTATTCACAACGTAGAAATGGTCGTTAAGGAGAACCAAATTGTTGTTTTTGACTATATTCCTAGCATTTTCTCATGTTTATTCACCCTTTAAACCTTCCCTGGACCTTTACAAATATTTCTAAACTAAATTTTGTCAAATCGGTCTAGCTGTTCCCGAGGTCTAGCGAGGCTAATGAACACCAATCCATTTTTATATATAGAGATTTCTTCGATTTTATCAAAATGTATTAAGTTGCCTTTACCCGGTTTCACCTTGAGTTAGGAAAAATGTGAAGCTCGCTTTAGATGCTCGGCTAGCGGGTCTGTAGGTCCTTTATCAGATTCGCTTACTTGTTAAAACACTTTTTGCCTCAATTATCCTGTGCACGACTAGTTTTTGCTAATTATTTAATGACTACACAAGTAACTTGGCTGCGAAATTTATTGCGTTATCTTTTAAAATGTTTCATTTAGTTAGCGTAGTTTGTATAGTAGTTAGGAAATTGTACTTGGCACAATATCTCAACTTGGCTGAGAAATTGTCACCATCACCCATGAAATCACCCATCTTATCTTATCTTATTATGTGACAAGAGATGAATTGGATGGAAGGTATGTACTTTTCGTAGCTGTACATTCTGTAGCTGCTTCTATCTTTTGAAAGTGAATTTAGTACCACGATGTTGATGTTGTCCCTTTATTATTTTATGTTCAAGGTTTTTTTTTCAAACTAACGAGTAAACCTCCATATATTTTTTTTTAACCGTCTAGATCCCACTGCTGAGCAAAAGTCTCCTCCAAGCTTTTCCAGCTATAAAAAATATATGAACTAAACTTTATTAATTTAATTCTCACTAATTTTTTACATATTTTTATTAGTTATAACTTCTAAAAGAAACACTTTCGTACATTTTAACTAATTGACTGTGCTCATCTTCTAATTTATAAATTCTAAAACTTCACACGTAACACCGCAATTTGTCCGATACTGATAATGCATAGAGAGACCACGCAAAAAACTGTTCACAACTTGGCCGCATATTTTAAACATTCTGTCTGTCTTTTCTAACAATTTTATCTTCCTAAAATCAATGAAAAGTAGCATATAACTAGCCAGAGGTAAGCGAGATTTAAGCGCTGATTTCTCAGAAGTGTAGTTTTTGTTACAGCAATTAAGTTAAAGAATTATGGTGCTGATTATCTGACCATTGTTCGTTAGGTTCTTTAAATACTAGTTTTAACTAAATCTTTGTTTCTTTTAGTCATACTTCCACTTTATCTTTATGAGAATAAAAACTTTATGATACAGCATACAGTTAAAAAATAAAATAGGTTAAGTGATGTTTTTTTACTGAAAGTAATAATACCTAAGTATAATACCCAATACCTAAGTAATACTAAACACTCTTATTAGAATATGTAGGTGAATAATTTATTGATGTTATATGTGTGTGAGGTATCACAACAAAGTTTCTGTACACAGTGCAATCAAGGAAAAGAACTGCTGATCGTAGGGGCCTCGAAGCGAGGCCTATAAAAAACATAGGGTCTAAGTTTCTTTAATGTTGCTGCAGGCCGCCTGCAGCTATAAGAATCAGTTCGATTTCCAACAGGGAAGATCCTACGGTTTCTATTATAACTGATTCATGGATATTCTTAATTCATTTCAAGGAGGCAGCCTTCCCCTTCTTACTGCCAAGTAAGATTATGTGAGCATTCAATTTTGACATCTGGCTACTAAGTCATCGCTATAAAAAGCAACCTTAATTCCGCATCGATTTCAATGCCTGCTTGATGTCAGAAAATCAATTAAATAATGTAACAGGTCATTAATAAAGCTTGAAGATTCATCTGCCGAAGTGTCCGATTGCCGAAGTAAACAGACGCTTATTTACGAACGACATTGGCCGAGCGAATGTCAGACGAAAGCCAGTGGCATCAAAGAGTTGTTCATGTATCACGTTTCGCACTCGCGCTGCCGACTCTTACGCAGGGTTAGGGCTGCCATGTGCCTATTGAAGATCTAAACTTCATAGTGAATTGTTTTAAGACCCGTGTGACAAAATAATCAGTCTCTCTCTCACTCTTTCTCATGTCTGCTATGTATCCCAAATTGTGGTAGGGTCTGCTTTCCTTGTTTTACTCCGCCCTGTTCTCGACATTGTGTTCGAAAACCTCACGTTCTCCCCATGTCCTTCAGGACTACAGTCTACTACATTGTTTTGGGTCTCCTTCTGGGATGTCTTCGAAAGGTGAAAAAGAATATCAGGTGTTACGTAAAACATACTAGTCAACTACTGGTTACGAAAAATGCCCAGTATGTTTTTTTGATCGACGTTCGAGTGAAATCTCTGAAATAAACATTTGAACTATTGATTAAGTAAGACGTCAACGTCTTGATGGTACAGTGGGTGGTGGGTCACTTGTCCAGCATGACATAGTAATTGGAAAAATACACTAAGCGCTTTCGTTAATGGTGATAAAAATTGACGAAGTGTAGTGTAGTGTTCTGTACTAGGTCAATGTAACCTCTTTATTCACAAGAACTAACGCAACCGTGCAGCATCGATTTAGCGATAGATTTTTCACTTAATCGCAAATTTCAACGACACCAAGGTTGAAAGAGACAAAAGTTAACGTGATGCTTTGAGGCTGCTCGGGTTTTAATTAATAAGACTTTAATTTCGAGTATGACTATTTTAATAGTCACACTCAAGGCCAAGCCCCATCGCCTGAATTGTTCAAGACCTTTTTACAGAATTTGGTACAATATTTAAAATAACAAAAACGTTGCCAGCTTCGCCTGCAAAAATCTAAAATAAATCACTAAACATGGGCGATTTACAAGCTGACAGTAAGATAACCTAAAATTAAGTTCAATTTACACGTTCGCGAAACACCCCTGCTCGCTGAAGATTATATCGACGTTAGTTGCGCGGGCGCAGAGCATCCGGCGTTCGCCCTTCGGCGTCTCGTGCTGCACTGTGACGTAACAGCTGAAGAAATTACAATCGCCCAGGTTGATAGTCTACCCGAATATGTAGGTAAAATAGCTAGAATACTAAATTATCTGTCTATTGCTCCTCGATGAACAGCCTGCTTTATGAACTGATTATTTCTTTTACCTCAGTTACCAGTTATTTGTTTTTTTTTCTAAACAAGTAGTAGTAAAACCGTGGACTTTTTAAAAAAAAACAAAAAAAAACCTACTTTTTTACTTTTATGGCTGTTTTTAGCCTCCTCCTGCACATAAACTATACTGCAACTATTTAGAGGCGTTACGTACGTACAGAGGCGGTCACATCAACCTTTACATAGGGGCACCTTATTGACGTTAGACCCATTTAGCAATGGTTATGTAAAGGTTAATGTGTGCGCCCCTATACATTCCGCAGTATGTACACACGACCGCAAGTCAGGTGGACTTCATACCGACCGCGCTTCGTAAAGAACTTCCCTACTAATGAAGGTCTGCTTAAGGTGGTAGTTCGCGGCCTTGTGTACTCAAAGATTAATATTGTGTGCGGACGACTGTCTGTCTGATATCAATATAGATGATGTGAATAAATAAGTAGTGAAATTTCTCAAAAACGGGTGGATGTGAGAGCAAGACCATTAAATAAAGTCATTCGCGTGCCATCTCAGAGAGTACATCGCAACTGCATTTTATAAACACGATATATTAAATTCCATATGCCAAATGAGTCATTGCACTGGACTATAAAAGAGAAAAAATTACTGAGTCGCCATACAATTTTCAGCTCGTATTTTAAATTGAAGACATCAATCATTGTTGGTGTTATAGGCGCAAGAAGAATGACCCTAAAGTACGATTTTTACCTAACGACATGCACCTGATCGTGTCTTGCAATTATTTAGGTAACTTGAAGCATTTTAACAGTAATTAGGGTCCAAAGAAGAATGGCGAATGTCGACCCAACCACGTTCACTTTGAGCCTGATAATAACTTTATAAAATGGTATTAGTAGATTTCTATCCATAATTTATAGGATTTTGTAGAACATTGGTTTTTAAATAATTTACAGCAGTATATTATCAAAAAGTCGTAAATAATGATGAAACTAAACAGAAAACGTGAAGGACGTTCCTGTTCATGCATCAGTGTTATTTTACTTTCTTTCTAAACTGAACCTTCATCTAGGTTGTATTGTTTTGACTAGTTTTGCTGTTCTTGTTTTACTGTTATTGAAGCATTTCTAACTAGATTACGATGTTTCAAGTGACTAGATTTTAACAAAACGGTTCAATGGCAAGTCAAACAGCAAAAGAAATTAAATAAATGCCGGTAACGGAACGTTTAAATGTCACATTGTGTCAAACGTCAAAGTCAGACTGACATGCGTGCATTGTTTGTTGAATCGTTTGCAAAGATTTCGTGGTGTTTTTACAGTGAATTATCTTTGGACTACGCGTGTTTCTCGGACTTACGATTGAAGCCATAAAGTGCTCTGATGCATGATATAGAAATTATTGAAAAACTCTTTATAACCTGATGTTATTATACCTAATGTTAACCTATCCTCTTTAATTGATTATTTTTATATCTCTATGTATATTCCTAACTTTAAGAAGGGTAAGTTTTAGTATCATTTCGATAGCAGTGTTTAGTTGTACAAATCTTGGTTAATTTCGTTCATGAAGGAGGCCTATTATAATAGTTGGGGCTCAAACTCAAGGAACGTCGCCAGTCTTCTTAATATGGGAGTTTGACGGACTACCAGCTGCGGGAGTGAATCTATATATATTCTATTTTAATTTAGACGTTATGACCTCTACCGACGCTTTGGTTTCCTTCACCAATTGTATATTTCACTCCGACGCGAGCCGTTTGGTGTGAATCCTACTCAAGCGATCGTAAAATTAAATTGAACTTTGTTGGCTGGGGAGATGTGGAAAGTATAATGTAAGGAAAGTGTAGTGTTTTAAAACATGGGTTTTATAAGGACAACCGCAGAGCCATGGGTCTTGATGGGCTCAGAGTTTTGGTAAAATTCACTAAGTATATTCTATAGTTCGTTCGCGTTAAGAAGTGATTTATAAATTTAATTCTGCCACACTCAAAAATACTCAGATCCACAACCTTTGCGTTCGAAAGTATGCGTTCAGCTGGTCACCGTGGACTTGGCTTTCTAATTAGGAACTATTTAAATTCATAAGGGGGTGTGCTAGGTCCAAGGATAAGTATGGAATCACTGCATTCTTAACGCGAACGGACATAGTGCATAACTTGAAATAAACTTCAAAGCTATTGGAGTAGAGCTTGCTGAGAAATCTGTCTCTTGAGTTAAAACCAATCTAGGTATCAGAAATGTGGGTGATGTGTATAAACGTGATATTCAGAGGTTCGTAAAACTACCCAGTCTAGACAAGTAGGTCAAATTAGGTACAATAAATATACATTCATGTTTGTTGAAAACCTTATGTAGCAAGCTTTTGGTATTTACTTTATTAATCCGTATTTGACACCGTAGGCGTATTATAGTTAAATGTAGAATGAAGTGCTGTAATTATCGCAAAATTTTCAGCTTTCAGAATCAGTCTGACTCTCAAAACGATTTTGATAAATCCAGTTTCAAATAAACAACAGGAATAGTTAACAGATTAAAAGTAAACAAAAAAGGCGGCAAATACGGAACGGAACGTAATTTCATTGTGTGGCTTTTCGAGTTTGAGTCTTCACATTTTTGTTTGAAAAGGCGTGTTCCATTTAACTAAATATTCTATACGAGCAAATAGCTCTACAGTCCAGTGCTAATTCAGGCCGATCATGATCATGATGACATTCACCCATTTTTATGATCATTAATAAATTTAGGCAAACTGTTAATATAGGTAACTTACCCTAAAACATTTTTCATACTTTATTCTTCGACTTAAAACTCGTCGTACATCACTGTTCAAGAAGGCTAAGTAGCCTCGAGCAATGTGCTTTCTTATCCTAAGCTGTCCTCCCCCCCTCACTCAGATAAAGACGAGTGTTCAGCACGATTGCTTTAGGGAACTGGTTCGTTCGAGGGAACAAAGGTACTAGACTGACCCTGAATTCTACGACTATGGAATGGCTTGGTCCTAGAATATTAAGCGGTTGATAAAATGTCAAGAGGTTGCACGGAATTGTAGTATTCAAGCCACTGTCCTTCAAATTGTTTTTATAAATGATGAATTGACTTTTACAGTTAAATGTTTTGTTTTGAAAGCATCAGATTTTTTTGGGTCGACCGCCCGAAGCTTTTATCAATCTCAAACCATAACACCTCTGGTTAACATTTAGTATTAACTAATACCAACCGTGCATTTTTGAAGGAGATTAAGAGAAAACTGTTGTCGCAGGGAAAATGAATGCGGACATTTCAAGAATTTTTAATTTAGTTTTATGTTCTGTTTCGTCTACTGGTCGGTATGTTTGTGTACCTAGAAATTTCAGGGTGGAAAAAACATGACATACTAACTTACAACGAGCACCTTTCTCTAAATCCACTAAAATTTCCCACCTCTACTCTATGATTTGGTGTCTGCCCAAAATAGCCATAGATTTATCACGGTCTGCCGACCTCCTGCCGACCTCCTGCCCACTGCCACTAAAAATTTTCTAAAAATCGTTTAGCCAAACCATACCTAATGATGTATGGTTATGTTGAACGATTATTAGAAATGTGACCCCTAGGAAGGTTAAATAGGGGGTGAAACCAAGCAGGAGGCCGCTAGTGTTTATGTTTATTTTTGTCTGTTTCATTCAAACAGCACAATCTGTCACTAACGACGTTTGTGAAGTGTCAACGCCCGCTGCGACTGACCTTCAGATCCTCTCAACCATCAATTATTTAGGCCTCACCAGGGAAATCAGCCTTCGCTTATCTCAACTCATTAGGCAGCATCCCTGACTTGGGGTGAGGGCAACGAATCTAACACCCGCGGGAGATTATCCATCGGACAACTATTTTGACGGATTATGGAAATCTACGAACAATATTTAGGCAGTGCATTTAAAAGGTATGGGAAATAACCCATACCTTTTAAATGCACTAAAACTAGTTAGTATTTCAATCATTCATTTATTCTAGAAGGTTACTACGTGTAAGTTAAGCAGTTAGTCCCGGTTGACGTCGCCAGATGTCAGTCGTTAAGCCTAGTCAGAGGCCTTAGGGCGGCTTGATAACATCTGACATTAAGGTTGCTCACTAACCTTACACCCCTCCAACAATCCGCACTGAGCCCGCGTGTTGGAGTATGGCTTGTTCCACCTCATAATTGAGGTGAGGCCTGTGCCCAGCAGTGGGACGCGTATAGGCCGTTTATGTTATGTTTATGTTACGTGTAAGTTACAATCTGCAATAAAAAATGAGAAATTGAAAACATACTTCATAATGCTCTGCTGATGGTCTAAGCCAACTTCCCAAAAGAATTAAATATCCGTCTGGTCTGGACCACCCTGTATGCAATAACAACTGACATGACACTTTAATATATTTTGTTTCTAATTTGCCTTTGAAGACGTCATACGAGTAGGAAGAAAAAGAGGAAGTTGTACCCTTTAAATATTACCATTTTCCTTCAGAACATAAAGTTCAACCAGCAATTATAATTTAATTTTCTAATGCTTGCCTTTTTTAACTGATTTATTATTTAGCTAATCGTGTCGAGCCTTCACAAAATCAAATCCTCACAGCAATAGTCTTATTAAATTCCTCATTTTTTTCCTTCATTCAATTCCAAAAGATTCAACTTAGACAAAACGCTCATCCATCCAATTCAATTACCAAAGAAAATACCAGCATTGGCGCAGCGAAAGTTCCACTTTCTTATTCAAATAACCCTTCGCGTAGCGGGAACAAAGGCTATTCATTAAAATAATCTGCTGCAACTTGTGCAGCACTCGGGGGTTATAATAATACCTAAGAAGTCTGTCGAATTACTGGAGTACAGCTGAGTGAAGTAATTACGGGATAGACTGAAACATTTTACGGATAGGATACACTTAAAACCTAGCGTAAAAGATAGCAATCTTTTTGAGCTGGGGAAAATTCAGAAAATCTGGGGATTTTCTTGTTTTACTTTTTGGTGGATGTGGTTGCCTCTACTTAGATACTTACTTTAATGTAGATACCTTGAGTAACTGGATAACAACCTTCATTGCTATCCATGAAAGATAAAGGGTTAGTATACCGGTTGAAAGAAAAATTTAGCTTTTTTTGTTGTTGTTATTTGGCTTTATCATCTTGATTTGTTTGTTTTTATTTAATGACGTGCACTTTCCTAAATCAAAAAACGTTTTTTTCTTTCTTTAATCCTCCAAAATCAAAATTTGAATGTAATTGAGCGTTGTGTAATGTCCTATTAAATTAATTAAAATAAACAAATCTAGTTTAAATTCAACTATTTGAATACCCGAACCAACCATAGTGTCTAATTATTTAATCTTGGTATCAATGTAACGGCTTAATATCTAGAATTTACTTAATTATAGGAAGTTGCTACACGTCATACCTAACTATTCCAAAACTGGTGGGTAATGGTTGCGACCCACGCAGCAATTTAGGCAGTACAAAGTATCACTACCTTGTAATTATTATTCTATGTTGACACGTGAACGAACCACGTGGGATAAGGTTTAGTGACAATTTACAATCTTTAGGCTTATTTCATGTATAATATTGTCGCAATGATCTAGTGATTTGACATTTATACACTTACACACGTGGCCTATCAAACAACACGATATTCCAATAATGACACTGTAAAACTAAACATTGTTTGTTTGTCAAAGGTGGTAAAACCACATCAAATGTAAGTATTTATAATTACTAACTTTTTTTATATGGTATAAAAGCTAATGTACAATAATAACGATTGTTTTAAGTTTACTTGATCAAAAAAAACTGCATGGCTGCAACATGAACTACCTACTTACTTAAGGGGGTAAAGATTTCATAATTTCTACCAGTACCCCCCGGTGTCTCCGCTCGGTAGTATACCTAAACCGTGTCTAAATGCCCTGCGGATGCAACTCACCCACCGAGATGTAACCTATAAAAGGCTGCCAAAGTGTCAACTTTGCGTTGGTTTTTAACATCTTGTAACTTGGCATTTGGCTTGGTCATTAGGTAGTTTTGCACGAGAACCTGACCGCTTTTTTGTTCTAGAAATAGTTTTGCGGGGTTAGTTAAAACCTTTTTGCTGCAAAAATTATATACTTAATTTCCATGGTCCTTACTGATTCCATCATAATAACGTGGACTTAGCGGTGGCATTTCAAGAGAACTATCCCCAACCGCTCGGTAATTTCCAACTTAGTTCCTATCTAAAGCGCACAAGTTATGAAATTAAGCTTCCCCTACGCTCGTCCACCATTTGCCATCAAATGCTGAATTAAGACGATCTGCAACGAAATGGAACTTCACTTTCCTCAGAAACTCGTCTCAAAGCGGGATTATATGGGACGAATTAGCCGAAAACACTTTTAGTTTGATGATTTTTTGAAAAAGTTTCTTAAGTTTTCTAACCACCACTTAATACATAATTAGTCTGGGACCTAGACAAGGGCCGGCGATTTCTTTAAATGAAGTTATTCGTTATTTTGGAATAAAATTGGTTAGTATAAATAAGGTCGCCAGTTACGTGAGGTGAAGTTCCCTACAAATTATCATGTATTAACTGTCTTGAACCAAATAAGCGAAGTAAAAATGGTATCAGTTGTGGTGAACTAAAATTGTTATATCGAGTACTTAGATAACTAAACAAATTGCAGAACATAACCAAAGCCAGCACTAATGTATCATTCTGTACGAGGGCATATCCAAATACATGGGCAAGATAAACCTCTGCCATGATTAATGGCATCACTGACCACGACTCTGACAAGCAAGAAAACATTAATAACAAGCATAATTCTTCAGCGTGCCCTATGACATTAATAACATCTGCAATCGTATGACAATGCAGAACGCACGAGTAGTTTCTCTGCCAAGTTTGCAAGTTGGACTTGTACTAGTTGCGGTATAACCTCCAACTAGTTGCAAATCAGACAAGAAATGCGACACTATATGTGATGGTATTCAACTCAAGTCCACGTGCAAACTTAGATTAGTCAAGTTGTAGTTTGCTTTTGCACTGGGATACCTCATTGTTACCGTATGTTAAAGGTGCGCATGTAGCAGCGAGACAGGCTTACCTTGACTGGGTGTGGCACGGCCGGCCAAGAACTGGACGTGTATACCAGAGTATGTGGGAGATGCGAAAAGTATTTAAATCTAAACTCACCACATGTCAAAAGAACCAAGACCAAATAAAAATGGACATCTTGGCTTCCCAGCATAAGGATAGGAACTTTTCAAAATTCTGGAAACACACTAAAAGACTGAGCCCTAGGCCGGCCGTTTCCCTAAGCGTGGGCGGGATCAGTGAACCTAAGGAGATAGCGAACCTTTTTAAAAATCATTTTAAAGTTGATCCTGTATTACAGCGGACAACAAAGGTGGAGGTGAGCGGTGGTGGGGTGGTCGTGACTGGTGAACCTATCCGTACGACAGCTAAGGACATTAAAGTGGTTTTGAAGCAGATGACCAGAGGTAAATCACCAGGCTGCGACGGCCTCAGTGTCGAGCACCTTCACAATGCAGGGCCGCATCTCCCAAGGGTCCTATCAATGTTGTATACCTTCTGTATTGGGCGCTCGTATTTACCAGCGGAGCTGATGAGAACTATCGTAGTTCCTATTGTTAAAAATAAAACTGGGGATATATCGGATAAGGCTAATTACAGACCTATATCCCTGGCTACTGTTTTGGCAAAAGTGCTTGACGGCCTGCTTGAGCGACGGCTTAGTAGCTACATTCAGCTGAACGACGCCCAATTTGGCTTTAGACCGGGGCTGTCGACAGAGAGTGCTATTCTGTCGCTGAAGCATACCGTGAAGTATTACACCCAGAGGCAAACACCTGTGTATGCCGCTTTTCTGGACCTCTCCAAGGCATTTGACCTGGTTGACTATGACTTACTATGGACGAAACTACACAACATATCCGTTCCAGCAGAGTTAATTGCCATGTTCAAGTATTGGTATGGTCATCAAGTTAACCAGGTCAGATGGTCGGGCGAGCTATCCAATGAGTATGTACTGAAATGTGGAGTGAGACAAGGGGGTCTTTCTTCGCCTTTGCTGTTCAGTCTTTATGTGAATGGCCTTATTGGTGCACTCAGCGACACCAGGATAGGCTGTTCTGTTGATGGTCAAATGATCAATAGTAGTTGCTGAGTCCGTCAGTGGGGGCATTGCGTAAACTGTTGGCAGTATGTGAAGCATACGCGGCCGAGCATGGACTCCTCTATAACACCAAAAAGAGTGAGTTATTAGTATTTCGTGCTAATAGAAGGAAACCCTTGGTGGTGCCTCCGGTTAAGCTTCTTGGTGTGCCATTGTGTAGAGTGTCCCAGTTTAAATATCTGGGACACATTGTTAATGAACATCTCACAGACAACTGTGATATAGAGAGAGAGCGGAGGGCATTGGCGGTCCGATGCAATATGGTTGCTCGCAGGTTTGCTAGATGTACAGAAGACGTCAAAATCACCCTTTTTAAGGCGTACTGTCAAACTTTTTACACTTGCAGCCTGTGGTGCGACTATACGAAGAAGACCTACAATGCTCTCCGCGTGCAATATAATAATGCCTTTAGGATGCTAATGAGATTGCCTAGATTCTGCAGCGCCTCAGGCATGTTCGTTGAAGCTGGTGTTGATGATTTCCACAGCATCATGAGGAAGCGAACAGCATCAACCTTAGGCAGATTACGAGAGAGCTCAAATGGCATCCTGAAGGCATTCAAAGATAAGCTGGATTGTCCCATTCGTAGGCATTGGACGAGAATGCATATGGGCGGGACACTCAAGTTTTTAAATTAAATTTTTGTTTCTTTCTTTGCTTATATTTCGCCACTAACATAGTATTAAGAAACTTACTAACAAATTTGTATGGATTTAATTCTGAAATAAAAGTTCTATTATTATTATTATTCTATTTATTTAATCTCAAACTTAGGTATAACATTTTTACAGTATAATTATAAAAACAAAGAATCATAACAATTAAAAAAACACTTAAGAATTATAATTATAAAAATTAAATAATTACAATTATAAAATTTAAGTCAGCTATGAAACAAAGTCTACAAAAATACTATAAAAACCTTAACCTAGGATGCCACCAGCAACGGGGCGGGCAGGGCTCAAATTGCCGGTGGTTAGGGCTGCAGAGAAAGAAACCTCCTGACGATACGTGCCGTATCCAGGAGAACCGCCTTCTGTATCTGACCCTTGATCCAACCTTTTAGCGAGAGCCTCTCAAGGTGTCGGTCGAGGCTCTTCGCTATTAGGCCATTAGCCGAAACAACTATCGGAACAATGATCGTCGAATCAACATTCCACATGGCGGTCACCTCGTGAGCCAAGTCAAGGTACTTGCTGAGTTTGTCCTTCTCAGCCTTCACGAGGTTATCGTCATGCGGAATGGTGATGTCAACGAGCACTGCCCGGCGCTGGGACCGGTCTACCAGAACGATATCAGGCTTATTGGCTACAATAGTCCTGTCCGTGATGATAGAGCGGTCCCAATAGAGCAATGCACGACCATTTTCGAGAACTGGCACCGGTGCGTACTTATAGTACGGCACCTCCGACTCGACAAGGGCATATTGAAGAGCAAGTTGCTGGTGAATAATCCTGGCTACTAGGTTGTGTCTATGCAAATACTCGCCATTAGCAAGGTGAGAACAACCGGAAATAACATGGCGAATGGATTCACCAGGACGGCGGCATGCCCGACAAATGTCGACGGTACCGTCCTTCATAATATATTTCCGGTAGTTATTCACCTTGATAACCTCGTCAGCAATTGCACAGACAAAACCCTCGGTTTCCCCAAAGAGGTCCCCAAAACGTAGCCAGTTCACCGATGCAGAGAGATCTACATCAGGCCCTGTTAAGGCCCGATAGAATCTCCCGTGCAGCTCCTTGCTCTTCCATATGTCCCTGCGATCATCGGTGCTGAGCACCGGTAGTTGTCGCCAGTTCTCGTTTGCTAAGGAGAGCGGCGTGAGGCCTTTATCAACTGCCACAACGTCGCGGTGCATCCCACACTCGTTGTTTAGGAAAAATCTCCTAAGACTGCACACTTCGCGGTTGTGAAGGTTCTTGGCATTCAAAAAGCCACGACCCCCCACCTTCCGCGGAATGTACAGTCTCATAACAGACGACCGTGGGTGTAACATGCGGTACGTTGTGAGCAGTTTTCGGACTCGTATATCCAGGGCGTCCAGCTCGGTCTGAGTCCATCTTAGTATGCCAAAGGAGTACATTAGTAAGGGCATCACCCAACCGTTAAAGGCGCGGACCTTATTGCCACCCGACAAAGAACTCCTAAGTACCTTTGTCAAGCGACTAAAGAACCGTTCGTTCACCAATTGATTGACGTCCCCTACTGATATACCTAACGCCTCTGACATACCAAGATATTTGTAGGTTTCGGTTTCAGAGAGGGAATGGAGTGTCACTATCTCAGAGAGTTGTAGGCTCGGAGAATCTACAACCCTCCCCTCTTGTACATGCATGACCGCACACTTATCTACACCAAACTCCATCTTGATGGCATTGCTAAAAACCTCTGTGACTTTTAGCAATTCCACCAAAACCTGGCGCTTTGGTGCAAATAGCTTCAGATCATCCATGTACAAGAGATGAGAAATGACCTCACCCCCTCTACGAAGCCGATAGCCCAGCCTTGAATCCCTTAGCAAGGTACTAAGAGGATTCAAAGCTAAGCAAAACCACAATGGACTCAGACTATCACCCTGGAAGATACCTCGCTCAATCCTTATCAAGTCCTGCGGGGCCGGGGGACCGCCTCCACTACCTGGTTGACAGAGGCCTGTGATCCACTGCCTCATGCATGTGCCTAGAAAAGATCTCAAAGTTGTATCTACTTTATACAACTCTAAAATTATTATTATTGTTGACCGTCAGTTAGTTTGAAGAGTGTCCCAGGAACTGAAGTTCAAATTTTAATCAAACATGATGGAGGTCACAATTCTCGATCTTTTGCGCTTTTTTTTAATTTCCTGAAATTAATAATGTTAGGTTCTACGATAGCTACCGATTTATAGGGCTGGTTTTTAGGTCTTATTTCCCTAACGAATGTCTGCTCACCTCACTCACCTTTAGTTCACCGTCGCCGCACGCCAGGAGCAGGTTATGCAGGTCAGGTTCATTGACAATCCAAGTACACACCAAGATAAATTAATTAAGTTTAGATCAGCTCGGAATCGGGGGATTCCGAGAGCGGTTTTACATCTTGTCAACCCGAACCAACTGACTCTCCGGGCGACAGGTGCGATACGGCGTAAGACTGACAGTATTGTTGTCTCCACAGATAATGCCAAGGCAAATAAATAAATGAACTCTCAGCGCTATACATATATTTCCAAAAAAGTTCATAAGGAAGTTCTTTATACTGGATAGAACAGCCTTTCAAGATCATTTTAGTAATCATGTCATTGCGTCATCAAATAATAACAACACAAAATGTTATTTCCACTGACATTCTGCTACAGAGCAAATAGGACCTAAGTGAAGTAAGCTTCTCAATAGCAGCAACAGTCTTCTCAAAGAATGAAAGCTCTAAGCAGCTTTGTGAATAAACTTGAACAAGTACAGGTGGAATGCAATTTGCAAGGACAAACAAGCAATGCTGATTGGCTATTCACTCGGAGTAATTCGCAATAAGCATCCTTTTCTTCTCTTTATTCTTCATTGATTGAACTATTGTTCAGAGGGATGTCTTGTCATAGTTATTGTACTTAATTAGAAGTATTATTTGGTACGTTTTGTTAGTTATTTGTATGAAATAAGTGTTGTCGGTTCAAGTACTTAGCTCGGTGGTCAAATGTTGCTTGCTCTTTTTTACATTCAAGCAACATCGACTACTGCGGTAGACACGCCTCTCACCAATCTTACCACCTCTCTTCTAGGTTGGGTTTACATTCCCTCAGTGAAGGGTGGTTTCTGAATGTTTATGTCCCTTCTGAATACAACAGTCAGTGTGCCTCTGAATCTGACTAACTTGTTTGAGATGAAAGTCATGAGAGGTTGTGAAAAAAGAGAGCGCACAAAAGGGTTAAATTGATTTGTTAAAAACATATGTCTTTATTCTTGAGATGAGTAAGTTCATTGATCTACTATATAAAAATAAAGTCCGTTTTTCCTTCCTGACGCTATAACTCCAGAACGCAAGAACCGATTTCCACGGTTTTGCATTCGTTGGAAAGGTCTCGGGCTCCGTAAGGTTTATAGCAAAGAAAATTCAGGAAAATTTCAACAGAAAAGCGGGAAAATCTTTTTTCACATACAGCTAAGTCCACGCGGACGAAGTCGCGGGCGGCTGCTAGTTGATTAATAAAGCAAAAACACATCAATATTATTTTTAACAACCACTTCTTCTTTGGGTTAAAATAAATTTGGGATTACGCCTCTGGTGCTTGCTGGAAGTGGTCGTGTGCAAAAATATTAAATTTCAAAACAAATGGTTATCAAGTGAAAGTGACTCGTAAAAACAAGAGTGTCAAAGTTAAAATTACTAGCAGTTCGAAAAAGTTGTAATAACCTTTAGCTTATACGCAAGAACGCGGCACTGGACATCGGCGAGTGCGCAACTCCCCTCACCCCCTCGAGTAAAGAGAGCAACTGCTATTTTTTGGTTCCGTCGCACCCGTACATAATGAGCCTACCAAGAACGCCGCCTGGTGACATGCTCACAGGCGGTAGCGGAAGCGCTAGCGGCTCAAACTTAGCGGACTACATTGACGATGATACCTACATTAATACGCAATTGAGAAAGCGCAAAAAGCGCACTGAAGCGCAAGATTATCCAAATGATCTAATAAGCTTCCGATCTGAAATAATGAAGTTTTTTGAGGATTTTGGCAAAGTGCAGAATGAAAATCTAAGGTGCATTCGAGATGAAATTTCTGAGATAAAGACCGAAGTTAAGACGGTAAAGTCGACCATTGAAAATTTTACACAGCAGTTTAACAAAATACACACAGAAATAGAAAGCATTAAATTGGCTAACACTGCAAGTCAAGCTAAAATTGAGAGCATAGAAAATGAGGTGTCCCGGCTAAAGTTGAAACAAAACACCGAATGCTCCGCTTTGAATCCGCTACCGCTCGCGCAAGAAAACCTCATCCTCGAACTAAAGGATCGTAATGAGCGTGAGAAAAATATTGTTATCGTGGGTATATCTGAAGTGAGCGAGGCAAGTTACCACACTAGACAAAAGTATGATGACGCGGAAGTAACAAAGTTAATTACCTCGGTTTGTGAGGACTGCCCTAAGCAAATAAGAACTTTAAGGCTGGGTAAATATGTTCCTAACAAAAATCGGCCTGTCAAGGTATTTTTCGAGAATAGTAGAACAGCGAGAAACCTTTTACGCCATAGAACAAAATTACCAGAGAATATTCAAATCTACTCAGACCAAACCCCTACTCAGAAGAAGTATATGGATTCTTTAAAAGATGAGCTGAACGAGCGTTTACAGAACGGTGAGAAGAACCTTATAATAAAATACGTAAAAGGTGTGCCGAAGATAGTAACAAATAAAAATCATTCAAAAAACTAGATACCGCCTTATTACGAAATAAAAAAATTACAAACAGATTGAGCAGGCTAAATCATCGGATAGTAAAAGACTATGGAGATATTCAAACGCATCCAGGGTCTTTAAGATTATTTTACGCAAATTTACGAAGCATCCGGACGGCAGGGAAGTTTGATGAAATAAAATGTATACTTAAAGCGATACCGAGAACTACACACTTGTTGTTATTCAGTGAGACGTGGATTGCTTCAGAAAATGACGCCAAATTATACCAACTACCTGACTACACACACATTTACAATTACAGGAAAGAAAGTAGGGGTGGCGGAGTATCTCTCTATATACACAATAGTATCAAATATGATGTAACCGAAGAACTGTGCGAAAATGGTAACCACTACCTGTGGACACACATAGACAAGCTATCTTTGGACGTGGGAGTGATATACAGGCCTGGGGAGACTAATGTGAGTAACTTTATGGAATTGTATTCTTCACAACTAGAACAGCGAAAGAGAGCGATTGTACTCGGAGATTTTAACATCGACCTTTTAAGTGACGACAGGTTCGTCAAACAATACAAGAACGTAATACAGGAAACCGGATATGAAATAATAAATAAAATTCACAAGAAATACAGTACACGGGAAACTGGAACAACAAATACAATATTGGATCATGTGTGCACAAACATAGATAATCATTCATTTGTTATGTCATTAGTGGATTCATCCCTATCCGATCATAAACAGATATTCCTGGAAGTGGGTAGTCTGGCGCCGCAAACAAATAAAAGAGTACAGTATAAAGCACTGAATTATGAATCTCTTTACAGCGATGCTCTTGAAGCGAGGTATTTTGATGAAAACCAGGACTATGACAATTTGGAGAGATTTATTGCGGAACTGGTGGAGAGTAACAAAATTGAAAAGACGAAATTTCTGAATCCGCCCCAACGGGACTGGATATGTAAGGACATTATTAATTTAATTAATTTGCGAAACAAGTTATGGCAGCAAACTAAAACTAATCCAACGTGTGAAGAACTAAAAAAGGAATATAATGACGTGCGAAAAAAGGTGAAAACTGAGATAAAAACCCGTAAAAAGATGTACTATCATGACTTGTTTCAAAGAAATTGTAATCACCCCAAGGCAACTTGGAAACTTATTAACAGTTTAGCGCTTAACAAGACCAGTGACGGCGGTGCTCCTCCCAGGCTTGTGTCGGACTCAGGGCCTATAGCTGAAGGTAATGCAATTTGTGACTTATTTAATACGTTTTTTGTGACAGTAGGTGCAGAAATAGCAAGCAAAATACCTGATACTTACCATAAAAATACCGGTAATATTTTGATGTACGATGATACCTACTCGCATAACATAACACTGAACGAACTAACGCCTTGTAGTGTTGAGGAGGTTTCAAATATAATCGATGGTCTAGATAGCGATACCAGTACAGGGGTAGACGGGATCAGCACTAAAGCTATTAAATGCCTAAAAGGTGTGATTGTTGAAAGGTTGACTGAGTGCATAAACAAGTGTCTTTTACGTGGCGTTTTCCCTGATACACTCAAGGTCGCCAAAGTTAGTCCTATTTACAAAGCTGGCACTAGATCTGACCCCAGCAATTACAGGCCGGTATCGGTCTTACCTATTTTGTCAAAAATATTTGAACGAATTTTACATGACCGATTGAGCAATTATTTGGCTGAGAAACAGTTTTTAATTGATCAACAATATGGCTTTCGTCCAAAGTCAAGTTCTCTCACAGCTGCTGTAGACTTAATTACCAAAATCAAAACTCATATAGATCAAAAGAATTTTGCCTTGGGTATATTTATTGATTTGAAAAAAGCTTTCGATACAGTCAGCCACAGAAAGCTGTTACAAAAATTCCAAAACATAGGTATCACAGGCACAGCCCTAGACATATTTACTTCATACCTAGAAAAAAGACAGCAAGTTGTAAAAATAAACAATTTCACCAGTTCTGCTCAATACGTCACTTACGGGATTCCTCAAGGTTCTATAGTTGGGCCCCTGATGTTTTTGATTTACGTCAATAATATCAATAATATAGGGCTGACCGGGCATCTTACATTGTACGCTGACGACACTTGCCTCTTTTATTTTGGTAAATCAATCAATAATATCATAACCAGCGCCCAAAGTGACCTAAATCTTCTAAATAATTGGCTTAAATTTAACTTACTAACTATAAACACATCCAAAACCTCCTTTATGATTTTCTCCGCGAAGAATAAACAAATACCTGCCCTTACCCCGCTTACAATTGATGGTCAAAATCTGCAACGGGTAAACCAAGAAAAGTACCTCGGCCTAATTATAGACGAGAAACTGACTTGGACCTTACACATCGACCATGTTACAAAAAAACTAATGTCCGTATTAGGAGCACTACGAAAGGTCACAAGTTGTATTCCGTACAGTTTACGCTCGACTATTTATAACTCTTTAGTTAAATCGCATTTAGAGTATCTGATAGAAGTGTGGGGCTCGGCCGCTGTAACGAACTTACGCCACTTGCAAAGGACTCAGAACAAAATCATAAAAGTGTTATTTCATTACTCTTACTTCACCCCAACAAAACAATTGTATAGAGACACTAAAGTACTAAACATCTCACAACTTTACAAGTATTATACCTGTATTCTAGTGAAAAATATCACTACTAATAGCATTCAATCGAATATCAAGCTCTTTAAAAAAGCCAATACGCATAATTTGAGAAATAACGACAAAATTGAACTCACTACAGCTCGCACAAACTATGGAAAAAAAACGATACTGTTTGAAGGAGCACAGTTGTATAATAACTTACCGAATTATGTAAAAAAATGTGATAGTGTGAACATGTTTAAGACTAAACTCAAAGAATATTTAATTACGCTTTAATCTGACTTGCCGCTTGACTTTAATCCGCTTTAATTTACCTATTTGATTTATTTATTTTAATTGATTTATAAGATTCTATTTGATTTTTTGGTTTTATTTGATTTTGTTTGATTTTATTGTATTTTATTTGATTTTGTTTAATTGTATTTGATTTACTCATCAGATTTATTATGATTGACATTGTATTGATTTGATTTAATTTTATTTGATTTTGTATTTGTTAATTTAATTTGGATTCTATATCTAGCACCCAGAGGAAAAAAAAAACCTTATAATTTTAAAATGATAACCTGTATCTCATTCTAAGTGAACTGTATGTTTTTATGAGAAATAAAAATTCTTTAAACCTAAAATATAAGGCTACTCAATCCTTTTCCTTATTTAAGCACAAACATGAGGAACATGCTCATTTAGCGTCGGCGATGTTTTTTCGGGTGAAGGCAAACATCTCAATTAGTTTTCTTAGGGTTTAGTGTATTTTATGCACAATATGTAGGTGCTTCTTTTTCTTATGTAGTCTTAACGTTTGTTTATAACTAAAGTTTTAAAAAATAACGAAACGCAATTAGTTTGTGGGTCCGTTTCTTTTTCATTTTGAATTAAATAATTATAAATATCCTTAATAATATTTCATCCTTATGTAATAAGGTGTTTCTGTTTCACGTTGTTAGTGTATTCAAGTGAGCATATCCAGCTGAAAT
Organism: Udea ferrugalis; assembly: GCA_950022985.1. Classification (NCBI taxonomy): domain Eukaryota; kingdom Metazoa; phylum Arthropoda; class Insecta; order Lepidoptera; family Crambidae; genus Udea; species Udea ferrugalis. The sequence continues at coordinate 6,527,130 of OX465520.1, forward strand.
TAAACAACTTCACGGCTTCTACTCGTGTTTTATTTTAGAATTGAGAAAGGTATTTTGGGATCCATTTAGGTACAATTAACCAATTCATTGACTCTCTACTCAACAACCCTTAGCCTTACAGACACAGTAAATTAAATGACACAGTAAAAAAATTATTATATTTTGTACCTAAAACAGTAGACTGTATCATGCAGAAAACTTAGATTAATGAACACGTCAGAACTTGTCTCAAAGCGAATTAACTAGAAGAGACAACTAATGGCTTAACAGCAAAAGTGAGACCTCCAGCAAAATGAAGTCACGTATAATCCTGAAGAAACACCGCTTGCAGAGCATTTGCGGTGATGCAGGGATGGCAAAAACACAATTTCTGCCTTAATTCAGACAAAATTAAGTTCAATTTATATTCTGCTTGCAAGGAGTCTACTACGCCATATCGAATGCCAATTGATCTATAGTCGACCACTATAAATACACTAGAAATCGAAAAGTTAAAACATCAAACGTCAAAATACAAAACGACCACGAGGGGTATGTGAGCAACAGGACGGGAAAGGTAGGACAAACGGACTGGGGCTGAGCTTTTGGTCCTATTACCACCTCTTCGACCTTCTTGCCACGTTAAATAGTCAGCAACAACCAGCTTATCTTGTGCTGCTCTAATGGGTGGGTAACAAAAGCATGATGCTAAGCTTTTGACAAAAACCAAATGGACCAAGTTATCATTAGGGCATTGTTCATACTGCCCGGGTTAGTAGTTTGAAAATGTTTAAAACATGAAAATAATATCATAACATACATAGATTGCCCATATACGTCCTACTAGGCACAGGCCTCTCCTCAACTATGAGGTGGATTGAGCTATACGCCAACACGCGGGCTCAGTGCAGATTGTTGGAGGGGTGTTGGGTTAGGGAGCAACCTTAAGGTCAGATGTTATCAAGCCACCCCAAGACCTCCGACTAGGCATAACGACTGACCTCTAGCTACATCAACCGGGACCAACTGCTTAACGTCCCTTCCGAAGCGCGGAAATGCCCGAAAATTACATCTCTTAATTTCGGTCAATAACATGAAAATAATAACATAAAAACAACGACATAGAAAATAATAACATAGTAATATTATAAATGGTAAGGGTTTGGCTTGCTTTGGTAACCCACGGCATGATGGGCACGACAGATTGGTATGCCATAAAAAAAACCCAATGCCACAACTGCACTGCTCCCAATCCGCAACAGTCCCTTGTTGGAACCCTTACTCAGAATGTCCATTCCGTTCTCGTGTTACGCCAAACTTCCAAGGGCAGCCCTGCTGCAAGGACATTTGCATTCTCCGTCGCTTTCATAATTACGAGCGGGAACTTTCGCTGCTCTGAGTTTGACTCAACTAACTCGTTGCAAAGCTCGCTGTCGAACTACCCTCAGATTGAGATAGCGCTGATTGGTGAGCGAGTTTTATGACTCAATATCTAGGTTGCAAGGTGTGCTCTGTGATTAAGTTTGTTGGACTTTCGTTATAAAGATTATCAAAAAATTTACCGTTACCGCAAAACGTAATGACAGTTATCAGGGAGTTTTGTCTTCCTGCTGCTAACACCTTAATTCCGAAGCGTCACTCAAAGTAACTAAAGCAACTCTGCAGAGATGGGTAAACACTTGACGTGTCCTGGCACTCACTTGCAATTTTCGACAGCAGTTATCATGAAAGAGACAAAACATCACAGTAGTGAAGTGATGCTGTATGTTGATTAAGTTTTAATGTTTAAGGGCTCGTACACACCAACCCTTTATTCATAAAAACGAACGCAATAAAGCATTGTTTAAGGGTAGGTTGCACCATCTGACTTTAACAATAACAAACATCCAAATTTCAGTTAAAGTACCGTTTAGGCCCAAAAATGACGTTAAATTGTCAAATTTGACAAAAACTTTACCTTTAACTTTAACTTCTACTATGGTGCAACTTACCCTAAGCAATTGACGTGTTATGTCACTTAATCGCAAATGGCAGCAGTAACAAGAAGGAAAGAGACAAAGTGATACAAAAGTTAACGTGTTGTTTGAAGGGCCGTATACGTTTTTATGAATAAGTGGGTAAGATGATACGAAGGCGCATCGTGCAACGACGCGGCATTGGTACGCCGTCGTTAAAAAATTAACAGAACTAGACGTGTTCTCTTCATGCTTATGTTTATTCTCCTGCCTAATATCAGCACACAGCACAGCATGTCATGTTGCTTGCTCCTAGTAGATTCCCATGACACGACGTCGTACCGTGAAACGTTGCTCCGTCGTAGCACGATGCGACGACGTATTGTCTTAATATGTACAAAGGCGCACTCACATCAACCTTTACAAAACCGTTGCAAAATGGGTCTTATGTCAGCGGCATAAGGTGCCCCTATGTAAAGGTTGATGTGAGCGCCTCTATACCTATGGGCCGTATAGTTGTAATATTCTAGCCCGCTGAAGTTAGCAAAGCGCTAGAAGAATAGGTTAAAGCTTCTGTACGTACAAAGCTAGTACATGCTCAATTACTGGTTAGATGCGTGTAGATTAGAAGAAGATAGCGATCGTCGCCTCTCTTTTACACCTAATAAGAAGCAACAACAGGACATTAGCGATGCTTACGATACAGTCCCGTTGTTTCACGCTACCTCGTTGTTAGTAGGTACAGTCACCATCAGATATGTTATAGCCGACAAGGTGGGCGAATATTTTTGAGCAGATTCAGATGTCAACGAGTTCCATACAGGTGCAAGTTACCATAATATCTGAACATTAATATCTGAGCAGATGCTAGTCTATTGACTTGATATTTTTTGGTAATATGCACATGCAAATTTAATTTAATTTAATTATACATATAAGAGTTAATATCTGAATAGGCATAACGTGCACGCGTGCTTATCTACCCAAATGTATGGTGTGGTGAACTTGTGGTCAATTGAATTATTGATTTGGAAAACTGTTCAGAACTATTTGTCCTTGTCTGATACCAAATACTTGATGGAATAATAAAGAAACCATAATGTTGTAGATTATCACAAAAATGATAATAGAGAGAGAAGTTTGTTCAAGTGTGACAAGGGCATGTGGCTCAGCATAATATACTACAAGAGCCAAAGACCCGAGGAGAGCTGGTTTTCAACCAGAGCCGTTCTCCTGTGGATACATACCTACTCATAAGTATAACTTAACAAGTTCCCTGTCCATTAAATATATCGATTGAAAATCCATTGCTTTGAATCAATGTGACTGGGAGGGTGATAGAAAAGCTTATAAAAAAAACTAGAAAACATCTCAACAATGTCAACGATGGAATTAAACTACGTCGCTGCACTGTGAATACGGGATTTTAATAACCCAACCTATGCGGTTTGAAATTATTTATTTGATGGCGACTGTACACGCAACACCTAAGCGTATCTACACATCGTTTGCGCTTGTAAGGATTCTACTTAGGAGATTATCGGCATTCGCAGGTTTAATGGCTGAAAGTCAGCGAAGTTGTATTGTAAACAACAAAAGAAATGTGTTGTAAAGGTGAAGGTTCTCGTAAAGCACGAGAATGTTTTCTTTGTAGGTATGCATTTTATTGCATTGCGTTGTTTACAATCAAGTTAGAGTTTAACAAGAGATAACATCTATGAAGCCAGTTGAATTATTATGAAACAATAAAAAAGGTGGAACGGCAATTTATTAATTTCAGGGTAGTTTGTGTCCTATGTGTTTTGTGATTTACATACAAAAAAGGCAACAATTTTTTTACTAAAAAGCACACAATAATAGGAGCATCTAGTTTGGTCTACCAGTATACCAATCGCTATACTCAGCCAGATTATGATGATGGTCGGATATGGAATCCCTTATCCTTGAAAACTCTTGCACTATGGAATAAACTATACTCAACTTTCTAAATCTCAAAGCATCCGTTGTTCGAGATTTGAGATGATTTACAGAATCGGTCTGCAACTCCTTGTCTCAACTACTATGCGCCTAAAGTTAAGACATGACATCGACAGACGTAGAGCAGGGAAATTACGACATGTGAGACTGTTAAAATATTCATAATAGTATTCATTTCACGAAACACTTCCAATATGTCATATTCTTGATTGGACACGAAGTCTCCTTGCGGCTATAATTCGAAACAACAATAGCACAAAAAACTTAAATATTAACTCGTATTTCTTTAACCTGAAGGTTCAAAAACAAATTTAGTTATAACAAACAAACGAAACACTCAAAATATTGGCGCAAGCGCATAAAAACGACGCATTAACGTACGCGCAAGATCACCCGGTCATTGCCCCTTAAACATTTATTAGTTGCTATGCGTCATTCAATGCAGTTTTGAATTTATTCTTAGAAAATTAAGAAATAGACGCGTGAGTCAGTCGACTTTAGCCAAGGACTCGTGTCAGTGGTGTTGCCGCGCGGCGGACACATGCTATTTTTGTGACGAAACAGAAATATGCTATGACCGATATGAAAAGGTCTTTTGCATTCTGTTGTGGTAGGAGCAGTGGCTTGACAAGTTGCAGAAGAGTCCAAAAGTTCACAAGCAACTGCTAGAGTGGGCCTCTGTTGTTCATTTAGATGAGCCTTGGACAGCTGCTGTCAAAATTGGTCCTGGGAAATTGAGGCTGTGCGGGTAGTGCCGTACGTAGGCCAATTCTTAAGGTACAAAGACGTCCAGAAGCGGCTCATAAAAAGACAAGATAAGATAATATATACTTTATTGCACAAAGAAAACAATTACAAAAGAGGTTAAAAAGGTGTGATGGTAACACCTTCAAATGGGAGATGTTGGCAGCACAACGTTTTGAATGGCGTATGCTGGTTCAGAGGCAGAACAGCGCAAGACTGATCTTAACTTGAACGACGCGACTTGAGAAGCAAGAAAGAGTTTTTCCTTAATAAAATTGGCTGTTAAGTAGTGTCGTACCGATTAGGAGTTGAAAGGGTCCCTATGATCGAAGTCGGTCAAAACAATAATCATCTCTGGGCTCCATAAGTAGTTGGGAGCCCAATGTTCAACTGTGAACTGAGATATTTTTGAATTGCTAGACATCATAAGTGAACTCATCTGCTTCATTCAAAAACATTAATTGAACTTCACGTGTTAACAAAGGGTGTGTTTTAGCATTGCCATACAAAGGATAAGGAAGAAATCCTTCATTGAACGTGTACAACAACATATTGTAGTTCATTCGAAGCTATATCACAAGAAATGTATCCAGGTAATGATAATAGTGATGTGTAGGACCGTATTTGTGATAAAAACTATGTTTCCGTGTGACACGCCGCTCCGTGGACAATCTGTAATGACGGACGGGTTATTTTTTATGACATTAGCGATGATAGAAACGCATGTATCTTTAGTTTAATACCTAGTACTTAATGCACTTTACTTAGTACTGACTTTCCTGCATTTTTGGTTTCAGAAAAGTTCAGAAAATATGCATACAATAAGCATGAGCTAAAAATTCGATTCCTTGATTAATTCTCACATAAATTCGAATCATTTAGGTCACTTACTAGAGTTCAAATTACGAGGCGTATTTTATCTGGGTTAATGCAATTAAAATTACTAGTATGGTTTTCAGTTTCTATAAAATGAAATTTTAATTCTAAAATACACACATCAAAAGTGTCTAGGGATATCTCAAGCATTTTCATACAAAGTATAGCTATTGGGGAGGCTGTAAAAATTAAAATATTGATACCAACGTAGAAATTTTTAGGACACAGAAACTGCTATATCTGCCCTTTCAGATTGTATAAAGAAATTCATTGTGGTAGCATTATTGTACAATCGTAAGGACGTTAAAAAAAAGACAGATTTTTCTTTTAAAAGGTTTCAAAATTTTAGCAAAATCAAAGATATTAGATAATGCTCAGCATTATCTTAGAATAACTCGAGGAAACAGGCATAAGATAAAGGTTAAGAATATTACAAAAAAACGTTTGATTTTGCTAAAATTTTGAAACCTTTTAAAAGAAAAATCTGTCTTTTTTTTAACGTCCTTACGATTGTACAATAATGCTACCACAATGAATTTCTTTATACAATCTGGAAGGGCAGATATAGCAGTTTCTGTGTCCTAAAAATTTCTACGTTGGTATCAATATTTTAATTTTTACAGCCTCCCCAATAGCTATACTTTGTATGAAAATGCTTGAGATATCCCTAGACACTTTTGATGTGTGTAGTTGATCATCATCATTTCCTATACGTCCCGATACTATTCCCCGGCCATAAAATATCCACTGTTTGTACAAATAAATAATATCGTTTTCAGAAGTTTTATGCATTTTATTTTTCATTTAAACTTCACTTTGTGGTAAATGTTTATTTATTTTAACAGCTGTGCGAGTCATCTGTTTATCCAACTTTTTAACGGAGGTCCGTGCTGCTTAAGTCTGCTCCGGTCATTTCTTATGTAGAAAGAAAAAAATAAGTTTATTCGGTACAGTATACAAAGGACTAAGATGTAATGTTGTTACATAAAGAGTCTACATCTGAGTACTCACCAAAAAGTTTTCCGCTTAGCAAATGAGAATTCAAGACCATTTACCAGCGGTGGCCTGATACATAACTAAAAAAGTCTACCGCTGAAACAATAATTTAAAATGAAAGAATTTCAATCACTAATTAAAAATCTGATTCCTCCTTCAAATTGGAGTTTTGGTTAGTGTTTAAAAAAAATCATTATTCTCGGATAGCAACAGCAACAGCTAAAAATACGAATTCTTAATCATCGTTTCCAGAAATTATCCGCGTCGCTGATTTCTTGTCAATTAAACGAAAAGGGCCTTGATTACGCCGCACATCACTAGTGGTGGAAGCATCACTAGTGTTCTGTGCAGCGCGCGTGCGCGCTGGCACTTACACACGAACTTTTGCACGGAGCGTTGCTTTTAATTGGTTTTATTTGAATTACATATTGGACAAACAATATATTCTGTTTTAAGTCAACGAACGTGCCTTATTCGCCAACACCCTCAAATTCCTAACATCTCACAATAGCAACTTTCAATCAATTAAGCTGCCTACAATTCAATTGCCAACCTTTGATGGTTCATACTTGCTATGGCTTGAATTTAGAGACACTTTTCAGTCGTTGATTAGTTCGAATCCATCAATACCGGACATAAACAAATTTCACTACCTTAGGTCGTCTCTTAAGGGCGGGGCCGTTGAAGTTATTAAGTCATTAGAGTTCACTTCGGCCAACTTCAAGGTTGCATGGGATTTATTGTGTGACAGGTACGACAATAAGCAGGTACTGATAACTAATCATCTGAAGTCCTTATTTTCTATTGAACCAATAATCAACGAGTCCCATGATTCACTACGTCATTTGGTTGATCATATTTCCAAAAATTTGAGAGCCCTTAACACTTTAGGTCAACCAACTGACTATTGGGACTCCTTAATTATCTTCATGGTCACAGGAAAATTAGATATAGTGTCAAGCACAAAATGGGAAGAGCATAAAAATAGCCTCTCGAATCTCCCAAAGTTGAGTGAGTTCTATGCATTCTTGCGCAATCGGGCTGACGTGCTCGGATCCACGATGTCTCTACGAGACAACAAGCTAATGAGTGGTTTTAGTCCAAACACTAAGCAGAATAAAGCAATTAGAAGGACCAATTCTTTTGTGGCTTCCACTGCAAATTTATCAATTTCTCTATGTCTTTTTTGTCGTAAGCAAGGGCACCGCATTCATAATTGCATCAATTTTGAAAAAATACCAGTGCAGGAGCGAATCCTTGAAGCTAAAAGAATGAAGTTATGTTCAAATTGCCTTCGTGAGGGTCACAGATTTTTCAATTGCTACCTTAAGCCTTTGTGCAAATTCTGCAAGAAAAAACATAACAGTCTCTTGCACAATAGTATAATGTCCACTGAAGACAAAACTGAAACTAGCTTACCTGTAGCGTCTGAATCTGCTTCAAATGTAGAAAATGTCTTTCCTTCGGTTTCATTGTCTGCAGTGTCAATGGGCCAAGTACTGCTAAGTACTGCTATGGTGAAAATATATAATAAAAGTAATAATCAGACTTATCTTGCAAGGGCGCTTTTAGACACAGGCAGCCAGTCTTCTTTCATAACGAATTCATTCAAGGAAAAAATTAAGCTCGCTGCTAAGTGTCCAGAGTCTTTGCGTATACAAGGTTTAAACGATTTAGGCATTTGCATAAAAGAGAGTTGTACAGTAAAGGTAAGCTCATGTCATAATTCATTTAACTTAAATGTTAAGTGTCTAGTAGTGCCTCGAATAGCAAATACATTACCGAGCAGACCCGTAAATAGAAATGAATTAAACCTCCCTAGTAACATCAAGCTTGGAGATCCACATTTCCACCTGCCCTCAGAAATTGATATGCTTATAGGGGCTGATGTCTATTGGAACATAGTAGGCTGCAATCAAATCAAACTAGGTGTAGGAAAACCTAGTTTACAGGAGTCTGAATTCGGCTGGCTGGTTAGCGGCCCAATAGGAGATGGCACTGAGAGCCATCATCCGAACTTGACTTGTAATTTTACGCAACAAATACATGACGATCTTGAAAGGTTTTGGAAGTTTGAAAAGTTACCTAATAGCGCTACAAAGTTTACATCAGAAAAAATATGCGAGGGACATTTTGACAATTCACAGCGACATCTACAAAATGAACCCTTGTGGTGGGAAGGACCCTTCTTAAGAAGGGATCGTAGCCAATGGCCTAAACAGAAACAAAATAATTGTAAGAACCAGGATAGGCTATGTGGTAAATTAATTGTTGACAGCACCAATTTTGTAGGTGCAAACAATGAACTCGGCAAGGTTTTGCGCTCCGCTCGTGAATCTGTTGATAATTCCATCAGTTCCGAAGGTATTAGCTTTAAATTCATTCCTGCATATTCACCTCATTTAGGAGGATTATGGGAAGGAAATGTAAAGGCCGCTAAATACCATTTGACAGGAGTAGTAGGAAACGCTTCCTAAACCCTCGAAGAGTTGGGCACACTGTTTGCTCAAATAGAAACTATCCAAAATTCACGTCCTCTCTCACCCTTATTTTCCGATCCATTTGATCTCACTCTGTTAACTCCTGGTCACTTTTTAATTGGACGGCCTCTGATGTCGGTGCCTTCTTTTCTAGTGGATGGCGTGAAACGGGAATTTATCGCAAATCTTCAATAGCGAGCAAGCAGCGCACTAAGATCCAAGAGACGGGACATGGTCAAAATCTAGGATGACCTACCTCAAGGATGAAGTCTTGGACGAATTTCAGAATTCTTGAGATTCATAAGGGGACAGACGAAGAATGCAGTAGACGTTTATACATCGCGAGGTACCATAAAAAGAGCAATTCATAACCTTGTACGTCTACCTACAGAGGAAACAAGTTCTTGAAAGTCAACCCTTTCAAGCGGGGGAGGATGATTACGCCGCACATCACTAGTGGTGGAAGCATCACTAGTGTTCTGTGCAGCGCGCGTGCGCGCTGGCACTTACACACGAACTTTTGCACGGAGCGTTGCTTTTAATTGGTTTTATTTGAATTACATATTGGACAAACAATATATTCTGTTTTAAGTCAACGAACGTGCCTTATTCGCCAACACCCTCAAATTCCTAACAGGCCTCTTTGATGGCTTCTTAAATTTTACAATCAAGTAAATTGGAGTTGTAATCAGTCCGCTCGTGTGAGTGCGAATGGGTCCGCGCGTCGGTGCGTGTGCGCTCGATCAAGCGTGAATGTCGCCGCAACGCTGACACCCGGCGACACCCGGCGACGGCGCGCCGCTGAGACGAAGGCTTTGATGTGCCAGGGCTGGGAAAAGCTACTAAAGCAATAGTTACAAAAAAAATACATCACACTGCTCGGCACGGTCTCACCTCAACTATGAAGGGGCGCAACACTTAAGTTATAAGACCTAAAAGGTCAAAGACTGCGCGTTCAAATTATTCGTGAGTGTTGAGACTGATAGTAGAGTGCCGTAAGGCATAAAAATGGTCAAACCTCGGAACCCAGGGCCAGTCAATGAATCTGTATATCAAGTATGAGACTGCATTATTAAAACCTCAAATAAAAAAGTTAAAAAATAAAAATTGACCGATCTCGTTTTTTTTTCTTTTTTTTTTAAGTCAGGAAATGCCTCTACGCACCTTAACCCGCGACTAGGGGAAGCCGCGGGCCGTGTGTGGGACTCGCCCCTGAAGGTGACTTCAAGGGAATACCCACTAAAACCTGACTGTTCCACTCGCACCAGTTTCTGTCCAGGGCCACAAGAAGCGTGAGCATAGCATTTGCGACACCTGGCTGGTCTTGCCCGTTGGGCTGGCGCCTTAAGAGAGGCCACCCGGAACTAGGCGGCCATCATCTTGGGTCTGCAGTGCAATGGCTGGGAGCCCCTCCGAGCTCCCGGCCTGCAAAACATATTATGGCGGACGCTGGTCGTCCACCCTTCTACGGCGGCGTGTGCGCCGAGCGCGGCATGGTAGTAGAGCCTCCCGCTCTCGCGCACGCTCAGCCTCCTCCTTCGCTACAAGTACCGCTTCACAAAACGTAGCAGTAGCGTCCCACCTCTCTTTACTGGTGACGATCGAGGGGGAAGAGAGGTCCTGGCCGACGCAGGCAATAAGGTCCTGCCGCTCTTCGGACCAGGCTGGACACACAGCAAGGGTGTGGGTCGCTTTGTCCAGAGGGTCAGCGCAATGATGGCACACGGCTGTAGGCTCCCGACCAATGCGGCACAAGTATTTGCCAAAGCAGCCGTGGCCCGTCAGCATTTGGGTGAGGCGGTACGTGAGGTGCCCGTGGTCTCGCTCTACCAACTCTTTGAGCATAGGCCTTACAGCCAACACTGTCTCTCTGCCAGCTGTGGGTTCTTCTAGCCGGTCAGTCCATTTTGCAATAGCAACTTGGCGCAGTTCATCATGCTTCCCTTCCATCTCCCGGGGCGCTATGCGGTTGTCATTGGCCACTTCAATCCTCTTCCACTCGTAAAGAGCGGCAAGGGAGCTATCAGCCCAAGGTATTTTAGTGTGGGCTTCACGCTAATCGTGACCCCGCCAACAACAATGCCAGACCCTCTAGGCGGCGCGCGCCGCGGTCCGTGGAAGCATATTGCTTCGCACTTTTCAAGGGCGACCTTCAGGCCCAGGTTCCGCATTTCGGCGACAGTATGCGCCACCGCGGCCGTGGCCAAGACTGCCGCATCTCGGTAGGAGTTCTCAACCGCTGTGACAAGGGTGTCGTCGGCATAGGCTGTTACATTAACTCCTCTAATCTGGGCGCCCCTCAACCTCGACCTGCAGTACCTAAAGATCCAAGATCAAGTTTTCAAGTTTGTAATAGTTGTTCTCTTTAAAAAATGACTTTTGACTAATATAAATCAATGAAAACTCCAAAAAATTAATAATTGTTTATAATGATAAAAAAAATTGAGAGCGCGGAAATTTTTTTTTTTAACTTTTTTATAAATACTATTAAAATCGTATTTTCAAGGTTTATATTAAGATTCATTGACTGGCCCTGGATTCCGAGGTATAAACCTTACGGCGCTCCACTATGATTACTATGATTCAAGATCTAAAATGGCCATGAGAAATTCAAAATTAGTTTATTACTTATTATGAGGCTTAAACACTCAGTTTCTGTCATCTTTATAGCAAACATAGCGTTGAAATAACTTATTGCTGTATACGAGTATTATGTTCTCCCCTTATGCCTTGAAAATAATCTCCTATGATTTTGAAACCACCTTAGAAAAAGTGTTCACTTTGAGTTTTTTTTTTATTCACTGAACTTTATGAGATCATGTTACTGTATGCAATTTTGACTAGATCGGATTTTTAACTAATACTTACATTTTTTTTCAGAATATGAAAACATTGGTTTCTATGTGTCTATGTGTTTTTAAAAACCATAATTGCAGCCTCATATGTTCCTTATAGCCAGATTACCGAGTAGTGCCCGCTTACCGTACTTTTGCCAACTACTTCACCATAACCTGGTTTTGAAGCTTTGAAAAATACCTTTTTAAGAGATTAACATGTCTGGTGCAGGTGGTGAACGAAGGCAAAGATAAAGTTTCAAAGTAGTAGTTAGTAATAGTGCTACAAACATGTTTTCCAAGCTTAATAATCCACTAAGGTGGCACTTGTCAACCGAGCTCTGTACTTGTTGGAGATAAAATATGCTCGATAGCTCTAGACCAAGGTTTTAATGTCACAAGGTCGCAAAAAATGGAAATAAACTCTAGCCGAATAATAAATCCGACACCTGAACCAACCAGAGCTCTGAAAAAGACAAAAGTCGGCCAAGTGCGAGTCGGACTCGCGCACGAAGGGTTCCGTTACCAGCATCGATTAAAAAAAAGCTTAAAAATTACGTTTATTGTATCGGTGCCCCCCCCTCCTTTATTATAGTCTTCATTTTAAAGGTGATATACAGTTGTATATTATTATTACCTTTACAATAAAGTGGCATGTAGTTACATATTCTGTGAAAATTTCAAGCGTCTACATGTTACTGTCAATAATATTGAGCAAAAATACAGGAAAGAACACGTTCATTGCATTGGGACCCTTAATATATCATTTAATGTTATTTTTAGTATTATTTTGTAGTTATAGCAGCAACGGAAATACTTGTTGAGCCATCACGTTTATGATACAGCCTGGTGACAGACAAGCAGACAGACAGGCAGCGGAGGCTTTGTAATAGGGTTCCGTTGTTACCTTTTAGGTACGGAACCCTAAAAAGAAGTAAAAAGAAAAAGCGTCAGCTAACAATGGCCCGCATTTAAATCTGTTTTTAAAAGATATATTAGGCAAAACTAGCACGTTCTGTCTAGGTTTATTCAGACGTTCTGAATAAAACAAATTGAAAGAACTGCTTCAAAACTTAAACTGCTATAATTGCGAAGTGCTCATGTACAGTCAGCGTCAGAATCATGTGACATGGTCCTAGAGTACCTAGAGTAAACATTTTTTGTTTCTATCCTACATCATCCCACTGCTGGGAAAAGGTCTCTCCTCCAATCCTTTCCAAACAGTTCGATCCCGTGCCAGGCTCTGCCAATCTTTCTCATGAAACAAAAGAGTAGACATAGATAAGTTTAATAAGCAATTCAGCTACTACTAAATATACGGTAACTAGTAAGTTATTTGTAGCGTCCACGAATCTAAAAAGGGAAAAATATAAAAGATCAACTACCCTGACAGACGAAGTTCCATCAATGCTTTTGGTCTGCAACAATATTTGACTACTAATATGTCAATCCCTTCTCCTTGGACAGGAACAAACTTTGTACCTGTACCAGGAAAATATGAAAATATTTCCATTTTAAAAATATTTATCAACCCGAGGCGGAGACTAATTCATCAAATTGAAAATCAGTCCAGAAGGTTTAGAAAGTAAGAGGACAGAACCCAACGTGTTTATACAATAAATGGATAAATAAAAACCCACTTTGATAGCTCACATGATTATGATGCTAACTGTACGAACAAGAACTGAAACAACCTCAGACTAAATGGTTTTAAAAGCTTTTTGAGCAAAGTTTAAGAAAATCAATTCATTTGCTAAGTAGAGTTGCGCGTATTTTTTTCAAAGAAATAAATTTGGATGTGACAACCATACTTGAGTATGTTTCCGGATATTTTTTACGTTGATCTATTTGGCAAAAAGGTTCGGCGAAGGTTGAACGGACTCATGTTTGCACTTCCACACGAGGAACTTTATTGCGTGAAATCTATTTTGATTTAAGTAGCTAGTATGTGGTGGTTACTGCCATTTACCCCTTCTTTAAGGTGAGGAAATGAGGGACGGATGGGTGATGTCGGATTCTCCACTGTTAAGCTCATGACCCAGTGATCCACAGGCTAAAAACTCGGCCGGCACGCTCATCGTTCATAGTGGGGGAACACGGTAATTTGCACGAAGCTTTCCATGCTTACAGGCATCCCCCAACGGTGACAACTGAGAATTAGTAAACAAATATTCCCCAGTGCGGTCCAGTCTCACCCATTTGAGCCGTCTCCCAAACTATAAAAAACTATAAGACATCAACTGTCGTATCCTAACCAGTTTCTTTATTGTGAATTGAATTAATAATTGTGAAATATTTTTCAAGTTAATATGTTAAATTTATAACTTTGGGATTTATTTTCCTGCGTAAGAAGCATAGTTGACAATTCTTGCTTAGCAATGAAAACCTAACAACGACGACTATATCATGTCATGTTAAATAGGAACAAAACAAAGGGAGACATAAAAACAGGATCCTAAAAGTAGGCAAAACTTAGTTGCTCTTTCTTTAGAGCCTTTTTTCGAGACATATAAACCTTGCGATCAAAGGCCACCCAAAAGACGGATGACATTGCTAAGTTTAACTTCACTTGCCTTTTAAGTGATAGGGACTGTTAGGTGGTTCAGAGTCATAACACTCGTGTGTACCGACTTATCACAACATCAGTTTAAATCCCACGTCACCTTTACCTACATCACCAAGTTATCTAATTTATTCATCCACTTTCATTTGAAGATCAAAAGGTACTCAAAATCGAAATTGTCGAAATTTCCATGTCGCTGATGTGGAAAATTGCGAGTTGCGACAGATGATACCTAGCCAGAAGAAGTTAAAGTTACACGTGTAGGACAGGGCTGGATCCTAGGGAAACAACATAGAGACATAACATATATTGGGGGACGATAGCCCCTGTAGCAATGGGGCCATTCAACTACCTACCTACTTAGCCAACATATTGTCCCCAGTCACTATAAGTTACAAAGCCTTGAATGAATGTTGCTTTACATGTAACACGCATTGTGTCATGTGATAACACTGAAAGGATTCTGAGTACGAAATAATACTGAAATCAGTAAACGATTCGAAATTCAAACTTGTAGGTAAGGGCTACACAAAGTATTTTCCACTTCGTCCTTCATATGTAAACATAATGACCATTATCATAAAAGATCCTGTGGCTCAGTGGCCATCATCAAGCTCTGAAATTTCGAGTACAGTGCCAAGCCTTAGCCGTATAATAAAAGGTAACGTTCAAGTTCGGCCCTGTGGTTGAACTTGTCATGTTAATTTCTCACGTGGTAGCGTACCCCAAAATATTTCATGATACTTTGATGTCATAACGTGCCATTTATGCCTGATGAGTAAAGTGGGAATGAACATCCTGTTGTGGGGCGAAGGCCAGGCGCCTATGGGCAAAGCTTGAAGTGCCCACAGCTTTTAACGTACTTTCTTCATTCGCATTTTTGAGTACCTAATTACACACTAATTGGCAGATGTGGTGTTTCTAATGTAAATTATTTAAACATAAAAATATTTATGTTTGTTCGTTGGGCTAGATGGCGCTGTGTGGAATAACGTCCAGTAATATTTATTTATCTATTGGCGAAATTTGTTGACATGAGAGATAGATGATAGAATGGCACATAAATTAATGAAAGTCCGATAAACTTATTCAATAATCATCAACAAGCTACTATTTATATATGTATTCGCTTGATGGCAATCAAAAATTAACGTCACATGAAAACAAAAGGTTTAAAGAGGTAAAATACAGTTTTTAGGGCTTAGAACTTAAACAATGTTTTGATAAAGGAAATATCGGCAAAAGTTTGTCATAAATGTTGTCAATTTACGAACATCAAACTGAAACAACCAACGGCAAAGTTTAAAACGATTCCTACACTGTTTACCGGTTATATCCCAAAGTTGTAAATAATGTACGTAACAATGGGACTTGCGAGCTCGTTTGGCGCCGATATTATTAGGTTATCTTAGAAAGTCAAGGTATTAAACTAACAACATAAAGTCTGCATTAAAAGACGGTAAGAGTTTAGTACTATATAGCAACCGTTTTTACTCAATAATGAAACTAGACCATCTTTTAGAAAGATCTGCGCTTTATTAAAATTAACGAAGCTGGTATTGTATCAGATACAGGATTATGTAGGTATGTACTTTAGTTTTGTGGAAGTAGTTTTTTTTTTCAATGAATATTATTTTCGAGAACTTGACTCTTATTTATCGTTTTACTGTTCATTGCACATTGAGAAAATACAAATGGCGGACTTAATGCCATCAGACATTATCTATCAGTCAACCACACGGCCAGAGAGAGGGATTAAGGCCAAGCGCAAGTGTTGAGATTAGCAAGCATATGCTTAAATGCTGAGATCATCTCTTAATGACACTAACTAAACTACTCACATAAAATTGCTTGTAATAGATAGATGTATTTACTAAATAATGTATTTTTTGTTACAGATACAGTGTTATATTGACTATATCGACCAACGCCTCTGACGGGTTTGCTTTAATAAACGGTGAGTATTCAAAAACCTTTCTCAATATGAACTTAAAAAATCCTGAATTTGTAACAGCAACCCTAGATGATTTCAAAATTTTCATTTTCTAATTCAGCATTCAGAAATTGTATTTGAACAATAAATACTTTAATCCACGAACAACTGATAAACATACTTAACTTTGTTTCATATTTCTGCATTCACAATGCCATAAATTAGAATATGATTTACTGTCTTAATTTAGTTGAACAAGTTTTAAATGGTAATTCATTATAAGTTGCTATCGCCATCATCTCGACAGCTTTGGCTAAGTTTCTGTAATCTAATCTCGTAATATTGCATGCCGACTTCTTTACGAAAATATGATCGATGTTCATGGAAGGTTTTTCTATTCCTTGGATTTAGAAATTGTTTGGATGAAAAAAAAATGCTCCTTTTATCACAGAAGTTGTACTACTAACATTATCTTGTTGTGTCTTATAACCTTGAGTTGCGTTCTCATCGGATCCAGTCAATATAGGGGGACTAAATTAGTGTCTGTAAACCCCTTCGGAACTGCAAACTCTATACAATTTATAGGATTACTTTATTTAACCGAACTGCTGTTAGACATAGCTCTACCAATTTCCCAAAGTATCCATTTGGTGCCTTCAAATTTCTGGAGTCTGCAATTTCTGAAATAAGAAAAAATAATATATACGTATTTGGTACTCTGCAAATAGCCCCGATGCGTGAAAAAAGGAGAGACCAGACTAGTCCGCGCCAACAACATTCTGAAGATAATATTGTATTGGATGTGCAGGTTGTCTAGTGTTTTTTTTTGATAAGAATATGTTGCACTAAAGGATTTCTCATGTAGCAGACTTTTGCTGTGATCTATCAATCTGTAATGATTACTACGGCCATTGGCAGATTCCAGAACTTTTCTGCCCCATTGGGTAAACCACCAAATTTCGAGGGCCAGTTGTAGAGAACTAACGCTCGCCAGAATCCTGTGACGATTGTTAGGTGTATCTTGCAGGGGGGACTTCAAGCAGCCTCCACCTTTAACTTACCTCCGATTGCCATCTCTCAATACCTTTCTAATCCAAATCTCGCCCGTCGTCTGCCGTTATTCGTTATTGTCTCGTATTTAAGAATCAAGCTTAAAGCCACAACTTGGACTAACATCTAGTCAAATCTAAAAAAACGCCTGAAAGGGTCAAATTCCAAAACTTTTCTGGCTTGATGCTAATTATTTTTAACCAAGCAAATGTTACGTAAAAAACGACACTAAACTGAAATTGCAAGCAACATCCGCGCGTGATGTGACCTTAGGCTCGGTACACGGGCGGCCAAGGGCACGGTGTCAGACAGTTGGTTCACCCGCTTAGTTGCCCACAAACTAATTGCATCTAATAAGACTGGATTTTGTTAATGCGAGAACACTAATGGGATTATCGTTTCGACTGTAGCAATATAGATTGGGGATTTTGTGATGTCTGTCTATTTGAAGACCTTAAAAGTATTTAATTAAGGATCTATTCTTGATTGAAACATTTTTGCTAGATTGGAAAACGGATTAAATCAATTATGCTTTTTTTTATAGTTGTTCAAGTCGAAGTAAGGTTTTTATGAAGAGAAAAATAGGAAATTCGCTCACAGGCTTTAGACTAGACTTCAGACTTTATGTCAGAAGCTATATTAAGTTTAATAATGTAATAGGGACACCGATAATGCAATTCTCGTCAAAAATAAAACATTAATCTGATCAGGTTTAATGCTCATTTTACCTGATGGTATCTCAACCATCATCATCAACCAACCATGCTGATTTGATGACTTTGCTTCCAGTAGAGTATGCCCTTACCTTTCACAGTCATCCGGATTGCTTGGTTTTTTAATCAGCGTTCTTCATCACCGGAAAGTTAACCGAAAATAGGATTCATGAGCACTAAGTAGTCTTCCGTCCGAATTTGAGCTCAGCGCCACGGCTCCGACCCCAATTACTTTACCACTGTGCTACGGCGCTCTCACTTTTTCTGATAAGCAAAAACAATATTTAAGTAACCAAACAACAAACACTCGTAACTCACTTAGTTTTCGTGAGATTACCAATACTTATCGAATCCCAATTTGGTGATTTACGGCAGTTCCACTCCATTTTGGAATTAAACCGTTTTATTGCGTTCTAAAACGAAGTTTATAACTGAGTTCGTGCTTAAATGTTAGTCATGCCAAAGCTGAGCCAATAGTATGATCGTAAACGTAATCTGTTGTTTTTGCCGTTTACTTACTTATATCTATTTATGTATGTAAGTATTTACTTGTACAAATAATATTCATGTTTGTTTGTTTTATAATCCTGATAAGGCTCCAAAAGTTTAACGTTTGCATCTGTCTGTGACTTCATAACTCCCAATCTAATGAACCATTCTTTGCTACAGTTGATTTTGTCTCAAAAGCAACTAGATCAAAATAGAGTGTATTCTGATAGTATTCTCACACATCATTTAAGATCATTATTTGAGGGGTATGTAAATAATTGAGTTTAAAAAACTGTAAAATCACAGGACATTATTAAAAGAAAATTTCGAAGACGTGGGTTCAGCATTCCGTGTGAATGGTGTGGATCAAAAAAAATGACCAAAACATTTAAATATATATAAAATAAGTAATAAAAAAGTGATGTTGACAGTGGCTGACTATGATGATAACAAACTAGCACTAGCATTATAAATTGAGCGATATTTACATTTAATAAATAAGGTGTTAACACTATGAGTGAAAGACTTTTAGCTCATTTTTCCGAACAGAAACTTTTCCTCACATCATTTTGTATATTAAAATAACCTCACCATTTCGACTTCATTACTGCTCCGATAATTGATTTACTACCAATAGAGCGATAGGCAGCAACAAATTATTTAATAACAACCGCTGGAACTTTCGGACCATCTGTCAACGTCAACTCTCCTGTTTCATTAAATTAAAACGATGTATAATTCG
Source organism: Udea ferrugalis (assembly GCA_950022985.1). Taxonomy (NCBI): domain Eukaryota; kingdom Metazoa; phylum Arthropoda; class Insecta; order Lepidoptera; family Crambidae; genus Udea; species Udea ferrugalis. The sequence goes on from OX465520.1 coordinate 6,546,461, forward strand.
AGCAATCTTTACATCATTATAATTTTGAACAAGAAGTTGAGTTTCGTAAATTAAAAATTCTCACCGAGAGCGTTGGCGAAAATTGAAAACTACTTAATATTTATCAGCAAAAAGTACAAAGAGCGGGCAGGGTTGCCGAAACTTTAACTTTCTACTTAAGAACACTGACTAAGAAGTATAAGAATCATTTTAACCCCTTTAGGGTTGAATTCACATTCTTTTGCTCTGAATTAGGCCGAAACTCACAAATATCTACGTCTGCATTTTTTATAAATGGCCATTTTAAATGTAGGTAGTGGTTTTGAAAGACTCTTCTTTGTTTTAAATAAAAAAGGTCAAGGCATGTTGTATAATAACTACGTTTCGACCTCTTCAAGATATTACGAAGTACCTATCTCTACCAAATATCTAAAAACTCATTTATTGTCTGTGTTTTTCATCAGTCTGAAGTCGTTTCTATGTGTTGAGATAGTTGATGTTCAAGTGGTTATAACAAACTTAAATAGGTACAAAAAATATTTTTTTCAAGTAATACTTAATCTAAATCCCGTTGGTACGTAAAGGTATAATAATGTTAGATACTCTATCATTGATCTTTTCTTGAGTAGAGATTTTACTATTTCAATTCATATCGATCGACATTGGAGATCGTATAATAAATAATATAAATAATAATAAATCAATAATTTAGTGTCTCTTCAAAAAAATTTAGCAGAGATAATATTATGTGCCTTAATATGTATAATGAGAAATGTAAATGTAATGTAAATAATATCTAGAAATGTTAAAACAATTTTTAAAATGATTGTTCGCTGTAACCCTACGCATGCACGTAAAAATACACACAGTCAAAACCTGTACACAAAATGGTTGCTACAAAGAGCGCGCTTATCGGCATTTCGCGTGCAGCGGGGCGCGGGACGCTCGCTCAAGGTCATCCGTGACGTCACGCGCGGGACAGTGACCCCCAAAAGCGCGCGACCGAACCGCTCGAGATGACATGACACTTGTCTTGTCGCGCGCGAGACGCTGCCTGATTGCGAGTGTCGATCGGAATTAGGAAGTTAGGGTTGAGTGGATACGACACTTGGGTACAGGCAATCAACTTGTCAAGGGCCTGAAATAGTTTGGAGGTACCTAAAAAATAACTAGTGATCATAAAGTTTATTTCAGAAGGCTTTTCATATTTTATAGTACTTAGTACTATAGTTGGCGGGAATTTTAGAGCAAACTTTGGTTAATCTTAGTAAAATCGTGTATGTAACACTCAAGTTATACGTTTAACCTGGTCAAATTCTAAAACATGTGATGTGTTACCCATATTGCAAAGCAAGAATACCGGCCTAAATATAACTTAAAAGTAAATTTTATGTAGACATCAATTTTTAATCAGTTACTATAACAATAATAATGTGAATAATGATAATGAAAACCGCATTGAAATCCGTTGCGCGGATGTTTTTTAGCGGATAATATATAGACAGACATGGAAAGCGCCTTAATTTTACGCTACCTATGTAGAGATAATGATGAGTGCAGTTGGTCCATTCATAAACTTCAGGCTTCTTTCATTGAAGTCACCTCAACAACAGGAAATGACTCCAAATGCAACCGTCAAGGGTAATTCTTTAGCATGAATCCCAAATTTCGCTTCCGGACTGGTTACGATGCACGTCACAATCCAGAATTGAATAATGTCACCTTGTGTTTATGTTAATATTATGAAACCAATAACATTTGTCAACTTAGAAAGAAAGAAAACCGTTTATTGCCCCACAAATGTTTGTGACACAAAAAAAACTAAAACAGTTTAAAAAAACTGCAAAAAAAATATATAAACAAAGATTACACTTACTTACCCCAAACTAAGGAGAAATTAAACATAATGACTAACAAAATCCAATTTATGTGCTAACACACATGGATAGACAATTAAAAAACCTAGGTACTTGATGATTTTATAAAGTGTAACTTATGATACCTACCTCCGTCATCATCCAAACCATAATCGTATCTATTATCATATCATTTAAATTATTATCTATTATTACCTATATTGTATTTATTTTTTTCATTATACCCCCCCCCCCCTTTCTTTAATATACATATTTATATGTATGTCGCGTTACGTGTCACAGTTTATTCTCAGTATTTCATTTCGTGTCAGAATATTTAGGTATAAGGTAAAAGCACCTATTACGGAGGGATTTCGCAACATTTGAAAGTAAGACGCAAAAATAAGCATTTGTTAGTTTTTTTAAAGGTGCCAAACCATTTTATCTTTAAAAGTGGAATTCAAATTCTGTATTGCTGTTGAGTTTTAGTTTATTTTCATGATATTTCATAATTTAAAAAAATATTTAAGTGGTCGAGTCGATTTTCCCTAATACTGAGGTATGATATTGGTCAGAGCCTATTACTGCGGTGGACGGCTCCTAATACGGAGGTTCATAAACTATATTCATTGGAGTTCCGTACAAATAATATTTATTAAATAATATAAACAAATTACTTAAGTAGTTAAGTAAATTGTAAGTTTTTCATTTATTGACCATTGATTTGATTACACATACGTTTTAAAAAGAGTTTTGGATTATTCTAATTAGGTTGATTTTGCTTTTTACATTCATAAAATGTAAAAATGGAGCGAAGCAACATCAGTCCGTATAGAAAGATCTTTCCGGACAGACTGACTCTGCTTCGTTTTTTAGTATTGTATTTTAACATGAGAATTGCTTAGGATTCTCTTATGTTGAAATACAATACTTCTTATTCCGGAATTCCGGAATTCCGAAATTAAAAAGTAGCACTTAGTGTATTTTTACACGCGCCAGTACAGCGTTAACTGATTTTATAGAAATAAAAATGCAAATTTATTTAGAAATCACCTGATCATATTTTTTTTTAATAATGGCGAACAATAATAAGAATTCACAAAAAAGGTACAATACCTTTTATTTATTTACGGAACCCCAAAACTTGCAATGTATTTATGTTCTATGAATAGAGTCGTAATAGGAGATCATATATAACCTAATACAGAGTTATCTAGAATAACTACCACCGTAATAGGAAAACCACTCGTGCTTTTATTAATCCTAATTCTGACCCATCAAAATTGCGATAAACAAAAGAGTGTAAATGCTCAGTCAGAGGATAGCAAGTTTTTGGGTCAGATGTGTATAACTCAAGTCAAAGTTATACAAAATAATTCATTTGTGATAAGTTAAAATACACCTTCCTAATTTGTCCATTTCTAAGAAACCAACAATTTGTACTCAACAGTTTTCATATTTAACTAGATTTCTAATAAAGAACACATACGCAGAATATGGTTTCCAATGTATGAGACTAATAATTAATTCAACAACACTTGGAACTAATTAATCAAGTTAATAAATTGAAAGTTATGAACAATTAAACATGCCCAGTGTTTATCCTATTTCGGAGTTATACCACCGAATTGAAGCTATGAAATTCGTATCCTTTCACGGCGGTATTTTATTTCTTGTTTTTTAGGTAAAAAATGAGTAACAAATATGAAACAAGCTATTTAAATAGTAAGTATGACAATAGGAAAATGATATAAATAATTCATAAACAAACTTTAACGGGTTTTTTATACGAAAAACTTAGTTTATAAATATCACTGTACTTACGTTTGTCGTTGCGCGTTTGTATGAAACCACCTCTCCCGTCGACGACGTTACACGGATTGATTGATTTTGTTGTGTTGTCTATGTGTTATACTTGCAAACGTCAATTCAGTCATAGAGCGATAGATTTGAAAGAAATATTTCACATTTTGGTGTATTTTAACTGAATAGAATAGAAATAAATCTCGAAAATAAAAATACCACCGTAATAGAATACGATTTTGACTACCGCCGTATAAGGAGCCTTTACCTTAATTATATCATTTCTTATGTGTCAGTAATTGAGATTTACAATCTTAAACCCAAATGTTATTTTCTTTTTGTCACACCGCTTACTGTACTTTTCTGCTTAGCCTTATGGTTGACTGGTAGAGAATGCCTCTTTGGCATTAAGTCCGCCTTTTAAACCATTCAATGTTGTGCAGTAAAGGATAAATACCTACTCTTTCGATTAAAAAAACCGACCGACGCGACCTGTAGCTTAACCAAAAAGCCATTCGCATTGTTTTTCGTTATTCATCCAATTTTGACAGCTTGTTTGTTGTACATTTTTCACTGGCAAGTAAAAACTTGGATTTTTTGAATTCACTTTGATGACAATAAAATGCGAGCGCGTCGCGTCCACTCGAAGCTGAATTCAATACATATAAAATGTGCCCGAATCACTTTGACGTCGCGTTACGTGTCACAGTCACAGTTTATTCTCAGTATTTCATTTCGTGTGAAAATATTTGTCAATTCAAAAGACTTTCTACGCGAAATGTAATAAAATACGTTGTTATTTAACAAAGTCCACTCTATGGAGACTGTCGTTTTAAATGTTTCGAAAATACAGTAAAATGCTACACCTCACTTTGGCAAAAAGCAGATTTCGTAGAACGGTGAAAATAACAAATGGTCCTCGTTTTCATAAAATACTTATTTTGTGTTAAAACTACAGGTTTCTAAAACAAGCGAGACGTGAATGGTGCTAATTTGGAATGGAGACGACCTATTCGCCTATCTATTTGAGGTGGACGCCTAAAGGTTTCAAAATTTCGTTGGCATCAACCAATTAGGCAATTACTGAAAAACAATGAGGAAGTCCTTTGGTCAGCAGTAGACGCGAAATAACTGAGTTGGTTTTGCCATGAAGCGGCAGATTACCAACTTAACCACGGTTGACCCAAACTGCCCCTCTTCAATGGCCTTTTACGACAAGTGGGAGAGGGGGTGGGGGGGGGGGGGCTATGGCTACAGAAAGAAACCAAGACAACTGTTTTAGTTACCTGAACGTTCTTCCCAACTTTTTGTGCAAGCCTGCGTTGCGAGTCTTCGTTGTTATAACAAATGAAACCTCCTACTCATTTGTTTTACTAACTTGAGTAGGGAATATTTGCATTTTATTGAAATTCGCGTAACTGGAATAAACAAAGGTGCGTCAGGTGCCGCAGGAAACTTCCATTGGTTGGAGGCTATAAAATAACTTTGTTCATTTACATCACAGTTTTATTATTCGCGGCTCACCTGTCTGCGCGTATGTACAATACGATAATTGGTTAGGGTTTTCACTGTCGTTTTTACGACAGTTTTATTATGAACGACTTGTACAGTATGCAACAAGGAATAGTAATTTGTTAAAAAATCTATATTTTGTCCTTTTAGCTATACTTCTAAAAGTAGCTAGAAGAAGCTAGCTATAAGATTTTCACTATGCTTCTATAATTTGTGTAAAATTAAAAAATAATTATAAATTGATATAGTTGGATATTATTCCACACAGCGCCGCCTAGCCATCAAATTAAGCCAAAGATAAGAATACTTTTTGTTCTAAATCGAACACAATAAACATAGGAAACCACGACCAATCTTAACAGGCAGTTCGATCCTGCTACCTAGAGTGTAGTAGGCAACTCTTTTACCATTACACCAAGTGCTTGTCTTTATTGAGGGCTGCAATTAAGTACTAATAAAAACTTGACTGGGGTGATGCTAACCTTGCCCGTTTCAACACTACTAAGACGCAGGCGTGTTTGTTTTCTGGTAAGTGAAGTCGTTTCCAGCTGTCTCCAACTTTCCGTAATGCACCCGTACCAATAACCGACCACCTACACATTCTGGGCATGGAAGTGTCGTCCAAGCTAAACTTCGGCCAGTACATTGAGCTTGTAGCTAAATCAGGTGAGATTGTGGTCAAATGCTCGCCTAACAAAGTTATATAAATAAAAAACCAATGGCTGTTCCAGTCAGACCCTTAAAATAACCATAGGATACTCACATAACTTACACAACACACTCACATAACTTAAACACCTAACAAACACCGAAAGTTCTTCGAGATTTCTTGAACTGATTATGTCGTCAAGAAATACTAAGTATTTGGTTTTCTCCCTCAAATAGAATAGTTATTCTGAGTCGATATTATATCAGAACTTTACTTAAAATAATGCCAAGCAATGCCATTATAATATTGAGTTTATTTTAGTTCCCCGGTAGGTATTTTTACTTTATTATTTTAGAATTCGCTTGAAGTAGAAGCTGGAGCAGAATCTTCATTATTCACTTCAATGGAAACACAAAAACACAAACAGTTTTTTTTCTTGGTTGTGTAATTTTTCACAGAAACGTGAAAGATACGCACGTAGTGCGGTACAGAGGCGTACACATCAGCCTTTACATATGCTGCTGACATAAGACTCAATGGTTTTGTAGAGTATGACGCGGACCAACAAGTCACGGGCAGGAACTAAGGTGTTTAAGTATTCAATCATAAAGATGAACAACAGAAATACAAAATTCAAATGCCAATATTCTTGAAATTTTACAAGTAAACATTTGATCCTCCTTTTTGAAAACGTTCAGTTCCGAGAAAAAAATTAATATATTTATTTGCTAAAATTAATTTGTATAAAAATACAATTTCAGCGAAACCCTCTACAATTTTGTGCGATTAATAAAACTTTAATTAAATTAAACTGGTCGGGAAAAACCTTTTACAGGAGCTCTCTGATTTTTATAAATAGTGTTGTGTAATAAATCTGTGCTGTTCTGTCTTACTGAGAATTCCAATTAGGTTTGATTTTGCGGTTATGCAACTTTGAAGGTGTATTTTTGCGTATTAAATTTCATCGTTGTTAAGGCTATTTAAAAAAAATATTTGTCCAAAATCAATACACGTTTTTTCTTTCTTTCTTTCTTTCTTTCTATTTTGAGGATTGTTAAAAAAATCGATATCAGTCGATATCAGTGTTTACAAGCACTGATTAGGGCGCAAAGCTTGAAAGCTTCATGAACACCATCCAAGTCACAGAATACCTATTTTTTTTAGTTGTATCTATCTTTTGATAAAGGATGTATATTTGCCTTCTTATTCTTATTGTTTATTGGCTCTACATAATTTTTGACAAATGTTAAAGCTTAATTAACTTTACTAAACTACTACTACTACTTCCCATTACAGTCCAAAAGTTACTTTATTCCTCAAGTTCAAATTCTCCCGCTCAACAAATGATGAGTAAAACATTGAGATTGAAAAAGTAAACACAAAATTGAATGCAAAGTCACAACCATAAAAATAATCGCATCAGATGAGATGAATATAAAATCTCAGTTTTGAATGTCAGTTGAAGCATCGCCCTGTGGCGGCCAATCGGCAGTGCCGTCACGTCGCGCAACCCGCCTGCTTAATCTGACACTAGTCGTCACGAATACAGATGTCTATTCATCATTCGGACGCACTACTGCACTGTGGCGAGAGATATTATGCACAAACTTACAAATTATTGTGATAGAATGTAGTAAACCTATGATTAAAACAATAAGAGGAAGCATGCAAAATCAGGTGCAATGGACCTGTTTTCAAGGTAATTAAATAGGATAGCGACTCGTTTACGTGCACGTCATTGTCATGTGCCAGTTTTGCTTACTGCACTGTGGAGAGAGATATACAAACTTTCAAATTTTACTAGCACTAGCTAGCGACATCGCTCGAAGAATTGCATCGTTGAAGTGGCAGTGGGCAGGACACATAGCGAGGAGACCCGATGGCCGTTGGGGCGGAAAGGTTCTCGAATGGCGACCGGGTACCGAACGACGTTCCGTAGCAGGCCCTCCACAAGGTGGACCGACGAGAGGTGGATCCGGTCAAGTTCGCTGGTAGGCATTGGATGCGGACAGCGCAGGACCGATCGTTGTGGAGATCCTTGGGGGAGGCACATGCCCAGCAGTGAGCGTCGTGCGGCTGACATGATGAACTAGCACTCATTACAGCAGCGAAGATATGATAGACGCGAGAAAACACATAGAGGTAATTTTAAAAACGAGCTGCACAGCAATCCCCCGAAATCCGCCGTCAACGATAAGCACGCCGCCGTCCGCCGCTAGCCCGGAAAATTTCGATAGAACTGAAAACGACAGCTATAGTTCTGAGTGATGCTCAACTTTGAAATGCGTTTGTGAATTCGGGGTAGTGAGAGGTAATTTTATAGATAAGAGAGAGTCCGAAAAAAAGTTAAAGTTAAGCCTAATAATTTTTACTATACAAGTATTTTCAGCAGACTTCTAATAACAAAATTTTGTGAGTAAGTAGCTGTAATAGTCTTTTATAACACACAACTTTCTACACCAATTTACAAATGTCCTCCGACGTACGACGTTCTGTATAAATCGTACTTTATGCGACACAAATGTGTAATAAACAATAATAATAATATTTCTGTCACTTGAATCGCATCGCACGCGCCACACAAACATTATTATTTTACTACTGTCAGCGTATGATCGCGACGTGTGACTTTGTTCATCCTCTGTTTGCCCATCGGTTTAGAGTCAACGCTCTAACCAATCGGTGTCATCATTATTTAAAATTACTTGAGAAAAAGCTTCCATTAAAGCAAAAAGGAAGATTCGGTCGGTGCAAAATCAGGTCCGAAGGACCTATTTTTAAGCCCATAGGACAGCGACAGGACAGCGTTTTGCATGCACGTTCATCATACGCCATTGTCATGGTCGAATTTTTGAATTCGCGAAGTGAGAACCTAACGTATCTTCCTCTTTTCATTTTAATCCAAGGGAAAAAGCTAAAAAAGGAGCTCTTACAGGTGATAGGCTGGCTAACTCGTTGCCAAGTTGGGTATGAAATTCATTAAGCGAAATGTGAGCTTCTGAATGTTGCGTTCATCACGACTTCATAAGTCAGTGTGTTCGTTTAGCATAATTTGTATGAAGAATTCCGCGTTGAGTATCAAGCATTTCTTGCAGCCAATACAACAAACAAAATCGTTTGTCACGTTGTCGAGTCTTCAACGCGCGAGTAGAGCCCTTTACACATTGCGACTTCACGAAGGGATACGTAAGCGCTCGTGTATCGATGTCAACGCTATAGATGCTGTACGTGACTGTATCACTGCCGCAACACCATCACGTATGTATCGTAGCTTTGAATAGCGCGTGTTTGTACAAGTAGTAGTAGAGAACGTCGTGGCCCAGTGGTTAAACACTCTGGCTCGGCTCGAGTTCAAGGGGTGTGTGAGGCTCGCCTGCCGTGGCAGGCACTACTCACTAAACCCCCCGGTGACCTACTTCAGCGCGTATCCAGAGGTCCCCGTGATCTATGGTCAAGAACTCGGTGCCGGTGGACACCTGCCGCGCTATGCCATCAAAAAATAAAAAATATCATAGCCAGCCCAGCTCGAGGGGAGTTCCATCATCATCCCCTCTACACCCGCCCGTGTGTACGGCGGTGTGAGGTCACTCTTACAAGGCCGCCCTTCCTTGGGGCCACTTGGAATGGAGGCACACAGACCCCGCCGTATGCACTCCCAGTGACCCCGAAGGCTCCCCTTTAGTCGCCTCTAGCCTTAGAATAATGATACCTAGAATGATAGTTTCCTTCAAAGCGGTCTGTCAAAAGTGAGGCAAAAATGAAATCTATGTGTGCGTAAGGTTGTTGTATTTACGCACAACTAAACGCACACAGATAAAAAAGTAATGTTGCCAATTTATTAAATTTTCGCTAAAAATGGGGAAGTTCAAATTATTAACACTTATAGTTGTGAACGCAAAACTAATGTGAACATGTTGAAATTACAACTTTTATATATTTAGAATTGATGACAAAATTCATAGATAAACGATAATGAGTTAAATATAAGTGCAATTCGTCTACCGAAACTGCTTGGTAACCCGTTTTACTTACAAGAAACAGGTAAATCTACATTTTTGCATTTAGATGCATTTTAGATGAGCAGGGCTAGAGTCTGGGCTTGTGTGGACTCTGGCTTTGTTCCCCGCAAGAAGCGACATAGGGTATTTCCACGTCACGCCCAGAAGTGGGCTATCTTAGTCCAAGCGTGGGCTTGTGTGGACTTCATTAGAAGTTAGATCAGATAAGTTCCACGTCACGCCTGACAGTGGGATATCTTAGTCCACGCGTGGGCTTGTGTGGGCTTCACCAGAAGTGACTTTAGATGAGTTCTACGTCGCGCCCGGCAGTCGGCTATCTTAGTCCAGGCGTGGGCTTGAGTGGACTTCACCAGAAACGACGAAGTTCCACCACTAGTTACTCTGGAACTGTTCATGAACATGGTAGAACTAACACCCTTTACGGTGCGCACCGTAAAGGGTACATCGTTTAGCATCTCGATGTCTCTCAGGATTAAATCCATTTAATTTAAAAAAGAATAAAAATTTAATGCGTTATTTAATTACCTGACTGCGACGTGTTTCACTTATACATAAACAACAAAATGTGGAAGAATTTTTCGCCTTGTTGGCAACATTTTCCTAAACTGTGGCATGTCAAATTGATGAAAATTATTATTCATTTTAATAATGTTTTACGTAGAAATATACGTTCAAACGCATAAATTACCCATGGAATGTAATATTAAAATCTATCATGTGTTTTTCCGATATACTGTGACATCCGTTTACTGCCCAAACCGTCATTTTTAAATAAAAATCAGGAGCAGTGTTTGACACGACATGACATTTAGCACTGACGGGCCTATTTGCATACTTAGCCATTCTGGCTAGGTTTGAATTGCCTCACTTTACGGACGCAGACTCGGCTTCTAGGTGTAATTATTCTAAGCCTCTAGCCGGAACACATACTTTGTGTTCATTGTACAATTTGCGGCTAACTTCACCGGAGAAGGAAAACACCAATATGAAACCAAGCAACCCGGATAACGGCGGTAGGCTCACCCTCTATCACGTTGGGTTGAAATTCTCTAGCCGAAATGTGGGCTTCTGAATGTTCCGTTCACCATGACAGCAACAATCAGTGTACTACACCATTTGGGAAAATCTGCACACAGAATTTTCAAACCCTAAAGTAAACTATGGAGCTTCTGTCAAAAATATCCAAGAAAAAGCCAAGAAAGAAAGGTCTTCAACGGTCTAAGAAAGGTAAAATAAAACGGTATTTTAAAATCTCAATATTCAATTTCAAATTATCAAAGTTATGGTTTTGAATAGGATCTACTTCCATTCAAATTTATCTTGAACGAGATGTCACCGGCGCCGTTTTCTGGTCCACTTATGATATATAAATGTCCTTTCTCCAATATGTCTGGAAATGGTTTCCTATCTTCGCAATTGTATCCGTCCATTGATTCTCATTTTCTATTTAGCGTGTATTTACAATTCAATTATCTTTATTAAATCAATTTATATGAAATAACTAAATGCTGCACAACAAAAACAGAGAACGTGGTGGACTAGTGGTTAAACAATCTGGTGGAAACAGGTGGACCTGAAATTCAATCTGACCAAAACGTCAATTTGTGAGTTGTTTAATTTGCGGCTAACTCTCCGGTGATACTAGTCGAAAACACCAATAAAAAAGCTAAAAACCCGTACAAAGGCGGTAGACATTTTCACGTTTGTTTCATATTCGTTCAGCGAAATGTGGGCTTTTAAATGTTCCGTTCACCATGAAGGCAACAATCCGAGTGAATCCGTATCACTTAACCATCTGGGATATTAGCCGTGAGCGTACTTAGGGCGCTTTTAATTTATGCGTTTCGTGTCGGACCGCTGCAGTGCCGACGCGGTGCGTTTGTCGCATGGCGCACGGACGGTTGTTTGTTTGCATTCAAAGAGCACGGTGCGGCATCAGTTCGGTGTCGGTGCCGCGAACGCTCGACAGCAGGACTGTTGCCGCAAAACAAACGACTGTCCGTGCGCCATACGACGAACGCTCCGCTACGGCACTGCAGGTCCGATACGAAAAGGATTGAAAAATATCTCGTAGGGAATTTTCTCTTAAACCTACGATGTTCCTTAAATGTGTAAGAAGAACGAAATGAATGTTCAGATCATAATCAATTATCTTCTTAACTATATCGGTGTTTTCATCCAACGGAGAGTTAGCCGCAAATTGTACAATGAACACAAAGTAGGTGTTCCAGCTTGATGCGACTAAAGGGGGGCCTTCGGGCTCACTGGGAGTGCATACGGCGGGGGCTGTGTGCCTCCATTCCAAGTGGCCCCAAGGTAGGGCGGCCTTGTAAGAGTGACCTCACACCGCCGTACACACGGGCGGGTGTATAGGGGATGATGATGGAACTCCCCTCGAGCTGGGCTGGCTATGCCAGCATAGCGCGCCAGGTGTCCACCGGCACCGAGTTCTTGACCAGAGATCACGGGAACCACTGGTCACCGGGGGGTTTAGTGAGTAGTGCCTGCCGCCTCACGGCAGGCGAGCCTCACACACCCCTTGAACTCGAGCCGAGCCAGTGTGTTTAACAACTGGGCTACGACGTTCTCTACTACTACTTATACACTCACGCGCTACTCAAAGCTACGACACAAACGTGATGGTGCGCGGCAGTAATACAGTCACGTACAGCATCTATGGCTTTTGCATCGATACAAGCGCGTTTTTGTATCCCTTCGCAAAGTCGCAATGTGTAAGGGCTCTACTCGCGTATTGCTGACTCGACTAAGCTACGTGACAAACACTTCTGCTTGTTGTATTCGCTACAAGAAATGCTTGATACTGAACGCGTAATTCTTCATACAAATTATGCTCAACAAACACACTGACTTATGACACATTAACTTAATTGTCAATTAAGTACATCATCTTCAACGCAATGCATTCATTCACTTGATCTATGGTAGCACGTGCCTATCCCTATTTCACGCCTATAAAATCTGTCTTAATAAGGTAAGGACCCTTTCATACTATTTATTAATTAGAGATGCACAACAATGGATAGTACAAAAAACTAAGCAGAAAAGTACAGTCAAATGTACAGAAAAGTTATTCATGAATTGAGTGAAGTTACGATGTATTTTTTGCGAGCTGCATAAAGTGCATAGCAACAGTGCTGGACGAACACTCCCCCAAAAGGCAAACGAGTTAAATTCATCAGGCCAATAGTTTTATACGACTAGTTGGGTCATAAAATAATAATTTCGAAACTTGAGGTCAAAACAATAAGTCAGCAACAATGGATTTGCCCTCTTTCTTATTAACACCATATTACTCGTACTAACTTGGATAAAGTGATAATTTCTCTGTTTTTATAGCCCTATTATCCAGCAAAGGTTTATATGTCCACTAATTGAGTCTTGGAGGATAATAGTGTCGATTGTACTTAGTACTTACTTGTCGTTTTTTTATTTTGTTTTGGATCATGGAAAAATTAAAGATAAGTTTAAGTTAAAATTAAAGACTAGTTTTTTTTTCGGATGTTAATTCAACGGAAATCGTGATGGACCAATAAAAATAACTTAACATAACAAATCAGAGACATACTGATTGTTGCCGTCATGGTGAACGGAACATTCAGAAGCCCACATTTAGCCGAGGGAATTTGAACTCAACGCGGTAAGGGGCGAGCCTACTGCCGTTATCCGGGTTGCTTGGGTTTTATATCTTTTGTTTTCCATCTCTGGGGAGTTAGCCGCAAATTGTACAATGAACACAAAGTAAGTGTGTTAGAGGCCAGATTTGATTTCGGGACCATCGAGTTCCGAGCCATAGTTTTTAACCACTGGGTTATGACGCTCTCTTTCGCACGAGTCGAATGGTGAAAATAGAACATTGCATATGGGGTGTAATAATACGGTGTACATTGTGTCATTCCTTCTGAAACAAAAGTGATTGCGGCAAGCAACGCGTGACCGAACACCATCATTTCGAGGGCAATTAGAACAGCATTAGAAATACTGACGCAAGGCCGGTCAGCGACCCGGTGATTTACCTACCATCATTAGCCCCCCTTCGGCACCTGAATTATGAACGAAGCGGCCAGGATCGGACTATGGGTGGGGCGACAAGGCATCCTTTTGTTAGTACAGTACGTACATAGATAAGGTAGATATTCATTAATTAAAGGTAAATTGCGTGTGTGAGAGAGCTGCTGCTGGTCATCATGTCTCTTGATGATCTCTCCAAATAGGTAGCTCTTAAAGCGGCTATTCTTGCCCAGATCGAGCTTGGCCACCTCCTGCAAATTTCTTACGTAAGGACCCTAAATCGCGGAACAAGAAATAGTCTTCAAAAACGCAAATTGATTAAGGCGTAAGCCTTAATCATTTTAAAAAAAGATTGGTAAAAGATACGTTGTTAAAAAGATAGACAAAATTAGTTTGTTCTCTATGAGAGTAAGTATAGATGAACTAAGCATCCTTCGGTGACTAGGTGCAGTTCATGCACTTTTCTTCGAATCTCAAAATCATGCAAATTCTAGTTTCCGGTTTTTTCTCCTTTTTGCACACGGTACTCAAGTTAGTACACTTGTGTTGTGGGTAGGTTGGCATACTTACTACACCTGTGTAGTACCACAGTATAATCTTACAGTAAGCTATCTACATACAAATGTGCCACTCTCGGTTTGAATGTGGGCGTGCGCGTCGCGCGCCGTGTCGCGATATCACGCACACGCTAGCATAAAATAGGGAGGCATAGGGAGGCGGCAGTACGGACGGGCTGTGCCGCGTGTCTGTGTGCACGCTAGGCTAATAACTCGGCGGGCGGCCTTAGATAGCCTACTGTATGGTTTATACTGTGGTAGTACCCACCTTTTTGGCCAGACCTTCGCATCTCCAGTTCGTCCCTGGCCCCAGTTATCGACGTGAACGCGCGACATTGACGCATTACCTCATATTTGTGCGGTTCATGCACTTTTCTTCGAGTCTCAAATCATGCAAATTCTAGTTCCGGCATTTTTTTCTCATTTCTGCACACGGTACTCAAGTTAGTACACTTGTGTAGTGGGTAGGTTAGCATACTTACTACACCTGTGTAATACCACAGTATAAACCATACAGTAGGCTATCTAAGGCCGCCCGCCGAGTTATTAGCCTAGCGTGCACACAGACACGCGGCACAGCCCGTCCGTACTGCCGCCTCCCTATGCCTCCCTATTTTATGCTAGCGTGTGCGTGAAATTGCGTGTGCGTGATATTGCGACACGGCGCGCGACGCGCACGCACACATTCAAACCGAGAGTGGCACGTTTGTATGTAGATAGCTTACTGTAAGATTATACTGTGGTAGTACCCACCTTTTTGGCCAGACCTTCGCTTCTCTAATTCGTCCCTGGCCCCAGTTATCGACGTCGAACGACATTGACGCATTACCTCATATTTGTGCGGACGACCCCTTTATCGGTCATCGGGGACGTAACGTGCATTCATTATTGAAATTCAAACGGCTGCGTGACTAAATCGCTAAAACGTACGTGCGATGAAAAGCTGAGCGTCAATGGAACAGGATAGAGTGCGAAAAGTTTGAATTGATGGTGAAACGAAAATCAATGATATCAGTAAAGATTTGAAAACCAGAAAAAGACAATAAATATCAATTAGATTCTCATAAACGCTCGGTAAAGACAGACAGGTTTAGATGATCAGGATTGTCGGCGTTCTTTAGCTGACATAGCTGGTTGAAACAGCAGTCTGAAAGAAGTCTTCATTCTTGTATGCATTTTGTATCGTTTTA
The DNA here is from genome assembly GCA_950022985.1 of Udea ferrugalis. Taxonomy (NCBI): domain Eukaryota; kingdom Metazoa; phylum Arthropoda; class Insecta; order Lepidoptera; family Crambidae; genus Udea; species Udea ferrugalis. Next base: position 6,562,055 of record OX465520.1, read on the forward strand.
AACAATGAGCCACGTGTTATGTGTACTGAGTAATGCGAACTATTTTCAAGTAAATGTGCTCGTTGGCCTGAGTCCTTCTGTATAACTGGTTTTACCCTAAAGCACTGTGATATAATGCCTGTCTTCGTTCAATCATAGGTATTTAAAAAAAACAAAGCAAATCATAATAATTATCATAACACGTGTCAACCCTAAGTATTTACGGAATTAAGAAAACAATGATATCGAAAAAAGATAAAAACATAGTTCAAGATTGATACCGAAGCCATGAAAGTTACAAAGAAAGAACTTTGATATAGAAAGCAGCCCTAATATTCTACCTAACACTATTGAATCCTCAACAACAACCCATAAAACAATTGAAGTCCCAAAGCGTGGTCTTCTATTCCCCAACTGACACTAACTGTAGAAGCAATTGCACGTCGGACGCGCTGTCTGCCGCGCCAATTGTGCCTCGTCTGCACCACCCAAGGCAATTGCTCCGCGGAAGTGCATCTATGACCTCACCACGTCTGCGAGTAAGGCCCGGCGCCCACTATCGGCATCGGCACGCCTCAGGATTTTATGTGGCAAATAGCAATATACTATTACATAATGGCAATAAAGCAGAAATTTCCGTGATATGTGGTCGTAATACAAAAAAACACTTCGGCATGCTTGAGGCTGCTGTATCGGCAGCCTTGAGAATGCCCTTAGGATGCTTCGGCATCCTTCAGCATCCTTCAGCATTCTTCGGCATCCTTCGGCGTCCTTCGGTACGCCGCCGGCGCCGAGGCAATACTCGGGAGATAGCAGTTTGGCATCCTTAAGGATGCCTCGTCATCCCTAAGGACGTTGCAGCATGCCAAAGCATAATTGCCGATAGTGTGCGCTTGCATGTGGGATGCTGAAGGATCCTTTTCCTTGCCGATGCCGATAATGGGCGCCGGGCCTAAGACGCTTAACAAGACTGTATCAGGTTTCATGGTATAAGCGTGTATTCTGGGACACTATTTAGAAACTTAGTAGTGAGGAAAGAGCTCCTCATGTCTTGATGCTGTTGCTTTTGGGTGATGATGGTCAAACATACATTCCGATCTCAGATTGCTCTCACTGCGAAACGGATCACCTTTGCCCCCTGTAACTTAGAACATGCCTCAATCTTAAAACCATTTTACACTGTTCCGTTGTATGTGATGATGAGATGTTCTGGTTTTGTCAATCTGTGGTCAATGTTGACAGCTTGATAAATGGAAGACACCAACAAGTGCCGTTTCAAGAGACTGATTGAACTCTTACAAATAAAAGGGTACCTACCTATAGTAAATAGATTAGGTGATTTGTAATTTGAAAGGTTTATTAAGGTCGTGGTCTCGTAGTATTTATGTACACCTTTATACTGCGGTCAAATGACTCCCCACGTCCGATCATCATCATCATCATCATGTCAGCCGAACGACGCCCACTGCTGAGCATAGGCCTCCCCCAAGGATCTCCACAACGATCGGTCCTGCGCTGTCCGCATCCAGCGGCTTCCCGCGACCTTATCGTCGGTCCACCTTGTGGAGGGCCTGCCCACGGAACGTCGTCCGGTACGCGGTCGCCATTCGAGAACCTTTCCGCCCCAACGGCCATCGGTTCTCCGCGCTATGTGTCCCGCCCACTGCCACTTCAACGATGCAATCCTTCGAGCGATGTCGGTTGCCTTAGTAGCCCACGTCCGATCAATATTGATGATTACTTAAGGGTGTTCACCCCCATAGCTACGACCTTTGTGTATTGGTGTCATTGATGTCAATAACTGATGAACAAATTAATTACACTTTAACTATCAAATGTTTTAGCTGTAACACCGTTTACTTCAATCTTCTGTTTGTTTGATATCATAACTTTAAGTGATATGAAGTCATTAAAGATTGTTTGTTGACAATTTGAGTCTCTGAATATGCATAATGCTTTCCTTGGATAAACAAACCGATTGAAATGTATTGCTTTAATTTTAAATACCACAATAAATAAATTTAAAATTAAAAAAGTTACAAATCTTGACAATTTTATTCTGCTGTAATACTTAAACATAAAATAGCTCAGCCAATAAACGACCTGCATTCGAACTGTAGCCTATAGTTGTATAAAAACAAGACCAAGTTCACATAAATATTCCGTCCCAAAGGTCAAGGTCACCAGATTTCTTTGTTCAAGTTCAAAATCAATATTCTAGCCAGCACGGTCCGAGTTGTTTTCAGACAGTCAAAAAGAACAACTCCAAACATAACACAGTCGTAAAATTGCCACGAATCAATCAACCAATTTGTAGTCCTTATACAGAAATCAAGATACTTAAGATCGGTCCCATCTTATTTCGGCGGGCAACTCCTTAAATGATAAAGCTGCAATTTTAAATTCCACATCTGAAAAACAAATCACGTTACTCGTATATCTTCGAGATGTTTTGTTTTAACTTGAGATAAGTACCTACAAGCACTACTTGATATAGGTAATTCAGTTAAGATTATCTATGGAAGTCGAATTTAACCTACTGCTAACTCTCGTATCGATTTTAAAACTGCGCAAAAGTTGTATAATGCAAAAGAACAATTCAATTACAATTGGTTATTCACAATGCAGTTCTTGTATAAGCAGGCATTATAACAGGTAGTTCATTTCTTTGAGAGCGTCGTGGCCCAGTGGTTAAACACTCTGGCTCGGAACTCGATGATACCGAGATCAAATCTTGCCGGAACACACTTACGTTCTCTGTACAATTTGCGGCTAACTCTCCGGTGATGAAAAACACCGATATAAAACCTAAGCAACCTGGATAACGGCGGTGGGCTCGACCCTCACCACGTTCGGTTCAAATTCCCTCGGCGAAATGTGGGCTTCTGAATGTTCCGTTCACCATAAAGGCTACAATCAGTGTGCCTCAGACTAACCCATTAGGGATATGCTCGTGAGGGTGTGTTATGTTATGTTATGTTCATATCTTGAAAGTGAATGACAGAGCAGGGGGGCTAAAAAGGCAACATTTTAGATGATTCATATTATGAAACATCTAACTGACGTTTCATATAGAGCGCGGTCCGTTTTGAGTCAAAAGTGATCATCGCGCGCTCACGTCGCTCACGCTCATACAATTTATCAAATGTTGCCTTTTTAGCCCCCCAGATATTTATTATCTTCTGTTTTGACATCTTCCATCAGAGTCCAAACAGCTGCCGGCAAACAACATTATTTGAATGGTGTTTGAATGGTTTGGTACTCACTAAACAATCCTACCTCGTGCGGTATTGCGGTATTGTCACAGTATAAACATACAGTAGAACATCTACATACAAACGTGCCGCTCTCGGTTTGAATGTGTGCGTGCGCGTCGCGCGCCGTGTCGCGATCTCACGCACACGCGATTTCACGCACACATAAAATAGGGAGGCATAGGGTGGCGGCAGTAAGGACGGGCTGTGCCGCGTGTCTCTCTGCACGCTAGGCTAATAACTCGGCAGGCGGCCTTAAATAACCTACTGTATGTTTATACTGTGGTATTGTTGAATAATTAAGCTAGCTGCAATTAGCCCGTATTGTTTACCTACCGCCGCAAAAACTTGTAGTTCCGTCTGTAAATTATGCCTTTGTTTGACGTCATCATCGCTCTGAATGTTGATAAGGTTTGTTCAAAAAATATTTAAAATAGTTCGTGCAGCTCTGTCTCTGAAATATATGAGCCACTTTGAAAGTAAAGTGAACTAACATAATGCAAATGGTATGCGATTTATTTAAACTTTATTGCACATAGGGTATTAGGGTATAATAGGCGAACTTAATGATATATGGCATTCTCTACCAGTACAGAGATTACTCAGTTATGATTTGATGATATAATGCATCTGAATAATAACCTCTTTAACTGCAAGCGTTTTAAGAGACACGTAATGGACATAAACTCTACCTATGCCAATGAAGGGTGTGGGTAGGTTTGGTTCCTGTTAGGTTTCGTCTTAATCAGTCTCCATTTTTCGCCATACGCTAGGTTATAGAATAAGCCTATTTAACAAAAATAAAGCGTTAAGTATTTTGTAGTAACCGGAATGAACATTAAATCGAAACACCCTAAAACAACAAGTATGCAATTTTGATTAAGTAATCATCTGAAGAAGCCCCAGTCCCACTTTAACAAGATACTTGTAGTGTTAACGCAAGTTCTGCTCATTATACCCACTATCCTGTCGCACAAGTTTAATACTAGTCCTTCTATAAATACTAACTTTTTGCCATTCAATAAAGGATATATTTGTCGTGTCCGTTAACTGGAAAATGTACCTTTTTCTGCATGCAAAAAGTTCAGTTTCGAATGCGAATTCATGCATCCTTAAGCTGTTTCTCTTTCGTGTGCGTGCGCGCACAGTGGCCCAGTCGCAACCGGTAGGAATGAAATTCGTAGACAGCTTGCACTTTCGATATGACTCGGTTTATGATTTGATTCATTATAAACTCTTTGAACAACCTTTATGAGGCAATAACAGGCTTGGAGACTAACTGATATTAATACGCGTTTAGCTTTTAGACAGGATTCTTGGAAACTTGCTCATCATGTCACAGCTTTTAGTTTGCAAAAGTAATCAAAGCTAGCCTGTCTTGAGCGAAACCTGTTATTCGTAATGTTGTTCTGTTGAATTTCTAGTGTAATCAACCTAAATTTGCTCTCAATATATCAAAAAAAAATATATATATCGTCAGGACGAACAGGTAATCATCATAATGACATGAAAAGTGTACGAAAATCTGATGGTTTAAATCGTTAAACCACGGGTAACAAGTTAAGCGAGGAATTAATAAAATAAATCTGCCACCTAGGATGCTATATGCAGAAAGACTATTAATCAAAATAGGAGAAAATAAAAATATTCAATAGAATAAAAGTGAAATTAGTAGAAGATGAGACAATAAAGATAGGATATATTTTTGGGCATTATCTTTTCACTGCTTCTGTGAATACATTTGCATTGGCTAAAACAAAAAATAAGTCGACGCAGTGAAATGTATTCGTATTTTTTATAATATATTAATAACAGCTGTAGAATTCAGCACCCGATATGAAAGCAATAAAAATTCACCGAGCCCCAAGTTTGATTTCGGCACAAATTCCTGGGAAATGACACTTTTTTTTAAATTTTTAATATTTCGTTTCGTCTTTGACGGATCTCTTAGTAGCAGTGATGGTTTGAACAGTTATACGCGTGTAACTGATTAATTTAATGTTTCTCAGAAAGATCAGTCTCTCTGAAGGGATCCAAATATTTACTGGAAACCTTTGAGTCCTAAGTTGAAAAATGTAACACGAATTCCTGTTATAATAAATAGCAAACGAAGACGAAAATGTCATTTAGAATACTTCGTCGATTTTCATTATCATCGTTGACAGCGGTAAGTCCACTGCTGAACATAGGCCTCCCAGATTGATTTGCTGAGCGGCCGGTTGCATGTGGCCTGCATCCACCGTAACCCTGTGAACTTTATCAGGTCGTCCGTCCACATTGCAGACGATGGAAATGGTCTCACATCCAGAACCTTTAGCTCCTAACGGCTATCAGTTCTTTGCACTATGTGCCATGTAGCACTGCCACCTTAAGCTGGTTACCCGCTGGGCCACGTCGGTGACTCTAGTTCTTTTACGTTCTATATAGCACATTGGGTGACCTTGACTTTCCTTATGAGACCCACAGTGCGACCACGTACACGTATAATACTCGACTGTAAACTATTGTCATTATCTTTGCTGAGCAATGGTGCAGTGGTTTTTTTCAGTTCACAAACTTCTGATAAGGAAGTTGTTCAATCTTTTCCCGGAATGTGTAGGTACTCTATTGTTGCCAATATGCAAATATCTCGTACCAACGTCGCATAACCATTAAATTGTTGCTTTCTGTTGTTTTGCCAGCTGCCACTAAAGGTCCAGGCTAAAGGCCCTCTCATTAACTATGTTCTGGCAGCGTTAGAGCATAAATTACAAACTATTCAGTTTTGCAAGCTCGCGGCACCTTTGCAGGACCATAATACAAGTCTGCTGACTTGTAGGTACTAAATCATAATGCTGTTTAGATTAAGATGTCCCTATTGTGGAACACTTGCATGTAAATAGCAATAGTTTAACTGTTGATGTACTACAGTGGGTTATGATTTAGCACTACAAGGGGTTGTGCAAATTGCGTGCAAAGGAACAGACGCCTCCAGATTTAGGTGACCCATCTAATTAGAAAAAAAAACACTTAAAGCTAAGGGCCTCCCTGCAGGACACTACTGTTAAGTTTGTTCGGCAACGGAAACCGATGTTGAGCAATGGACGCCAGGCCGGATAATTGGATAGGTGACCACCTCGACTGAAATTTATTGACTTATTTTTGGAGCATAGCTCCGAGCTTCAGAACGATTGGAGGCTTTTGAGCGGCGTGGTAACATCTGACAGTAAAGTTTATCTTACTACTTAACAACACCTCCCTCACCAATAATCCTCACTGATCTAAATCATTGATGATTGTATTGATCAAAATAATTTACGAAACCATAAACTAGTTTCATGTTTTATTTTCGTGCTCAGCCAATTTCTGTCAGTCCAATTTCGATTGTTACCTCTATCGCGACATTTTGGCATAACGCCACGCCATTTAGTCGTGTATAGGTCAATTTAATGATTATACTTGCATTGTTGCACTACTTTATCTGTCACTAATTGAACTTTAATGTCAAAATGCTTTAGTAGTCGGCAATAAATATTATAGCAATGAATAATTAGTTATACGCAAGAATTCTAAAGTTACGGTAGGAACTAATTTGCTGTGACAAGTGATGACCGACTGTCAAAGCATTATTTGTGAAGGTTGTAGCGTTGTTTTTATCTGTGGTCGACCTCACAACAATATTTAGATTTTCTCGTGTTTTAGAACGCAGCTGTCACTGCTGGCTGTCAGGTTAGATTTGAAAAAAAGTCGATGGCTTCCGTCCCGAGGGTTTAAATAGTCTGGAGACAAAATCGGAGCCCATACCTTTGAACACCTGCGCCAGAGCAAGTTAAGCTCCCCAAGTACCAGAGCACCAGCAGTTGACATCGGGCAGAATCTGTCTGCGGGCCCGTTTTCCTGCATTTGGTAAGCCACCATAACCTATGTGGCCCCCGTCCTCACGGAGCCCCCGCTGTGCTTTCCAAATTCACAAGAGTGGTGTTCTTTTACAGTGAATTCATGCCGCCACGTGCCCGAGTTGAAAATTGGTAGCGGAGACTCAAGCGGACCAAGTATCCTCCAACAGGTGAGTCTTGAAACCCTTTATTAAGTGCTCCCAGAGTAGGTTAGGCAGTGTTAATCTCTTGTGTTAGATTCCCCTCGTGGTCCCCCATCTCATTTTATTGTCAGTAGACTAATGTCTGCATTTTTTCTCCTATTTAGGAGGTGTCCAGTTACGGCCATAAGCTGCCGAACCTGTTCCCCATCAGCTGTGCACCCTGAGGGAGGACAGGCGGACGCTGACACCCGTCCTAGGCCCACCACGTGGCCGAGTACCACCATCTTGCCACTCCGTAGCACCCCACCACCCGCACAGCACCCAAAGCACATGTTAGGGCATTACTTATCAGAGTTACCAACCAAGCCAGCCTAAGACCCTGATTTTTATAATTAGGAAGTAGGACTTCCAATGTTTCTTTTATTAACTTTAAAGTATTATAGTCTTTATTATGTGGCCATGTGAGCTGAGCTCTCCGTAGGGACATACTAACCCCACTAATCTTCCACCTGTACAGTCCACTAACCCTACTAATTTAGTTCACCGCAGACGGTTTAAGAACCGGCACTGAGGCTCAGGGCCCATGGCGAGTTAGGTTTCTATTTTATAAGATTATAAGTTTTCTGTAACCTATCTATGATATAGATCTATTGAGGTATCTAGGACATCCCTGTTTTATTAAATAAATAACTTGTTCCAGTGCTGCTAGTTTACATTTTTATAACCTTCAGCCCCGCCCTTCAGGCCTTTTTTTTTTTTTTTTTTTTTTTTTTTTTTTTAACCCGGTGAAATGCCTTTACGCACTTCCCGCTGCTTGGGGGGCAGCGGGGGGGTGTGGGACTCGCCCACCCCTGCAAGGGGTGAGAATACCCACTAAAACACCGGGGCGGCCTTCTTCTGCGCGTGACCAGAGTTTACCGAGGACGCTCCCAGGGAGGCACTCTACCGGTAAAACCCCTGGCGCGCTGTGCCGGTTCCGGCTCACCTCGAGGGGAGTAGTACCTCCCCTCTTACACACCCGCCGGTGTTCGACAGTGCGAGGCCACCCCATACTGCCGTCCTCCTCGGGGTCGCTTGTGCAATGAAGGCACACAGCCCCCGCCGTGTACTCTCTTAGCGACCCCGGGGCCCCCCTTTAGTCGCCTCTTACGACAGGCGGGGGTGACCTTGGCTGTATTCTTACGCCCCAGACCACAGGGCGAAGGGGACATCCTAGGGCGTTACGCCCGTGCCCCGGCGTCTCCTCCTCTGACGACTAGGGAGTTGTCTTTCCCTAGTACGCTCTGCAGTTTCTTTTGCGGACATTATACGCCCTTCAGGCCTAGGTTAACCTAGTACCTTATGTGCAAAAATATTCACTTTACAAGGTACATTGCCTGGCAACACTAACACACTATCTGGCGATACCTAGGTAACAGTCTAGTTCTGTGTAAGTTCAGATTAAAACCATCTCGTAAAGTGTCAGTAGAACTGACAGGGATTGACCCGAAAGCCTTCAGTTCATTCCACAATCCTATGAAACTATAAGAGCTATCTTTAGGAATTCAACCAGGTAGGTATTGTAGCGTTCACATCAACATTTACATTGGGGCATCTTATGCTGCTTGCATAAGAACTGTTCATACCTAAGGTCCACACTCAGACAAAATCAGCACATGTTAAATTAATCCATAGTTACAAACGACAGAACTTTGTGTCACAGGAATATTCCAAACTTTGCCACCTAGCCCGAAATTTAGCTAAGCTTGATTGTGCCATGGGATACTAGTCAACAGAAACTTGTTTTATTTTTTTAATTGTGGTCTTCAAGATGACCTTCACTCCATGTGATGGGAAGCAGCATCCAGATATGGGGTTGACAAGCACAGTAATGGAGAAAAGTAAATTTTAAAGGCCTTTTTCACGCCCCGGTTAAAAAATCCGGGATTGTAGGATGAAATTTTATATAATCTTTAAAGCAGAAACTGGTACAAAAAGAGGACTCAATGCTAAAAACATTATTTACCAGTCAACCATTAGTAGAGACAGATATGCATGCACTTTACTTTAGCTATAGATCAGCTGTCCATTTTCTTCAGTGATGTTGACCGAACATAGCAAAATTACCACCACATGTATTTTTCTTTAATTTTTCTCTACCGGAAGGTTGTCTAGAAGAGATCGCTTATAGCGATAAGGCCTCCTACATTGTACTGCTATATCTCTGTAAGCATTTTTATGTAGTTGTTTTCTTTGTGTAATAAAGTATATCTTATCTTATCTTATATTTTCACAATTCATGTGCAAATAACGCCACGCGCGATACATTTAAATGTCGGCAGTTGTAATGCGTCGGAGTCGCGTATCCATCGTCGCACACGCAAGTAGGATTTCCTTTTTAGACCATGCCCGCCCATCATTGGGTCAGTGTGCGAGTCTGATTGGAGAGATTCGATAGCTTCCTGTGCTGGCCAGTTGATGAACATTTGCTTTCTCTAGGATGATTGAGGTTGTAGAAAGTGTCAGGTATGTTGGTGGGAATTTATCTGTGAGTTATCTAGATAATAATAAATGATTATCCCTGGAGATTATTCCACACAGCGTCGTCTAGCACTAAAGTAAGCGTATTAAGCAAGCAATGATTGTACACTGAAAAAAAGGTTTGATAGTAAGGTAGGTACTAATTCAACTTTCTGTTACCAAGGAGAACTTTTGAAGGTAGTTACTTGTTACTAACAACAAACCTTGTTTCTTTATAATCAAACATTGTTTCAAAACTTTAAGAAAGAAATAATTTGTTTCCTCTTACAAAAAGTTGCAATAACAAAAATAAATCAGTTGTCCATGTATTTCAGTGTAGCTTAGCTATTATAGCCTGTACGTTTTGAAAATAATCTCACTGGACACTTCTTTTCTGCTGACTCTGGTTTAAAATTATTATCCTTACAAGAATACATAATTCTTTAGAACAATTTAGGCGGCAAACAAGCATGTGGACCATGTGATGATATTTGCAACATTTTTTCGGTATCGGTTCGGTTTTTGCAATATATAAAAAAAAAATGCAAATTGTGCAATATAGAATGGACCTTACTCAACTAATGCCCGTAACCCAATAAGTATTACCTTAGTAAAAGCCAGTAACAGAACCAATAGCCAATTATCTCTTAAATTAGGCCATTGGAAACTACCTACAAAGGGCCGGACCAATTGGAAACGTTCATTCGATTTCATTTGACGTAACACTAACTAGATTAGTTTGGGCGAATCGTAGCGATCTAGAAAAGCTTATTACCTAAGTGGAATGGGATCTGGGTCCCAAAGCGAACTGGGGATTAATATTTACCGAACAAGTAAGTATTAACTTACTTCCATGTTTATTTCGGTATACTAAGCAGCAAAAGCGAGCTGGAAATCTGGTATAAGTAAATGGTATTTTGGTATATTAATAAGCTAAAATGGTAGAACCATTTTAGCTTATTTGTTACTGCAAATAATGTATGAAGGGGTATGTGTAGATGATTTGACGAGACCTCATGTAGACATGATAATACAGGGTTAGTAGTGAAGCTGTTTAAACCACTGCACGAAGGAAATCAAGTGTTAAAAGCCAAACGTATTTTCACTCAAGTTTTTTGACTACTAGATTGCATAAATCTTCAATTGCATAAAGATTGCAATATCTTGAACACGTTTGTAATCACTCCCTTTATCAATTGGCATGCGTTTTATGATTTGCCGCCGAAACATGTTTTTTTCAAAATGGCGGATAAGTAGGTACGCCAGAGCCCATACAAAAATGTTGGATCCTCTCTATTTGTATAGGTCTAAAAACATTTGAATTTTACCAACATCAAATATTGCGATACGAATCCAATAATATTTACAAACGACCAAAACACACAGCAAAAAATTAAAAAACCTGATCCGAAAATATCCGCATTTTCCGACTAAAATAAAAACAGAGCCTGGCGTAGGTGTATTGCAACGTGAGTCACCATTTATACATCCTGTATAAATCACTTAGGTGAGTCTTTTATTGTCTACATCGTTTCCACTCCTGTATAATTTTAGAGCTTCTTGAATTCTTGACATACTTAGGTTGGGTTGCACCATCTGACTTTAACAATAACAAACATCCAAATTTCAGTTAAAGTACCGGCTAGGCCCAAAAATGACGTCAAATTGTCAAATTTTACAAAAACTTTAACTTCTACTATGGTGCAACTTACCCTTAATGAGTGAACATACAACTGCTTGTTAGGTTCACTGTTGCGAACACAAAGGTTTTCCGAAATGTCTCATGGTAGTTGTACAGAGGCGTTCAGGTCTACCTTTACAGAACCATTGCAAAATGAGTAATGTCAACCCCCTTATTTGTAAAAACTTGAACAGCTCTTCACCAAGACTTTAACATTGTATCGCTTTGTTACTGTCATTCTTGTTGCTGCGCCCATTTGCGAGTAAGTGACACAACACGTCAATTGCTTACATGCTTTGTCATGTAAAGGTTGATGTGGACGCCGCTGTACATTCTCAATAACTTAGGACAGGACCACAATACAATCATCCAGTAAGATATCTACATAGAAACGTGCCGCTCTCTGTTTGAATGTGTGCGTGAGCGTCGCGCGCTGTGTCGCGATATCACTCACACGCGATTTCACGCACACGCTAGCATGAAATAGGGAGGCATAGGGAGGCGGCAGTACGGACGGGCTGTGCCGCGTGTCTGTGTGCACGCTAGGCTAATAACTCGGCGGGCGGCCTTAGATAGCCTACTGTATGGTTTATACTGTGACAGGACTGTCCTTCTCTTGTTGCCTCTTCACACTTTTGAGTTACGGGGGCCGAGAGTAAGAACTCGAGGAGAAGCTCGACGCTCCGACGTGGCGGCATCAGGAGTCTTCAAGTCAGGGTGGGGTTACATACTGAAGTTCAGAAAGTACATGGAAGTATTTAGTCTACATAGAGTAGAGATAGAGATATTTTGGAGTCCTATATCAAGACTACAGCTAAGAAAGGCAAACCGAGCTTTTGAAACAGGAGAAAGTTGAAAAATTTTACGCAAACGTTTAAATCAGAAATTATAGGTTCTATGGAATATCATATGTAGTACTGGCATGTGACGTCATCTTTTTTGGATCAAGTTTGGATCAATCAAAGCGGTTTAGTTTCTTCAGAGGTTATTTATAAATCGGAAGTCATAATTGGCAACCGTAAAATAACTTTTTTCGTTTAAGTCAAATAATATTCGACCTAGTAAAACTCTTGCCCTTGCCTTGGTGGTGATGACCCCTACTACATTTTATTAATGCTACTCATTCTATTTACTTTTAAAAATCCATTTTTGAATCTATGAAGACCTAAAGTCGCGACGCGTTGCCCATATAGAAAAAACACATGAATGTTAACCCTAGATGGGGATCAAACCCACAACTCGTAGCTTTACTGCAGGCAAGATCACCCACCACTAAACTACCGAGGGAAGAGCCAATAAGCAGTAAATGTCAGAAAAACACAGGTAGAACTTACGATCTTAAATATCATGCAAACACCCAATGAGGTGTTCGTGTATTTAAAACACACCTTTAAAAATAATTGGCCGTAAAACTAAGACAGTTCAATTTAAAAACTGTGCCATCTCGATTGCTTCTAACAAGTGTGAGTAAGACAGAACTCGAACGCGACCTAGAGAGGTGAACAAACGGCCGATATACGAGTTCAACCCAAATTTTTGACCTGATTCGAAGTAAAAACGCGGCGAGGAGGCGAACGACCGTGTGACGTCACGGAGCATAGACAAAACGAAAGAGGAATGCAGTTTTGAGCATCTTCGAGACCACGTGACTCGGGGTTAATGACCCTCGACATGTTGATCGTAAATATTTACGTTCGAAATTATTTTTTAATAACGCAAACTGTTAAAGTTACTGGCTTTTGTTTATGTATTTTTCGTGTAGCAGATAGGTAGACTACAAATGATAATTATTTGCTATCTTAGATTTGGAAATCTCATGAGTCTTCAACTTTTCTGATTAGAACAGATATGAATGAAAGCGCTTTGAGATAATTATGTTGTGTGATCAGCTGAGAAACCTATGGAATGTTTTTTCGTCTTCACAAAACTCTTCCAAAATTCCTCTTAGCTTACAGGGTCAGCAACGCACCATACCTCTCATGTGAATATGTTTTAGAAGCCCAGTCTCTATGTATGCCAAGTGTCAACCCTAAATAACGTTACGGGAACCAGGATATAGGTACTTGTCAAGCAACCATGACCCACGGAAATCGTCCGTTCTAGTTTTGATTAGATAAGCGAGTTCAACGTCCTGGCGATTACGTTGTCTCATATAATTTTACAAATTAAATGGATAACACGCATTGGACCGGCCCACGTTTTTTATTTATAGATAGATACGTTCTACTAACGCTAAGAAAAAGGGCTACGAAGTATGCGATTTAGACGGGCACTTTGCTGTGGTGAAGGAAACTGTAGCATCTTCGCAGCAATTAAGGTCCAATTTTGAGTAGAACTTGGACAGCGGACGGACTTCACGCGAGCGAAACAAATTCCAAGCAATTTAGGACTTTACAGTCGTTAAAACGCTTCAGTTTGCGACACCATTGTACAATGGGCAAGTGAAGTAACATCTGTTGTAAAATAATATTTAATACATTGGTAAGAGGTGATACGAACGCTCAAACTGTACTTTTGTACTTGACCTATGGCGTTCTGTACATTGCGCTTAAACATACTGTCTCCTAGGCGGAACTGATGATCTGGGAATTGGCAAATATTTCACTAATGTACGGTTGTAAGTGTAGAAAACGTCTAACCTTCTGTCGGGTCAGCTAGTGTTAGATAAGCCCAAACAAAAAATATCTGGGTCTTTCGAGGATGCCATAAGCTCAAACGTGAAGCCATTTGTATCCGGTTATGTTGACCGGTATGGTAAAAAGAAGGCCTTCGACAGCTTTGAGGATAAAAAGTAATTTATTGCCTTCCTGATCCGTAGTACACCTCACAAGTTCACCTGGGTGGATTACGGACACTTGTTCTGACCCATAGTACACCTCTTAGGTGTACTAAGGATACAACAAAAAATTGTATTATCCATAGTACACCCGAGAGGTGGTCTATTGCTACTTTAAAAGTTATATGACCCTTGGTACACCTCAAATGTTTACCATAGACAGGGATACTGCTAAATGTATTGTCTATCTAGTAGCTAGTCCGGGATTATATCCCTTAGGGATATAATCCTGGACTGTCCCGGGTTTCCGGGACTGGGCACCGACAACCGGGATCCCGGGTCAGTCCCGGGATTTGAGGGTAGCGTAGAAAAATGCCAGAACATCCAAAAATTTACTTTTATTACTTTTTTATTTAAACTTTCTTTATTAATGGAAAATAAAATTGAACAAAAAGTTATCTCTTCTGAACAAAATACAAATAAATTAAAATAAAATCCAAATGATAACACCTTTAGCGTGTGTATCTGGTATGTACACACACAGGTAGGCGAAAGTAATCCATTCATTCATGTTATTTTACCTTAGTTTATCCAAAGTTTAAAGTTTTATTTATTACTCACATTACACATGCACCATGACAACTTTGGATGACACATATCAATTTAACATTTGATTCATTTCCTTTTTCCTATATTACAAGAAGCATGAAGGTTCGTTATAGTAAATCTACAGTAAAGGAAGTGCGCTAACGTTTCATCACAACGAGGTGTACTACCGATCTTAGTCAGTATTCGTGGTCCACCCAGGTGGACAGCGGGTCTGCTTCGGTATCCGCAATTCACCCAGGTGAACTATAGGTCAAAATAAGTGTCCGTAGTCCACCCAGGTGAACTTGTGAGGTGTACTACGGATCAGGAAGGATTTATTGATTAATGGATGGAATACCTTTTATTTTTGTTTTTTTCGTTTCTGTTTTCCATCAAGCTGGATATCGCTATTATTTTAAGTGTCCTCATCACCCCCGAATTCACAAACATCAATCAACGCTAAGCACGCGCTCAAGCTCATGCTGTCCCGTAAACTGACAATAGAACTGAAAGGGACAGCTATACTACTGAGGGATGCTCAACCTTGATTTGCGTTTGTGAATTCGGGGGTTAATTAATAAATTCTACTTCAAACATGGCTATTATTTATTTTGTCTAAATGGAACAGGGCCGGTCACGATTGTTGCATGCCGTTGGAATTCCGAGAGAAGAGAGTCACAGGGCCACAGATTTGATCCCCTGTGACATTAAGCGGCCACACAGTAAGTAGGCCAAATGAGATGGCGGGACAAACTGGACTAATTCGTGAATGATTGACCCGCCATAGCGTCGAAACTGGATGAGGAGATAGAAGGTCTGTGCCTCACACTGGGAGATTTAGGCTCTTAATAAATAAATAATAACATACCCTCACGACCATATCCCTAATGTCAGAGGCACACTGATTGTTGGCGTCATGGTGAACGGCACATTCGGAAGCCCACATTTAGCCATAGGGAATTTTGACCCAACGTGGTAAGGGGTGACCCTAGTGTTTTCCATAAGCGAAGAGCCACAAATTGTACAATCAACACAAAGTTAGTGTATTCCGGTGGTTGATCGCGAATAAATAATAACAAGTTAAAAAAAACTTAACTCATAGGTTTTAAACCAGGAATGAACAATTGACCATTTACCTATTATATTCCATTTAGGTAGGTGTTGGTGTCTAACAATAGCTAGTTTCGTAACTGAACACCAAAGCGACTAATGAATATTTAGGCATCTTAAATTATAAAATGATTTTCTTGTTTATTCATTATGCAGATTCGCTTTAGCGGAATTGCTAAATGTTGGATACACCTCTTTATATTACCTATTACTTTATGAATGCTGTCAAGAAACACACAACTGGGTTCATCAGATATTATTTCTTAGCAGTTATAGGTTACGGATCTGTTACTAAGAAATGTAAAAAGGGGGATAGGAAATTCGCAGAAGAACTATTTATAAAGTCACCATGTCTCAAGAACACCATGCTTTAGTTCACCGGAAAAAACTCAAAATTACACAATATAAGTGACGGAAAAAACAACAACTTTTATACGTCCCACTGCTGGGCACAACCCTCACCTCAAATATGAGTGGCGCAAGCCATACCAGCGGGCCTAGCATGCGCAACATCGACAAAATAGCCATCTCCCCCTCTTTCGCTCGAGAGAATCGAAGGGTGTGACTTGACTTCGTCGCTTCTCGACAGTGCTGCCATATTACAGAAAAAAAAATTAGAAACTCCATTTTTTTACTGGTAACACTTGTAAAATTATTTCACACAAAGACTCAATCAAGAGTAAGTAAAATATTTTGTTACTGCTTATCTCATAACAAAAAATTGAAAGATTTTGTTTTTAGATTGATTGTGTGTTTGAGACGAAAATTGGCCGAGTATTTCGACTCTAAAGTAAAAAGCAAGCACGCGTGCGCCATCTGTCGCCACTTGCCACAATCAAGTTGCACACTGTTATCTCAGTTGCTTTTTGTTCACATAGCCATTCATTAATAAAACTTGTGTTTATTGAAGAAATTGATATGTGAAAATTACTTTTTAATTATGAATGGTATAAAAGCAACCGTAATAGGGTGTTTAGACAACGCCTGTCAAAGTTTCTTTAATTGGAGAACTTTTAATTTGGGCTTAGCGGCGCCATCTGTGAAGATTACTTTCCATATAAAAGTAGTCTTGTCATTTTATTGTTGTTGAACGAATATTTGTAATGTTATCTTTAATTATTGTGATGTGATGTGACACCGAATGGGAGTTGGGTTGTATTGCGGCCCCGTTTTAATTCACTCTAATGATGGTAAGCAAATTTCAAAAATATAATGTCCTTTTACTCCGAATTCTAAAAGGTTATGTCGTATCGTTTTAGCATTGACGTGTATTTTAATCCTTTTCTTTTTTTGACAAAGCTGCACGCGTTGTATTTTAATAGTTTCGCATACAATTCACTCGTCTCGTCACTTCTCGTCCACCCTTCCGATCGACGAGTAATTAAGCCAACAGAAATGTCAAAAATCGATAAATCCGTGATAAAACAGTGGTGCCATGTTAGGGCTTGTCGAGAAATCCGTATTTTCCATACAATATTTCAAATCTGACATTAAGCGGCCATGTTAGCAACAGTAGAGAAAATGGAGAAATGGCTGCAGGGCGACCTGTGATTGTGTTTCGACAGCAAAACCTTTTTTATGTTTTTTCTATTTTTGTTGTGTTATGTCACATGGACAGAAGTGTCATTCTAATTTACGATTGTTTTATGTGTCCAAAAATATACCAATCCAACCAAACTAATATCTCCACATTTTCTTCTTTATCCATTCCTCCGGCCACCCAACAGTTTTTGGTGACCCTTTCCGACGTATAAAAGAAAAAAACACGCACAAGTCAAGAACCGGCGCGCGGCGTAGAGACACGCTGACGGCGGATTTATCGAGGAGGCTGCGAGGAGAGAGCTAAGAAGAGGAGTGTGGCTGATGTGTCTCTAGGACTCCGAGAGGCCCAGAGATAACCAACAAGAACGGTGGCTACCATTTGCGTAAGTGAGCTGGTGGCCAAAATTTTTAGTAGTCAGTTTCGAAATCGAGTTTTATAGTTTTCCTTTTACCAAGTAAGAATATCTATTGTTTCCCAGCATGTCATCCGAGAATGACTCTGGAACCACCGTCAAGGAAGATAGGAGAGCAACCAAATTGAAAGGCTTCATTAGGAAAGGGGGGGTTATTAAGGGAAAATTAACAATATTTGAAAAATACCTATTA
The DNA here is from genome assembly GCA_950022985.1 of Udea ferrugalis. Taxonomy (NCBI): domain Eukaryota; kingdom Metazoa; phylum Arthropoda; class Insecta; order Lepidoptera; family Crambidae; genus Udea; species Udea ferrugalis. The sequence continues at coordinate 6,580,108 of OX465520.1, forward strand.
CGAATAGATACAGAAACTCTGTCTTCCGAGAAGATATTAGAGCTAGAGCTGAGAATAAATTCTATCATTAATGTCTATAACGAATTTGAAACAATCCAAACTAGTATTGAAACGTTGATCTCAGACTCACCCTCAGAGCTGGAAGCACAATTGAGCGAGAGGGAACATTTTGATAATTTGTATTTCAAGCACATTTCTGCAGGAAAAGCTTTTCTTAACCAGTATGGCGGTGCTGCCAGTTGTAAAAGTGCTCCTGCGGAAAGTGTGTGAGAACAGTCGATTAAGTACCCAGACATTAACCTACCATCCTTTAGTGGCAATATTACCGCATGGGTAGAATTCCGTGATACATTCGATGCTCTGGTGAATAAAACTAATTTGAAACCAATACAAAAATTTAAATATCTAAGAAGTTGTTTATCGGAAAGTGCATTGGAGGTTGTCAGTTCATTAGAGTATACCGGAGAAAGTCACTCTTTGGCTTGGCAACTCTTGTGCGATAGGTTTAACAATCCAAGAGTGCTGATTTACAACCATTTGAGAGCACTCTTTAATATTGATACAGTGTCTACAAATTCTCAAGCGTTACGGTCTCTTAGCGATAGTATTTCAAGGCACTTACGTACGCTGAATTCTCTAAATGTTAGTACCGAAAGCTGGGATATACTTGTAATATTTTTCCTTACCTCTAAGCTCGAGGTACCTATGCGACGTAGATGGGAGGAAAAAACTAACTCACGTGAACTGCCTACGTTACAGGCTTTCCAAGCATTTCTTTGTAACCAAGCCGATCTGCATGACACGCTCAGTCACGCGGGGGGTGAGCATGCCGAGCTTCTTGCCTCTAGCGTTAGCCCGTCAAAGAAACTGCTAGTTACCACTTCCTCTCCTCTTAAAAACGATGTTAAGTTTCTTCCAAATACCTATAACAATCGATGCCGTAATTGTGGGGAGGGACACTATCTTAACCAGTGCCCTAAGTTTTTGTCTTTGAATACAATGTCACGCATTAATGTCGTCAAAAGGTTGGGAGTTTGTTTAAATTGTTTGGGGTCTGGCCACGGTGTGCAAAACTGTCGTTCAAGTACGTGCAGAACATGTAAAGCCAAGCATCACACACTTTTGCATATTTCTCAACCCGACGCAGTTCGACCGAGTACACTGAACGCTGAAAGTGCGACCTTACCATCAGTTAGTATGTTGTCTAATCAGCAGGGCCACAGGCAAGATGTAGGTACTTCATTAGAAAATGCAAATTCCAATACACTTACCCCAAACAATAAGGGTATTTTGTTATCGACAGCTCAAGTTAGAGTCGCCGATTGTAATAACCAATTCCACGTTTTGAGAGCACTACTTGATTCAGGTTCACAGTCAAGTTTTATAACCAAAAGCGCTTTTCAAAGGCTTCAGTTGCCAACTCAGGAAATTAATATTGACGTATTAGATTTTAATGGCAACTTATCTAAGGTAAACGATTTTTGTAGCCTTAATATAAATTCCAAAAACGACTCTTTCTCAGCGAAGTTGCCATGTTTCATCGTACAAACTATTTGTAGTTTACCTAGTTTTACCACCCAGATCAAAAAACGTATTCCTAAGCGCTTCACTTTAGCGGACGATGCATTTGATCAGGGAGGTGAAATCGATATGATTATAGGAGCTGAGTTGTTTTACCAACTGCTATGTATAGGACAACATAAGCTAGGCGATGGCCTCCCTATTCTTCAAAGAACGAGATTGGGCTGGCTAGTTACAGGTAGTTTTAACGTTCCTACCTCTTCAAAAATCGTTAGATGCAACTTCACTAACCATAAGTTTAGGAACCTTTTTGACACAAAAGATTTTCCTTCAATAAATGTTCTGGCAGATGAGGATAATAAGTTATGCGAGAGGGTATTCGAAACCCAGACGAGAAATGCCAATGATAATTTTGTAGTAAATTCTCCTTTGAAGAAACCAATAGAAGCTCTAGGTCAGTCGAGGCCTAGTGTTTATGGGCAATTTACCAGCTGCAAGAGTAAACCCTTCTACTCCTTTAACAATTACAGCAGTCGATTATGTAGGACCATTTATGGTCAGATATAGGAGGGGACGTGGTTACAAGATAAGTAAATGCTATATCGCTATGTTCATATGTTTTTCCACGAAGGCAGTTCATATTGAGTTGGTCTCTAGTTTAGAGACTTCAGCATTTCTTTCTGCAGTCAGACGTTTTGTGTCTAGATGTGGTGTGCCAAAGGAACTGCTAAGTGATAAGGCAACAACTTTTCATGGAGCTAATAATGAATTGACAACTTACTGTGCAGGCGAACCTATCCAATGGAAATTCTTACCGGCATATTCTCTGCAATCACGTAAAACGGGTGTTAGGTTAATCTTTACTCACTTTTGAAGAATTTTATACTGTTCTTACCCAGGTAGAAGGAATTCTAAACTCTAGACCATTATGTCCTATTCCTAATTCAAATGATGATGATATTAGTTTCCTAACACCAGCTCACTTTTTAATTGGTAAGTCACCTATCTCTCTGCCCGACTGTAACTATGTTGATGTCCCTACTTCGCGGCTAACACATTACCAACAGATTCAGCAGTTACAGCAAGATTTTTGGGCCCAATGGTCAAGAGACTACATAAGCCTGTTACAAGAGAGGACAAAATGGAGGAGTTCCAAGGGACAGTCTCTTAAAGTCGGAACCATGGTGCTGATGAAGGATTCGCGCCTTCCTTCCTGTCAGTGGAGACTCGGGCGCATTGTAGCGTGTTGCCCAGGACTGGACGGCGTTACGAGAGTGGTGGAAGTAAGGACGACGGCGGGCATAGTGAAACGGGCCTTCAATAACATTTGCCCGCTTCCAGCCGACGACTAACCAGTGCTGCGCGGGAGCATGTTTCGACAGCAAAACCTTTTTTATGTTTTTTCTATTTTTGTTGTGTTATGTCACATGGACAGAAGTGTCATTCTAATTTACGATTGTTTTATGTGTCCAAAAATATACCAATCCAACCAAACTAATATCTCCACATTTTCTTCTTTATCCATTCCTCCGGCCACCCAACAGATTGGCTATTTGCTCTCTCGGATTTACTCGCGGCGTGCATGCTAGCCCCGCTGGTACAACATGGCAGCTCAGTGCGAATTGTTGAAGGGGTTGTAAGGTTAGTAATAGCCCTTGCAGTCAGATGTGATCAAGTCACCCTAAAGCCTCCAACGAGGCTTAACGACGGACTGGTGCCGAACGACTAATGCTGTTGATGGTGGTAGTTCTTTTATAATAAAATACTAGTCAGTTTTTCAAATGTAGCTTGGGTTAAGCGCGTTCTTGAGAAGAGATCTCAGCTTGACAAGCGTAGCGTAGATGGATGCAAGGGCGAGGACGCGAGAGCTGAGGGCAGGTCTACGTCCAGCAGTGGACTAGTGTAAACTTGTTGTGTTGATGAATTCAAATCAATTCATTGCAATTTATCCTTCATTCAAGAACAAGAGCAAAAACATTAACATTTCAACCGATTTTCCTTCTTCCCGATGTAACTGCCCGTGACGTGTCGAAATAAGTCAACAGCATCTCGATAAAAAATGAAACATTTTAAATTTACCATACAATAGTCCCGTGGCTCATTTCTCACAAAAAACATAAACCAGTCGGTATCGACGGACACAGCAAATGTATTAATCCCAAATCTTTGCCGAGAACCGGTTACGGAGTTCAAATAAAAGGTTTCGCATTACAAAACACGTCGGAGATGTAGTACCGAATAAATCAAACACCTCTTATTAATAGTGGAGAAGTAAATGGTATTGACGTCTGACTGTATTTGGGCCAAGTTCGAAGATTTTTATTAGCCACTAGCTGTCCCGACAGACTTCGTTCTGTTGTCAAACATTCAGTGGCACGTGACAGTTAGAAATGGTTGGTAAAAGAAAACCAAATTGTGGTTTATTACGTTACCATTTTCTCATGTTTACTCACCTTTCAAACCTTCCCTGGACCTTCACAAATACTTATATCAAAACCAAAATTAGCCAAATTGGTCCAGCTGTGCCTGAGTTTTAGCGAGACAAAGGAACAGCAACCCATTTTTATATCTAGAGACTAGATGTCACGACAGACTTCATTCTATTGTCAATCATTCAGTGGCACGTGACAGTTAGAAATGGTTGCTAAGAGAAAACCAAATTTTCTCATGTTTACTCACCTTTTAAACCTGCCCTGGACCTTCACAAATCCAAACCAAATGTTCCTGAGTTTTAGAGAGACTAACGTACAGCAATCCATTTTTAATATAGAGAAGATTACCGAACGGCAAATAAGCACTGGTGGTCAAAGGCCAGGTAGATCAGAAACACCATGGGTAGACGACAAAGGGGAAAACGAAAAACTATTGCCGGAAATTGATAGCGAGGACTATTAGTTAAAGAAGGTGAGGAAAATTGGGCTTTCCGAATTCGCCAATAATTTGACTTGATAATTCCAATATTAGTCCTAAGCAAAGGCTCACGCCAAATATTGTACTATTAACAGCTGACTTTGGTTATGATAAGAAGATTTTGGTACCAGTTGGTAGGTAAGGTTAATAAAGAACTGTCAAGTACTGAACTTCAATTTAAAAAAAAGGTTTAGCTGGTTAAATGCTAACTGAGCCAATACTCGTTTGGTATTATCCTGTCTGCAAGGACAAGCAAACCCTTAAATACGTGGAGAAATAAACAAAAATAATTCCCGAAGAAGAACTGGCAGAAAACTTGGCTCGTTTTACCTTCCGATTTATTTTAGTTTAACAATTGACATTGGCTGCGCGTGCGCGTGGGCCGCACGTGGGTGCGCAGGCGCCGAGGGATGCGCCGACGCAGTCGCGACCTCTGAGAGGCCTGTGGCTTATTAGCAAAAGCAGCAACCATTACCGACGCTACGTAAGGCCTCCTGGTCGATCCCGTCCACAGCGGCTAATCTCGACGAGATTAACCAGGTACGCAGGAGATTATAGTGCTCAAGTGTGCGCGCAATACACAGGTGCACTCCCTATTCCATCACCTTTCTATGACGCGATGGGACGACAGTTTGACACGACCGGAGAAAGGTGAGGGGCAGGACCGACTTTTTACATGCCCATCCGACAACAGAAACATAACATGTTGTTGGTTCGCGTGGGATTCGAACCCACGACCTCCGGGTTGAGAGCCCAACGCTCTAATCGGTACACCACGGAGACAGTGGCGACGCTACGTAGGCCATGTAGAAAGCCCCAGAAACGTATCCTCCAGAAATGTAGCTCGGTTCCTGAGATGCTTCCTTCCTAGGACACTTAAATTGAGGAACGAACTCCCTGCCGAGGTGTTCCCAATGAGATATAGCATGGAGTAAAGAGGGTTTGAAAAGATTCTTGCAAGGTCGGCAACGCGCGAGTAATGCCACTGGTGTTGCACCTGTCCATAGGCTGCGGTAGCTGCTCACCAACAGGCAGCCCGCATGCTTGTTTACCACTGTCGTATGTATGTATTTTTTTACTGTCATCCCATTTTGTGCTTTCTACATGTCGCGTTGTAGCCCCCCGGCTAGTCCGGTATAAGAGGAATGGCTTGCGTAACAATTAATTATCGGGTTTTTCTGTGTTTTGACTGACAGAAGAAGTTGGTTTTGGCTGACATCGCAGGACATGAGCCGCTCAGCCCAGTCCAGTTTATAGGCCTGGCTTCCATTGGAGTGAATCGAAAGGCAAATATTGAGTATTTGAACTAATCAGATCTTTATTTTGACATCTGGCCTACGCTAAGCGGAAATAATCAGATCAGCTATGGTATTCCGGCTGGCGCCAAGCCTCACTTCACTCGTGGTGAGTTCTTTGAAATTCAATTTTCTTTGCGACTGTGGTCGTTTGAAGGAAAGGAACTAAGCCAATTATTTTTTTTGAATCATTCACATACAAAATGAGAGAAAATACTTATTCAGAGTAAAACATATTGATGATTGAAGTAAGCGTGAAGCACCGAGATGTGAGTCCGCCGGAATGCCACCTCTGATGGGTTGGTTAAACAATATTAGACAACTAACAAATAAGTATAATAAGTTGTGCCGTGTAGTGCCGGCACGTAAATAGAATAGCACTACCCCCTCTCTTCCCGTGGGTGTCGTAAGAGCCGACTGAGGGAAAACTGCCATAAGGAGATGGGCAGCAGCGTCTCCGCATAACAATAGGCCTCACTGCGATCGCCAACCCGCCTGCCAAGCGTGGCGATTATGGCAAACCCCCCCCCTTATGATGGCACAACCTAAAAAATGGCCCCCAGTCCCCGGCGGCCCCGCTATTCCTAGCTACGGCAGCGGCTATGGTAACGGCGGGGCAGGGGGTGCGAGGAATCCCCGGGTGAGATCCGGCTGCCAACACCGACGACTCGACCTGGCAACATTTAACGCGCGCACACTGAGGCTTGACGCGAAGCTCGTGGAATTGGAAGAGGCAATTGGTAAGTTACATTGGGATATCATTGGGTTATCTGAAGTCCGAAGAGAGGGGGAGGACTCGATAACCCTGCAATCCGGTAACTTACTATACCACCGGGAGGGCGATCAACAGTCAGTAGGTGGTGTCGGGTTCATCGTCCACAAGTCCCTTGTCAACAACGTGATCACTATCGGAAGTGTTTCGAGCAGGGTAGCGTACCTGATACTCAGGATATCGAAACGATATTCGCTGAATGTCATTCAGGTCTACGCTCCGACCTCGAAACATGACGATGTCGAAGTGGAGGCTATGTATGAGGAGATCTCTAAAGCCATGCATAGCCATAAAACCCACTACACAGTTGTGATGGGGGATTTCAATGCGAAGTTGGGGCAACGTTGCGGTGATGAGCTGAGAGTGGGGCAATTTGGGTTTGGGCAACGGAACAATAGGGGCCAGATGCTGGCAGACTTCATGGAGAAGGAGGAACTCTTTATGATGAACTCCTTCTTCAAGAAGCCCGTAAGCCGCAAATGGACCTGGATCAGTCCGGACGGTAGGGTCAAAAACGAGATCGATTTTATCATGTCGACGAAGAAGCATATATTCAATGATGTCGCTGTGATCAACGCTGTTAAGACAGGAAGCGATCACCGCATGGTCAGAGGCACATTGAATATCGTCATAAAGCTTGAGAGAGCGCGACTGATAAAATCCACGCTCCGACCAATACCGGCTCAGATTCAAAACCCCGAGTGCTTTCAGCTCGAGCTTCAAAACCGCTTCGAAGCCCTTGAGAACAGCATCGATGTGGACGATCAATACAACATGGTGGTGGATACTGTCCGTACGGTAGGGTCCAAGTACTTTAAAACCCGCCGTCCAAAGTCAAAGAAACTCTCCAGCCAGACTCTCCTACTCATGGATCGGAGAAACGCAATGCGGCTACAGAACTCAGCGGATGCCCATCGTTATCGGCAACTCAATAGACAGGTACCTATCTAAGTCTTTGACGAGCGACCTTCGCCAATTTAATACCCAGTGTATTAAAGAGGCCATTGAGCGGAACAAAGGCTCCAAAGTGTTCGCCAGAGATCTGTCTATTGGGCAAAGCCAACTGACGAGGCTGAAAACTGAGGCAGGTAGCATCATTACGTCAACACCTGAAATCCTGAGGGAGATTGAGAGTTTCTATGGACAGCTGTATTCCACTCAAACACCTGTTGAAAGCAAGGCTAAAGACCCTAGAGCTAAGCTTACCCGACACTATACCGAAGATATCCCGGACGTCAGCCTGTACGAGATTAGGATGGCTCTCAAGCAGCTGAAAAACAACAAGGCGGCGGGTGATGACGGAATCACAACAGAGCTTCTGAGAGCGGGCGGTCGGCCGATACTCAAGGTCCTCCAGACGCTCTTCAGTTCTGTCATCCTCGAGGGCAGAACGCCAAAGGCATGGGGCAGGAGCGATGTGATGCTGTTTTTCAAGAAGGGTGACAAAACTCTCTTGAAGAACTACAGACCCATATCGCTTCTGAGCCATATCTATAAGTTGTTTTCGAGAGTCATTACGAATCGTCTCGCTCGCAGGTTCGACGACTTCCAACCTCCCGAACAAGCCGGGTTCCGAAAAGGCTATAGTACCATAGACCACATTCATACGCTGCGGCAAGTTATACAGAAGACCGAAGAGTATAACTTGCCACTTTGCCTAGCGTTCGTGGACTATGAGAAGGCCTTTGATTCGATTGAGACCTGGGCAGTGTTGCAGTCTCTCCAAAGGTGCCAAATAGACTACAGGTACATCGAGGTGCTAAGGTACCTATACCAGAACGCCACCATGTCGGTCCGATTACAGAACCAGAACTCTAATCCGATCCAACTACAGCGAGGCGTGAGACAAGGAGACGTTATTTCTCCGAAATTGTTCACAGCTGCGTTGGAGGATATTTTCAAGCTTCTGGACTGGAAAGGACGCGGCATCAACATCAATGGCGAGTACCTAACACACCTACGATTCGCCGATGATGTAGTTCTTATGGCTGAGACCTTGGAAGACCTGAACATAATGCTCGAAGATCTCGGTAATGCTTCTCAAAGAGTGGGTCTTAGGATGAACATGGACAAGACGAAAATCATGTTCAATGCCCATGTTGCACCCGCTCCAGTTAACGTTGGGAACATTACACTCGAAGTTGTTGACCACTATGTTTACCTGGGACAGGCAGTCCAGTTAGGTCATATATTCGCGTCCGAAATACCTCAGTGTCTCAAGACGAAAGTCTTTGACCAGTGTGTGTTGCCAGTAATGACATATGGGAGTGAGACGTGGTCGTTTACTATGGGTCTCATAAGAAGGCTCAAAGTCACCCAGCGAGCAATGGAGAGAGCGATGCTTGGTGTTTCCCTGCTTGATCGAATCAGAAATGATGAGATCCGCAGGAGAACTAAGACAACCGACATCGCTCGAAGGATTCCATCGCTGAAGTGGCAGTGGGCGGGACACATAGCGCGGAGCACCGATGGCCGTTGGGGCGGAAAGGTCCTCGAATGGCGACCACGTACCGGACGACGTTCCGTGGGCAGGCCCTCCACAAGGTGGACCGACGATCTGGTCAAGGTCGCGGGAAGCCGCTGGATGCGGACAGCGCAGGACCGATCGTTGTGGAGATCTTTGGGGGAGGCCTATGCCCAGCAGTGGGCGTCGTTCGGCTGATATGATGAACAAATAAGTATGTCGATCCCGATCCATTTACAGAAATAGAACCGAGAAACGTTTTGGGAAAATATATTCAAGAAACCCATTAAAATCAGTCCAGTAGTTACAGAGTTGAATTCTGAGAATGTAGATAAAGAAGGTTGTGTTTGAAGGAACATTATCCATAAAGAGATCTGTGTCGTTTTAAAACGATTGTAGAAAGAACCCAGGTCGTAGTGTGGTGCATTCGATATATTCTTAGTAGTATTTCCATCTTGCCATCTTTCTCATTTTCATTTCCATCTTGTTAGCTTTGTAAGTTTTCCTTTGTTCTTCAGTTTCTATTTCCTAGATCCATTTTATATCTCGATTTTATGACATATTATTACCTAGAAATCTATTGGTTTCTAGAAATCTGAATCTGATGTAAATCTAATAACAACTTTATTAAATTCAGATCTAAAATACAGCCAAACTACCTTGAGGTACGGTGATTACAAACCTATTGATTTTATTTTTTCCAGTTTTATTTTGAAGACGTATAATTGGGTGCCTTAAAACATGAATCGTATGTATCAATTATATTGTTAGCGAGCTTGTTTTGAAAATATTTCTCAAGCCCTCGGGTCAGGCCCAAAAAAGCTAATGATCATTTATGAAATGTCAAAATTATACGACATCCTCCGATCGGCCGATGACCCGGAATGGTTCTTTTTTTGTTATTGATTCAACATCTCAAGCATCCAAAATTGGTCGAGGGTCTTGAGCAATCTCATAAGAAAGAGTTCGATCGCCAAATCGAATATCTTAATCGTAAACTGATCAATTTAATACATAATTAAAAGAAAAAATATCGAAATCGTTTAAAACAAGACAAAATTGCGATTTTTGAGCTTAAATTTATTAAGCTCGTAAGAACGACTGAAATTAGATTTCAATTCGTTTAACGTTAGGTGCGTAAGCTGTGAGCAAAGTGAATACTAAATTAACTATGTTACTACAATTACATAAAAGGAAATGATGGAACTACCTTTATATAACTTTAATTACACTGAAAAGAACGGACATCAAGCAAACTTTTGTTGTTCTTGAAACACAAAGTTTTGCTTTAGGTAACAATCCAGTTTGCATGTCGTAAAACAAACCCAGTTCACTACTATGAGGCGAGAACTTAACAGCATAACATAACATAATTATAGCAAAACCTTGGCTTCGCAGTGGAGCTGTTGAAGCTAATTACAATTTATGGGATAGGGTAAACTTCTTCTGATATCTTTACTTACTATAATTACAATACAATACTGCATCTGAAGATTATCATCTCTTAGGGCTGATTTTTCAAAAGTTAAATAATATTTATCAGACCAATAGTATACAAGTCGGCAGATTTAGTAGTTCTGCATGGCGAAGTCTATAACTGTGTCTTTAATTGCAATATGTCATTTTGACATTTACGAGTATTCTAAAATCTGCTGAGTTGTAATTATTGGTCTGATAATTACTATCTGACTATTGAAAAAACAGCTCTTATTATATGGACCGCACAAGGAATAGTAGAATAAAATAAACAACCAGGTAAGTTAGCTTGTCCGAACAAGAACGTCTTCAAAAGTACTTGTGAAGCCACACACCAAGTCTTGAACCGTTGAGTTAACCTTCGTACAACGTCATCTCTGGGTTATTGTGCGAGAACGTGCTAGTTACAGCTTCCCTGCTCGTTCTGTGGGTTACGACTGTTTGTTACAGCGTTTACGTCTGCGCGGGAGGAGAATGCTCCTATCTGGACTAGGGCTGGCTAAATTGTGTACTTATTAGGTAGCACCCCAGTTTTAGCTTGTAGATACAACGAGAGAGCTCTTGATGATAGCATTCGTATACCTGAGAGGCAAAGGTTCTTTCTGCAAAAGTTGATGAGTATTGACGTGTAATAGGAAATTTGGAGCCCAATTTGGTGTAATGGTTAAGAATTTGACTAAATTACACCAGATGTTCTAGTTCAAACATTGGTCTGGTTCGGTCAGGGAATTTCCCATGTATTTTATGTATGCATTTATAGAAAAATAAGTATTAAAGTACATTTAATTTATCCGTTGTCTTGTATCCCATAGCAAGCTTTTCTCAGTTTGGATTTTGACAACGCTGAGTGGAATAATTTCCAGTGATAATATTGGCCTAAATATTTATTGAGCAAAAGCCCAAAGTAAAGGTATAAGGTAAAAAAGGGATAAGTAAAAAAGAAAGAAAGAAAAAATATTTAGTTATTGTCCAACACTCGTTAATACACAGTCACGACTTGGCCATGGTGTTCTCAAACTGGTGTGAATAAATTCAAATACGTGGGAAGTACTGCAACTGCTAAGTTTGATACCTAAACTAGAAGCAGATACCTATATAGGTTTTTAAACTTCCCTGTTGCATTTTTCACTATATAAACACTAAAAAAAGTAAATAGTAGTTTTTACCGTAGTTTAAATGTTGCAGAAAACCCGTTTTTTTGTGTTTATAAAGAAGCAGATATGTTGCAGCTTGAGTTTAGGCACAGTTAAGGTATGCGAGTAGCTTCAATGATCTCAAGTTGTAGTCAAAAGTTTTATATTTGTTGTAACTGTTCAACGATTTGCTATAGTTTCTCAATTGAAACCTGGTTACTACACTAGAAACACGTTTTCCACGAGTGGTGTGCGGTCATCATGGTTATTAATTGAACCGATTTTAAAAATTAATTTAAGGGTTGGTATCAACTCGTCTAAAAAGCAACTGGTTTAAAGAGCAACTGGTCTAAAATGCAACTCATCTTGGCAAAAACTAAAACTGCATATTTGTTTTATTTTTTCACTTTTTTTTAGCCAGGGTTCGAAACAGTTGGTTTTGGAAAAAAAATGACACCGTGTATTTTTAGATAAGGAACACACTTGAAATTAAAATAAAAACTCAGCTTGTGTTTTGATATATGATTTTTACATACACATACACACAAACAACATTGTAAAATCAAGTGTTTATTACACTTGTAACTCAAGTGTGAAAAATTCATTGATATTAACAAAAAGAGGAAGATACGTTACGTTCATACTACGGGAACTCTAAAACTGGCACATAACATTGACGTGCACGCGAACTGAAAACAGGTCCATTAGACCTGTTTTTTGTGTGGCCAACTTTGGTGCGCGAATGCCGTATCCTCATCTTTTTGTTTATATCAATGAAGTTAAACGTTACAATAACTTCTATAGTACATAGTTTAGGAGGCTGATTTTTTGAATATGCTATAGGGTTACTATAGATAACCCATTTTAACATATTTCGTTGCTGGCGATTCTGGGTCTTTTGTCTATGAAATTTTGATCATGTCCTTTGTATTCAAAAAAACAGCCTTTTAAGCCATGTAATATACACAGGAGGTATCAGCGTACCAAATGTGACCAAACAAAAAAACAGGTCCAATGGACCTGTTTTCAAGCCAATATGCGACATTGTTAAAGGTCACTTTAGGAGAAATCGCTTCAGGAAAAAATACTATTTATTAATTTTGCGATCATGAAAAGTCGCTACTATGTGTGAAAATTATCTAACAAATCATTATTATTAAAATTTCATTCCGGTCTGATTCACCAAAGGCAACTGAAAATATTATTCTTATTATGTTCAATAATAGTTCAAGACACAGTGGATAAGACCAGTTGCTACTTAGACCATTTGCATTTTAGACCAGTTGCTCCTTAGACGAGTTGCATTTTAGACCAGTTGCTCTTTAGACGAGTTGCATTTTAGACGAGTTGATACCAACCCAATGGGAACTGTCAATCATATGGGAACTCATACGGTAGGAGAAATAAGAGAGATCATGTTTGCAACAAAAGGCAGTTTTAAATTAAAGTGACATTGGGTTCATTTGAGCGTAAAAAGACTTGAAGAAAATCAAAGTTTCCCACATTAGAATCTAGCAACCCTGACATCTGCAGAAATATGTAAACTTTTATGTTCCATTGTCTGCTGACGAGCCAATCATGGTCGAGAGGAGTCGGCGCGGTCACAAAGAGTTGCACTTCTATAAAGTGCGCAAGCGCACTGAATGACACGATCAGAACTCGTTACATGGCCTATGTGCGGCGCGGTTTGGCCTGCGTACAAATCGCAGCATTTCGTCAGGCGGCACGGAAGGCTCAATTATCAATGAATTATTATATGCAATAATACAAACTACGGATTCTATGGAGTGCATAATTTTCAAGCTATTTTGCAAAATCAAAAATCAGTGTTATTATTGTTTTGTAGCATTTTCCATGGCGGGAATCGAACCCGTGTCTTTCGCAAACCGAGCGACTGCTCTTACCATTGAGCTACCGAGACCATTGACAGACCGGCCAAATCTGTTTAGTATATTTACCCTATGAGCCAGGGTGATTCCATCAATGTTAAAGGCATACCTTCAACACTCGGAAGAAATATTATTTCAAATATCTAAGTTCCGAATCAGATGGAAAAGCTATGACTATGTTATTATTATTTTTTAGCATATTCCGTGCAGGATCTCTATCAGTATTCTTTATTCAAGTACACCATTCCTAATTAAAGTAATTTTATGTCATTCTGTTTTTATGGTTTCGTGGCCTAAATCTATTGAAGTGGACTGTATAAATAAAACTCTTCTTCGATTTGTTTCCGTGTTTATTCTTGTTCCTTATTTCCATGTATCTTGATCAACCTTGAGCATCTTGAGCAATCTTGAGCATACAATTGCTTACAAATCGCTCATTCTTAAATATTTACATTTTCCCAACTAGTAGGGTTTTAGCGGCGTACAAATTTCCTTAATCTATCAAAACAATAATCTTACACGTGTCACTATACCCTACTCGCTCTAACATTGCATCTTACTCTAACACTTATTCCTATCTCATTCTAACCTATGTACATCTCATTCTTATTCTAAACAATAGATCCTTAAACCTAACTTACGTTTAATTCACTTATTGTTCGCACATAGTCAATTTATTCACAATCACTTATCACTGGGCTCGGCGTCCTTTACATCTCTCCCCCCGGCGCAGCTCGCGTAGCCTTCTCCTTCCTTCTGAAGGACGACGAGTTTGCTGACGGGACGCCTGAAGACTCCGGTTCTCGTTCTGACGTCTCCATCTCGTATGCCGCCGTCAGGTCCCTCGTAGGTGCGCTCGACGATTCCCATCGGCCAGACGTTCCTTGGTAGTGTATGGTCAACTACCACGACGACATCGCCAACTTGCAGTGGAATCTTCGTGTTCTGGGTTTCGCCTCTGGGTACCAGTGTTGGTAAGTATTCTCGCACCCACCGACGCCAGAAGTGGTCGGCGAGTGCTTGGCTGACACGCCAAGTCCTGCGGTCCGCTGTTTCGCAGGGTCCCGTGGATGGGAGTCCAGTTGATGACCCCATCAGGAAGTGGTTGGGTGTGAGCGCCTCTGGATCATGCGGGCTCACGCTCACGTGGGTCAGCGGTCTCGCGTTGATGGAGTATTCCGCTTCGGTCAGCAGAGTTCTCAGGACTTCTTCTGCTGGCTCCCTCTCTTGCAGTGTGGCGCGGAGTGCGGCTTTGACTGAGCGCACCAAGCGTTCCCATGCACCTCCCTGGTTCGGAGCTCCTGGAGGTATGTAGCGCCATTCCATTCGGTGAAGTAGCCCTTCTTCTCGTAGGGCGGGTGCCCACTCGGTGTAGGCTGCTTGCAGTTCCATGTCTGCCCCACGGAAGTTGGTCGCGTTGTCGGAGTACATCAGTCGGGGCCATCCTCTTCTTGCAGCCATTCTTCGCAGAGCCATTATCGCTGAGTCAGTCGAAAGCGATGTGACGAGCTCGATGTGCACGGCGCGTGAAGTGAGGCATGTGAATAATGCGCCCCACCTCTTCTCTCGGCGGCGTCCCACTCGAACGATCATGGGCCCGAAGTAGTCCACCCCACAATTGGTGAATGGGCGGTGGAATGGGTCAAGACGCGCTCGTGGTAGGTCTCCTGTGGCTGGCGTCTGTGGCTTCCCGCGTCGTACTCGGCAAAGAGCACAGTTTCTTTCCACTGTGCGCACTGTGGGTCGCAAGTGAATAACCCAATAGCGTTGTCGTAGGTCATTCGTCACGCGTTCTCTGTTTGCGTGTCCCGCAGCGCAGTGTTCTCGATGCACGATGAGCTTGGTGATGTGGTGACGTCCGTCCATGATAAGTGGTCGTTTGGTGTCTGCGGGCGCAGCGGATGCTCCTATTCGGCCTCGCACGCGCAGTACCCCCTCTTCAAGTACTGGGTCCAATTTGAAGAGTCGACTCGATCTGCTTATCGGTCGTCCACACTTCATCTTCTTTATCTCTTCGCCGAAGCTCTCCTCCTGTGCATAGCGTATGAGCTCCTGTTCCGCCTTCTCCAAGTGCTGGCATTCTATGCGTGTTGCCCTGCGCCTGCATATGTCGATGAAGGCTAACACTCTTGCCACTGTTCTCAGCAGTGTTTCGTACTTGGAGAAACGCGTGTGGTCCGGCAGCCAACTATCACGTCGTTCCTTCTCTGACGTGTGCAGAACTTCTGCTTCTGCTATGTCGGGACTTATATCCTGCGGCCACAGCTCTTCCGGTTTCTTTAGAAATTCCGGTCCTTGAAACCATCTGTCTTCCTCGGTGATCGGTGTGCGCGCGAACCTTGTTGCGTCGTCGGCTACGTTCTGGTCTGTAGGTAGCCATCTCCATTCATCTCGTTGCGTGAGTTCTGCTATCTCGCTGAGCCGATGTGACACGAAGGGAGTGTATCGTCGCGTGTCATTGCGAATCCAATGGACGACAGTTGACGAGTCAGTCCAGTAGATTGTTCTAGCGACTTCGACGCGATGCTCCTTCTTGATGGTGTCGGCGAGTCTTGGGTTCTGCACGGCAAAGTGTGGGAGATACCAGCAGACGGCACTTGCTCGTTCTGAGCCGTCACACGGTACTGCGTATCCTTTCTCCAGCAGGTTTTCTATCTGTGCGGTGTATTGCTTGGCAAAGTCGGGTGATCTGTCCATCTTCTGTTCTATGTTTCGAAGTCGACGAAGAGCTGTGTCGTAACTCGGTGGCATGATCGTTCTGTCTTCTCGCCATGGTAGTCCCATCTCGTAGCCACTGTCGATCTTCTTTATTGTCTTCTCGATGATGTCGATGGCTCGTCGATCTGCGTCGCTTATTCTTTCTTTCTGCTTGACGCCCAATGATTCTATCTTGAAGTGCGTCTCCACCAAGTTGTGAAGTTCTTGGTCTCGTTGCTCGTTCGTGTCTATGTTTCGTTCGGGTTCATAGACATGTAGCACACTTTCTTTGTTGCATGTGATGCTGCGTGGCATTGTTCCGTGCACCACCCATCCGAGTTGCGTTCTTGATGCAGCCGGTTGATTCGGCGCACCCACTCGTAGCTTGCGGCATACGATGCATTCCCAGTGATCCGTTCCAACTAGGATGCCAGGTCGAGCTTGCTCGTAGCAGATCTCATCTTCTTTCAGACTTCGAAGATGTTTGTACTTCATGAGCGTGTCTGGTATCGTTTGCTTATGAAGTTCCAGATTCTTCACAGTGCGGGCACGCAGTTTGTGTTGCGCACTTTCTTTCTTTCCACGCACTTGCACAGTTACTAGTTTGCTGTCGTTCTCTCTCTGGAACATGTTCACACCATGCAGGTTCAATGGTGTTGCAGGGCCTTCTGCGCCGATGCTTTTCGCCAGATCTTCATCTATGAGAGTGACAGTTGCTCCTTCATCTAGTAATGCGTAGGTGTTCACCTCCCCCCGTGGACCGGTGACGACGACTGGACATATCTTCAATAAGACTGTTCGCTGCCCCGCCGAAGACTTAGTTGCCACGGACATGACGGTTGCGGTGTTGCTTGAAGTTTGCTTCATTGTGTTCGGTTCAACTTCTTTTTCTTTTCTATCTTGATGAAGCATTGCGTGATGTGGTCGACGACACTCTTTTATTCCGCATGATTTTGCGTTGCAGAATATACGCCTGTGTCTCTTGCTGATGCACTTGAAGCAGAGTCCTTTTTCTTTCACCAAGTCCCATCGTTCTTCCATTGTCAGTGCTTTGAAGGAAGGGCACCGAGGCAATGTGTGGGCTTGTCCACAACTTAGGCATTCTTCACGTTCTTCTTTGCTTTCGGTTGTGTATACTGCGTTCATTCTCTTTCTTTGTGGCGCAGCTGTAGTAGGCGGTCTGACTTCTCTTCTTATTGCGTTCGTCGCGGTCGTGTTCATCTGAGGAGCGTATGTGTATTTCAGCGCTCGATCCGCTTCTCGCATAAGAAAGCGTGAAAGCATGACGATCTCAGGATCTGCAGTTCCTTCGTTCTCACTTGCGTAGTCGCACCAACGTGATCGTAGATGTGGGCTAAGCTTGTCAAGTACTTCTCGAGCCAGTAGAGGGTTATAGAGGTATCCTCGTCGATCGATGGCCTTGAGTATGCATATGACGTTTTGTAACTTGATCGCGAAGCTGTTGATCTCTGTTGCAGATGTTCCTGGTTTCGGTAATCTTCTTAGTTCGTCGAATGCTTTGTCGATGATGATCTCTGGTCTTCCGAAATATTGTTCAAGTGTCTTCATAATGATTCCAGGTTCAGTTGCGGTGTGTAGCAGTGCAGATACGACGTCTCTCGCCTCCCCTTTGAGGCAGCTTCTCAATCGTTGAAGGTTCTCAGCATCGGAAACGTGATAAAGTTTCGTGGAGTCTTGCATAGCTGCTTTGAACGGCAACCACTCGTTGATCGCTCCGGAAAATGATGGTAATTCAGTTTGTCGGAGACGTGGTCGCGCCATCTTCTCTAATGTTTCTGCTAACTGCTTGATTCCGCCTCTTGTTCTCGTCGGCGTAGGTGATCTTCCTCTTCCTACGTCGAAGCGGTGTCTTCTATGCTCTTCTCTGTCTGCAGTATCTTCTTTCCGAGCGGTGACGGGGTTGGTTCGTATCCAGTCATCCACTCGCTTGTAATCTTTCCCGGCGATGGGATGTTCGTGCAGACTTTCCTGTTCATCTTGAAGCGCAGATACTTCAGCTTCGTATCTCTTCCTAATAAGATCGGCTTCAAGTTCCATTTCTCGCTTCTTGATGGCTGCTAGCCTCTCAGCAGCTTCCAGCTCAGCTAACCGTAGCCTTGTATTCACACTTGCCATTGAACGGTGAGATCGTACTGAACGCGTAGGTGAGGGTGCTCGTCTTCCTTCTTCAACTGCCGGCATATTGGACGAAGTACCCCTGACCGCCATACCCGCCGGGGTAGGTAGTCGTTCCGTCACGGTGTGCTCTCTCACAGGTGAAGCTGTAGCCTCCAATGAAAGTCTTCTTGCTCGTTCGATTGCAATGGCTCTCCTTATTTCCTCCCTATGTTCCTGGATACGTCTCTGTTCTTCGGTTTCGGCCGCTTCGCCTTGGCTTCTTGTAACAACCATCTTCAATTTTCAAATCTTCGTTCGTAGAAGTAATTCCGTTGATAATTCGTTGTACGTAATCCGGTTTCAATGTAAACCACAACGAAATCTTCAATTCTTCTTAATTTTGATGCTCGCTGAATTACGGACGTGCAGTTCTACAAATAAATCTTGACCCGATGGATTCTTCTTATTCTTGATCCGGATCCTGAAGGACCACAGCTGAATCTTGATCCGGCTTCTCGAAGGACCACAGCTGAAGTGGACTGTATAAATAAAACTCTTCTTCGATTTGTTTCCGTGTTTATTCTTGTTCCTTATTTCCATGTATCTTGATCAACCTTGAGCATCTTGAGCAATCTTGAGCATACAATTGCTTACAAATCGCTCATTCTTAAATATTTACATTTTCCCAACTAGTAGGGTTTTAGCGGCGTACAAATTTCCTTAATCTATCAAAACAATAATCTTACACGTGTCACTATACCCTACTCGCTCTAACATTACATCTTACTCTAACACTTATTCCTATCTCATTCTAACCTATGTACATCTCATTCTTATTCTAAACAATAGATCCTTAAACCTAACTTACGTTTAATTCACTTATTGTTCGCACATAGTCAATTTATTCACAATCACTTATCACTGGGCTCGGCGTCCTTTACATCTATGTTTCTTTGGCACACGTAAGAAAAAATAAGTGACCCAATTTTCCTGTTTTTCAAAGTAATCAGATGCTTTCGCGACAGCATATCCGCTTTTGAAAGTTTTACGCGCGCTTTTTATTTGACGTTTATTAATAAACTACAATTTTGGCATCGCTTTGGTCTTTTATGTTGTAAAGAATAATTAACGTCAGTTCCTTCATATTTGTAGTAAAATGAGTAACAAGAAAAATATCCTTTTATGGATTACGTTTATGTATAAAAGACAATTTTGTAAAGTCAGTATTTCAAGAAATGTTTCCGTGTGCAAAATTCATAAGTCATTGCCAATTTTTCTAGCTGCCTTTTCTATCTTTATATTCGTATTAATATTTTTGGTGCAAAGGTATATGAAACATAAAAAAAAACAGTCTAATACGTCCTAAGCCTTCTGGAAACAGGCGTCACCTCATTTATAAGGGTTTACCCTTGTTTGATCGAACAACGTTTCGTCGAAAATCAGTTGGTCGAACAACGTTTGAGAAAATCATCACTTTGTATAATATCATTTGGTAGAATTTTCAGTTCGTCGAATGTTTATTTGCTATAACAACGTTTGCACTAATGATCAAAGGGTAGAATGTTCATTTGATGTAATTTTCAGATGGTATAACATGCCAAGCAGCATGTAATGAGGCAAGTCGTTTTTTGGGTTTAAAAAAAAATTCGATTACATGAAATTAGTTCAAATGAAATTCGTTCAAACAAATAATTACATCAAATAAAAATTTACCAATTAAATATTCGGTCAAATGAATAATTCTACGAACTGATATTATTGCAACTGAAATTCGACCAACTGATTTTCGACGAAACGTTGTTCGATCAAACAAGGGTAAACCAATTATAAGGTGGTGCACGGATCTTGGTAGGGGTGTAAAGTTACTGAAAACCTTGTCAGATGTTATCAAGTCGCTCTAAGGCCTCCGACTAGGCTTAACGACCAACAGCCATTCGAAATACAAAATATTATTTACAAATCTCAAAAATTATGTTTGTTGCCAAATGTTGTGTTTTCAATTAACGGTTGTTAATTGAAAACACAACATTTCTGGCGCGATTCTGGAGTCCTTGAGCAATTAGCAGGTTTAAAAACAACAGCCTGTATAAAGATGTTCTAAATTCTTTCTGAATATAAGATTTCGTTTCTAAGCGTGACGTCTGGCCACTAATGACGTAGCCACTATTGGCGAAGTGCGCCCTTCTGTAAGTGTTCTGGCTGCCCTGCCCCGGGCGCCGGCGGAAGCCGAATTGGCAGCCGGGCGAGCACCTCCCACGAATGGCCGCTAGTTTTGCTTGTGCCATTATGCTATCTGGGCTTTTAAAATCATGATGTTCCTTTTTCAAAAAATAATAAGTATTCGTTGAAAGAGCTAGGTTTTTTGATTAACACCCGTTTCAGTCAGCGTAGCAGCATTTGAAAAGGAACGAACTGTGTCGTGGCAATTTCTTAAATTGAAGGAGACAAGTTTGGAAGTCTTGTTTATATAACGTGCTTTCTTATGTGCATTTTTCAACTTTTTCACAAAGTTATCTGAACATCACCAAAGTTATATTCTTGACAACTGTCCGATAGAGGTGTCAGAAGTGTGCCGTTGTCGGTCACGCCTATTATCGTTTGATAACCGTCTGATGCCGTTATTAGGTCTTGGGGAATTCGACAACAGTCAACCGTTTCAAGGTCAACCTTAACTAAAGAGATTTCATGAAACTTAGGAGTTCAAAAGGGTCCAAAAACAAATGCACAATGTGAATGCCCTATCAAAAAATTACAATTTCTGCTCGAACGGGTGTGTTTGCATAAACCAAAATAGTCCGTCAGTATGTCATGTCAGGGATGACCAGGTTTGTCAAGGCTCTTTGAGCTTAATAGTTAGACTGTATTTACCACTGTAATAGAGGTATGTCCGTTTATTGCATCGTACGTGGCAAGCAAGCGTAAACTGTCTACAGGCTTACCACCGCCTGGCCATAGAGTCACGCATTGTTGGACATTTAGGCCGACCAGATTTTCAAGCATTAGAAATCAAGTCTTTGTTATATTAATAAACTGCATAAAGTGGCGTGGAAATCTTTTTGACACATGATTATTGAGTTGTAAGTTAACACTGTCTTTTCAATGTTATTCAGTGTCACAAAAACAATCCTTAGAAATGCCAATAGGCAGTTGAAGTAATTTGATTCTTGTAATATTGAAGAGTGGTTCAACGATAAAACTGTTTGTCTTAATGAACACCCCTTACCACAATCCCTAAGTTTAAAAACATTACAACATAGGATTATTCTTCGTTCGTTGAAGTCAGAAATATTAAATTTTAAATTCGGATAGCCACCTGCAACAGTACCTACTAGTACCTACTTAGCAAAACAACAACAACCTTTAATCATTGTATGTCCCGTGTGAAGGCGCTAAAGATGCTGACAACATTGCCTCGACGAACAGTAACTCAAATGAATTACTTAATGAAAATCCTTCCATCCATAAATTGGTTCACGCGAGTACCTGTGCTCCCAATTAACAGACTATAAATAGGAAAATATAATTAAGAACGAGATTACCCTAGCATATTCGGGATACGATAAAATCTACAATCCAACGCACAAATTAAAGCTAACGATAATTACATTTATAATAAGACATTCTTCCTTACACATGACCTTTCTCAAGAGCACTCAAAAGGTTAATTAATTACGTTGAGTTGAATAAAACTTATAATTACAAATAATTTGCTACGGCGTATTTATTACTGTTTTATTATTTAAATGTCTAAAGCTAGAGTGGGCGTGTTGAATGAAAAATTGTAACTAAAATAGTAGTATCATTCTTTATTCTGTTCATCGAATAAATCACTGTTTGAATTTACTACGTTTGATTAAATCTCGGAAATGTGGTGTAATTTATCTGTTTCGTGTTTATTTTGATTTTTTAAATCTTGATTTAAAGTAGTTTGAGAACCAGTCATTCATTCTGTAATTATTATAATTCAGCGATCTTCCTATTTTTTAAAATATTGTAGATTACTCCTGCAATTCACAAACATATTGATGTTTGTGAATTCAACTCCGATTGCGGAGTTGAATCCTCTAACTCGTGCCGTCACGCAAATTATGCATTGGACTGAAAGTGACAGCTATACACTAAGAGCTGCTCAACTTTGTGTTAGTGAATTCAGAGGTCAGAAACTTTACTGCAATCATTGCACATCAGAAAAACTGATATTTTCAGGGCCGAAGCTGAAGAGAGTCTTAACTCTTAAGAAAGAATACATGTATGTATTCATTTTAATTAATTCAGTGTTTTCTCTGCAAGTGATGGTTAATTTACAGAGGATATTATGGTAGAAAAACTAACAAATATACTATGTTAAATATGGTTGAGAGTCACAGATCGTTCAGCTTTAAATACGAGTCCCCTAACGAACATTACCCATACACATGAATTGTTGCCCAAAGTGTTCACGTCAGATTCCGTTCAGAGAACTTGTTTCTTTTTCTACAGGCTTTCCATCTTCCAGATGTCGGTATTCAAGCTAATTGTGGTGATTAATTAGAGTCTGTCAACGTCGCCAAGTGGGCTTGCGTTAATAATAAAAACCGACACAACACCGATTTTGAACCGCCATTTGCGTGCGCGGGGCCATTTTGTAGTGATTTACATTACAAAATGGCGGCAACGTGGATTATTGTTGTGACAGTTTTCAATTAATGAGATTGATTAGAAAGCAAATGGTTGTTTACTTGAAAATTAGTTTGAATGACATTATTAAAAACACATCTGAAAAAGATCACATTCTAATAGCGAAGAAGTAACACAATTTTGTACTTACATGTGTTTTCTTGAATTATAGGATCCCACAAACATACTTTACATACTATGAACAAAAAATACCACTCTTGTACGGTGTATGGTTAAAAAACATAATGCAGAATTTATTCAATTCATTTAGCGGCTAAAATCTGCAATTTCTTAATTTTAGTTTATTCTACACAAATTGTTTATTCTAATTTAAGTTTATTCTAAATTATATCCACTAATAATGACATCTTTTGTTGCAGGTAATGAAAATGACCACAAAATTATTCGTTGAACTAGAAAGGGGGTAAGGGGTTTCCATACAAACATCATATTACTGGTAGAGCGAAACGGGTACAATCTTTTGTTTCCAACTTGCGCCTAACTATCCGGTGACGGAAAACGCCGTAGTCCTCTCTGTTAAGCCTTGCGGCTCACTGGTAAAGAATGCCTCTTGACTTTAAGTCCGCCAACTGGTTTTTTTTTAACTTTGTGAAATAAATAATACCCAAAGCTAGTAACATGGAGCCAATGAGACAGTCCAAATAGATGAGTAGATCTTATTTAAGTGATTCCCGCAGTCACCTTTGAAGAATGCCTGTTGGGCTGCCCACAGCATCCTGACACCAAAGCGATTTGTATTCCCAAAGTTGACGCGGCATGACGAGCCATGATGAGCCGTCGTATCTAAGTACTACCGTTTATTTTTCAATGTCAACCTTAATTGCTTCGGTATCAAAATAGGAGGCACGTGGTTTAAAAAATGAACGTTTTTGTCATCATCACAACCAAACAGTCGGAGGAATTAATCTTCGTGTTATCCTTGTTATTAAGAAAAATAGGTTGAATTCGAGATGTTCCAGTTTGAGAGATCTGATGAAAATATTTCTGGAAAAACACAAGTCCAGTTGTTTTTTTATTTTATTTTATTTTTTCTTTTTTGCATATGAAAAGTACAAATAACGGACTTAATGATTAAAGGCATTCTCTACCAGATACGCGGTGCTCGTGCACCGCCTTAATTTCTTGACTATTGATAAAAATGATCGTTCATACTGTGCGGTATATAAGCATTCGTTTTGGTTTCTTTAAATTCTAGTACACCTATTAAGTCTAGTTAGCAGGAATGGGAACACATTGTTTTTTATCATGTTGATAGAGTAAGTACTAGGTATTTGTGTTTAAACGAACTGATAGAACCGACTTCAGAATCGAACCAAAAGAAAATCAAGACACATTTTGTTTGAAAGGATTCTCACTTAAAAATAAGCCTGGAAGGTAAAGCCATTGAAACAAAACTAAGAAAAAAATGTAATCAACATGACTGAATACTAATGTTAGGTGACACAGTTCAAACACCTCCGCCATGTTGCCGTGAAGGTAGGTAATTTTCGTAATAGATATTCGTATTTAAAATGAGTTGCGTTCGAGTACCTACCGTGCTCAACCTTGAGTTTCTATCCGCTCGCGAGTTACAGAGTGCTATTCTCTTCTGCGACGCTCAGACGCCCTCACGACGCCCGCTATTATTAAACGAGTTCATTGGAACATCTATTTGCGCAATTTATAGCCGCTGCTAAATCATTATGACGACCTTACTCTGCGTCCGCGCTGCGCTAACTTTGGCTAACTTGCACTGTTTTCACTATAGCTACAATTTGCTGCACAGCAATGTATGTACTAGGTAGGGATATCTACAAAAACTTCTGTAGATTCTTGCCCTCAAGATCCTGCACGCTGCATTCCGTGACTTAAGTTTCATTTCACCTTCTTCAGCCTGTTTCAAAGGCTTATTTTTCAATTTGGCCATCTCATTCTGCACAAGCCTAAGCCTTGCTACAGACAGACACACGTTTACGTTAAATTTTAGTTTGATAGAGGCACCTCGGGGGAGTGTGAGTGGCGCATGCGCGCTTTGCGTACCTATCTACACGCGTTGCCCATTCACTGCGCAAGTAATGCGTCCAGCGAGACTTGGTTGGTATTATTTAGGTAAATATTCAGCCTGTCCGGCCAGCTTCGATCGAGTCGATGAGATTTTAAAGTCAAATTGGTATGAAACTTTAAAATATCGGCGGATCTCCGTGTCCGGAGTATCGGTGTAGCGACGCGCGTGTTGGTGTGGGGCAGCGCGGCGAGGTGGCTGCGGCGCGCTGCGCGTGTGTGCGTCGTGAGCGTGTGTGAGTGAGCGGCAAGCCTCGCCTCGTCGCGGCGCGCCCCGTCAGTCGGCGGCGGCGAGTCACGCGCGTCGTCTCGTACAACTCTTTCGCTGCCTCTCGCAGCTCACCTGCCACCGTTCAGGCTTCGACGGCTCTCACGCTCTCGAGCGTGGAGGTCGCGGCGACCTCGCGCTGCAGTCCGGTCATAACTCGTGGTACTCTTACGCGTCAGTGCTGGTGCCGTGACTCTTGGACGGCGCGTGCTGTGACAGTGAAATCGTGAGGCCGTAGTGCGGATGTGCAGTGATGGATAAGTAGACAGAGGCGCCAGTGTTCGCAGGCCACGGTGTCTATATTTTTGTTGGAGTGCGAGAGCGGGTCGTCAAGATTGAGTCCAGACTGTATTTAGGTGGGTATCATAAGGTTGATGTAGAAGTAGCGTGCGGTGAGAGTTGGCGGAGCGGTGATTGAATATTTATAGCGAGTTGGAAAGTGTCGCTGTCGACAAGTATGTGGGACTGCAGCCTCGGCCGCTCGCCGGGCCACTCAGCTGATTCGTTTTGTCACGATTGCATATCTCCCGCTCGATTAAGCGTATTGCGGTCATTCATTTGTTTGTATATTTGTTATGATTTATGATCATTATGCACGTGTGTGTTACGTAACGAAGATGCGCGTGGTAAGCAATGACCGATACATAAAATGACTTCTTGAAATGGATTATTGCTTAACCATGACATTGGTGTCAAGCAGTTTTAATGACTCTACCTACATTGTGCAAGTTTTTATCTGCAGTTTAGGAATTGTAAACACGTCAATTTACAAAATATCTTGCTAATTAGAATAGGATTGTCATAGTAGGTAAGTACCTTCCTACTGCCGGCCTGAATTCATTACAATTTGAAACTTTTGTTGTTACAATCTTACATTGTTAACAACTCTATGCCTCCCTAGGTCAACAACATCAACATGTCAACATGCAACGTCTTAGCGTCAGTAAACAGATTAAGTTCGCTAAGCAAATCGAATTAAAAGTCACCCGCGCGTATCATCCTTGCTTGGCCATTGCATCGACTTAAAACTAAGCCTATACCTACTATAGCTAGGTAGGTACATAGGTACCTGTCTGCTCGGTTTTACATGAAAAATGCATTAGTTTAATTGCCAGATTAGCAGTTAGCCAAAAACTTTAAGTAAAGTACATGTTCTAGACTAATTAGTTGCACGATCTAAGTACCTAGATACTTATCCATGCATCAAACTAGTCAGGAAACATGAAGAAAAAAAACGATGTCCATACCTACAAAAAATTAAACAAAAAGAGTTAGATCCCTAGGTAGGTAGGTGCCTACTTACATGCATTGTCTTCAAGCTAAGATAGGTACCTTCTCAAAATTAAATGTAAGTCAACGTCTCTGGCAAACATTGCTACACACTTTTGTATTAGATCCCAAAGGCGCAGCCAGTGGTGCAACCATTTTTTTTTGGGTCTAATATGCATGTTGACTTCAATTCTATGGGCATTTTACAGTACAAAACACATAACATCTAGAAACATCAGTCATTTGTTTTAGCTCTCTCATGATTTTTTTTAGAACTTCAGTAATGTTGCATCAGAGCATATTAACTGAAACAAAAGCGAGCTTTCATGTGAAAATTTTCCGATTTTGCGGCAGAAAATTTCATTATTTTCAGCACAAGGCATCAGCATCAAGTTATTTTGTTACCGAACCAATAGGTGGGCAGGTAGGCATTGATTTAAACAAAATAGGAAGATACACAAAAGCAGGTTCAAAGGACCTACACTCAAGCCAATATGACAGCGATTTCTTTACGTGCACGTCATTCTTATGTCATTGTCATGTGCCACTTTTGTTTATACCAATGCCGAACAAGCAATTTGTTCGCTGGCGAGAACGTACCTAGTTTATGGCCCGTATACTGAAACGTGGCGCAAAACTCAAACACACAATTTAAACTCTACCAAAATTCACCTGTGATGAGTTAAATTTGAATATTTCGACCGATCGCTGGCTTGAAATCCACTCTGTAATCCACACTGTAAATTCATCCTTTAGTAAGTGTTAGAAAATGGGCTATAACTGACAGTCCAGTTCATTTAAGGAGCGAAATGTGACTTATATTTAACTAGGTACATCTAGCGGAAAACATATGGCATTCCTATATATGGCATAGAACCAAGCAAGAATCCATTTATTTATTTATTCTTTATTGCACAAAGTTAAGAAAAGACAAGTACAATTGGCGGACTTAGTGCCTGGAGGCCTTCTCTACCAGTCAAGGTATAACAGACAATTTAGGACTCCATGTCCGAAGCTAAATAACGATTCTTATGCATTTACCCTTTGTCTGCATTCCTCAATGGAAGTAGAGATCGTCTAATCTGAAATGACGCGCCCCTCCACTGCATTTGCACATACAAGCAAGCACTCCTGCATACGTACATGCGGTGCGTCATTTCTCCTTAGACGATCTTTACATATGACATAAAAATCTAGCATAACAGTAAGCCTTCAAGAAGCCATTACCTGAAACAGGTTCAGTTCATACATTTGCCGTATTGTAGACTTAATAAATGTAGGTACTCTATTTGGATTAGAGCATAGTTATGTAGAAAAAGCAAACTATGACGAAAGTACTTTATATAGCACAAACCAACCCAATACTGTCAGTCGTGCAGCATATTTCGAAGTAGCACGTCAACTTTATTATTAGGAACTATAAAAAGTATTTCTTCTCCTTGTCTTTTATAGCAGGCTGTAAAGTGTCTTGGCCTAAAGCTATCACTTTCTTTGTTGTTATCGTGTGTTCAGAAGGGTCAGGTGTAATTTGGTCTATCCTAGATTCGGTTATTTTATTTTAGCATTAGGGATAATGCATTATTATCTTACTAAAGATAGGAAAACCTGAAAAAGACATTCGGTCTTGGCTTCAGGCGGGAATCGAAACCGCGTCTTTCGCAAACCGGCTGACTGCATTCACCACTGTGCTGCCGAGACCATTTAAAGACCGGGCGATTTTTTCTGGTATATTTTCACCTGGCAGCCAGGTTTGTTTCGATTTCATCTTTGACATTCGACATTCGATAAAGATGAAACTAGGTTTTTAATAGGTAATTTTATTTTAGCATTGGCATTAGGGATAATGCATTATCGTCTTACTTAAGATATATAGTGGAATAGTGCAGTCATCCGATTTGCGAAAGACGCGGGTTTTCCCGCCTGAAGCCAAGACCGAATGTCTTTTTCTGGTTTTCCTATCTATCCTCGCATTCGCAACCGATGAAATGCTTAAGATGATCGCTTCCTCTTCATCATGGTTTTATTACTGTTGAATTTCTTGTTCCAAATCAATCGCTTTTGCAACAACGAGTACTATAAATCATTAAACTATTGAGGGTATTTTCGATTTGGCACTGACAGCTGTCATTCAGCAGTTTCTTCCGCTGCTTCGGTCCGCCATCATTCTGTTACGAGCTGCCGTCGATTATGGTTGGTAATACTGATTATTTTTTGACCTAACCTTCAGAAGCGTGTTTCCTTGTATCAGTCACTGCACCATGAAGCCAATGACTCCTCTAAAGGGTCGCCAGATAAATCACATCGCGTCAGAGTATTGAATTGGCCGTGTTTCAAGCAGCTGATAAAAATGTGCCAATCTGCAGAAGCAGGGCAAGGCCGCGGCGCGGCCCCGATTCGCGCGGGAGCTAAGTTCGCGTAATAAACGCGATGGTGGGAATGTGGAGTCCACTGCGGGTGTAACATGATATCTGTAAGGCATCATAAGTTTATAACGGCCTAGGCAAAAGTGGAAGGGGTTGGGATGGGCACCGCCTCTTAATTGTCCACCCATGCCCAGTTGCGATAGTGTGAACGCCGTTGTAAAGCAACACACGCAAGGTTAGAAATGGGATGAGTGACCACCTCGATCGAAAACTTGCGTGCTTAAAAGGGCATGGTAAGCAGTTGGTACCGGTTGCCGTCGCTAGATGTCAGTCGGTAACCTTAGTCCGAGGCCTTAGGGTGGCTTGATAACATCTGACATTGGGGTTTGTCACTAACCTTACGCCCCTCGAGCCCTCCAACAATCCGCACTGAGCCCGCTTGTTGGAGGCTCGCGCCACCTCTTAGTTATGGTGAGGCCTGCGCCCCCCTAATTGCCCATCCCAGAAAAATCTATTGGTTCACAAATAAAAATCAGATGAAACGCTCACTTTCATTTTTTAATCACAAAAACCAAACCAATACATATCCTTGGTTCTTATTAACTTGGAGTCGTACCTAGCCGCTAATATTGGTCCCTAAGGTGCCTTCTCGCCCATACCTTCTTCTCCACATAATCATTAATTAGATTAGAGTATTGACACGGTAAAGTGTGGTATTGACGATAACATGTTTATATGTACATACCTAGTAGTAATAGGCAGAGCCACGTGGCTTCAAATAAGAAAATAGTTTATAGCTGTTATTTCCGTCAGTTTCTACCCGAGAGATAGTCACTACTTATCGTGTCCGACACCTAAGGTGTTGATAACATGAGTGTCTGACATCATTTTTGTTGTCATACATAACCGGTTACACTCTTCTCTAGTGCTGACACTGAATATCTACTCCCAGCCAAGAACTATAACTTTATAATAGCTAACGCAACGCTAAATTATTGTTTAAGAAATTGACGTGTTAAGTCACTTACTCGCAAATGGCGGCAGCAACAAGAATGAAAAAGACAAAGCGATACAAAAGATAATGTGTTGTTAAAGCGCTGTTTAAGTTTTTATGAATAAGGGGGTAAGACATTAAATGACATTCTACTTGTGGGTCGCAGTTATCGCTGATCTCGCGACTTCTAGTGTCTTCTAGTGGTAGAAACTTCGTAGCGTGCTGCTCTTGGCTAGCCCATAATATGACCCCCGAACTAACTTAGCACTCATTTTCTAGCAATAAAACTGACCAACGGCGGCATGACAGGCTAACCCAGGAATTCACAAACGCAAATCAACGTTGAGCATCCCTCAGTAGTATAGCTGTCCCTTTCAGTTCTATTGACATTTTACGGGACAGCATGAGCTTGACCGACTTCCTTAGCGTAGAATAACGTTTGTGAATTCGGAGGTAAGCAAGCTAAAATACGGAAATGGAGAGCCTGATGTGTTGACATGACATGACGTGTTAACGCCACCAATTGCGTTCATTGTATAAGAAATATTATAGAATAGAAAATGGTAGTGCAGTCGCCCGGCTTGCGAAAGATGCGGGTTCAAGTCCTGCCTGATGCCAACATGACCAAATGTCTTTTTCTGGTTTTCTTTAGAAAGACACTGCATGGAAAATGCTAAAAACAATAATAAAATATAATAGAAAATGATATTAAATAATCCTACAATAAATCAGTTTGTTACATAGAGGATAAAGTTTTTTGGCATTGTTGAAACAGAACAGAATTGTTGAGTTGCGTTAATTCTGCGTTCTGACCTAAATAAAGTCATAATAGGTACTTAACAATCTCCCTCCGTGAAATCTCAAGTACATCGCACTGACACTCACTATCGCTCAAGACCGCGTCAGTGGTTGTGTCAACACGGCGATTGCAGGTGCCTTCGGTCATTCACCCCACGAAATGATATTTGGATACACTATAGCACAGTACTATGACGATAACGGGGCTAACAGACTGACAGACGACGGACACGTGTATCGCTGGTTTCGGCACGTACAGAGGCGCTCACATCAACCTTTTCATAGGGGCACCTTATGCTGCTGTCATAAGACCCATTTTGCAACGGTTTAGTAAAGTTTGATGTGAGCGCCTCTGTACGTGCGTACGCGCACGGGAACTATAATTTCGAAACGAGATGACGTCATGCGCGTTTGCCGAAAAGTTACTCTAGCTGGGGATTTTAGGTATTGCTTCCTGGTATGGTATTTGTATAACGTTATAGTGGAAAAGGTGAAGGTTAGGTTTTTCATACCCCACTGCTGGCCAGAAGTATGTCACTAAACGTGGATATATCAACTTATATTTGTGCTGCTTTGAAATAATTTTCAATTCCATGAATAATGGCTGAGATATTTTTACTTCGGTATTTCTGTAACCCCAATTGCTTTGAAATAAAATAGAGTGGCAATTCTCTAAAACTAAGTACCTATCTAATCTAAAATAACTTAGAACAGAATGAATTAGGTAAATTGAAATAATCAGTGAGTTACCTAGTGGCTTAAGAGACCATGTAAAAAATATTTTTAGATAGTCTTTCTATATTTATTCACAAAGATAAGAAAAGAGAGTAAATTAGTAAGTATAGAGGGAGAAATACTACGAAATAGTTAATCTTTTTTACCGACACATTCTTCCGTTATCATCTTAATTAAATTATTTAAAAGATATTTCATTCCGGGGCAGATTGCCTAATAGAGACATCACCGATCACCGAAGTCATAACGTGTCTGCAAAAAAGTATATCCAAACGACTCGAGCGTCTCAGAAAATAGAAAAACAGATCATTATCGAATCCTACCTCTGCAATTCCAAGCATTTTATCAACGCGTCCACTTGGGCCGTCCTACGCCTCCCCAGAGTCCACTATCGGTTCTCATCACACCGCCCACTCAGGTGTGGCTTTTAACAAACTATTTGTTTTCATCGTCCCCGCGGCTCGGAAACCCCGATGTTTAACGGCCGGTCCCAATTCAAGCCCCGAAATAACTCGCGCGCTGTCCCACTTCTGTCCCCCCCCCCCCTGCGTGATACCCGCGATACGGTATGCGCTGTCAATTACGCACCCGATGACTTTTGACTTCAACAGTTGATTGGTGTATGAAATGCATCGGATACATTCGTATCTCGACGGTGCACTAGAACTTATCAACCTTTTACTTATTTCAAAGGCAGTGAGTTTCATAGTCACGCTTTGGGCGTAAGCTGTCATGGTCACCAGTGGCTAAAGAGGGGTAGTGAAGGCTACCGCCCTACTACCACTCTCGTTTCTCTCCTTTAAGGTCAAAAATCCTGTCTTAGTGAATCCACATTAGATTACAAACTTGCTCAGTTTTCTAAATTTCAGCTCGCATGACTTCGTGGTTTTGGCTGGACTTTGATCCTTTCTAAGGAAAACATAAGTCTTTTATGGTTCAACTCTAGTATACCTACCTTTTAAACGTTTTTTGCTATACCGAGCATTTGATCTCGAAGTATTATCTAACAAGAATATACAATCAATTTTGTCTACTCACGGTTAAATTTTTTAGAATAGCTCTACAAATAACATATAAAAAGCCGCATTAATATGTACCAGATAGTTTTCGTAGAGATTAAGAAGTGGGGTAACAGCTGGTTAAATAAAGTATTTTCATGTAAAAATGAAAATGTTTTGCTTCAACGTGGCGGTAGCTGACACAGCCGTTAAAGAACTGTGGCGGGCCTACATTCGAAACCGATCAGTTTACTTAGACCCCCTTCGCCATCGTTGCTGATACATATTTCGGCGCTCAAGAGGAAGTTTCCTCACATGCCAAAGCTCTATCTATTTCGGACATAAATACTCAATAATTTTACTCAGTGTCGTCTCAAACTGTCAATGCTTTGCTCAGGTGCACTAATAGTTCTAATTTCGTGTGCCACTTTCATGCATAAGTTACCTACCTCTTTTTTATTATAATATCATTGCCTAAGTGCATAAGTATTAAAAAACATCTGTAGGCGGCCGATAAAAAAACATCTACTAAGTAATAGACGAAAATTTTATCGGCCACCCCCAGAATTGATGATACAGGTCCCGATTTATGTCATTTTCCATCACTCTTGTCACATCCGGTGATAGGTTAGGTTCCTGTCCCGCATTTCTGATAGAACTTATCTTTGAATTTCCCTCAGAATTCCGGTAATGCAGTATTAACTTATCTCATAATGATGTGAAATTTAAATCAGTTGACTTCACAAATGTCAAGACAGAACTGTCATTTTTTTGCCAAAAAATCTTGAATAGGGTGATTAATTTTACCATCCTCTTTCTTCCAATGAAGCCAGATTAGGTATTCCCTAAAATAATTAAATAACGATGTATTTATTATTCCTAAAGAAAACAGGTTGGAATACCTCGAAACAAAAATTCCTATTCGCAATAATTGTGAAAAACATCATTCATTTCTACTACAACACAATAGGTAACAATTACGTAAACTGTGTTTACGCAAAGTACAGGGTTCATCGTTCTTACCTAGAAAATATAATAAGATGACAACAATAGCTACCAATTACGACGTTCCAGTTACTATGCAAACAAGCTTCAATCAAATAAGTATAATTTTATTTCAAAAGTTTTAGCGAAGACTAGTGATTTTGTACCAGGTACAAAATGGTAAAAAAACTAAGCATTAACTACTTCAAAACCTAATTGCCTGCCTATCCGAGTATTCAAAAATGCATAAATTAACCACTTAAAAGTGTGTTAACAATGAACTAACCTATTTTACAAATTAAGATTTTTTGTTTCTGAATTTTATTAAACACACCAGCAGCGCGAAGGAGTGTTTATGCATAAAATATGATAATCTTATAGCCTACCAGCAGTAATGATGTAAAACCGACCCATTATACAAGATTACAGCGTATGATTACCGGCAATTTGGGATTGCCAAACAATTGCTACGTTGGAATTGAATAGGTTGAAAAAACACAACCCACACGGTAGAACCCAACATCAGAGGCAGCGAAGGATATGGTCAGAATTAAAAGTTATCGAGAATATTAATCGAATGAACATCGAAATTATTCGTAAGTCGATAACCTCACTCGTACACTTTCAAATCACGCCGTCTCAGTCCATCCCGTGCATTCCACGACTCGCTCACCCACAGCGGACCGGTCTTCGAGCATTGTACCAAACGATACTACAAGCTTGCGTGGTATCCATTTGGATTTGCGCACAGTACCGGCCTATGGCATTTCTTCTCCCTCGGACTCTACAAAGCAAGGTGCGCGTGCGGTCCCAAGGTGAATTGCCCGGTCAACACACGCTGCTTCCGATCGAATGCCTAGACCAAACATTGCAGCGTGACCTAACTATTAAACAGATTTGCATACACAAAATTTTGGGAGCGATTTGTATTGTTTTTGCTCACTTTCAACATTCGGCTCAAGGTGATTCAACCTTAGTGCCACACAACTCAAAAATAAACGGCCTCGTCTGTCAAATACTCTTCTTCAGTGCTCATAAATAATAAACTAGACGCTTTTATGTATTCAGATAATAGTTTCCAATAAGAAACACGACTGTCCCCTTGGCATTATTACTTGTCAAAAGCCATTGACTTTGCAGTCATTGAATCAGCAACAAGAAAATAAATAGATGTAGTTAACTGATGCATAAAATCTTTCAAAAAAAACAAACTTGAGTAAAAACCGGCTTTATGTAGAGCAATGCTTTAATTAACCATGCAGTATTCTAATATTTACTATTGCCACTAACCAAATTAGAGGGAGAGGTTAAAAGTCTCATAAAATGCCTACAAGTTTTTTACCGATCGACTGCCGAAACTTATCAGATTAAACGTACAGTTCGAAATCCGTATAAAAAAGCCTTGAAAAAACAAGAACAACGAGCGTAGGTTCGCAAATCTGCACGCTTAAGAATAATTCAGCAGTTTGCGTTAAAATAATAATGGCCTTTTTATAGCGTGCTTCTTACCACAGTTGCTGTCATTGATGAAAAACGAGTTTTTAAAGAATATTTCAACGAGGATGCTTTGTTGCTATTTATGGAACCCTATTTAGGATTCGCACGTGCGCATTAGCATAACAGAGGCGTAGAGTTAACTAGAAACGATGTTTTTTGTGCACAAGCTGTTCAAATCTAACCCTAATCGATGTCAATGGAGTATAGTCGCGTACGCACGGCTGTTGACCGAAATAAAAAATAAACAAGAGAATCCAGTCGGCAAGGAATTGAGATCTAGAACGTGATTCATGGATGTATGAAAATCGTAATAGCTTTACGCTTCGAGTTTAATGGACGCGAATGGGATCGTTCATCTTTTATTATACAAGTATACCTTCTATGAGAATAGGATAATAACCATGTGTTATGTTGTGTGAAGGCCTCTTGTTAGCTTCGGCTTTTTTGTAGCAGCGTCTAAAGTACTGGAATCAAGTTACAGATGTTTTCCAACCTCTAAAGTTGACTATAAGATCTGTAAGTCCCAAACTGGACCTTGGACTCCGACACTAGATGCTTACCGGCCTAGGCTACTTCTGGCCAAGCAGTTATCTCTCTTTCAGGTACCTACTTCGTCACTACCTGTGCCCAGGGCGTCTGAAAAAGCTTTTCCTTGAACATTTGCTGTACACACTTAAAGGCGTCATCACAAGGACTCGTACATCTTGCTAGGTGGTTCTTATATCTGAGGCACATGAAGGCTAAGATCTTCAAGCCAGACATTGTCGTGAAAGGATGAATAATCCTTCAAAACTACTTTCCTCCACTCATCGAGGTCAGATTCTAAATCTTCTCACAAGTTGCAGCACCCTCACGACCATTTCCTCAAACGTCAGAGGAAGTCAGAGGCACACCGTCATGGTTAACGGAACATTCAGAAGCCCACATATCGCCAAGGGAATTTGAAACCAACGTGGTAGGCTGCGTTGTCAGGGTTGCTTGGGTTTGTTATCGATGTTTTTCATCACCGGAGAGTTGCACTTGATAAAACGTGAATATAATTAGTAGAACTCAGGCATTTCTACTTGCCAACGTTCATCACTGGCATCAATATTACAAGAGATGTCGTAATAGGTACTATTAATATCGTCCCAATTCTGCTGATTGTGCTCTACATAATATATTTCATGTCAATTATCAATACTCTATGACATTTTACTGATAGGATCGTCGTCTCTTAATATTAATAGTTAATAGGTATTCTGCTATAAATACGGTAACTAGACATACATGTGCTTTGGTATATTTATGGAACTTATACAAGTTTTTATGGCTTTTAGACTCTGGTTTCTATAAACTAAAATATCTAAGTCTATGCCAGCCATTTCGCAAACAACTATATCCTGTCCCAGCCCTTTGACTAACGTTTTTAACGTTAGTCAAAGTTAAGAAGCTTTCAAACTACTTTTTTTGCTATGTTTTTCAACATGCAAGAGGTTGACGTAGTAAGGTTTCTTTTCACGTCGTTAATGATTAAGTAAATGATTTCATTTAAAACGAACTTATTAACATAATATGAACAAAAGATTCTTCAAAAGTTTACTCCGTATATCTAAGGTGTACCAATAACCTAAACACAACGCAATGTTTGTCGAAATTACAA
The DNA here is from genome assembly GCA_950022985.1 of Udea ferrugalis. Classification (NCBI taxonomy): domain Eukaryota; kingdom Metazoa; phylum Arthropoda; class Insecta; order Lepidoptera; family Crambidae; genus Udea; species Udea ferrugalis. The sequence continues at coordinate 6,616,648 of OX465520.1, forward strand.
AAATCTTATCGCCCATGTTTTTCATTACAACACTCACAAACAAAGCCAGCATTTTTCTAAAATAATATTGCCAACATCCACGCGCATCTCGTCGTATGATTTTGACAGATCTAGGTTAACTCTTTATTAAACTCTCGGATTTATTTAGCTCCAACATTGGCATTCCAAACAGAAAGCGGACCGCTACAGTTTTGACACCTCCGTCAACGCGAAGAACAATAGTGTTCAAGAACTGCTTCCCTTGCGCAATAAGGACAACCCGACCAGGGATTGTTGACGTTTTGATGGTAGATGTCAGTTGGCGCTTGGATGGTTATTCTTTTAGTCGGGTGTTGCGATTGACAATGGACAGCGGCGGGCCGGCCTACTTGCCCAGTGGACCGGCAAATAGCAGATGTGAAAACCGGCCAAGGTGATTTTTGAGTTATGATTCGTAAATCCGACATTTTCTCTTGATTTCCTATCTGATATAGCCGCTTTCTGAGAAAAATCTTCGTTCTTGGGCGTACCTATAGTGGTGCAAGTATACCGTGTATGTATACGAGAACTGCACATGTTTCCACCCTAATCAAAAATACTCAATGGCTTATCAACTTATTTTAAGTATTTTTTTATTTCCTCTTTAATTGAATGTTTATCTCGGTGTATTACCTAAAGTAGTGTTAAAGCCCTGAATAAGTTTTAATATTATACGATATTAGATTACACTGTTGTGTTATTCGCAGCTTGTTTGTTTGTGATCAAATGCACTTTTTGAGTAGTGAATAAAATTGGCTTGCCAGCTGTTTAATGAATTAAAAGCGATATTTATCTACAGGAAATGACCTAGTTAGATAAAATTAAATGTCTGCTCTTGGTGCACTTTCAATTCATTTAACTGCCAGTGCTCCTCAAATATGAAAGTTTGCCTTTCAAATAACGTTTGAACCAAGCTTTTAACTATCCTGCAACTACGAGTAGAATACCTAGAAAGAGAATATCTGGTGGCTTTAGTTAAATATTCCTTCAAAAGCAGGGTTTCAAAAGCTTTCTGGAGCCTTTAATGTACAATCAGTAAATTTTGCCAATTAAGGCAGGAATAATCCATTTGATTAATTTAAATTATTCCAATTAGTTTACTTAAGAGCTAGCTCGGTATGAACCGATTAAGATATTATAAAAATGAGTTCAAATATTGCTCTTTTTTTGATTAAATTAACGATATGATTATATGAGTTTTTATACTAAGCTGTAATTTGAAATTTTAACAAAGCAATTACATAGTTTTATATCTGGTACATGTGAGTAACTAAAATCGATTCATTTTACGAGTAGGTGTTCAGACCAGATTCAAATTTGGGATTACACGGTCTCTGAGCCAGAAGGCTTAACAAGTGGTCTATGATCCCCTTTCAGATATTCGTCTTATTTCAGGCTTCTTTGGCACTAAAGAAAGAAAAATTTGTATTAGTCCACACAAGATAGTTAGATATTAATACTCTCCTAAAGATAACCACAGCAGCCAGTGTTAGGTGAGCTTCATCCACGAAAATCCTGTTTATTCTGTGACCTTTATCAGGTCATCAGTCTGACTTACTGTATTTGCCATGAAAACTGTCTCCATTTCAGAACTTTTCTGCCCCAACGGCCTTCACTTTTCCCAAATTACTTTATTATAAACGAGCAGTGATACAAAACAAACACAAAAGTTAGTGACATAGATCCTAAAATCCTTTACAAAAAGAATCGTCACACTCGCTCGTGAACTACTATTGATCGGTCAACTCCATTACGTAGTCGCACTTGGAAACAACAACGCACACATACCAGTGCACAACTAGGGCTTAGATTCCGGTCATAAGTAGTTACTACCGGAATGCCTCACTTCTTGCCTATTGCGTTTCGCTATTTCTGTTATGCATTTAGACTTGGGGAACGATTGAACGAGACGAATGAAACAAATCAGGACTGATAGGTTTGTGTCTTTAAGGCATCTTACATACCTATTAGCATTTAGTTGCGAGATCGTTTGATTATAGATTGGGTATTCAAATGTAGTGGCATAAACTAGATTTTACAATGTCCAATGATATTTATTTTATTTTTGTTTTTGATTGGAGACTCAGCAAGGCAATTAAATGTGTCTCAAGAATTAGGGATTTTTCGTAAAACAAAATAAATGAAGGGTTTTATTTCTATGTACTGACACAATAAAATGAATAAGTCTCTTTGGCAAAAAAATGTAAGAATTTATTTCCTTGTAGCAAACACGTTTTACGCAACTAGATGCCTATTTCATTTCTAAAGTTACACAAATAAATGCAATGTTTACCTAGATACCTACTGTCTGGCTTGTCGACCTTGATGTCGATGTTTTGTAGGATTTTGCTGAATTCGCTTAAGCACAGAATATTGTACGTACAGAAACTCTTTCGTGAACATTCAAGCTATAGGTATTGACTTAAACTGATGTTGTCTAATGTCAACTAAAACTGAGGGCTAGGCTTCTGCGAGACAAGTGAATCTCCATTGAACTGAACATAAACGTCAACTGTCACTAGAACAAAGGTGGCGCCACTGTTGTTTGGCAAGCAACGTACTGTAACTTGTTTATCCATGGGAGAACGAAAATCGACTTTGACGTTCCTTCGAAGCCTTCGGTTAATAGGTTTCAACCATGCACCTGTTTATTGTTTTATTTTTAACTATCAGCCGCCCGCGAGTTCGTCCGCGTGGAATTAGGTTAACAAAAATAATATATCTTTATAAACTTTAGCCTATGTCTTATTCAGATGCATAAGCTATATTATTGTAAAGTTTCATTCAAATTCATTCAGTAGTTTTGACGTGAAAGAGCTACACGGCCCATCCACACATACAAACTTTCGCATGTATAATATTAGTAGGATGAGAAAACTGGGAGCTATTTCGGCAATACCTGCTTTTGCTAACCAATCGACTGGTACCAGTTAATGACTGTTTTTAACTGTACTTTTGTTAAAATTTAAAGAGCTGTTCAATTTTCACAATGACTATGATTAGCAGCATGTGCTAAAGAGTAGAGTTAAATGTTTTTCGTTTAATGGTACCTTGCCATGAAAGGAAAATAACATTTAGTGTGATGAATCGTACACATCGTACGTTACAGAATATACTCGTAGATAGAATAAATCATTTAATTACCAAATTTTAAACCGCACCATCATTAGGTATAATGAAAATATTGGGCGCAGCAATGAATAACTGTTTTTTTTAAAGAAATTATAAAGAGAAAGCTACTTATTCATCAAAAAAAATACTTACATTTCTAGTTCCAAGTTTAAAATAACTTAGTTGGAGTCGTGGACATCAGCTGATTCGTTGTCAGACCAAAACATAGTGCAAGAGGGAACCTTCTGGAAAAGTACCTGCTCATGTAATTTAATTTTACGAAAAAGGGTGTGATAGTTTCAACACTTTCGACTAAGTATATACTTTCGCTAACAAGTCTCGAGCTAGTGAGCGAAAGCAGTGAGCGTAAGAAGCAATTTCTGAGTGGCAAATAATTTAATTAAAAATTTTTTTTGTTTATTTCTATGAATTTTTTCGCATGAAAATCGATTACAGTATCATTTTTGTTACTTCTGAGACAGACAGACATACTCTCGCCAGCAGTTCCCGAATAATATAATATTTCGGAACTATTTCCTTAATCCAAAATAATGATGATGAAATTGATGATGATAAGTGTAGACGATAATTGAAAACTAATTCCTGAGCAAAAAAAACCTTTCAGGAAAGACCAAATATTATTCACGAAATTGATAATTATAGTAACCAACCGGTTATATTCTGGTGTATAAGACTTGCATAGCTTCGTTTTTTTCCGTATATGCATCATCGGTGTTAGTCTTTTCACAACCCTTTCGTTTAAAAACATCCATTATTATAATCTAGCTAGACCATTAGTTTAATCTAGTCACTTCAGCGATTAGCTTTATCTCGAGTATTGAACAATGCATGTGTCTATGGTGTTTTTTTATTCTTACTACCGACCACAGGAAACAATTGACAATTCGATGCTCTGTGTGAACACAAAAAGGCTTGTCACCCCATATCTGGCACTATTCCAAAATGTCCAATACTGAGAAGTCTAAACGTATTTGCTTTATTGTGAAGGTGGCAAAAGTTGGACTTATCTTTCTCTACTTTTAGTATTATTTTTCAGAGGTTTTCGGTTTTCTGCTCTGACAAATTCAGCCACATTTCCTTATTACACCACACTTCCGCAGCACTAATTAATCGAGTGGACCCTACAAATAGGCACGTGTAAGAGGACAGCTAGCTGTAAGTAGGAAGCGGGCTATTGATCAGAGGGGGTGAAGGCTTGGGGTGGAAAGGGGGCTGAGGGAGCAGAGGCGCGGCCGGCAGTTCGGGCGGATGCGTGCCGCGGGCGTGCGTGGTTCAAGGTCAAGGCAGCGCCCATTCAGTTCGGGACACGTGCCCGAAAGTAAATATAGTACTCGTTCCGTTACGCCGCTGCCGTAACGGCCTTACGCCCCCGCTTAAGTTCCTTAATCGCGATTGTTCTGCCGGGAACACCTCATTTCCGTTCCTAATCAGCATGGCTTCATTTACTCGGAGCATCGAGAAATTTAGGCGATTCGATATTCACAACCCAGACCAATAGCACAATGAGGCGCTTAAATTTACTGATTAATTATAGAGACGATTTGAGTTAATAACGATATACTTTAAATAAAATAAATAAATGTCTCGGTCATCTAACACCAAAATCATTTCTTTCCTAGACAAGCTTTGTGTATTAGAAAATACCTACAAAAAATGATAAATACTCGTAACCCTTGGGCACAGACCAATGCCAAATCGTCACATGAACGTTTGTCCTAAAAAAATCGAACTCACGACTACGTGGCTGTAGGCAGGATCTCTACCCATTGTGCAAACGGGTCTGGTAAAATAGCTTAGTCAGTTATTGACTTAACAAATGAGAAAGAACATTTGTACACGACTTAAGACTCGCATTCGATAAATTGAAAAGAGAATGAATACCATTTTGTGTGTATTAAATGTGTGCGGAGGTTTAAGCGGAAAGGAAAATGCGAGTCCCTTGAACACGCTTGACCTTCCATCTAAACAGATGTTGAGGAAGATCAATGACCTGCTGTCGGATGTAAATACGGTAGAAAACAATTATAAGGTCGGTAATTTATGGAAGAACGATCAAACAATAAGCGTTACATCGAGCCCTACTTGCCGTCCGTACGTTTAAGTAAGACGTGAGTTCATAGCTCTGGCTACCGATACATATACTTCGATGGAGTGATTTTACATCACCTTATTTCAATGGACTAAGGTTCATTTATTAGCAATATTGTAGTAGTGTTACTGATTTTAAAAAAAACATCACTCTTCAAAAATAATTAAGCATCGAGCGTCTTAAACCAGTGGTTAAACACTCTGGCAGACATTGAAACAACATGCTGAAATATCATTATGTCCACGTATCTACTGCGTCTTTTATAAGGTCTGTCGTTCATGCCATCATGCCAGCAAAGGGTCTCCATTCATAAGAATATGGCTAAAAATCTATCTGGTCCGGCCGTTACCGTGAACGTCGCGGCCGAGGGCGTCGCGAAGTTCAACAAATTTTAAAAATCGTGGGCGTCCCGGCCGAGTGCCTCCGGATCGAGGGCGTAAAGGCCGGACCCAATTGGGTTGTTGAAGAACAAACAGCAGTCTTTATACGTCTCTCTGCTGAGTACAGGCCATTCCACAAATATGCAGTGGTATGAGCCATACTCCTACAACCGGCATCAGTGCAGATTGTTAGAGAGGTCCAAGGCTAGTGAGAAACCTTAAACTGTCAGAGGTTATATCAATCAAGCCGCCCTTAGGCCTCTGACAAGGCTTAGCGACCTGTCAGCTAGCGACGTCTACCGCGACCAATTGCTTAGGTGTCTTCCAAAGTAGGAAAATGGTAATAAAATAGGTACATTACAAAGTTTTTGGTAAGATGTCATTCTCGACCCGTCTTACATTGCTTTACAACGTCGATCACTATCGTCCACTGTCACAACTGAACATCTCGCTTTGAAGTTCCATTAAAGTTGATACAGACTAAATAGTCTTTTTTATTGTTAACAGTGTTTTATAACAGTTGTGACATTCATTTGTCTATAGAACCAAAATGACAATTCTTATATCAAAACAGAAAAAAGACAAATGAATGTCATAACTATTAAAAAAGTAGGTAGGAAGAGTATTAACTATGTTTTTTGTTATCAACATTAATTAGTGATCGTATAAAATAACCGTGTTAGTTACAGTATTAGGGTTTTCGTAGTAAGGAAAACACTGTTTGGGTCGTAACGGCTCTGTTTATTAGAATGGGTTAATGCTTCCTGAAAATAAATGAGGCATTGCTTCTCATAATATATTTTCTTAAATATTGTTGGTATAGAAGCTTTAGTAATGTTTTTTTTCATGAGGCAGGACTTTTAATTTTAATACTGGACTTGTAGCGTCCTGTAGTAGGTAGTCTGTAAAGTCAAATGTTAACATTGTTGACTCTCTATAATAGGCTGTTTACAAAAAATATTGCTTAAGCGTATGGCCACATGAACGATAACGCAGTACTTAAAGGGGCGAAAATGATTACTTTGGCATGAACTTGACATAAAATTAAGTAGTCTATAAATTGGAAATTTCCAGTTCTCTTTGAAGAATTCCAATACAAACTTTAAAGTAAAAAACTATTCATTCCAAACATTCTGCATTAATTTTTTCACAATAAAGTAATGTACGGTCGTTAAGTAGGCATTACCATAAAAAGTTATCACGAAATTATCAGCAGTACGCAAAGGTCAGCGCAATAAAACCTACATTACCGCACGCAACATCCTAGCCGGCTTGCAAAATGCAAACATAGGCTTTGAAATAAAAACAAAACAGTCGCAGAATTTATAACTACGCAGCAACCGGCGTTCAAAGCACCCCTTGTACGTGCGCTCCTATAAACATAAACATGGAAAACGCACAAAAGCCTTCTCGGGCGTCGCGTCGCGCCGCTGTCAGATAGAGTTGTAGCGTTTCTTTTGCGAGACGACTGCGAAAGAACGCGTGCGAGCGAGACAGAAAACACACGCCGATCGTTAGCCCTGGGGGGCTAAAACAGCAACATTTGATGTTTCATATCTGAATCATAAATGAAACATTTTTTATTCTAAAACGGCAACTTATTAAGTGAATCATATTATGATTCAGATATGAAACAGATATGAAACAGATCTGAATCATATTAAATATGAATCATATTATGATTCAGATATGAAACGGATCTGAAACATATCCGTTTCAGATATGAAACAGATCTGAATCATATTAAATATGAATCATATTATGTTTCAGATATGAAACAGATCTGAAACATATCCGTTTCAGATATGAAACAGATCTGAATCATATTATGATCATAATGTGATTCAGATCTGTTTCATATCTGAATCATAATATGAAATGCTAAAATGTTGCTGTTTTAGCCCCCCTGATCTTCAGCGCGCCACAAACACACAGCCCGACCGAGAGCGAAATTGCAGCGAAAATGCACCTAGCTGTGTTATTACCGCGCCGCTGCAATGCGAAACGGCCTTCTTCCGCACGCTAGCCGATCCAAACTCGCTCCAGTGCCGACCACTTTGAGTTGTTAATCGCAGTGTTAGTTATTAAAACCGGTTATTTTCTCCGGACAAGCAATTGTGGACGTTGTAGTTGCGACATAAGTTCCGTTCAGCATGGTGCAACGCAAGAACGCAGCGGTGCTGTATATTTAGCCCGCATGCATGCGGTGTGGTAGTGGGTTGGGTGTATTAGGTCGCCCTCACGCACCGCTGAACTAGTCGGAGGGCTTCCTACTATCGATTTATGTTATTGTGCTGGCCGAGGCGCGCGATCTTACACGTTTTTTGTGAAACTTTTTCTTCGTTTCCCGCTCGCTCGGTTTCTCCTTCTCGGAAAACTTGCGAGTGAAACTTGTTGGAAAATATGCTTTCACTATATTGTTCCACTTATCTTATTAAGCAATTACTCTTCATAACTTTTTATGGCGGTAAACTGGGCCTCTTTTGATATGAAATACCTTATTTCTTGTTTACTGCTTGAAACCTTCGTCGTCATCATTATCAGTCATGTTCAGAATTTAAAGCGACTTCGCCTTAAAGTTGCCGAAATGAAATATGGCTCTGGGAATTAAATTAATATTTAAATTACTTCTAATTTATGTTCTCATATTTACAACAACGTTCATTTATCTTGTTTAGATATAAATATTTATTTGGATTCAACGAATATCTTTGTGTCTAATTTGAATGATGATCTCGTTATTAAATGTCTTCTCTTGGTTAACCCAACCTTGCGCACTATATATTTTTTGGTAAAACGTAAGCGAATTTATTAAAAAAAAAAATAATTGAAACCACAAATGTGCATAATTTCTTCCCAATTGACTAAATTATTAGCAATAAAATATAGCATTGCAAAAAGTCTGAAAATTGGGTACTTAACCTCCTTCGTACTCACCTACGAGTACAAAGTTGCACAGTCGTGACTCCAATACATGGTGGTTGTTACCGCAATGGGTTTCTAAGAAGGTTGTATGGGACAAAGGGTGGAAGGGGGCATAGAGTGGGGTCATCGGTCACACTCACATGTGCGACCACAGCTTTCGATCATCTTTATGGTGTGGTGAAGTTCTGTAAAAACTTTGTTAATTAACCAGATGACCAAACGTATTATTTTTTTCAAAATACATACTTGTATTTACTTCTTAATATTATAAAGAATACGGCGCAAAGAAAGGTCTATCTCCTTGTACCATCGAGTACCAAATATGTTGTACGAAAATTATTTATGGAATACCTAACTCAATTATTTCTTCTAGTATACAAAGGTCTTAAAGGAATGCTTTTAGGCGAAATTATGTCTCCTTTTTCCTAAACTAAGTAAGGGTTATAAAGACAAGGCTAGGAAAATATCACGTCAGTCGTGGTAGCAATACAGAATAATTTTACTCACTAAATTATACAAGAGAAAACCAAACTAAACCTTTAAAAATGTTTTAACAAGTATCTAGTTATAACAACAACCCCTAACTAGTTAGAGCACAAAAAAACATATTTGGAATAATAAATAAACCTCTTTAATTTCAAAACTTCTAGACAGTTATGACACTGGATAGACTTGCGATTTAGTATCAGTTTGAATTATAATCGTCTTATTACCATGCACATTCCACCAATATTCATCTTAAAATTTCATACTCACTATAAATTGAAAAACAGTACAGTATAATAGCCTCTTTCAAAAATCATTTTCAAGTTTCTATTTTCCTTGCTGAATGGGTATCCGACCACGAAGACAGCAAACAGGCATATTATAATAAAGCATCTTTGAATAGGCTCTTACGAACACCATGCCACGACTCTACCAGGGAATATTCCGAGAAATTATATTTTACCCATTTTACCATGGGTACAGACGGTCATAGGTGTACTTTGTTTGTTGGTATCACCTTAATTTAAAGCAATAACGTTCATTTTCCAACTGCCATGTTCCACTTAGTAAATGTCTCTACATGGCAAAATACGAATTCAAAGAATAGTAACAATTGAAAAACAACTTATATCTTTAGCTGTATAGAAACAGTAAATAAAAGCAAGTTTGAATAACTTTTTGGGATAGTAGGTTACCTACCTTTTTAAGTCAATAATTTGGTAGGTACCTTGTTAGTTCATTCACTGAAGTCGCTGAAAAGAAAATAGCAAAAAAAGTTATAAAAACGTATATTTACTTAGTCAATAGAAACTGGTACAAAAGTTCATAAACTCCGTATTGTATATATACGGGGTTGTTCATAATAATAGTATAGTAGTTCGTTGTTATTCAGGTGTATGCTGTATTGTCCCGAAAGTCGTAGGCACAGAAATGCAGGTGTAACTGAAACATACTTAAAATGTGTCTTATACAGACTAACTTCACACAATTTTTTCATGCTTGTGATTGCCAGGTACGACATCTTTGCTAAGCGAGCATGCTTCGTAAATACAGTCTTGGCCATATATCGGATACTAGGCCTTATATTTTATGCACATTTTTGTTGTGATAAACGTCATTTGTACCCACTTACACAGAAATTCATAGAGAAATAAGTGTTAGTTCTCACAGTCCAGTGACAGTCGTTTTATTGTCGATAAGGGCTGTCAGTTTGAGCTTCAAGACCTACAGCTGTGCCTAAAGGCTATAAACAGAAAAGACCTACAGTCAATAATTAGTTAATGTCACGCATTAGTCCAAATATGGAACCTGAATTACTTAATCACAACCCTGAGTTTGACTTGAATCTTGAACTTTATTTAAAAAAAGATAAATACCTAAATCTGCTATTTAAAACAGGTCAGCAGTTTTGGTTCAGTTTCAAAATTGCCAGCTTCCTTAGTAAAGCCACATTAATGTATAAGAATATATCAAAAAGTTAGAAATGTGTCTGAAATTTGATCCAGCTTTCAATTAGTTGACCATATTCAGACAGGTGTTTTCGCGTAACTTTTGGTTACTACTTTTTATGCCTTGCAAAGGAAAAATTTAATCAAAAAGGGGCTATCTCGATCTCACCATTAACCTGGCAACCCTGTACTGTAGAACATGTAATTTGTCATGTAACACCATCAATAACCCTTACAAAGGACCATACATTTGCAGCAAAAAACAGGAGCGTCCATGCAACAAATCGACGCAAGGTATAATTTGAATATGTTTGCTTTAACTAGGTAATTCTAGTTTATTAGCTATGGTGGTGGGTTGCGGGGAAAGTCGTGTGGTTTCTATTATGAGCGAGCTTGTAATGGATACTTGGTTAGCTTTTTACAAGGTGCTTAGTCAACTCGTAAAGTTTCTATCAAATGTGGTACTCTAGGTTATCAGAAGAATATCAATTTAGTCATGGATACACAAAAAAGTACAAAAGGTAGACTTAGTGCTTAGTGCTCTAAGCTTTATTACTAGTCAACCAATGGGCGAGTCAGGAATGCTAAAATTTGGGGAAAATGTGCAGAAACGGTGTTTGAATCAGATTTCGTTAGAGCAACTGCATAACGGGTGGCCTAAGAAAATAATTGCGATCAAGTCAATAATGATAAAAACATGAATAAAGCTCACCCTAAACAAGATATAAGATAACTTCACTTAAAACAAAGTAGTTGACAAGTATGTTAATACATTCAAGTATGTGACACAATCAAAGAGAAAACAGATTTGGTGTCCAAAGGCAATTGTTCCCCATGCTTGTCACCAGTCGTCGCACCGCTGTGTAGAAAGGACCTCCGCTTCAACTGTTCTCAGACTCGCTAATTATCGCGACCTAAGATAAAAATACACTTAATCAGTACACAACTCGGGCAGATATTAATGGCGGCTGCAATAATTTGTATCCAGCCAATTGCCATCGTTAGTCTACGGATACCCGAGGAACGTGCGTTCACTCAATAAACATCACGCATGCAGAAATGCATTGCTAAATATAGGCCGTCGGGTGCAGCTTGTTGTACGTGGTCAGGATCGAGCCCCTCCCCCCCCCCTCTCGGTACCCCCTTGTACTAGGGCTGCCAAACCGGTTCAAACTAGCTATCCAAGCCAATCGAAACGATGTCATTCAGTGGAAATGTAAGGCTGGGTGCTAACTCTCACTTTTAGAATTGACAAACTGTTTGGTTCTACTCTTGGACCCAGCTTTACTGTTCTTAGCTTCTGAATTAGTTCAGTCATTCAGTGTACCTGCTAATTGACTATCTATCTATCGATTTGGTATAAAGGTTAAGAAGTTGGTTACTTCAGCAGAGGTAACAGCTTCGATCCCCGCACAGTACAAACATTTTCGTGCATGAACATATCTGTTTTTATTGGTCTGGATGTCTGGTGTATTTACAGAAAAAAAGTATGTGATTATGTTTATCCGTTGTCTTGTATCCCCTAGTCAAAGCTTTTCTTAGTTTGGGGCTAGGCGGCGCTGATTGGGATAGTGTTCTATAAAATGTATAATGATGGTGAGACTGAAAAAGTTGAGGTTTTTTGGACCTTTTTGTTCTTAGTGTACAGGTAATTCATTAACCAGGAACGACTTCTTGTTTATATCCGTTAAATCTTCTCTTTAACGTAAGCACACAAATCTCGAGCAGTTCAACTTAAGATAACAGTATGCTTATTATCAATTATTCTGAACAAAGCAAGAAATACAGCTCTACACTACAAAAAGCTTATTACGTTAGCGACCATGTAGAGCCTCGAGTTCAAATCTGACCCAATCACTTACTTTGTGCCAATTTATTTTTAACTCGCGGCAAACTCTGCGGTAATGAAAACACTGATAAAAATTCAAGCAACCCGGTAGCAACCACTCTGGGTACAAATTCGAATTTGAGTGTGGGCCTCTGAATGTTCCGTTTACCATGACGGCACCAGCATTCATGCCTCTGACTATCTCATTTGGGATACAGTCGTAAACGTATGTCATAATAAAAAGTTATGTGTACTTAATTATGTTATTAATGTTATGTTTATTTAATTTTAGGTTTAGATATGAAATATTATCTTATTGTACGCATTTTTGTCATTAATTGTTTGTACTCTAGAAAATTGCACAGCCCAAACTCCCTAAATTTTCTGTTATACCTTGCGGTTGACTAGTAGAGAATGCCTGTGGGCATTAAGTCAGCCGACTACTTTTTTTTTTAATTAGTGCAATAAGAAATAAATAAATAAATGTGCTTACATGTTTACGAGCAGCAACGTATGCTAGTCTCACTAGACCAAGTCCTCCTTTCCATTAATTTCATTGCATCCATAGGGCTGAGAAACCAGTTTGAGTATTTATGCGGCTTGGAAATAGTCCCGATGTCGACCAATGGAAAGCGAAGATGGCTCGACGCATAATGTTACGAGTATGGCTACTCTCACTTTGAATTCATAAGACTGTTTTTGCTCACTTCATGACTTAGTGACCTGAAAAGGGGCTTGCATTATTATCAGGCCAACAAGGCTTGTTGATTACGAAATCTCAAAAAGAGCCGTACACCACCCAAAAAAAAACATTTCAGAGTAGCCAAAAAGATCTTTACTGTCTGAGAAAAGCATAAAATACCTCAGTGATAAGAGTCGTATGTTCTTTCTTCACCCAAATTTGAAACAAGTGAAAGACTATTTTTATGGTATCGTAATAAGATTTCTTTTCAAAATTTTATAGAAATACATATTTGATTGGGATGATGGTGGCTGTACACTTACAAGTGACAGCTATGTTTGTAGATGCTGCGTTGTTCACGTTTAAAAGAGGCATTGTTATTTAAGGCTGAGAGTACTCTTGAGTTATCCTCATCACCATCAGCCCATACTGGTCCACTGCTGGACTCCCCTTATGTGCACCATTGCGCCCTATCCACAGACGCATCCATCTCCTGGCAGCAAATCGCAAATCCTTGCTTCCTCAGGCCGGAGGGCGTCCCACGCTACGCTTGCCGAGACAAGCTCTCCACTCAAGCACGCGCTCACCCGGTTCTACGGCAAATGTAGTCAGCCCACTGCCTATTCAACTTACTTATTCTAAGAGCTATATCGATAACCTTCATTCTCTGTCGGATAACCTCATTTTGGATTCCGGAACTGATGAATGCAAGTCGCCAACCCTGACTCGTCTACGCTCTATCCAGCCCGAGACCTAGCTCCCAAGGGCACCTGTTCCTAACTACGCCATTTTGCGCGGGTTGAGGTAGGTCGCCGATCGATATTGGCTACCCTATGCGAATGAACGCACAGATACACTTAGGGCCTAGCTAGACCCTAAAATATAATATGTGCTTGTCTGGGAATTTGTCTTACTTACTTATCTATTGACTGCAAAGTGAAGAACCCTATAGGTCGTGGATTCGATTACTACAAAGGACAAAATTTCATGTGAAAAATACTTGTGTTATTTTTGTGTCCGGATGCTATTCATTCAAAAGCATTGTTGACAAATAGTAAACTTCATCGTTAGAGGTGTCACTTAATTTTTCGTTGTTTTCACCTAATTTGTCACACTAGAGACACAGTATTGGACAATGTAACAGCTACAAAATGCCTCAAAATCAGGCATAACGTTTTTTGGATGAAACCCTGTAGCGAACACGAATATCCCCTCCCCTCTTAAAAAGCCTCATAGCTATAACATTCCTCTACACAAGTAAGCGATCCGTTAAATCCTAGGTATTCGAACCTGAGCTCTGATGGAAGCCCTAACGCGTACATAAGGGCGGGAGTACATAGGGCGAGTGCGTACACGGCGAGCACATTGTGCACTACCCCTACAAAGTAGGTACAAACCTGACCTACCGTATAGTTGCTGTAAACAACATGGGTTATATGTTGAGAACCGTGTCGTCGTTTGCGCATCAATAAATATGCTAGGAAAATACTTTTGATGTTTATTTTAATACTGTAGTGCTGCCAACTTATTAGGTCCAGTACCTAACATTGTAGAGAGAACTAAATTCTTGTTGTTTAATTGGAATGCATTTAGCAACTCTATTTTTTGGTTAGATAGCTTAGGAATAACTGTGGATATTGTTTTTTATTTCTATGATGCCAACAACCCATTTTTTCCATTACCCGAAGTCAGAGCATTTAGTGCCCCGATCAGGACGCGTCTAAAAACCTTTTTTTCGCTCATTCCAGGCCCCCTAGAAATCCGTACCCACGTCTAGATGTCCCAGTGATAGTGTAAAGCAAGTGATAGAGGCTTTTTTACAGAGACGTGTAACGGCTAACCTTTACACGTCTCTCTACTGTGCAAAAGCCTCTATCACTGAAATTAAATCTGAATGAACCATTGACCGAAAAAGAAACAAACTACACAGAGGCAATCAATTTGCGATAGTAACGGATACAATCTGATATAACGAATGAATAAACCCGCAAAAAATACAGTCAACCCCACCAAAAGCGTAACCAGTGTAAGCTGAGCTCTCATTGTTATGACCTCGATACTATCCAGGGACGTACGTAGCCCACAGTGTTGCGGATCTTCAGTTGACTGCACTACGTTTCGTTGCGCAAACAAGGGGATGAATATTTTAGTGGCGTAGGTCAGTATCACAGGAACTCGTGTGGGCCAGAGCTTTTTAAAATATTAAAACGCCCACGTGCGTTTATTGTTCTATTGACGGTTTTATGCTACTAGCTGTTGCCAGAAAGAGGTTATGGAGTCGAAGTATCTAAAACAATAATTAATTAACAAAACTTACTACCTACTCTTTACATGAATTTTTAGATGATAAACTTAAATTAACAAAAAATACATAATTAGACAATTGAATAGAATATATATCAATAAACGTACATACATATTGGGTTAATTTTTTTCTTAAATACAAGTGTAAGGTGACTCTTCAACTCCTCTGTCTTGCTGTGCTCGATAGGGTCCATAACTTGTACTAACTATGTTTGTACCATCTTTTTTATACTTATGGTGCAGAAAGAATATGAATATGAGTCGTGTTTTTAATAAAAAGAAATTTCACGACTCAATTCACTACCTTAAAATGTAAAAATTTAAACACATCACTGTGTTTGCTATACCTCCACCTTCACTGTGAAGTATAGTTATCAGTCACTAATTCAGTTTTCAAGTACTTGGCTTATGGAAAAGGCTCAAATTGTGAGCCTATTTTTATTAAATACCTAAGCAATTTAATTGCTGTTTTTATTATCAAAGCAATTAAACAAGGTGGTGAACATTACTCACATTGGCAATTTATGTGCCTTATAATCACCAATTACAGTAATCAAGTCCGTAAAATATCACTGCTTATGGTTTTAATTTCCAACCCAACTTCTGTACGAAGAAGCTCTAAAAGAGAGCGTCGTGGCCCAGTGGTTAAACACTCTGGCTCAGAACCCGATGGTCCCGAGATCAAATCTGGATGGAACACACCTACATTGTGTTCTTTGTACAATTTGCGCCTAGCTCTTCGGTGATGGAAAACACCGATATAAAACCCAAGCAACCCGGATTGCCCTTAGGCTCTCCCCGGCGAAATGTGGGCTTCTGAATGTTCCGTTCACCATGACGTCAAAATCAGTGTTCCTCTGACTAACACATTAGGGATATGGTCGTGAGGGTTTGTTATTTTAAGTTCTAAAACGTACGACAATCTCCATCAACGACGAGGTACGAAGCTCTACAATCGCTGTGGGATCCCTAAATGTTTATACAGCACAAACGTGCCGTTCTTCACTACATAAAGAACACAAACTACACTGCAAAGTGCAGACAACCTTGGTCACTAGCTCCTTTGTTTCTAGCTGTAATAAAAGTTTATTTTCGCGTAAATAACAGGCTTTACCGTCCCTGGCGTGTGTTGAGCTCGCTCGAGCTTATTTGTATGAGATTTATTTAATGGTACGAGATTTCGCAATCTCGCACCTATCGGGAAGTCACCTTCGGCGATTCTTTTTCTTTCGACTACTAACTTGCTTTGTATATTATTATGCCTTGAAAAAAAAAATAGTGTGAGTCAAAAAATAATTTATTAATCGCGGAGCACTCGATCTCCGCGATTAATAAATTATTTTTTTATTGCACAACAATGAATGGTACAAAAGGCGGACTTAATGCCAATGAGGCATTCTCTACCAGTCAACCATAAGGCTAAGCAGAGAAGTACAGTGGCGGTGCGACAGAAATTAAATTAATCAATTTAATTAATTAACTTAAATTAAAAATTAATATGTCAGAAGTGAGTACCCAAATTGACAAGTATACCGAAATTATTTAGTTCAGGTTAATATATACCAATGCTGAAGTTGAATAAAATAACTCTCCTACTGCCGGACCATGTCATCCATCAATGCAATTGCTATGATCACCATGATTGCCAAACGCAAAACAACCAGCCCAAGTTTGTTTGAAAAAACCTAAACAACTGAACGTCTGAATTTCAAATCGAGTTCTAAACTCCGTAGACATGGGTCCACTGCCTTCAGTTTTGTTGTAAAACTCCTGTAAGTAACAGCTGGACAACTTATGGAGTGAACTTAATTTGAGTGCCGCTTAGGAATTTGGGAGTATGATACCCATCCTGCCTCGATTTTGATCCTCCATCGTGTCTACTGGAGTCATGGCAATGTCACACATGTCAATGTGTGAGATGAACTAGTTTACCGTCATGTTATCTAAAAGTAAGCTCAATTTGGAAAATCGGTTAGTATTGTCGAAGAAACTATTTCTTTGGACTTACCCAACCGAACTTTACGATTCTTGAGTTTTTAAGGACAATACGAGGTTGATGATTACTTAAGTTGAGGCGAGACATAATCCATAAAATACACTATAAATAACTCTGTTACATTTTATGCCTACAATGTACCTATGTTTCAGACAAAAACATTGTAATATTCACCGCTTAAAACTTCGTAAATAGGTATAAAGTGTTCTTGCAAACATTGTTTCAAAAAAAACCTCTTGTAATTACCACTTATAAAAAGTGTATCGTAAATTAAGAAAAACGTGTCATAAAAACAACCATTTGTCATTTTAATTACACACACGTAATTAAGTTCTTATCTGCGAGAGCAATGCCCATTAGCAATAACATTTATTTCGTAGTTCGCTAGAAACCATTTTCTACAACTATTACGTAACAATGATATTAATTAAATCTGCTGTCAATGAACTGGCTAACTTTGGAGTGCTATCGTTTTTATAAAGTTAGAATATATTAAAGTGAGTACGTACCTACGTATATGTTGCGAAGTTCAAACGTGGACCGCGCTTCGCTTTACAGACGATTTGAGCTCGCGTGTGTGTGTGTGTGTCTAGATATGGTTTATACCCGCAGATCATGATCTGTTAACAGGCTTTACAGTACATTTGTATAGAACTTGGACAGCCTTGGCCTTGTTCACGGACACCGCGAAATTACGTAAGTTTTAATCGTTATCGATGCGATTATTACTATCAACCGCAAAAATCGGTATCTCTAATTACTTGCTGGGGGCACGGCGAAACAGTCACAACAGCACACTAAAGAAAATACCCGCCTCACTAATAGTGATGCCAAGTTTGATTTCAGGACCTAATGCGTTTTATGATCAACAGGCAGAATTTCAGCAGAATCTATTCTTATCATTGCTAATAAAATAAAAGTAATCAATACCAATAGTGGAATTTCCGGTAAATGTTACTAACGCATATTTTAGTTCAGTTTCGTTTACTAATTTAATATTCCGCTCCGCAACTTACCGTTTAGTGTAAATCGTACTTTACGCTTCTTGAGTCAAGTTGTGGTAGTGTGAGATAGATATATCCGTGTGTGCTTCTCACACGTATTTGCCTGCTGATGTAGGCGACTGACGGCGATCCACTGAATACTCGATCAGTATGTCACATTGATACAGTCTATGCAAAGTTGGAAGCGAACAGTTTTGCTTCGTTACACAGGTTCGGTGTTGTAATCGGCACTTTGAATGCAAACGTGTAATTGAATGACCTAAATTGGATTTGCTGATAGGTTTATGAAACATGCTTTAAATTTTAAACTGAGAATTTTATCAGTTAGTAACTCTACGTTACCTACTTAATGTTTTTTTTCATGTTAGATATTGTGGTTATTTTTTTTATCATTAATATTACATATTTTGGAGTAGAGCACAGCAAGGCTCATGAACTTTCAAATAATAGTTAAAAAAATAATTAATTAAATATTTGAATTGAATCGAATTGAACAAAGCTACGCTAGCCGTCTGTGGACTGATCTAACTAACATAATTTTTAGTTTGTTTCTTCAATTGATGACACAACAAACTTTAAAAGCAACTGAAACATTCTAAAATCCTTAAATCACAAAATTGAGTTAAGCTGTTTTAAGTAAGAAACCCAGTCTGTCTCCTTTCGTTCAGTAAAGAAAAAGGGAGAGCAATATAATATTAGTAAAAGAGAATGGCCCCCCAGAATTGCCACTCAGTCATTGCCAGAATGTCACTCAAGCTGTCAAAAGGTCGATACCTTCATTAAAAAAAATATTTGTTTAATTATTTTTAGTTTCTCGCAACATGATTTCTCTTTGTTAAATTACTCTGACAGATGATTGATGTGACAGCTTTTTGTTGTAAATGTCAGTTGTTTCAGGTCGTTGACCTGCTTTAAGTATCTCTTAAAAAAAGAACATCATGTCAACTTTGAGCTAGTGTGTCGCTTAAAGTCACACGCAGTTCAGATAAATGGGACCAAGATCTAGTATAAATGTTGACTTTCTATTGATATTGGTATACTACGTATACTTAGTTCAAAACACCTATTACTGGTTATGACTAAAATAACACATACTACTGTACTACTGGCTTCACAGTCACACATGCTATGAATTCCACACTAGATATTTTCTAATTTCCATTGCGTCATAACATAAGCAATGTGGATAACTTTTACATTTTTAAACATTAATTATTCTATACGAAAAGGAGTATCCAACCAATCGAAATCAGTTCTAGACTGATAAGTGGTCGAACTAACTCGACTTTGTGATAGGAATTGGAATGACTCTAGACGGTGTGTTTTCGTTGTCCGATCATTATCTCTAGAACATACATAAACGGCCCATATACGTCCCACTGCTGGGCACAGGCCTCACATCAACTATGAAGTGGAACGAGCCATACTCCAACACGCGGGCTCAGCGCGGATTGTTGGAGGGGTGTAAGGTTAGTGAGCAACCTTAATGTCAGACGTATCAACCCGCCCTAAGGCCTCTGACTAGGCTTAACGGCTGAAATCTGGCGTCGTCAACCGGGACCAACTGTTTCAGTGCCTTCCGAAGCACGGAAATGCCCGAGATACACATCACTAAATTTCGGACGGGGTGGTCACCCATCCCATTAACGACCCGGCGTGTGTTGCTTTACAACAGCGATCGTCGCCGATCACTGTCACAACTGCGCCACGGAACACCTCTAGAACATTCCACTTTTTTAAATACTGCTCAACTACAAATGAACCCCGTCTACAGAGCTCGCAGGCGTCATTTGTCGCCATCAGCGCTTCAGCCAGAACGAAATCGCGAGCGATCTGCGAATAGCCTAACCTTTGTTTCGGCTGCTCGCATATTTGTTGCTGTCATTACAGCAACCGCTGGTTTATTTTAGACTGCTTTTAAAAAAATATTTTAGTCAAATATAAAATTTGACATGTGACGTGTTATTGAAGGCTAGGTTGTGTTAGCGCGTTTTGGCGCTACGGAGATTTCATTTGTAAGTTCAACTATACGGATAGAGTTATCTAAGTTATTTAACGTAGTGGGTGTAGAGTGAAGAACGCACATCATCACTACAAATCCCCCGATCTGTGGTGATGAAAAAGTGCAATGCAAAGACACAGCTTGTTGTCATCACGACAAGCTACGTTGCGTTTTTGAAACTGAATCATTGAAAATAATAATACTTACTCATTGAGAAGTTTTAACAATATGGGCTTACAAATTAGGCCAGAAATCTTGGCCCCGTGCCAGAAAGAGTAATGAAAACATTTATTTTATTTCTAATCTAAAATTCAGCAGTATAATGATTATTATGAAACAACGTACGTGTCAGATTCGCCGTTTCTGGTTTGAACAAGGAACCCCTTTTAGCTGCGCGTAAAAACACAGATTATGTCAGGCCTCAAATTGGTGTCTACTATTAACAGCCGCCATTATAATGCGTCATCGTCGCAACATGTTCGTTGAGCCCTGATTCGGTTTGTTTTCCCAGCAAGAACATGTCAGCTTACGCTGGTGTTCGTCTAGCAACAACTCGTTGCGTAAACGTCAACGCGAGTGTCGTTTACCCCGCGGCCTTCGTACTCGTAATGCTTCCCGCTTCGCATTCATACTAGTGACACTATCCGTCCTACTTTAAACTAGAAACGCGACGCCAATCTAACCTTTATCGCAACTGAATAGAATACTATACGATACGATAGCAATAGACGATGCTATCGTAGGACGCTAATATCTGCAGTACGCGTCGACCTGTGCCAGTAATCTTTTCTATTTTTAGTCTAATATTGGCGTGGTATCACATAAAAACTGTGTCATCTATTCGACACCTGGTATAAAATAAACAAATAACACAAAACACCGTGTTAGTCACAATAATTTAAGTACCTAAGTTTTAACTTTTCATTGCATAGGCATTTAATTTCATCCATCGCGTGGCGGACTGTACTCTCGATATAAGCGCTAATATGAATCTCGATGCTTGTATGTACAACCTACAATACTTGTACTTGCTTATAATATACTACATCTACAATACTTATAGGTGTCGTAGTGGGGTAGTGTATTGTTATAAAATGAAATACTTTCTTCACTGCCTACATAGGCTTACCGACATCGGTATGCTAACGTTAAGGTGCATATCTGATTTTCCCAATAAAATCAAGTTAATTTGTGCTTAAGATAGACATCTCCACAATACCAAATTTATTCATCTAACATATAAATTAAGATGTTTTACTAACTAATAACTTTTGGTTTCAGACTACAACGCCGCCCCGCTGTTCGCCTCGGAAAACGCCTCCAGTGGTAAGTTAGCCATAAATATGCGCTTTAATTTATTTAAAATATTCATAATACGTTAATTAAACTACTAAATGACTTAAACAATCGGTTATTTGAATAAATATGAGGCCAGACATAAAATAAGTGTAGTAGTAAATTCCCGCCATAGAAGATGGATTTAGTATTTTTTAATTTCTTATCCCTAGCTTTTTTTTCAACTTTTAATAAATATGTGAAGTGAATACCTATTTTTCTTTAGGTAAATACTTCTTAGACTCAACTAAACATGTATTTCAATTAATTTCTGAATGTACTCTTTTACTCAAATTAAGTATTATATAACCACAGCTCACCTTTATTCAAGAATTTTAATACTTAATTTTATATTCACGTTAAAAACTGCCAGCGTATTAGCAACCTACTTCATGACACAGGCTACACCCCTCAACTATGGAATGGTCAGAGCCATATTATTCCCTCCCCAAAGTTTTGGGGATGGATCTGTTAGACCTTGCAGCAGAATAGCATCACGCCGTTCGAAGGCCTTCAACTAGGCTTAACGTATGCCATCAGCTGCACTGCACGTGCCTTCCGAAGCACGGAGATTATAGTTACTACATTACATTCAGATGCCTACAAAACACCAGAATAACCGTATTACAAGTCTGGCTTTAAAAATAAGGGGGCATAGCAGCCATTTCTTAGATACCCGAGGTGTGCGCCTAAAATAAATGCACAACCCAAACTCCCTAAATTCTCTGTTGAGCTTTGCGGTTGACTGGTAGAGAATGCCTCTTGGCATTAAGTCCGCCCATTGTACTTTTTTTTGTAATTTTGTGCAATAAAGAATAAATAAATAAAATGTTGGGGATGACATTAGAAGTCTTCAAAACGACATTTAATGTCATTTCAGTACATTTTTGGCACTTTGAACCTGTCGTCTGACGGTGTGTGTTGCGTATCTCTAACCCCCCGGCCTCCACTGATACTTAACTTTAAGGACAAAACATGTGTCATATTTTATTTGATAGCTCTCCAGAATAAGAGACATCTCGCTTTATTGTCAACGATACATTACTTTTAGATGTGTTGCAACTCAAACCAGACAAAGAAAGCTTTTAACTGCCAATAGATTTCAGGAAAACAAACAACTTTTGTGTGAAAGGAAAACGGTGCAAATCGTTCTGTTATGTGTAGGCCGGTGTTACTGGCAGATCGCCAATAGCAATATCTGGAAATTATTTGCTGAGCTTGCTTTTATTTATTCACATTGAGAAACATGTTTAACCTTTTTTTTTTTTTTTTTTTTTAAGTAGGGGAAATGCCTTACGCATACCCGTCCACCGGGGGACGGACGGGTTATGTCGGACTCACCACTGGACAGATGGTATACCAGTGGCCCTACCGACTAAAACCCCTACTACTCCCTCTAATCGTCCGTTAGTGGGGGAACACGGTGAATAGCGCCTGCCTGTTACGCGTTCCCCCGGACGGAGCCCGCCTGCACGGCGGGCCGGAAGCGACCCCCCCTTCGTGAGGGGAGGCCAGAAGGGACAGCCGAGGATGTCAAGCCGTCCCTACCAGGCAGCGGTGAAACCCGTTTAACCTAACATTTTTATAAACGTAAGGAATTACTATTACATACACGCCTCAATAATTTTGAAAGATATTCCAAATTATCCAAAAAATCGAAGAATGATAATATTATACACTATACATTATATACACTTGTATTAAGGTAGGTTAGTTTGGTAGTTAATTATATGAGTTTAATAAAATAAACTACAAAAACTCTTTTACTGAGAATTTCTATTTTTGCTCAATCCTAAACCAACCACCCTTTCGACAGCAAAAAATAAACGTTGAAAACTCTTTGTTTCATACAAAAGATAAAATAATTAGTTAAAGCTATTATCATGAGTTTTTTGTCTGACGAGAAACGTCCATGAAAGGTAATATTATTATGTAATGTTCTAAAAAAAAGGTATCAAAAAGCTATGTATTGATTATATTCGCGAATACAACTGCTCTGCTGAGAGCAGTTCATAGGTAAGCAGCATATTGAAACAAGAAAGTGTCTTCATGGTAGCAGTTGAGGAACGCTGAACGTGAAGAGCAGAGGTTCTCAAACTTGATCGAACCCTCTTTAAAACCTCCTCAACTATGTTCTGCAGGAGTCCCTGCTATTTCTTAAATACCCAGAGGTGGTCAGTGGCCATCTTGCGTTCTGTAACAGGTGGTGCGTTCTCCTTGTGCGAGGCAATTAAACACCGCATTCTTACTTAAACGCTGTTCCTCAGCTGATGGATGCTCTATGTGATGAGCTCTACACTCTACCACGTCAACTCACCTAGCTATGCGCTCGTTACGGCAACCTAACGAGTTCATAACATATCCTCACAACCATATCCCTAATGGGTTAGTCAGTGGGCACAATGATTGTTGCGTTCATGGTGAACAGAATATTCAGAAACCCACATTTCTCCGAGGGTAGGTATTTGAACCCAACATGGTATCGGCCCGCCCTTATCCGGGTTGCTTGGGTTTTATATCGGTGTTTTCCATCTCCGGAGAGGTAGCCGCAAATTGTACAATGAACACAAAGTAATTGTGTTCCGGCCAGATTTGATCTTGGTACCATCGGGATCCGAGACAGAGTGTTTAACCACTGAGCCACACTGAACCAAGACGCTCTCCACTTACGACTTCTTTAATAAAAAAATTTCTTCTATTACTAATTAAGGCTAAATAATTTAAATTGTGCCGCAATGAACGTAAATAGTATTGAATGCCTCTAGGTTATGAACTAAAAACAGAATTGCCCAGTCTTTAATTGGCAGTTGTTTGCGGTGTACTCAGTCGAGCATTTAAGGACACAAAGGTCGCCTAAATGAGCCTCTTAAACTAAATTCGAACTTATTCCATACATGGCAAAATGCTGAATACAAACACAGTACACAGAGAACAGTAAAATATCTACAGACAAACTTGCCGCTCTCGGTTTGAATGTGTGCGTGCGCGTCGCGCGCCGTGTCGGCAAGCGATCTCACGCACACGCTAGCATAAAATACGGGGGGATAAGGTGGTGGCAGTACGGACGGGCTGTGCCGCGTGTCTGTGTGCACGCTAGGCTAACTACTCCGCGGGCGGCCTTAGATAACCTACTGTTTATACTATACTGTGATACAAAGCAATAAAGTAGCGGCTTCTTTGATTCGCTTCTAGTTCTAAACCAGCTGCCTAGAAGGCTCTCTATTAAATTTATAGAAGCACGATCGATCTAGGGAATCGTGAATTATCCCAAGCCATCGTATTTTATTACGTCGTTCGTATGCCACGCCCAACATTTACGGGATTCTGTTGTACAGAAGGCCACAGACAATGTATGATATACTTTGTCACCTCACACCAATGTATTAAATGTCATGTTCCAACGCGTGTTAGGACTGGATATCTGCCCGACTGTACAATCATCTTAGCTAGACTCGTCAACTACCTCTCTTGTTATATTTAGTAAATAAAAGAGACACACTGAAAAAAATTGATTAGGTTCCTCAAGTTTTCAGTGATAGTCAGTCATATGAACTAAATCATACTAACTAAGAATAAAAAATATATAAGAAACCGGTAATATAACAGGAATAGCCGAGGCTAGCTAGCTCTAGGTATTCAGCTACAACTGTCTGCAAGCATAGGTAGCATGTCAAACCGCAAAAAGTAAATTACAACACAAACCAATTTTGCTAATATCAAAAATAGTTCCTTTTATAACTAGACAATAACAATATACAAGTATTTAAGATTTACACAATAAATGCAAGATAAACACGATAAATTCATGATTTACATTTTCGCTGAAATAAGGTTTCCATACGGCGCATCCTGAGGCGTTCTGTAATTGCGAAGAGTTATGGAAAACAGACGGAATTGATGCATTGCTGTAAGTAAAGCTGTGTACTCATTTGTATAGAGATATTTCATCAAAATGTGCAGATTGTAAGGCTGCGTTTCCACCAGAGCTGAGTGAGGATGCGTTGCGAGGCATGTGTTTGTCAAGAACCGATAGATTCGCTTCATTTAGGGAAGCTAGGTAAATAGCCTTAAATACCTAGCTTCCCTAAATGAAGAACATACACGTTCCTCGCAACGCATCCTCGCTCATCTCTGGTAGAATGATTATTCTCAAAGCGCACCAATCACTGATTCCTGCCGGCCCGGTAGCCCAGCCCGGTGTCACGGTAATTTCGCGGTTATTTCTTTGAAATAAGGTTGCCTAACACAAACCCGTCGGGTAGTTGGCTTCGGTGTGTGGGCTACATGTAAGATTCCAAATTCAATTCATTTTATTTTATTTACAGCCTATGCTGTCCCACTGCAGGGCAAAGGCCTCCCCTCCCACCTTCCACTCCTTGCGGTTTAAAGCTAATCAAATTCAATTATTGCTGATTTTTTGTTTACTAAATATCATATTAATATCGACCCAAAACCGTATCCAGAAATAGCTTTGCCCTCTCTAACGTTTGTTCTCCACTACAGGGTCACGCCTTAACTTGTCCGACTAAAAAGTTCTGGTCAAACCTAACGTTAAAAAAAGTCCTGATTTTTCAAAATATACTTATCTCTCTGTATTTACGCAAAAAGATGAATAAGATATATCGTGTTTGGGTCCGATTAATCGGCAACAGTGAACGTTAATCAATATTCTACACCAATTAATATATTTTCTTTGTTTACGGTCCACGATCGCTATCTTTACAGCGCGCACGCACGCGATTTTGACATTTCTTTTACGTAGGAACCATATATTATGTTATTTTTGGTTGGATATGTTCTAGCAAAATGGTTACAAGATGTCTTATTAGGATGAAGAAAATGACTCAGATTTACAATTAAAATTCCTAGTTAAAAAATAAATAAAATAAATAGTCGAATGTTTTAAAGCGGTTTCGGGTTACATAAATTGGTGTAAAAGGTCGTGTGTGAATACAATATTTATTTTATATATTTAATAGGTTGTTTATTTGTACAACGTTTAAATTTAAAAGTATATGTCGGCGCGAGGTAGGCCTAGCGGTAGGCAACTCGTCACCGGCATCTTGTATGGGGGCTTCTTTGCCGGGAAGCAACTAAGTGAAACTCAAGTAGCAATCCATTCTTTATAAATTTAGGAATCACACACGTCGGAAGGAGAGTACGGTGAACATGACAGGTTCGATAATAAACAAAGCAAAAGTATTCAGCGTATCGGAATCCATTGTTCGACTCTGTCCTCGTGAAAGCGCGCCAAAACTTCTAAATCGATACTAGCGCCACCACACTGTGTTCACTGCACTTTACCACCAAAATCGACCAATCAGAAAAGAGTGCCGTGTCATCCAGAGACTAAAGCAGTCTATTACTCTACTCTATTGACTTAAGTGTAAAAAAACGTAATGTTGCCAGGTGTGCACGCGAATTGACAATATTGCCAAATATGCGCGTGACGACATATATATTATAAGTAAAGGTCGCTTTTCATGTCCGTTTGTGTATCCGGTCAACTTAGATAGATACCGGTACTTAGACACAAAACAGATTTTGATGAGATTTAAAAATCAATCGATTTCTTCAGGACAGTTTAAAAGTATAATACATGGATATTGTATTTTGACACAATGTAAAAAAAACCGTGCGAAACCGTAGCGGATCGCTAGTCATTGTATAAAAACATCCAAAGGAAGAGGAAAACAATCGCAAATGAAGACGTAAACAAACAACATTTAATAATGCGCAAGCGTCTTCACATGAAGTGTGCGATAACAGTCGTGATTGCACTGATACCGCCAATACTTCGATAGGTTGTTAACCCACTAAGATAAGCTATCGCCCGGCGCAACCGTCCTACATACTTCCGAGTTGCTATGTTACGTAGCCGGGTTATAGCGAGATTCAGTGCAACTTTAGACCTTACTGCATTAGCAGAAGTATGCATCTGGTTGACCCGATGTGCTAAATTTGCATTTTATTTTCGATACAGTTTTAACTTTCCTCGGTTGGAACACGCTTAGTTGTTTTCTGAGCGCTTGTTATATTCAAGAGCTGTGAACAAAACTGGATGTTTTGCTGTTTCTAATTCGCCTTGTTTATAAAAATAGCGCCTACCTTTAACATCGATATGTCGTTAGTTAATATGTATGCATCAAACAAGTTTTTTGCGTTGGAATAACATAGTAGGAATCTAGATTATTTTTTGAAGTGCATTCTAGCGATGACAAAGAATTGGTTTTGAAATTAAGTACCTATTCCAGAAATAAAGACTTTTTGTTTCATTGATTTAAAAATATAACTGAGAAACATTTCGACTTTATAGGATATTGAACGTCTTTCTTAGTAATTAGGTGAGTAGCTAAGACTGTTCATTTAATTAAGAAAATGGGTATTTATACTGTTAACACGAGATTCCTTAATAGTTATTATATAACCCAAACATTCAACAGCTATCTTCATTAGTACTCCCGACCTCAGTGTTTACAATACTATGTTTTCATTAGATAATAAATAAATAATTTGCATATTATAACTTGAAGGTATCTGGAGCAATCATAACTTCAGTAGATAAATACTTCAGTCTCGGGAAGACCTTGAAAAGGATTTCAGTCTTTAGAGAGGTCACAAATGCTTTTTAACTATAAAATATCGAATACTCAAAACTTAAATTCTTTTTACGCTCTAAATACGTGACTAATTGATAAGTATACTGGGCCATTTTTTAAGCTTCTGTCTTTTATGTTTTAAATATCATCGATCTATCTTTTGTTCAAATGAATAGTCTTAAATTCAAAAAGCTCTAAACCAACTTTAGTATTCACGAGTTCTGCTCTGCCCACTGCCACCTCAACCTGCTTACACGTTATAGTATTTTCAATAGAAAAGTGTAACCTTGTTGTCGGCTATTTTGTGGCATCAGTGTTACATAGAATTCCTCAATTTGACATAAACATAGTTTATATTCCACGTCATAACTTGAGATCAAGTAATAACACAATGCCCATGCTTATCCAATCAAATAATCACATGCTAAAAAGTTTGTCGCCATACATTTAAACCCAACACTTCGCACTTCGCAATGGTGAATTGTTCAATCTCGCGAACCCTTAAACGGTCTACAAACGAGCATGCCGGGATGGTTTCTCCAGCGGAATGCGTGGCTCGAAGACACAGTATAAACCATACAGTAGAACATCTACATACAAACGTGCCACTCACGGTTTGAATGTGTGCGTGCGCGTCGCGCGTCGTGTCGCGATATCACACACACGCGATTTCACGCACACGCTAGCATAAAATAGGGAGGTGGCAGTACGGACGGGCTGTGCCGCGTGTCTGTGTGCAAGCTAGGCTAATAACTCTTCGGGCGGCCTTAGATAGCCTACTGTATGGTTTATACTGTGTCGAAGATAATGATTTTTCCTCACAAGGCACGTAGGCCGACTCTCTCCGGGTTATCGCGGTGAATTGCTGCATTCTCTGGACGGTGAGCGGGTGCATAGATCGAAGTAAACGCGGGACTGGATTGCATGTATTTCGACGCGTGCGCAGGTGGCCATTGTTTAAGCTTTTAAAGGAATGTTCCCAAAATTTTCGAGAGTTAAGTAAGTATAATGAATCAACCGAAAGGCTGACTGGTGTTATGAAACTCACTGTTATTGAGTTAACCATGATAAATTATCCATCACATACAAAACAGATATGTACCACCTTTACCACTAACTTCATTCTTTGCGCTTAAACTCGTGCAAATATTTTATTGCAATGATATAAGACCTCTTAGTAGCTCTTATTATTATATTTTTGAGTCCCTACTAAACATCATAGTATAACCAAATATCATACATAAGTTTCATGAAATATATTTCATACCAAAATCCAAAAGAGACCTCAGTAGGTAGTCTGAAAATGCAACCGATTATCAAACTCTCTTCAGCAACTGATATCTACGTCTGATAAAGAATTCTACTAGAAATCTCTCTGATATTATTCATTCCAGGAAAAAGAAAAAGCTGGTCACCTTGTCCAAGTCAGAGAAATCCGCAACTGGTTTGCGCAGGCGCATCGGGCCATTAGCGGTGTTTAACATCCATAGACAAGCAAGAGCCACTAGTTATTAAACGAAAGTGGATGTTTCTTGCTTACTTTACTGTTTAATTGTTAATTGGCTGATAACTTTCTTACGTTGGCCTAAATTATCTCTATCAAGTTATTCTTCTTTTGTAGTTAATTACTTGATTAACCTGAAGACAGAGTTTTCTCGGCCGTATTAGCAAAGACTAACGCCATCTTGCGGTAGTAGGTGTGAATAACTGCTGAGCTTGCTTTTCGAAGCACGCAGAGAGAGCAGAACAAAGTCAGGATTTATAAGACTTTGCCGCAGTGAATGATACAAAGAATAGTTATCTTTAGGACAAAAAATCGTATTACTGTGGCTGCAGCTTAATTCAAATCGAATAAATGATATTGTACAGCCAGCATTAAAAAACAGAGTGGTCCAATATGTCTGTAGTATTTATTGTCAACCTTATCACGACATTTTTAAAATAGTGTTTCCTTTGCTTTGGATTTTGGTGATGCTTCAAACGAAATATAACTTTTTCATTGCAGTATTAAAATTGCTTTTGTCAATCGTCAATATCTCTTCCACTCCTTTGTCGGCACCATTTTCACTGACTGTACTCGACTTGTTTTGTTTTTCGTGGCGCTAATCAGTGTCTTATTGTTATTCCAATATAATGTAAATGGTAAAACTGTATCTTATGCAGAATGCGTCAGAACCTTTGATAGATTCAATAATTCATAACTTGATCCTTTAAAACGCATTTGACTTTGAAAACATCCATCCAGGTGTCGCTTGTAAGTACTTACATCATACGCCCACACGGCGCCTACGGGTTTGTTATAGTTTAAATGGAAATTATATTTTGATTCGGTCGTCAATGTAAATTGATTTAACAGTCGTGACTTGGAGTAATTTAAAAGTGCTGATAATAACCCACGGGGACAATTTATCTGCAGATTCAGAGCAGTATTTCTAACTAACGATGATGCATCACATAACTTATTGGTTTCTTTGCATTATCTGCAACACGATTCAAAAAATATTCAAACAAACATTTTGATTGAAGAATATCAAATAAGTAAAACCTTTAACTAGTTTCTTAGCAGATGGCACGTGGAATTCTCCAGAGATGGTGGATTGAGTTCTAGAGGCGGACCAACTCGATTACTAAATTGAGTTAACTCTAGTTGAATTCTCACTAACTAGTCGATTTTCTCCGAGTTAGCACATAAAAATATCTAGTCCGCACTTCAGTTGAAGCTGAATTAACAAACAACTTTTAAACCAATCAGAGATTCCCGCTAAATAGCACCTGATTGTAAATGATTAACTTAAAACTTCTGTAGAACACAAAAATGAACTCAGTTTTATAAAATTAGGAAATCACGCCGTCCAATCCGAAGTTGAATAAAAACAAAATGGCCGCAAAATCTAGTTTCCTATTTTAACAAAGCAATCAGATTTAGATCCGAAGCGATACATAAATTAACGGTTAGCGCAAACACACGCTAAACGTTCGTTTTGTTTTGGCACGCCCCACTTCCGCAATGTTGTTTTCTGTTCAAATGCGATGTCACTGCTTATGAAGTAAATTCTCTTAGGATATTTAATCTTTATCCTTTATTATAGTATATCTATATGTATTTATTTAAGCTTCATGTGTGTATTCTACATTTGAGCGAAGCTTCGTTCGCCAGCGAGAAGCATTACACAAATTTCACACTTTCGCAATATGACACAATATCGACTGCTGGAAATTTCACCTTTTTCAATTTACTTGATTTGTTACAGTTATTGCGATTAGATGGAATTTCCAGCACCAAAAAAAAAGTTTAGGGCTTATTGTGACAGTAATATTCATTATGCTGTGATTTGCAATAATATCATAATAAAAAGTGGTGGATAGATCGTGTCAGTACTGAAGCGAAGTCAAAAATTGTCCACTGCATACGACATAGTTAATTTGACTGTGTTAAAACGTGTGAACAAGATAGTATGATTATTTACTAAAGCGTAAACGAAACAGATACATGTTGCGCATGTCGTCTCAAACTATCAACACTGTCAATGCTTTGCTCAGGTGCGCTAATAGTTGTGATTTCGGGTGCCTCTTTTTCAGCACAAGTGACCTATCTACCTCTTTTTTAATATAATGTCATTGGTATTGTAAATATCTTCAAAAGGTAAAATCATTCGTTGGTCTTAGAAAAAATTGCTTTTTTCCCCTAACTCAGGAAAAGGAACCGAGTCGTTGAACATTAAAATAATTCAGCGACTTTGTTTTCTGACGCCCAAAACTTGTAAAAGCATTTTGTTTCCGCTTTAGCTGTTTAATTAAAAACGTTTTAACATAAATTAATTAGCAGAAACTTCAAAGAACAATTAGATGAAACATGGAAATGGTATTAAGATTAAAACAAAGATTCCGTAAGGCTTCCAGTGTCATTGACCTTTTCATATGTCATAATTAAGTAGGTAGAAATAATATAATGGTGTGAGTTTATACATACTTCTAACGGGTTTGACAAAATACCATATTCCATTGGCTACGATCCTGAGTCCTGACATACAACTCGCCCTTTTTCTACCCGCATGAGTCACACATGCTTATGGTACTGACCTGACCTTTTATGAAAAAATCTTGAACTAGCTAAGAACTGCAGAACTGTTAAGAACAAGATTTAAATAATAAATAATTTTCGCAATAAATTAGGAAGTTTAGAAAACGTCTGTCGGACCAGCTTTATTCTAAAAAAAATGGTGAACAATCGAAATAAGAGGGAGAAAAAAGGAAATCCTAAGTAAGTAATTGGCGAACAAAAAACTTTATGACTTTGCTTTATCATTGAGGTTAACGTGTTCACCCAGCATCGAAAGTCACGCAGACAATGAACTCTAACAAACAAGTTTTCCAGTCAAAATTCCACACCTCGTCACAAAGGTAAACAAACAATCGTTAGTTTACCAGTGTCACAGCATAAACCATACAGCAGAACATCCAAATACAAACGTGCCACTCTCGGTTTGAATATTTGCGTGAGCGTCGCGCGCCGTGTCGCGATATCACGCACAAAAATAGGGAGGCATAGGGAGGCGGCAGTACGGACGGGCTGTGCCGCGTGTCTGTGTGCACGCTAGGCTAATAGCTCGGCGGGTGGCCTTAGATAGCCTACTGTATGGTTTATACTGTGCCAGTGTCATTGACTAACTGCGCGCGCGCCGCTCGAGAGGCTGCTAATGTGTCATGCTGATAACCGAACTCGAGTAAATCTCGCTGAGTGTTCCGAACTAATGCACTGAGCCGCAGGTCATTATTCACTGATAACACCATCGCTGATACGATGCTCGTATGTTAATGCAGCCTCTGCGGTAGGAACTTCTTGTTTTTTAGGTTATCTATGGAATTTTCAACAGTTGCAGTTAAGAAATCTCTTGAAAGATTTCTCCCTCGATATTGGTTGTCGAAATCATCACCAGAGGAAAATTCGAACATGTAGAACTCCATGTTTCTAAAATGTAATATCAGCCTCCATCTTCTTTTAAATTTTTTCTTCCTACTTCTCATAGTTCAAGATTTTGGAATATCACGGCTGAAAGTTTTTTTTTTTTCAAAACATTTTGATAATAATTTGAAAAATGGATGACAAACTTGCCAAGTGAGTGTTCGTCATAATATTATGCGGTGTATCAGAAACTACTCACTATAGAAATTCAATATGACAGCTACTTTCGCTCTTTACCTTCTTGATAGGATCATTTTGAAATCAAGGTATCAAAGTATCAAAAGTCCTTTGTCATTAATAAGCGACCTCTATCTTTCGCTTCAACACAGATACTACGTCAATAAGTTCTAATTATAATCGCCATGTTTTGTCTTAGTCCGAAAAACATCGCCGACACATCCATCAAAGTGAAACCCGATTCCGCCATAATTGGGGTAGACATACACGTGTGGCCTGATTGCCGAAACCGCAGTGAATGAGACCAAACACTTACATCCCTTTATGATGCATGACAAGGCAACAATACAGACAGGTGACGGGTGACGCTGGTGTCAATTACGCTGTAGGCGCCTGAGGTGACATATTGGGTTCCAAAGACGTGTTTACGCCTTTTGGGTATATTGGTAACAATAGATGTTATTCTAATGGCCCTATTTTTCTCTCGTTAGTGTTTGGCGGTGTTTGTGACGCTTGTAATATGATAATCTGTTGGATATTCTGTTCTATCTGTATATTAAAAATTAGTCTCCTTATTCAGGGGAATGAAACACAGGAGACTGTTAAACATTGACCTTCTAAGAGCTACCAAACATAGAGACAACTAATATATAGTTTATTCGTTGTGGCTATGCTTGGTAACTCGTAAAACTCCTTACGTTTGATTTTATTTCTATTTATTTATATCTGTTTTGAATATGGTTTTATGAATTGGACAAACGGCAGACTTATTAAAAATTTCCTTTCATGTCACTAAGTAATTATTTTCCTACGTCGACCGTTTCTGTGTATTATGACTTCAAAATATGGTAAAAATATTCTTAACTTGATAAACAAAATATTACTCAGTTCTAAAGACGATTTCCCAGGACCCAAACCTCTTACTAGATGATATACGGGTAGGTTGCTTAGATGATGACGTAGGATACGGCTAATATTAACATGAATGGGGACCTAGATTACATAAGTTCATACATGACATGACAAAGAAATAAGATTTTGCTCGAATCTTTTTATAGACTGAGCACAACAAAAAGAGTTACCTAAATACCGAAAATTTGAAGAGAGTTTCGCTAGATTGCCTCCCACATACGATAAAACTCTTTTACTGCAGGAAAAGATGTCTCTTCGCAAACAAGTGCTTTTCTGACGTACGCAAATTGTTATAACCCGCCTGACTTTATAGACCAAATTGGTTTTTTCTATGGAAATTCTCAGCATGACTATTCTGATATTCACTTCTCATATAACATTTATTTGACTTTGATAGGCTAGGAAATGGGAATTGGTAATAAGGTAGTAGTAGAAAGATTAGTCTAGAGAATAAGAACTTTGCTATCTCAGGGACTCTTGGTTGTGCATAAATTTAATTGGAAAATACATCGATTTATCTTGAACTATTACAATAATAATGCAACACCAGTGCGCCCCAAGTATATTGCGACCTAACCATCGACCTAAAACTTTGGACACTTCAAAAACGTTGTTCGCTTTGAATAATTAAAACGCCTAGTGCCTGACTATGTCTAATGTTTAATATCACTGAAAATAGTTACAGCCTAGTTTATGCTGCAGTACGCTAAGTAACTCGTACTTACGACATATTTGTGCCTGATTGGAAGACTTCACGCTGATAAGCTCATCGGAAACACCTGGGCTGGAAGTTTCCACAATGTAATATGCAAGAATAAAAAATGCTATGCTATAGCGTAAGCATGCTATAGCTAGCTTTTCAAATATTGCTACAAGAAACTTTTGTGGTAGCTGTAGTACAGTCAACGCCATAAGTGCCAGATCACTTTAGTACTTTGTCATACTGACTAATCTGACAGCTCCTTCATAAAGCAAACTCAATGTGACATGCTTCAAAACTGTATAGGCATATTGCTATTGTCGTTGCTTTAGTACGTACTTTTCTCCGCCCAGTGTCGCGCCGCAACCCGCGCGCATCTTCGGGTAGGTCAGGCCCCGGTTTCCCGGGCGGAGAAACCGAAAGTGCGCCAACCGGTTCAAGATCAGGACGTGACCCGGTCGTTTCGCCCGGGCACGAGCGGGATGAAACCCTACCAGCGCTCGGGAAACTTGTGGAAAGAATTGATGTTTTAGATCTTGTGAGACGGGGGACAACTCGTTCGTTTGCCGCGTTTTTCTTCTGGCTAGGTATTTTTTATAGACAGCCGCAACATGCACAAGTTGATTCTTTATGGCCAGCCTTATTTGCTAAAGGAGGTTGAACTAATTTTATCAAAATAGTATTATTATGGCCAGCATTATAAAACTTAAATTATCTAGGAAACTAACAGTACGAGTATACCTACATACTGCTAGAATATGTCTAGTAAAATTTGCTATTGCTATAAACAACAACAAACAAAGTGAATACATTTTGGTTGCATAGTTTGCAAGGACGGTATTTGAAGCCAGTAGAAGCTATAAATCGTATTATTTTTAACAGTTCACTGGTCAAGCATTCGCAACTTGCAGCTTTAATACAATTCCAACTAACTACCCCACTTTGTTACGCTTACAAATAAGAAATAACCTCAAAACACATCGGAAATGGCGCCATTTCTCCGAATAAACGTTCTGAATTTGCATTTTTTGCCGCGAGCTGACGTGTAACTTTATTGGGGCTGGCAACAAGAGAAGTGTTTGAGGAAAACGGCGGACTTGTCCGACTACTTCTTACCATGACTCACCCAAGGGTCCCATCGACTCAGTACCGTAGAGCTGGTAAAACACGCTTTTGGTAGTAATTATTTAGCATAGTCATCAGAACTATGTTATCTTACAGAGACGTCAAATATATCTAGACATTTAACATTTTGTTTTAAATGCCAACAAAAAACAGACGACTCTATCACTTTAGAGTTGGAATTGCTTTTTGGTAACTCTGAAAACTCCTGCCGGCCTGTACCAGGCGACTAATTCTCGTTTCCGATATAATTTCACTATTAATAAAATATGTTTTTGTAATATTCTCAATGGGCGTCTCTTTGAGTTGAACAGTTACTTATATGAATAAATGAATATTGTTGATCCTTAATACGTATTTAGGAAACACCATAAAATAATAAAGACAGTTGACCCACTAATTTAGATCTATTTTAAGAATGAAGGGGGTAGAACACAAGAGAATCCAAGAATAATTTTGTTACATCTAGCTAAAAGTAATTGCTTATGCTTATTATGGTAAAAAACTCAATTAGCTCTTAAATTTCAATTTTAACAACTTTGTTATCTACGCACAGTTGGCGTCAAAAGTAGTTTTGGAAACGATCCCCGTAAGAAAAACCAAGAAATGCAACGCTTGGAAGTCAATCGTGTAAAGGTCTGAGTGAATACATTTTTACTATTTAACATTTTTACTCTTATCTCCTCAATTTTTGGCTGCAATCTCGATTGGTGAAACTATTACCGAGATACTGGGATTCGACAAATTGTATTGTCAGCTTTTGCGGTTTTAATCACTCATAGCTGTTTTCTGTTAGTCACTATGGCCCCTTCATTATGATCACTGGTAAATCATTGCTTTGTAATTATCTTCTTCATGCAAATAAAATATATCTTGGATTATTTATTTAT
The DNA here is from genome assembly GCA_950022985.1 of Udea ferrugalis. Classification (NCBI taxonomy): domain Eukaryota; kingdom Metazoa; phylum Arthropoda; class Insecta; order Lepidoptera; family Crambidae; genus Udea; species Udea ferrugalis. The sequence continues at coordinate 6,653,640 of OX465520.1, forward strand.
TGCATAACAGTAAATTAGTACAAGTGACGGACTTAATCACAATACATCAGTCAACCATAGGGCAAAGCAAAAAAGTACGACTCTTGTAGGCGATGCTACGAGCGACAAATTTACGAAAAAAACACATTTATAACAGTGTGTTATTTTAATAATAATGACTGTCATTCAAATTCAACCTAGATTGCCCATTTAGCTACTTTTGGTACTGATAGTACACTGAGTGAATAAAAAGCCAAAGATACGATCTCACAAGCGTTAGCTCACCTTGTACTACTGCTGGTTCATTTAACTTAATTAACTCTAAAAAGACTCACAGACCCGAAGGGGTGGGGGGAGGGAAGGAATTACTTTTATTTTTCAAGCAGAAACTGCACAATCCAATTAGGTTGAACTTGGACGTTCTACAGACTTTTCTACAGAAATTTATCTAGTATTTTGTTTCATAAAGTTAAATAGGTTAAGTAAATTGGAAGGTAGTATATCTCTCTAGCACACATTGCATAAGACAATGAATGACTCTCTTTTGAATCGTATTGCATGTTGTCGTTGCAATCTTTGTCGAGGCACAGGTGTTAATAACACTTTTCGAAAACTGCTGAACCGATTTTCATGGTTTTTGATTTGCTAGATTTGTCTCCGCCCCAAATGTGAGAGTAAGTTTTTAGAAATTTGAAAATTGACCATAAAAATTGTTACATTTTCTCCAAATGAAGGAACATTTTGAGCAGGAACCTGTCGAACGGGACACGATCGAAATATTTGTTGGTTGACAAAATTTGTTAATTTCATCTAATGGTCCAAAAGCATTTGCCTGACCGACGTCTGTCAGGAGAGCTGGTATTCGATGTTGATGTATGACACAGTTACCTACCTACAATAGTGGAGCCTGCAATTTAGGTAGGATTTCGTGATTGGACCTCTTTCGCGAAGTAAACCTGTATCCCCAGTACCTACTTACTTTTTATAACTGTATTTGTTTGTAAAAAGAAAAAAAAATTGAGAATAGCTCGCCCACGGGAGGCATTATTTTAAGGGCTGGTTTATGAAGAAAAATAATAAAGAAACTCACCCTTTGTTTAACTTACTTTAAATTATAAACGTCTCACCGCATCAAAAATGTTTACGTTACATAATGTTTTACCTGACTTCCTTAACGTCGACTTCGTTGACTTAAAGAAGTTAATAATATTGATATTCAACTTTCATGCGTATTTGTAAGTAAATTAATTCTTGATAAAACCACTCAACTAATTTGTTTTTTCGCTATACCCGTCACCGTCTTGGAAATCCGTGTGAACGTCCTATAAAGATATTAGCACACAATGATGTAACAATTAAACCGCGTGGCAGTTATTAAAAGAACATGTCAGAATCGCACAACACAGTTTCCATTACGGCTTTACCAGGGTACGGTTCGTCGCCGCCCTATCAAAAGTTTTAATGAACAGCGCCCTTATCTGTTACATACAACGCTGGCAACGTGCGTATCGATTCGTCTGGATGTAGGTCACAGGTTCGGGTCAAAGGTCACGGGTAGGTCGCCCAGGCTGTCACGTAAATAGTCTGAAGATACTCCCCTCAAAGACACGACTTTAGCTTGCCCTCTACTCTTTGTCTTCGGTCGTAAAATGAGCCGTAAAATACAATGTTGAGCAAGTGTTTTTTGTTCTCGCATGCGGGCCTACTGAACTTTAGCGAGGCTTATTTAAATTTATATTGCGCTTAACATCCCTTACGTGCAGGGTTTGAAAACAAGTTTTTACCGTGACAGAGATATTTTCATAAATAATGTTTTTTTTTTCTTGTGGTTTTCAAAATGACCCCCACAGACCCCACAAATGACGAAACAGAGCGGTGAGGTCCAGATATGGCGTTGTAACGAAGTAACTACTTGGCTGGCATCTAAATTAGGTTAAACCAGTTAGTTGGTGAATGGTTTAATTTTATCAAAACTTTCTTGTAGGATAGAGCAAAAAGCCATCTTCGAGTACTAAGTTTCCACTCTCTAGTTGACTGTTGACAGACAAAGTAAGATGCGGGCTTACAAACACTGTTTTACGTGTCACTGAAGATCAAAACATTCGACCGCCTACCTGACCTTGTGTTACCAAAGCCGCTTATCGCACTTACATCTTGTATGTCTTGCCATTATTAGACTTAACTACCCTAACATATTAAGACTACGGCTTTTAATGTCAGATACTCTAGTAATAGTCCCAGATAGGCGATGGCGGTCACGTGTAGGCAAAGAAATATAAAATTGAACTACACTATATGATCATTTATTTAAAAAATAATCCATAATACCGTGTCTGGAGTTTTCTCCATAATAATTTATTTCATTATGAGCCACGGCACTTCATTTTTACCCGCAATTTTTAGGTACCTATTCCAATGTGATGCATAATAAAATGTTTGACATGTTACAATCGGAACGTCGGACAGCAAGCAGCAGCAGGCGTAGTTGTGGTTCTCCATGCTTCTACTTGCTGGTTTGGTATCTTTCACTCTCAGACATATACTCAAGCTTGTGGCTGGTTAAATAATTAATTAAACATATTATAGATATATAGAACTGTAATTAAAACCATTTATCAAACGAAATGGGTACTCAGATATAAGGCTGCTTATTTCGCCTGAATGTCTCACATGCAGGTTTTCATAGTAGGTTGGTTTAACTTTGGAACACCCTTGAAACAGGTTAGTTCAAAACAATTAATATTTGTTTTTACTTTGAATAATTTGAAACTGTGTGGGAGTAAAGAAAAACTGGCAAACGAATAATTAAGAGTTATTATAAAGAAACTTCATTCCCAGTACATAATAAAGATAGAACGGGGGTACAGAAGTCGGCTGTCAAGACGTCGTTGGAGAAAACAAGTAAAGAACTTCAAAGTTAGGTAACGTAAATTCATATCTAAGTAAGCCCTGTTTAATTTAACAAAATATTTTCATGGCTTGAGTCTTAGAGCCTCGGAGAATCACCGCCAAGTTCTAGTGTGCTACACAGTCAGAAACATGTGACCCTTCCGGTATTCAAAATAATCTATGCTGTTTAAAAGCGAATCTAATAAATAATACAATGATCTGTTTGATTGAAGTATATACCTATTTTAACACTAGTCGCAACGTAGCTTTTCCCAAATATGATAAATAAATTTAACCACTCTGAAAGTCACATGATTTTGAAGCTGGTGTGTAGAGTAGAGTAAGCTCAAGCTAAAAACATTAGATTTGACAAAGGTAATGAAAATCGGCCCACGACCCTTGCGTCTTCAACATTCTTCACTGTGCTGAACTTGTCGTCCAAGACTTGATATTTTCAAATGCAAATGAGTGAAATGGGGAGCCCTTTCGGTCGCATAAACTCTTTCGTCATAATGTAGTTTGGCATAAATGTTTTGGCATAAAGTTTTTTCGCATAAATTATGATAAGCAGAGTATTATAAACCCATAATGGTTTCATTGGCATAATTATAATTTGCTATAATTGTATTTATCATAATTTAAATAAGCATAAATGTGAAGAGCATAATTGATAAACGTATAACTTTACTTTATCATAATATAAGAAACGCATAATAGATGAATTCATAAAATACAAAACGCATATTTCTAGTCGTCTGCCCAACAATAGAGCTGGGGCGAAACCGACTCGGCTAGATTAGGTTAAAAGGGTTAAGGCGGGAGCAAAGCGAGGCGTAGCTGTAGGTGCGTGATAGTCATTCAAACCCTAAAATAAAATGCCTGCTGCATCCCTGCATGCTGCTTGCTTGCATGCTTGCCTGCACGCTGCATGCTTGCCTGCGTGCTGCATGCTTGCCTGCAAGTTGCATGCTTGTTTACATGGTGAATGGCGAGGGCGGATCCGACATGGCCGTGATAGGTTCGAAGGTTAAGGCGTGAGCGCAGCTCACGCCTTAACCTTCGAGGGTTAGTTATTTTTTTTTCAAACCCTAAAGTAAAATGCCTGCTGCATCCCTGCATGCTGCATGCTTGCTTGCTTGCATGTATGCATGCTGGGTGCTTGCCTGCATGCTGCATGCTTGCCTGCACGCTGCATGCTTGTTTACATGGTGAATGGCGAGGGCGGATCCGACATGGCCGTGATAGGTTCGAAGGTTAAGGCCTGAGCGCAGCTCACGCCTTAACCTTCGAGGGTTAGTTATTTTTTTTTCAAACCCTAAAGTAAAATGCCTGCTGCATCCCTGCATGCTGCTTGCTTGCTTGCATGTATGCATGCTTGCTTGCTTGCATGAATGCATGCCTGCTTGCATGAATGCTTGCTTGCTAGCTCACTATACAATTGCATGCTTGCTTGCATGATATTTTCGAAATAAAAATATTACAGGATAATGAAGAGAATAATAAAGTTTTAAAATTTTGATTAAGTGTTTTTTAAATGGTGATATTATGGTATTTTTATTGTATGACTTGAAATCTGTATGCCATAGGGTAAGATGCCAATGAATGATATGCTAAGTAATCGTTATTCTAAAAACAATTATGCATGAACCTTTGATGCTAATATATCATTATTATAATAGAAGTTATGGGGGAAAAAAGTATGCCTTATGATTTATGCTAAATGAACGTTATGCGAAACGAAGAGTATGCCAAAAAACGTTATGCAGACTGAAGATATGCCTTTTTAATTTATGCATCCCAATATGGACCCAGATCAAGCAGCTCCTTTCCTAAATCCCAAATCATCCTAGAAATTGTTTGCAGACTACTATTTATTGGGAAATCTTTAACGTTTGAATCTACGTGGATTTGAATCTACGTGGATTCAAACGTTAAAGATTTCTCAATAAATAGTAGTCTGCAAACAATTTCTCTTTACTTATTTACTCTTACTAAACATATAAATTTCCCTTCTGTTTCGCAAAGCAGAAACCATTTTCCTAATTGAATTTGTTGTTTTTACTCTGGTAGAAAATTGGCTTTGTGCATTCACAGAGGCGACCGTGAGAAAGTGCATAGACGTTGCATCCAGCACATTCGCAAGCGTGGCTTATTTATAAAATGAATATACATTTTCATAGCGATCGTTGGATTCAAGATCCCGCCTCCAAGAATAGAGGGTTTGTTTTCTTAAGTAATGAAACTGGATGTTTGGTTTGATCAGTTTGTTCTCTAAAGTGATGTTCGCTGAATGTTGCGATGCAAAGAGCAGAAGCAGACAAGAATAGTTTATTAGAGATGTGCTGAAGATGCATACTCTTACTCGATACTTTGATAAACAATAAATAAATAAACATCATTTAATTATGATTTACTCTCAACATATTCATACATAATATATCATGAAAAGAAACACTTCTGCGAAAATTCAAATCTCGCGATAAATAATCCTCTAAAGTTTGACATCGAAATTGCAATCAGTAACATGAGAACGACATAAACTTCATTTCTAAAATAGTTGTGAGTCCTAAATGAAAACAGAATGATACATTCATGTAGGTATGAGCTATATTGTCATTGTATTAAATCAATAATTGTTGTCAAAATAACACAATCAAATAGTATAGTTTAATGCAATTTACATTGCCAACAGAATATATGCACTTAATAACGTCAATATTAATGACTATACTATTAATAAGTTAGAATGGCCATCTCCTGCGAAGTGACAATAGTAAATCATTTGGAAGTTGCAACTAATAATACATTCTTGTGGGTACAAGCGACCACAAATCAAGCGTTACGTAGTAGTTGGAAACTTACCTTTATGTCATTGAAATAAGGTGTTATCAACTGGCAAAATGTATACGTTTGCCTTGTGTTTAAGATAACTTAATTAATTACTTCAACTAGTAACCGTCAGTCATCATATGGTACAGCGTGGGTAGCAAGGGCGCAAAAGGATTTTGAATTATGTTACTATTACAATACTTAATGTATGTTTATGTATTTTATTTATGTTTTATATTATATTGAATTTAATATATTATAATTGGACATTGGAGTATGTAAGTTGGAGCCAGTTTTAGTTACTATTACTTATTATTTCTTGTGCACTTGCCTACCCTTCTCGTTAGTTTTCCTTTACCTGTGGGTAGTTTGCTTATATAGCTTTTAGCGATAAAGCCGCCCAAATTGTACATAAACGTTAATCTGTGTTTCTTTGCTGTTGATTTCTGTTGTTTTGGTGTGCAATAAAGAATATATATATCTCGTATCTATCTACTTCGTATTCGAGACATTAAAAGCATTACCAGGATGGTCGTCCATTATTCTCACATCACTACGGAATGTTAAGTAATTTCTCGTGTCAACGAAGTAGTAGACAAGCCCTCCTTAGAAATAACATATTATAGCATGTTCTGACGACTAAACAAACAGTCAGAGACAAGTAGAGTGTTGCTGTCATGTTGACAAACAACGGTTCAAATACGCTTTGTATCTGAACCTAACGTGGTGGATGTCTAATAATGTAGACGGAGTTTTATGATGGTCGAACCCTTAAAATAAAAATAAACGGTAATTTTGAACACTCAAAAACTAGCCTGCGTTTCAGTGTAATTTAAAAATGTCAAAAACCCTGAGACAAGAAAGACGTCATACCGGATTGCACTTAACTTACGAAAATTGAAAAAGTCGAGACCCAGTCACCATATGGTTATGTATGTTGTTATTATCAGATTATCCATCCGCACTACGCGGCACTATCATAATAAATAGATAAATATCCCTGGGCATTATTCCACACAGCGCCATCTAGTCCCAAGATGAGCTAATTAAAGCCCGTTTTTATGGGATACTAGACAACAGATAAACATACTTAAATACTTTTTCTTTTGTAAATACATACTTGATATACATAGGAAAACACGCAAACCAATACAGACAGACATGTTCATGCACACAAATGTTTGTACTGTGCGGGAATCGAACCCGCGACCTTTGGCCGTCAAAATATAAGTATCTAACCTTTCTTTGACTTTACATCTTTTAGCTTTGTTTGCCATAATGATTTCAGAATTAATTGAGTAAGTAGAACTCTGTAAGAACTCTCAAATTACACTCAGGAAAATATCTTACGGATTCTTTTGTTTTCTCTAGAAAATTCTCAACGAGAGAAGCCATTGAAGCTATTATTTTATACCAAACAGTTTTAATATCGATATCACAATTGTCGGATATCATAAAGGTATAAATAAGTTCAAAGGAAATTGGAACCTGAACCAAACGGTTGGGAACGAAATTGAAGTGGGTACAAGCACTTCTGTGTTTTCAAACCACGGAGCACACAATATTGAGAATTGAGGGTTTCACGGAAAATCTGTATGGAATTTTCGATGGTTGTCACTTGGAGATACACTCATATGCATGCATATTTTATTATTTCCAACCAAGGAAGTAAGACACTAATTATAACAGAATTTTGTGGCAGTTCGATCTGTATATTTTGTTGTGCTGGTCTAAACTTGCACAGTTTCTTATTGTAAAATGCCCTTTTTTAAATTTTGCAGTCCTCATATTCTGTTTTTTCACCATATGTGATCCACCATAATGATCATTCACCACCAATGATCATTATAGTGGATTTTAATCACGATAGTAATTAGATACTTAGACAATGTCTTGAACTTAAAAAATCTGTAAGCAATTTTCGAAATCAATGGCCGGGTATGGAACTGATGGGAGCAGTGGTGGATATAAATAAATTTATAAGTATTTACTTAGAAAAAATATGCCACTAGGAAAAAATATAAATTCATTGAAGATAATCAAAATGGAAAACAAAATAAAGGAAATTACACAAATTGATCGATATTGCTGATCCCACAACTACTAGATTTGTTCAAAGTCTTAGCAAACCAGCTGACAACCCTACTTAGAAGCAATATATCGTGAAACGTGATAGCAATAAGCTCTCAATGTTTGTGTTTCATCTATCGATTTCTCTTTACCTCAATACACATGATAAGCCTGTTATGAATGCTCTTGATTACATCACAACATCACAATTATGTGCCCAGCAGGGGACATTATGTGCCCAGTAGGGGACGTTCTTCTAGATTACTCAACAGGTAGTAAGTGGTGTTTGGATGGAAGTTCTATGGAAAGCTGCAAAATGAAGTTCAACGAAGCTAAGGCAAAATATAATATTTTGGATTTTGTACCACGCGCGTGTAGTCCTTAAGTGAGGTATTAACAATGAAAGTTTAGCATATTAATAATTATGATAGGTAGATAAAAATAATATAGGGTATTTTTCAACTATCTAATGCTTAGTTCAGAATCAGAACGATGACCAATTTAGTCCTGTATTATGACCCTATCTTATAGTGTCGCTCATAAGACTTGAATTCTGAGTAGGAAGATAATATATTCAAAGACAGTGCCTGACATTCATAAAACTAATCAATTAACTTCCAAAGTCACCCAAACGAGAGAAGAGTGCAAGTGCATGAAAATAGTAACTATTGTGACACTATCTGATTCTGAGAGTCACATACCTGACCTGATGATACCCGCGTGTACGAGTATACGAGTATTCTTAGTACATAGTTTGCTTAAAAGAAACGTCTTTTTCGTTTTAGTCGGTCGGTGGAATTACAGTGCTGTTTTTAGACCAGTTTGGCTAGAGTGCAGTAGTGATATGACTTAGAAAGCTGTTATTCAACAAAGCTATGCTGACTGTGTAATTTGATAATTTCATAAACTTTAAGGAAAAAACGGTACAAGCATTAAAGAATATATTGTAGATCGTAGGAAGGATAAAAGACAGGCCCAGCTGTGGGACAGTATCTATCTATAGAGCATAACAAAATTATGTTTGATGCGTTTACTCTCCGTGTCGTTCCACTTCGGCTTGGCGCCAAAACTGCCAGTAATTCTAAAGTTCAAACTGTCTAGTCCTTTTGTTTGGCTCAGTGCTGTAGTTACTCTGCTACGTTAGCAATAAACTGCCTACAAAACGAGCAGTACGACTGAGCAGGCTTAGTGCGCAAGTTGTACTGCAGTGAACGGTGTTTATTGACGCCTGTCCTGGCCTGGCAGCTGGGATACGGCCGTCTCGTGTCCTAGATAACGTGCACTTATTTTGGCTGGAAGTGGTACGAAGGACTAAACAAAAACTGGGTTTTCTGGTTTACACCTAATTACAAAAGAAAAACCTTAGGGCAGTGAGGTTACTCAAATGGTAAGAGCAATCGACCATGTTGCGTTAGTCAACTAACTGATTAATTGGTAGTTCATTGCCGTGAGAACACTTTGTTTTTCTCTGAGGCAATTGCGGCTAAAACATTTCTGTTTAGGGAGATAAGTATATAATTTAGGCTCTCCAAGATACAGGCCCTCACTAAACTAAAAACACTGAAAAAAGTACCGTTAATGTGCCACCAACATTCTCACCACAAATATTATTCAAATTCACGTTGAAGCGATCCATGCCCTTGATTGCATCCACGACTGGTTAGCGCCACCCAAAAATATCATGGAGAAATCCATTTTAGCCTGTGTTATTCGTATTCTTAACTTCAAAGACAGCCATTTTCAAGCTCGATTCTCTCCAGAGTGTTAAGTTAAACAAAAACAACCAACAAAGCCGGCTCTTCCAGCGAATGCAGATATCCTTTAATGGGCGCAGTCAGCCCACCGAAACGAGGGCGCCGGATCGATAGCACCAGACTGGCAGACACAACACCGAGCCAGCGCCTCACGCCTCGCCTCTCACCTTCCTCGGCCATAGGCGTAAGCGAAATACTGTTGAAGTATAGATGCGCGCGTTCTGAAATCTAATCGGTATCCTCACAAAGACACTATCGGAAAGAGGCTGATATAGAAAAATGGCTGGAAAAACCGGAATTTCCCGACAGTCGGTCAGCCCCTGCCCTTGTTCTTGTCGGCCTGAAATCCCAGCAAGTGCCACAAAACTCTAATCTCTGATATCCATTAAGTAGTTGTCTTAGCAGAATGGACACTATTTGCATAGCAAAACAATAGGCCGTGGCACCGATTGATTCGCTCTATCGAAAATTATACCCTAGAGCCTTGTTGTTAGCTTTTGGTCATTTTTTAGGACAGGTTAACCTTCTTATACTTAAAACCATAACATCATTCTAACCACAGTATATTCATAGTTTGAACTTTTTCTTTCTCATTGCTAACTAGCGACCCGCCCCGGCTTCGCACGGGTGCAATAGGATGTTATTATACACATAAATCTTCCTCTTCAAACACTCTAGCTATTAAAAAAACTGCATCAAAATCCGTTGCGTAGTTTTAAAGATTTAAGCATACATAGGGATATAGGGACAGAGAAAGCGACTTTGTTTTATACTACATATGTAGTGACGTGACGGGGCGCTTTAATTTCTAAACGAATCAAAACTTTGTACCTTACACTTTAACTCGGAACTCCATTTTCAAGTTCGTAGATAATAAAGTGTTCATTTTCAATTGCGATATATTAATTACACTCAAATAATCCTAATCCTGTCTGAGTTTGTACAGACCGCAATTTAAGCTTTTAGACTAGGTCTATTGTGGCGTAGTTGACGTGCGATTATAAATTCGTAATTCTCCTAATACTCTGACAAGGGCGATTTGGAACAAACGGGCGGAACTTATCCAGTTCCATTAATGAAATTAAAATTTAATCTAATCCGAAAACCATTTGATTACATTTGCAGGTTTGGACCTTTGTTCAGTACTTTGCGGTCTGGAAAATAAAACCTGTAATTAAAGTACTTATCGTACATCCCGTCCTTTTTATAAAAACTTTTATTACGTTTTGACACAAAATATACACGAATCTTGGTCTATTACATTGTTAGTAGGTACCATTCAGTACAAATAGATTATGCTGTTGATACATACTGACTGGTATGTACTTTTTCTAGAATAAAATTTGACAAGCATATAACCACAGTATAATAATTAAGTTATTAAGTTATTTAATTTTTTGTCGCACCGCCTACTGTACTTCTCTGCTTAGCCTTATGGTTGACTGGTAGAGAATGCCTCATTGGCATTAAGTCCGCCTTTTGTACCATTCTTGTTGTGCAATAAAGAATAAATAAATAAATAAATAAATAATATATAGTATACTGTGATATAACTTTACAAAATCATCATATGTAATGATACCTTAAATTCAAATAGGTTAAGGTTTTGGTTGATTTATTTTTTATACTCAATAGTCAACTGAGCACTTTCCAGCGTGATTCAAACCCGCGGCCCTTTATTTTCAAAAAGCATTCCTAACCACTGCACTAAAAGGGCCGGTTATTGCTTACATTGTTTCACTAAATGTCCAATTTATTGGTAAGTAGTGGATAACAATGCGTGTTATTGAGGCCTCCGCGGCCTCGCGACGGGGTCGCCACGTGCCCTGGAAACAAACAATCGATCAGTCAATACAAGATCAATTAAATTACAGATAGGTTCAAAGGGTACTACTATAATTTTAGGGTTCCGTACGCATGTACCAACAAAGCTGAAAGTGCTGATTGCCGATAACAGTGACAGTGAGTGTAACTATGGGCTGATGAGACCCTACTGATCGACTTCCACCACAGCGGCTAAATGTCAATTTGACTTATTTCCTAAAACTGCATGGTACGACACATCAAATAAATTGGCTGGATACCTTATTGCAAGGCAATGCAAAAAACACTCTTAGGGCCGGCACCCACTATCGGCATCGGCACGCTTCAGGATTTTAAGGTGGCAAATAGTAATATACTCTAACATAGTGGCAATAAAGTAGAAATTTCCGTGATGTGTTCTCGTAAAAACAAAATGCATTTGTTCTGTTTCTGTTTCGGCATTTTCTACTTTATTGCCACTATGTTAGAGTATATTACTATTTTCCACCTTAAAAGCCTGAAGCGTGCCGATGCCGATAGTGGGCGCCGGCCCTTAATAAACAACATCTTCGTGCTTGGCACATTCGGGCAAATCAGTAGAGTGCTTCGGAAGCTCGTTAGTCTCGGCTGATGTCGATAGATGTCACTCGTTAAGCTGTTCTGTTTTTACCTGTTATCAAGCGGGCCTGAAGCCTTCAACTAGGCTTGAAGGCCCTTGATAACATCAGACAGAAAAGTTACACGGGTTACATCCAACATCCAGTTTATCCTTCCAACTATACACCGAGCGTGTTTGAGTATGACTCGCGTCACCTCATAGTTGACGTAAGGCATGTGCCCAGTTGTGGGACGTATAAAGTCTGTTGTTGTTACTATTTACGATGACCTGTTGTTACGAGTGTATTCCAGCTCGTAACAGTTAGTGCCTGAGTGACCATGTTCTAGGTTCATTGTACTGACCAATAATGATTATGGCCTTGATTGTTGTCAATTGGATAGTTCATTGGTTCGGCTGCTACGGCCGATACTAAATTTAGACTTGGACCAAGACTAATGATTGTACAAACGAACGAATATGGATAATGACGAACGTTTGAAGTACAAAATATACGTTTAAGGTGAGTTGAAATATGGAACTTTGATGTTAATCATTAATTTCAGTATCTGTTGTTCTTACGCATTGTTAATGTCTTGGTTGTTGTGACTTATGTGTTCTCTTTTGACATAGCGAGCTCAGGGTCTAAAGAAAGTAATTCTACTACCAGTGTGTTACCGGTGATTACTTGTGAATGTGTGAATGAGACATGGTCCGTTCCATTGGGCCTCAGAAGAAAGCTCAAGGTCACCCAAAATGCAATGAAGAGGCTCGGCGTTTCGTTACTAGATGGAATCAGAAATGAGGAAATACGTAGAAGAACTGACGCCTACGTAGCCTAACAGGTCAGCAGGTTGAAGTGGCAGTGGGCGACAGTATAAGTAGCGCAAAGAACTGATCTTGATAAAAGTTCTTGAATGGAGGCCAGTCGAAGGTAAACGCAGTATGATGCCCTCCTGCAAGGTAAACGGACGAGCTGATAAAGGTTTCGCGAGCTTTCTGTGGATGTAGGCCGCTCTGGAAACCATTGGGATGGACTTTCAGCAGTGGACGTCTTGATGATGTCTTTTTTGGTCAGTAGGTAGGTAAGTAGGTATATTATTGACTAGTAGCAGTATTAAAGCAAGCAAGGCGTAGTCACACCACGCTCAGGTGTCTGTAACATTTCCCTAAAGAAAACACGCCCAATGATTTACAAATTGTCAATAAACTCTGGTTATTATGGGAAATTGAGCGGTAATATCGGTTTTCGCAATCGGGGGAAAATGATTGCCATTTTTTTTTGTTGACTTTATACGTGAAAATATTGTGAATATGTTTTTCATGATGGAAAGAGGTCCTGCCTATTGCGTTGGAGGGCGCGGGTTCGATTCCCGTCAGGACAAATCTTAACAATGTGATGAACGTTTGTGTTCCTTCATTTATTTAAGTATGCTTTAATTAATCCGAATAAGTAAAAAATCCCGCTGTCTTCTCGCATGTTCATTCGTAGGTTTTATTAGCAAAACTACAGCCGTGCCCAAAAAAGCCTTAGTAAGCAAGGCCCGCCCAACCGTAGGCAACTGCCAAAGTTTCCGGTAGGGCAGTTTCTTTGTAAGGTTCTTTATTGCGTCGTAGGCGCTTTGTGCCCTGAGCGACACGTAACAACCGAATAACTGAAGCTATGTTCTTTCGTATTTGTTCTTTCGTATTTTGTTGCCTAATGAGTTTTTAGAAGCATTATAATGTTTCGTTGAAGAACTGAACAGTGGAGCACTATTTGTTTAGCACCTCCAAATTGCAATGGACATCTTAAGGTATTAAGATTGCCGCGTAAATTAAACGGACATATTTATTTAGTTATTTGGTAACACAAAAACACATCGTCTTCTCGCATTAAAACTGTATAAACTCAAAATTTACAAATTTTACAGGAGAGCATTTTTAAGGTTTGACGTATGATATTTTTAAAAATAATGGTCTTATCAACATTATTCTTGTAATTTTAGCTAGTTACATTATCTATCTTTCAAAGTAAAATTAAATTGTAAATTAATTTTATTATGTAATAGCCGAAACGTAGGTCAAGAAAATAGTCGTTTTGAGTTTTAAGAGTTTTCTAGATAAAATGTTGCTTAATTTTTACGATTTAATTTGAACAAGAATATTTAATTTATGAAATACGATTAAAATAAGGTAAAAATATAGTATTTTTGGCAGTAAAACAATAATATTTTATTAAATATTTATTTCTTTCAGTACAATTATGAAATGAGTACACTAATTATGTATTATTACATAAAAAACTAAAACAAAATGGCACTAACTTAGGAACTTGTTAAGCAAAGTTATTTCAGTCTAACTGATGAAGTAAGATCTACAAACATATCGGCCGCCGATTCAAATATGCCCAAGAAGAAACCCAACAGTAGACAGTTCTCATCCCCTCCTTGGTGGGATGCGGAGTGCTCTTCCATGATCGCTTCACGGAGGCCGAAAGAGCTTATAATTCGTCGGCGACCCAAGATAACTTTTCTAACTACCAACTAATTGCTGTCCGTACTAAAAAAACTCTATCCAAGAAAAAAAAGAAGGGTTGGATTGATTTCTGCGAAAACCTTTCCCCTAGAACCCCTTCCTCAAAGGTATGGAAACATATTAGGCGGTTTCGTGGTTCCATGTCCAACACAACTCCCACATCAAACGACCCATCAACATGGCTCAATGACTTTGCAGACAGATTAGGCCCCCCCTTTGCTCCTTATAAGGATTGTATCCCTTCACTTAATCCAACTATTCACAGTGACAGCAGATTCGAACAAACCTTTCTCTTCCTACGAACTTAGACTTGCCCTCCGAGGTCTAAAAGACTCTGCGCCAGGAGAAGATGGTATATCATACTCCTTCCTTTCCCACCTGGGTTCAGCAGGGGAAGGATTCTATCTGGAACTAGTTAACCTCATTTTTCAGTCAGGCCAAGTGCCCGAAGCATGGAAGTCCCAGATGGTCATTCCACTGCTGAAGCAGGGTAAAGACCCAGCAACAGCCTCCTCCTACAGACCCATAGCCCTCTCCTCCACCCTGTGCAAAGTCATGGAACACATGATTAAAATCTGACTAGAATGGCTAGTCGAGTATAAAAATATCCTAGCCAACAGCCAATTCGGATTTCGGAAGTCCAAAGGCACCACCGACAGTTTAGGCATTTTAACCACAGACATCAGAATTGCGTTCACAAAGGGTCAGTACCTGGTAGGTGTTTTCCTTGATATCTTAGCTGCTTATGACAATGTTCAACTTCCGGTGCTCAAAGAGAAGATGCTTCGTATGAGTCTCCCTGTGAGGTTAGCTAATGGGCAGAATGATTAAAGTCCGTTCATCCGACCACATGCTGCCAGCTAGATTCGTCTGGCAAGGCCTGCCACAAGGATCCGTGTTGAGTCCTATGCTTTACAACATCTACACTTATGACCTCGAGCAATGCGTCTCGTGCTTTTGTAACATCCTCCAATACGCTGACGATCTGTGCCTTTACTCGACAGGCAAGTCTATAGATGATATAAATTCCAGACTGTATTCAGCTTTATACTACCTTTCAGAATGGTTGGGGCAACATGGGCTAACATTATCAGCTCCTAAGAGTACCACTGTGGTTTTCACAAGAAAGCGTTCTATCCCTGATGTTGATATTTCATGCAATGGCCAGACCATCCCAGTTACTAACAAAGTGAAATTCCTGGGTGTCACTCTCGACTCCAAAATGACTGGTATTCCACATCTCAACCACATCATCAAATAAATTCTTTAAACCTATCATCCAGAAATGCGAGAAAAATATCAACATTATGAGATCCCTCTCTGGTGTCTGGTGGGGGTCCCACCCATACAGCCAGAAGCTAGTTTATAACGCACTCGTTCGCAGCCACTTCTAACATCAGATTTATGATAAAAAGTAGACAATTATAAGTTGAAACATATCTTTGCACAAAAAATATCAGATACATTATACAATTTAGGAAAAACACAGCTTTAATGAAAAATATTTGGACGCTATTATTAATATTTTGTCACAAAAACTGTACAATTACAGAATTATACAATTTTTAAGAGAAAATTTATTCAAGTTTTGTTACACATTTACAGCAATAAGTATTTAATTTCGAGTTTGTATAGTACTAATGAAATAGAACGCTAACCTGGTGATTAAATTTTCGTTTTTGTATGGTTTTGAAGAGACACAACACATGCACTGCCCGGGCGCTTGAACGTAACTAAAAACTGTATGGTATTCGTGCGAGACAAATTCTCACTTCGGCCAATTCAAAACTAAACAATGCGCCATCTAGCGAGATTTTGTTGAACTACGCTGTTTTGTCAGTGTTTAAGAGAAACATATTGGTTATACCAACTGCTTCCGCGTAAAAACTTAATTTCGAATATTTTCGGGAATTGTACACTTTTCATGCGAAGAGGCGACATATCTAGGAAATCTTACACCAAGATCTTCTGACAGCAAAATAGGCAGAGCTTGTAATTAAGTGATTGCAGTTAAAGCCTGATGATCATACTTAATTAGTTTTTGAATACATATTTAGTTATATAATTATAATATTGGGTTTTTGTCGATGTTTCCCATCAACGGAGAGCTAGCCGCAAATTGTACGATGAACACAAAGTAAGCATTCCGGCTAGACAACCCGGGACCACACTTATTTCGAAAGAGAGTGTTTAACCACTGCGCTACTACTCTCTAGCTCTTTGTCCATTAGTATTCAAATGTTGGTTTCTCAGCTGTTATACAAATTTCCACATTGTTATTAACTTAGATCGTTGATTACGCTAGGGTATTGAGATGTTACACAACTCCTGTTAGAGTACGTCTTGACTCCTGGCAAACATTGTTACCGAAATGAGGCTGTAGGTAAAAGTATTTACAATGAACGATTTTCGCGACTGGTGTACAGAGGCGCTCACATCAACCTATTAATGCACGTATAGAGTGGTCAATTATGTCTAAATTATTCATGAAAAGCAACTTTATCTTCATAGGGTTAAAAAAGTGTTTCAGCACATCACACGGTCAACCAAAGTCAACCCTTTCATTCATAAATACTTAACGATAACTTAAACACGACTCCAACGCATTGTAATAACTCTGTCAACATAGCAAGTTTGTTATCATGCACTTATAAGATGAATTGCGGTTTTATGAATAAGCGTGTATGAAACTGTTTACTACACAAAGCCAAGAAGACCTACTGTTGATGCTGTAACGCGATAATCCTGCTTCATGAATGATTATATTGATAGCAAATCCGCAGTTATCAAACGTCGTCAAGAATTCGCGACCATTCAATTGTAGCAATTTCTTCATTTTTAATGATCCTTGCTTTTGTCAGTATAATTCATTTATTCGTTTGTACACAAAAATACAATTAACAATTAGATAGCAAAAGCATAGGTACAGCTTATCTCTTTAGAGGATTTCTTCCAGGAGACCGAGACCAGGTGACAGGATAGGAAAAAATAATCGCATCGTACAGGTACGTAACTGTACGATGCGATTTACATACTTAAACGAGTATATAAATCGTGTGATGTAAAGCTCGTGTTACCACCCTTGAGGTCAACAGTCGGCGAAGGCCAGTCGCACTGGCTAGTTGTTTGTATAGGTGTTTCAGTAATTTTCCAAGGCGAATAGTTGTTGCTGTAAACAGGATTGCCCAATCGAGCGAAATCTTTTTTCGAGTGTAAAGTAATCAGTTGAAGCAAGCAACAAATCAGGTGTATTTACTTCTTAGAAAAGAAATTTCAGCATGATTTGTCAGATGTGGTTGCCAGTTTAAGAGAATCTTCACCTGTCGTATGAATTTGGTTAGGCCTGCACCACCTTAGACCTTGTCATTACTTAGCGCATATGGTCATTTTCGATTCACACTTCAAATCCGAACTCGAATGTGCATGCCAGCTTATTTACTAACTGTGCGTCTTTTTTAGATATTCAGTGTGTTCCTGCACATAACGTAATGAGCTTAGTTTTTTTCATCAAATTTTATTTTAGACATATGACAATCACGCCATTAGTTAATGAACTAAACCGTTAATCTAGAATTGCTGTTGCTTGAAAATGTTACTCTAGTGAGAACTGACTTGCAGTCCACTGTTATCCAGAGGCTATCAACCCAAAACGCAGTTCATTCCTCTCCCCTTGTTTACGCAACGCCTGACCGGCTTCTAGACAAGACTATCAAAGTTGCTCTCCAAAATGGTTGACAACTGCACATTTGAATGCAAACTGTATTGGAGTGACGCCACTGCGACGCGTGCTGGGAAATTCACCTTGCGACAATGAGGCGAAGCTATGTAGGTCTCAAAAGACAGACTAACAGACTGGAAGCTTAGGACTGCTAGTGTAAGCTGAACTCTGATTGCTGGGGACTTGCATTCTGCACGCGCATGGTATTAAGTTGCTTGTATTGCTGACAGTGTCTATGCAGTCGTTTTAAGGAAAATGAAGATTATTCGCAATACATACACTTTATACTCAATCACACAAACTATATGAGAAGATCCTAAGCATTTCATTGTTTCTTAGCTCTTAAATGGCTGCCAAGTCTCATCCCAAATCTCAGCAACTGTTCTCAATTAAACATAAATTGTAAGCTTTAAGTCTTCAAACTTTAACTAAATTACTTACCCACTTATTCATAAGAGCTGACGCAACGCTGCAGCATGATTTAAGCGTTGACGAGTCTTGTGTCACTAACTCGCAAATAACGACAGCAACAAGAATGAAAAAAAGTTAACGTGATGCTATACGTGTTTTTATGAATAAGCGGCTAAGGTGCTAGAACGCAAAAAATCCTTCAAATTATTGAGGGCTACCTTTATATTATTGATCTCCTAAATACTACCCTTACCAACGGATCCCGCGATCGTTATAGCCAATCCATTCCATGTGTCGTTAACGCTGACAGCATGGGACATTGTCCAGTCCTTCAGGCCCAACGAGACCTTCAACCGGCAGGTGTGGGCTGTACATTAATGCCTATCACATCTTAGGCATTTAATTCCTTCATGCAATGCTAAATGCCCACACCTCGACCACAGTATAAACCATACAGTGGAACATCTACATACAAACGTGCCACTTTCCGTGTCGCGATATCACGCACACGCTAGCATAAAATAGGGAGGCATAGGGAGGTGGCAGTGCGGACGAGCTGTGCCGCGTGTCTGTGTGCACGCTAGGCTAATAACTCGGCGGGTGGCCTTAGATAGCCTACTGTATGGTTTATACTGTGCCTCGACAGGCGTAGGCTCATACCCCGCATTAAATTTGTAATTAAATTTCTACGCGATAAATCCCCTTTGAGTGATGTGGGTGGTTATTTATGGCAACCATAAAAAGATGCACAAAGGACGTAATCAAGATAACGCTGGATCATTTTAATGCCAATGAGTAATCCTTTCACAGTTTTTGTTTGATAACTCAGGCAGAGGTTCGACGTTATCTCGCCAATTTTGATCTTGATGGGCAATGACCGTTAAATTAAACTGTGGACAAGCCTTTAGAGAGTTTAAAAAAAAAGGTTTTTAACGAACTGCATCATTCAGTCAATGATTAAAGCCTTCTCTTGCCGTCTCTATTTTAATAAGTTTCATTTGAACTTGCATGCCTTCTAAGATTAACTATTGAATGTAGACTTCCTCATCGCAAATCGCTGCCGACCAATTCCATAGTTGGGACTTGGGAAAAAATCATTGTGCAAATTTAGTGAATTTAGTTTCACCAGCTAAAGATAAGGGGTCTTCATTTTTCCCTTTTTCTATTAATAACTAAATTCAGCGATGTTTTAAATAAGCAACCATGTATTTATTTATTTTTGAGCATCGTGGCCCAGTGGTAAAACACTCTGGCTCGGAACCGGGTGCTCTCGTACAATTTGCGGCTAACTCTCCGGTGACGGAACACACCGATATAAGACCCATCCAACAGAACTCACTGAATTTAAGTCAGATGATAATGCATTATCTCTAATGCTAAAATAAAATCACTGAATTTATTTAATCTTTCGAAATCAATCGAGAAAGGTGTCAATTTACACTTCAATCTAACCTATTCTGAGTTTTTTTCAGACTCAAAAACGTTCGCATTTTTGGTTGAAGCGATAAAGCCCTCATGAACATTGCGAAAATAAATTCTGTCTGCCTTCAAAGTTTTTCAAAGTTGAATACATTAAAAAGGTAAAAAGTCCTCTGTCTGAAGGTCGTCTTGAAGAGATTATCTAAAACTGTTCGCATCTGTTCCTTCTAATAAAAATGTTACGATTGAAAAGAGACATAAAGTTTAAGTTTTATATCTTAGAATAAGATTATCTTTTGGGTCAGTTTTATATCGAATTGACAGTCAAATCTGCTTTTTGCTTCAGATTATTTGAGTACCAAATTAGCTTTTTTTATTCTTGTTAATAAGGCTTAAAACTTTTTTGCTTATGTTACACTACAACTATTGCTTTTATTCTTTTCAAACTGCATTTTTGAATCAAATTTATATAAAAACTATGAGTAAGTAGTACCTACGCAGAACGAATCGAGTTCAATAAGGACAGCAAAATCATAATCAACATTCCATATTTGAACTTGAAGTTCTGCATACCACCAATTTTCCTTTTCCAAACAAAGCGACCATCGCGAAATTTTTACTGAAATGTGATTCGACCCTTGATTATATTGGGTTATGTATTGAACTGCTGATCAAAAACCTTTTATTTCAATGATAGTTAGCTACTAAGATTACCTTCGTGTAAGTAAAGCAGTCTAAAGCAAAGACACACGACAGTTCTCTTATGAATGAGTTACGACGTGCAGTTCAATAAGCATAAAATTTTAAATCTATTCGATATTCCTTAGAAAATAGAAGAACTTGGAATTGTAATAAAACCATTATGCAAACAGGGGAAGTCGAGCGTCAGAGCAAATTGTAGCTTGACTTTATGTGGGAACTTCAAACTATGAATAGAAATGTACCAACAGCACTCGGCGAGGTGGCTTTGTTCAAATTCATAGGTGAAATGAAAAATTGCTTGTTGTTATTCTACAAGATATATCACTTCAGAGGAATTGCAGTTTATAACTGGAAGACAGTACTTACTCGTACGCAGTTTAGAACTGTCAGTAACATTGTGTATATGTGCAAATAAACTTGAACGAGATTTAAAATTGGGACCTTCTTTGACTTTAGTTCTTCAATATCCTCCTACGAAGCGACTTATAAAGTAATCATGAAACTTCACTTTAGGAAGTTCGTTTGATCATCCATTGTCTGGCACAAAAAGCATTCCGTCCATCTTTTTCTATTCAGTAACTTCCACCCAAGTTCGCTCGTTTGTACCAAATACGGCTGAAAGCTGAAGTGACTTTCAAATGTATCCAAAAACGGTTCTTCGTACCGCCACAGTATAAACCATACAGTAGAACATCTACATACAACCGTTCCACTCTCGGTTTGAATGTGTGCGTGCGCGTCGCGCGCCGTGTCGCGATATCACGCACACGCGATTTCACGCACACGCTAGCATAAAATAGGGAGGCGGCAGTACGGACGCGGACGGGCTGTGCCGCGTGTCTGTGTGCACGCTAGGCTAATAACTCGGCGGGCGGCCTTAGATAACCTACTGTATGGTTTATACTGTGGTACCGCCTCGGACCATTAATCCAGCACGCTTGCCTAGTCTTGTAAGAGCTCCTACTAAATCACAGGTAATAAATTCCCTAGGCGCAGATATCTCGCGACCTTTTTGTTCAACCCTCAAATTCTAGAAAAGGGTATCATATACACCAAGTATGCCGTACCCTCTGACTTTTGAACCCTATTGTATTTGATAAATGTCAAAATTTTGTTTAAAGAAATGCAAATTTTTTGACCTTTTAATCCCATGAACCGGCTTCAGGAGTCCTGAGGCTATAGGGTTTTTAATATCTGGTCCCAATTGTGGTTTGTTACTATTGATTTTATTAATCGGAGCTAAAGCAATCACTTGAAGTTGTTCTTACGACCAACGCACGCGTATGATCCTTACATATTCAAACCACTTAAATACTTCTGGACTTCACTGATATTTCCACCGATAGTTCTTGAAATGTTGATTAAGTATCCTAATACTTCTGCAAGAATCTCCTCTTGAAATTCTATCTAATCCAATTAGATTCTGGTTATGAATGCTAATACTTCAGGTTTGCCTCCGAAGATATTATGTTTGATTTTGGTTTGTAAAAACTATTCATCCCATGTTTCATTGCAAAAACATCAAAAATTACGTAAGCTCACCTTTTCACCTTAAGCGCAACGATTGGATTGAGTATCGTAACTCATTTCTAGTTGTCCATAACCTAGGTTACGGTTTGGGTGCCAAGGTCACACAATGCCCTTGTTTTCAGTTACGTGAAATATTCACGAATTTTCAGCTAAAATTAGCTTTTTATGAAATGAAACGAATAAGCAAAAAGTTACTCAAATACAGAAGTATGGACTCTTTTGTGGAAAACTTTGCCTTCTTGCGATTCGTTATTTACGCGTGTACTTTTCTTGAATATAAATAAAGTGTGTGTGGGACTTCTTTAAGCAATCATTCATAAAAAACAAGCGTATTAACTTTGCATTCAATGCACAGTTAACACGTTGGTGACACATTGATGTCTCGATAAACAACAACTCAGACGCTCAAACATTATTCTTTCGCTGCTTACTAAACAAAGTCCTTTACGATTGGATCATTATGTCTCAAAACTGTTTGAATTGGACGTAATTTCCATGACAGTGCCAAATCCACGGTACGTCATTGGTTATGTGCATAGGCTTACGAGTCAACGGCCTAACAAAATTGCAAGGTGACCGCCCCGACCGGGCGTCTAAAGGTCTCGGCTGTTCCGGACCGAACACGAAACCAACAATGTATGAGTCTAGCTGTAACATGATCGGACTTTAGTTAACATAAACTTTCATAACAAAGAACTTTCCAAAAAATACCGCACAATTTACATCGCTTTCTTTTGTGAACCCTTTAGATCTTTTGTGTACAGTAGCTTCTTTAGAAAAATAAAAGAAAATTTATGAGTGCGACCTTATATTTTAGAGCCACAGTTAAAGGAAGTTAACATGGACCGTAACTTAAGAATATCTACTCCAAACATGTAAATAATAAAAGTTTATGACTCTCAGTTTCCTCGGGACCATTTTACATTTTGCCAAAGGAAAACTGCTAGTCGTTGTCGTATAAGTAACATTCGAGATAATACATGATATCGGAATCCTCTTACATTTGTGTTATTTTCCGGTTGGAACTGTGAATTTCGTGAGAATATTCAAGTGTTTCCGTCGGTGGAGATAAAGATATAAAAATGGAAGAATGGATGGAATCGACTTCCAGCTTGAACCTTTTTCGATATCAATGACTTGTTATCTTCCCATTTAGTATAAGATCGAGACAAGATTGAAAACAAGAGCTAATATCAAATGTGATTGCGATAGAAGTATTGTCTTTGCACCTACTATGTATTAGTACAACATTACTCAAAATTGTGAATGGCTCAAAATAACTCTAGATCCAATGAATTCATTTTATTTCTAGTTAAGTATTATAAATCTTACAATTACGCGATAGATTTTTGACTGTCTAGCTGTAAACATGTGTAAACTCAGTTACTTGAAAATAACTTGACATTACTGAATTACTTTAAATTAAATTTACGTTACTAAAGGATTCGTAAGCATGTTAGGGAAAACCTAAAGCTGGTTTGCACCGAAACAATAACTTTGAAGAGTTCGTTATAAATACCGACGTTTTCAACAATTCTACCGAGGTGGATTAGCCAAGAGGAGTGTGCGGTCATGAATTTATCACTGGCTTATTAATATCACAGATATGTGCGATTTCAATAAGCTCAAACCAAATGACATACAAAGCGGTTTATTGCAAAATTAGGTTAAATTTTCAATTTTGTCCATCGTTAGGCTATTGTTCAAATAGACGCAATCAGCCGCAGATTTGTATCATTTGACAGACACGAAACACGAACCTCTGTTTATAGTTATCTTTCAACACAATCCGATTAACAATGTACAGGCTAAAGCTTGTAGCACATAATGCAAGCACGGTATTTGCACGGCTCCGTCCCAGCCATTCAAATTTGGACCTTGAGTTGTAAGGACGAGAGCTGCGAGTTGGGTGTTATAGTAGCGGCGAGCACAGCTCGCCGTTAGCTCACCAATGGACTTCTCATAAATTTATTGCAAAATATGTTGTACCCCTCACAAGTTAAGGTTCAAATTTAAATGTCAACAAAGTTACTGTGTGCAGTTGCCGTGCTAGTCTAATGAGCTATGACCTTAATGCATCAGAGAGACGGCATGGTAGGAGTCATGCAGTATTTTGTAACTCTTAACGAATCACAAATATAGTCAAAGTGCTCTTTGAACCTGTAGTGATAAATGATGCCCATATTTGAAGGTAGTCATAAAAATGAGCACTTAGTGTTGAGCGAGTTGACTTGCGAAATTGTACGTTGGATTTATCTATTTATTGCCGGTACAACGGGTGTTATGATTTCGTTCATCAGCCCAGCTAAGCCTTAAAGTTTTATTCTCGTTTTATTCAAAAAATCATTGACTAAGCACATTTCTACTAAATGGTGTAGACAAGAACACAATTTGTTTAAATTTCAGACTCACT
This sequence comes from Udea ferrugalis, assembly GCA_950022985.1. NCBI lineage: Eukaryota > Metazoa > Arthropoda > Insecta > Lepidoptera > Crambidae > Udea > Udea ferrugalis. The sequence goes on from OX465520.1 coordinate 6,678,269, forward strand.
GCTAAGCAAGAGCATCTTGAAAACCTTGTCATTATTATTGTTGCTCCGTAAATTCGTCCTATTATTTGTCGGGCTACATCAAATAAGCAGAGCATACCGAAGTACATTTAACAGATGCACATCATATTTCCACGGCCAAAATACAGTCGGGCTTAAAATGATATAAAAACCAACCATGTCTTCAAAATCGAGTCCATTCTGCGCTACCTACATTTTACCCATCTACTCCTTAGCTATAAAACAGCTACGTGATTTCCTCTCACGGATTCCTCCAATCTTTTCATCCCCCCTTTTTCCAAGAGTTCGAGTCGCAGTAAACACGAGCTGTCATCTGGTGGGAATGGCGCAGACTTAACATTCGGATCTAGTTTTGAAATCGCATTATTGAAGCACTCCCGACGGGTAAGCGTCTGCTACGGATTCCCTATAACCTTGGTATTGATATCAAAATGTTTCTTGTTTAAATCCGTCTGGTGGATATTTTCTAGAAACTGATCATTTGCCTTAGTCGAAATATTTTCATTCGTCTTTTGTTTTTGTTCTTCATAAAAACTTGGATTCCAGCTTCATGAAGCCGACATTAATTGGCTAGAAGACTAATTATTTTGCTAAATTACTAGAGAAGCGGTAAGGGTAATTCAATGGAAGTAATGGCAAGTTATTTAAAAGATACACGTCTAGTTGTCATGTGTCGGCATTCAGATGCCTGTCCACTCCAAACCTGGACAAAATAATTGCTACTTAGTAACTTTTTAATATCAACTATTCCTTTTTTGTCAAATAGGACAAGTTTTCAAGCAGTTGACCTGACCTGACAAACTTTTCGGTATGTTTATTTAGGCAACCCGCCAAATAAATTTCAACTAATTTTTTTCGGGCGGCAAGGGACAAACTCTACTGAAATGGGCGAGAATACCGCTGTTTCAAACTTATTAACATATTCTACCAACTAAGTTATTTTCTGTTTCACAAAATATATTTAGAACGAACTCCAATATGGAATGAGACTGTTCTAAAACCTTGTTTTGGAGGACACACCCTCAAATGATACATTTGTGGTGTGCAGGTCAATATTCTCATTTCAGTTAATGGAATCGATTTAGTTAGATAAGGCAATAACAAAGTTTTTAACAACCGGTCATTCTTTACAACAGTGAATAGAACGATTGGTAAACTGATTATTGGACAATTTAATAACCAGTACCTAGTAGTAATATGAGTGGATGCATTCCAAATGCTAGCAAATTCAAAGATCGATATTCAAATCATGCTTTAACGCTATAATTTATTTGAAACTGACTTAAATCCCGTGGGAAGCATAACAGTTTGTCCTCATTCACCTAAGGCTCTTAACGTCAAACTCAATAATGCATGAAGACTGAACGTCCGATGCACTGAATGAGCCGACTCTCCAATTACGATATCCAACCAACGCTCTGCTCCCACCTCGGTTACCAAGCCTAGCGAAACGCCGCGTTAACGCAACAAGGCCGCAGTGACGCAACTGCGCGACTCGAACGCGAGGTCGCCTGAATATATCACAAGTTTCACACTCACAACCGAACCGCGGGTTCGCAACACTCGTAAATTCTGCTTCCGCGTCGTCGATAATTCTCTAATGCCATCGGTCGAGGACCGCCGTTTGCATTTATATTGCGACGAACCTGCATCACATGCGACGCCACGCTGGCTGCGACACTACATCAGCCACGGACGTTTTATGCATTCCGGAACATTCTCAGGACACCGACACGTCCTCAATGCTATCCTATAATACTCTTTATGTCCTCACGAATACTCAGCGCTGACCGCAACGATACTTTATACCCGCGATCTGTACGTGGACCGCCGAACCGCACTGGATTTATTTCACTGAATATCCTCGCTATGGCTCGCGTAAATCAGACGATCGCAATCGCTAGCGTCTTTGAATATTTCTGGAAACAAGGAGACAACGCGAAACGAGCTAGCACTCACATTCTTTCGATTGCTCACGGCGTATTTTGTTCTAACGTTATCGTAATGAGCTCTAAAAGTTTATTGTTGGTCGTAAAAGCGAATCCTCGGTTCGGTCTGGTGTTGGAAGTACATGCGAGGTGTGATGAGGCGAGAACTTCGGCATTGTCTTGGCCTCGACCAATGGCGAATATTTGGATGCTGTGAGTAAAAATTAAAGAGTCTCATTTGTTTTTATCGACGGCGCCGATTCTCGCAACTACCGTCTCATTGTTATAGCTGAAACTTACTAAGTAGTTTCAGCACCTTCAAAAGGCTCTTGCTTCCGGAGAAAAGTGAAAAACTAAGTAGTAAGTTTATTCTTTTAAGAGTTTTCGTTATTATAGAGTTTTAAGTAAATACAAGCGAAAGTTGTTGCAGTGGCTCTGCATAAATGTGATGTTCCGTCGCTCGTCTTGTTACGAAACTTGTTACTGAGTTCACAGTAAAGAACAACCTGTTCTTGGCGTCTGTCTGACTAAGATAGATCTTCTTGTTATTAATGTTAATAAAGTTTAAAACATAAGGATCTCAACCAATCTACGTACTTGTATTAAGATCCTTTATTTATTTGTCATTTGAAGCGGCTCCAACGCATCGTCATCATTCGCAACCACGAGATCTGCTACCACCTAATTTCTAGATAACCTATTTAAGTATTACAGGAACATTATGTAGGCATCCAAAAAATCTTAAAATCAAAGTACGTTTACTGTTTTAACCATAATTAGACCTTATAAAAGGTCGTTCGTTCGCCTAGTGTGCTGGTTGCAATAACTAAAAAAAGTAATAGCAATTGAACGATAACATCTACCCTCTGTTCTTAAGTCCACAATCACTGCCTCGTAGCCAGCCGACCTGCCCTTTGCATCCAATCATCTAGATTGCAGAGCAACGTGAGGAGGTGCACGAAGCCACGAAGGCAGAGAAAGCAACGACATTGGGCCCCGAAGTGGGTCTGCGCAGCAGCGGCGCGCGCGCAAGTAGGTGAGCGTGTCGAGGTCGTGACGTCATGCGCTTTCTCTGCTGGCGCAACCGTTCGTGCACTCGTCATGTTGTGTTATGGTACGTAGATGATTCAGACTGATCGATTGTTCATCTGAAATGGTTTGGGCTATGTCGTTTATTGGTTTGGACCATCATTTGGCAGTGAAAGTGTGACTTTTCGAAAGAATTAATTGTGCACTATTGTGATGTCGTGTCTACATGTTGCTGTTGAGAACAGAAAGTGAATGACTTCATAGACTTATTTCCCATTATTTGTCTAATTTGCAATAATTTTGATGTATCTGACCTCAAAACCCTTAATTCAGTACGTAAGTAATCCTGCTACTTTTATTAGGTCATCTGTCCACCTTGCGTCTCACGCTACATCTTCCATAAAATTGTTAAAAAGATGGTAGGTGAAATTCAGCTCCATACAGGGTGAATTTTTGTATTCCTAGAAAATGATACTTCCCACAAATTGATTCTAATAGGCGCCACTACAAAATGACATAATGGCAATAAGCAACAAGTCCCCTTTAAGAAAAAAGATTTTTGTAAAATCTGAGTACTTATACAGTTTTAGTTCCTGTGAAAACGGTCTCGAGACTCTATTGCAATTTTCTAAATTATACATGGTTTAAGATTTGGCCTACTACGCTCTCTAAAAATTGACTCTGAATATTTCACACGAAATGAAACCACAACAAACATACTTAGTTCTAAATTCGGAATCTGGTTGAGATTATTGTAGTAATTTATGGATGTACATGGGCAATCGTTTGTGTTCAGAAATGCGATAATTGCAGAGGGACATTAAAAAAATGGAAGCACTCGTCGGTGAATGCGATGTTGTCTTATATGAATATTTACATATTGCCATAAAAAAACTTAATTCACCCTATCTGCCTTTCCGTCGGGACCGTACAAGAAATCGCATATTTTGCATGTTTATATTTTATGTGCTCTCGTAAAATGTTTAAAGGAACAAAGTTTATTGTTTAGCTCATAAAAGTCCGTAACAAACACACATGTAACACTTATATGAATCACATTGACTATAGTATGTACAGAGGCACTCACATCAACCTTTACATAGCACCTTATGCTGCTGACATAAGACCCATTTTGCAACGGTTTTGTACCTATATTACATATGAAACAAAACCATCAGCATTTTCTTGGACATTCTAGTTGGTTTTATGATATGGAGTACGTGTACTGAGTAGTTCACGTGGTTTCATTTCTTCTTATATACTAGTGAAATTAATTAAGTAATGCACGTTTTTAATTTATTGATAAGTTAGATAAGGGTTACCTATCATAAGACCGAATTTTCTTATTCCGAATTTCATTTTCCCGAAAACGTTTCGGTTTTTTTCGTTCGGCATTTTTTTAATTTTCCCGAAATGACGTTTGCCACTGTATCAGTTAACCAATTATCAACTGGTTTTTTTTCGTTTGCCCGACGTTTCATTATGCCACAAAACGTTTTACCAAAGTGATGACTGGCCGAGATGACACTTGTCCGAAGTATTGTTTTTCAGAACAATCATTAGACCACAGTTTTGATTGCCATATTTTAAGTTTACCAAACGATCATAAAAAAGTTACGGGTTTAATGCAAGCAGCATAAAAACAGACAAGTATTTTTTGGATTTGAAATAAAATAAGAAATTGATAGCATGTACGCAGGCAAACAGCATGCAAGTATTCAACATGCAAGTTTAAGGAAAACACAAGAATTCTGTCACGGCTCCGGCATTACGGGGGCTCCGGCGGTTCCTCGCGTGCTAATCGTCACAGATGGCTTTCGCTCAGCACCGCAGCTTCGGCTTGTTGGCCGGCTTCGCCGGCCAGCCTCAGCCGTGGCGCCTCGCTCATAGCCACCTGCTCCTCTGCCCGCGGGCCGCCTCGCCCCTCCATGCCTACGCGCTTTTAAATAACACTCTTGGGGTAGGGCAAAACAAGTACCACGTGGTGTCGGGGTTGACTGAGTCGGATTCGCCCTGAAGTTGAAATTACTGAAAATCGACGTCAACGAGACGTTGAACGTTATCATACAGTAGCTGTGGCCTAGTAATATTCGGTGAAATGTGATTTAGGCAAAGTGATCATTATGCCAAATAAGTTATCTGGTAAATGAAAAAAGTTGAAAAAAGACTTCGGGCAATAGTAAAAAGTTTATTCTGAAATTCGGTTTAACGTAGTTCGGTATAACGAAACTTATGTCAAAAGATACTTCGACGAGTTGAAAATATGTCAAACAATATATCTGGCAAATGAAATGTTGGTCAATAGTTTTCAGTCAAATGAAATTCGGACTAGTGAATTTCGGACAAGTGACGGGTTCCCTTAGATAAGATTAGATATTTTACTGGGTCGTCAATTTATGTTTAGACAACAGCACATCGGGCTACCCATTTCTGTTTTTATCTTGCTCTTGCTTAGTGTCATTTCTTTGCAATTGCGCAAGTAGGACTGACCGGAATTGGGTAGCCTATCATGCTGCCAACCGTACATCAGAGACGAACCACAGACGGCGATTGAACAATTAATGCTTTTAACTAGTCTACGGATGGATTTTTGTATTATTTATAATATTGTAGTTAAATACAAGCTTAATATAAATAAACACAATAAAATTGTGGTTTGTTCTCCTCATTCAAACAAAACACTTATCTGGTGTTGAAATGAAAATAAAAAATCCAAATTCTGTTTACCAAGAATCCGTCTAAAAATGGTTCGGATAAAGCAATGTATCCCGTTTTACGACGGATGCACAATGCTCGGCCAATTGCTAACGTCCCCGGGCTCCTGACAACCCGGGATAAACCCGGGATAATCTCCGGGATTCATCCCGGCTAATCCCGAGACGCTGTGCTTTACGACCGCAATCGCGTCCGCTTCAAGATTGAGACTTAAAATTTGTTGGCTACATGACATAAATTGTTGTTACCTAATGGGAACTAGTAAACAGATGAAAAACTTGAGGTGCTGAGTGAGAGAGTCAATCTATTTGGTGAATAGCTTACGCTATTGAAAGTATCAACTACCACCACATATATTTTCCTCTCCTTTTTCTATACCGGAAGGTTGTCTGGAAGAGATCGCTCTTAGCGATAAGGCCGCCTACATTGTACTGCTATATCTGTGTAAGCATTTTATGTAATTGTTTTCTTTGCGCAATAAAGTATATCTTATCTTATCTACTACTAAATGAAGGCGAATCATGATAATGGAGCTAGTATTTTTGTCAGTCTTGCAAGTTTAATTATTATCTGTATTACCCCCGTATTTTGAACCCAAAAATCCTCCTATGTAGCTGGCCAATGGGAAATTTTAAATAAATAAATGGGTGTTTTGAATGAAAATTGCATCTGGTTTAATTCATCTACAAAATTAAGCTACTATTAAGATGTTTGTACGAACTGAATTGGATCTTCTGAATTCAGTGATTTTTCATTTCTTCTTCATAATAATCATCTTTTTCACATTTGTTTACTTCAGAACATTGTTGTTCACCATCAAAAGCATTCATATCCGGCCAAACCAATTGTTTGTTATCATCCGATGTGATCAAAGATTAAGCGCTTGAGAGTGTTTCTTTGTTCAACCGGGCTCGGAACACTTTAACAAAAAGATCACAGTGTAGCTGCGTCTGCATTAATAATACTAACAATTAGATATTTATGTTCGACTGCAAAGCAAAGGTCTTTTGTCATTGTTATCAATTTTATCTTTGTTAATGAAAATCAGTCAAGGAACGAAGCAAACCTAGTACATAGCAATTTGACAGCCGCTGCGAATGTCCGTGCGTCCACTCAGTTGGTCCCACTGAAAATCAGCGTCTGAGCCTATCAGGTCCAGGCATTAGCTGAGTGAGGTCCATTTAATTTTGGACATCGTGACACTGCTGCCTGGTGGAAATTATTCTTTGTTTTTCTATTGTTTGTTCTATTTTTTATTTTTTCCTAACCATCTTGTTCTGTATGTTTTTTATCTGTTGCGATGTTCAAAATCAATAAACATTTTTTCTTTCTTTCTTTCTGTATCATATCATCTCGTTGTTTTGATCACGGTTTAAAAGGAGACCACGTCGTTACCCTTGCTAAGATCCTGACACGCAATCGCTTCTTCCTTTCTCATTAAATAAATAAATATCCCTGGTCGTTTTTCCACACATCGCCACCTAGCCCCAGGGTAATTATTATATGGTATATGAGACAATGGATAAACATACTTAAATATATATTTTGTAAAACGTACATAATATACATAGGAAATACCCAGACCAATACAAACAGACATGTTCACGAACACAATTGTTTGTACGTGCGGGGATCGAACCTGCGACCTCTGGCGTAGTAGCCAACTTCACAACCATTACACAAAGTCGGCTGTTATTAATCCTGGTAAGCCCAGGGGGGCTAAAACGGTAACATTTAGATGATTCATATTATGAAACATCTAACTGACGTTTCATCCAGGCCGCGGTCCGTTTCGAGTCAAAAGCGAGTAATAGCGCGCTGACGTCGCTCACGTTCAAACAATTTATCAATTCGGGATGCGTGTGAGCGCGCTGTTACTCACTTTTGACTCGAAACGGACCGCGGTCTAGATGAAACGTCAGTTAGATGATTCATAATATGAAATGCTAAAATGTTGCTGTTTTAGCCCCCCAGTTAGTGTCCAAAAGTGCCACAATTTCAATACAAAAACAGCAAACATGTTTTGCATTGAGTTAGGTCCAACCGTAGATATAAAAATACTCCGTCCGCCCTTTCCCGCACATCAACATTTTTATCATAAGCTTTTCCGTTTAGCTAAATATAAGATGCCTTTTTACGCCACTTTTCTTTATTTTCCTTTGGTCGTTTGCCAATTGTAGTCAACTTCAATACTGTTCAAATGATCGAGATCGCGACGACTCTTTTGTCTGAAAATCTTTTCTTTGTGTCTTCGATTGAACGTTTACGTCTTTTTTATCGATAGCTCAATATTTAAGGTTCATTCATAAGTTAGCTGCTTTTATTGAATGTGGTTCACTACTGATTCTTTGATCGTCTTTTATGACCTAGTTTACTGATATAACTATAGCAGGTTTTTTAGGACGAGACGAGCTCGATAGGTAGGTACTTGAACATATACTCGTATGTAGCCAAAGAATTTGTCTGGTAGTTTTGAGGCCTATGCACTGTTGTTTGTATTTATTTCATTACGTTTATTCAGCATTAATGCACGGACTGGCTTACATATGGCTGGATGTATGTTACTCTTTCACGTAAAAACTGCTGCATGGATTCTAATGAAACTCTACAATAAAATAGCCTATACATAAGAATAAAACATATTTAGGAAAAACAATTTTATCTATCCACGCGGAAGAGGTCGCGGGCGGCCACTAGTTCATAATATTTAAGTTAATACGAAAAGTTTTTTGCCAATTGTAGTAAGTAGTTTAAACCTGAATGGCAATATTTCAATTCTACCTTCCCTTGTCCCCAGAAGTGTGGAGCGCGGGCGGCGGGGCCGGCGGAGCGTCAGCATGCGGTAGCAGCGGGATGGACCTGAAGCACGAAGTGGCATACCGCGGTCTGCCGAGCCAGGTGAAGGCCGAGCCCGGCGTGAGCCACAACGGGCACCCGGTGAACGGGCACGTGCGCGAGTGGATGGCGGGCGCCACCGGAGGAGGCTCGCCGTCTCCCGGCGCGCCGGTGCAGCCGCAGCCTAACGGGTACTCCTCGCCGCTGTCCTCGAGCAGCTACGGGCCTTACAGTCCTAATGGGAAAATAGGTAAGTGAGGTTACTTATCATTATTTATTGAAGCACGAAGTGGCATACCGCGGTCTGCCGAGCCAGGTGAAGGCCGAGCCCGGCGTGAGCCACAACGGGCACCCGGTGAACGGGCACGTGCGCGAGTGGATGGCGGGCGCCACCGGAGGAGGCTCGCCGTCTCCCGGCGCGCCGGTGCAGCCGCAGCCTAACGGGTACTCGTCGCCGCTGTCCTCGAGCAGCTACGGGCCTTACAGTCCTAATGGGAAAATAGGTAAGTGATGTTACTTATCATTATTTATTGAAGCACGAAGTGGCATACCGCGGTCTGCCGAGCCAGGTGAAGGCCGAGCCCGGCGTGAGCCACAACGGGCACCCGGGGAACGGGCACGTGCGCGAGTGGATGGCGGGCGCCACCGGAGGAGGCTCGCCGTCTCCCGGCGCGCCGGTGCAGCCGCAGCCTAACGGGTACTCGTCGCCGCTGTCCTCGAGCAGCTACGGGCCTTACAGTCCTAATGGGAAAATAGGTAAGTGAGGTTACTTATCATTATTTATTGAAGCACGAAGTGGCATACCGCGGTCTGCCGAGCCAGGTGAAGGCCGAGCCCGGCGTGAGCCACAACGGGCACCCGGTGAACGGGCACGTGCGCGAGTGGATGGCGGGCGCCACCGGAGGAGGCTCGCCGTCTCCCGGCGCGCCGGTGCAGCCGCAGCCTAACGGGTACTCGTCGCCGCTGTCCTCGAGCAGCTACGGGCCTTACAGTCCTAATGGGAAAATAGGTAAGTGAGGTTACTTATCATTATTTATTGAAGCACGAAGTGGCATACCGCGGTCTGCCGAGCCAGGTGAAGGCCGAGCCCGGCGTGAGCCACAACGGGCACCCGGTGAACGGGCACGTGCGCGAGTGGATGGCGGGCGCCACCGGAGGAGGCTCGCCGTCTCCCGGCGCGCCGGTGCAGCCGCAGCCTAACGGGTACTCGTCGCCGCTGTCCTCGAGCAGCTATGGGCCTTACAGTCCTAATGGGAAAATAGGTAAGTGATGTTATTAAGCCTATTTATTAATTTCTATCTTTAATGCACTAACTAGAAGAAAAGATGGACTTAACAACCGGTCACCGGGCATGAAAGAAATGCTGATGGCGGTGAAAATTCTAAATAAGAAAGAAAACTGAATTTACCGATTATAATTTTCAATTAATTAAGGATGAATTATTTTAGATAATAGTAAAATTTAACACACATAAACCTGAAGATATGAACATATCTAAATAATACTTATATTCACCAGATTATTACAAAAAAGTGGGATAGACGAGCAATGGAAAACAAATCGAAAGATTAACGAACAGAAATTTTGAAAGTTGCATAACAAGGCGAAATTTTACGTAACTTACCTACTAGTATAAGCTGAAACGTCTCTTCTATGAGTTTCATAAAAAATCTCAAGGCCACGTAACGTGCTATGGAGGAGGCTATGCTCAGCTTGTCGCTCCGAGATTGCGTCCGTAGAAAAACTGAAGTCGTTGGCATAGCCCAGATGTCTACATACAAACATTACACCATTAGTGTTTGCAAATAAAGGCTGGACTCGGGCATCATGAATGCGGATATCCATTAAAATTCAGACCCTTTACTAATAAGATATACTTTACGGAACAACCTTGCGGGCTGTTTCAGTTGGATGGCAACGTTATTGTGCTTTGTAGATGATGAAGGATTTCCAATGAAACAGCGTGATACTCATCCATTATAAATTAGCAGAATCTGTCTCTTTTGAATTACTAAAAAGAAAAGAAGAGATTAACCTATATAAAGTTTGTTCAGGTTTATTTGAAGCTTAAATGGACATTACCATCATTACCTTCTACAGATATTCGATCCCCTCCTATTGATTATTACGTCACAAAACATTGCGACCAATAATATTACAATAAAAAAGACGAAGATAGGTTATGTCAGTAGGTACTAAAGATCTGAAAACCAGAAAAAGACACTTTGTCTTGGCATCAGGCAGGAATCGAACCCGCATCTTCGCAAACCGGACGACTGCACTACCCACTGTGCTACCGAGACCATTAACAGACTGGCCGAATCTTTCTGTTAATGTTGTCTGTAGCATAGTAGTTAGTGCAGTCGCCCGGTATGTGAAAGACGGGAGGTCGTTTCTTGCCTGAGGCCAAGACCGAATGTCTTTTTCGGGTTTTCCTTTCTTTATATCCCAAGTAGTCTAGTCTAGCAAGCTGAATTAACCGTCATGGTATTTAGACCCAACTTTGGCGAGCATAGGCTCGCCAAAGTTCGCTCGTGGTAATAGTACCACCGTTATACGGGTCAATAAAAGCTCGCAGTTAAATCATTGGTTCCCGGTAACTCAAGACCGTAAGGTGCACTTGCATTGCATGAGTTCTACTTAAGTGCCAATTGCTACTAATTCCTAATGAGTTACTGTATCTAACTCGATTTCTCACTATACGAGCGTCCTTTGTGATTCGTTCCTATTGTTTTTCTAATGCAAAACGAAGGCTAATGTCGGCTTGTAGATACCGCTAAGTTCTCGAGGCTATTATGACTGAAGGTTGTTAAATGTTGTGCTGGAGTTCTTTGTGAACATATGATATGAGATGTATAGTTAGCTTGGTTACATGCTTCGATCAAGGGTACATAGCTCTTTATTTCTAAATAGCGTGCGTTTTTTCCCGATGTATATAGATTGATTTGTACCCATCTATGGACAGCACACTGCGTTACAGACCTTAGCTGTGGGCCTAAATGGTACTATCATTATTTCTTAGATAAATTTATATTAAAATAGCGACGAATTGGTTTGAATCGAACGGCAGCATGGGTAAAAAAATACCGAGTTAGATTTTAATTCAAATGCTTACCTATTTATCCTCCACAGATAAATAGGTGTGGTAGGCAATTTTGGCGATATTATTTTCCACTTCCACTAGAGTTAATAATAATTATAACTCCACATGCTGAAAATTCTATCCAGTCTTGCCTATATTTTGTCACGTGCAATTGTGGTTATATTGCATGTTTTAATCCGTTTAACACAGTAATAAATACCTATATCTGCACATTATGATTAAGCTCAGTAAGATGATTTTGTAAACACGTTTTTGGCACTCACATTGGCTCTTATTGCTCTAATAGGCTCATAGGAAAGCCTAATGATCAAGATACTCGTACATCTCAACAATGATTTCGCCAAGAAAATTCGAGTAACTTACAAAAATAATCCTTAATGATAACATTAAGAAAGTGAACAAGCAGCACTCACCCCGATGACTCGACCCACTCACAATGCTGTAATTGCGCAACAGTGGGGGGCAGGCTGTAGTCTTCAATGCACGACCCACATACTGCTCCTACAATGGTCTTACTAAGCTTGTATGACCTCGGCACAAACCTGACATTAGAAGAACAACGGAAAACAATTACATGGCTTTGTATTATGTGGCTTAATACAAGTAGAAAAGGTAGTTTTATAATATGACGCAGGCAAATTCTATAATGCCTGCAGACGAATTCGGCAGGTTCAATAGACAAATATGTTTTACAAAATGTCTTTTGCTGTAGATTGTCGACATTTTCTAAAATTTTTCTCAAACTCAAATGTTGAGCTAGTAGTAACTTAGCTTATTAGAGTACAAACTACAGACTATCTTCTCCTGTGCATCATGAACGAAGTTTTTGAAACTTTAAAAGGTTTGGAAGCCTACCTTTGATGTTTGAGATTGTTAACTCAGGGTTAAAAATGACCCATTTATTTTGGCGCTTGAACGAAGTAAGAGGAGTTAGTAGAGGAGGACTTTTTAAAATAAAGTACTGCAAAAACGAATGCATAACTATCTCATAACTGTTAAAATAAAAGTTTTAAAAATGTTTATACTTAAAGCATAGGCTTTGTCTATTTCCATGTGTCTTTTTTCTTGTGTAGAGCAGATCTAAGCTCTAGGTGGCTCTAGGTTGCATTGCAAAAACAAAAACAAAACCTGTTGGTTACTTAGTGAAACAAAACTGCCTATCACTTTCGTATAACATCTAACTATACAAAGCTAAATACTCATTATCTAGAAAGAAATAACAATATTGTACCTGCCAGTCGTTAACATAGTTTACCTACAAATAAAACATGTACAAACATAAAATTCCCAGCCGCTAGAACATTAACATATAAATAAAACAAATTAACACCAACTTCATGGTAGTCAGGTAAAAATAATGACACGACAATACTTCTGAAGATAACCAGTTTAATGTTTACAACGAGTAGCGACCTCTGCCGACCTCCGCGGGAGTTAACGATCCATATCCAAGGACATTGAATATTTGTTGTTGTAATTCGCGCTATCACAACGCGACCATTCTTAAATGATCCGCGGCATTCAGTCACGAGTCCACAGCCCGACCTAGTTTTCGACCGCGACCGCGTTTCGGTAGACCTCAATAAACTGGCAAGGTTTATCTGGATGAATTTTTCCGTGTTACACGTTATCGTGCAAAGTGTGCATAATGAGGACAATGACCCGATTGCGATTTAGATAATACGTAACAATTGTTTGTTTTAGGAAGTAAAAGTGTGATTTGCATTTTTTTGAAAAGAGAAATTGGACAGTTTCTTAAAATAACACTAACCTTCGGAGTTCGTTGACTCGCTCGTCTATTACGGCGTCCGTAGATCGTTAACGTCAAGCCGACATTTTCCATAGCTCGTTTGTGTAGTCGAATTATTAGCGGAGGTTACTGGGAGTTCGCGTGTTTGCGCTAACAAAGCATTGAAAAAACGTAGTGGACGGCTGACCGGCGGAGACTAGCGAACGTTCGTGTACTTAGTGAAGTTGCTGTACTTTAATTCGTTGTAATTTTTTACCGATTTTGTCTATCGAGGTTGTGGGTTCGATCCCCGCACAGTAAAAGCATTTGTGTGCATGAATGTCTGTTCGTATTAATCTAATTGTTTCCTATGTCATTTTCAAGTACGTTTAGCCGGCGCGTTGTGGATTATGTCCATTGTCCGATGAATGCAATTCGGTCAACACAATTTAATATCCAATTGAACTCTTAAGGCGACGTCTACTGCTGAGCACAGTTGCCTAGATGTGTTCATAACAAAAATAAAATCTGAATAACAACGTAATCTTTTCAGACAGACATACACATCAAACTTCATCCTCACTCAACCTTTTAAAATCTCTAATCCTAATAATAATGTACTGTAATAATGTCACCAGCGTTAAAATTGGCAACTGAATGGAAAAGAGTGTTGCTTAACTTTGGGCGACAGTTAAAAATTCCGTGTCTCTCCGAGAATCGATTAAGTCCGGAATGCGGTCAGAAAGATATTTGAAAAACAAGCATTAAAATGTATCTCGCTGTAGCATTTAACTCATTTGTTATAGGAAGGTCGGTCTCCACATTTCTGACGTAGCCCAGTGGCAGAACTCATGGCCGTTGGGGCAAAAAAGTTCTGAAACGAAACATTTGATGGCAATCCTGGAAGGTGGCGAACTGAGGGTCTAACATTAGTTTACGCTATTTATTCGGTAGCGGCTTCATAAAATAATTGAATGGGATTCAGGTAATTCCATTACTATCCGCAAGGAGGGGCCCAGTACGAAAACGTTTACAAATAACGTCGAATAAATTAAAATGCCGATACTTTGATATAGTTTCGGTAACTAGCACTCGGAATATTTTATTCCTTTTTAAACCTTATTCCATCAGCATAAGGTTCTTGTTATGGTGAGAACTATATTCCCTCTGCCTTCTAGAGGTTTCCATCTAGCACAAGTTGTGGTCAAGATATTCGGCAAAAGTCCAGGCGCTTGTGTTTTTAGTTTCTTTTTACAGCAAACGCCGCACAACATAGAATATAAAATTGCAGAGGGATCAATTGCATATTTTTAATGTAGTGGATGGCAGTTCAATATGGGGCATGATGAGTTGGGTTTTATCTGCACGGAGAAACGGCCCAAAGCAGTAATAAAAAGGTACAGTTAGCATGATATTTACCCTCCGGAAAAAACTCATAAAGATTTTATGGCAAATTAAAGTCATGGTATTAAAATATCAGAAAAAGAAAAACCTTACTATTAGCTCTTAGGAAAAGATTTTTGCGTGTTTAATGTAATGTATTCTTGCCCTTCGATTCTACAGAGAAATTGAACATCTTTTAAGGAATAGATTTACTAGAACAGTCCGCAAACTAAATTCTCATCCACATAACATAGAAATCTGCACACAAACTTCCTTCCAGGAACACGTGAATCAGTAACTTTGTGTCAAACAAACAGATAAACAGATTTAATGTATACCAACTGAATTCTATAGCTCCTTGATGTTTCGTGAAACAGAGCAAATAGTATCCTCAAAGGACTATACAAACTCAGTACCTCCGTCGGTAATACCTCTAACACAAGCAAGATTAAACTAGATCTGTACTATTAGTGTAGTTCTAGCACTAGTTCAGAATACCTAGCTTAGATGAAATAAATAAAATGAATAAATGTTTTACCTCTTTCTAATACATGCAAACACAACTCAATGTCAATGAGACTCATGGACTACTAGTCTTGACGGTTCCCTAACTGAATGACGGGAATGTCGAAACTGAATGTAGTTTCGTTTTTCAGACGTAGGTATAGGTCTGATTAACTGATAGACTCCGCTCTCCTGTTATCAGGGGTGGCATTCTGCATTTGCACATCAAACAAATTCTAAATGAGCTCGTGTTTTGCCGTTTTGTAAAACTCAGTTACTACGTGAATGTGTTGGTTTGAGTGAGAGAAACTCAGCCAAACATCTTTTTTTCTATACAAATGAGGGACAATACCTATTCAAGGAGAAGCCAATAGACAATGAAAGTAAGTGTTCTTTACTGTGCGCGATCGAGATGAGAATTGTATAGCAGTGAGTTCGACTACGAAAGTTCCTTTGCACACTTGCAAAGGCGCTCACTGTCTGTATATTTTATATTGTCTCTGCCGACGACAAAGCGAGAAAAACAACCACGGCGCCATATCTCACAGGTCGTTTGGAGCGCAATCGAGGTATTTAAAGAATTCTAATTTGATTTTTAAAATGGACGCGGCCACAGTATAAACCATACGCTAAAACATCTACATACAAACGTGCCGCTCTCAGTTTGAATGTGTGCGTGCTCGTCGCGCGCCGTGTTGCTATTTCACGCACACGCGATTTCACGCACACGCCAGCATAGAATAGGGAGGCGGCAGTACGGACGGGCTGTGCCGCGTGTCTGTGTGCACGCTAGGCTAATAACTCGGCGGGCGGCCTTAGATAACCTACTGAATGGTTTATACTGTGACGCGGCGAATGCATCTGAGCGTGGGACGATGCACCGAACTTCTGATTTACGCTTATATCCGCTGAATTTGTTCTTGAGAATCACAATAAGAATCTCTGTTATTTATCTGGCTTGAAGAAATGTTGATTGCGGTCGTAAATAAGCAGCCAATGAGAAGTGTGCGTGATGCCACGACTGACCAATCTTGGCGTTGCAAATCTTATTTTTCTCTGCTGTTTATTTTGTCTCCTGCTAAATTTTGAAGAGAATGACTGAAAGCATTATCGTAACATTTTCGTGTAACCTAACTGGCTTAACTTGTATTTAGTCTCAGCTCCATTCTGCCTTTTCTTTTTAGTTAAATTAAGACGGCTCTAAAACAGGGTTTCTCTGTTTTTATGAATAAAGAAGAAAAGAAAAGCTTGAAATCTACTTGATTTACTTGTCTGCACAGACACAAAGACTAATCCCTGATGTAGCAACATGCACAAGCAATATTCAAATATAGTCTCTAACTTTAACTATAGCACACAAATCTACAATTACGCCATAAAAAGCCAAGATTTTTCTCATCATCTTTACCTTTGCTACGATCCCGCCAGACACACATCCAATACTTCTTCCCTCTTGTAATCCTTTCATACACGCTCGTTGGTACTTTAAACTGACCTTTTCTTCGTCCATCTCTAACTTGTCCATGGGATTAAAATACATAAAACGTAAATCTCAAGCTCTTATTTACCGTCCAGGGTATTTACTAGCTCTGCCGACAGCGAGAGGTATAAAATCAAACCAATACTTGTACAGAGGCGCTCACATCAACCTTTACATAGGGGCACCTTATGCGGCTGACATGAGACCCATTTTGCAATGGTTTTGTAAATATTGATGTGGGCGCCTCTGTACACGACGAGACAAATTCCAATAGCCATTACTCTCCGTAGCTTTACGTCGCAGATAAAATATTTCAGAGCTGTTATTTAACCGACTGTCGCGGCGAATGTGGCGATGCAGATGTTACAAATTGCCAGTTTTATGGGTCGTCAATATTTCTGCGATATTTATGCGAACGTGCAATATTACTTGGCGTTTGAAGGCAATTAAACGAGTTCAAGTTGAGTTCTTCATGATTGTTCTCAGGACTGGCCGTTTTACCCTATGTCTGGTCGTAAGTTTGAAGCCTAATTAGTTCCCCCGTCATTACTAGTTATGAACCCTTCTGAGTGGTATTTATGATCTGAAGCTCTTCAGTCCTAAATGGTAAAGCTTAAAGCTATTTTTAAGTCTAATTTGGTTTTACGTATAATTGGTACAAACACGAAATACAAAGCTCCGTTTTACACAAAACGTTCTTCACCTTGTCATTATTTGACCTTATTTGACTACTACAGCTTGATCGTCCAATGAGTATTTTCTTTCATTTTGTCAAGATTTTTATTATGATTATTTTTACATCGTCTGTATTATCATTCTCACTGTAATGCATGATTTGTTGTAATGTAGACATTGACAGTTTAATCCCTATACAGAACAAACACATTTGTGTGCATAAATATGTCTGTAACCGTTTTTAATGTTATTACAATTATTCAAAAACTGTAAGTTACGGTGTACATTTTCAAACCCCCATCACGACGTTCTATCATTTATTTATTCATTCAATGTCTATTAGCGATACCATTTGTATCAAGGACCACTAGATTCTCTCTGGAGAGCTATTATGAATACTTCTACGTTGTATTATTTCAACATCTATTATTTGCTAAATGAAACGATACTCGAAGAGCATTAGAAGTATTAAAGGGCAAAGGTTGTAGTTAGAGCACATAATCCGTAATTCAGAGCTTCAAATCCTAGGTTGAGCATAGAGCATTCCTAATTTACTTCGAATCGATCGAGATTCAAACAGACTCGATTCGCGTAATAGTACCAGCAAAAAAGATTTAAATTTGTTAATAAAACAAATAATAATGGTTAAACAGATAGATAAGAGTGTTAGTGGTGTATAAGTTAAGGTATGTGACTTAATTTATGAATAATAAAATAATTATGAATATTAATTTTAATGAAAATTAATAAGCTTAACAAAATTATATATCAATGGTAATTATTAACTAATCAAAACATATCGTTCTCTTTCATTCAGTCTTACGTCTGCGTCAAACCCCCAACCCAAGCGTAAATAAGGTAGCATAGTAAATATTGTGATCCAATGTTTCACCAGTAATTTATCTGTTACAACGCTTATGTAACAGGCGCTCGACGCGCTGCCAACTTGGCAAACTGCACTGCTCTAGCATACTTCTTAGTATTTTGACCTATTCTGGGAGCCCTTTGAACCGTGGCTTTTTATGGACGAACTTGTAGCTAGAAGCTCAGTTTCAATTATGCCACTTTTTTTGCCGCCAAAATTGTACGTCAATGTACGGTCGACGGCATGGCATGCCATAGCCAGCCATTTCCGGTCCGTCCTCCTTGTATTATTGCAGATAAAAGAAAGAAAATGCTTTATTGGCAAAAATGATATTTATCCAGGGCAAGAATGAAAAAAAACGAAGTGGGTTGTGCAAATTATTTACCTATATCTATACTCTGATAATGCAAGTAGAAAGTTTTGTACAACATCAAATCAAGCTGCATTAAGTTTGGGGTTAGATAGTCAAATATGTATATCTAAAGAACTGCAGTGCTTATTATTAACTTGGAATGGAATTTCACCTCTTTAAGGAAGAAATAATAAATGAGACATTCAAAAGAGTTATATATTTAGCATAACCTTAAATGTCAACATGTGTACGCGAAGGAAAGTAATATCACAAATGAAACCTCGTCTTTCATCAGAAAAGAAAACACATTAAAAGGATGACGTCATACGTTGCGGGAGCTCCTGAGATATCCTTATAACATCCTTCCTGCCCCAAATGAATTCCGGGGTACAGTCGTGCTACGAAATGAAACTCATTTTGTAAATCTGTGACGCATTGACGTCGTAAATGTGAAAAGCAAACTGCAGCCGTCGTAGCGCAGTTCGCTACTTCAGCTAATGACGTCATCATCCACAAGTCACGATATATTAGCTGTGGGGGTTTTTGTTGCAGTTTTTAAAAACAATTAATGTTTATCTGGTCCTATGGAAATATAGTCCACCTTACTCGCAAATGTTGGCAACGATAAGGCTGAAAGAGGCGAAACAGTCAGTAAGTTGAGTGTTTGAGTTTTCATGATAAAGAGAAGACTACTACCAATGCGTTCATAAGACATTCGCACTTTGTTAATGGAACTAAATAGTTTGACACACACTCTGTTGCTTATTGGGCAGCTAGATTTGTTACTAAGCGATCATTTTATGGCCCTAGTGGAAGACATAAATAAGGCCACCAAAGCACGATGGCACTACATAAAAGCCATAATTATGTAGCTTTTAAACTCGTGCTTCGACGAAACTCTGAAACTGAACTGAAATAATGAAACTCCTTTTATCAACCTGTGACGCATTGACGTCGTAAACATAAAATGCAAACTGCAGCGCCCTTGTAGCGCGGTACACTACTTCAGCTAATGACGTCATCGTTCACAAGTCACGACACATTATCTGTGTGGTTTTGTTGCAGTTTTTTAACAACAATAAATGTTCATCTAGTCCTATGGAAATGTAGTCCACCTTACTCGCAAATATTGATAACCATAAGGCTGAAAGAGACGAAATAGTCAGCAAGTTGAGTGTAAGTGTCCTTATTTCATGATAAAGAGAAGACTACTACCCAATGCGTCGATAAGTCATACACACTTTGTAAATGGAACTAAACAGTTTGATACGACACTGTGTTGCTCATTGAACAACTAGATTGGTTACTAAACGATCATTTTATGGCCCTAGTGGAAGACATAAATAAGACAACCATAGCACGATACGGCACTACATAAAAGCCATAATTATGTGCTTCGACGAAACTCTGAAACTGAACTGAAATAATGAAACTCTCCTTTTATCAACCTGTGACGCATTGACGTCGTAAACATAAAATGCAAACTGCAGCGCCCTCTACTCCGGTCCGCTACTTCAGCTAATGACGTCATCATTCACAAACAGTCAGGGCACATCAGTGCTCTGTGGGTTTTTGTTGCAGCTTTCTTTTCAACAGGGAATTATCAACTATGATTGTTTATCTGGTCAAGCTTTAGGGCATTTCCGCAACAGAGCTTTTTCTTTCCAATTCGGTGGTTAGATTTAGTATTTGTTTTTAGAGTAGTTTTTTTAACCGTCTAGATCCCACTGCAGGGCAAAGGTGTCCACCAAGCTCTTCCAGAGGTCCCTATCCACAGTCAAAATCTGCTAATCTCTAGAGTAACAAAAAATTAAAGATAAGAATTTGTAACTCTGGTTCTATTCCTGTCTTTATTTTTGTTACTTATGAAGACAATATTCAATCGACCACCAAATTGAGAAAAAAAAGGTCTTTTGTGGAAATGCCCTTAAACACACAAGCAGGATTGATTTAGAGGATTTAAAGCATTTTTTGATAAATGATAAACTTGCATTATATTGTACACCTTCACTACATACAAAAAATTGCAATGATGATCAAAATTCTTTAGAAAATACTTAACATAGCTCAAGATACGAAACCTCACGATCTGTAACCTGCACTTACATCGCCAGACCAGTTTTTATGGCTGTTAAACATAATTTACTACAAATTATTAAGTAGTTTCCGCATGCTTCTATTGAAATTAAGTGCTTTTTTGCTTTTTGAAGTTAAGAAAATTAGCAAATGTTAATTTCAAACAATTATTTAACATCATAAGAAATATAAGTCAAGCAAAAAATCCATTAATTTTAAACGTTTTTGCGTTGCTTACATAAATTAAAATTTGTAAACGGCTTGTTAATTTTCAGACTGAGATACTTTTTACGCCCATTCTATACAGGGTGTTGAAAATCCACATAACTGGAGGATAAGATAAGTAATACACATTTAGTAGTGTTTGATATTGGGAGCTGTTAAATGTCTAAGGGCTTAATGTGATTTTATTAGATGACACGCATCGGACACGTAAATAGGTACTGTTTTTCGTATAAAAAATCCGGCAAGTAACGTAAGCATCCTAGAGAAGACACCTCAAATGCCATACAAATTCAGGTTTAAATGCTAGATGCTGTCTTCTGCTGAATATTGGTGTCCCCCAGAGATATGAAGATCAGCATTCACCTTCGGCCTGAACGGCCATCAATTCTTGGCTTTGAGTGCCACGTCACCCTACTTTGGTTTCCGCTGGATAACGTCGGCGACCAGATCTTCAGATTCCTTAATTTCTGATTTGATCCCGTAGATAAATGCCTAGCCTAGAGAGGGCTATTCTCTCCCTAGAACGTTAGGTGACAATGAGCCTAGGTTTCTTGTAAGGTCACCATCTACAGTTATTCAAATTCCGCTGTAGGCGTATGAGCAGTTAGCACATCTCCAAAAATACGCGCCTGTTACGAAACATAAAAGTGCAACAATAAACAGCCTATAGGGGCCTATAATCACCAGTAACGAGCTAGATTCAAGAGATATTGGGTAAGGCTGGGATTCTAAGGGAGCGTAGTTGATCGCTTGAAGCGATGAGCGTTAAATTGACTGGTCTCATATTCAGATGTGCCACGAACAATCAACTGTTGTTCATGTGGTAGAAAAAGGTCGTATTTAGGTTTCAGTATCTTAAGGAAGTAAAATAATGTTTGTTTTTACATTATCTGTCTTATTTCCGGCACCTAATTTTCAGGACACATTTACAGTCGTTTCAATATTCAATAATACTAATGGGTCACCAGCTGAGCCACGCTGACTGATCCTGTCATGGTGACCAAAATAATCAGATATTGCTAAGTGAATTTCAAACCTATCGTAACAAAAACACCAGAGAGTAAGTTGAGAAGAAAACGTTTTAATTTAACCTGAAGCTCTCCTACTATGCCTGTTATGTAGGAGCCAAAATTTGCCATTCGCTGGAGTGATTGCTCAAGTCGTCACACCATCGTTTATAGGGCCTTCCTTTATGGCGATGTCCAACTGCAGGGCGCTAATGGGTGGTAAGGTAAAAAACTCTTAGTAAAAGAAGTTCTAAATGAAGCAAGCAGTAACTGAATCTCAGTACACACTCGTGACTTTATTTTCCCGCTCAGCTCCCCGCCCCGCTCGTGCCGATTGAGGCCCGACCGCGGTTGCGCCACCCGAGTTCACACGGGTTCAGGCCGTGCGATAGCAGCGGCCTTGGACCCCACTCAGATAAACAAAAAGATTACGAAATACTGGGGGGAAAGTACGAAAGAGATCGCACCCGAACATCAGAGTATCGAATACTGTTTAGCATACAACGAATATTTTTTATGTAATGCGCTAATATGGTTAGAAGTTTGAGGTCGTAGGCTGGTATGTTTATTCAGGTTTCCGGGTCAAACATAATATGTCTCAGTTAAGAGGTTTTTAATTTTTCTCTTAGTTCAGTTTTTAAACTGAAACTAAACTAAGAATCATAAAGTAGAATTTTTTTTTAAAGGCCTTTGAATTTTTTCAGTATTTTTCTGAGACTATTTTCTTTTAGTATTAACTTAGTAATGTATTTTTTGAGACATTTGGTTGAAGAAGCACCGAAAGAAGTAATAAGTAGGTATAAAAGAAATCTTTTATACCTACTTATTGTGGTGGCTGAATAATCGTTTTCTTATTCTAATATAAAAGATTCTGAAATTATTATTCAAAACACTGCGGACCCACGATACCCCTGGCGATACCCCTGGTGGTATCGTAGGTATTTTAAAATCGAACGATACCCCCAACAAATAGTGTTGCGACACTAATTAATAAGAGCTTTATCGTCTCTTGAATTTTATATTTACAAAAAAAAACGAATTCGATTTTTTTTGAATTTCATATTTACAAAAAAAAACGAATTCGATTTTTTTTGAATTTTATATTTACAAAAAAATCGAATTCGTTTTTTTTGTAAATATAAAATTCAAGAGACGATAAAGCTCTTATTAATTAGTGTCGCAACACTATTTGTTGGGGGTATCGTTCGATTTTAAAAGACCTACGATACCACCAGGGGTATCGCCAGGGGTATCGTGGGTCCGCAGTGATTCAAAATCTGACTGGACGGACACTCGATAAGCCGAACCTAACACAAAGTACTATTTATATTTAAAACATATTGTTTAGCTAAATTCAATCACAACACATCTATTGTGTACTAGCCTATCAGTAGGTACTTCCTATATGTTAACACCCATGTAGGTACATGGTATCAGTAACCATGAAAAAAGCTGAATGGAACTGACAATTGTCTCGCATGTTTGTGTAATCAGTAACATCGGCCTTGCGTTGAGGATGCATGCTACATTACATTACATTACACCCAATTACACTATATATTATTATATTCCGACGGCACCACCTGCAGTAGGATAGTCAAAAGGTATCACAATTTATCATCTGCTTGTAAATTCAGAATACTGCTGAAGATAGTTTTCTGGAGAGCGGGTGGTGATGCAGGGAAGCCGCATTGCCCGGACTTCCTGCTAGCTTTACCAGGTGGATAGTCCACTCTTCAAGTGCGCTTTTACCTTCTTCAAGTGCGCTTTTACCTTCAATGGGAATCCAACTCAACATTTCTGGAAACATCTGACATTTAACTATTTAATCGTATAATAACCCTATAAGCTGAAAAGCATCCCAATGAGACCCCCATTTCACCTGTTGACTTATGGCTTTTTCCATTTCTTTATGGGAACTCGCAGGTCGCACCTACCGATTGACGTCATTGGATCATTAAAGTTAGACACTGTGATTAGTCTCTACAGTGACACAAATTAATTGAGGTCCTTTGTGACCGCGCAGTCGGGTGAAAATAGAGCTTCTTCAGGTACATTATCATCATCATGTCAGCCGAACGACGCCCACTGCTGGGCATAGGCCTCCCCCAAGGATCTCCACAACGTTCGGTCCTGCGCTGTCCGCATCCAGCGGCTTCCCGCGAACTTGACAAGATGGTCGGTCCACCTTGTGGAGGGCCTACGACCTTCAGGTACAGAACCTCAAAAATATTAACAAATCTACCTGTCCAGCTTACATATTGTTCTATTTAGAGTAGGTACAATTGGTTAACACGTCCGACCTTTTGGGAGGATACACGGTACATTACGTGCGGTACAGTCCGCTCCATAATGAGCGGCTACGTGCCAACTCTGATTGCGTTTACGCGACCGAGAAATTAAATGGGAAAATTTAATCTACACTGTGGTTATTAAAAGTTTTGAAAAATTGCCGCATCTCACCTATGAGGTGGTAAGATAAATATTCCATTACGCAGGCTCAGTGCGGGTAGTTAGAGATTTTTGTAAGGCTAGTGATAAACTTACTTCATGATGTTGCCAAGCCGCCCCAAGGCACTTGAGCTGGATTGTTGGATCTAGATGAGGTCGCAAGATGTCAGAACATCTAGCGACCTCATGAAGATGCCGGAAAAATACATTAGTAGAGAGAGATAATGTCCCCCTACACTGCATCCTCGCAAACAAGCTAGCACTCTTGTTCGCGTAGTTGCAGTGGAGGGGCGCGTCATTCCAGCTTAGACGATCTCTACACATAACATACTCGTAACATACGCTAACGGCTATATCACAGTTTTACTCAGAGACACACTTATTATTTAGTAACCAATTTTCCTGTGGTGAAAGAAATGTAAAATATCTAAGTAAAATAAATATATGTGTATGGAAATATGTAATCAGGGCATCGATTCAGGATCCTTCGAGATCTCATTTGCCGACCGAAGCGGTTGATATCGGTCGGTATCTTAATTTTTCAATTTAGGATCACCGGAGAAATTATCCAGTCGAACCATGACGTCATTGCGTCGGTTACCCTAGTTACAGTGCGTGATAGTTCAAACCTAGCGACAATCGTGCGAGTTGAAAAGGACGGAGCTAGAAGAATACCTCTTTCCTTCTAACTCCGTCCTTTTCAATTTGGCACTAATCGTTCTGTCTGAACTAGCACTTCGAAACGCTATTCTGACACTTTTCCTAACGTTTGTATTATTTATTTACTTAAAGATATTTTATTTTTGATTTTTCGGCGGATGTGTAGGGTGCATGTAGTGTAATCTTTGCAAATACAGAAAATTTGCTGCATTCCATTAATAGGAAGAATAAGAATATTAATTGTATGAATTGGGAAAATCTGCCGAGACTTCTTCAGAAAAATACCAAATTCTGTGTGATGATGTGTAATGTGATGTGATCTTGGAATCTTCTAGTGAGTTAGATGGTAGGAAACAAATTGGATGCACTAGATAAAATAATTATTGAGAATTATTTGTTGAAAGAAATTTCCGCCATTCAAATGGTTAGTGACATCTGTTGATAAATTGATTAACCTAATGTCTATATCCCATGCTTACTCTGACGTTTGAACCATAGTGTGCTTTTATCAACGGAGTTGAAGTGACATCTGTTATCAACCATATTAAATTAAAAGTACTTTAAGAAACTGAATTTTAAAAATTGCACCGCAAATAACTTGCCATCCAGCTATTTAGATTTATCAATGAAATTATTAAATCATCAAATATTAAATTAGTTGACTGTAAGGTAACCAATTTGTATAACAATCATTTTTTCCAATAATACCCAATTAATCCTTTAATTCCTTGAATTCCCTGACTGGTATTTACAGTCATATCTTCTACCTTCGGTCTGTGAAACCACAGAATCGATGATGAAAAACTTATCTAAAAGTTTGAAATTAACTATCGTATAGAAATAATATTCCTTCCAAAGTTTGCCGCTTGTTACTTAATATTCCAGCTTCTTAATGTAAGGCTTAATCGCATTATGACAACGTTCTGCGAAATGAGAATTTGGCGCTATCTCGCAGACGCATTTTAAAATACCTATGTATTTGCGAGATGCGTCTAATCCATTTTGCTGTTCTGTAGGAGTCTTCATGGGCAAATATCGCCTGAATCAGCAACTGATGATGATTTTCATGATAAAACAAAACCTTTTTTAACAGGAGGCAAAAATAGTCTGTGGTTCCTCTGGGTATTGACTTGTTTATGGTATTGGCTATCGAGTTTTGTATACGATTTTATGACGATTAGTAGGTATGTCAAACTGACATTCGCACTTGCGTGTACTTTAATTTGCCTATAATTTATAGGTTCAATTTATTTACTTTGTGAATAAATAAATAACATTTTGGATGGAAAAAGTGGCAGTTCCAGTTAATAAGTACATTTGAATTCATCGTAACATTTTTCTTGCCTAGTCCCATACAAACTGAATAAAATTAATACGAGGGCCGCTTTATGGGTAAAATAAGTCGGCAAACAAAATAGGAACACACGTTTTTTCAGGTAAATAATTTACAAAACAAGATGTCAGCTATTTCTTGTCTTATGACTAAAGAGCGTAAAGGCTTGAACCTAAACAACAATTGAAATAAAAAAATTCATAACCGTGTTAATCATTTTGCCGTACATCCTGTGTTTTGTTGTGTCTACTTATTGCCTGAGAAAGATTAATAGCTTATAATTGGATGACTTTTTTTCAGAATGGAAACTTATGATGACATTCAAACTTGGGATAGACTGCTTGTATGTGTGAAAGAAAAGCACCCGAAACGGAACTACTATATAATCTATGAATTATTTACTGAAGTCTTGATAAATGAACTACCTAATGGTTCTTTGCTTCCTCTAGTAAATCAAACACAAATAGTGTTGTTCAGTAAAAAAAAACTGCTTATGTACACATGTGCCCTGGAAAAACCCTATGAACTGAAACACTGAACAATACTTACTTATCGGCATCAGTGGGAAACAGACTTAAATATAACGTTTTATTAGGGGATATTTTTAATTTGTTTTATTTGCAATACCATTCATAGTCATAACATACATCACGACCATTTTCCCAGGCGAGGTAGTCAGAGGCACACTGATTGTTGCCGTCATGATGAACGGAACATTCAGAAGCCCACATTTTGCCAATGAAATTTGAACCCAACGTGTTAGGAGGCGACCCTACCGCCTATTCCGGGTTGCTTTGGTTTTTTATAGTTGTTATCCATCACCGGAGAGCCAGCCGCAAATTGTACAATGAACACAAAGAAGGTGTTCCGGCCAGTCAGTTCTCTGGACAATCGGGTTCCGAGTCAGAGTGTTTAGCCACTGGGCCACGTAGCTCATTAATACATAGTATCGTTGTTAAACGTATATTATAAGGCATTTTTTGTGCGTCGGCTTACTAGGTATTCTGAATATCAGCAGGCTAGTCCATGGCCCGCCATGGGCGGGATGGAAAGCATTCACCCCGTCAAAAAAAGGCTTCTCTATAATACAGGCGATCTACGATACATATTCGCCATATTCTTTAACTACTGTGACTTTGCTCAGGCTGGTTTAAGTCACCAAAAGCTCGAATTTCTCAAACAACCTACCTCTAGACAACCTAAGAGGCCCTAGTTAGTAAAAGGTAGGTATTGTGCCAGTAAAATTAACCTTTCTTTTCATTTCTTTGGCCCATTTATACTCATTCATGCATATAAAGGAGGGAGGTGCCCGTGGCGCAATTGTGACAGTGATCGGCGACGATCGCTGTTGTAAAGCAATACACGCCGGGTCGAAAAGGGATGGCTGACCACCCTGACCAAAATTTAGTGATGTGTATTTCAGGCATTTCCTTGCTCCGGTAGGCACGTTAAGCAGTTGGTCCCGGTCCCGGACGTCGCTAGATGTCAGTCGTTAAGCCTAGTCAAGGGCCTTGGGGCGGTTTGATAACATCTGACATTAAAGTTGCTCATTAACCTTACACCTCTCCAACAATCCACACTGAGCCCGCTTGTTGGAGAATGGCTTGTTTCAGCTCATAGTTGAGGTGAGGCCTGTGCCCAGCAGTGGGACGTATATAGGCCGTTTATGTTATACGTATAAAAATTATAGAGTTACAATGGATCAATAAGTTATTGAAACAATCATATTTTCCTAATTTAATTAGTTTTTTCATTACGTTTTGTCCATATCGAGTGGTCTGTACCAGTCGATTCATTATCTACAAAAGAAGGAGAAATGTTCGGCCATTCTCGTAATTCTTGTCAATGACGAGTGTGTTGTCAATTGCGCTTAGAAAGTGTAACCTAACATTATGACGTCACTCTCGGTGTGCAAGTGACGTTCTATATAGTTACTGAATCTCAATATCCAGTGTTACCGTTTAAGGAAATAAAAACACACGTAACTGTACCTTGTAAGTTACCAGATTTTTTGAAAATCAAACCTAAGGTAGTCGTTATTAAATCACTAACTCCGCAGCACATAGTATCTAACCACACTATTTTGTCCCAACATATAAAACTAAATTCGAACACGCTTTCGAAAAGAGTCTGCCTGGCAATGAATTTTACAGTTCAATAAGTTCTTTCGCTCAAAACTTATAGCAAACTTTGATTAAAACAAAAAGAGGAAGATACACTTTACGTTTTTATTTCGCTTATTTGAAAACTGGGACATGCTTACTCACAATGACGTATGATTGACGCGCACGTACAGTAGCCGTAGTCACTGTCTTATGAGCTTGAGCGCAACAGGTCCTTTGGACCCGATTTTGTAGCACGCATAGGCAGAGGCCGCAGCTTTTTCTTTTTAGTTAAATCAAAGGATGCAGATAAATTGTTTTCCCCCTCACGGGTTCTCGCCTCGGCGTGGCGAGGGGGCCTAGTACCGGTGGTAGGGGCACCACCGGGAAGCGAAGAGAACCCAGGCGTGGCAGCGTGGTGGACTGGACACCCGCCCGCTGCGGCCCGCAAGGGCGACGGGCTGCGGGGCCAGTGGGGCCTGCAGGCGCCTCTGAGGCGCGTGGTTGGGGCCGCGGCGCACAACCGGTTGGTGGGGGCCAGTGATCCGAGGCTGATCCCCCCTGTGCGTCGCGGCCCGGCGGGGCCGTACCGTCGGTTACGGCAGCGGAGCCGTCCTTTGGGTGGCTCGTGGTTGCGGGCCCAGTAGGGTCGCTGCGGCCCGTAAGGGCGACGTGGGGCTGCGGGGCCAGTGGGACCTGCAGGCGCCTTGAGGCGCGTGGTTGGGGCCGCGGCGCACAACCGGTTGGTGGGGGCCAGTGATCCGAGGCTGATCCCCCCTGTGCGTCGCGGCCCGGCGGGGCCGTACCGAAGGTTACGGCAGCGGAGCCGCCCTTTGGGTGGCTCGTGGTTGCGGGCCCAGTAGGGCCTGCGTACGGTGGTTAGCTGGCGCGTGGTACGGGGGTGCCGCCGCCAGCATTGCACGGGTCACCGCTGCCTGGTAGGGACGGCTTGACATCCTCGGCTGTCCCTTCTGGCCTCCCCTCACGATGGGGGGGGTCGCTTCCGGCCCGCCGTCCAGGCGGGCTCCGTCCGGGGGAACGCGTAACAGGCTTCGCGCTACTCACCGTGTTCCCCCACTATACGGACGATAAGAGGGAGTAGTAGGGGTTTTAGTCGGTAGGGCCACTGGTATACCACCTTTCCAGTGGAGAGTCCGACATAACCCGTCCGTCCCCCGGTGGACGGGTATGCGTAAGGCATTTCCCCTACTTTAAAAAAAAAAAAAAAAAAGATAAATTGTTTTTTGTTTGTGCTCAATTTACTATACTCAAAGAACAGAATAGATTTTAGACAACACAAGAAAAACAAATAGTACATTGTTACCCTAGGGGTGAAAGTAACTTATTTAGTCCCGAGACGGGGTTTGGCGCCCGGAACGAAGTGAGGGCGCCAATAGTTCGAGGGACTAAATAGGTCTTTCACCCGAGGTAAACACTGTGCTTTTCATTACAAATACGAGGAAAGTACGAATAAAAACATGAATTAGCTAAAGAAAAAATTAGGAAAATAAATGAAGATTAAATTGCCGCTTTCCCGCCTATTTTGTTTGTTTTTTTTCTGTAGACGGCCCGCTATTCAGCCATTAATTTGTATTTTCATCATTGGAAAAATGGTAAATATTTTGCTCAAAGCTAAGTTATTTTAAATAAATTGTTGAAACTATATTACAATAAAGTTATTAAAAACATATATATTCTCTGATCAATACTTAACTTTAAGTTATTTCAATTTTACATCGTGGCTGTATAGAAAGTTGCAACATGGTTCCATAGATATGTGAAAAATAACTAGTTTTTTTAAAAAATAATTTGACAGCTGTCAGTTGAAAGTGATTCTCCCTAGAGATGAAAAGTGTTACTTTCAGCCCGCTTCTCAGGTCAGTAATGACCTACTTTCAGAGTATGAGTAATGAAAAATAACTTAACCACCTTACAAATAGGGATGTAGCAAAATGGTCTCCGCTCAGCAAGTACGATGCAGTGTCGGCAGAGCCCGTCACGATGACTGGTATTCTGCGGATGCTATACTATGCACTGAAAATTACAATGTTGAAGTCTATATTTTCAAATCTGCCAAATTCGGCTACTTTTATTTTTCGTCGACCTACAATCTATGCCATTGCCAAAATGGCAGGAATTTGCACAAAGTCTTTTAATATCATTTCTACTTAAAAATTCGTTAGATGTGAAAATACTATCTTTTAATTTTTAGACTCTGATCAAATAAATCTAAGGGAGAAGAAATCCGTTACACTAGTTGGCACTAGTGGTTGTAAGCTATTTCTTAATCATAATGAAGTTTAAATGATAATTGGAGGTCAATAAGAAAATAATAATTTAGATATGATACACACTTAACTTCGCGTAAATACATGAGTCATCGATTTTTCAGCCACTACACGCCTGATGTTTGATTTCTTGTATGAAATTCAGCGTGTGGAGGATTCTACCTGAGGAGGGGGCAATTTCACTGATTGGTCAATACGCTTATTGTCCAATCAGTGACGTTGTCGCTTGACAGCTTACGGAAACGGTAGAAACTCACTGGGTGGTAGATTGGGGATTCCGACGTAATAATCTGTCTTTATGACCATAGCCTCTCGCCTGTCATTAGGAGTCTATTGGCTTTGAGGTCGCTGACATGAGTACCTACATATTTTTATTTTTTTCAGAAATATCTTTTAAAACAGAGCTAGTAACACTAAAATATTCTTTAAAATCTGTGGTCTCGAACCGAATCCGAATAAAATGCCGTTGTGAATTGCGTTTTATAATATCGAAACTCAAGCTTGAGTTCGGGATTCGTTCGAATGCGATATTTCACCGATAGATCGCGAATCGCCCTCCAGGGTAGCGATTCACAACCGAGTTATCGAACGATTCGATAACTTTCAATAAATTCTAGTAAATTGCTTGTTCCGCGTAATAGCTTGAATTTTGTATATATTAAAGTCAATGGTATCTAGTATTTATTAGGCGAATAATACAGGCACCTCCCACATCGAAAAATGGATATATATTTTTTTGAAAATTATCGAATCGTTCGATAACTCGGTTGTGAATCGCCACCCAGGAAACCAATAATTATTCTCACTTTATTGTTACGTACTCATCTGAATAGTGTGCATTAATATAAAATATCTTCCGTACTTTATTATACTGCCATTAATTACTAGGTCTAGAACGTAAAGGGCTATTAACTTATTGATGTGGTCGTAATGGTGAAAATTATGGTGTAGTAAATGATCATTACTGCGGGTAGTCAGCAGACTTCACTTGGCGTAAATTAGTACTAGCGTCTTTTACTAAACTTTCTAAGAGAGCATACGTGGAACTAGTAATGCACGTGTAATTATCTTTTGTAGTAGTTGGGGCAGCTGTCCCACTGCTGGGATAGTTAAAATCCCCGAATTAAAAGACAAAAAAGTTAGGCACGCCTTCAAAGTCATGCCTTCGACTTAATCCTCTTAAAGCATAGTTTTGAACAGCACAAACGCGAATAGCACAAAATGTATCCGCGAATAGCACAAACGAATATTTTTGCCATGTGCTGATAGTGGATTAAAATGCCAAAAATATTAATTTGTGCTATAAGCGGTTAAATTTTGCGCTATTAGCGATTGTGCTGTTCAAAACTGTGCTCAGGATTCAGTTCTATAGACACTTGACGGCACAAGTTTGATGTCGTGCTCAACCTTGATTGATTTTTGTGAATTCGAGCGTTACTCATTTACAAATCGGCTCTACATGAGAGTAGGTATCAGCATCATCAGTGATTGGTTATCGGATGCATTCGGACCTAAAGTTGAGGAGTTGGCTGGTAAGGATTTATTTTGTAACGAAACAATCACGGGATTTTGGATTCGATAATCTTCGAATAGCGTCAAAGTTCAATCAGTCAGTCAAAACGGACGTAAAAGAAAGACGGACGGAACATCACACTAAAAAAATGTGAAGCTAGCAAGTTAAGTTAGCGCACTTGACAGTACAGCCACTATATCTAGAAGAATAAATAAAAAACAACAACTGCTTTTACGTAAAAACTTCGGTCGAGTGTACAAAAAAATCGTGTAAATTTCAAAATTTGCCGTATATCCACAATGTTTGAACTTGCAAATTGTCGCTGAGGCTAACGTGGGAACTTCCTCGTTCCATTGTCCAGGGTCGTTGGAGTCTGTGACTAAAATATAGCACTTAACACATTGTGCGTAGGCAATTTACTATATATACCAACCCTGGTAGTACACACTCTTTTTTTTTATTGACTAATTAGCACAACTTTTGGCTTTAAACAGCCGACTGTTGTCAGGTAATAGGGTGACCAAGACATACATATAATATTATGCCATCTATGACAGTAACCCCGAATTCACAAACGCAAATCAATGTTGAGCATCCCTCAGAAGTGTCCCTTTCGGTTCTATTGACATTTTACGGGACAGCATGAGCGTGAGCGCGTGCTTAGCGTTGATTGACGTTTGTGAAGTAGCCACTCCTACTAGAGTATGAGTGCATATACGCTAAAAGGCAATTACTGTTTCAATACTATGATAGACCGAATCAAAAAATAATATTTTTTAATTATACAGTAAAATGCTTAAAAAAATAAAGCCTAAAGACAAAAAACATTCATAATTCGTACTTAATCTTACAAAACGGACAGTAATATTTAAAGCAGTCCAAAACATGCCAACTATAAAAAAGCGTTCCGTTTCATTGAAACCTCTTGAAAACCGTTTTTTCCGTCACGATGCGCACACGCATACACAGATTA
Organism: Udea ferrugalis; assembly: GCA_950022985.1. Lineage (NCBI taxonomy): Eukaryota > Metazoa > Arthropoda > Insecta > Lepidoptera > Crambidae > Udea > Udea ferrugalis. Next base: position 6,711,513 of record OX465520.1, read on the forward strand.
CACGAGTGCGAATAACGAGGCGCACGCGCCGTACAATCGCGACGACAAGCGCGCCCGTCCCTTTGTGCGGACTGATGCGCGAACAATAAGACAAGTATACTCGCGCACAATTTGGATTGGCAAGTTTTGTGTTGCTTAGCAACTACACTGCTCAAAAGTGTCTAGGGATATCTCAAGCATTTTCATACAAAGCATAGCTATTCGGGAGGCTGTAAAAATTAAAATATTGATACCAACGTAGAAATTTTTAGAACACAGAAACTGCTCTAAGTGCCCTTTCAGATTGTATAAAGAAATTCATTGTAGTAGCATTATTGTACAATCGTAAGGACGTTAAAAAAAGACAGATTTTTTTGTTAAAAGGTGTCGAAATTTTAGCAAAATCAAACGTTTTTTTTTGTAATATTCTTAACCTTTATCTTATGCCTCTGTCCTCGCGTTATTCTAAGATAATGCTCAACTTGTAAACAAACTTAACTTTATGAAATATTTGAAAAATTATATCCCTATGATATCCCTAGACAGTTTTGATGTGTGTAATTGACTTACTGGCCAATCGACTTATTAATTTGTTTACTCATTGAAAAACCAATTTAGTATGTGCTAAATGACGATTCGGGGTGGTGGCGATGTGTGTTGCGTCGTTTCATTCCTTAAAATATAAGTAGTTGAGTTGGAGCCTGGCCCATACACAACTTGTCAACAGATGCTACCCCTGGGAACGGGTCTGCTCAAGTAAACCATATTTTAGGTTGCTGCTTAAGGCACAGAATGATGTTTCAAAGGAAACCTTGCAAAAATCTCACCAAAATGCACTATTTCAAGGAATTTATAAGTAAATTATTTCTCAGCCGGAAACAAGATTAACTAACTACAAGCAAAGCTCGTCCTTATGTGGATGTTCCTCTTAATCACGTTGCCCCTCACAACACAGCTCACAACTAGGCGCAGGAAGTGCAAAAATTGGTTTTGGCAGCCATCGGAGAATGCACCGATAATCCGCTTTACTGGCCTGGGGTGCTAACTAGTGTTGGAAAGTAGTTAGAACAGTTCGCTGTGACCCAATAGCAAATGATGAGGTATGTAAGTAATGTTCGTTAAACATAATCATTATGTGAATATTGAAATACTAGAAAAATAAAGTTGGTTCTCCTGCACCCAATTAAACCACAGAAACCCCGGCTGACCCCACCTAATACATCACTTAAATGCAACATTGTGCATACAGAAATATGTATATTATAATGAAATCATATTTTGAACTAAACTGTCGAATAAGTTATTTTGTTTAATTTTATGTACGGAAACCCGCAAGACGTCGAGATCCTTACCATTTCCAAATTGATTTCCTTTTGAGTCACACTTATGACCATTGTTGGTAGAAATATTTAGGCTGCAGTAACTGCTATCATGCCAATCTCAAAACGGGATGATGGAATTGTTGTCATAGTTGACAAATATGAATTGGCGATGAAGAATCGCTACATAGTATAACAAAGTCGCTTTCCCTGTCCCTATGTTCGCTTTCTTTAAAACTACGCAACGGATTTTGATTCATTTTTTTCAATAGATAAGAGTGATTGAAGAAGAAGGTTTATAACATAACATAACATCCCAATGCACCCAATCCTTGGCGGGTCGCTAGTAATTGATAAACGCGAGCCAACTAAATCTTAGCTATTAATGGCTTCTCTGTTTTGCAGGCCCCTATTCCACCAGCTATATGCTAGTGCCTGCATTATGCCAATAACGAAAATAATGCTCAATTGGAAATCATGGCTTTGTCTTCGCTCAGCAAGCCGTGAAATTGGCTGCTTTTAGTGCTGTGTAGTAAATATGCTAGCTACATACTCGTATCTACGTTATGCAAATGCAATCTAGAGCTTGCGTCATCTGCGTTCAAGTGCATACATCCTATTTGCATTAATTGTTTTTCTTTATTTTGGGCAGTCCGAATCCATTTTGTGGCCGTCACGTATTTCAATATTAAATTTAAAATCAATCTATTTACAAGCGAGTCAATCAATCATATCATAATCTCGTTTGTATATTTTGAACTAATGATTATTTCCACCCTGTTGCCCTCTACAAATTCATTAGAATGAGATATAATTATCCATGAGAAATCATACAGATATAATCCGTAATTTTTTAGCCCCTAGGATCTAGATGCAGGCGGTTTTATTTATTCCATTACGTTATATCGAATGCAAAGATCACAGCTTACGAGTACTTCGCATGAACGCAAGACACATAGGAACTCAACACCACTCTTGCACTAATATTACAAATTACTTAATTAAGGAAATCTAGGAATAAGGCATTAATTATGTTTTGATGATGAAGACGATTTTCTTGGCGTTCACTCCTATATAAGCTATGGCTTGTTATAAGAAACCGTCAAGGAGAGTTAGATGAAATTTAAGCGTTACATGGCATTGAACTTAGAGACACATAAAGCAGCCTTTATCCGTCCCACTGCTGCGCACACCTCGACAATAAGAAAGCACGAATCATACTTCAACACGCAAGCCGATTGCTGGTTGGTGGTTGGTGCTTCATTTATCAAGCCGGCCCTCCTTAGGGCGGTTAAACTCTTTGACTAAGCTTAACGACTCACATATAGCGGGACCAACTGCTTAACGTGCATTCCAAAGCACGGAGATGCCCGGAAACTACAGCCCTAAATTTCGGCCGGGTTCCCATCCCCTTCCCGAACTTGCGGCGATCATTGCCAATCTACTGCCACAACTGAGCCACTTGCATTTGCACATGTGCCTGCTTGTCTTTCTTTATATTTTCTTTCTTTTTACGTCAAACAAAAGAAAGAGACACATAGGCCCCAAAATCACATAACAATCAGGTCGTGGGGCAGGTCGCGCCGTGACCCATCCGGGAATCTGGGGCACGGCCCGCACTCGGCGTGCCCTAGTTTACGCACGGGCCTCAATCTCAGCCACTCGTGCTGCCACTTAAGCGAATCAACATTGTTGAGACCTGCTTGACAAAAATAATATGACATAATGAAGGACATTCTTCATCGTTTATAAAGCCATAAGGCGTCTGTTGCTGAACATAAATGTATAACTTTTTGCGTCATCTTTACACCAAGATCATCTGATGAAACTTAGCAAAGCTTGCCCTGTCGGTGTCAGTGAACGATTAAACAAACAAAGAACAGCCTTTATTTGTCCCTCTTATGGGCTCAGAACTCATCTTAGCTATGAGGTGGTGTGAGCACTCACACTCACTGTGCGCTCAGTGCTTATTTTCTAAGAAGTGTTATAACTAACTTTCAGATGATGTCAAGCCGCCCTTAGATCTCTGACCAGGCTTAAGGACTAACAGACGAGACCAACTAACGTGCCTTCCGAAGCACAGAGATGGCAAAAAATACGTCTCTGAATTCCGACTGGGGAGGTCACTCACCTTACTACCTAACCTGGCGTGCATAGCTCATCTTTGGTAATCGTTGCCAATCCTAAAACTACGGCATCTTATTGACGTATCTTGGGTAAGAACTGGTTATCTGACAACTCTAAAGCTTCACCTTGACATCGAACGAAATGCTACCTAGGGCAGGTCATGACCTATCCAGGATCTAGGACGCGGCCCGCACCGCGGTTGCCCTACTTCACGCAGGCTCAGATGACATGTGTTGAACACTTGTATGCCTGACTGTACGCTGTCTTCAATTCTGACATCTTTGCAAATGGATATTAGGTGTTCAAGTAAATTAATAAATATCACTAGACATTATTCCACAAGCGCCTCCTAGCCCCAAATTAAACGAAGCTTGTAAGCTCGCTAGTGCTATGGGATACTGGTAGACAACGGCTAAACATACTTTAATACATATTTAACATACGCTCACGACCATATCACTAATGGGTTTATCAGAGAAACACTGACGTTGCTCTCACGATGATCGGAACATTCAGAAGCCTACACTTCGCCGAGAAAAATTTAACCCAGGATGTTTTATTATTGTTTTAGCATTTTCCATGCAGTATCTTTTACTAAAGATCTGAAAACCGCGATCGAACCCGCATCTTTCGCAAACCGGGCGGGCACAGTGGTTAGTGCAGTCGCCCGGTTTGCGAAAGATGCGGGTTCGATTCCTGCCTGATGCCAACATGACCAAATGTCTTTTTCTGGTTTTTCAGATCTTTAGTTAACCCAGGATGTTGAAGAATCATGTCCTGAAATACCTAAATACTTATAGCTCTGCTTATTTAGGCTATAATAGATACTTGTGATTCGTCCAGAAATATTTGTACGCTATGTATAGGGTGTACCTTCTATTACATCTTCAAATCACCCCACAAACAGTCAATTCGCCTGAACCTCCTCGTTTTCCGGGGTATCCCGGTCAGTGTGCCGTTGCCATGGCGACCGCAACCGGGTCAAAGCCCCCGTTTCCACAGGTGTCGATAGGACCGAAATAGATCCTGTTCGGAAGCTTACTCCAAAAGAAGTTGGAAGCTCCTAAATAAGAAATCGTCCTAATTGATACTATCTTTAGCGTCGATCGATGCTGCGTATTTAGGGCAAAAATGGTCGCTTAGGTTCCGATTCTTAATTAAGGAGTTGTTTTTAAAGTGCCCGTGACTTTGCTGTGACAGTGGACTGGCAGCGATCGCCGCTGAGCAACACACACTGAGTCGTGATGGTGATGGGTAACCACTTAAGCCGAAATTGAGTGACGCATTTTAGGGCATCTACGTGCTATGCTAATTTCAATGGACCTGTTACAGAGGCCTTTCAAATCAGTTGGAACTAGCTGACGTCGGCGTCGCTGGATGTCAGTCGTTTCGATTAGGCCGTAGGCTTGAGAGCGGCTTGATAACGTCTGAAAGCAAGGTTATAGTGGACAGAAATACTTTTGTTTTGTTCGAATGAGGTTACTGTCGCGATCCGGAAGGCAGAATGCCAAACCAATTGTATATATTTTTTAAGTCAGAATTTGAAGATCCATCTTTTAAACTCCTTCCCACTTATCAAAATCAATCTAAACACAATAACTAGACTAAAAGCTGTCCGTCAAGTAAACTAGGGTCAAAGACAAGGGTCAGAGGATCCATCTGAACGAGCACATTAAAGCTGACGTAATGCACAGATCGGATCGGTTGTAATTGACAATAAAGACTTAAATGGACATTAGGTACGCGGGATTAAAGCGGCACTCAACGGCCCTGAGAAGCCGCCAATAGAATAAACAAGAGTAATAAGGAGTTTTAGGGTTCTGTAGGGAAGGTGTGAAAACGGATTGGTGCTACGAGTATGTGAAGACGACTTAGCTGACCACACATTAGAGATTAATAGTAATTCATTAGTTATTTTGGAAAAGTTAACTTTAACATTAACTGTGGCCGGAGCCTTTGAAATACCTATAGATTTTCTTGTATCAGGAGGCGCCGCTCTTCTATTACATGAAATACAGGCACCGTCTAAGCAGAAATGAACTAAATAAGACTTGTTCTCCTCTGTAATTCACTCTTGAAGTTTGAAAAATTGTTGTTTCTTTTTTCTGAGAGCCAGTACTAGCTTCTGAAAATGGGGACATTGTAGTCCCTTCGATTTTTTGAATAAGATCTACTTGATAGAAGTTTAAATACAAAGAGCTTCGTTTGCTTATTGTAATAAAAACTACAATTCATTTTCGAATATTTATTGTCCATGTTATATTCGTTACCTCCGGTGTTTAAACATTCATTGCATCTAGAATGATTTGCGGCCTTTTACAAGAGAACCAATCATAATACACTTTACTAAAGATCTGAAAACTTTCGCAAACGGGGCGACTGCACTAACCACTGTGCTAGATGCGGGTTCGATTCCCGCCTGATGCCACCATGATCAAATGTCTTTTTCTGGTTTTCAGAGCTTTAGTAAAGCATGGAAAATGCTAAAACAATAATAAAACATCATGATACACTTTTAACTGACTACTAGTTTCGTTGTAATAATATTATCATATCCTTTACCCTAACTAAAAAACTGAACCCTTCTAAATATCAGGTTAACACTTAAGTACTACGAGATAATTACCGAACCTATTTCAAGATGAAGGTACTTAAAAGCCCTTAATGAAACTGAAGTACCTGCATATTACTAGCTTATGAGTGGAGATGCGCTTCTGCAAAAGAAACCCAAGAGCTTATTACGAATCTGAATTACTGCCGCTAATAAGCATGTAGTGGCAGACTAGTGTTGTTCATATATCGATGTAACTGTCAAACCAACGAGGTGAAATTGAAATATTTTTGTATATGAGTTATTATATCTAAATTTGGCATAGCCATTATCAGATTCAGAAATAAACCTTTGTAATAATTTCCAAAAAAAATATATGAATCGACACAATTCCGTAAAATTTTTCAAACCTCAAAAAGCAATTCATAATCAATGACATCTTCACACGTGCTATCTGACACTGAACTAGGCATAACTTCTTTGAACTCACGCAATAAGACACGAATGACCTTAAAACTTGTACTAACTTCGCTTTAAAGTGAAAATCTAGAAGATGAAAGTGTTTCCTTTACCGTTAATGGAATCACCCTAGCTCATAGGGTAAATATACCAGAAAGATTTGGTCGGTCTGGTAATGGTCTCGGTAGCACAGTGGTTAGTGCAGTCGCCCGGTTTGCGAAAGACCGTTCTTTAGTAAAGATACTGCATGGAATATGCTGAAAGTAATAGTAATCTAGAAAATAATTGATATTCTTTATTGCAAATTTTATGTATTTTTAACTAAGCTGCGATTGAATGTTGCGCTGTCATATCGACAAACTATCGATTACTTACCAACATTACATGAAGGTTGTATTATTTACGAGCGGAAGCTATACGAGGCGGTCAAACGAAACGAGCCAACTCATTAGATGCAAATATGCCAATACCACGCGAGCATCGCTGGCTCGAATCCCGAGCCATTTTCAGCTGTACTTTCTAGTCGTACTAATGACTGTTTTACTCGGCTAGGTACCCTTTAGGGCTTTTATGAGGGTAGATAATGCTGGGGCGTGGAAAGTACAGTCAGCTTAAAAATTTGTGACGGTTTGACAATAGCAATTTCAATGCTACAATGATAGAGTTGTGTGTCGTTTGAAGCGCCCCTAGGAGGGTAGGATCATAATAATTGAAACACTGTTCAAAGTCTGTTGTGACAAGATTGCTTTTCCTTAATATTTCAGATATATTTGGCCACTCTGTGCGCACACATCATTTTGATGCTGATTGTACTAGGTGTGCATTTAGATAGTAGAAAACTAATTGTTTGCTACTGTTTGGCACTACATGGAACTGAATAAAGTATATACATGTTTGTTAATTACATACCTATCATACCTACGTACTTTGTGTTCATTGTAGAATTGGCGGCAACTCTGCAGTGAAGGAAAACACCGGTAAAGAACTCAAGCAACCCGTAAAACAGCGGTTGGCTCGCTTCTCACCACGTTTGGGTTCAAACGTTTTCTAGCCGAAATATGGGCTACTGAATGTTCCGTTCACCATGAAAGCAACAATCAGTGTGCCTCTGACTATCCCGTTGGGATATAGTCGTAAGCGTATGTATATAGCGTCTTATAGCTATAAGCACCTTATCTGGGTACGATTATGTTGATCTAAGATTATGAAGAACTATTCAAGCATTACAGAATATAAAACAAAACATGCGCTCAAGAGACACAAGAATTCCACCGCATCTATTTCTTAAGAAAAACCTCTGAAATAATTCCGAAATTTCTACAAAACTGATTGACGACATTGAGATTTCTAGAACGTTCCGCGGTTGCAGCCAGCGGCGCCCTTGAATAGAAATGAGATGCACCGCTCGCTGATACCACAGTATAAACCATACAGTAGAACATCTACATACAAACGTGCCACTCTCGGTTTGAATGTGTGCGTGCGCGTCGCGCGCTGTGTCGCGATATCAGGCACACGCTAGCATAAAATAGGGAGGCATAGGGAGGCGGCAGTACGGACGGGCTGTGCCGCGTGTCTGTGTGCACGCTAGGCTAATAACTCGGCGGGCGGCCTTAGATAGCCTACTGTATGGTTTATACTGTGCTGATACTTTATGTATGCGACGCCAACTCCTTTCGGAATTTAATTGGTGACGATTTGTTGCCTTTGGTTGTGCAATACCAGTTTGAGTTAATTGAAATCAAAACGAATAAACCTAGAATTTCCTATGAAGATAACTGTGTAGGTGGCTTTTAAAAGTCTGCATTCCAAGAACTTATTAGACTTGACTAGACTTATTTATATTATTTATTTCACCATCAACACCCGCATGATGTCCACTGCTGAACATAGGCCCCCCCCCCTCGAATGCACCCAAACCTTGCGACTTTCCTGCGTGCGGTTCACGCTTCGTTTATCATAAAAATGGTCTCCAAGGAAGAACTTTTTCGCCATAACGACTAACAAATTCTTAGTGCTAGATACCACACCCACTGCTACTTCGACCTGCTAACCTGAGGGGTACGTTAGCGACCTCAGTTCTCAAACGATTCTCCTAATTCCTGATTCGATCTCGCGCAATGCTTGGCATAGCCCTCTTTATTGCACGTTAGGTGACCTGTCTTGAAGTCCCATGAAGTAGTTTAAAGACATTTTTTTTTATTATTTTAAACTAGGTTTAACAATTGAATTATCTGACGTAGATTCGTCCTATCCATGCTACCAAAGTATTTTTCTTCAAATCTGTGTTATTCACAAACATTGTCACACATCATTCACATGCAAATTCAAGAGCACACTAACAATGATCTCGGACAGTTTTAGCATAGTCCTCGGAGGTTTAACAACCCATAAAATAAAGAGCGTTGTAACGACCACATTAAAATCGAGGTCAGACCTCATTCCACCTCGCAAGTCAGACCTAATTGTAGGAAGAGAGTTTTTGTCAACACTCCTGAAAATATACCAGTGAACCGAGAAGTACTCAATCGCCATCGTAGCCTCGGGTAAACAGATTGAAGTAGCAGTAGGTTAAGCACCTAACGAGAACAGAAAAGACAAACGTTGTGCTTAGAATGTCCACCCGCATGATGGACGACCTGATAGAAGTCGCAGAATTTCGGTGGATACCGAGAGTCCTCTGGAAATCTACGAGGAACCTCCATGATTAGCAGTGGACGTCATGCGGCTGATTATGGACAGAGAAAATTTTTGTACCACACCCTCTACGTTTGCAGCCACAATGGAGCCTTTAGAGGACCTAGGCATTATTTATATAGAAAAAGGTAACATCCGAGAGCAATACTTCCGCACTGGCACTTTAAGTTCACTAGTGAAATAGACGCCGCATTTAAACATTAAAAATCATTTCAATGTTGGTGAATGAAACTATGAGGACCTGATTTTTAACTCCAGGTGCTGTTGAAGACATCAAACATGCCTTTCCTGATCAATCATGATTGTAAGTGCTCAGCAATACTAAAAGAGCAAAATAAGAAGGAAAATTCACTCTTTTAAACTTTATCGTTGCACTTTTCACAAATTGAACACTGTGCACCCTGTTTTCTTCGGGTTATTCCGGGTTTATCTGTGAAAATATTTTTAACGCTTAAGTTAGCGTGTTACAGTAAACCCGAAATATAGTGTTCAATTTGGGAAAATTGTTGCTTTTAGCCTATGCACCAACTAACAGACAATTACTTTTACTTGTTAATTTTGTTATTGCCGTAGTAAACAGTGCCGATAACTTCTCCTCAGGACAGTGAAAACACTTGTGCAACATCTAAAAACAAATGTATTGTGTAGTCGTCGTCACACATCATTGAAATGCAAATGTTCTCGACATTTCATTCCAGCTGGAAGCACACGTTTACACGTAGGAGTAGGTTTAACAACCTATAAACTAAAGACCGCTGACGACCACATTAGAATCGAGGTCACGAAATTCAAAGGACACACGACCTTGGAGGCGATTGAATTTGCCGCTGTAGTTGCGGTTCTTTACCATATGTACCTACTTACTTACACTATTACTATTATTAGCACTTACTTACTCCATAACAGGTAGTTATGTACCATCTTTACTCACCAGGAGCAATCGTTAGAGTAGTTTGTTGTGCAACTTCTGTCGCTTCCCAATTGCTCGAGTTGGGCACATCATCATCATCATCATTATATCAGCCGAACGACGCCCACTGCGTGGCATAGGTCTCCCCCAAAGATCTCCACAACGATCGGTCCTGCGCTGTCCGCATCCAGCGGCTTCCCGCGATCTTGGCGCGTCGGTCCACCTTGTGGAGGGCCTGCCCACGAGCGAGTGATGTCGGTTGCCTTAGTACTCCTGCGGATCTCATCATTTCTGATTCGATCAAGCAGGGCCAATACCAAGCATCGCTCTCTCCATTGCTCGCTGGGTGACCTTGAGCCTTCTTATGATACCAATAGTCAACGACCATGTCTCACTCCCATCTGTCATTAGTCGCAACACACACTGCTCAAAGACTTCCGTCTTGAGTAGTGAGTGAGTTGGGCACAATATCCGCAGAATTCAGAACTTTGGTTTGCTTTACGTTAGTTTTAAAAATAAATATGTTATTTGGCTTCTATTCCAGTGCACTAAAGTGCTTGGTTTCTTTTGATGCTACCTGTACATTGTGAGAAATCTACGAATTAATATGAAGATACTATGTTGCATATTCAGATAAAATGAGCAGGTCGTTCACTTTATGATTTATCGTTCAATACGAACTAATCCATAAATTTTCTCTTCAAATGAAGCGAATTTTCCTAAATCGAGTTTTTAATTGCTTTAAGGGTCGCTACTAGGGTCGGCCGGAGAGAAAATCTGTCAAATTTGAAAGCGATCGTGACAGCTATGGTCACACAGTGGTTGGGCCGTGCAATCCGTGCATAAATGCAATGCATAAATCCGGACGACCGTCTTGGTGTAATTGTTTAGAAGTCGGCTACTACACCAAAGGTCGCGGGTTCGATCCCCGCACAGTACAAACATTTGTGTGCATGAACATGTCTGTTTGTATTGGTCTGGGTGTTTCCTATGTATAATAAGTATGTATTTACAAAAGAAAAAGTATTTAAGTATGTTTATCCGTTGTCTAGTATCCCATAAAAACGGAGTATAATTAGCTCACTTGGGGCTAGATGGCGCTGTGTGGAATAATGTCCAGGGATATTTATTTATTTATTATTATTATAAATCGCGGCATGATAATCATTTGATGCGTTCACCAAAGATATTTTTATTTCGCCACCCAATATATTTCAGGATATAGGGCAAACAAAAGAAACTAACTAAAAATTTTATTTTATTAAACATACTAACAAGCGGTTTTGCCAATTATTTTTTTACATTATTATTTGCAATCTATTCTCGTGACCACGTTATTTGCACAATGTTATATCTGGTACTTGACGATTCCATCGAGATTCAGTTGTAACTTGGTTTATCCGTTCGATCATCATCAACACAAAATATTTCTTACATCCAATGCATATGATATAGCAATACACGGAGCCATTTCTAGTCACATGCAGAAGAACCCACTAATTAATTGGTCTTACTTGTAATGAAAAGCTGCAAGAAGCATTAAACGGAGCTATCTTGTTACTAACTAAAACGAGGAATTTAACAGTTGTCAACAGTTGAGACACTTTTAGTGGATAATTTATTTTAGATAATAACACTTGAGTAATACCTTTAGTCTCCTGTAGAGGCCATCGTATTTCAGGCTTTTTACGCTGAATTTAATACAGAATCCACCGTGATCTTCTTCTTACTGGAATTGATCTACGAGTAGAGCATAGTATGAAAGGAAGTCACCCTCCGCGTTTTTCTGTCTGTTTTTACATAAGCTTTCACTATCTAAATGATAGTTGATGCTAATTATATTTTCTAGAACGTTTGTCTGTATAGTTCATTCAAATAACTACAGGAAAATGCTGTGTGCAAATAGCCAGTTAGAGATAAAAATGCTTGCACTGCCATTTTTCCATGGCTGACGTAAATATGATAATTCATATTTATATCAAAGTTCTATCTGATCCATTTTTTAAAAATTTAAAATGGGTTTGCGTTTGACCTCAGTCTTGCCAGCCACGCTTACCCAAAAAATGCCTATTCACTCTTGCCTTGAAGACACCAAGGTTGTATGTATCCGGAAACACAGACGCAGGGAGGGCGTTCCACTCCTTAGCGGTGCGGACCAGAAAGGAAGCACCAAACCGCTAAGTGCGGACCGCTGGAAAGTCGACCACATGGAGGTGAAAGCCCTCGCGGCGTCTTGTGGTCCGGTAGTAGAAAGTAGAGGGTGGTATCAGGTCATGAAGTTCTTGCGCACACTCTCCGAAATACACCTTATAAAAAACCGATAGACAGGCAACTCTACGCCGATGCTCCAAACTCGAGTTTGGTTCCAACGAGCGTCTCGTCACCTATCAGTCTCCTGGCTCTTCGGTCTACTGAGTCCAGTGCATCCAGCTGATACTTGGCAGAGCCATCCCAGAGGCAGAAGTACTCCATACACAACCGAATTTGTGCTTGGTACAATTGTAAAAGCTGTTCCGGTGTGAAGTGTGTTTCCATTTCGAATAACTTGTCATTATGTTCTATTGCAATAACTATTTCTGTTTCGTATAAGCAAACGCAAACTTTCATTTATTTTTGCTCGAGATCTCCATGCTAATTACTATGGAACGAGTGAAGTTTCTTTGACAGCCGTCTGCGCAGTCTCGCAACTCAGTCTTCCACATGACGCCGGGTGAGTGCACGTCACTGCGTAAAGAATAGGAAAATGAAATGGCAACTACCTAGTACCAAATTGTCAAACCCAAGAGAGCTTTTAATCAAGTGTACTTATAAATATAAACCTGCCATATTACTCTCATGGTGAATCATGATAAAATCATACGTTTGATAAATTATGCATAATGCATATGAACAAACAGTACGGAGGAAAAAAAACAAAGTTGTACTATTTCCAACAAAAGACCCTATGTGCGCCTATTTCGTGTAAATTATCCGCGTAATTATAAATGTCATTTTCGTCAAAAGCGACGTGCGTTCACCTTGGGGACATGGGGGGGAGTGAGCTGCGACGGTGCGCGGACAGCTATCAAAGAAACTTCACTCACTCCATAGTAATTTGTATGGAGATTTCAAGCGACAAATTCGGAATGTTTGAGAATATTTTGCACAAAACTGAAATAAAGCAATGAAAAACAACTGATTGACAATGCTTCTTTGATATCTGATCTTTACACGTTATTTAAAACACGTAAGTTGTTAGTTTATATGATGCCTAAACTTTTGAAATACGGGAGTGCGTTTTGCACGTTTTTAGCGATATTCTGATTTTTTTTCACATTAATCTAGTAAGTTGATCCATATACTGGAAGTTTGAGCTGATTGTGCAACTCTTTGACTACTATGACGATTTTTTTCGTGCCTCACACTTCATATTTTCTATATAAAACTTTAGTTTTCCCGAGAGCCGTTTTCCTGGTATCGCGCCTTAAGATTACAGTATAATAAACACAGCTTTCGTAACAATATTTATGGTCTGACTCCATAAAGTTGGCTATTAATATTTTATGGTTTTATATTACACTCTATTTATAAACTTTCTAATGTTTTAGTTAATTTTGTTGAGATGTGCAACGAAGTCTTTCAGTGTTCCACTGATAAAACCAAGAGGCCCCCAGAGAGACATTGCGAAGGCCACAGGCCAAAGCCGAAATGAGTATATTGCCTCTTTTAAAAAGTCAATGTTCAAAAATAACCTTCAGGCACTGTAAGAACTAATGGGACTATTATTTTGAATACTTAAATCCTATCAACTACACACATAGTAAAAAAGATACAATGCCTTAGCGGTTGCAACATGTTCGTTATAAAATGTTGGTGCTTGGTGGGAATGGAACCCACGTTCCGCGGATTAGCAATCAGGATCACTAGGTTTTTACTCAACTGAGCCACCAATCATCACAACGGAAAATTAACTGAAGTTTTACGGTAATAGAATATACTAACTATTTCCGTGGTTTTACCTTCTCTTCAATGTATTAACATTTTAATATTAATGTATGAAGAGTAACAACATACATTAATTCTTTTTTTAAAGTTAACCTGTCACATAGAAACGCTAACATTTTGCGGCAAACTCCCAAGTTCTGCAATTTAGTTATAAAATTAGTTGAAATTGTAATTCTGACTAAGACAAGTTCAAGACTTAAGAGTGCGCATAAAGCAAAACTACCAATCTTCTTCTTGATTGTACGTGATAAATACTAGATGAAATTTTATGAATTTATTAAATGTTACGCTTCATTATATTTTCAAGGGTTGTGTTTGATCAAAAACATAAAATAATTAAATTATCTCGATAAAAAAAATCACGAAGTTACGTCTGATTTTCCCTTTTTTTCGTTTTATACTTGACAAGGCAATTACTATGATGACAATTTTTTTATGAATAATTATATTGAAAAATAAGTAAGGGCTATGTCTAGCCATTTTTTAAAATTACTTTTAGTTTTGGATTTATAACGATTAAACACTTTTGGCACTTAATACGTTTTGATTCCGCGGAAAAAGTCATCTTCCGTCGCACGTTTGTGAAGCTTGACACATATTTCTATTTCACACATCAGTACCCATCGCTCCGTTGAGACGAGAAGACTACGCTCAAATTCTTAGCTGCTCCGAGTTTCAAAATAAATAGTGAAATGGGGAAAAAGAAAAGGACTTAGTGAACGAGAACTAAAAAAGTTACAAACTGCAAGGATGTCTAATTGTCGAAGGTATGTTGTATTGTATTTTAAGAGAAATAAATTCATTTGGGTCGCTCTAGTAAGATGACGTAAACAGATGGTGTAAAGTATATGCTAAGTAATCACATGACTTTAGTTGGTCTCTTCAAATAATAGGTTGATTTCGAAGGTATTTGTTTCAATCCACCAGGTATTTATTGTAAGTAAATTATTTTCAAATAATATTTAATTTTCAGAATTGCTGCATCTCAAAATATTTCACAATCTGACAGGTGTGATCAAAATGAAGTTGTGGAGGCATGCGCGTCGTCGACTATGTAGGTTTCTTTAAAAATAGTATCCATACTTGCTTTTCCATCTTGGGATATTTTTTTTAGTAAAGTTGAAGCTGGCTGAAACAATAACTAGTTACTACGACATGAGTAAATATACTAAGTACTGTGTTTATTTTACAGAACAACATTGAATTTGGAAAATGTAGACCCTAATAGACAGCCTATATCTACAGACTATTGTCAGTCAGAAAAAATACTTACCGTAATGATTACTCGAGGAATGAAGAGAATACTCCAGAAAGGTATCCGCCTAAATTCTTACAGTACAATCGATAACATTTGAACTAGCGGAGACCTGTCATGAGAAAAATAACGAATGGGAAATAGTCATTTGAAAAATAACGTTAGATAATTTCTGATAAAGTTATCACTTTCCAAACCATCCTGTCTTAAATCAGTAATTTGGAAGTAACAGACGCCGAAATTAACCATTTCCCGCATACTTTTTTGCCTGGCCGCTGCTTTGCACTCTCCTGTAAATATATAATAAATCCGATCAGTTGAACGGAAAAGGGTTGATTTGGGTGGGGTGGTTAGAACTGCAACCACAAAACGCATGAGCCGAGCGATATTTTGACTCAGAACGCCACTTGCTACGAGTACTTTTATGCTTAATTGCAAATGACTTTCCTAATAGTGGGTAATTTGTGCCTTTCCGTATAAATATGGCTTCCGCATTATTTTTTTTCTACTGTGTCATTTTTTAATTATTTTTTTTGTAAATAGCTGAACTTTTCAATTACAGTTCATTGAAGCGACGACGCACTCTAAGTAGTCGTTTTCTGGGATCCACAAGATTTGATCTACATCGATTACCTAGAGAAGGGTAGAACAATAACAGGGCTTTACTATGCCGATTTATTGGGCTGATTCGACGCCGAATTAAAGAAAAAACGACCCCACCTGGCGAAGAAAAACGTGCTGTTTCACCACGACAACGCACCGGTTCACACGTCTGCCGTTGCCATGGCCAAATTGATCGAATTGCGCTACAAATTGCTGCCCCATCCACCGTATTCTCCAGAGTTGGCCCCTTGAGACTTCTTTCTGTTTCCTAATCTGAAAAAAACACTCGCCGGGAATAGATATGGATCAAATGAGGAGGTCATTGCCGCCACAGAGGCCTTTTTTGCAGAGTTTGACAAAAACTATTTTTCGGACGGGTTAAAAAAGTTTGAGCATCGCTGTGCTAAGTGTATCTGAAACTGAAAGGAGACTATGTTGAAAAATAAATTGCAACTTTTCAAAAATTTTCCCTTACTTTTTGTAGGCTAAGTAAGTATTTATTGAATGACCCTCGTATAATATGCACATACTTGAAATAAAGATGATGTTTTTGGCATTCATTTTAATTTTTCATTCACCTTTCAACGCCTTATAAACCAGATACAATTGAAAATCTATTATTATAATCGCTGACAATCGCGCCAGGCGGGATATGACCCTTTAACTCGTGTTCAGTTGGTGGAGGAGAGTCAAACCACCCCGTCATGAGTTCTCACCTTATCGTTGCGAGGGGGCTTAGTACTGGTGGTAGGGTCCAACCGCCGGGAAGCGAATAGAAGGCGTGGCAGTGTGGTGGACTAGCCACCCACTCGTTGAGGCCCCTTAGGGCGACACGTGGGGTTGCGGGGCCAGTGCGGCCTGCAAGCGCCTTGAGGCGCGTAGTAGTGGCCGCGGGGTTTTGGTCGGTAGCAGTCCAACATAACATCGTCGTCCCCCCGGGCGGCGAGGTATCCATGAAGATTTCCCCACGAAAAAAAAAGCCGGGTCAAATCATGACCGGGGAGCTTTTGTTTATAAATATACAAATGCGTCCACCTATTACCGTCACTAATATAGAACAAAGAACGCAAAAAAACCCGCTTGTGTATTTACTCTAAAATATACATTTGATTATATATTATTTTTTTTTTTTTTAGTATATAAAAATAAGTCGGGTTTTCCTTCCTGACGCTATAACTCCAGAACGCATGAACCGATTTCCACGGTTTTGCATTCGTTGGAAAGGTCTCGGGCTCCGTGAGGTTCATAGCAAAGAAAATTCAGGAAAATTTCAACAGAAAAGCGGGAAAATCTTTTTTCATATACAGCTAAGTCCACGCGGACGAAGTCGCGGGTGGCTGCTAGTATTTAGTATTTATTGTGAAAAAATCAACTGGTGACAGAAAGACAGTGTAGTCTACGTATTAGGGCCCTGTTTTTACCTTTTGCATAAAGATCCTTAAAAATAATTTAAAAGATGAGACTACTATCTACAACATAACATTCAACTTATATACAAAGTAAAATTACGTACATTAAAATGTAGGCAATGTATTCACAAGAAGAATGCCTACTGTGTTATCTGATTGTTTTACGTATACTACGGAAGCTACGCGTTGAGCGAGCGAGAGAGATGTATTGTGGTTTGGCGGGCGATAGTGTTCGCAGAGAGGGGGGTGCGGGTGAATTTTATAAATTTGCTGGGTTTATACGCACTCTTAATTACTAGCAGAAGTTTTAGACTAGACTCAAGAGACATTCCTAGTAAATTCAATATGAAGTCTCTAATTGAAACCAATTTTGATCACTTTTACTTAGTAATAGATTACAGTTTGATTAGGTTTTGTTGTGAACTATTATTTGATTAACCAGTCATCGACTTCGTTTTAGGTATCTAATAGGTAAAGTTAATTTTTTGGGTATTAAATACACGAGTATATTTATTATAATAGGGTTTTTCTCCTTTATGTTGCACATTATCCGTTGTAACAAAGCCAAAACTTGTTTGAGTTCCCTAAACACTTGTGTTTATATATTCGTACTCGTACAAAAAAAACAAAACGTTAATATGGATAAGGCTTATTCTGTAAGATTCATACAAATCGGCAATCTCACAATAAAAGACCTAATATTTTCATCGTCACTTCCTTTCATCGTGTATTTAGGGTTTATGTCTGAATCCAATAAGATATATTCGTCTGTTTGCCTGAAGCCAGCAAACGGCGATGTCCTTCGAAGTTAAGATGCTGGTCCATTGTCCTCGATGAGACAGAGGCGAGCGCCCACAAGGGATCTGTTGACGGCTACTCTACTCTGTTCTGTGGATAGGGTTGTCGCCTGCTGAGGGAAATACACGGTACGTGTACGTTACGAAATACTTCCCTGATCAAACATGATTGTAAGTGCTCAGCAATACTAAAAGAGAAAAATAAGAAGGAAAACTCTTTCAAACTTTATCGTTGCATTTTCCACAAATTGAACACTGTGCACCCGGTTTTCTACGGGTTATTCCGGGTTTGTGGGTGAAAACATTTTTACGTTAAAGTAGTAAGAAGCCAGGAAACTGCGAAGTCCTTCGAAGTTAAGATGCTGGTCCATTGTCCTCGATGAGACACAGGCGAGTGCCCACAAGGGATCTGTAAACGGCTACTCTACTCTGTTCTGTGGATAGGGTTGCCTCCTGCTGAGGGAAATACACGGTACGTGTACGTTAAGGAAGTGTTGAGATTATTTCATCATCAACAGCCACATGACGTCCACTGCTGAACATAGGCCTCCCCCTTGGATTTTCAGAGCTGCCGGTTGCAGGCGGCCTGCATCCACCGAAACCCTGCGCCCTTTATGATGTCATCCGTCCACCTCGCGGGTGGGCTGCCAACGCTACGTTTGGCCTCCAGCGTAACGTAGATGTACAAAAAGTCCAAATTGCATCTTTTCAAAACTTAGGCTCTGCTCTGATAGTCCGCTAGGACAAAAGGTTTTGAAGTGTACAGATAATATTGGGACAGCAACCCTAGCTGTTGAAGTATACGTGAAAACATCAGAGTCGGACGGGGAATCAATTCCATTGTCCACTGGGAGACGTCGGGCTCATGGCTCACTGATCCACCGGGGCTGCTATTGTTCTCCTAGATCTACTGTCTCAACAATATACAATAGTTGGTTACTACGCTTGAAGATCTGTTGTTTGTATGTGAAGGTTGATGTGAACGCGTCTGTACAATGAGGTTCAGATCCATATGTGAGCTACCAAAGTGGTCAATAAATCTAAAATATATAAGAAAAGGCACCTAATTCGTACAGAATACAAACAGCCGATTTGGGAAGTCACAAACAACGTATGTCTCTATCTCTCTATCTTCTTTCTATGTGAACCTTTTATGTGAAGAGATCGCCTTTTAGCGATAAAGCCGCCGCCCAAATTGTACAGTAAACGGTAATCTGTATGACTTGAGTGAACATTTTTGTAGTTTTTGATGTGCAATAAAGATTATCTATTTACTCGTTTTGTTCCATTTTTTCCAGTGGATATAGTGTTCTAGTTTGTACAATTTTGCGGCTAACTCTCCGGTGATGGAAAACACCGTTAAAAAACACAAGCAAGCCGGATAACGGCGGTAGGCTCGCGCCTTACCACGTTGGGTTCAAATACCCTCTTCGAAATGTGGACTTCTGAATGTTCCGTTCACCATGACGGCAACAAACACTGTGCCTCTGACTAAGTCATTAGGGATATGGTCGTGAGGGTATGTTATGTTATTTAGTGTTCGAACTACTATAATAAGTTTACTATGATGACTATGCGGTTACTCCAAAATCAAAAAATCAAAATCAAAAATACGAGAGCTTTATTTGAATAGACCTGTTACAGAGTACTTTTAAATCGTCAAATCTAATTAACAAACAAAACATACTTAATAATAGACATGAATACCATAATATTAAATGTATACAATAAATATACTGTACTTAAATAAATGTGATGCTACCACCGGATCGGAAAGTTGTTTCTGTACTGAGAAGAACCGGCAAGAAACTCAGCAGTTACTCTTTTCAACTGTTTCTCTTTTTTACAATAATTGTTAGTATATTACAACAGAACTTAGAACAAGATAGCATAACAATATATCTCAAGATAGATAGATAACAAGATAGCTCCTTTTTTCTAATTTTGTGAAACAAGAAATAAAACACATAGTATGTAGTATGCAAAGTGCCAATGTTTTTTCATTAGCTGAAAAAATAATGGTTCCCAAGAAGTTGCCAAACATTCTCATTAGAATATCTTTGGTGATTTTTTGTATGAGTACATTTCTTTCCTTCCCTCTTAAAGATAGAGGCATTGACCTTTTGTCTATATGTCAAGCTCATACGAATAAAATATGGTAATAATTACGTATTGACTTTTGTAACACAGACAAAGGACCCTTTTGTTTGAAAAAAAACACAAAAAAAACGTCAACCACGTTTATTTGTGATTTCAGAGCCGTTATTAACTTATTTTACATGAGTAGCTTAAGTAGTTCGCCTAATGGGAAGACTTGGTGGTAATATCATTTTGCAAAAATTGCAAATTGTTAGAATGTTTGTTTTAAAGTAAGTATACCTATTTATTCAAATTGGGTCCTGTGATGAAGAAGTCAGGTAGCTCGTACAGATATCGCAGAGATACATACTTATTTTTTGAAATAAGCTGTTTTTCTAACAAAGAATGTTTTCATTGTTCCAGGTAAGCACCAGCTATTAAATCTAGTGGAATAAAGTTTGAATGCTACGAGTAGGTAAGTATCTAAAAATTCGCACAGCCTTCTGAGCCGAAATAGTTCCCCTCCATGCGTTGGCTATAAAAGGGCATTCTATAGCTTTCCTGCCTCAACTGCCAGTTTATATTATCATAATATTATATAAAGCAGACCACTAATTATTGCGTTGGAAATGCGCTGGCTGCATGCCTAACGCGGCGGCGCCTGCGCAGAGAAACGCGATAGAAAGTGTCGTGGTTAGCCACCACCGTCGCGACACGCCCCTCTTATTTAAACTAGACATCTGCTAACTTCTGCTTATTACTTTCCAATTGAATATACCCCGAATTGAAACTGTTGCTGGGAAACTCTTGGGTAAATTCAATTTGGTTGCATTTTTCATTAGGTATTGTTTACGTCGATCTTGTAGGAAAACGTAGAACTAGACCTAGAGTGCTTTGTGACCTGGGGCCTTACGACTGAAATTGAATCTTTATCAACTAAACCGATCAAAAGGGTCAAATCCATTGACATAAACTAATGCTGCGAATGGCAAATCCATACATAGGTAAGCTAGATTGCACAAGCTTCTACAGCCTGAAGCTTTTCGCAAGGTAGTGGAAGTCCTAATCATACATGATGCACCCTGGCAGTTGTAAAGCATGCTAAAGATGGGGCATTCCGACACAGCAGAGACTAATCATCGTCTATGAAGTTCATAAAAAAGCCGTTAGATGTCGTACTCTTCAATATGTTTTTGTAATTCATCACATTATATTATATGGTTGCGCGCAACCATATAATGACAACTGAATAACAGTGACGGACGATGGTCAGCATGAAAACTGATAGGTTATAGAAAATGATTTTTTATTCGTAGGAATTTATCTGATGACACTATGAGCGCCAATATCAAGTGCTAGCTAATAAGAAACAGTTTATTCGTGAGAGCTTCAGAGCTGAAGCAATAGGTCACTGTCAACTGTCAACTAATTAATCAAAATTTACCCGCCATCTAGTATCCTAATCGCTAAACACGAGGTGACTAATTGCTTCTTCCAATTGTCCTTGCTTCGCTTCGTCGCGGACAGAGGGCGCGGCCGACTACAATGCGCCAGCGCCCTCTATTGTGGATTGACCTTTAGCTGCATACCAAAAGACGTATCGTATAACGAACGGTCGTCACGCAAATGTGCACTTAGTTTGAATCGAGAGGATAAATAAGCTATTAGAATTTCGCTTCATTGGGTTCAATGCTAATGGCATGGTAAACAACTTAATGTCACGCTACATTCCTCAGGGCAAGACGGGATTGGATACATTATGATGATAAGGTTGGATTGAAGGCAGGTTTGGCTGGATACTTTTTATATACGTGGCACCTGATCCTGAATTTCAAAACTGGGACATGACAATATTCACAATGACTAAACGATTTGCTGTCATATAACAGGTTAATTGGACTTGATCTTGAAGGACCACCCAGACCCTCGGTACTGGTGCTGTATTCTCCTCTTTTAGTTGTAATCAAGGCCCCGACTTCTGCCTTTGAGAAAAGATCTCGATTTCTTTTTAAATAACAATGGTCTCTGCTGAGTCTATTAATAAATACCGTGTAAAATTAAAAGCAATAAAGCTGTAGGGTCACACATAATATCTGGTGCCTGATTCTCGTGAATTCGATATAATATTGATGATATTCATTTACAAGAACTGTCAAAGCAAATTTTGTGTAGAACTCAGTTGTCAGAGACGCAAGCATTGGGGTCCCTATGTGTAATTTTTGAGCATTGCTGATCCACTGCATCTGATAACAGCAGACATAATTGTTATAAGTTGTAAAACAAATTATATGACTTCGATCAAAATAATGCGTAGCAAAATTGACAGGCAATAGTGAGAATATCGGTAGTACTTTTGTCAATTGAATAGAGTCTAAACTCTAATGCAATCAGACAGCCAATGAGTAATGGCTAGTGCGATGAGATCACTCTCAAACGGCAACGATTCGAAGCCGTCAACCGTGAGTAGGGACAGTCAGCTTCAAAATTATGTTTGTCTACAGAATTGTCAAAAATGGTATAGACTTTTTCTTAAAAGCAACTACTTAAGATACAGCTAGCTGTAGCTAGTTGCAGTTGGAGCTGTTATACAGCTAAAGAACCTGTGGGTTGTTTGGAATATATCGCTTTTTAGCGATTAACCCCCGAATCCACAAACGTCAATCAACGCTAAGCACGCGCTCACGACACTTGACGGACAACTATACTTCTAAGAGATGGTCAACGTTGATTTGCGTTTGAGAATTAGCCACCCAAATTTTACGCTAACACGTGAATCTGTAATAATTATCTGTACAGCCAACAAAATACAGAGAACAGCACATCACACTGCCCATTTCCATTTTTTGTCTTGCTCTTGCCAATGGCATCTCATTGCAATAGAGCAAGGACTGACTTAAAATGAGTAGCGTGATGTCTGTTCTCTGTATTTTAACTTTGAATGCAATTAAAAATATAGGTAGCTGTCGCATGTCATTTGAAGCATCACCAAAATTTGAAACAAGTGAAACTCTATTCTAATTCTGTAGTGATACTATAGCTTCTCAAATACTTCAGACATATTTGACCACTCCGTACACAAACACAATTTTGATGCTGACCGTACACTTTGTCTCGCCTTCGGGCCACTTGGCACTTTGGCAGGTTGCACATTAGAAGATTACGGCCGTAAACTACACAAATAGATGCAGTGGAACTGCGACATTGTGCTGTTGTCGATTGCAGTTGCACTTACGTCATGTGCAACTTTGTTCATAAGTAATTGAGGTCAGAGCCTAGGTTCTTTGGGTTTCTCGGGTCTTTAGCGTAAGTAATAAGCAAATGCCCCTTTTCAGTTACTGATAAGAATGCTACTCAAGAAGACATTGTAAGTAAAAAGAACAAACCTTCAGCTGAACAGCATTCGTGATTGTTTTGTGTCCTAGTGTCAATCTGTTTGTACGGGTGAATAAAATAAATAAAATGTGCAACTATGTGCAGTCTCTGACACCGTTAGTTCAGGCTGTGATTAGTTAGAGTGCAGGTGGCAATTTCATACAGGTTGTCTTAAAAACATCGTAAAACATTGCTTATATTTCGGATGAGAAAACTTCTTTACAAAACCACCTCCAACAACAATATTTTGATGTCAACCTAGACCCTCCTGCTAGTAAATCTGCCTAAAAATAACATTCTGAACATAATTCTTAAAAAATCTGTTAAAAAATCTATGTGCGGCCGAAACGGAAAATTCATTGAGCTGTCACCAAGTTAATGACTGGCTAGAAATATATAATTCATTGTATTTAACACCTTTATTTCACCTTTAAAGACCTCTATACAAATACAAACTACCAGAAAACACGTAAAACGACCTATGAAAGAAAACGAATCACCTCCCGCCCACGTTCGCTTTCTGTTACTACTAGCGCCATCTTTTGCAAGCCTCTGGAACTCAATGGCGACGTCATGCCGACATTGACCGATAGATGGGGGCACTAGTACACGCGATGTGTGACGCGCCTCGGTGAACGAACGTTCTTGACTGCGCACTAGAGTTCGCCATGAAGCGGAGCTAGTGAAGTTGTGACATAACAACAGCTAACACTGTGGGACTTTAATACGCGCAAACGTCACGTTGATAATCTGTTACTACTAGTTAGCAATGAAAGAAATTTGATTTGGTAGGTACCTACGAAATCTAGGAACAATGACCTTTATCATTTATTTATGTTAATAAAATGATAATGGGTAGGTATAGCTAAGAGTCATGTAATGGTTGTACAGATATTTTTTAGACGAATGACATCATTATTTTCGTCATGAGGACATTGACCTATAGCTTACAACCATCTGCCATTTTGTAAACATCTCTTACTGATTTTCATTAAAAGATACCTGCGGTTTTTCTGACTTACATAATGAATAATTAAGACCTACAGCCTTTTTTAAATTCAGGTTTATTAATCAGGTTTAAGACAAGTAGATGCGAAATTGTACGCTAAACGAAGTATAGATGGCAGTAGTAGTACCGCAGCTGAAGCAACATTTTCAAGACAAAAGCTGAATTATAAAAATTCAATGCTGATAAAACAGCCTTTCGGATTAGATTGTTAGATATTCTTTAGTGTACAAAAACATTACAGTTGTATTAAAAACAGAGACCAATGTACAAGTTAGGCGGTTTTATCGCTAGGGAGTGATCTCTTCCAGACAACCTTCAGGTAGAGAATCGTAAAAAGAAATACCAAACTAGCAGCCGCCCGCGATTTCGTCCGCCTGGAATTTAGATTTAAAAAATGAAATTTAACTACGAAATTGTAGCCCATGTCTTATTAGTAGGGTAGGGTAGTAACTTGTTTACCTCTTCAGAAACCGTTCGTACTTGTAAAAAGGTTTTAATTATGAAAAGTACGATAATTATTTGCACAAACGTGACTAACCTAAAGGTGTTAGTTCAACGCTCTAACAGCTGCAAAATGCATACATAAGTATGTACTTTTAAAGTTTATACTGGGAATGTGCTACAAGGAGTTAATATCGTGTATTTGTACCAATACTGTCGTGATATGTCAACGTTTTGTAGCCATCTTTAGTACAGAAAAGTATTGGGTGCAGGATAGGATACTTTTGAGTTTTAGCCCAATCAGAAACTAAAGGTTACTTTTATGTGAAAAAAACTAACGTAATAGAGTTGGTTGAAATTGGTGGTGGATCAGGATGATCATTCTTAACACCAATTACCTATATAGTTGTTATATTATTATTAGCACTGAAATGAAATTAATTATCATTTAGTTAGACTTGTCTCTGATCTGACCATACAATTTCGGCGCTTGCTTATGGCAAACCCCCACTGAGACTGACTTTTATACATGGAATAATAACCTTATAAAAACCATGTCACTACCAAAACGAAATTTTATAACTAAAATCAGTTTTAATTTAAACAATCTAGGCATATTTTTTAACTGCGAAAATCTTTGTAAACCACTCTAAAACGTCTGCATCTGTTAAATTCAACCAAAACAAATCAACACAACTCCATTTTATTCCCACCTGCCGATAAACTGGCAGCTTTTCGAAGATATTAGGTTCGTCTAGATTGCATCCGGAGACGTAGAATTTATGGCCTATAAAGCAGATTATCGCGGATTCGATACCTTGTGGCAACTACCTGTACCAGGCTTGCAAAAATAAACATACGGAAAATAATCTTCGCTAAAATGTAAGAGATATCGAACAAAGTTTCATACTTGTTCCTTTGCAAATATTTAGCCTTATTTGATACGTCAATAAGTATCTTATTGGCATTATGTTATGGTTTGAAATTATACCTCGTTGAGGGTCATCCTGAGGAGCCCGTGGCGCAGTTGTCACAGTGATTTAAAGCACACACGCCGGGTCGGAAATGGGATGGGTGACCACCCCGACCGAAATTTAGTTATGTGTATTTCGGGCATCTCCGTGCTTCGGAAGGCACGTTAAGCAGTTGGTCCCGGTTGACGTTGCAAGATGTCAGTCGTTAAGCTTAGTCAGAGGCCCTGGGGCGGCTTGATAACATCTGACATTAAGGTTACTCACTAACCTTACACCCCTACAACAATCCGCACTGAGCCCGCGTGTTGGAGTATGGCTCATTCCACCTCATATTGAGGTGAGGCCTGTGCCCAGCAGTGGGACGTATATAGGCCGTTTATGTTATGTATGTAGGGTCATCCGGAAATGCTTCTTTGATTATTATGTCGCCATGACACTTTAAGCTCTGGGTCACCTTTAATACATTTTTTTTGTGAAAATTCCATCTGTTTCTAAAATGAATTTCAGTTATCCACCATAATTAGTCCCAATTTGCTTCTCACGGATAGTCGGATGCCATTAAAGATAAAACGGCAATAAAATGGTGTCGTCGACAGTAAATATAAATTAACTAGTAATTAATTACAGCATGCGGGTGCTGGCGTCTAAGGGAAGTAAAATTAATTTGATAGCACCCACTGGCCTAATAACAATAATGATTATTTGACTAATTTAATCGTTGAAAGTCATTGCCTCTTATGGGCCTAATTTTTACAACGTAAGTACAACAAATTGGTATTTCTCTGTGGCCGGCAGGGTTATATATACATATATACATATACAGGGGGATATATTTTGAGCTATTATACTACCCTAATATTAAAAAACATTGTTAAATCACCATCGTCATAATCAAATGTTGGATTGAGTCATAGGCAAACAGATTTTTGCAGTTCTGGTGAACGGAATATTCAAAATCCTACATTTTCCGTCACCGGAGAGGCTAACTATGTAATTGCAAATCCTTTTTTTTAACATACGGTAGATGTACTGGCCAAACTTGAACTCAATGGAACGTGGCTTCCATTTCAAAGGTGTGCACTAACATGCCTAACAGCAGGTTAGTACTACATGCACCCACTGTGCAGTACACCCACTGCATTGAGTATAAAATTGGCAGTAAAACGGAAAAAAAAAACCTCTTTCAATTTCGCTTCTGTGCAATGATCTCACCAGCATAATTGTGATTAATACTCTTGTTCGTAAATAAATGTATTCCCGAGCGCTATCCGTCGATCTCTAATTGTAAGAATTGCGGCACTTCAGCTTGTCTTTGACTCTTTGAACAGCGATGAATTGAGCAATTACAGACTTGGAACACCCTTGATGGGAAAATTGTGGCTGACAAGCAATTCATTGGGATTTATTTGGCGAAAATTGACCGTTTTGCAATCGTGTTTGCTTGTAATGTTTCAATTATGTCCCCGAAAATAACACGGTCAGACGTTCTGTAAATTCGACGATTAAAAAGTGTAATGTTTTTAATTGTTAAACTTCTGAAGAAAATTCTTTGTTGAAGTTTGTAAGCCTAGTAATTTAAATTTATTTTATTACGATCTTCATCTTTGAAATTAAACTTCTAAGATGGGCCTGAAATCAAACTGAATGGGTAAGATGTACGTTTTTCTTTTGGTTAAATCATTACAATAATTCATTTGCTATTCAAGAAATCAAATTAAATAGAAACAATACAATAAATTAAAGCTGAACTTAACTTCTTAACATTGTTATTATTTTTAACTATTTTTATTCATATAATCAGACAAGTAAATGTGAAGATTGTCTAGCCAGCTTAACTGAACTCAACTTTTTGCTGACTCGTCAATCATCAATTTATATCTCATTTTTATGTTACTCATAACGTCACTCATTAGCTACTTTACATAACAAAACGTTACATAATTTTGAAACAGTTACTTAGTACATATAAATGATTGATAATGGCATGTTGTCTATTGTAAGATTGTAATTGCCTTTTTCTGTAAACATACCTTTGCAATTTACACTTTACCTACCGCCACTTTCTTATTCTCTAATAATAATTTGAGTTAGGTAATTTAATTTGAATGTCAGGTAATTGCTAAATCGATTAAATATGTATTAATGTCAAAAGTTACCGTCTGCTTACAAAAATGCATTAATATTCATTTTGCCGTCTTGACTTCAGCAGACGGCGGGTAAATGAGACTAGAAATATTGTTTATTAAAAATTCAAATAAAACGAAGAAAACTGTAAAACAAAAGAGCTTTGTTCAGATAACATAATGGGGAGCAAAATAACAAAGTCGCGACTGTACAAGGCAGTAGTTTTGTACACATATTTCTGCTCACTATGCGGATTTCATATTCATGTTTGTTTTACATAAACACGGAGGAGACCCGTGTTGCATCGTTTAACATCCCAAGCTGACCAACGTTTTATTTCCTTAATATATCATTTTATTAGTTTAATGTAAATTATATCAGAAATTAGACAGGTCGGACATTCAATTTCCTTAGATGATTTTACATCTAATAAATTACAGAATGTTAAATCGGCATTTTAAAATTGATACCTGGTGCTTAGGAATGTTTCTATTTCTGACTTTGAATTTGAATGATTTTTTGAATGATGTATGCTGCTAACACAGTGGTGTTGACAGCTTGACAATAGCAATTGTAGTACTACAATGACAGAGTCGTATGTCGTTCGGAGCATCACTGAAATCTAGAGTTCTACTTACAATAGTAAGGTTACATTATAATTTTGTTTGTAATGTGTTATTTAATCAACATAATGTTTGTTCGGTCAATCAGATTTATGATTGCAAAGTGGTACAGGTCAATTTGAACTTTAATTTTATCTCCTCTACGATACGTAGAAATATTAAATAAATACACTCGCATAAAACTAATGTCCACGAGAACACAGATTGAAATTCTTAATTAAATTCAAAACGACGCATTTAAATTGCAAGTTGCACCTTACAGCGCTTTTAAAACCCATAATAACAGACGCTACACCTAGCTGACATAAAATGCTTCCATCAAGAAGGTCTAATAATAGGTTCACGCAAATAAGCTACTAGTTCATCGTTCCTTCCTGCCCCCACTTTGATCTAGTCTGAGGATGTTCAGATGCTACCAGAACTGGTTCAATTAATTCCAAAGCCGGTGGCGAAACAACGATATGTTTTATGAGCTGAATGTCCTTCGCCACTACAAGTGTTTCTGCTTTTTGTTTTCAAAGTATTTCTGCGATTATAATTTCATTTTGGTAATTCGATAAATCAATACTTCGTTTAATGCTACTAGATACTACGGCGACTAATATTTACGTGGGATAGAGTTTATTCCCTATGTTAAAAAGTTGACTTCTGATTTCAGCGTGGCTTGAAATAGTAACTTCTTTTAGATTTAGTGACTAACCCCTTCTTCATAAAAACTCAAACTCTTTAACGTACACAAAATGACAATTACAATAGAATAACATTTAGGAAAAACTCATTATAATTGCTGTCAACATTTGAAAGTAAGCTACAGAACACCTCGGTCGCTAAAGCAATACTGCAGCTCAGAATTAACTTTGATGAATAAGGATAACTTCCTTATAAGTCTCGGTATACTGAAAAGTTGCGGGTAAACTCATAAGACTAACTTTATTTGGTGTTCCAAAACTCGTGGGTAAGTTACAAAGAGTATATTAACAAAAAATCCACACCGCTACGTTATTTAGGTCGTTCCTGTTATATCACTGAGAATTACCAAGAAACAAACTTTCCTTCTTAAAGACGAATGTATAAAAATACAAAACCAATTCTTTTATCCTTAAAGTCGCAAGATAAACTGGTTTGGCTTTCTGTAACCGAAAAGGTTGTTAATGAACTTTATTTATAACCTCTTACTTGCATACACTCACTCCTGTGCAGAATAACGATTATTTTATTTATGTTCATCGAATAAAAAAATATGTGATGCTTTGAATTTGTTTCTGGGTGATAATTTTAAAAGTGTTATTAAAGAATTTCTGACCCTAAATTTGTACTATTTCTATGATAATCTTAGTAAGTGTCGATTTATTTCTATTTCTAAAGAATGAACGTGTACCAAAATCAGAGGCTTAAGTATACCAGATCATACATAGACCTTATTTTTTTTAAACTCTTGCAAAATCTAGTCACCTGGGTCTTAAAGAAAAACCCCATTCCCACCATATGCAAGTATAAATGAAAGTAGAAACGCAATAAGCCATGCATAAAGTTTAATGCCGTCGTCCCACTGTGCAATGGATGCTGAGCGCACGGCACAAACTAAGCACTGGGTTTCTTATTGCTAAATAAATAAACGAATTAAAATAATATAGGTACGCTCACGACTTTATCCACAATGGGATAGTCAGCTGCAGTCAGAGTTACATTTAATGTTACCGCATAGTAACAGGAACATTCAGAATCCCACATTCTGCGGAGCGGATTTAAATCAAAGCGGGTTCTGAGTAAGAGTGCCATTGGGCCCAGACACTAGAGTTATCGAGTACAATTATGTTTTAGGCTTTATCCGCCATATTACACAGTCACGTTATTTGTATGAATATGTAATGTTGTTTTTGGTGTCCAGTAAATAGACATTATCTTATCTATCTGTTATAGAAATCAGGAAATCCGTAGAAGAACTATAGAGTCGCTAAATGACGTAGAGCAGAAAAAATAATTAAGTGGCAACAAGCCATTCAAAACTAAAAGGAATATACGAACCTGCATTGCTCGATTTTTGTCTGACCGTGTTATTTCTGACTCTAGCGATATCCTGCTTACGAATTGGACTTACAGACCACATAAATACACCGGTTTGAGAAGGATAAAAATATTTTAAACTTGATCAGACCTGCATTCCCCATCTAAAAGCTACTTTTAAAGCCAGACATCATTATGAGTCATTAAAACCCCATAACGCAACCATGCCTTGACATTTAAATCATGTTTGTAAGCTATGCACTTTGTTTTCAAAACACTTTAGTTCCAATGTTGTATTCTTTTTCAATTTAAAATGGACGTAACTTTTTGCATCCGGTTTTTAACGATTCCATTACAACTACAATAACAATACACTACAAAGTTTTCCAACAAAAGGTCACGAGCCTACATTGTGGTGGTTTGGAAAACTATTCTAGAATTTTAAAAATGATTTGAGTTCAAAACTAGGATCTAATCTTAGGACTCAACACAAGCGACGTAATGGTAAACGAATTTTAAATCTAGTTAAATTAAACACAAATGGAATTGCCAGTTATTTGAGAATAGATTTAGTTCTGGCATTTCAAACCGGTTTATTTTCGTGTCAATAGAAAATATATAATTTATTTTCAGCAAAGTCCATTTACACCGCAGAAATCGTTTTCAAGGTCGCCACTCCACAGCGCAAACATTGATAGCTTGAATAAACAAACTGTTTGCTTCGGTCTCCATCGTTATCCTTTGAGAGCTTTCGTTGGGTCGGCCTATCAATTTCCTACGCACTGTAGCATTTACACTCTTATTTAAATTGTAATTCGAAATTGATAGCATTTATTTATTTGTAAGAAATTGGAACCAACCAAAGATGTAAGTGCTGTAATTCAGGAATTCCGAAATCGATTGTAAATAATCTCTTTTTTCATCACACAGTTGTGAAAAATCTTTTTACTTCATATAATGAAATATAATCCACCATCCATCTATACTAAATCACTACATAGTATAAAACAAAGTCGCTTTCTCTGTCCCTATATCCTCCATGTATGCTTGAATCTTTAAAACTACGCAACGGATTTTGATGCAGTTTTTTTTTAATAGCTAGAGTGATTTTAGAGTTAGGTTCATATGTAGAATAACATCCCATTGCACCCGTGCGAAGCCGGGGCAGGTCGCTAGTTCTTAATAAAAATGGAAGATGCTTGGTTTTACAAGTGCATAGATTATTAAATTTAACTGAATCGGTTAGAAACGAGTTCTGAATCAGCCCCCTGAAACTCTTCAGCGATACAACAAACACCTTGCTTGTATCCTTAAGCCTTATGAGGATCAAGTCTGAACGGTCCATTCACTGGAGGTTAGGAAGTTCAAGTGCTCCACCACTTGGCCTATCTCGAACTACAAGTATTTCACTGTTTGCATTCGACAAATTGGCTTGGCAAATATCTCGTTACCGTTCGACTATCGTATGTCTAAAATGTATACATTGCTTGAGATTGCTTTCCAGGGGTTATGTTCGTATCCTATGATTATGTTTTACTTTGTAAATAAGCGATTACATAACATGTTGAAACCTAACGCTTCCGAAACCGATGTTCCACTTTTTGTTTTGCCTCTGAGCCTTGTTTGCTCTGCGAGTTACCTTACAAACATTACTTCCATTTTGCAAAGATTCTTGACTGCCTCTCGTTTTTATACCATTTGTACCAGACACGCACTGCTAGCCATATCGTATGAACGTCTTTGATGTAACAGAGAGGGACAGGATATTTTGAATCACACAGAAAAGTAAGACGTTTTGGTAGATCTATCGAAGTTTTAATTTGCCGTGGATTCAGTTGTACAAGAATTCCTTGAAATATGGCTATGGTCACCAAGACAGGTTCGGTGGAAAATCTTTTTACCTTCTCTCTACACGTCCACGTCTGTGTTACGATTTCAGATCGTGAGGTCACGGTATTCAAACAAACGAAAGAAGTTTCATATAATGGTAGTTAAAAACCTCATTTTCCAAAAAAGTACAAAAACTCCAAAAACAATCCAGTGCATTTCTCGAAAGCGAGGATTCTTCCATATATGGGCACACGTGACAGCCGCCTTCTGCCCTTAACCCTGCCTGCGCCTCATTAGCATCTACCAGCTCGTTAGACAATGCAATGTGAGGTAATGCGCATACAATGCATCTGCGGTAGGGTTGCCAGGTTCGCTTCAATATCTTTAACGTTTCTGTGTAAACCTGTCACTGAAAACTTGTAGATAAGTAGAATGAGTTTCCAGTATTCCAAATGTTGCCTTTTTTTTTGCCGACCTGTATGTGACAAAGCAAAGCAAATACGGTACCTATATTCATGATCTTTTAATGTCTCACTCTCTGCCATAATAATATTATTGGAGTAAAGTAATAAAGAATGCAATTAAATTCGTTCAGAATTGACGAATAATATTTTTTAGGATAGGTAGTCATAATTCAAGTAGTGCAGAGACGTATAGGATGACTTCTGCCGTTTCATTATAAACAGTGACGGACGTCGCACGATCTGATATCGCTTCAACTCAGTTGTTTAAATACTATTTTGTTCTGATTTTACTTTCATAGAAGGCTAACTAGGTATAAATTCATCAATGACGTCGTCCACTGCTGAACCTATATTCTGAAAAGGCTTTCCCCATGGAACGGCGGCTTTTAAGCGGCCATCTTCCACAAAATTTTCGCGACCTTCATCAGGTCATCGGCCCATTTTGCGGGTGGACATCAAACCTAGTTTATAGACACCCCATTACAAGTCACGTGTGCAACAAAATCATTGCGTATCCCCTAATGTCATTGGTATACCCTACCCAAACAATGGCCGCGAAGTGCGGCGCCGCGCGCAGACGCGGTGAAAGCGACCCAGCCGACCTGCACCGGTCGCCGACCCCGGGAATTCGGCCAAGGTCTGTGCCGCGACATTGGCCGCTCATCTCATCTCTTCTGCACTGGGATAGATGTGGACTGGAGAGTATGCTGAAATGAGGTTGTATTCCTACACAGAGAGATGGAGTCAACTTTAAATTAGGTTACTTACATTTAAATATCACTCTCCACCTAATTTAAGTATTTTTTTTGTAGGATTGGGGTCGCTATACTTGGGAAGGCACGTAACGCCCGCTGGTCCGCTGGAGACCTTATGGCAGCCTAATAACACCTGATAGTTTGCGTTGTTAGAGTAGTTAGCTCAACTTCTTAGTTAAGGTGAAAAATATGGTCAGCAGTGGGATGTAAAGGCCGTTGCTTAGTTTAGTTATTGACTATCTCAGCTCTCTAGTAACTCGCGTACTAAGCACTGTTTGCTGACTGTGACAAGTCTTCAATGCAGCCCAGTCATTCGATGGCAAATTCATGATTATTTAGCAACTGACGTCCTAATGATAATGAAGGTGAGTGCATCTAAAATCATATGCATCCTTTTTTTTCTTATCTCTATTTTTCTCTGGCAAGACTAATATCAAAAACAATTTTAGCAGACTTTGATCATCGATATGTAAAAAAATGAGAATTTTACATGAATCTACATTTAGAACTGATCATTTCTTAACAGGCATACTTTTTGTGTATAAATATTTTTCCTTAAAATTTACGACCGTTCCGCACAGCATCTGGTGAAACTTATTTATAACCGAGCACGAGGAAGCGAAGTTCAAACGTGAACTTTATTACCGGGCGAAAGTTATAAAATCTTCCTGGTTCGACTCCGGGCAGATCGACGAACCTGCGTTTAAAATCGGCCAAGGTCCCCGGGTTAGCGACCTTTCGACTCGCGCCCGAAAAAGTTGAATTCGAAGAAACACTCCCAAAGATTTGAAATCGAAAAAAAATAACCGAAGGCAATTAAGATTGCGTGTTGGAGCATTCCAGGGCTCAGTGCAATAAAAGGCCCAAAGCCAACATCAAAACTAAAAGGAATGGCGCAGTGAGTCCATCGAACCGCGGCTAAATCCAGCCAAGGTCTCGACGGCTGAAGGGCGCCTCGCCCGGCCGCCTTTGTACGACTGGTCGTTTACACCGTCTCCGATAACAAAAGGTTCGTTAAATGCCTACGACACTGACTCACGTCTAGCTGAGACTGAGTAAAAGCCGCAGCATATTCGTACTCTCCCAACTAAGCTTGCAATTACTCCTGCGATTAAAACGCCGATGATTCACACGAAGCCGCAAGGACATCAGAACTCGACTTGCTTTATTTAGTCGCCGCCATTACGAGGGTTTGAGACCACCCGGCGCGCATTATTGAATTCTACAAAGCCCGAAACAAATTAAAAAGTAAGCTAACGTAGGCATTAATAAATAAAACACCACATAAAAAGAACTGGCAGACGCAAGCAGATAATGTACGTTAAGGGAATATTTACAGATCTTATAATGGGAGTGTTAATACACAGAATGGCGTCTAGACGTGGTTTTGCTTCGCTGAGCGAAGATGCGCTCGTGCAGCGCTTGCGGTGAGACTCCTGCTGGGTTCCCACCGACTGGGGTTATTAAATAAAAAAGCACCTTTTTTGTTTCTGTTATTAAGAACTTGCTTTTGAGAAAAAGCGAAAGAGGCAGTGATATAGAAGAGCTAAATGCGGCGTAACACGCAAGTTTGTTAGCGTCTGAGCAAACCGCGCGCTGACATGCATGATGTTAGTTAACAATGGTTTCCAAGGATAATATTGATAAAGCACATTAACTTCCCGACCTACCACAAGCCGAATTTCATTTTGCATAGCTGATAAGGCTCGTTACGCAATCGCTTCCCGCAGAAATGTGAACGCGGTCAAATTAAACGTACTGCTTTCCGCTTCGCAAACACCAACAATCGCGGTTCCCTTAATGACCTACATTGCTCCCCCAGTGCTTAGTGCTTGCAGTGAGTGCCTGTGCCTGACCTGCCCCAATGCGTCCTTGTTGGCTGGCGAAAATAGCAGGGATAAAGCCAGCTGGTACATGCGGGACTTCACGCTTACCCACTTCCGCAATTTCGGCCGATCGTTGTCATTTCGTAACCGTCTTGGTGTTTTGCTTCAAATGTGAATGAATAAAATATTAACTTCTCAATTGAAAACGAATACTGTTCCATCCTAGAAGTACATTATGATGACAATAATGAATAATCTGAAACTTAAGAAACAATATCGACCACATAACTATTCAGAGAACATTGAAAAAAAACTGGCGATTCTTTATAAGCTTAAGCCAAGTTCCATGGGAAAGCTTTTATCGACTCAATATTATTACTACCTATTAATAAAAGTGGCAAATTTAGTTTGTGTATAACTGTTCAGAAATAAACGCTAAACATTCCGTTCATATTGGCCGCAAACAGGAAATTTTGAAACGAATCATTTCAGTGTGCTTATCGAGTTCTAAATAGGCCAAC
This sequence comes from Udea ferrugalis, assembly GCA_950022985.1. Classification (NCBI taxonomy): domain Eukaryota; kingdom Metazoa; phylum Arthropoda; class Insecta; order Lepidoptera; family Crambidae; genus Udea; species Udea ferrugalis. Next base: position 6,747,625 of record OX465520.1, read on the forward strand.
GCTACATTCGGCGTGGGCTGTGCAATTTAATAACGACAGTATTGATTTTTCTAGTCACCGTTCCCGAAATGAAATGGAGTGGCGGGCGGCGGCTCGCCTGGCATCCATTATTGATTGGCGCGAATGCATCGCCGCATTGTTCATAGGATCGATTCTTGCTCGTCCCTGTCGCCCCCGCTTCTATTTTTACCGCTTCATTGCCTACTCCCCTCGCTGCCTGTTTCCTGCCTTTTATTAAACTATCTGCATGTTAATTAACAACGGCCTCGCCTCGGCCTGGCTCTGTTTATTTTTCTATTAGCCAGTTCCTAACTTGCTGTTTAAGGCAATCGTATTCGATGTGTACTTCTATATGCAGCTGTATTGCGTTTACTTTTTGTTTCTCAACCATTTGATCGTGCAGGCTCGTCATAATGTTTCATAAATTTATTTTTTTGACCTTCAACTACATTTAATTAGACATCTCTCGGCGTTGTCAAACCTCCCTCGCTAGCGTGTCCTTATCTGGCGCTAGTGTGAATGTATCCTTGTCTCTTTCTGCAGGGGCATCTGGTATACATAAACCTGCGTCTGTTTACGTTGTGTCTGCATGTTTTGTGTGTGTGCGTGTAGTGTAGTAGGGGTGCGGGCATGTGTTCGTCCGTGGCGTTTGTCTACAGCTGTTGTGGGTTTGAAGCCACGCCGCTATCGCCTCCTCTAAATTTATGCTTCCTCATGACCCGCCGCCCTGTCTTAACTATACAGTACACAGACATTAAAATCGTGACTTAGACTGTTTAAATTCTACCCGTCGATGTCTTAATGCCAACACATTTTTATTATTTCAATTCATGCTTCGCTCGCTAATGTGGATAATTTAAACTTCTCTTGTCAAAACAAGGAAACCTTTATAATGTACAAATGTCTACATATTTTGTGGCTATTGTTTGAATTGTCGTCCTCATTATCGCAACTGGATTTAAAGAAAATAATGATGTCATTATTCACGGCTCTTTTGTCATGGTTCGAATGAAAGAGTTGTACCGGCACGATTCCTTGGTAACTCGCCTTACCTTGCGCTTGCGTCGAACACTGCCATAGGCAAACAGCTGGCGAGAGGTCAACGACACCGGCCTAGTGCAAATTGTATAGTTACACATTGGGAAAGCGAGAAAAAACATCCATTTTGTTCTCGAACCAGCACGGCCCTTTTGTGATTCTCAGAATGTTGTAGCGCCCTGTCAAAAACGCGTATGTTTTGTTCAATTTGAAGTTGTTTTTTTCCTTGTTTCAAGTATTTTTTCTTCCATAATAGGTCCAATTTATTCGTTTACATTTAACTTTATCTTTCTTTACATATTATCTGTGTAACATAATCACGGCAGTTTACTTCGGGAACATCACTAGATTGTATAAATTGGAATCGTCAATGTTTCAATGTTTTGTTTACATCATTTCTTTTGCGTCTAACTATCTAAAAACACTTATTTTCTGAAATTACCATAACGAATCATGTAGACAGCAATCATTATCATATTTTTACTTTCACACGTCTTTCGCGTTATCAGACGCACATTGCACATCGTCGTTTTTCAACGCGCAATTGTGGTTGAATGTTATGGCGATGACGTCACTGTCCAAAAAGCTTTGGGGTCGATGTTCGGGCCCCTACCTGCATTTTTTATTGCACCCTGCCCGTGACGCAAGCGGAATCCGAGGGACACTGTTCTTACCACACCGTTGTGTTAACCTTTTTATTTGTTTTTATGGGAATACTTTCTCATAAAGTTTGAGGTTGAACTGACCGTTTTGAATCTCGAGTTGATACATTCACACGCTATTTTCAACTTGAGTTGTTTTGAATCATCATCAGAATGAATTATCAGAGGAAGCACAATACACAACACAGTCAAGACCCTGATTGACTAGATAACCAACAGCATTTGAAGTGTTACTTTCATAATTGAAAATAGATAAGTAGAACAACCAAAATCCTGTAGGTTATGATCTGCCTACTATTTTGAAACAAAATGGCTGCCAAAAGACATTCCAGTTACATCTTCACAATTCCCTCGGAGACTATGATAGTGTCATCTCTGGGAATCGGGAACGCCGATTGGCGGTCGGCTTCCCGTTGCGCAACCGAGGCCGCCGATCCCGCACAATTGGGCCAACCAAAAATGTGTCAAGTTGAACATGGGTCGTTCACCCTGTGTTTACGTACCTCTTTCGCGATGTCGCACTGCGCTTTGACGAGTACGGCCTGTGTAGACTGCAGTTGTGAGTGAAGTAACCTTTTTCGTGAATGAAAGTGTCGATAGTCATTCTTTTTTTGTTACTGCATCATAGAAATAATATAGAAAGAAGCATGCAGTGAAGAATATTTGTGAATGTTCAGTGTGTTTATTTTCTTAATCGCCTGTAGTCGGGTTTTGTATGATATGTTGACCAAGTGAATTGATAACGTCCACCAATCGACGTGGCAATATATTAAGTTGTTACTCCTCTTCAAATATCATGAAGTTATTTTTAAAATTTGAGTAGAGCTGCTAGGTGAATTAGTTTAACAGCTCTATATAGTGTAGTTCATACGAAGTCCAACTTGCAATGACAATGAAGTACCTACTTACATAGTGCATCAACTCCGTTGTGCATTCCGTTATTTCAGATTAATGAATGAATGTGTTTATAGTGTGTGTGTGTAGTTTAAGTGTGTAGAGCCGGACACGCCCAAATCCTATTTTAACGTAACAGAAAGTAGAAGCTCTCATTATTAGGTATATGCCGTTGCTTGTTAGCAAAGTTTTGAACATCAGTTTTGAGCACTACATAGGTACCTGTAGCTAAAACTAAAACTACTTTAACCTTTCTAGGCCTAAAGTAGGTTTTATCGCGATTAAGCATCGCCTAATTGGCTAACTTTAGTCTGATTCCGTTTCTAACACAATCAAATCTGGGCCATAATCAATGGAGTGGTAGGTTTAGGTTGTGCGAAGTATTGATATTTTTATCTGGGTAAATCTGGCCGGAAAGACCGTTTTTCACACAATGAAAACGGAAACAAAAGAGATATTTAGAAGTGAGGCGGAATGAATATGGTCGACGCTATGTGGTCGCTGTATTAATTGAACGCATTTCTAACCTTGTCGAAGTCTTAAAGCAATGGGTATATTTTTTAACCGACGAAGCAAAGCAGGAGTGTTATATTTTAGTCTGCCTGTGACATTTTGCAAACGCATGTAGCGAAAACAACTCGGTTAATTGCATTTCATAGGCGATTTATGTTTTTAGCTATTAATAAAAAAAACTATCCAATTTTGTATTTTCCTGGCAATAACTTTTGAAGTGTAACCGCCTTGTCAGAACTTAAAACGACGTCTACCTCACTTTTCTCCATGTTAATGCTCAGGCGTACTTATTATTCACAAGTTGTTTCCTCGCAGTAGAAAAGAAATAATTGTAATGGTGTCTACGTGAGAAATAAATAATTCATAGAGATCTTTTGAAAAATATTATGGTCGACGGCGCAGGCGCATTATACTTGTAGATGTCGACATTAAACTCACCCAGCGCCTTTAGTCGACGTGGCCGAATGGCGGAAAAAACTAGCTACAACTAATATGGAAGTTAAGTAACGACTTCTGTCGAAGGACAACGAAATTTTAATAGTCTCACTGCTTCTTTTGTAATTATTATGACTGCTGTCTTTAAAGACTGACTTTACTCTATAAAGTTACAGAACTCTGGGTGTGGTCAAAGCCAGCGCGCAACCCTAGTCTTCAAGTAACGTGTCTGAGAGCGCCCCAGACCAGGGTAGCGATTCAAAACCGAGTTATAATACGATTCGGTACCTTTTATTTAATTTTAGTAAATCGCTTGTTCATCGAAAACAATTAAATTTTGTATATTTTAAAACCAATAGCATCTGGTATTTATTAAGAGAATAATACAGACACCTCAAGTATTAAAAAAATGATTTAAAATTTAATGAAAATCACCAAATCTTACGATAACTCGGTTCTGAATTGCCCTTCAGAACTCGAAACTCGACTTAAGGCGTTTCTTAAAAAGAGTAATCGAACATGCTATTCCTAGCAATATTGTCCACTCGATTTCTAAAAGAGACATTAATCTTCGGAGAGCAGTCCACGACTCCATTGAAGCAAAAAGTTATTTCCAAAATATGACCATTGTTGATGTCTTGTCCGACGCACGCGCTACTCGCACCTGCGCACGAGTGGTGTCCGTTATACTTCGAGCCCTTTGTCCAACAATCCGGAAGTCCACTCAGTGGAACAACATTAATGTTGTTTTCACACAAACGACAGTTAAATAGACACATTAGACAAGCAATTAAATCATTGTGCTAACACTTTTAAATTTATCGCCAAATTCTAATTAATCTGATCGAAGCTTACAGTAGAAGGCACTTCCTAACTCACGTTGTTTTACAGAATAAGTAATTGAAAAACAAATTTAAAGTTCGCTCGAAGCGTAAATCCAAGTTCAGACATATTTTCAATAAACTTCCTTTCATGTTTACGATGCCTTAAATAACGTTAGACATAAAAATCTTGAGTTAATGTCTCGTAAAGACTAACACTTGAATAAATAACCCTGTATGCGTACGCGTCACTCTCAGTTTAGTTCTTTGAAATAATAACTTTTGAATATAGGGTGTTTTTTGTTAATTAGTTAACCCCCACATGCAGCTGACAATAAATCTTGCTCGAGCCCCGAATCATTCAAATAATGTCAACAGCATTACAATTAAACTCAGCTGATATTGTCTATTTAAGTCTATTGTAGAATGCAGCATTCAGAGTGCACAATGTGTGCATCGATACAAAGATAGTACACGTTGCCAGGGGCAACAGGCGGCCCGCAATGCAGGGGATGGTGCCCTTTTCGGTTCACCCACAAAATTCCTCGCGTTGGAAATCCCCCGGTGAACTTTTTTTAACAAATCTCCTCACATGAATTCATTTGTGAATTTATTCCGACAGTTCTCGCACCCAAATGTTTTTCAATGAAGCTCGTAACAAATTATTTCCACAGAGATATTCACACAAAATCTTTTGCTTTCCGTTCCGTAACAGTTTAGTCAGCAGAAAAGTTATCTTCAATTCCAACGAAAAGCGCAAAGATATTTCCAAGTTTGCTGTGGTCTTAGCCGAGTCGAGACATCTTTAGATCCTCGCCACAAAGGCGTCTCAATTTCTATCCAGGTCATTTAGTCTAAAAGTTTCCATCCCTCGACACCAACTCGTCCCGCGAAAAGTACGAAATTTTTTAAAGGAGTCTCCTGGAATCGGTGAAGTTCTCATGAAAAACGACGCGCTTTCACACTAAGATTATTACGTGTCTAGGAGATGCGAGGCGACGACGTGGGAACATCAATAGTTTGCTGATCTCACCCAACTTGGAGCGTCCGTAGCTTCGAGGTGCATAATTTACAATATGAAAGAAGCATTTTCACGTTTTCATTACTGATGGTCGATTTTGTCTGCGGTGTTAAATGAAAACATTTCTTGATGCGGACAAAAAGCGAATCTAAAATGCGACGCCGCTGCACGGAGAATACAAAACAACAAAGCTTATGCAACATCCTGCTGTAGAGGCGAGCTGAGGCGGGAGAGGGTTAAATTTAATAAGTGGTCTGAGCCCGCATTCTGGCTGCCGTGGCCTTGATTTTTTCCAAATCGCCGAGGCTGGCCTTGCGCGGGGCAGGTGATTGAGTTACATAAACTAAGTCCGTCCCCACTTCCTGCTAGCTCGGTTTGCAGTTGTCGAAGGTTTCTTAGAACCAGCCAAATTTGATGCCGGGCCCTCTGTTTTGTTCCTATTGTTTTTCCAGTCTTGCAATTTTAGGCCCTACGCTTACGAGCCAGTCTTATTTTATATCAAACAATTATTTTCATGAAATATTTGAATTTACAATTCAAAAGTTTCAAGTTTTGACATTAAAATTTTATGAAATAAGTTTATTCTGAACAATGAATTGAATTTCTGCTCTTTGAGTAGACATAAAACATCGTTAATTTAAAAGTCAACGTTTAAACTTGTATCAAATTGCTATGGTAGAATCAAGTATAGTCCAATTACGGGCCACAAAGATTCCATTAAAACGGAGAAATAAAAACTTATATCGTAATGGGCGTACTGCCTTACGGGCGGAATGGAGACCAGCATCAAAACTGGTTTAGCCGCACGCGAGTCCTCCAGGGAAGGAACATGCAACGAATAAAACGAAACCTATATGCAGCTCTAGGAAACGCTGACCTTGGACGCAAGAGGCATGGCACCTGGCGTTTTTATCTTCCCTTCGAATAAATTGCAAACTTATTTTTTAACTCCTTCACGTCTTCTCCGGCATACTTGACTTCACCTTTGAAGTTTGTTATGTAATTGCTGGCTTAGGTGAGATAATATTTGTGTTCTTTGGCGTTTATGGTGGTCCGAGCAGTTTGACTAGTTGGATGTCAAACAAAGCCGATGAGAACTCGTCGGCAGCGAACGCTACGACGATGCGAGTATGTCGGTCGTGGTGTCGGTTGCGTAACCGGTGTCGACTCGTGAGGAAAGTGAATGCAGCATTTCGAGGTCACATAGAAAGTTGCCGCCGTGCTTGTACTCGCTACTCCCAGCCAAGAGACATCGCTACCGGCAACGATGGAACATTCGCTTTTACACCACTGTTCTAAATTCTAACTCAGCGTATTCTACATCAACATTTCATTCAGTTGTCTTTCAGCATAGTGATCGATATCTAATTTCTATTGTTAATGACCAAACATCACGCAATGTTTATAAATCATTTCAAAAATTTCGTGCGTTATAATCAACGTGTTATTGGCATGATAGCAAAAACATCACAAATAGCCCGAATCTTAAATATGTTGCATAATAAGGTATTCAACCCAGGCTCTTCCGAAGTAGTATCTAAAAATTCCAAGGAAGTTTTGTACAAAAAGTTACACGTGCCGGCACCTCCGACGCTCTGGGCTATTGAAATTTTGGCCATGGCCAAGCAGCCTGGCTTGCATATAATGGAACATCAATAATTCTGTCTGGTCGCACTGAATAAAATATAAACCTATAGATCCTTCTCGTCCTATTAAACTTTGTTTTGTTATTTTCAATTCATTTTTATGTCCGTAAATTTTTGTTGCAGGGACTATTGAGCATTCTGCATTTGACCATGACCATGATTTTATAGTCGTTTGAATGTCCAATCACGAGCCAAGACATCGGCTGACAATCCAAATTTATGAGTACTTAAGATGATGCTTCTTGCATCTATCCGACGTTCATTAATCTCAGTCGCAGTCGCAGTATACCTATTTACCTGTCCACATTGTATCACCATCGATGCTCCAGACACACGCTGCATAATAAGCAGACTCACAACAACTTACAATAGCTGCTATAAAAAGCGACTGTCCTGACGCATCCGACACATAGCCACAAATTCAATCAAGCTTATATGACATTTACAAAAAAGCAAAAGCATTTCCTGTGGGGACAAAAAACCCAAGTGGACTTTAGTTATAATTATTTTGCAGTGCAAATTTTCTTGGCAAATAGTTAGGGATGGAGGAAACTAAAGTGGTAAAGGTGAATTGACATAAAGAGGCCTGTACTCAACAGTGGATGGATGTGAGCTGAAGAGATGATGATGGATGACATACTAACTTACCTAAAACCTAAAGTGATGATGATGCATTACTTTCGTTAAAACGGCGTTACCACTAGCCAACAATTGATGCGCAACACGCGACTCTCAACATGTACGGCGACGCTGCACAACAGCGCGCGTTGTTGCCAACATGACGCGCGGCTTTTAGTTTGATACTATTCGCACCGATAGGGCAGTTCCGCGTTGTTGACAAACATGATCAGCTACATGTTGTGTAGCATGTCGCGCGGTAAAGTTGCCTAGTGGAAACGAGGCTTTAAGTCTCGTTTTTCTGTTGCAGGTGAGAATTATTCAGACTTAATAAAATACAGTACCCTACTCGAAGCGCCCGTATGTATCAAGTGCACGAATCACAGCTCATTTACATATGAAAAGACTCTTTCAATGTTTTGATTTTTACTGAAGCTTGGTGAACGCTTCCTTTGTAATCCAAGGACCTTCCTCAGTCGCCAGAGGAATTGTCAGACGTTGAAACTTCTACATGTTGCCTTTATGTAAATATTATTTCAGATGTTTGTTAATGGAATCTTTTTATGAGGACAAGACTAAAGCTCCTTTGATAGAGAATTGCTTTCGAATGCTTCACGTTTCGAGTGGTAACTGGCAAGCTCGGGAAGGGAACGTTATCTGTTGAGTCTCACATCAAGTGTCCCGCTTATCTGCTTAAATGTTTGATCAGGTGCCTGCTGAGCATACTGACATAAACCACATATATGTTACCACGATACCTCTCAAGGACTCTCATCGGTTGACCGTGAAAACCCCTATCCTGTTACAATGTATCAAAATTAAATTATCGTTAAGGCTTCAGTTGGATTTGGACACGAAAATCTCACATTTTCAACAAAATTTAACCTTTTTTGTAGGATGTGTGTATTTTAATAGGATTCGTTAAATCATACTTATATTGGTCTAAAACGTGTGATCCTACTGTAACGAATACAAATGTGAGTGATACAGATGTGTGTGATACAGATGTGTGGAAGGTTATTAATTCTGGTTTTAGCATCGATCGCACAGTTCGGTCTGTCCCACTCAATCGATCTTCAAAAAATAATCGGCTTATTTTTAATTTATGAAGTTAAATGACAGATTTGCTGTTGATTTGTGATGGCAGCTGATCAACTTGAGTTCTTAAAACTAAACACTTAAAAATTATAAATTAATGTATTTTATTTTGTTTCAGGTAAGATCAACATTCTAAACAAATCAGAAATAATGCTATGAGAAGCAGTGAAGTAAGTGAGGCTTTATTTTAAGAACACAACAGGAAAAAACTTTCAAAGTTTAAAATTACCCAGCTGAGTGAGAAACCCTGGGAATTGAAGCCGTATTCGAAACATTTTCACATGGTAGTGGTAAAGTTTACAGGGTATATTTGAACCATTAGAAACGGTCGTGTTGTTGACAACAGTTGACTAAGAAGTTTTGAATCTGTCAAACACTCGTACGATGAATATCAGAAAATGGGTAAAACCGCAGCATATTGTATGTGACGTGAATATGACTTCGAGAAAGTGAATTTGTTATATTTCTGTTTTTAGAAATGAATGCGAATCTACCTGAATGAGTAAAAATCATTTGGAGGCTCATGTTTATTATACTGCCTTAAAAGGAAAGCTTTTCATCATTTCTGGCAACATATTTGAAGGCAACTTATTTGGAGTTGGCTTGAACTGAGATTTATATCTGAGCTCTAAGTAATTCTATTGGTCAATATTCTGACTACAAACTATGTTGCTTGTGTGACGCTTAACATAGAATGGTTCAGTAATTTTTCACGGGCGTTTATTTTTGTTTGTTCGCATGCTTGTACGATGTTCTGAGGTGGGAAGTAACGGTTTTGTAACTTAATGCGAAGATAAGAGGTGTACGGTACTTAAGAGGAGGAGTTGAGGGCCGTTGTACCGAAAAACCCCATATTTCACTCTGCAATATCGAAACGGTTCAAAGTAATTAAGTGTTACAAAAGATTTACCGAGCGCTGATTTAAATATTAACAATGTTTCTTTAAAGAGTTCTTCGTAATTATATATTTTACGCAGATTCCTTAATGTTTTAGATTGTAGGAGAAATAACGAATAGAAAATGTTTGTGCAATGAAAAAATATTCTATTGCCAAACAGAAGATGCGAATGAATAGACTGGAGCCATTATTTTTCAATATTATGTACGTTATTAATCTTCATCTCCTTTCATCCTCAGATTCATTATTCATGCGGACGAATATTGTTACAGATAGGTATAATATTATATGTGTTACTTTATTACCGGCAATCGCTGACGGGTTACAGAGATGCAAAAATAATGACGGCTCATTCGATATATATTTATTGATGTTTCGGATTATTGGCCTGAGAGGGACGGAAAATATATGCCACGTACGGATTGAGGCTCAAAACCGGATTGTGAAGAAATCTGGGCGCGGATTCTGGTATAAATCAAACTGTATCCCTTTGTTTGTTGAAACAGTCGTGACTAAAGACAGTTGGTTTGATTACCTTTTTACTCGAGTGCGGAAGATGTGCCGTAGATTGATTAAAATACGGATGAATTTCACTTTGTCAAAAACGAGACGATGTGTGTGAAATCAGACCAGAGTGATGTTGATTTCAATGAACAAAGTCTCGAAGTTGGCAATTTTTAGTTAGGTAAAATATCTGTTAGTAAGAAGGTTGAAGTGGCAGTGAACTAGGGAAATAAAAGTGAAGATACCCATTGGGTAGAAAAGATCTTGCTGCCTACAATCGCACTGTGTGCCTATTCCAGGAGTAGAAGTTTCACGGCTGCCAATGATGACGTCCTATGCTGAGGCGTATTTCAGCGGTGGACGTCTTGCGGCTGTTGATGACGATGATGATGGTGAACAATGACGATGACTGAGGAGAGCATTTTATTTAAAACACCTTGTTTAGCATTTTCTCTCCTTCCTAACAAGATTTCATTTTGCCATCTTAATTGCTGTTAGTAAAAACGGACGCTATAAGATATTTAGTTTTTATTATTAGCGAAACAGGTTATTGGCTAAGTTTCGTTATAAAATGGTAACCAACTGACTCACAACGAGAGCAATAAAAGCTTCTGTAATATTCAATTTGATTGATTTCAACAAAGTCGACTTAACAGTTTTTACGTGAGCAAAAAACTAAGTAACTTTTTACCATAATGGATTCTCATCATAATAATAATAGTTATATATTCTAACGTCATTGAGGTTTCTATTAGTTCCAGTGGGAAGACAAAAACAAAAAAACATCACGGATCCGCGGTCGCTTGCCATACGTCCATTATGGATCTTGAGCAAAAAATGAAACGCACTTCCCATGACTCGGTTTATTAATTATTTTGCATTGCATTAAATACAGAAAATCTCCGAAGCGGCTACTTAGTCTTGTCAGGTAATTATCGATGTGGGTGTTATGCGATTTATTAACAGAGATCTGCATTATGTTGTGTGATTTATAGCCATGTATACTTTGTTCAATTTTGATTGCAATGAATAAAATATTACCTGCTTTAGGAAAACCTACCAGGAAAGTTATCTATAGCGACTAGGTACCTTCCAAAATAATTATATCTATATGTGAAATATAAACTTGTTTCATAGACAACAGAATGAACTTCTGAGCATCTTGGTTGCTTAGAAGTTCATAGCCAATATTTCCCTCAAACTGTAAATAATATACTTTCATTAAAACATTGAATAAAAGAAGTACGCCTCTCAATTAACGTTCAATTAAATTCCCCGATACTGAAGTACCCGATCCCTTCGTTTGAGGAATATTCATTTAACCGCTTTTCAATTTAAATTATTACTCGGTCTGCTTCATGCAAACGTTTCACCGAATATATGGACTCAGTTTGTTTCCTATTTATTATTGGTTGATGGAACTACGAGTATTACTGAAAATTCAATATGCACTCGAAAGTCCAACTAAATGTAACCTACATACCGTTAAATTCTAGTAATTAATTTCAATTAATCATAATTTCGACCAAGAGGAAATATAAATGGGTTGTTTATATCGTGATGGACAATTATTCCATGTGCATTCGTTTCTTCAGTGCACTTCAAAAAATCGATCATATAATTTAGTCGTCGTTCGTTTGTTAAATTAAAAATCTCACGTCTTAAGCTTACATTAATCAAATAGCAGAAAAGATACGATACAAAAACACAGAACAAAAATGCACTGCAAAGAGAGGGAATTCTTTGCAACTAACTCGGACTCGAGACATGAATTGAAGATGTTTGATTACTAAGATGAGTTAATTTGATTATTTATTATAATAACCTTATAGAACATATAAACAGAACTATTGGTACTGAATAACCAGCCAGCTCTTGTTGCATATTACTTTCACTGGGGGAAAGTTATCATGCTGTTCAAGTTTTGCAACATCATTTGTACATTTTATAGCAGAATTACTCCCTCATTTTAAATGTTTGTTCATCATTCAGCATGTGCTGTAAGCAGTTACTGATACACAATAATTTTTAAATCAGTGTTTATAACAAGTAAGACAAGTGACCCTTGCTGATTAACATATCATAAGTCCAAAAATACAGAGTCCAGAGCACCTCAAAGATTAAACAACATTCCGCGAAGTTTTTTGGCACCTCTCTGTTTGAAAATTTAAATAAATATGTTCTTGAGGCCGTCTATGACGTGGCTGTACGTGAGACAGATATTAAATGGACATAACTGGCAATGTTCATGTTATTACCATCTTTAAAAAGTTCTATTCAATAACAATACAACAAAAGGTTTTATTAATATACTCGAACATATAACATTGTAGGTATTCTTCAAAAATCTCCATTTCCTTTCTTTTGGATTTCAAAATTTGCGTCTATAATAAGAATTCAGAATTCAGTTTTGGCAATTACAATGTATAATGAATGTGGTCTTGTCCTTGACTTGGTCAATCATTTCCCTATTCATTTGGCTCTTCAAATAGAGTGGTAATGTCATGCTAATTATTCCGATTCCAAAATTCAGTTGGTAACCCTACACTTCCGTAACTACTTTATCGACTCCCAAATTCAATATATGATTAAAACATTTGACGTTAACAATATTATTTGTTATGTAATATTAAAATATTGTTGTGGACTGACAGACCCCACTTTGTTTCGATTAACATCTGTTACTTACTTCAAAACTTTAAGTTTTAGCTTTTTAGTTATGAAATTAGTTTCCGAAATTTGCTAAGTTGATAAATACAAGTTATGATAAACCTTGAGGTTTATCAGTTTCAAGTTCGAATATGCAAATTAGATTAGTAAACTCGGATGATGTTTCTTGAATCTTGATACGTTTAAAAACCAACCTTTGAATAAGGAATCACACAATTTGGTATAGTTGACCAGATAAGTATCTTTGAAAGATTGGAAGGCTTAGATAAAAAGAAGTATCTAACGAATTTAGAAGGTTCACGATTTCCCGCCACCCGTGGCCTTGATTGGGCGCGCGCAGACCTTGAGAGCCGCAGACCGGCGCGGGCGCAGGCGCGACAGGGTTACCAACTTCTCAAACCAAATACCCACAAAACTAATATGAAAAACCCCAAAATAGCCCCAAATTCAATTTTCTAAGGCATATTTGGTGTAAATACCTATTTAAGAATATCATTTCAATAGTGTTCGCAAAATATCAAGGTAACTCAAATATAACTCTGTTTTACATCTTGTTTTTAAATTAATCATGAAGTTCTTCAGCATTTCAAGTGACAATCGGTTTCTCTAAGTTTTGCTTTTTAACTCGTCTTGGGTCTGTCAGGTTGGTTGCATCATGCATGAAATACTTATTAAAAGCTCTGAATATTTTTAGGCCCTGAAAAGCTCAACATGCTTAATTTTTACCCTATATTTGGGGCTAAAAGCCCTAAGTTGGTGACCCTGGGGCACGGGCGTGCGCGGACGCAGCGTGGTGCTTCGCGTTCACTAAACTTTGAGGTTACGTCAGACCGTATTTTGGTCTCCGCAAGATGAATAGCCTCTAGCAAGTTCCACGATCCTTCCGACTTTATTTGTTTACTATTATGAAACAGATCGCCGTTTTCCTTGAAGTATCGGATTGGTAGGTGTGCCAAGCAGAATAAGGAAGGTGTCGTGTCGTTAACGCGGCGTGAGATCATTGCACCACCATGCTAAAACATTAGTCATATGGTAAGGTCACGTGGCAAGTTTACATCGTACACCCACTCGCAAGAGAAGCAACTTAACGATGTAATCCGTCGAAACGTTGACGCACTCACACTGTGACTTACTGTGTACATAACACACAAAGATCGTGCCTGACCATAACTGCCATAATCAGATACCCACACGTCTTAAAAATTAACACATACCATATACGCTGCACACTAATCACGCTATTCGGTTTTACTTCTTGTTTTAACCAATTTTACGTAAATATCACAATTATTATCAACCGTTTTCCACCCACTGCAGAATCCACAATCAACTTATGTTTGTTTCATAGCGTTTGATTCATGTATGCCAATATCAAGGATAAAAGCTTCGGAATTCACGAACCTCTACGTACAGTACTCATACATTCAGAATTTTTGATTTTTTTTTTCTTGCCAGCATAATGTTGATTATAAATCTTAATTAGGTAGCTTGGGTAGAATTTCAATAGCATTTTTATACCTGCGTCCTAATTTATTTCAATAAAGAAACGAGCAAAATTTAAAATCGTTTATTTCCTTTGTGCAAAATCTTTCAAACTGTAACAAACAAACTTACGCGTAGATCTTGGTAGTTAGTATGTAACTTCCACTTCTTTATTTATATGTGCTTATCATTATTTGCTTCGTCAATGTCACCGAGTTGCCGAGAGGGCAACGGACGCCTTATCTGTAAATACATAGATAAATAATGTATAAACACATACAAAATGTCATTTTAATCAGACACACACAGTCGCATGCGCACGTGTGCGTTTGTCTATCTGAATACGCGGCTGCGAAATGGATTAATATGCTTGATAAAAACTGGTATTATAATTCATTGCCCTTGTGTGCTGTGCTATCTCTTCAATCGTCTGAGTACTGCAATTCATATTGCTGGTTTAATTATTCCCATTACCTATATTACTAATAGCATTAAAGAAAAGATAGGAGTTTTCAAATTAAATACTTTATCAAACAGTAGAAATGTAGAGATAGTATAATATGACTTCACATCGCTAAATGTCAGTCGCTAAGCGTAGTCGGAGGTCTGAGGGCTGATTGATAACATGTGACAGTAATATTTGTCATGAGCTTCACATGCAGCTCTCCATCAGTCGGCACTGAGTTGCGTTGTAAGGAGCAGGTGACTAGTACCACCTCTAAGTTGAGTTGCGGCCTAAGCCCAGCAATGGGACATATGTTTTACTAACCAGCCATAATACTGACATAATATTGTTAAACATGTCAGCACTTACGTTGTTGTCATTCACAAATTATACATGTGAACCATCCAAGCGTTCGATTTACAAGACTGAATCGACTGAGAAACTGAGACCAAAGGGCTGGTATTGAAAAAGAACGCCAAAGTCGCAGAGATCAACTCGTTTCATCATAAATAAGCTCTCAAGCAAAAAATCCAGAACCGTGAAAGCAATCTTAACTGTCTTACTAAGGCACTTGCGCAAGCGCACCACGGTGACCCGCTCCGGCGCTCGTCCCGTCTCGCTCCAATGCGGCACGTGGTAGAGCTTTCTTGTTTTTGGAATACTTCAAATTATGTTTTGACCTCAATACTTTCTGTGTTTTTGGAGAAAAACTTTACATAACTTGAATTTTAACCCAATTAACGGGTGTTACATGCGGTTAGGTTATTTCATTTCTCGAGCAGTATTAGTGAAGAGATTAGCTAGGGTTTTAAAACTTTATGTTTACGTTCAAATTACAAAGCTGTCAATGGTCTTCAAAGCCTTTTAGTGTAATTCTCACCTATACTTTTTCTAGTTAGTTCTAATTTTTAGTAACATTAAAAAATACACTAAGCTGCTTCACTCGATCAGTTGCAACTTCGAATTCGAATAAGGCCTCTATGCCTATAATGATGGACTAAAAAACAGCTTTGTTTGTTCTAGATACGCCAGGTCTCCCTCCAGATATAAGTGCTCATAAATCTTAATTTATCGCATATTGTTAATTGTAAATACTTATAATAAGCTATGATTTATACTTAACGAGTTTTGTTCTAATATTAGCATACAGCCTACGTACACGAGCTAACCGACCGACCCACTTAAGAAAATACTTGTTATGTAAACAATTATTCTTCTGATACTCGTGCAAGCTAATCTTAATATTCAAGGGATTTAGATCCAAATTAGTCCTGTTATTTCTAAGACGAAATGACCAAATCGACATACCTAAGTTCACAGATGGACACAAAACGTGACGAGCAGTATAACTTAACTTCGGATACATATTTTGGCAAGATAAGTTATGATCTGCAAGATGCAATTCATAACGAGCGGAGCCAGAATCGAAAAGGATCATGTCATTTTCTTGTAGATGTTACAACATCTTTAGAAAATAACCCTAACCAAAATAGCTATAGTTATTACGTAAAAAATAGTTTTTTTCAACTTAAATTACTCGCAAGTACCTAGGTGGTTGGGTATGTTCATTGTTGGTTTTCATACCAAAACCGTGCATCTTCCATAGGGCTGGACCCTTTAATAAGCAGCATCTGCATACATTATTTAACATTATTCAATGGATCTAATGAAACTCCTCTAAATGACAGTGATAAAATTAACGGATTACAGTACGTAAGTGCGTAAGTAAAACTCACGGTAAAGCCTAAGAGCGAAAAATTAGGGTAGATTATTTGCCACACCAAATTGATTGTGTACACGCGTCCTCAGTTCAAACCACATATACAAACACAGTTGGGATGTCCTTGTACCAATGCACTAGAAGTCATTATTGAACTGCTAAGTTACGTACTGTCAATGTACAATCAGCGAGGTTGCATTCTGGTTGCACAAGAATATTGAACACCTCAAACCTTTAACAAAGTAATGCTGATGTTATTGACACTGACTCACATGACAATGACGGGCAAAGTGCTAATTAAGTCGCTCTTGAAATTGTGATTTTTTGCGAACTCGCATACTCATTAGATAAAGTGTATAAATAACTTTAAAGGCAGGCGAGGTTATCCATCTCTACCTACCACGGGTACCATTTTATTTGTACTTTGACCACATGACTTTGAGTTAGATTTTTTCGGAGACTAGCATCCGGATTCTGGAACGCATTTAAAGTTACTGAACTAAGAGCCATGTTAAGTACAAAAGGTTACAGTGAAATCCTCACTAGACGGGCCTGTATACTATCTCGTGCATAGCAAGCTGGGCTGCCAAACTTCAGAACTCGTAAGAACTCTCATCATCATAATCAGCCTGTTGCAGTCCAATGATGGACATAGGCTTCTCGTATTGCACGCCACTGAGATCGACCTTTGGCTGTCGCATCCAGCTCCTGCCAGCCATCCTGCGCTAATCATCACTCCACCTTGCCTGAGGACGTCCTACAATACGCAGAACTTGCACCGGTTTGACATTATTACCAGGCTATATAGGATGTAAATAACCAAGTCTTTTCCCTATTTCAAGAGCACTAGGATCTCTTCAGTTTTATCATATAACAAATTGAAGCTCCTTTCAATAAAAACTGGTTTTATCGATCACCAATCGTTAGTGTTGTAATCTGTGGCACGCAAGCTTTGGAGTAACAGTCACTCAATTTGGTGTTGTTTAAAATTTAGATGGCCGTTAACCGTTACAGACCTTGATTATTTGGTTCGTCTTAAAAGATGCTCTATTTTTCTTCTATCGTGTTTCGTTTCACATAATTACTGTTGGTTGAAATCTATCGTGTATTTTGATAAATGATGATTTTAAGATAAACGGTAACGGTTTTAGACAGAGAGGCTAATATAGCCATTGGCATTTTCACAAAACAATTTTTTTTTTATATAGCAGAGTCACTCCTCACTCAGAGTTGACCCTTGTCAAAGTAACCATCTTTCACGCAATCTATGGTCGGTTTTGAGTGGCATAACAGAAGACCTCTTTGCAAACGTATATGCACACAGCTAACACTTCATAAAACTCATGTCCCTAAAGGTCGCTGCTCACTAGGCAAGCACGGCAACTGCACGGCTCCGACCCAGCAATTATTTTGATATAAAAATTTGAACCTTAAGTCGTGAGTGGTACAATATATTTTGCAATAATAATATGACACAGCCAACGGCGAACTGTCAGCGAGCTCGCCGCTACTATACCACTCAACTTGCAGCTCGCATTCTAGCACTTTAAGGTTCAAATTTGAATAGCAAAATACTTGCTGGGTGCCGTTGCCGTGCTTGGATAATGTGCTACGAGCTTAACTCTCTTACGCAGTATATCTTCGGCGATAAAATCAATGCTCAGTCTGCTGTTGGTTTTACACTTTTTACGATAACAATCACTTGATGTCGTCATCGGAATCTCGCAACAGTCTCGACCAATCCCATCGTTCGCACCACGACAGGCCATGTAAGATTTCATTTTAAAGATAAGAAGAAACAAATACATTTCAACACTATAAACATTCGATGCAAAATCGTAATATAGTGCCGAAAGGAACTAATTTGAAGAAAATAATTGAGTTTGCAAAAAAGGACTGTGCACTCATATTTAAACTTGAAGGTGCAAATAAATCATACGATCTTAAAAATAATTTATTTCTTTAATAATGTGATCGTAAAGTATTTAAACTCAAACATCTTTGAACTTGTGACCTTTATACACAGCTGTAGAGTTCTGGTATACTTTAAGACTCAATTCAAAAAGTTTATAATCTTTTAATTCATATGGCGTGACAAGAGGTTGCGTTAGATTCTTATTGCTTTCATTCGCTCTTTTGGGTTTGTTCTTTTTAATATCTTACAAAGAATAAAGAAGACGTGTCGGACGTGATTCTCCCTAATTAGTATATCCCCTTCAATCCTTATTATCCTTATTATCCCGTGTCGTGCTTGATAACACTATTCAGAAAATGTAGGCGTGTTTTACTGGCTTGGCACTCGATTTGTTCATTATCTTCTCTTGTAAGGGAGTCATTAAGTGCATCAATATCTGTTGGTATGTCAATTACATTGTGTTATACATATATCCGAACTGTAGAAAATTATGAAGCGTTCTTAGGCCAATAAAATATTATAACCTTATACTGTAAACAAAACAATAACCTTTAGGAATATATCAGCAGTGGAAAAGTCTTGCTGATAAACACTAGTGTCGCCAGATTGTCCACTTACGAATGACGATCACGAAAACTAAGAAGAACCATTACATATGAAATAAAAAAAAACATTTTTTTACTAAGAAATAGGTCAGAAAAACTCACGCTACTTTCATTGCATTGAACATTTCGTAAATAGTATTTGATCCTAAGCAACCAAAAATACCAAAAAGCTCGGAAAGTTTAATCTATCATTCCTGGATTGTAATGAATCATGAAAAACGATGTTAATAACGGAACACGAGTTATGGTATTGTTTTTGCAGAATTATTTTAAAAGAGATAGCATTCATTATAAACAATTTACAAGAAGCTAATTTAAACCCGTAGACCGTCCACAACATATTTAAAAAATGTGAAACGATTAATGAGAACTTCAAAGGTCCAACCTTTAAAGTTGAATGAGCACTACATTGTTGCCTAAGGTTTCAAGAACCCGCTTAACCCAATCATTAGCCATACTGGATCCAGCTGTCGTATAATTTTATAAATTTCGTTATCACCGTCTTTGTTGCATGCCCGTGTAATAGGTGGTCTCAGCCACAGTACACAGATAACAGTAAAATATCTACATAGAAACGTGCCGCTCTCGGTTTGAATGAGTGCATGCGGGTCGCGCGCCGTGTCGCGATTTCACGCACACGCAATTTCACGCACACGCTAGCATAAAATAGGGAGGAATAAGGTAGTGGCAGTACGGACGGGCTGTGCCGCGTGTCTGTGTGCTAGCTAGGCTAATAACTTGGCGAACGGCCTTAGATAACCTACTGTTTATACTGTGTCTCAGCTATTTATAAATTCTATACAGGTGCGAGGGGCGGCGCAGGTGTATCATTGTCAACTGCATTGTATGAACTTTGCATAAAAACATTTCCACCTATGCTATTCATCCTTGGGACTGCGGCAGATGATGTGAGACCTGCAAAATATCATCTTGATAGTTACGTGCCAAGATGAAATTCCTTTTTAAAATTGAAAGCCTGCCATTTGTAGCTTTGCTCAAATTATTGGTGTGGCAAATTCTGAAAAATCTAAAATAAAACAAAACAGAAAATTAAAATCACTTTCCAGATTTTACCCGCGACTTCATAGTTGAAGTAAAAAAAACAAGTAGAATCCAAAGTACTTTGAGAAATCAACAAAACAAAATACGTAGTCATCAGCACATGGTTTGTTTACGATGAAGATAGACAATTTAAAAACGACACAAGGCGACATCAGTATATCAAACGGTACCTTTCAAAACATTTCAAAGTCAAATATATCCAACCGTCCACATTTGATATACTAGCATATTAAATTAATTGCACTTCCTGTCGGGTACTCAACATGAGTTATGTCTTCTAAGTTCTAACAGTATTCCGACATCATTGTTCCATCAAAGAAATCGTCTTGACCGAATTGTTTTTGCAATTTAAACTCTATATCATGGTTCCATGAAAAAGTCACGTTCTTTGTTTAGTTGAAGATACTTCGCAAATGATACCGCTAGAGAGACTCAACCCTGTTATTATCGAAAAAAGTATAATCGCGCGCAATTTGATCTGTGGCTGGATACAGCACTATTGTTTAGCCACGTATTTTGCAAGTCTCAAATTTCGGCAGTCATCACAGTATAAAAACCAAACAGTAGGCTATCTAAGGCCGCCCGCCGAGTTATTAGCCTAGCGTGCACACAGACACGCGGCACAGCCCGTCCGTACTGCCGCCTCCCTATGCCTCCCTATTTTATGCTAGCGTGTGCGTGAAATCGCGTTTGCGTGGTATCGCGACACGGCGCGCGACGCGCACGCACACATTCAAACCGAGAGTGGCACGTTTGTATGTAGATGTTCTACTATATGGTTTATACTGTGGTCATATCGAATGCTATATCTTCGGCTTCGAACCAAAAAACAATAGCAAGAGCCCAAATCGAATCACGTCGTTTCGATTGCTTTTTGTGATAGCCGAATGTTTTTGCAGCTGTTATTTTTGCGGTCGTCCGCATTAAATTGAAATTGATAGATTGTTTAGTAACCCTGACGCATCGTTGACATGTATCTTCGAATTTACAGGTAGTATCTCTTTTTTGATAGTCCTACACTTAGAATTCAAGACGTTAGGCACGCTTGCACATTTCTCAGTTTGTGAGATAATAATGCTGGCGATTGTGTGGTATACTGTCTCAAAAAACTGAATGTGCTTGTAAATGTATTCTGAGTTGGAGCTTATGTTCGGAAGACATCTTATCTAATCCTTTGATGGACGCCGACATTTGAAGAACCACTTACCCAAAAAGGTACTTAGCTCCAAATTCTTAAACGTTAATCAATCCTAAGAGCCCTTGAAACTAGTGATGTACAAGGCTCGAGGCTTCCGAGTCTTTTTGCCGAGAGCTCAGAGTCGTTTACAGGGCTCGCCTCGTTTGCATTGCGCTCGACGACTCGGGAGTCTTTTGCAGAGCTAGAGCCTCTTTGAAAGAGCTCGAGCCTTTATGAAAGCTCGAGCCGTTTTGAGAGCTCAAGCCCTTTTGGAAGCTCGAGCCTTAGTGTGCGCGATTTTTTATGATTTTCGATGTGTGTCTTAAATGACTTCCTACAAATATGATTAGTTATACTACTATACCCTGATAATAAAAATGCGCAATTTTTAAAGAATGTGTGTATGGAACCATGGATGCTCATTACTCTTTCACGTAAAATTGAGTTTTGAACATCACTAACTACATAATTAATTTATAACTAAGCTACGGAGATATTAAAGTCATCAACTTGACCTTTTATTGAAAGCTTGAATTTATTTTAAGACTCAAGCTTTATATGGCTCGAGCTGTTCTGAAGGCTCGAACTCTTTTAAAGCCTCGAGGCATGGGTCAGAGAGCTCGCGGCTCGGCTAGGCTCGGGACTCGGAGCCTACCGAGCTCACCGAGCCTTGCCATTCCGCCTCGAGGCTTCAAAAATAGGGCTCGACGGCTCGAGTCTTGTACATCACTACTTGAAACCGGTGCTGTCCGATATTTTCAGTGAAATTAAAAGGAAGGTATACAATATGACATAACATGAGTTATTGTGATTACGTTTCAAACATCCAAAACTCTCCTTAAGAGCTAATTACGGAATAACTGTCTCAGTATACCTGTAGGAAATAAAGCCACATTTAGATCTTGCCTCAATGAAAAGGTTTATAACCAAAATATAATAAACATCATTTTTAAAATTTGTCCTGTCTGCTTCAAACTGCGAGCTGAACATGAATGCAAGTCAGATATGTCTGCTTTAAAAAAAAGTAATGTTACGAATGTCATTCTAGAAAAAAAAAGTTTTAAACCTGCTCAGGTGAATTTGTGAAGTCTTATGACATGTCCATTATAAGCCACAATTTTCCCAACATCATTGTCCTTTAAACCATCTGTTGCTGTTAGAGATACATAATAGTAATTGCAAATTCAAGTCAGGCATCTGATAGAAGTATCTGTGGGACAAACAAGCGCGTTTATCATATGCCCGCGATGTGCCCGAGATAGCAAGGTGGTAAGTGGACCAAGGGCAGCGCTCGCAGATAACGCAAGGTTGTATGCAGCCCGAACGATGACAGTCTCATCTACCTGTATACCTACAATTAGTACTTGCTTATTCATAACAGGTATGAATTTAATTTTGTTTTTATTAGTTGCTATATTTCTTACATCTATAAGCAGTTTAATAGCAACTGCCGAGTCGTGTATCGCCGCAACGCCAGGGTTTTGTGGTAACAGAAAGACAGCTGCTGTTGATGCCCGCGGTTATATTTTAATATTATCCTATAATTATTAAATTGAATTAGCAGGCAATTAATTTCGAAAATTTGCTTTTATTATTTTATAAACTTTCGCGGATCTAACTATAGATACATAACGCAGTAACATAATTAGATGTGTACCCCTTTTGAAGCAAGTGCACAAAACGTCAAAAACTCACATTTCTATCATTAAAAACATCCGCTTCCTGTATGGACAATATCATCTTCTGTATTAAGTAAAGTCGTTACCTTTTTATGAAACTAAATGAAAATGAATAAATCATTTCGTTAAAAACGCAGCAAGTGATATTTCAACAACTTGAACATTGTATTTTAAATGATTTACTGAAAACTATCTCCCGCCTTGTCCAATTATTCGATCAGCAAAACTTCAATTACACCCTCCACCAAAGTGCGAATTAATGGTCCGTTCATATATTTTAAGGTCTCCATCCAATCCGACGGAATTAAAAACATAATTGCATGTCTCGCCGATGGCAATGACAATGACAAAATGACAAGGAAGTTGGTTTAATTTCATTGAATTGAACGAAGGATAGAATGCGTCTAAATAATTAGTTCAGTATGTTTAATTAAATTTTGATTAAGTTAAAAAGTACGTGTCGTATAGAGGACGGCGTCGTTGAAAAAGGTTCTGTAGTACCTAAATGATATACAATGTGAAATTGCTTGTAGGTTGTGTTTTTGCTTATTTAGCCATTTATTATAATGAATAGATACATCATAATGTGCTCTGCTATTACTAAAACATTAGTGAAGGTCCTTTCTCCGCTCGCAAATATGAAAAACATTTTAGGCGGTGAAAAGGTGTGTACAAGAGAATCCTCATTTATGTTTGAAAAAATATTCAACGAAACCTCAATATGATGTGCAATAGTAAGTAGTAATTCTTACCACAATGATAAGTATACCTTTCCAAACGAAACTTAGCTAATTAAGCAAAGACCGGAACAAAAATTCTAAAATAGCGAAACTCTATAGTTTCTTGATTACGACGGAACCCAGAAGAGGAAACAACAGCACGCATTCCTTGCGTAGCAGCAGCTATACCATTATTTTTGCTAAGGACATGAGTGAATGTTCCATGGCGACAGGCGGTATTTACGTTCGCTTTCGGCTACAGATCAAAAGGTTATTATTCTCATAATAACATTGTGCTAAGTCATTTTAAAATCCCATTAGTTAAACATCGGACTTTGCTCAACTAACTACAGCATTCAATGTTGTTTGCGCTTTTGCCAAAACTAAGTCAGCTGTAACGATAAGCGCTTAACAGCCGACCTAATTTTGGCAGATTACATATCACGCTAAACCAATGTGTGGCGCATAATCTGAACAACCTAAAAACAGGAAGGCTAAATGATAAAGTGCATCTTGTTTTTTATTGAACGGAGGTCGAATTTGATAAGAATTATCGCGACCTCGGTTGGATGCGGAAGAAATCACTTAGACGTTTTACTTGACCAAATAATGTTGGCTCTAAGTGCAAAGTCGAAACTTGATTAAAGTGTACAATCCAATTTTGTCACTTATACCGTTCTGGTAAATATGTCGCCAAGGAACTCCAAGGTTGACCTCGGAGATAAGACTTGATAATTTGGGGCATATTTTTATGACTGTCAAGTGAGGATATTTTCGGCGAGACGGAACCGCGTTCGCACGGTAGTTTGTGTAGATAACAAGATAAGGTGGATGGATGTTACCTAGTGTATAATTTCGCCATCGGCATTGTATGGTGGAAGACTGGAAGTACTTTATCAGAGCGGTTAAGTAGGAGGCCATAAATAAGCGCCGAGGGCAGCCTGGCCAGAAATAGCTGCGTGGAGAGAGCTTGATAGAATAATATGTCCTCGGCAGCCTTGTCCTCGTTACGCGGCCCAGTTTGCCTCGGGCAGGATGCTCTTTTTAAAGATCGCCTAGCAACGATAATAGGTATAAAGGCTAGAAAAGATTACCTATTTTATAATCCAACGTTGTAAATTTTACCTTTTTATTACAGTAATGGGCTCACACACCATGACCTCCACAATGATGAACTTTTCAATTCCTCTGCGCCTTGTGTTCTGATTATTACGTCCACAATAAGATGACCGTCAGCATGTCTCTGGCCGCATACAGTTGAGTAACTTTAAATCCATCTAACTCAGCACGAAGAAGAATCACAAAGATTGCAAAACTGAGTCTTCCTGTCAATACAACTTGAGTCTCGTAAATTTATTCATTTTCTTAATGATTTGCCTCTTTCATTCAAGTACAGTCAGAGCGCAAAAATGCAGCCAAGCTGAGCTCCGGGCCACCAGAGCTGTGGTTGCGTATACAATGAATTTCATAATGTTTCGTTTATTTTGATGAATCAACGTGATGACGACGTACGTCTAGACGGATGCGGACCTTGCTCGTTGCAGTGCAATTAGCCTTCTGAAAATTGGAATAACCACAATTTTTTGAAAAAAACTGTTTTTATAACCTTGCCCTTAAATGTCAATTTTAGTCCCAAACACGGACTAGCCATAGTTGCATAAGGCAAACAGTTTTGACTTAACAAATTTAGAACTTAACGTAGGAAGTGATGGTTTAAATTTTTCGCGATTTCTTATCGATTCCAAGTTTTTTATTTTGGTATGATTTTGTTGTTGTGTTGTAAACTCAAGGTTTAGTACCGACATCAAAGTGTGTCAAGTGTCGTTCAGTTCAAATGTTGGTCGGCTGGGATTTGCATCTGAAAAGAAATAGGTACCTACCCTTCTGGAAAACCGAAACAAGGGTAGGACAGGACTACCGCGTGCAAAGCAGACACGACTGCGTTTAGGTTTTTCTGATAACTTTGTCACTAGATTCACCTCGAAATACTAATTAGCCTATATCGTGTACAACTGGGTAAAGGTCTACTTATTGGAAATCAAGTCATCATTACAATGATTGACGAGTTTGTATTTAACTCCCAACTGTTATCGGGGAAAATAAAAACGAGTTTACAGTTGAGGGATCAATGGACCCATAGTTTTTATTTCTTTAACTTACACACTTTTTTATGAAAATTGCCAAGCAATTTTTCAATCATTCAAACATAGTTAATAATATAATAGGTGTTTGTTTTAATGCCTTAGTTAATGAATTCAGAAAAAAACGAGTAAAGCGCCAAAAAAGGTTTTTTAAAAATAAATTTTAAAAAATAAAAAAATCAGAATGTTGAAGATTGTATGTGGTACATGGCTATAGTTCAGAGTTAATCACCGCCTTTGTCAAATGCATGTTGACCACAAACCTACAATGTGTCCAGTAACCCAGAGCCCTATCGTGTGGTCTTTGTGACAGACAGCACGGGCGCGTGCGCTGAGTCAGTGGCGCATGCGCGGGTCAAGGCTGCGCCCGCGTCCGATGCCCGCTTGGCCCGCTTCCACGAAGTTCAATATCTGTGCCCCGATTCAGAACCGTGCTGTTCACCGATTTGATCAATTTATGGTGATAAATGAGTATAGGCATAGTGTATATGTCACCGGAAAATAACAAAAACCGTAAATTTATAAATTTCCTAGGAAATTTATAAACTTTCGTAGGATTCTAAACGAGAGATAAATTGTATTATTTTACGCCCACATTTCCGGAAATTTATAAATTTGCGACGACTCATCGTAAATTTATAAACTTACGGATATCTATCCGTAAGATTCTAAACGGTTCGACTAATCAGAGAAGAGCTTTTAATTTTACGCTTTTATGAATTACGGAAAATAACACACTGCTCTCTGATTGGTCGATGTTGACAGTAGCAATGCTTGTGTTCGTAGATTATGGTACAATCACACTTGCCAAACTGTACATTTATCAGTTTCGAATACCTACCTGTCTGGACTTTTACTTTAAAACTGGGTAGGTTTAACGGGTTACTTTTTACAATTAATAGGCTGATAACCCCTACTTAATCAAAATAAGACGGCAGAAATCGTGTTTTACGATATCAAAAAGTTTATAAAAAAATGAAATACACTTATAAAATATAACATACAAAACATGCCATACCATCTTGATCTTATGCCAAATGGGGTAGTCAGAGTCGCACTGAGTTCCCGTCACGGTGAACGAACGGAACATTCAGAAGCCCACATTTCACCGAGGGAATTTGAACCCATCGTGGTAAGAAGCGAGCATACCGCCGTTATCTGGGTTGCTTAGATTTTTTATGGGTGTTTCTCATCGCCGGAGAGTTAGCCGCAAATTATACAATGAACACGAAGATGAATTGTTCTTACAAAATATAAAACATTAGAACCGGCCTTCTACCAAAATTAAATGGCGGAGGAGAGGAATGACACGTGACTTATTCGACCAATCAGAGCGCACATGGCGTTTGGTTACCGCCCACTTATTATTTTACGGATGCGTTCCGAAAATTTATAAATTTCCGGAAATGTGGGCGTAAAATAATACAATTTATCTCTCGTTTAGAATCCTACGAAAGTTTATAAATTTCCTAGGAAATTTATAAATTTACGGTTCTTGTTATTTTCCGGTGACATATACATAACACAACATATCCTTCTTGTTGTTCATCGTCGGTGGTCAGAACAATTGCCTGAGCGAGATTTTTCTTAACCTAGATGGTCCTACTGCAGAGCAAAGGTCGCTCCCAATTCTTTCTAGTTCTGCTGGTTCTCTGTCCTGTGCCAGGCTCTGCCAGTCGTCGCTATGGTGCTGCTAATCGTCACTCCACCTTTACTGGGCCTTTCCCTACAACGAAACCAGTAGAGGCTGCCACAGGGTGACGGTTCGGGGCCAAAAAAAACAGTTCATATTTCACCAGCTTATAATAAAAATTTAGCAATAATGCTGCAAAATCTTTTTTCTTATTCATTATTATTTCCAAAACAAAATGCTAAGCTTGTGTTTTGTGTTGAGGTCACACTTATGAGTTCATCTGACAAATGAAACGACTACTTCGTATGTTTACATAATGTGATGAAATGTTCTGCGTACTATGTAGGTTAGTCGGTTACATGATGCCTTTGTAACATGAATAATACCTACCTACTATTAACGATGGTTTCGTTATGTTGGAAAGAAACAATCACTTTTTGCTACGCGTAAGTTAGTTGAGAATACTTTGTAGTATTCAAACACTATTGAGTAAAACTAGTAGCTTAGATAAGAATTGGGCATAAATAATTTTCACTTGTCAATCAAATTTAAGAGCCCCTCATAAACTCATGCTCATCATGCTAATGCTGATTTTCAACTTATTCCTGTATTTTTGTTGCCAAATACAAATATTATCATCAGCTGCGATTCGGTCAATTTTTTTTAAGGTGTCCTTCGGACCCTGGCATGTCATCCAGTATGTTCAGACTGTGTTATTCAGAGCTTGCCATTATATCTTTCATCGGGTTGAACTGCGGTTACATCTAAATTGTAAAAACTACAAGGATATCTTCGAAAATTCTTCTGATTTTTGTACCATTCTACAATTATCAATTTAATACGTGAAATACCGTGCAGTGATCGCTTAGTTTTTACAGATCATGTATTGCCGTTTTGCGTCACGGCAGATTAAAATGCCTCTCGTGGAATGTGTTTGTGGCCGGTTACATAGGTAACTCGCCTTGACTAACGACGAAGTGCAACGATGTTACAAATACTGCTTTTTAATACATTTTTTAATTTGTGCACGTCATTCAGAAAAAAAAAAATGTCTTCGTATCATTGTTATCAACGTTAGTTCAAGACATAACATCTATCTCGCGATGTTATGAACTATCAACGAATTGTGAACTGCAACATCGGCTTTCAAAAAAACACTTTATTTTTCCTCAGCTTATAATCTATCCGTGGCTAACCGAAGAATTGGAAAACCAATTAGTTTTTAGGGTTAAAAACAAAAACTACGTAGAGATTCAGACTGAGGGCATGCAAGTATCACAAATCATCAAAATTTGTAAAACCTTTAAGTGCTTTATAGACAAAAAATAGTTCCTACGTTCGAAACTGATAAAGATAACAACATAAAACAGAAGTCGTGTAAAATCACTTTCTTATTTATTTTTACCATTTAATAAACATTATCTTTCATTGGAAGCAAAATGGGTAGCATTATTGCTTTTATAATATTGTATTTTAAAATTCTGACTTTTGTAAGACTTTCTACGAAAGACTTTCTAACGAAATCTACTCTATATATAAAAATGGATTGCTGTTCGTTAGTCTCGCTAAAACTCGGGAATGGCTGGACCGATTTGGCTAATTTTGGTTTTGAAATATTTGTAATGGTCGAGGGAAGGTTTAAAAGGTGAGTAATCATGAGAAAATGCTGGGAATATAGTAAAAATCTCAATTTTAGTAAATGTTTGACAACAGAACTAAGTCTGTTGGGACAGCTAGTACATAATACAACATAAATGAAAAATAAGTGTTGAATCAATCAATAATTTACCTTTTTTCAGTAATAAGAGTATAATAATATTATTTTGATGAATAAGCCAGCCATGTTGCTATTTCACATGTCCGTATGTGCGTCGTCCCAACACGACCGTGGTTATCGCATTCTCAAGGATACGCCCAGCCATGTCTACAAGTCGTTAATGAGTGCATGAGCATGACATGAGTCGGTGACGCCGCCATACAAGATTACGCCGCGAGGTGCATTCCACAGATAAAAAAATATGAAAACTTTTTAAACTTGGAGGTTACCGCTATTACTGGCAGGAGAAATAATGGGTTGAATTTAATAACCAAGGAGTTTACGAGCTTTTGTATTTAACTTAACAGTGGTGACGTTTAGATCTGAATCTCGAATGGATATTTAGTACCTTTATAAAAGCATGTAGTATTAGATGCGTTTATTTTTATTTAGAATGTAAGTTGTTGATGTAAAAGGACTCTGACAAAATATTATTATCTTAAAACTCGTTCTCCATAAGAACCTTTACTATAAACAAAGTAATTTGAATCTAATGAACGCAGTATATCATAGGAATCAACGTGCCGCCTACAGTTGTTACCGTATCTAGAATATTCTTGCATATTAATTGCGTCTTTTTTACAGTCTTTTCTAGTTTTTGTCTTCCATGTCTGCCTTATTGATACTTAATGGTACAATTTTGACTTGTTATAACGAATGGATGTATCTAAATCTTTATTTTCTGTTCTCTTGTAGCTAAGCGATTAACATCAAAATGTTAATCTGAAAAAGTGAAAACTATTACTATTATGGGCCACCCTCTATGTCCTGTAACACCTAAATGTAAATGATAACTTTCTAAAACTAATCTTTAACATTATCTTCCATAATAATTTGAATAAACTATTGCGATTGACTGGTGATCAGAGATATTTGCAGAATATAGGTTGAATTCAACAATCATAACTACACATATGCTCTCAGTAGTTACTCCAGATCCATTATCCCACCGCTAGGACGTAAACTTAATAATTTATAGTCTAGGAAACACTAAATCCTATTTTACAATGGACAATGCTAGGCCACATCTCGCCACATGTGGCCATGTCAAAACATATCATCAGTTTCCTTATTCTGTTATCAGTAGAGATTGAAGTTGCCTAAATGCCTGCATCTGCTAAAGTTGTCGTTCTCAGCTTGTGATAAATATTACAACTGATGGTTTCCGACAGACTAATTTGAGTTAGTTTTGATCTATTCTTGTTAAGATATCAACGTGTTAGAATAATACTTCATTCACATTACTGTTTTTGACTTTTAGAGCAATAAGAGCTCATTCACATTTAAGCCCCTAATAAGACTGGGTAAAGTTTCATCGTTTTAGCTAAGGTTAAGGTTCAATAAGCATACTGTATAAGTACCTAGTGTAATATTGCTTTAAGGAACCCTAATAACCGAGATAGTCTCGACACCTAACTGTAGGAAACATGTCTCATGTCATTAGGATAGGTACCTAAATCGTGATTGCGACTGATAAGTAAGAGATAGTACTTAGACCCCTGAAAATTTACGGTCAACGGCATGACAGGCTACCCATTTCCGTTCAGTCTTCCTTGCTCTGTTCCTTAGTACCTAATGACATTTGCCAAGAGCAAGATAGATACTGTATAGTAAAAGAACCAAATGCTTTATATTATAGGTTAAAGGTGACCTAAAATCGAATAAACAAAAACAAACGTCTTTTATTTATGATTCTAAACTGGCTAGTGCAATGATGTGGTCAGAAACTCATCATTACGTATGGGTTCATATTCACCATGACCGATCAATGTGACCGAAGCACATTCGTGCTTCAGCCTTACGGTCATGGTACATTATCACCCTACCTATCAAACCGGCTCTTAATTAAATTTTATGTTTCTAGCGAACGAAACTAATATCACTTTTCCTGCACGATCGTGAGTTTTTAAAACCTAACATTTACAACGATAGTAAAGACACTTCGGTTTATACTTACGTAATTATCTTTCATGGACTAGCATTAGAGAGGGACGCAATGACCGTTATTGCAGGACCAGATAAAGACAGAGGATATAGGCAACTGCAATTAAGGCGATAACCATGAAATGTCAGACTTAAATGTTCATTACAGTGAGTAAAAAGTCGCACATGTGCTTTGAACGTGATCGTCTTCGTGGGCTATAACCGTAACTCATAAATAAATAACTTTAGGACGTACAACAATTGCAATAAACCTTCGCCTAGTACTTAAACTTGGCATAAAAATATACACATAAGTAGAGGAAGAATGGAAATAGTTTATATTTGAACTTATATTCGATGCAGATGTAGAAAAAAACATTGAAACACACCGACCAGTCATCGATGTGGAGGCAATAAAATTCTGGAATGTAAATTATTTCATGTCCAATAACGTGAATGTCTAAATTAGTCGTTAGTTGGTGCAAACTGATAAAGGGAGCAAGAACAATTTGCGCGCATTCAGCTTCAGAACGGCTTGATAACATACTTAAATAATTAAGAAGCTCTCCAACAGTCCACATCAAGCCTGAGTATGGACACCCTAAAAGTATAGGCGAGGCCTGTGCCCTACGTTATGTAAATTTTCACATTGATGACTATGATGATGAAATTAGTACTACAAAAATGCAAGTCATACAATAACTTGCGGTTGTTAAGCCAAGTATATTTTAATGTTGTCAATCATTCAATCGGCACAATGGAAAATAGTACTTGCTTGAAAGCGCCGCTGTCAGTTCCGCGCTCACCAAGAAGTAAAATATCATATCATTAATATCTTATAAATGATTCATACAACAAAACAAAAAATATGTACCTACACATTGATATTTAGCCATGTAATAATTATTTTTATCACGATTGTACTGAATCGAGCTCGCAAATGATTTACTGATCTTGATTAAAGGGCAGCACCTCGACTCCAGCAGTCGATCGACGAGCTATTGTGGCCGTGCGCAATTATTAAAAGTCAAAAGGTTTCGCCATCGAGTCTTGTTTATGACCAACGTAATCACCACTCCGTCTTCAACGTTTACATCAAAAATAAATCACAGTTCGACGACATCTGGCGTCAATCCCACACTTTCGTGAAAATTTAAGTGAATTTTCTGCACCAATCGCTATAGATTCAACAGCTCCGAAATTGTTCTGCCAACAAAAGCAACAGAATTCACATGGAAGAGATCCAAGCGTTCAATCTAAACTATCTAACATTTGTTGTTTGAATTTTATGAGAAAACCGTCATTGCTCTGTTCAGAGATACAATCTGAAATACAACCGACGTTTTCCAGATAAATCTCAACAAAACAGGTACATGATAATAAGCAGTCTCCAGGCAAGAGTTATGGAATTCTCCATCGAAAACAATGCGAATGTAAAGTTATCGGTTTAAATGAGAGGCAACAGCAAGTGTATGTGCATACGCGGCGCGACATGCGACCATTTTACTTTTATTCCTAGCCTGAACAATAGGTCTGCCGTTGACGGCAATGCAGCCGGTTTCTTAACTCCCTCCGATAGCTACAAGTTACGACGCTATAAATACCACAAGACGTGCCCATGACCCGCGCGACGCGAGAATTATTGAACCAACCTGAGCAAGACCAATCTCGTATTACAATTCAACTATTTAATATTTTCCTTCTAAGTTGTTTGCTTTTTCGTTCGATGCTAAATCAAAGTGTGTTGACTCTGTTTTGTACAGTACACAGTATTTACCGTGGCGTATTGTGTCCGCGCGCAATATGCGTGTTCGTTGCTATGAGAGGTCAAGTATTGCTGGAAGTGTTACGCTCTACCTGTGGTTGTTTGTACGTGACTGTAAAAACGATTAGGTTTCCCTTTCCGCGTTCGATGCAGACGTTAGCTTTGGAATCGATTATGAACAGGATGTCATCGCAATACATAATGGAGTCGCGACGGTACAGGCCGAAATGCCTAATCAATCTCGTTGGTGTATTAATTTCATTCCACGAAAGAAAGCTCATTCTGTGACAGAACTTCGGCCGTATGATTTGCCAGGCACAGCTTATTAAACTGAGATAAAGCTAATGTATTCTTCTAGAGGTTTTCCGCACCATACTTCGATTAGAAAACAGATTGTTGGAAATCACGAGTAACAAACATTCAAACCAACTTTCGAATACTATAACCATCTCGAACAAATTTCCTATTTGACGATTATAAAATCTCTCCCAATGGAACTAAGCGAATTAAGATTTATATGTAAAAATCAAACACATTCGACAGATTTGAAAGAAATATTTACAACCAAATTCGTCACATTAAATAAGTAAAAAAAATAATGGATCGTGATAAAATAACTTAACACCTAGGTATACATAACGTAAGGCCACAGATTTCACACCGTTTCCGCTTGCCACCGGTGCTTTGTATGTGAAATGTGAATTCATATCAATCATGCCTCGGCTCATGCCGGCAGTGATACACTGACTGCGGTTGTTGTATGTGTTATCTAATGTTGTTTTTATAAAGCTCTTACTAAACCCGTAACACAAATTTCAAACTAACCGTGTCATTAATTCAGTTGATTCTTGGCAATCAGCATAAAACGTTATAGCGCATAAATCTCGCCGGCGTCATCATTTTGAGATTCAGTCAGATCTTCAATTTGGCTTTATGACGTTAAAGGATCTCCAACCAGTGGTGGTATTTGCAAATACCTAATTCTGAGTCTAGATCAGGCTTGGCTATTGTCCAGCGCTGCAAGTAGGGCAGGCGTCCGTAGGTGTCTATCGCGGACCGTTGCTTGGCAATCGCCATAATAGTATGTGTTCGAATTCTTGTATAAATTACATGTGAGTTATGTACTTGTGAGTGAATTTAAACTACGCTTTGTCGGATTGCTTTGTGTCAAGCTAGATTAAGTAACATTCTCAGCACAGAGAGCTACAAAAATATTTCAAAACCGGTGACGCTCAAGGTGCTACCGAATACCGACGTAACTTCCTCACCTGACTCGCTTTATTTGATGTAGGTTTTATTTACTCAAAAGCTTGATATCAAAGTCATTACCTCACAAACGTCGTTTGCTAACAAAAAGCCTGATGTCAACAGGCGTTCACATCAAAGCTTTTAATTTTCTTATCTTATTTCAATTGCTCTTTACTTAGTTCCTATTTCGAGAAATTGGACAATACGCAATACTACGAGTATATTTGGAAATGAAATGGAGTCCTCCAGAGACAAATTACATTCAAACGTTTCTAAAAGTTAATATCATCTGGTCGAAGTATAAGTACCTTCAGTGCACCTTCCCATGTTGCTGCTTATTGGTGCTTATTGGCCATGACCGTGACTCGCAATTAGATATAATTACCTTCAATTTGTGCTGCTACTAATGTTATTCGCGGTGGTCTGGTCTGATGTCTAACTCTGCAATTATTGTTCCTTTGCAAATTAAACCTTGCTTCGTTAGCGATTACTACGGAAGTGTCTTCGATTGTGGCTACTTTAATTATGCCTTCGTAATCATAGGATTGTATAATTTCAGATATCTTGATATTAAAATTACAATTGCTTAAATGATGTATTTTACGTCCATGATAACTCTAATACTTAAGTTTCGCACGCAAACTTTTAATGGGTAATAAGATTTGTCTACGCATCTGTGTATTAAATTTAAATATGCGGGCCTAGCATGCGCAACATCGACAAAATAGCCATCTCCCCCTCTTTCGCTAGAGAGAATCGAAGGGCGTGACTTGATTTCGTTGCTTCTCGACAGTGCTGCCATATTACAGAAAAAAAAATTAGAAACTCCATTTTTTTACTGGTAACACTTGTAAAATTAATTCACACAAAGACTCAATCAAGAGTAAGTAAAATAATTTGTTACTGCTTATCTCATAACAAAAAATAGAAAGATTTTGTTTTTAGATTGATTGTGTGTTTGAGACGAAAATTGGCCGAGTATTTCGACTCTAAAGTAAAAAGCAAGCACGCGTGCGCCATCTGTCGCCACTTGCCACAATCAAGTTGCACACTGTTATCTCAGTTGCTTTTTGTTCACATAGCCATTCATTAATAAAAGTTGTGTTTATTGAAGAAATTGATATGTGAAAATTACTTTTTAATTATGAATGGTATAAAAGCAACCGTAATAGGGTGTTTAGACAACGCCTGTCAAAGTTTCTTTAATTGGAGAACTTTTAATTTGGGCTTAGCGGCGCCATCTGTGAAGATTACTTTCCATATAAAAGTAGTCCGGTCTTGTCATTTTATTGTTGTTGAACGAATATTTGTAATGTTATCTTTAATTATTGTGATGTGATGTGACACCGAATGGGAGTTGGGTTGTATTGCGGCCCCGTTTTAATTCACTCTAATGATGGTAAGCAAATTTCAAAAATATAATGTCCTTTTAGTCCGAATTCTAAAAGGTTATGTCGTATCGTTTTAGCATTGACGTGTATTTTAATCCTTTTCTTTTTTTGACAAAGCTGCACGCGTTGTATTTTAATAGTTTCGCATACAATTTCACTCGTCTCGTCACTTCTCGTCCACCCTTCCGATCGACGAGTAATTAAGCCAACAGAAATGTCAAAAATCGATAAATCCGTGATAAAACAGTGGTGCCATGTTAGGGCTTGTCGAGAAATCCGTATTTTCCATACAATATTTCAAATCTGACATTAAGCGGCCATGTTAGCACCAGTAGAGAAAATGGAGAAATGGCTGCAGGGCGACCTGTGATTGGCTATTTGCTCTCTCGGATTTACTCGCGGCGTGCATGCTAGCCCCGATGATCTCAAAAACGTGAAATAACTTCACACATGTGCTGTTTTTAATAATAAAAAAACATTGTGTCTAATTACAAAGTTGGCAAGGAAGCGAGAGACGACGTAGCCTGTCAGCCTATTCCGTTTATAACTTTGAAGCTGCGGTTTTTGGCAAATCCCCTCAACTATCTGGAGTCAACGAATCCCCTGACAGGCGACACGGCTTATATTCAGCGAATAATTACATGTAAAGTGCCTAAAAATAAATAATGCTTCACATCATATTGTTTTCTGATGATCATGAAAAACTGTGGTACATGCCAATTCCATTGAAAAGCATTTTAAGGCACAAAACAAATTCCGTTATCTGGTGTCCGTTCTCCACAAATTCCAAAATGTCTGTTTGTGGACCGAGTGCATTTCAGAGTTTTGTAACTTCAAACTATGTCTAGTCCAGCCTACCAGTTGGATTGGAGATAACCATATCAAGTTATCAACGAGAATCGAAAATAGCTAGATTAACTTGAATTGCTATTTTTATCGGAATACCTTACATAACTCATTTATTGGTTCTTTTCCCAACATTTCGTAGAAATATCATTTTTCCTTTGAGAATATTTGTTACTACCCAAACATTTTCGCGGGGAATTAGGTATATTTATATTTTTGAAGGCAATATCAATACAGGTGAATATGCGTACGAATACGAGTAGTATGAATTCAAAAAACATGTATTTCCAATGAACTGGGATACGTTTGCAGGAATATATTCCTAGCAATAATATTTAGGTGCTGGAATTTAGCCGTCCTACCTATGTTTTCCGAGTGATCTGTAAGTTTGGTATCGAAGCTTTTGCAAATACATCTCTCACGGAAAAGAGTCCACCTCTCCTCAGACTAATAAAATTATTTTAGTCATCAACAACAAGATCAATAATTTTAACCAATATATTCTCATTTCTAAATAAACTTTTTTGAAATTATTATGTCATGTTCAGGTGAAGTCTATAAATTCTTTGAATTATTTTATTTCAAGAATCGTTGTTCATAATGGTAATTGTTGCAAAAACAAAAATCTCCCCAGCAACAAGCAGTATCCTGCGGGCCTAGCATGCGCAACATCGACAAAATAGCCATCTCCCCCTCTTTCGCTCGAGAGAATCGAAGGGCGTGACTTGACTTCGTTGCATCTCGACAGTGCTGCCATATTACAGAAAAAAAATTAGAAACTCCATTTTTTTTCTGGTAACACTTGTAAAATTAATTTACACAAAGGCTCAATCAAGAGTAAGTAAAATATTTTGTTACTGCTTATCTCATAACAAAAAATAGAAAGATTTTGTTTTTTGATTGATTGTGTGTTTGAGACGAAAATTGGCCGAGTATTTCGACTCTAAAGTAAAAAGCAAGCACGCGTGCGCCATCTGTCGCCACTTGCCACAATCAAGTTGCACACTGTTATCTCAGTTGCTTTTTGTTCACATAGCCATTCATTAATAAAACTTGTGTTTATTGAAGAAATTGATATGTGAAAATTACTTTTTAATTATGAATGGTATAAAAGCAACCGTAATAGGGTGTTTAGACAACGCTTGTCAAAGTTTCTTTAATTGGAGAACTTTTAATTTGGGCTTAGCGGCGCCATCTGTGAAGATTACTTTCCATATAAAAGTAGTCCGGTCTTGTCATTTTATTGTTGTTGAACGAATATTTGTAATGTTATCTTTAATTATTGTGATGTGATGTGACACCGAATGGGAGTTGGGTTGTATTGCGGCCCCGTTTTAATTCACTCTAATGATGGTAAGCAAATTTCCAAAATATAATGTCCTTTTACTCCGAATTCTAAAAGGTTATGTCGTATCGTTTTAGCATTGACGTGTATTTTAATCCTTTTCTTTTTTTGACAAAGCTGCACGCGTTGTATTTTAATAGTTTCGCATACAATTTCACTCGTCTCGTCACTTCTCGTCCACCCTTCCGATCGACGAGTAATTAAGCCAACAGAAATGTCAAAAATCGATAAATCCGTGATAAAACAGTGGTGCCATGTTAGGGCTTGTCGAGAAATCCGTATTTTCCATACAATATTTCAAATTTGACATTAAGCGGCCATGTTAGCAACAGTAGAGAAAATGGAGAAATGGCTGCAGGGCGACCTGTGATTGGCTTTTTGCTCTCTCGGATTTACTCGCGGCGTGCATGCTAGCCCCGCTGGTGCATATTCTTATGTCATCGCACCTAACGTCTGCGGGACAATGCGTTACGCAACCCGCGCCCGCGCTGCATCGGTACTCAACTCACGCGCATCTACAACGGTCGTCGGCGTCAGTGCATCATAGCCACTGTGACCTAATTGCAGTTTGATTCCAGCAACTACTTTATGTATCGCTGGTGAGGGGTTCTTT
Organism: Udea ferrugalis; assembly: GCA_950022985.1. Lineage (NCBI taxonomy): Eukaryota > Metazoa > Arthropoda > Insecta > Lepidoptera > Crambidae > Udea > Udea ferrugalis. Next base: position 6,785,968 of record OX465520.1, read on the forward strand.
ACATCCTTCAAAAAATTAAAAAACAAGTTATTGGTTTTTTGGTCACCTGGAGTTTTTCTTTTATAGCGGTCTTCAAGATGACCTCACTGCCTCATAGGAAGCAGCCGTGAGGTCCAGATATGGGGTTGACAAGCACAGTAATTGAGAACTACTTTGCTGGTCAATCTCATTATGAAGGCCTGGAGTGTTCTGTTATTTCCATAACGACAATAGGCTGTTTGAGCGTATGTTGCGTTAAGACATAAATTGAAAGCAAACAATTAAAGTACTACATTATGATAAGATAGGAACAATTCAGCTATCTTCCCTTCAAATATGTAAACAAACTGATCAATTATCTTCAGTTTCAATTCACGTGCACGATACAAGCAAACATGTTCAGTTTAATAAAGATTCATAACGTTAATTTCACTTGGGAGCCAATATTGGCGTTAATTTCCTGCCGACTCGCTGTTTACTCCCAGCAGTAATAAAGAGTCTGCATAAACACCTAAAACAAACATCAATATTTTACATTAAGTTTGTTTTCTTCCAAAAAATAACTTCTCGTTGGGATCTCGTAAATAACGTCGTAAAACACTGCCGTCCCCAATTATTACATTTCGCTGAGTTTAATCATGATTAATATCCCTTCAGGGGTGTTGCGGTATTAACGAGGATGCTGTCCAAATGTGTTTATTACTCTTCCAACAATTTTCTCTATTATTTGAATTTATTAATGTTGAAAAAACAGACATGATAAACTCTGCTTGATAAGTCGTCCGTTGTTACGATACCATTTGCTTCCTCTGCTTAGCGTGTCAATTCTTCCTTCTTACTAGATTAGATTCGCTCCACCTAAAATATAATGGTGTTTTCAAAAGCATTAACTCATCCTTGTTATCGTTTATCACCTCCAAAAATCTTGAGGTGGAAATATGAATAACCTTTCCTTGAGATTGTTGTTGAGTAAACGAAAACAACATAGATAGGTGGGAAAGTTAGACGTGCGGCTCAAGGGTGGCTGCTAGTACCTAATAACATAACGGCTAACGTAACAGCAGTACACGATCGTGAATCTTCGAAATCATAAAACAGTTACATTTATTTCCAAGTTTAAGCATCATCTGAGAAGCAATCGAGGGAAGCCACGCATCGATAGCTCGTAGTTCGTGTTCCCAGACAACAATGCACGCTTACGCCCTCGGAGTCAGCCCTCAACGACTCACAATTCCATATCACATCGTGGACTCGATAGTTGCATCACGTAAATGATAGTATTGACGGCGTAACTTTGTAAATGACTTACGCTAAGACTTCTGACTTTGAAACTAAACTTTACCAGACCTGTTTTAAGGTTTCCATTCGCTAACAATTCCTAACTATCCAGAATGGCGAACTGTTGAAAGGTAGTATGCGGGCGCACCCAAGCGAAAGTAAAGCTAAAGCACTCTGCTGAAAGGTTACTTTCATCTACTATCAAGATAACATTGTCTAGGTTGCATTATGTAAGTGTTCGTGTGACGAAGAACGGTAACATGGTTCCTTAGCAGGTCACATTAGTGCGAATGACATCAGGCTGTCAAGTGCAGCGGAGTCAACGAACAGGATTTAGCATTGCGTATGCAATAGATGCATCGTACCCTTGACTTCCTCCAGTATCTTGTATGGCTCCCGGCCAGAACCATTCTCTGACCCACTATGCACCTCTGGAATTTCCCGTACCGTTTCGTACTGCACGTAGATTATTAATGAAGACAATGGATTTTCTATGTGGATGACATCCACAGTGTGTATTGTGGTAAAGATATAAAGTGAGTTTAACAAGAAGACGGCACTGCAATTTTTCTGTAGTCAGTCATGCCCGGCAAGCAGTATCATGACAGGTAGTCAGCGCGATGTAAAGCATTTTGAGTAAGAATGTAGTTGTGAATTTTCCAGTTCTGTGCCTTGACGGCTATAACGATGTCTAGTGACATTTCAGTTTGGAAAAAGAAGCAAAATTTCATGTTTTAAAAGCCTTATGCAGTAAAGAACTTCAATGAGCGCGCTAAATGGAAATGAGATGTCGTGGCGTCCGTTGCCGTCTTATTATGTCGCTAGGTAGAACGGATGGGCTGGTGCGACGTGGGCAGTTAAGACTATGCAACCGCCGTGTTAACCCTGCTATTATCTTTTAATACCATCGACTTCGTTACTCGCTACATTTTTTTGCGACGGCACCGAGGTGCGGCTGGCATCGCGAGTCGCCGTCTTGGGTTTGATAACCTGAAGACCTTGGTCTTAATTGCGCTTGCGCCGACCATTCTGCCGCGTCCACTTTTTATGCGCCTGCACATCGCTAGTAAAAACACGACAACACGTACCCAGCCGGCTCTAAATGCTGCAATAACTCAAGAAAAATTCAAACCGGTCACAAAGTTCTCGTTGGCTTGGCTAGTTTGCATCAAGTACTGAGAAATGCATGCGCGTTGCTCTTTCCTTTTCAGGTATTACTCGCATACTTGATATGTCGCGTATTAATAGCAATGTATAATATCCAACTATCAGTTAACCTACAATGTTTTACTGATTGCTAATGACATTTTTTTTTGTTTCAGGTAAGCAAAACGAAAACTCTGCAGAAGCCAATTAAAAGAATTGCGGTCAGCACAACACGAAGTGTGTAGGTGAGGCTGTGGAGAAAAAAGTAATTTATGTACCTTTTTTTAGCCGCAATAAAGGACTGTATGGCTCAAAGCCATCTTCGGATTACATTAATCATGCTCTGTATGTAGATACTACTAATGTTTATTTCACATGGAATACGTTACTGCATGGCCAACTAAATTTAATTGGCTGAAAATGAAATAGCTAAGTTCAAAATGTGGTGTTCAATATCAATAATGATTTAGAAATATTGACAGTATTGATTACTGCTATTAGCGTTCCATTACAAATATTGGCTCGATCAATTTATAAAATTCTAAAAATAAAAAATATCCCAGTTGCTACGCGATTGATTTATAAGCATCGGAATCTTGAGCAAAATAACTAAATAAACAAAGGCTGTTGGTAAGTGCCGATGAAAAGCAAATCTAGGAATGACATCAGAGGCAAGTAGGTACCAATTGTATAAAATAGCCTTGGCTGGTGCAGACCGACAGATCGATCAATTTCATCTGTAATTTGCATTTAATGGAAACCTGTGGGGCAAAAAGTTTAATTCCTCTACCTATTGAAGTAGTATCGACAGGCGTGGGTAATGCCGTGTCCAATCATATTGGCTGGCTCTTTTCTGGTATTCAATAAAATTCTTTGCTCAGAAAGATAGGGCTGAGTTGAGAACATAATATACTAGTTTAGATGAAATGATTTGACTGAAACCGATGAGTTTATTAACAGTATGGCTAATGGACAGTGAAAAAAGTCTAAAGATAGATTAGAAGATTTTATATGCATGTAGGTATAATGCATGCATGCACATTTAAGGACAGCACGAGTTAACTTTTAGTCTACTTTAATAAGTAGGACTTTCAGGAGTAGGCAAGTTATAGTAAAGTAGCAGGCAAGTATCAATACAAAGTTGGCTAGTTAAATCCTTCAGGAATCCATTTAGTAGTAAGTGCAATCCAATAGATTTAGTTCAATGTAATAATTGAAGGTTTGAAACGGTGAAAAGGAGATCATTTAAATAATGGAGTAATAGATTGGAGCCACTCTGAAGGTAATTCGGCTGAGAATGAAAGGGGGGAGGAGGGGTACGGGAACCAATCGAGCAGTTTACTGCACGCACGACTGGCCAGCCTCACGACTGTACAAACACTTTGCGGTACATCTGAGGAGACAAGTGCTAGGCTTTAAGACCCTCACCCTCGAATTCACAAACGTCAATCAATGCTAAGCACGCGCTCACGCTCATGCTGTCCCGTAAAATGACAATAGAAGTGAAAGGGACAGCTTAACACCTGAGGGATGCTCAACGTTGATTTGCGTTTGTGAATTCGGGGGTTAGTTATTCGTTATTCGTAAAAACCAGTAAGTACCGTTCTCTGATTTTCTCCACACTGAAAGAAATCAGACAGTATTAACAAATTGTGAACCCTCATTTCAAACAGCTTAAAGTGTTTAATGATAAACTTGGCACTCTGTACTGGCGACGAGCAAGGCATAAAGCTTACAACAACATCAAAGTTATAATTCAAACGATTGCTCGCGTTAGAGTTTTGTTAAACTATTAACAAGGTAGAATTAACTTCGATCGGTCTCAATATCACACACGCAAATGTCGTGCCTGGAAAACCTGAAATGATATAAAACTTTGTGTAAGGTCAAAGAAAACCACGTAAAGTATATGATAATATTGATGTACCTAAACATTTAAACGAGAGACGAGTTAGACTCGCATTTGGAAGGCTGGTTCAACATAGCTCTAGACCGCAGTCAGTGGAAGAGGGGTAGGGAGGCCTTTGCCCAGCAGTGGGATAGCGCAGGCTCATAATAATAATAATAATAAACATTTAAGAATATAATTCAATAAATAATTAAACGTAATTGATTGATTTTGCTTTCCATCTTTTAGTAGGACGGCTATACAGTGCCACGTTTAAAACCCTTCAGCAAATTTTTTAGTTAGGTTTCTTATGTATTTTATTTATTACGCGAGTATTCCATTCAATTGAAGTAAAGATTTTTTATTTTTTAAAACACTTTTAGTCGTAACTGTATTGTTACTTGAAGAAAATCATTACGAAATGTTTTGTATCGAATGACCACTAAATGGATTGTGATTTCAAGCTACATTGGATTTCGTTTTATCTCCGAATTCAGCCCCTTTGAACGAGATTGTTTTAATATGTTAGGTTTCAGAAAAAAGGTCTTAATTTCTCCTAATATCGCTTTGGTAAGTGAATTCCTAATTTATGTAAACATTTGAGTTAGGTATTAATGATTATTGAAATTATTAATGATTAGGTCTACCCACCAATAGTTTTAAGTACCTACTATTTTACTAAGAGTAATATTATGCACGTTTATGCATGTTAAGAATATGAAAAAAAGCAATCATGGAAAATAATAATATAGCCCAGTAGTTAGAAACTTACACCTACTGTGGTAAAAATCGGGTAGGTGACCTCAATACCAAAAAAAAACTAATTAACTCGATCGAAACTCCGAAAACTGCCATTTTGTTTTCGTCTCTATAGATGCATGACTGATTCGTAGCTTCGCGCGTTGCGGAGATGGCGAAGTGATGTATTTCCAAAACACTGGTAAGGTCAACGCACTCCGCCAACACGTGACCCGATGACGTGAACACGGCAATCATGGCGGACGCCATTGCTACTTCTAATCTAATCTAACCGTAAAATTGCTCCTATTTTCTTTCGACATACATCGCTGCGTAGACAAATATCTCAATTCGAATAGACGATCGATGGCAGAAGTGAAGCGCGAATGTGTCGATGACATCGCTAACATAATTGAACGCTATAAAACTATCGACTCGACACACCTTCGCGGTTCTACTGCTAAAGAGTCAGTTCAGTTTGATCTGTAGGTAGTCTTTTTTGGGTCGTTGTGCTATTTTATTTGGAGGGCACCCTATCAACCGTGTCATTGTGTCACACACTGACAAAATCGTTCAAGATAGAGCGGCTTAAATTACCTACATAACAATAAAAACTGTCTACCTAGGTAGGTACTATGTTTATCAGATATTTTTATAAAAGCGATGTTTATCCGTGTATTTATCCGAATTTCCATGTTTCATGGTTTAACGCCTACCTAATGGAAACTTCCTTGAAGTCAACTTGTAGAGTCACTGTCAAAGTAAAATCGAGAGAAAATCCGTTCATAGATGACATTTGATTTATTTTCTAAATTGAGCGATGCTTACATGAGCTTACGGACGTTTTCGGAAATGCAAAAAGCATTGAAAATATTCTTGATTGGCTTTCAAACAGGGGCGCCGATAAGTGTGTGGGTTCGCAGTGTAGGTTTCTGAAAGAACTTCACACAATATTCTTCTACTCATTTCGTGTTTGCAGCATAGTTTTTGATAGGTATAAAATTAAAGGAAAGCTTAAATAGTGCTTGTTGACATAAAACGATAGGTAATTAAAAACTGGTAAGGTAGAGTAAGACTTTCTCACTCAATCCTCTTCGTCCCATTCCTCACTTCATAAATGGTAGTAGGTAGCTGATTTTGAATAGTAAATACCTAACTTACTAATTTTGATTTATGTTGCCTGTTGAATTAGATTAGGTATATTCAAGAATCGATCACAAAAATTGTGAAAAAAGTGAAAGTTGTTAAGCTGTTCTTTATTCAAAAATGCACGTCAATCAAGAACTTTTTCAAGTTCAAAAGTTACGTAACGAAAATATTGGCGACTTGTTTTGATAGAACGAGTCGCTTCATAAATCGAGGGTGTTTTATCGGCGCGCTACATTCTGTCGCCGGTGAGTTGACTTTCTGTGCCACGGCCCACGGCTGCGCGCGGGGCGCCGCGGGGCGCGGGGGACGTGACGTCACCGCGACCGTGGCAGTGAGTAGTGAGAGCGGCCGGCCGCAACGCTCGTTCGCTCGCTCTACGTACTCCGTTGACGACGGTCGCGCGCGCTACGAGCTTGTTTTTACGGCTCGAGTTAGACGCGGTAACCTCACATCTTCACAACGTCGGACGAAACAAACTCGACCCGTGGGACTCGCGTGCTCTTCTCACCTGTTGCGTGGATTGTGTAGTGACTAGAAAAAGTTATCGGCGCATTCTTACCCGTCTTATTGGAGTGCATTAAAATCAAGACAGTGGATAACATTTCGCTACGGCTCCAAAGCGGAGACGAATGGTGGACGTCTTTAGAGTCGCGTTTAGATAGTTCAGTGCGAGGAAAAAGTGAAGTGAAAGCCTACGTCGGAGGATGTCCGTCGGCGATAGTGGATACCGGAGCGTATGACACGCTCGCCGACATGAGACGCCGCTGGTCGAACAACGGGGGCTTCCAGACGCTGCGAATGCTCGAGGAGAGCTCGTCCGAAGTGACGTCGTCTTCGGCTCTCGGTCTGCCGCCGGCTATGGTTATGTCTCCGGAATCACTCGCCTCTCCAGAATACACAGGCCTCGAGTTGTGGGGCTACGATGACGGAATCACATACAACACGACGCAGTCGCTGCTGGGTAACGCTTGCACGATGCAGCAGCAGGCACCCACGCAGCCGCTGCCCTCCATGCCCTTACCGATGCCACCCACGACGCCTAAATCGGAAAACGAGTCAATGTCATCAGGTTAGAATCTCTGTTGTTGTATTATTTTGGTAGCGAATTCGGTTGGTTTTTGGCGGCAAGCGTATCGGCGGCGGAGGCGCGCTGTCGTCGACCTTTGGCCCGGATACCTTGACCGGCCGCTGTCTCCTGGCCTCACACAACACTTCACAATCGTTTTGTTTACCTACATTCTGATTTCATTTAGCGGTGGCTGTAATTTGTATGTTTTCTGCTGCTCATTTGTTAGGTCTGTAACAACTAACGAGGAGCTTTCTATATCTTTCAGTACTGATACCCACACGTCGTTAAGCATGATTTACGGGCAGAATTTATCATTATCCTAATAAATCTTCTATTTTAAACGCGTATGTGACTAAGTCTCAGTAATGACAGATTGTTGTGGGCGAGTAGATAAAAATATCTTCGTTGAAGAGAGATTATGGCTGACTAATAATAAATGAAGTAAATAGAGGCTAGACTGAGCCTGGCAGGTAGATTTACTGAATAGGATAAAAATAAGAACGTAAATATAAGGGTTATTCGATATTACATTCTCGGTTATCGGAGTGATTTGGTAATCAACCACAATGCTTACTGCTTCTTTATTAGGTTCCTACCTATCCACAGTTTTAAAGTCATCAAGGGCATGGTTGTAGTGTTTCAGAACTCTCGCGCAATACCAGCACATCAAAAACATGTCATAATAAAAACATAGTGTAATTAATTACCTACGTTACAGACTTACAATCAATCCCGCTTTGATTTTGACTGCCTCGCACCGCGAAGCTCAGGGAATTACCTACCTACATGTCTTACAAACTTCATCCCATAAAATTAACTCTCGCCTTTTGCATACACTAGTGGTTCATTTAACAGTGGCCGCATGGGATGTAATCTGCCTACTTACATAGTAGAATGAGTAATCTTTATCAGTTCGGAGGTATCCCTCCAAGGTTATGGTGGAAAATTTGCCAATGTGTCATTCACTTTACTAAAATGCCTTACAAACACCGCGTGACGTGACAATAGAAGAATTACATTGCACAACAAATTCGTTTCTGATTAAAAATATCGTTGTCACACTAAAAATACCTTGTTTATTTATATTGTTTTTTGCCTTATCAAACATAACATAGTTGCACTATGCAATCTTAATTCATTGCACTTACGACTCGAAACGCGGTTGTTTTAAAAATAAATTAGATACCTATTAGTATTATCAACTCTGGCCTACTCTTTGAGTAATTTTATTTAATTTATTGGTTAACCACCTTTTTCACAAAAGTTGATTCAGTGCTGCAGCACTGGTTTTGCAATTGAAGTGTCTTGTCACTTGCGGAAAAAACAAAACTTAACAGTTGTTAAAAGTGGTGCTGTGTATGGTTTTTAAGAATGGGGACAAAAACTGATTGCATTCTCTACCAAAAAATCTTGTGCTCGTCAGAATTGCGGTGCAAAACTCTAAATGAAACTGATTATTGATTTTACCTTATAATGAGGATACCTACAAAGTAATGATTAGTTCAATCAAACACATTTCCTATCCTCTAGGTTCTGATGAAAACGGGGTTTAATGTCACAATCTCACTTCGCATCCTCGCTCTAGTGTAGAGCGATTCTGTAAACCGATTTCAATTAAATTCAGACAGAATCTGCCAATCCAGGTTAGATGCTTGTGCTAAGCCGTTTTAATACCATACCATCTAGGTAGGTAGGTACTTCATAATAATACCAACTAACTATGTTTGTGTTGATACAGTCATGCGTTTGCGTTGGAAAAAAACACTTTTTTAAAACTTAAATGGCTATCGAAATTGTCTTTTGGTTAAAACTACATCCCAACCCATCTTATTTAACTAGAACTAAACTTAGATACCTCCGAGAAATCTCTGCCAAAGTTTCGTGGTTCAAAATAATTTCCCAAATTATCGAAAAATATTCCAAGAGTCACTATTCCCATTCGTTCGTCACGCTAAATATCACTATCACAATATACACTATGTTTGGGGAATAAATTTCACATGATATGAAAAAACCCAACGAATCCATTGAGTTTTTGTAACCAATAGGACACCATTTGAAGCACGTACTGAGAAGAGATAACGCGGCGATAGGTGAAGGTGGTTTTAAAGAGGATTCTTGTAAGAGGATATTGTAATATATTTTAGAGAGTGCCTCAAATACCCGACTAAGAGGGAGGTGTGCATTTCCAGCGGGTACAATACTTAATCTATCATCAAATGGGGAGGGTGAGTAGCACGCAGGACTCTCCCCTCCTATTATCCACCCAATAGTGGTAAGACGGCTATTTATATTTTCTTAAAAGCGGTGCATTTTATCTTTGTGAGAGTGGTTCAATATTCCATCTTTATTACCATCTTAGCAGTTAAAATTCAAGAATGGATATTTTTGTCTTAGTTGGGTTTCAATATCTTAAAGGTCTTGTTTGCTCATGTTACTTACTCCTATCAAACTCACTGCTCAATAATTTTAAGAGTGCAGCGACAGTTTTTGGTTGTAAAAATATAATTGATACATTACTACTACTGTCCATCCCAGCAGCTTTGATACCGCTTTTATCAATTAATTTTTTGACCATACTATGACTACCTATATGCTAAATATGAAACAACTAAGCTGCGTTGACAAAAACATGCAAGAGGAACATTGAGAATTCAACAGGTTCAACCGGTCCGTTGTTTATCAGATACGAAATTGCAGGCACAATTCTAAATTTTACACTAACTGTGAGAAACACTTAGTGCTCCAAAACCTCGATGTGCCTTCCACTTAATTTGCCAATGTAACAAACAATTTGAGACTTTAAGAGCTGGATGCAGCTCGCTTCGTCGAACTGCCGTGCCCGGTCCGACCGGTTTGGACTTCTGATGTTAAATCGCATCGCCTGACAAGCCGCGTATGTGCATGATACGTTACTTGCTTCTAACTTCATGTGAAACGTTTGCGATCGTGGAAAATTAAAAAGATAACTTATTAAACTCGTAACTTGAACTAACGATTTTTATTGCAGCGCGCGATATTTAGTTCAGCATTATGATTGAATAACTGAAATATTTATTCACGATAATAGTGCTGTAGTTAGAACATTTATTTTTGACGTCACCTTAAGGAAAGTAGTTTTGTTAAAAGAAATCATGAAGAAATTATTGGCTCTACCAAGAGGTACAGTCGACTACAGCTAGCTGAACGAAAACTGCATTCAGACCCAGATCTCTCATTGCTATAAACTTACGACTATGAGCATTGACAGCAGAGTTCTCTGTGAACGCAGAAGCTTGAACATCGGAATACGCTGAGATTCAAAATTAGACTTGAGTTACAACAATCATTATGCGTTTTCGTCACTAATAAGTTCTCATGCAGATTGATTCAAAACAGAATCGCTCTAGAATATAAATTATACGAAGTCCAGTATAACATCTCAGCTGTAGTTGACTGTACTACAGTCGTTTTTATCACGCCACAAACAATACAGAAATAAATTCCTCGTCCAATAAGCTTTGCGTAAATAGTGGCAACGTCATGCGTTCATAAAATGGCCCGCATAAGTTCTATTTGGTCTGAATGCTCCTACTTATTTCTGAAACGTGGCCAGAAAAATGACGCATACGCCTAGCAACACAGCATGCGGGCCGGGATCTATTAGACTAAATTACTTGTACACTGCAATAGAAATAACGTTTTACCAGCGTTATTTATTATTTCTATGTTAAAGGCAAGGCAACAGGAAAAACCTTGTCTAAGCAAACAGATCTAAATGTCAATTTTAAAGTCATGTGAAGCTATTGTCGGTTTTAGACAACAAATATCGCTCGGCATTGAGTCGGTTGAAGAGGAAGCAACCCTGAAATGCCAAAAATAGTAAAGTACACGACTTTGTAGATCAGATGACGTTGTGGAAGTGACGTAACGCTAATGATCGAGTAACTAGACTGGTGAGCGTCTGTTTTAGGAAACTTTGCTTTATTGGTTTCCTGGGGCCTTATTTATTTATTTATTTATTCTTCATTGCACAACATTGAATGGTACAAAAGGCGGACTTAATGCCTTCATTTTTTAAATCAAGCAGTTCCTTTCCTCCTTTTGCTATTATTGGTTTGTTCTTCGTTTAGGCTTTAAATTGTTGTCATTCTACCTCGAAGGAATAATTGAAATCTCAAGTCACTAAATGATAGCTGTTTTTGTCTAAATAACTCAAAACCTTAGAAGATCCATACTTCAGTTTCGATCCAGAGATCGGCTGAATTGTGATTCTTCACATGAAATCATGTACATAAACCTATTCTTAAATTTGGGGTCTCAGTTAGAAATAGAAGGTGATAGTAACAACTCATAGAAAGAACTAATGTGAAACTTGGTCGCTTGAGTTAATTTTAGCTAACACATAATTCAAATAGTCAGCATATCAGGCGATAATGTAAATCCTCTATTGTTATTACTTTGTGCGTGTCTGTAGGTGACGCTTTCCTTTTAGCGAAATGTTACAAGCGATAGCGTTCGAAAGCTGAATCTGGATAATGAAACATGTCAATTACTAGATAATCGTGCGAATTCATCGCATGGCCGCCCGTCAAGAAAGTGGAAAATCTGCAAGCGATGTTTGTCTGCGCTCGACGTCTTAGCTGTTGCATTCTGGAAACCATATTGTTAGTTTCATTCGAGGTTTCTTTTTCTATCGGAATAGGTACTTACATTTTCTTAGACAAATAAGGTAAATCGGACCACGACTTGAACCAATTGAGCCTAGAGGTTTATCGGATATTGTTTGTTTCTTTTAGTTTCGAATTTCCATTATTTTTTGTTAGAAATTGCTTATCTGGTATCACATTCCGTGGACGCTATCTAACCTTTAAAACGTTCTGAATGAATCGAGTTATATTTTCAAGTCTTATGAAATTCTTTGTTTGTACTCTTGCATGTCATATTATTTTATTTCTACCATTGCGGGGTTATTGAATACTTCCCCTCAGGTCTAACGGCAGCACGTAATCCATCAAGGTAAGCGACGAACTTTTGCGTTTCTACAGAATCTGATATTCGTCGCCCTTTTTCGTGTTCATCGGCTGGACATAATGTTGTGACGTGTGCAACTGTGCGTCATTTAATTTCATGATTACAATATTATTTTCTTATCAATGAACGAATCTTTACTGGCTTTAAGTATCGTTAGAAATACCTCGTAAGTTTCAATTGCTATTCGACTATAAAACAGATAAATCATAATTTCATGCCCTTTATTGATCGATACAAGCTACGCTGAAATTTGTTTTTCGACCCAACGTCGGGTCTTTTTGAATCAGGTAAATTGTTTACTTACTGTACATTGTAATTTAATACAAAATAGACTGAATACTAAAAGCACTACCTACTTACTTAATGGCTTTTGATTCTATTGCGTTATTCAGCGTTTGTAAAAGGTCAAAAGAAAGTGCGATTTCATAATTTAAAACGTATTGTGTAATCCCTTTATTGTATTTTTTACGTTATTCCATGGGAATAACAATGTTTATTGCTCCTTTAAAACTTGTTTTCAACTTACAACAGAAGGGAAGTTTTCAAATGAGTAGTTGAGATTGTTAAATCAAGATTTGTAATGTAAAACTACGTTAAAATCAATTTAAGAAAAATCTTCAGATTTTAAGGTAACAAAAAAAATGGTGTCTGAATGCAATGACGCCGTATTTAGGCAAAATCAACTGTGCCTAGCAAAGTTTACCCGCAGCATGAGTCGCGCCCCTGGGGCCCCACCTGAGGTGAATGTATCTGAGCGTCCGCGTGGGGGCGCCAAGGTCGCTGCCGTTTTTTGACGCGCTGTAAATAGGCTCCACGCCAACCGCGTACTAGCTAATTATTCCACGCCGGTACACCTAGCCGGAAATTATTTGTTTCTAGTTTTGAATTAATTTGCACTGCGGCGAAGGGTTATAGACCGCGCCGAAGGACTCGTGAGAATAATCGAAATTTTTCGGTCCGAATGCAAGTTCGTGCGTCTTGAATGTCATGGTTACTAGAATTTGATATTTTTATGAGGAAATTCACTTAAACTACACTTCTCTTTAAAGGTCAATGCGATATTAATATTACGCGAAATTGAACATGCATAGGTACCTAGCTACCTATCTTTACTATTAGTTATGAAAAAGTATTGTCGACCTTGTATTGTTGTATTTCCTGTCTCTAGAAATAACCTATTTCGCTATCCTAATGTATGAAATTAGAAAGACTATCAAAATTACAACTGTCGAAATGAAATTAGCGAATCAACATTACGTTTCGTTATTTTTAGTTGTGAATCATTTCCTGTGACTTCTAAAATGGTCCATTTGAAAACGAATGGCCAATATTGACTCAGTACAGATAAAGATAGAGCTGGTCTGACTGCTTAGCCTAGCATAGTCAATAACAGGTAATAAAACTGTAGTTGTATACCTATTCAGCCTCCATATGATGAGTGCGTTCAAAGTACCTAGTCAAATATGTCTTAAAGATTAATAAAAGCAACCTTAACACTACTGAATTCAAATAGTGTCACACTCGTTTCAATTTTTAGTAACGTTTCAAACGACCTACGACTCTGTCACTGAAGATTACAATTGCTTAAGTATTTCAAACCGACAATACCAGGGTAACCACCTTCCCCCTCATGGGTTCTCGCCTCGGCGTGGCGAGGGGGCCTAGTACCGGTGATAGGGGAACCACCGGGAAGCGAAGAGAACCCAGGCGTGGCAGTGTGGTGGACTGGGAACCCACCCGCTGCGGCCCGCAAGGGCGACGTGGGGCTGCGTGGCCAGTGGGGCCTGCAGGCGCGTGGTTGGGGCCGCGGCGCACAACCGGTTGGTGGGGGCCAGTAATCCGAGGCTGATCCCCCCTGTGCATCGCGGCCCGGCGGGGCCGTACCGCCGGTTATGGCAGCGGAGCCGCCCTTTGGGTGGCTCGTGGTTGCGGGCCCAGTAGGGTCTGCGAACAGTGGGTGCCAGCGGGCTGGAGTGCGGGGGTGCTCTGGCTTGCATTGCACGGCGTCCACCGAGACGGCGAAAGTGCCTGCGTACTCCAGGCACTTTCGTGGCCTCCCCCCTTCGTTGGGGGGTCGGTTGGAGGGGGCCCCATTAGGGGCTAGCACTGGCGGCGGAGCAGTGCGGCATTACTTACGGTAGGATCCAGCTTCGCCGCCAAAGTGCCACGGTCGAGTGCCGTGGGGTTTTAGTCGGTAGGAGTCCGACATAACCTCGTCGTCCCCCCGGGCAGCGAGGTATCCATGAGGATTTCCCCACGAAAAAAAAAAAAAAAAAAAAAAAAAAAGGGTAACCACCTTAGTGCACATTATAATGAAGCTGACTATTGTATTTAGCGATTGAATTGTCTATAATATCGGTTTAAATGGTCACTATAAGCAACCTCAGTATCAATTACAACATCGAAATTCTCAACCCAATCACATCACAAGCCTCTACGGACTTATGTGAGCAAGTTCACAATACGTGTGAAATGTGATACCCTCGCTGTGGGTAAGCGGAATCATGCGTGATTGATGATTCCTTAATCAAAAAGGTCGGTAACCCTCAGCGTATGTACATGTTCCATCTGCCTAGATAACACGTATTATGTAACATACCATACCATACCAACGGGAGCAATTAATGATTACATCGTGATTCTCGTTCTCAGATCGTTAGCGGTTTCCGTTTATGTAAGTCGGACTTGGTAATGAATTAGCATACAAATCGGATCAGCTATATTAAATGCCCGCAGTATGCTAAGCCGTTCATGGTGTTAGAATAATATTACTCTATAGCGAAGCAGCTGCTCCAAAAAGGGTCCGACTTTTTCAACAAGGCGTTTTTGGCAACCCTTTAACTGTGTAATCTAATGTTCTGACCCCCTCATTTTCTAAACACAAAGGCAGTGCCCATTCCATTGTGCAATGAACCCTCTAACTTGATTTTTAGCTAGACTTCCCTAATTACTTCCATCCGCTGTTCAAACGCTTCCATTAGCTAACTGAGTTAAATCGAAACGAAAGGGATCGATATTATCGATTTCAATTTTGTACTGTCGGGTCAAGTACTGAAATGGGAAGGTCTTCGATCTGGTCACAGAGGTCGTTGGCATTACCTGACACCATGTTAAAATACAGGACAGTCGCGTCACTAAGTTTTTCACATTTGATAGTATAATGCCTTCAAAGCTTTTACATGATTTAAAAATTTATATGAGCCGAAGACGTCTGTTGAGTTTTTTCTGAATTTGCGTCATTTCTGCAATTGTATTTCGTTATATTTGCTTAAGTTCTTTTGCAGCCTTGTTTGAATGCAGTTGAAAAGTGAATAACGAGGCTAGTGAAAGAGCATGAATGGTATGTCTTACTCTGGAGCATAGGTCTAGGAAGAGAGAGATAGGGGCGGATGTGCGGTCGAGCGCGCGTCTCGGTCGGATGCGCAAGCGCTGCCACCGCGTCGCTTGTTACCTCTATTATCTCGGCTAGAGTCGCTCTAACAACTTCGAGATTGAGTATCACAACAAAATCAGTAGAATTTTTAAAAATATTATAAAAACTACATTGCAGTGATACAGTGGTTTAATTCCAAGTCCAAGCATGGATTACAATTACATATTTTGATTTTGCTATCAGTAGGTACACTGAAAAAAGCATTTTGTTATAAAATTGTGATCATAAGCAACGATTGTAAATTGTTAATTGAAAAGATTTTGCAGATCAAATAACAATGGGCATTGTAAACCCAAAAATATTTATTTTTATCATAAGTTAGCATCACTTCTAAAACAAACTTGGCTCTATGTCTGAAATCGCTCTATCCATCCCGGATCTCAATGACTGTTGCTCCAAATTGATTATAACGGACTTGCTAAGTCTCTTTAAAACCATTGTACGCACAGGCCGCTCCGAAATGTTGTCAATCAAACGCACAGACAGGGCGATGATCTTTAATATACGACCGGTTGTGTTGTCAAAACTTGACAAGACAAACCTGTTGGCATAAAAAGCACTATTCACTTTTTCTCATACTAATTCTACTTCACAAATTTTATGCACCAGTTTAAAATTATTTACAAAACACGTACGACATAAAACAGATTAGGCGCAATCGTAATAAATTTTGAATTGTTTTTACGCCTTGTAAAACTTCGGCCGCGCATAAGCTTATTCCATCCACGTTATTTTTATTTAGCACTCGTTATAGCGCCATAACTTTGTTTTTGTATGAAGTCATTACTAAATAATCATTGTTAAAGGTATGCACCGACAACATCTAAACTTTAATCCGTATACATTGGCACTTTCATGCACTGCCTGTGTGGTGAGCGTGACCATGCCGGCTTAATTCGATTCCTATAAAGCCGTCTTTTGCGCACGTGATTATGTCTATGGATTTTAAGCTCGCTAATTCTCTGAAAATAAAGATATCTCGTTTGTTTCTCCATCCACTGTGGGCTTCCACGTCTCCATGATCAAAATACAGGAAGCAATTTTTGACGCAGTGAACATTCGAAGCACCTCGATTACACGTTAAGCGACAAACTTATTGTGTAAGGTGGATGCCGTGCCGCATATCAACGGAGTCGGCATTCAACACGGAACTTAGGTACATGTGTCTACGTGACTTTGAACTATAAGTACCCACTACAAGTAACAGCGTTCGTTTATCTGTAGATTCCACACGGACAGTGTCGCCGCCTCCACACGGTCCCGTCCTAGCAGTTTTATTGTGTTCTGTCAACCTACACAGGAGGTTTAAATAATGTTACACCACCAGTATCACATGCATTCGCCGTGTCGCTAATAAAAACTTACTTGCTATCTGCCGATAAAGCGAAGTTATAGTCACATTGCTAGTTTGTGGGACTTGTCCCGTATTATTACGGGTAAGGAGACGATTCGATGGTCATGGATAAGCTTTGATCTTTTTAGTAACATAAGATCTAAATTGTTCATGTCTAACACTTTTAAAGGCTATTTCATCTCGTTACTAAGCTTTTACAATGTCTTTATGTAGTTAACTACATAAAGAAAATGTTATAGCACTGTTAACAGTGCTATAACATTTTCAGCTATTTCAATTTCGCTCTTTTGTTTAACTTTTAACTCTATAGTTTTGTATTCGAATTGAGTGTGGTTTAAAAATACGCAACCTTGTTCATCTTGTAAATGGGCTTTTTCTTCGCCTGACGTCGCCGCAGGTACATTATCTTTCCTGGCTGTTAATTCAATGTCATGACTTCAATCTTACCCAAAGGTTGCGGTAGCTTAACATTAAAGTGCGATGGCCGCCAAGATTATGAGTAATGGCGGACTTTGTTCTCACAGTTAAAACTTGGTAATTGTTTTATACAAGCTCAGTCGCCTATTAAAACTCAAAACCAGTTCTCACTTCGAAAATGTACTCAACGAATTACTTATCCCAGTGTTTCGTCTTTATCTATGATATCCATTTTAGTTGTTTGAACTGTTATTATTATGTAAGAATTCCTCATTTCGTAAAAGTAATCTTACCTAAGAAAAAATTGTAGCCTTTGTGACTTGACGCTGTAGTTCGTTATAATATTTCAGCTCCCAAAATAAAAAAACCTGTAATTGCTTTTTAGCTTTTTGCTGGACAGTTTATATTTATTGTCTACTAAAAGCATCTTTGTCAAATATATACAAACGAGCATACTAATGAGGCGAACATTCACAACATCAAAGAAAATGTTTTTACAGAAATTAATGGACCAGATATTAAAACAAAGCGACGGCGATATGAACTCTTGTTCACCGTCTGAATCTCTTTGTGGATTTAATATACGTTTATTAACGTCAATTAAGCTCTTCATATCTATTGCTATTATGTCGGAATATATTGCATCGCTTTATTATTCAATCAAGATGTTTGTCAGTACCACTACACATCGTTTACTCTCAAAATTTATTAGTAATGCCACGGTTGAAAACCTTCTTTCATCGCTAGTAATATTACACATATGAAAATAACAAATTCTGCTACCAATATTTTCTTCCTCGTGTCTTCAATCAACATTCATATTGACTATTGACAATATCAGACATATTTTATTGCAAGCTTTGACCAATCAACTACTGATTTTTATCTATTTATTGTTGCAAAATGTTCGTAACATGTAGGTACAAAAAGCGAATATTTTTGTCTGTTGCTTCTGTTCTGTATATTTTATTGTTGTAAAAGCTGTTAAAACTGCATGAATTTAGAATGCATTTTGATATGCGCACTTGTGATAACTCCTCGCTTGGCCTTGGTTGATGTGCATCACTGCATGGCGCGTTGGCATTCACCTTATCGTGTGTTGAACTGTTCTATATCAACTCGGGCAGACATTGGGCCTATATCCAGCAGCAGCTATTAACCGACACTATAAATAGCCACCTAGAATATTTTTGAATGCGTACTAACGCAGCTCTTGCGGGCTTACCTCTCAATTCGGTCGAATAATCTTAGCTAACTTTAAATACATGACGAACGCATTCCTACCGCCCGGCTATAGATGTGTGAGTTTCTTGATATACGAGGCAGTAGTCAAGGTCGACAATGTCATTGTACGAACGAACCCGACGCAAGTACACTCACTAGCACAACGTTTGTATGTGTGCTGTGTATTTATTGAAATAATCTTATCATTTAGGTCACCTTACTTTGTAGATTACACACGCATACCTACTTGCTGCATGTTATATGGGCTTCATTAGATATGTGCACTTGTGCAGTCTGTGCACTCCTATTATAAGCCATTTTGGAATCGGTGCAGTCGAAATAGCTTTATGTTGTCTCAAAAGTTGCAATAAACAAAATCAAAAGCGAAATAGATTCAAGCTCCATTGTCGCCAATAAGAATCTGTCTAGTCTTATTGAATTTACGATTCTTGTGTTCACGGTCAGAAAACACAAATTATGCCTTCAACGCCTCAAGTGGACGTTAACGATCACAATGCGGCTTGTTAGGTCGGAATGATTCAGAAATATCTGTACAATTCTAGGCGATTCAGTTGTTTTATGATAAACCTAACTAACACGGTTAAACTATAGTCGTAATTAGAACAGCCCTAATTTAAAGAATTAATTTCAACGCGAAGTGTATCCGTTTGTTTGAAAACTACTAAACTACTACGACTCATGACGTGTGAGTGGTAAAAGCTTCGTAAAGAGGTTAGAAAACTGACCAGTTGCATCAATGTTTACTCAGGAGAGTCAGTTTTCCATTACTTCCCCATGTTTGATCTGCGCTCCTAAAATAGTACGGCACTAAGTCAAAAGTGAACACATCAATGACTGGGCGAGGCGCGGCCGTGCCTTGCAAGCGTTTGACGCAAGTGCCGTCAGTTGTTTACAGTACAACCGCCTCAGGTTATTTACATCGGGGTCACAGACACGCTGAAGGAGACCGGGGTTCAATCGATATAATTATTTAACCTGTAACTAGAATGTACCTGTCCGCGGTGATCGGCGTGACGGCGTCAGCGCAACGCGGCAATGACCCCCTTTGACATTACTAGGTTGTTTATGCAACGAATTGGCAACCGACGACTTAAGTGGGTGACTCCAGTACCGACTGAGAATGTAGAGATGATTGAGTAAGGCCGCCTTTGCGCTGCAACGAGCGCTAAGGTTGATTGATTACTCAATTAGAGATTTTTGATTCCTTATCGTGAACAGAATCGCTCTGGTTCGTCTACGCCGAAGGTGCGTGATAGTGTGTGCTATCAGCGTCACATTAGGCGGGTCAATACCCTTGACACCACGTGGTTTAAATTACGTAACATTCTCTCGGCATCGGCGGTTGTTCAATGTGATAAATCGCGGATGTAATCGCGTTATCGTATTAATTTATTTTCGTATTAAACTCATTCTTAACAATACTTTCTTAGCGAAAGTGAAATTGTATAATTTGCTAATGATAGTGGCTAGTTGCCATGTTAATTGATTTTATCGTTATTCTAACTGCTGGCAATGTTCTACTCACACGCGAGTGGTAATGTTTGGTTCTGATCGAATGCTAACCGCCTTAATGATTGCATACTTTGTCCTACGGCGATCCATCACTGTATATCAGCGTCGCCGCATTGATTAGCCTCCTTATGGCTGTCAACTTGCTGTAAGCTCTTAACAAGCCTATTGTCTGCCCAGCTAGCTGCCTATGAACATATTCATTTTGCAAACAACATGGTATGTCACGAGAAACTGCAAGACCTATTTCCATGGAATTTTCCGTTTGATCTCCGAATGGCGTCGTTTGCATGCCCACGATATGCGCCTTGTGATGTCGCTACGCGAAATGCTTTTCTAGACTTCAGTTATTCACGTTGTTTTAAAAGTGAAGCATTACGAAGATGGATGGCTGCACGTCTATTTATATCTGGTGCGAGTCCGGCCATAAACGGCGTGCTGCGGAACCGGTCGGCGCCGGCGCAGCTTCGAGGAATGCTCTGCTCTCACTAACTGTCGCAGCCATCGCTGAACGCTTGCAAATGCGAGACAATGTGTTTGTTTTAGCAGCCATTGCTAAGAGCGTTATAGTCTGAAAACAAACATGCAAACTTTGATTTAACCAAAGATAGGAAGATATGGCGCCCGCGTATAGAATGAGACCGTACAAAATCAGGCCAATTTGACAGCGACTAGTTCAAATGCACGTCATTATCATCTCCAAGTTTTTTGAATTCGCGAAGTATGAACGTAACTTATCTTCCTCTTTTTGTTCAATCAAAGATGCAGAAGCAAATATTCAAAATGTTTTCTGATCAAACTATCGCTTAAACGACTATCTTGATCTGTTGTGCATAGCCGTTAAATTAATTGCTTAAGTGACCGCATGACACCAAAAATCATTTGATGCAAACTTGCATATTTCACTTATGAACAGTAATAAAAAATTCTAGAAAGATACATCTATAAGACTCGTGGATAGAATTAGTTTTTCCGTTCTGCCCACACAGCGAGAAGTGTGGGTGAATGTTCATGTAGCAAATCTATCACAATTGACAGGCTGTCCTGTATATCTTTACAACAATTGGCATAATGGTATTGCTTATTTTTCGCTTGCCATTCTTTGAAATAACTTTTAACAAAACGATGAAGTTATTTAACGAAAAACCTTTTCGTAATTGGCTTTTGTGTGCTAAAATATTAAGCTATTATTACTGCTCGGTGTATTAAACTGATTGTTCGACGATTTCCGTCGCCTGGCCAACGATTAATTTTGTTTCATTCTCGCTAGCTTGTTGAACCTTATTCTATGAGGGTTCATGGACGAACCTTCCCCCCAAGTGGCGTCGAAGTTGAACCATGTTGGGAAACAACAGCTGCTGCTAAAACTTAAAATTTCAATCGACATTCACTTGCGACGATTTTCTTCTTCGACTTTAAGTCAAGTATCGGAGTAACTGAATTCAGACGCAAACCAAATTGGATTGCTGTCTTTGAAACTCAATTCCTAGAGGATTATATAACCTTTGGGAACAATTCAGTCAGTGCGAGAAATATATAACGTTTTGAACTTCGTAGGTAATGGATACTGAGACTAAGCGACCTTTTGTCACTATGGTTATTGGGTAGTTGATGCGAGAACTTTGAGGAGCAGCAATTTTCCTTCTTGTCACTAAGATGAAGATGCTAGCTTGTTTCGCAGTTCTGGATCGGTCGTTAAAAGTGATTAGGAACTTTTTACTGAAGCTCTTTGCTGCGGCACTAGCGCTATTGAATAGATGATGGTCGTGGGGAGGAAAGATTTCGTATGTCTAAAGTGCCTCGTCATCCTCGGCACATCCATCAGGCTGACAGCGACGATTATTATACTCGCTACCAACGTGTACTTGCGCGGGCCTTTCACCGAAATTCGTGTAGGGGTTTTGCGCCCATAACTCATTGCGCTAACGTATTCGACTGCTAACAAATTGTAAATATGTAAGCTTGTTTAGGCGTAAATGGTTCTGGTAAAGTCATTCAACTAAAAAGAAACAATCTCGGAAATGTGGACAGACACAGTTGTCAACTGCATGAAAAAGGATGCAGGGATCCGAACGATCAACTTTCTGAATTAGAGTTGACGTTTCAATTCCACGATGCAGACGTGGTTTTATTGAGTAATGAGTGACTCCGGTGAGGGCGGGCGACCTTCCACAGAGCGTGGGCTGAGCCCATGACACAGTTCACGAGATGTGCCACCGGACGATTATTTCTGTCCCATCGTTTCACGTGCTGCCACTTCTACGTTTTCATTGGCATTTGCAATTTGAGACGCTTCTACTGTAACATCAAAAATGTGTACGTCAGTAATTATTTTCTTTTAAAAACTTTTCAAGTTTCAATAAGTTTCTCTACTTTTCTGTCTACAATCAAATTATCGTCTATGATACAGACTTGAAATACGTCAATATTATAAATAGCGTGCTATCAGACATTTCTTGGCGTAGACTCGCCAATTATCGATTAGGGCGCTAAGTCGCCAACGCGGTGTTGTGCATTCGTTGCTAGTTGGTATTATTTAGAATACGGTTGCCATCGCAAAGCAAGTTTGTAGCCCAGTGTTTTGGTGTGGTCGGTTTTTTCCTCTCAGTCGGATGTCGTTTAGTTTTTGCTCGTTACCGAGCGTTGGTCACGCGGCGAAGAGGCCCTGCTCGCAAGACCTGTTTCTTTGTACAGCTTTTATCGCGTACATTTATAGATAGTATAGCATAATTCTTTGCCAATATTCCTTTTGTCTTTATAGAACTTTAATGTCTATAAAATGAATTCTCATGGTGATTATTCGTCTAATGCATCTGTTGTTTTGTTGAATCAAGCGTCTTTGAGATTCATAACAATTAATCTAATCAGAGCAGTTGTTTGGTGTCGAATTCGTCGTAAACAACGCGTTCTTTGGCGGCTGATAACAGTTTCGACGTCGGCTTATCTGTCCTGATACTCGGTCAGCGACCTCGCGTTCCCGGACGGCACATTAAACTACAAACTTACTTACATTTGTCTTGTCCTACTCATTGCATTACAATGTTTGTCTACAGTAAGTGATTTCATTTTCAATTGCGAATTTTTTTACTAGAGTTTTCCTTAAAATTTTGCTATTTAGTTTCAATTCTCGACTGAACTAACTGCTCAAGTCTTGGTCGTTAACATTTTGTATAGCATGTGAATAAATAAGATTGTTTTTAAGCATCTGCGTAACCACCGCGTGCCATTGCGTCGCTCGTTACTCCACTGTCCCACCGATTGTTGTTTCAGCCTCGATCCCTCGATGACTGAACTCGACCCACTTCGCGATTTCGGCTCGATTTTCCTCATTCTCGATCCTCGGAAGCCAGTGTTAATGACCCAAATAACTTCGACGCTTCAATTTATAAAGGAACTAAACCCTTTTTGCTCCTTTCATGATGTAACCTAACACGTGGATCCAGCGTGGTCTAGTCGACCTACTGTCTTGATATAGGTTTAAACGATTATCGTTTTCGGAGAACAAAAAGTCGTTGACCTAATTGGTGACCGGTCTTAATTAGCCCTTATGACGATCGCTGAGCTACGATAATGTTTACGTCATCTAAGCGTGCCTTGGCCTACTTTCCTGTTATATTATTTTCCATGTAATGAGGTTATTAAACAATGGTCATAGTTTGCAAATGGGTATAAACATGAGAGGAAAAAGTGCTGCAGATATGATTGAGTACAGTCTGGCGGGTTAGTGTGACGGACCGCAATGACTTTGTGCCTATTTGCATTCGAACTGAGGTCACGCCGTGCGCTTGAGCAGGGCAAGGGCACTGATAGTGCACCAGGCTTCGGCACGCTGACATTATTTAAGCCATGCTAACAAGGTTAGATAATAAGCATTTACATTCTGTTGCACAGAACCTACCTGTTCAATATCAAGCCATGTTTGGAAATGCGCTGCATTTATTCTAATTATATCTTTCCCCCTTTTCTATTTGCCTATTCCAATGTTTACTCAAAAGGCGCGTATGAGCGTGGGTGCGCTTAACTAAATTGGGGAGCCGACAGAGAGAAAAAACGCATTAGCTGTAGTATCTGTGTTAGTACAAAAGAGACAGAAGATGCGTTAACCAACCAACGTTCTGTCAATAAAGTGAACTGGCGGGGAGTTATGGTATCCATTACTTATGTACTCCCATTGCTTCGTCCGTGATAACCGGTGACCACTTTCTAATTTACGGGTGAGCAGTGACGAAATGGGACAGGAATGCTTGTGGCAGTGACGCAGTGGCGCTATCCGTTTTTTAAGTGAATTGTCTTCTAACATTAAGGATCTTTCAACGCCAGAAACTTGTCGATTCGGTAGACCTTACCTTTTAGGGCTCATTTCGTGTAGCTTTTCAGGCTTCCTGATTAAACTGATATGCATAATTTTTCAATGTCTCCCTTTCTGTCATGTCGATTATAAGATAAACAAACACAAACACCAAACTTTTGACTGAATAGGTTATAAATGAAAGAGATGTAATGGTTTTTATTTTGTCAAGTGACTGGTGTATGACGTCAGTTACTCGACGTCATTGTAATTTGTATAAGATGATTTTTGCCGTTTCATTGTAGGTATATCGTGATTCGTGACGTCACATGGATTCAAATCGTTTCAAGTCATGCATTTATACAAATATTTTGATGTTTATTCTATAGCAGACTAGTCTGTTGTGAGTAAATTTCATTTTGTGTAAAAGACATGTTCCCTTTAAATTCCTTAGACATGATCGGTAATTACCAATTAACTCTATTGACTCAGTCTTTCGTTAGTGAGCGTGTGAGTGTACAATGCATATGACTTATTGACCCCTTATCGTATTTCTTCTTACTTGATAAATATGTCAGATACGGTTCATGTACAGTGATTTCGTTAAACTCTACATAACATGAGAAGTTAGGTACCTACACGAGTTTTAACTTTCAAACGAATGTTTTGAAGTTTTGATTTCATTATGATGATTTTATTATTCTCAAGTTTAACAGTTAAACAGCTGAGAGAAATTCTTAATTATGATAAAAATAAATGCAAAAACTGTCTTCATTTTAGAAATTAAAACACTAAATGAAGATCAATGTTTTTCTTGAAGTTGTACAAAAATTCTCAGACGTAACAGCAAATTAGCGAGAATATAACCTCCTTCATTATCCTTAACAAAACCTTTGTTTGAAATAATGCATTGCTTGGCGTTTATTTTTCAAATCACAGGATGAAGCATGCCGAAAAAGCGTGGGAATATCACGTGACATGACGAAAAAGTAAAACTTTCACCGAAAAGAAGGAATGATTAATGTATGCGCAGGCGCAGTCAGCGCAGATGAGATGCCACAGTAAACAGAGAACAGTAAAAAATCTACATGCAAACGCGCCGCTCTCAGTTTGAATGTGTGCGTGCCCGTCGCGTACCGTGTCGGCACGCGATTTCACGCACACGCTAGCGAAAAATTGGGGGAAAAGGCCCAGACTCCACCAGAGCTGAGCGGAGATGTGCGGCGTCGAGCTGTGTTTTCAACAACCAATGAAATTGCGTTATTCACACATGGAGACGTGGAGATGTGATTATTGGTTGTTGAAAACACAGCTCGACGCCGCACATCTCCGCTCAGCCCTGGTGGAGTCTGGGCCTAAGGTGGTGGCAGTACGGACGGGCTGTGCCGCGTGTCTGTGTGCACGCTCGGCTAATAACTCGGCGGGCGGCCTGTTATGTTTACTGTGGCGCAGATGAGATGCGCTCGCGCCGCTCCGGATGCGCGCGGCGGATATAAACACTTCCACGTGCGTCCGTTGTGAACATCCCTGAACAGATACCGTCTGTTTTCTACACTCATGCTGTTTTAGTACTGGTGCTTAATTGTATCGTATAATTTAAAAATAAGAATGAGAGCGAACATTTGGCGGCATGATCAACAAACAATTGAGATTCATCGAATTATTTGTCAAGTATGTCATAAACTTATCACAATATATTGATTATGTTCAATAACTTGATTCTCATTCCATAGCTACTATTTTCACTTTTTTCCTTCTTAAATACCAAACTTTAATCCAGTACTTAGTGTCTTTTTTGGGAAATATTGTGTAGAATAATACTTGTATCCATCGTGAGTGTAAAACCAAGTTAAATAGGTACACTGTAGTCAGTTATTTGCGTGCGAGCTGTCCAGAGAGAAAAGCTCTGTGCTTTTTAAACTTGGACCTTCTCATATTACCCCCCATACAAGGGGAGCTTTACCCACTTTGTCCTGCCATAATAAAGCCAAGCATTCATTTTGAACATCGAAAAATTTGCTTAACTTTATTGGAAGTCGTTTTTAACTAAACAAAAATTATAAAGTTTTGCAATCGATCGTCCTCACTTTCCAGAATTATTCATAAACGGTTGAGTATTAATTAAGAATTATAAATCTGTAGTTATTGAGATCACGCGAAGAAAGCAACTTTGTTTGTTACTTACTTATTTGTTATGTCTATCTTTTGACTTTCAGTCTCAGACGATGTTATAGTCTGTATACCTAGAATAATTAATGTCGATTTCCCCAGCTAAATACCCTTTTCTTCAACGAATAATTATCGATAAAAACTATTCTAAAGTTTTTCAATTTGTGGGGTGTTTTATATTTTTTTAGTTTTGCTCGCTAGCCTTCTACACCACTTTTTGTGTCTACTGTAGTCGAGATAAAGTCGTAACTTCTTTCTTTCATTTGATTTATTTGCTACTTAGAGTTCCATAAACAACTTACTTATCTGCGGTTGAGGTTCGAATTGAGAGTACAATATGTATTATCTTATAGAATGTGATCTCGCTATTCGGCGAGTATAAATATCACTATCCGTTGTAATCTACTTTTTCATCAAATGCAAATACTAGATTTACATTCTCGCTGATTTTCTAAACGTTTACCGTCTCAATTTCTCATTCGCACTCGCGACCGCAGTTTCCACAGCGCTTGTGACGTGAAAACGCGAATTTTCACCGCGCGATTTCTATTTCAATCCAATTTTCCCTCGCGGGGAAACCAATCGCTCTAGTTGTGGCGCTGCGCCCCACATCTCTGCTAGAAAGTATTGTAGAAAGTAACATCGCGGCATCTCCGCCCAGATGCATCGATCACGCAAATGCCACTTTTTGCGCATCGGTTTTTCTCGCGTTGGAGAAGATGGCCGCGAGAAAAGCGACGGCGTTCGCGCAGGAATGTTGCGGATTGTTTTCTTTTTCTACTCGTTGTCATATGATCTTGTTAATGATATGATCACAGCTTAGAGACCTACGAAAGATGAAATCCGTCAATATGAATGCTGTTCTTCGTCATAAAGATTTATTTTCTCTTTCTGAACCAGACGTACTTTACCACGATTTTGAAGTTCATAACTTAAGGACATTGAAGTGAGTTTTACAGCTAATAAAAGCTGGAAATAATTACGAATCAATTTCGTTGTTATGGTAATAAGATGTTGTGTTGGCCAATCAGTGATTGGGTTTGCCACAACTTGGTGGAACGCGGAAGAATTTTTATCCTTGACTAAATAGTTGAGATTCTACGCCTTCAACACCTATTTGACGTCACACGTTACGGGCGCACTTTCGCCACAGCCGAAATTCAATTACGTGTGCTGTGTATGTAGGCTTGTGCAATACCTACTTTTGGCCAACTTTCACTAGTCGCTGCGCGGCCCGCCTGCGAACTATTGCGTCGACTCTTTCTGAGGTCACAGTGAAAGTACCTATGCGTGGTTAATTGGTGTAGGTATCTTTTGTGCCTCCGTGTTGAAAACCTTGCCAAACTTCTTAGCTGTGTTTAAATGAGTCATGATTGCTTCTTAAAAACCCAAAGTTAAAAATTTTGGAGCCTTTTAAATGTGTAATGTTGAAATGAAATTACAAATCCGAGCAAAAAAAAAGTAGTCGCGTGAGAGGAAAAACGAGTTATTATTAGGTAGTTGGTAGAGAATCGCGAGCTTGCTCCGAGCTCTGATGCTATCATAAATAATGTGCCTGCGCGGCGAGCGTGGCGAGGTGGGGGCCGGAGGGGGAGGAGGGGAACTTAAGAGTCAAGGCCGCACGCTGCCCCCGGTCGACGCTCGCGCCCCACTTGTCGCTCTTGGGCACCTCTCGCTCGCACATCCGAGAAACGCCGAGCGCCGGCGCGCCGAAGCGGCACGAACTAGACCTTCCAATGCGCGAGCGCAGCACGCTGAACAGCTGAGACGTAATAACATAACACACTGACTCGGTCATCCGTGCATTCAACTTTTGATTAGCTTTCTTTTTCACGGGCAGTGATTTGATTTGTAACCAATTATAAACATCCCTTTTATCAGCAGTACCTAAAGTTGAATTTTCATACCATAAATGAGGTTTTTCTTCTTGTTGCTCGGATTCTTTTAAAACGTCTGAACGTTCAGTAAACTTTATTTTATTCAAGATTTAAATAAGGAATTCAAATCTTATCAGTGACCACTTTTTGAAGAATGAGACCATTTAACATCTTAGGTGTTTTACATACAAAACCGGTTTTCTATGTCTCTGACACTTTCACCTCAGTGGATTTCTGCGTTGTGTAATTTACCGGTTTTAAAAGTGATAACCGAATCTAGTCATGTATTCTAAATTGTCCTATAAAGAGATGCCAACATATTTGCCACACACACGTAAATGCTTTACCGCAAAAAAAAGTTACTGGCCAGACAACAGGGAAAAAATAATTCAAACTCAGTTAACACAGGCAAAATAAAAACTTGTAACGAGTTGGGTTTTGCCAATTACTTGCTTGGCTCTCACCTTAATGTTAAGAATGCTCATTGGTAAAAAAAAGTAATAAAATAAACCTAGTGGGTAAAAATTTAACACAGTTTTTAATTTTTAGCATTTTTTTTATTTATTTATTTATGTAATAAGGGACGCCAACAGCACATGATATATTAACCCAGTGAAGAATATTATTCTCATTAGTTTAAGGTTTTTTAATTGTCCTATTGGTTTGAAAACTAAAATTTCTCCAGTCACATGCCTTATCCTACGGTTAAGTTTGAGTAAAGTTTCGCGCCGTATCACGATGTCTATAAAATACCAAATAGTCGTCGACGTAAAACTTTAATAGTTATATTCTCCTCTGAAAGACTGCTCGGTTGTTTTGTTTTAAAAATAAAACTGAAACGGCGATAAAAATATTCGTATCGTGTCGTGTGCAGGCCTGTGCACTGTGCTCTGCAGTTGACTAGCTAGATGACGCTCAATTACAGCCTCGCGATAAAACGACGCACTTGACCTCTTTATTGGGACAATTTTATCAGCTCAATAACAAGCCGTTTTGCATTCAGCTCCGACTGGATTGTTAATAAAAACTCGCTGAATTATTGCTAAACTTGAGTAAACAAGGTCAGGTTTCTTTGAACTTTTAAGAGTCGCGTCGTGTTGAACTTGATTTTTATAGTCTACTAGTCTAAATATATCTCGTCTCGTATTAAAAAGTGGAAGATTTCTACGCTGTTCTCGTTATTCATATAAACTGGCAAAGTAAGTGATGCTGAAGAATAGCAAGGCACTGTGATGGATAGTCGAGAATATCCTTAAAGGAAAATTACGCTCGATTACAAAGTTGGCTTGGATCCCACGTGGAACTAGTTTTTTTGGCAAAGGCTATTTCCACCGATTGCGTAACGCAGGTATCCAGCGCTCGGACACCGACCTTACCAGTTGCCATGCTTAATGGACACAATAAAAATGTAAATAAAATTAATGACTGGAGCTTAAATGAATCCTCTTCTTGACTGCTTGTTGGATACAGTAACTATTCCGATTACTTTGTTGAGTTTTCAGTGAAAGTTTTTTTGCACACACTTTCTCCTTTGTAGTGTTTCATTTGATTGAGCAAACTGCGTGCATGTTTAATACTTTTCTCGAATATGACATTTAGACATAATATACTAATACTACAGGTTTAATGTATAACTTGACCTTTATACATATATACACTTTAGCGTTGCTGCCACTATGACACTCGGAAACAGAAAAGTTTCAGGCTAATGTCAAGGTGTTAAAAGTCACGGACCGATAAACTAGTCAATACCGCGACCTGACGTTCTCACGGCGATTCGCAATCTTTCCTTTTCTATAGCCATATTGATACGACACCCAACAATGTAAAGAATCCATCTGCAGCATTACGTTAAACTTATGGAGTTCCTACTGCGTGATTGACAATTGGCGATTACATTTCCATCGCACATCGCACACTGCTCCCGCGAGCCTACGGAATACCAACGCCTTATTAGTATGCGGACGATCACTCTAGCCACCTTTTGTTTGGGCAGGAAACGGCCACGCTTCTGCCGAAAACCACTGCGATGCTCCACGAAAACATCTTCGGCGAACCAGCGAGCCGAAAGTAAAAATGAAAAATAAAACAAGTCTCACCCGTTCGCCGTCTCGACAAATGGTTCATGAAATGTATGCAAATTTTATAGCGTCCGATTTTAGATGATCTCGGCACCCGGCGCCGCTGGCCAGCGGGCACGGCTGGCTCGATACGCAGTTGCATTTTATTGAAGACTAGCGACCGCCCGTGACTTCGTCCGCGTGTAAATCACTTGGTTCTCTCCCCAAATTCCTTAGTGTTCACTTGAATACATCATGAAGGAAACCCCTTTACCAAAATTCAAGTTTCGAGATACAGTAAATTCGGCTGTGCGTTGATGAGTCAGTCATGATTGCCTTATATGTACGTAGATTTAATGTTTATGTATCTTTTGTTCCAGGTCGGGAAGAGTTGTCGCCAGCTTCGAGCGTGAATGGGTGCAGTACTGATGGAGACGCGAGGCGGCAGAAGAAGGGCCCTGCGCCGCGTCAACAGGAAGAGTTGTGTCTCGTCTGCGGCGACAGGGCCTCCGGATATCACTACAATGCGCTCACGTGTGAAGGATGCAAAGGTATCATCGTGATTTGAACCTCATACTTACTATGTTTTATTATTGTTTTAGCATTATCCATGCAGTATCTTTTCTAAAGATCTGAAAACCAGAAAAAGACATTTGGTCATGTTGGCATCAGGCATTAACAGACCGGCCGAATCTTTCTGGTATATTTACCCTATGAGCCAGGGTGATTTCATCAATGTTATAGGCATCCACCTCTAACACTCCTACTTACTATTTCCAAATCCGAGCAAATTAAAATAGATCCCAAGGTAATTGAATGAAACGGTAATCGCGCTATGTTGAGATCTTTAAAGGTGCCAAATACCAATTCTGCATGAGTCCATTAAATGGTTATCATAGTTTTTTAATTTGTATATACACTGTGCAGACAGTATTTAAATACTTACTGCTATGAACGTAACATGACCCAGGTTGTAAAATGTAATAACCTGGCCCTGAATTCCTTGCACGGTTCCAAATGGGAACTAGGTCGTTACTACGTCGAGTAGTCTCTTAGTAGGTGTTCGCCCACGAACGTGCCAATTCACCGTTGAATTAGCGCATTGTGCCGTACGAGGCTGTTATGAGCAGCGCATGCACATTGTGCGACGTCACAATAGCTGTCTGCTCCACGTCTGCACCCCGGTCTAGATCCGACACCTATCGGCCATCGCACCGACCTTCACCACTAACCTCAATCACCACGCGCGCTTGTCTACCCTACCCAAATTCTTTATCGCTCATTCAATCTTGTACTATAATATCAACTAAATGTAGCACACTCTCCAATCACGTCCAATTCAAGCAATTTATGCGCTATCTATCTTTGTTTTGTATAATATAAATCGGCATTCGTACCCAACTAAACCTAACACGACGCTCGCTGTCAATGACCCCCGTCTTTCAGCCAACCTTCACGTACATGACTACATTATCTTATCATTATAAAATGTTTCGCAAAACTATGTATTTCGTCATTTCTGTTGTTTATGCTAGATCGCGTCGTGCGATAATATTCAGATTGTGCCCCTGACAACTGACGTTGTATTTTGCAGGTTTCTTCAGGCGGAGTGTCACTAAGAATGCTGTGTACATATGCAAGTTTGGACATGCGTGTGAGATGGATATGTATATGCGGCGGAAATGCCAGGAGTGTCGGTTGAAGAAATGCTTGGCAGTGGGCATGAGGCCGGAGTGCGTCGTGCCGGAGACCCAGTGTGCTATAAAAAGGAAAGAGAAGAAAGCCCAGAGAGAAAAAGATAAACTACCAGTGAGCACGACAACAGTAGACGACCACATGCCGCCCATCATGCAGTGTGATCCACCGCCGCCAGAAGCCGCTAGGATTGTAAGTCCCTCATATTTATTTAACTTCATCATTCACAATCATTTCCTTTAGTTTCTAAATTTTAACTGATTCAGAATTATTATCAAAGTAGATCTTAGACTTGAATGTTTAGATCCTTTCATCGTCATCTCATCCCCTTAGATCGTTTCTTAAGGAAGCGAGATAATAATTCTGCGGTTTCCTACGTGAAGCTGGAATGTTTGCAGCATGAAGTGGTCCCGCGGTTCCTCTCGGAGAAGTTGATGGAGCAGAACCGGCTGAAGAACATCCCCCCCCTCACGCCCAACCAGCAGTTCCTCATCGCGAGGCTCGTGTGGTACCAGGACGGCTACGAGCAGCCATCGGAGGAGGATCTCAAGAGGGTCACACAGGTGAGGAATACTTTTAAACTCATAATAGCTCAACTAATTATTTGGAGTCTTAATAAATCCATACCATTCCATTCTTCATTCATAAAAAAAAATTTGCTAAATGCTATGCTGAATGTTCTAGGAAATGTCAAATTTTCTAGAACTTTTTGTTACCATATTTTCACTAAGCTACTTAATAACGATGGTTCTAATGTTTAAATAGTGCCATCATTGTATGTGAATATTCATTTAAAAATAAATTGGCTCCTATTTTAAGTGATTTCGTTTTGGCAGTCAATGTCACGTCTTTATGTTATTTTAGAAGTATGTTCTTATCCTTCCAGACGTGGCAGTCAACGGAAGAAGAGGAAGATTCGGATATGCCGTTCCGACAGATCACAGAAATGACCATCCTCACAGTCCAGCTTATAGTCGAGTTCGCCAAAGGCCTACCTGGTTTCTCAAAGATCTCACAACCTGATCAAATCACGTTGTTAAAGGTATGCTGTGCCCTAGCCATAACATTAGAACAAATAACTGTTAGAAGCATTTGACACAGTGCTTGTCGAGGTGGTAGAGAGGACACAAAACAAAAAACCAAACTTGTAAAGTGTGATTTATCTAACTGTAAACAACTGCCTTTGTATGTGTCTACAAGGCGAAGGCCTCACCTTAACTTTGAGGTGATGCAAGCCATACACCAACATGAAACTTGAGTGCGGATTGTTGGAGGGGTGCAAGGCTAGTGATATACCTAAATGTCGGATGTTATCAAGCCGCCTAAAGGTTTTTGACTAGGCTTAACTTTTTCTTGGTTTTATACAATGCTATTCAATAGAAAGAAGCATCATGGTTGTTTACTGAATAGCACAAGCAAATAAAACTATTGCATCACAGGATTATCCAACTAAGTATAATAGAATTGTTAAAGTAGGTATGAGACTATGAGGGAATGAAAATAAATAAATAAAATCTTCTAGAGGAATGGTAATTGCGCTGTTAGCCTCGCTCCCCTTCTTTCTAACAATTATTCCTAATACATATCGCATTTATATCAGTTAGCAATTTACACCAGGCTTTCATTCGTGGTTTTGTGATCTTTTAGCATAGCTACAAATTCGCGGGAAAATTATAAATTAAATGGAAAACCCGATTGTTCAATTAAAAGGAACTAAACTTACAAACATACTAGATTTATGCTTCATTGATTTATTTATGTAGAAGTTAGGAGTTACTGCAGTAAGATAGTAGTAATTATTCCAACAAAAATCTCTCGGGCGACCCGACTGCAGGATCTTGCAAAAATATTCAGGCGAAGAGCGCCATCTATTATCATTTCTCACAATTATGTCCTAATGAATTGTACACGCCATGTTGGCATCGCTTTTCACAAAACAATTTTATTTAAAGTTAGTACTACTCGAGTATTTATTTATATTGATTGGACTTTGTCTGGCTCATGTCCGTATAACCTATAGGTTCGGCCCAAATAAACATACTATCATTTCGTTCTGTATAAACTCATATCGTTGACATGTGTCTTGACTGTCTTGCACCCAACAGCGAGAACACGAAAGCTATACTTAGTTGTTGGGTTTCGTTTTTGACGTGATAACGTCTTTAAAATCGTTTTAGTCGGGTGACATGTTCAGAAACTTGTGTCACACCAAAACCTCACGAGCGCGATCTTATAACGAGAGAGAGACGGACCGATCTCCCGTCTCATCTCGAGCGCTGCCAGTCATTCCGTGAAATGCCGTTATCACGTAAACATCTCGATCGTAAACCTACTTTACAAACAACCAATTTTTTATAATTAATAATTTAATTATTTTTCCCTCAGGCATGCTCAAGCGAAGTGATGATGCTCCGAGTGGCGCGACGGTACGACGCGGGCACAGACAGCGTTCTGTTCGCCAACAACCAGGCGTACACTCGCGACAACTACCGCAAGGCCGGCATGGCGTACGTCATCGAGGACCTGCTGCACTTCTGCCGCTGCATGTACAGCATGTCTATTGACAACGTGCACTATGCGCTCTTGACTGCAGTCGTCATATTCTCAGGTTAGATGGCGCTTTAAAAATTAAATTAGGTTATAAGATCACAATCTCGCCTGGTGGTGAGATATACGTTGTTCCAAACCAGGTGATTTAGCCATTTTTGTGCCAAAGCCGTAAGGACCGGGAGCCGAAAAGGACATTGTTGAAGCTATGTTTTAAACAACCATTCTGATTGCGTTATCTCCACTCCGTCCAGCTCAGTCAAGAACAGTTTTTATGTAGGTATAATACATAGAAACTCAATTGGAACATACGGTTTTAACGAATATGCAGTGTTTGGTCTATTTAGCGCTCTCAGGCTAGCGTTCTGTTCGCCAACAACCAGGCGTACACCCGCGACAACTACCGCAAGGCCGGCATGGCGTACGTCATCGAGGACCTGCTGCACTTCTGCCGCTGCATGTACAGCATGTCTATAGACAACGTGCACTATGCGCTCTTGACTGCAGTTGTCATATTCTCAGGTTAGATGGCGCTACAAAAATCAAACTTTAGGTTATACAATTCAGTAGGTGGCGAGGTCTACGTCTACAATCTGCGTCCATTGCCCTGATTTTTGTTCCAAATCAGGTGATTTAGCCATTTTTGAACCCATGGGCGTACCCAGGTAGGGGCAGGGGGGGGGGCAGCTGCCCCCCCTAGAAGTCAAATTTCCTTACAAGTGGGAATTAAAAACGTATTTCTCTCTCTACGAAAATCGAAACAGGTATGAACTGCCCCCCCCTAGCTGAAATCCTGGGTACTCCCTTGTTTGAACCACAGCCGTAAGGACCGGGAGCCGAAAAGGACATTGTTGAAGCATTGTTTTATACAATCATTGTGATTGTGTTATCTCCACTCCGTCCAGCTCAGTCAAGAACAGTTTTTATGTAGGTATAATACATGGAAACTCAATTGGGACATACGATTTTAACGAATATGCAGTTGTTAGTCTATTTAGCGCTCTCAGGCTAGCGTTCTGTTCGCCAACAACCAGGCGTACACGCGCGACAACTACCGCAAGGCCGGCATGGCGTACGTCATCGAGGACCTGCTGCACTTCTGCCGCTGCATGTACAGCATGTCTATTGACAACGTGCACTATGCGCTCTTGACTGCAGTTGTCATATTCTCAGGTTAGATGGCGCTTTGAAATAAAACATTAGGTTGTAAGATCACAATCTCAGCTGGTGGTGAGATCTACGTCTACAATCTCCGTCTAGTGTGCTGATTTTGTTCCAAATCAGATGATTTAGCCATTTTTGTACCACAGCCATAAGCACCTGAAGCCGAAAAAGACATTGTTGAAGCTATGTTTTAAACAACCACTCTGATTGTGGTATCTCCACTCCGTCCAGCTCAGTCACGAACAGTTTTTATGTAGGTATAATACATAGAAACTCAATCGGAACATACGATTTTAACGAATATGCAGTGGTTAGTCTATTTAGCGCTCCCAGT
The DNA here is from genome assembly GCA_950022985.1 of Udea ferrugalis. Taxonomy (NCBI): domain Eukaryota; kingdom Metazoa; phylum Arthropoda; class Insecta; order Lepidoptera; family Crambidae; genus Udea; species Udea ferrugalis. The sequence continues at coordinate 6,822,320 of OX465520.1, forward strand.
CTAGCGTTCTGTTCGCCAACAACCAGGCGTACACTCGCGACAACTACCGCAAGGCCGGCATGGCGTACGTCATCGAGGACCTGCTGCACTTCTGCCGCTGCATGTACAGCATGTCTATAGACAACGTGCACTATGCGCTCTTGACTGCAGTTGTCATATTCTCAGGTTAGATGACGCTTTAAAAATTAAATTAGGTTATAAGATCACAATCTCACCTGGTGGTGAGATATACGTTGTTCCAAACCAGGTGATTTAGCCATTTTTGTACCACAGCCGTAAGGACCGGGAGCCGAAAAGGACATTGTTGAAGCTGTGTTTTAAACAACTATTCTAATTTCGGTATCTCCACTCCGTCCAGCTCAGTCAAGAACAGTTTTTATGTAGGTATAATACATAGAAACTCAATTGGAACATACCATTTTAACGAATATGCAGTGGTTAGTCTATTTAGCGCTGTCAGTCTAGCGTTCTGTTCGCCAACAACCAGGCGTACACTCGCGACAACTACCGCAAGGCCGGCATGGCGTACGTCATCGAGGACCTGCTGCACTTCTGCCGCTGCATGTACAGCATGTCTATAGACAACGTGCACTATGCGCTCTTGACTGCAGTTGTCATATTCTCAGGTTAGATGGCGCTTCAAAAATTAAACTTTAGGTTATACAATTCAGTAGGTGGCGAGATCTACGTCTACAATCTGCGTCCAGTGCCCTGATTTTTGTTCCAAATCAGGTGATTTAGCCATTTTTGTACCACAGCCGTAAGAACCGGGAGCCGAAAAAGACATTGTTGAAGCTATGTTTTAAACAACCATTCTGATTTCGTTATCTCCACTCCGTCCAGCTCAGTCAATAACATATTTTATGTATAGGTGATACATAGAAGTATATAATAGTCTGTTCAGTGCTCTCAGGCTACGTACCTAGTTTGAACATCAAAAATCATGAAATCCATCTCGGCTAGTGTTAAATGACGATGGATTCTGTATTGTTACATGACCGTCTAGTAAATGCTTATTCACTATTGTTTAATGAAAGCCCAAGTCAGAAACCCAAGCGCTGATAGCGTAATTCCGTACATATTCGCGTTATACAACAAATGCATCGTTATAATTTTTTGCTCATTATTAATTAACCTAATATGTCCCATTTCCTCGATTATTCTCAACCAGGAGGAGCAAACGATGACCAGCCCTGCTTGTTTCTCCATATTGCTATGTTTTCTAAATCGTACGTTTTCATGCCATTTCCAGATCGGCCGGGCCTTGAGCAGCCTCAACTGGTGGAGGAGATCCAGCGGTACTACCTGAATACCTTGCGGACGTACATCCTGAATCAGCACAGCGCTGGTCCTCGCTGCGCTTCCCTGTACGCGAAGATCCTGTCCGTACTCACAGAGCTACGAACCCTCGGCATGCAGAACTCCAACATGTGCATCTCACTCAAGCTCAAGAACAGGAAGTTACCGCCTTTCCTCGAGGAGATCTGGGACGTAGCGGACGTGTCGACGGCGCAGCTCCCGCCCGCTATAGAACCCCCTTCAACCCTCTAGCCCCCAGGCAGAAGCCCTCAACCCCCCCGCCCTTGCGAAACGGCTCGCGGCCTGGTCTAAACCACGCGCACCCGAGGAGAGAACGCTCATAGACTGGTTAGTTTTAGTGAAGTGACGAGACACTGACGGACGTGTATTTATAAGGATTGTGCAAATTTTACCACTTAAGAACACGGACTATTCGGTGACCGACGATGCGCGAGAGATTAGTGAATATATGTGCTGTTGAACGTTCGGAGAATATATTTAGTGTTGATCGATTTTGCGACCGCCGTCGGCCGAAACGACCCAACTCGTTTTCGCCGACGACGCGGACGTGTTAATTCTTTTACGACTGGATTATGAGTTGGTCACTCGGATACGACTAGGTAAGATTACGTTCGATAAGTACACCTCCTAAATTACAAATACGTACATACTACGAGAGTTATAAAAAAAGTAATATATGAGATGTTTCTATTGGGTGTAATGTTGATATATTTATTTATCAAAATTACATATATGTTGATTAACCTTTTCGATTAATATATGACTTGGATGGTCAGTCGGCGTGTGGTGGTCCGTTGTGCGTCGGTTTGTGAGGGAGCTGCTTACGAGCGTTATACGCTAAGCGATTTTTGTCTCCTCCATATAAAGCGAGCGACTTTTTGTAGCCCATAGGCGTTACAGTATGAAACTTGGAATTTTCTATCGTTAGGCGACAAATATCGCTAAGTGATTATCGTTTAAAAGCAAGCACTTTGTAGCGTCTGGATGTTCTGTGATAGTGTCGGGGTAGAGATGGGTGGCCGCAACGAACACTACGCGCCGATACAACACTGTTTGTTTATATATAGTTTATGTCAGACGTGTTATTGTGTTCTGTCGACTTTTGTTCAGATTCATGTTCCATTGTCCTGTCCCACGTCCCTCGAGTAAACGACTAATTATAATTTATTATTGCTGTGATTACATTTATAACATGTTGAATTATCTTACTTAGGCTGAGATAAGTGTGTCTTATTACATATAAAGATTCAACTTTCGGTAGCTTTCTCACAATGCATCAATTTGTCCTGTCTGTTTAGTAGTATTTTCAATGGAATACACGCTCCATTCGCAATTTCCACTGATTGTAACTGCAGTCTTGGTTTTCGTTAGATGTGTATGTCAGTCAGTTTTCGGTACGTTTGTGTACAGTCTTCTTAATGTTTGACAGCGCTTTTCTGATTCCACGTGCTACCACTTATTGAGGCCGAATGTATGTGAGTCAGTGCAATTTATTCCATAAGCATTAAATAGTAGAGGCGGCAAAATAGACTTTGTGTGTGTCACATTAATTCTAAAGTTTTAAAAACTATGGTCCACTTGAACGACACGGTAAATATTGATTAAACTTCTGTTCTGTCTGTTATTGGTTAATCACTCGAAGGCATATCGCGTGATTTGATTGGTTGCTGAAATGTTCGTCAACCAATCCCGTTCTTAAATAACTGGTTAAATTAATGATTCAGATGGGAACTAAAGCTGTTACACAACGCAAAATTTTCGATACTCTACTTTGGCCTCTAAGCGACTACGATACTATGTTTTAAACTTGTGTCGCACGCGATTCATGTTGACGAACGCGTGATTGTAGGAAACTATTACTCTGTATTGCACTAATCGCTTGGAGACTAAAATCGCCGGGTGTCAAAGATTTGCGTAGTGTACGAAGGTCTTAATCTGACAATAAGTGACAAGACATCATTAAATCAATGTTTAATTCGGTTCTGCAAGTGGGCCTGAGAGGCAGGTTTGGCGAGGAACCCTGATTGCCGCAACGATATTATGTTAAAGTTATGTTATGGAACGTTAAATTCTCACGGTACATCGCGTGCATGTCGTAAGGCAGCTGTTATGTAGATATGAAATTAGAAGGATAGCCAATGATATTCCCAGACTAAATGTATGTTGAATAATTACCTCTTCTAGCTTACGTAGACTCCGTTTAATATTTCCTCAAACTAAAGTACAAAATGGCAGCTAATTGGTCTATTTTCTATAGCTTCAAATTTAATTATATCACTATGAAATCTCTTTGGCCGAGCTTATTCTATGGGAACAATATTGGTGTAGGAAGCACTAATGTAAAATGTTGATAGTTGACATGCACGCAATGTGTTAGGCCCTTCCGACGCCCAAACCTGTCTCTGCTATGTTAATAATTACAAAAACTCGTATAAATTAAAGATAAAACTGTTCAACACATAACTGCCTACAAAAGCTATAAACGATCCACATACGATATGCCTTATTTCGCGTTACCTGTATTGTGTACCTACATTGTTGATGAGTGGAAAATCATAGTATATAGAACCTAAAACTAATGGATCTCAATTACCATAAGCGTTGTTGATACGATGGGTGTTCCGTCACCGGGCATTACTTTCGGTTTATCATTTCGACTTCATCTGTTGTACAGTGTCCGTCTCAAGCCTTCGATGTCTGAACTCTCAACTCTGTATCTAGTAAAGTAGAACACCAAATTGCATGTTCGTTCACGTCGTAACGCGGTCGACTCCGCCGCCATCCATCATCTACGCGTTTAAGCTGTATGTAAGTTGCTGTAAGCGTGTTGAGTGTCTTCTTTACATGCCATAAGTGTGTTGTATATTTACATAATAACGTATGTTTGGGGTTTTGGAAATGCATTTCTTAATATACGTATGACAGTCAGCGTTCAGACTGGCTGTGCCCGCGGACCGCGCGCTAGCTCGCTTGAATACATATTACGACTAATATTAATTTTATTCTAGCAGTAGGCGTTACTAAAATAGAAAACGAAGCACAAAATGTCACTGGAGTGTCTTAGGTGTCTCCGATTGGAGCTATTGATAATGAACACACTGCCATTAAAACGTTTATACATGGTGCGTCTTGTATGCGTGCGATCATAGCGGATTGACATGTAGATTTTTAAGTTTGCGTTGAGCGAGCGGTTTGTGCAGGCGTAGTGTTTCTTTATAAATCTAATATTGGCCGCCTAACGCTTTTGTGATAAGATAAGATTGTTTGAGAAACTCGAATGAATGTCTAATTTGCTCAGTACCGTCAATTAAGGTACGAAAGTATGTTATAAGACTTTATTAATTTTACAACGACCTTAAAGTCATGTCTTAACTTTTAAACTCAATTGAGTGTTAGAATCTAAGCGCCTGCACGCTGCGTCTCTATAGGTAATAGATGTGGTTCAGAAAAATCTTTAACGCTATGATACGATGCCTTATAACTCAGATGTGGCCGTAAGCGGTCAGCCAGACCGCTCGCACAAGTGCCAGCCTGCCTTACGTCTCACATCTGAGGTTTGTGACAAATATAACTGCCATTCGATAAGATTATACATCATTTGACGCGTAGGTTCATATAGCTTCGTAGGTTTCGGATCCCGTGGGTGCACAGCCGGTCGTATTTGATACATATTATTCAATTTCGAAATTGTAATAGATTTATTAAGTATGTAATAATCTCACATGAGAAAGTAATAAGTAATGAGATACCATATATAATTTGTGTCTTAGCTGATAAAGGAACATTAGTAAGTCATAAGTTTTGGATTGGATAACGGAGGCGACACATTAAGCAGAGAATGACTAGAAGACGACATAACGTTACGATACGACAAGACTGGCTAGGAAAAGCACGATGGTTCGACTGGTACAACCCGTTGTACTTCTTCTATTGCCTTTTTTTAAATCTATACATTTTACTTTTTGTAGGGAAGCGTTAAGTATTGTAGTGACCAAACGTGGCACGTCCAGTCTATTATAAACGGTGGACTTACCTGGGAATGTCCACAAGATGTCCATTATAACTTTGTACATAGGTACCTTTAGATTCTATTGTCATATGTTTGACATATGTACTTTTAATTTTATTCATCTAGAGAAGTACAGATGGCTGTTGTTATTTTTATATTATTTGGGTAGAAGTATATTTTTTGTAAATGACCTCTGTATTTATCTTTTGTAAGCTTTGTAAGCCATAGGGACTTAGTATAGTGTACGAGCTATGAACATTGTGATTTCTAATATCATTGAATCTGTATTTACTGTTTTGTTCAGCATATATATTCTTCGTTTCGACAGATTTCCTTAATAATTTTGTTACTTCAGAGTGCAATATGTACAAATATTTACATAAATATAAAATGTACAGTCAATTTTTAGTTTTAATGTGTCAACGCAATATATTTCGCTATTCATTCGTTGGATGTACACTCGAAGAGCATAATAAGCTATATCACAAGTGAGTTGCGAAAACTCACTCTCACTATTGTGTTTTTCTAATACTTAAGCGTTTAATTTTACATAGAAGGACTAGGTGATTATTGTATTTAAATTTGCTAATTTTTTGTAGCAGATTAGATTTGTTTACATAAGGCGAATAATGTAAATTTTGAATTGATTTTAAAGTGATTTAGTTGTTATTTAGTAACGAATTTTCTTATTAGGTGTAATGTGCAGCCTCGTGGACTGGCTGTAAGTCCAATGATACCAGTGCGTTGTGCAATGTCTAGAAGAATGGCCGGCCGCTTCCCCCGCGACTCTTGCTGCCGACCAATCTAGAGCTGACACTTAGGCCCGTATTCTGTGGGGATACGCTCTAAATAAATTTCTGTAGTTTCGGTGAAACTAAGGCATAAATACATAAAAACTACTTTTGATGATCTTGTAAGTTCTCTGAATGCTTATACGATCCAAAGTATACTTAAAAACATCCGCAAGAAGTTTTACCGCAACTGCAGCAATTTGGCGTATACCCCTAACTTCGCTCGTTTTTATCTCAAACATAGATCAAGACTGTCATTGTTTAATTCAGATTTTAGACCAATCAAATGCTTGAACTGTTGGGTATAAATTCGAAGTGTTGTTTCAGAATATGGACCTTAGTAATAGAGCATTTCGATCTGTTTAGGGCTGTGCGCATATTCAGTTGGCTATTTGTTAAACGAGACTGGAAATGCGCTCAGCCTTAAAGCTAACAGAACGAAATGCCCTAATATTGTTGTTCAGCTAGTAGGTATAGTAAAATAGTATAATAAAACTGGTTTAACTCACAGTACACTGTCAAGCTAGGGATATTTTGGGCTCTGTTTAGGCTCAATTTTTTTGCTCGTGTGTTTACGATAACGCTTACCAATAAAGCGTTAACCAGCGTATAAGCGCATATTTTGCAAACAACACTTGCTTATCAAAATTGAGTTTTAAACGTGCCGAAAATAGGTTCATCTGTAAATAACCTAGCATAAAATTACAAAAGTCAATTGTCAGCATTTATTTGTAAGTAATTTGTAATTACGTTGTAAATTAATATTCTAAACAAGTGTTGGTAATTGGTATTTGTGATTTTAATTGTGAAGTGTAAAATTTGTAGCAAGTTAAGTACAATTCAGACCAAATTTAGTCGGAACGCATTTTCAATCTGTAAAGAAAGTTACAGCGTCTACATTGGATAAGTTCTAACTTTGTTTAGAACTCGTATATACACAGACTTGAAAAAACAATTCAAAATTGGACTTTACTTCACCTGTATGACGCTTCGGTTTCCTTTACAAATTCTAAGTTGCGTTCCGACTTGTTTTTGGTCCGAGTTGTGCTTCAGTCGTGTGGGGGGAGCGTGCAGACTCCTCCCGTCATGTGGTTTCTGTCTGAGTTGCATTGAGCACAGTACACCAGTCACCAGTCACCGAGCAGTGGAACATTAAGGCCAAGTTTCTTACACTTTCAGTGCCACGTTGAACGATAAAGGAAGGCTGATATACGCTCTAAGGGCCCATTCCGTGTTTGTCTAAACACATTCTTTATGTATATTATTTCATAAATCTTTTAGTCCGCAATAACTATTATTTTCTTTCTAATACTTACTTTGCCTTAGTTAATCCTCTGTTATTAATTAATTTAACAACAGCGGTGAAGCGAATTAGATATAGGGAACAGACATGACGATATGTTAAAATTTTAGAGAGCCAACTTTTATAAAAGAGAATAACTACAAATAAACCGAGAAAAGGTGTGTACAAAATGAGGAAATTTGTATGAAACATTGTTATGCGAATAAACTTACACCTCAAGATAAAATTATAAAAAATATTTTTGTCTTTTATTTTATCCTTCAAACTTTAAATCCATTTTTTGTAGGTAGGTTCGTAGGTTCGATAGAAGATAATGCGCATGCCAAGTTTGAAAAAATCAGCAAAAGTTTCCGATCTGCCAAATCATTGAATAGCTAATCTTAGGCTGCAGCTGCTTTTATTATCTGCTTGATACCCAATAACAGCATTTTTTTACGGAACCCTTTTGTTATAAGCGCAGGTAACGTAAATGTAGTAATGTAGTGTGTTTTGAATGCCATTTTGCTGGAGATCATGGCGTACCCAACTATAAATTGATCTGTCTAGACGATTTATCTAAAGAATATGTAATTCAATCAAAAGCTATTATGTTAGGCTAAGTCATTAGTGGAAGCCTCTGTTCAGCTGTGAACATTAGGCGGCTGCAGCTGTAGTGACGGTGATGATGACACAAAAAATCTGATCTTGAAGAATAACTTTTTCCCCTGTCTAAAAAGACCGTTTGTCATCATATTCAAATGCAAGTAATCAATCGTCTGAGAAAAATGCTTTTCTTTAATAAAGCTAGCCGCATTGAGCCCGCGCGTGATGGAGTAAGGGCCAACACACACAACCATGACCACACGACGTGGTCGGGCGTTTTAATGTATTGAAAATGAAGGATTATTCACGCGTACCACATTTTGGCTTTGCAGTCATTATCGACCACTTGATCAATACCGAAATCGCAACGACAACGCGACCACCAGCGACACGGAGAACTATTGGCCGACCACATCGGAGCCACAACGTGGCGTAAACAATGTTTCCTCATCGGATTCCATGAGTTTGTTCTGACAACGCGTGCACACGACGCAACCACATCGCAATGACAACGCAACCACATCGGCATTGTCGGCAACAAAATGCAACTGCAAAAATCTGCAGCGACACCATTCACACGTAACCACTGCTTGACTGCATTTTGTTGCTGCGATGGGGTTGTGTTGTGGTACCTACGTGTGGGTTGGCCCTAAGAGGCGCATACATCAACCTTTACAAAACCATTGCAAAAGGGGTCTTAGGTGCCCCTATTGTAAAGGCTGATGTGAGCGCCTATGTACCTACGTATGGGTATGGGTTGCACCGCACCACCTCATTGTTGAGAAAGAGTCCTGGCTGTTGGACGGAACAGCCTATGTTAGGTTGAGGGGTGCACTACCTGTAATCAAAACGTCATAATATCGTTTAGTAAATATGTAGGTACTTGGTAGATAAAGGCTGCCCAAAAAACGGTTGTTAAACTACGCACTTCGGTAATTAATGTTTATTAAAACAGGAAAGCGTCTATTGATATGATAAATCTGCATTTTGAACCTAAACAAACCTGTCATAAATACAATAATGTTGTAATAGGTATCTTTACAAAGCAGTTTTCATATACATTAAATGCCTAACACTTAAGTATAATTTTGTGCCAAACCAAATAATTTAATTAAGAATATAGTATGACGAACACAGTTTAAGCGAGACTGACCTCTTAGCAGTTTCATTTTCCTGTTATATACTCGTATGTGTGGGTATTTAATCGAAATATTGGCTTGGAGGCAAAAGTGACCATATTTCTGGCTTTGAAAAGGATAATTTTAAGTTTTCCTTTGCCACGTTCTTACAATTTAACATTGTTAATATTGTGTTGTATGTAAGTAGTACATACTCCGGTTGCATAATATTTGTTACTTATTATGGTTGACAGCCGTAAATTTATCAATTTGAAGGAACAGGTCCAACAGCCTTACCAAAAAATATTACGATGGGCCTCAGGTCATGTGGCATTTGTAAAATTACATTAAGATTTGATAGATTTAGTACCTCTCTATAGCCCTGTAGGAATTGTGCAGCAATTATTTAGTTACATTTTAACAGTTATCAGTGATGATTCTTCAGTGTCTCCTACTTAGTTTTAAAAGCTCGTGGATCCGAATGATGCTGTTTCGAAAAACGTTTTCTTTGAGCCCCGGTTCTTATCCTACTAATATTATAAAGGTGAAAGTTTGTATGTCTGGATGTGCTGTGTTGCTCTTTCACGTAAAAACTGCTGAATGGATTTCAATGAAACTTTGTTATAATGTTGCTTATACATCTGAATAACACATAGGCTACAATTTATAAAAAAATACGACATATTATATTTTTTTACTTTAGTCTACGCGGACGAAGTCGCGGGCAGCCACTAGTATCTCATAAATTAGCGACTGTGTTGTGGCTTCTGCTGGAAACCCTGCAAGTCCGGGATTGGTCTAGCATTCTGGTTACCCTATCTTCCGACCGGTGCGATCTTCTTGACTCTCGCTCGCGCTTCATTCGTATGTGATACGTATGGGTGCGCGTGCGCGTCCAGTAGTGTAAAATGGGTTGTTATTTACAATTGTTTCTGTATCTGCTGACAGCTACGTGTATATGTAAGTAATCAGCTTTTTTATCCAGCTTTTAACATATCTAGGTAAGAAGCATTATAATAAGGACGATTTGTTCACACGTTCAATAATGTATAAGTACTTCATACCTACTTCCGCAAGTACGTACTCATTTTATTTAAAATTTAATATTTTTAATCATACATTTGTACCTACAATTATTTCGAGAAGTTCGACCAATTTCCCAAACAATATCCATCTTACATAAATTATAATCCGGTTAACTAATTCTGCAGATCAGTAAGAATAGAGAATAGCCATTACTTGGGGAGATATTAAAAATCAATTTCAAAATATGAAAGTTTGGGTTGTAACCGGATAAACAAGAACTTCTTAGGACGTCACAAGAGTGATACAAAAGATTACAAAAGAGATGATTTCTTAATTTTGAATGTTTGTTCACGCGTTTTGTAAACTTTTGATCTTATGATCAACGAGCGATCGACTGTATTCGAAAATTGGTAATTTTGGGAGAGGGCTAGCAATCAATCTTGCTTGATTATTGTTGTATTGGATCATTATCATTTACATAATCAACCACAGTATGGAGTCGATTGGCATCTCCTTCAAGGAAAATATTTTTATTAGGTAACTACCTAATTGCTTAGCAATTTGCGGTTAATGACAGTAACTAGGTACCTATATCCGATTGTATGGTTCATCTCAAAATATTGCTCAAAAAGAGAGTAAGCAATACTTTTTCACTTATTAGGTCCTGTGTATAAGACGCTAATGTCTTTGGTAACTTAACTTTATACTAACGATACCTAGTTTTTACTAGAATAAGTATATTTCAGAAATTGGGACACAAGAGATAGGTACTAAAGGTTTTCAAAATACGTAGGATCTCCAATAAATATTAATTAACTGTACGTCTCAAAGCTCTGTTAACACACTGTTGTTTAATTAGAATTACCTATTTTCTTTGTGCGAATAAAGTACCCAGTATCTTATCTTATTATGAATAAGTATTGATTATGTGTGAGGAAAGAAGACACGAGACGATGCTTATTAACAATACAAATTGTGGATTTCAGATGCGCAGCGCGATAAGAAGTTTTTCCGCAAAGACTACAAATACATAGAAGCAACAGACAGCTTTTACAAGATCCATACTATCCACAAGACCTGGCAAGAGGCCGCGGTGGTCTGCGCCAACGAGGGGGCAACATTCTTCTACCCTGATGACTTGAATGAAGCAATAGCTGTTTTGGAATTCTGGAACAAGACGCAGCCTTTCTCATGGGTGTTCATTGGAGTTTCTGGCTTGATCGCTAAAGGAGTCTTCGAGACTGTCGACGGTAAGCAAACATACCGTGAATGTAGGTAGACGAGGCTAACGTAACTAAATTTGGGGATCGAGGGCTACAACAAGAAATTGTCCGATATTCCAAGAAATTTAGGAAGACAAAAATGTGTTTTTATTACACAACAGCACTTAGAAATAAATAAACTGACTGCCAAAGACAGGACTTCTTGATATACGCGGTGTTAGTGTACCTACCTACCTATCCATAAGTCAAGTTCTATGAGTTAGTTAGGAAGGTATATGGGACCGTGGTTATCAGCCTTGGTTTTAAATTTCCTTTTTTTTGTAGCATTTTATTAAATCTCTTCTCTCTGGTCATCCACAGGACAGCCAATAGCAAACGTTTACGACAACTGGGGCCCAGGGGAGCCGAATGACGCCAACGGTGCGGAGGACTGCGTCATACTGCGACGGGATGGAACCCTCAACGACGTGGTCTGCGCCAACAAGTACCCCTTCGTTTGTAAGAAGAGGCTGACTGAGCTCGAGTGGAACTCTTTTTGTAATATTCCTAATTTAGGTGAGTCGTGACTTACAGTTATGAAGTCCTATCTTGTAGATAGTTATGAAGACGGTTGCGAAGGTTTTTGCGGTAAATCTTGATATTTATGGTCAAATTATGGACATGTATTGTAGGCTGCATGGCTTTGCGTCCCTAAAAGCACCAGTGAACAAGACAAAGCATGTTAATGCTCGATTATTTCTTCGATGATCGAAGATTTCTGAGATTAATACGGTCTGAAATTTGATAAGAAACAAGACCTAAAAAGTTGCTGATTTACAATCCAATTGTGTTGGGTCTTTTATCTTTCTAACCAAAGCGTCATGGTATTTACAGTGCTTCAGTGCTAAACGTCTACGACAATGTGCTGACAGAACTGCTATGCTATTCCGGTGGTCGTCGAAACTCACTTCGCTTGTGCGAGGTAACTTTGAAATTCGATTCCTTCGCGACTGTGGTCGTTTGAGAGAAAAGAACTAAGCCAAATAACATTTTTTAATTATTTACATACAAAATGAGACAAAATACTAATTCAAAGTAAAGCGTATTGATGATTGAGGTAAGCGTGAAGCACCGAGATGTGAAGTGATGTTCGATGTGCACCGCCGGAATAGCACGGCTGGTCTGTGCTTCTCTAACACTGAAACTTCTTCCATACACTGTTTTGATTGTGAAAATCAAAACCATGTTGCCAGGCTTAGAAATTATTCCCTAGCTTACGGTTAGGGAGCAACAACCTTTTTTTAATGGGGAAATAATGCTTTATGCACTATCTCACCGTTTGGGGGAACGGTGAGGGAGTTTGGTAGTCCCTGCCAGTGACAGGCGACCTACTACCGCACTAAACGACCCCGGTGTATCTCCGCTCCGCCCTCTGCCTTTGCAATGGCGATATGGGATTCCATTTGGATATCTCCATTTCGTCCCAAGCGGTCTGCCCTGCCTTCGTGCTGAGCCTCCTCACGCAGCGGCCCCCTACCACAACTTTCAAGGATAGCCCCATCCTGATACACGACAGATACCTACCCCCGTGACGGGTCACCGTGTAATGTGAGTCGCACTCACTCACTGGTGTTAGGGAGCACCTTTGCCCTCCTTGAAAACAATAGTTATGCTATCTAACTATATTGTAAACTAAGTAGGTACACATGCAGTTAATTTCTTCTTGCAAAATCGGAATGTTTGCCAATTAATCTCATTTATTGTAATGGAGTATGATTTTATCAATGACCTCTGGTCTTTAATAATCTCAATCGCTCTGCCCTGGTGTGCGCTGTTGTAAAATTAGCATGTCTAGTTAATATAATTTTGTAAACTTTGATATATTTACTGCGCTTTTTATCTTGATAGCTGAGAATAACTTTAACCAGTAATATATCCCATTAGGCCTTTTGATTTAGTCATCCATGACCGTCTGTGGTAATGTTATCATCACATCATCATGATGTTAATGTGAAGAACAAATTCCTCAATTGTAGGTAGTAATTATTCAAATCCCTTGTTAGTACCACCAATAAGAGACAGGTTGTTGACAAAGGTGCAATAAATTACAATGATAAGGATCCTGAAAGTCATTCACATCTCAGGACTTCGACCTGGTTATAACATTACTTGTTTTTTCCTTATGCCTAACAAAACGATCGAGTAAGTTACGGCAAGTACTTCTCCTCAATTTCTCTGCTCTATGTCGCTTCTAAACCATTCTTTAATTTTATTTCAGACTACATTTACGAAGAAACGCTAGGCAAATGCTACAAGTTCCACCTCGATCCCAAGACTTGGCAAGAAGCTTACGCCGTCTGCAGCGCTGAGCAGTCGTACCTGGCTGTGATTGACAGCCAAGCAGAGGCAGACCACCTAATCATGATAACCGCGAACGCCCCTAAGGATAAAGTCAGTGGAGACTACTTGCGAGGAGCCGTGCATTTGGGCTTCCACAAAAGACCGACTGGGTGGACTACCATTAGAGGTAACACCGCTATTATTCTGCTATCTATTTGAACAACGAACATCCTTTATAATTTGCCTACCGGGCCCCGGTCAGGCTCAATTACTAGAAAAGTACGATCCATACTGGGACAGGGCACAGTTTTTTTTAATGGTTGGCTGTCTTTGACCACTATAACAGACTAAGCCCCGAATTCACAACTTAACGCTAAGCTCGCGCTCACGCTCATGCTTTCCCGTAAAATTTCAATAGAACTAAGAGGGACAGCTGTATAGCTACTCCCTCTTAGCTCAACATTGATTTGCGTTTATGAATTCGGGGGTAAGTACTTTACAGACGACACAGTGTGAGCGGAAAGGGTTCTCAGCCGTTCAGAGCGGATTCTGCGGGAGCGGGTTCGGAGCGGAGGCTAGGCTTACGACTAGGCTTAAAACGATTGACAGCCTGGACCTACTGATTATTTTTTGAGCTTTTCCGTGCTTCAGAAGGCACCTTTTGCTAACCTAAATTCAGCGTTATCAATTTAAAGGTCTTGAAAATTAACGGTTTGCCTTTGAATTTTCTAGGCACGAAACTGGAGGACAGCGGTTACGCCAACTGGGGCTACAACCAGCCAGACGGAGGCGACAAGGAGCAGTGCGGCACCATGTTCTATAACGGGCAGCTCAACGACCTGAGCTGTGACAGGCGTTGCTTCTTCATCTGCGAGCATGATGTGGACATTCTTAGCACCATTTTCGATGAGAGGCTTGGTGATTAGGAGCTGTGACAGCCAACAAGCATCAACACTTTTAATGTGTGTTATTTATATTATTAGACATTATTACCCACAGCGCCGGCTAGCCCCAAACTGTACACTGTAACTGGGGGATGCTAGACAACGGATAGACATTGGTACTTAAAAATAAACTTTTCAATAAACATATAGGAGACACCCAGACAAATACAAACAAACAGATAATATGTTCATGCAAATGTTTGGTTACTTAAATCTGGTCTAATAACCAACTTCTTAACCATTATACCAAATTGGTCGTGTATCGGTTACACCAAATCGGTACATCTGAAATACCTATCATGTGTTTGGGTGGTTTTTTCCAACTTTGAAAATACACGTGACATTATACTATATAAAACAACACTTACTTAAATTATTGGGCAATCGTCACGTTAAAATCACTTAAATCAGTTGAATATACTTTTGAGATGAGTTTTGAGTTTGTTTATGTGTACTTTTGAGTGGCACCTTTGACCAAAACAAAATTTGAACATGTTCAGGGGCCAAAGCACAACCACGTCGATCGACAATTTCTTTCAATTTCAGTAAATCACTTGTTGATAACTTAGAAGCTTCCCATGCTAAAAGAATAAGAAAATTTAAAAGAAATGCATGGAATCGTTCGACATCGGTACTGAATAAGGCTAGAGGTAGAAAACCAGGCTGCGTAATAGAAGACTGAGTAACCAAACAAGTAACTAGGTAGTTAGTGCAAGTACTTAGAAATTGTATACTCTATGAAGCTGGTATTTTGTTCAGTGACTTTCCCTGTAATTTAGCTGTTTGATGATTAATATATCCATCCAAGATTCACCTTAACACGATGCATTTTGTTACATAAGGTTTAAAATACTGTCTCACTGACTGAGGAGCATATACACCCTGTAGCAATGATATTACAATAAAAAGAGGTAGACAGGTTACTTGTGCTAAATAGTGGCACCCGAAATCATAACTTTCGAACACCTGAGCAAAGCATTGACAGTTTGAGACGACACTGCGCAGCATGTATCTGTCTCGTTTACGCTCTAGTAAATAATCAAACTATCTTGTTCACACGGTCAAATTATAATTACGTACGCTAGGGGACAATTTTCGACTTCGCATCAGTACTGACATAACCTATCTACATAATTTTTATTATAATATCATTTCCTATAGGTAGATATCTATTGTTGCACCATCCCTAAATGTCACTTATACTATAATGCCTGCTCCACACTACTCGTGAAGTTGAACGCGGTTGGACGAATACAATAGTTCGACTTACTTCGTCAACACAACGTCAACTTCAGCTAACTCTCTGGAGTAGATTCTTCGCCGAGAACCTCGCGAGTAGTGTGGAGCAGGCATAACATAGCATAGGCAGGATCTAATGTTACAAAGGAAATTAAACGAATGGTCTCATTTTAAGGCTGTTGCCAAAAAATAAAAGCGTTATATTGTACCAAAGTAAAGCTATATTTTGTAAAAATATACATTTCTGTTCTATTGACCTTAGTGATTAAAACAGTCTTAGATAGAATACGATTAAAATAAAACTACATAATGTGGTTAGAATTTTTAACAATATGCTAGTGTTTTTCTATGTATTGTTATATGGTTTGTTATAAACAATATGTAGAAGAAGACCTTAATCCCAATAGATTATTGTTTTGACTAAGCTAAAAAACTGATAATTGTCTGAAGTGGGCTCATAAAAGAATACATTTTTATTATTCTTCAATTAGTTTTTTATTCATAAAATATCAATCTTACCTTTTTTATTTAGTGTGTTCGTTAGTAGGTACTATAGTCCGTTCGAGTTAAGAATGCAGTGGTTTCATTATTGTCCTTCGACCTTGCACGGCAAATAACCAATAAAATCGTTCCTAATTAGAAAGTCAAGTTCACAGTGCCCAAATGAACGCATTCTTTCAGATGCAACGGTTTTGTACCTGAGCTTTGATGTGGGTAACGGGATTTGATTAAAAAAATACTGCATTCTTAAAGCGACCATACGATTGAGTTACGTTAGTTGTGATGACTTCTTTAGCTCAAATAAAAATAAAAAAATCCGTTTCTATACATCAAATTACATTTGAAATAATGTTTGGCTCTTTCCACTTACGGTTCCTATACACCCAGTATACAGGTCGGTTCATTAATCACTAGTCAAGTTTTCAAGGTTTAGAAGAAACAAGCGTTTTGAACGCCTTACCTCACTATAAAGTTTCACCGAACATCACCGAGTTTTTCTGTAATTTTCAGTAAATTTATAAGTGTGACTCCCTTGGAAATTTGGCTGGATATTTAAACCTTGATATAACCTTACTAAAGACCCAATACTGAAGTTAAAGCTAAAAAGTTTATCTCAAGTTTTATTCCGAAACGTATAGCTATTCGTCCCTGAAGACAGCTTTCCCGACGAGAGGCAAGTACCTCACGAACGGCCCTCCGTATGAGAGGAGAACCCTCACAGGCTCGCACCATAGCACGATCCAGTACAGCAGGAGCAAGTAGAAGAATACGGAAACCAGCCGATCCAAAATGTAAAGGCTGGAAAAGAAACAGTTTGATATCAAGACGAATATTTTTTGAACGAACTACACTTATGAACGAACTTTAGGAAAGTACCCGGACTTACAATTTTACTGCACTCTAATTATGATTACGAGTTTTACTTTACATATGTATAGACAGGGTCGAAAAAGAATATGAAAATACTGAAGTTTAATTTAAAATTGTGTTTAAAAGTGACGTCTAGCCTTGCCAAACGGTGCCAAAATGTTTAATGAGTCAAAGATGGCTGTTTCACTCACATGTTATTTTGCAAGCGAGCTTTGGGCAAATTCTCCAGCTTTTCCTTCAGACAATACAGCTTGCCGCCAATCATGCAGGCCTCGATATACGGCTCGTCCTCAATGATGGTCAGGTCCATAGGATACGTCTCCGTATCCACGTGGTTGAGGGTAGGAGCTAACGCCTTGAAGTTGTCAGTGTTGAACCACCACTCTCGCGTTGTGAAGTATTGCAGGACTTCTAGACCTACGGATATCCTGTTCTGGATTCGAACCATGCTGAAAAGAAAACATTATGGATAAGTTAATAAATGCTCATCCAATTACTTCTAAGTATATAAGAAAATAAAAGTTCAGATGTCGTTGCTAGTTTTTTTTAAGCGTATGACACAAAGCAGCGCCATCTGTAATGTGGCGCCACAAGTAGAACATCATAAATAAAGTATGCTTTTCACTTTTTGTTTTCTGATCCATAATGGTTGACATGAAACATAGATGGCGCTTATCACCAAAGCTTTGTTGGTAAAATAAAAGCAACTTCCAAATATTTCAGGTATACTTACAATCTCTTTTGCCCGCAAATCATAAGTAAGAAGTCAATGAAGTAAGCCGGTACAATGTGGTAGAAGAAGACGCAGAGGCCGTGAATCAGCTTGTTGTGTCGGATGTTGCCGTCAGGGTACCACAGCGGGCCCTCAAACGGGTACTTGCGGACGGTTGCCTTGCCGATATCCAGGACTTTTTTCCAGGTAGTGTTTCTGTCGTCGCCTGTCGTGAGATTGTAGACGGGGATTTCTGGAGGTCTGGAATGGTATTGGTAAATAATAAATATTTTAAGAAGTGTCGGCAAGAGAAGACATATCATAGGCGCAGGTTAGTTGTGGGCAAGTTGGGCAGCAAGCCCTTTGATTTTTTCAGAGAATTTGTGTGGAAAATTGCGCAGCCGTTATTGTTTGACAACCGGGTAGCTTAGATTAGAATGTTACTTATTATTACCTTGATTAGCCTTTTAGAAATTGCCCGCTAAATTAATCAAACAAAATAGAATAGAAATAAAATTTTATTGGTTTGACATCACAGTTCGAAATAAAATAATAATAAAATCGAAATCAGGTACAAAATAAAGCACAAAGAGCGAACTTAATGCCCAAAGCATTATCTACTAGTCAACCATAGGTCGAGACAGAAATTTTGTTAGCATTGCAAAATTCTAATTTCGAGAGAAAAATAAAGATTTCACCTATTCTTTAACTTTTTTATCCCAACAAACTTAGCATAACATAACTATAGGTAATAAATAAACTCCCAAGTACCTCTCGTTCATGGTGCCGATCCTGAAAGCTATCACGATGATGCTGTTGATGGCAATGTCGACGGGTATGACCTCGGCGTGGTAATGCCCGTAGCAATGCATGGAGCGGATCACGCCCTTGCCCGCGCCCACCATCAGCCCTATGGGCCCGTTGAGGTTGTCCACCCAGCCTGGCATCGGCTCTTTGTATGAAGGGGTCACTGAAAAACAGTTATTGTTAGTCAGTTTATTGTTAATTCTAAGTTTTCAGGTTGAGTGGTTGATAATGCCTCTAGACATAAAGACAAATTTTAATTAAGGGTTACAGAATAAATTTATTTATTTATTCTTTATTGCACTAATTTACAAGAAAGAAAAAAAAGTACAAATGGCGGACTTAATGCCAAGAGGCATTCTCTACCAGTCAACCGCAAGGCTCAACAGAGAGTTTAGGGAGTTTGGGTTGTGCAATAAATAACATAAGTTCACCACTATTTCCCAAACGGGGTAGTCTAACACGCTGATTGTTGCTGTCGTGGTGGTAACGGGAAATTCAGAAGCCCTTACCATGTGCCGTGTTTTTCCATCACCGGCGAGTTGGCCACAAATTGCACAATTACCACAAAGTAAGTATTCCGGCTTGTTTTGAACTGAACCACTTAGGCCGCGATGCTCTCAAAATTTAGTACTTTGCTCTCAAAATTTAGTAGGTAGGTACTATAAGTATGACATTTACAAATGAATGATTTCCATTCATACGTAATTGTGTTTTGAACATTCCATCTTTGGAAGTCAGTTGAAACTGCTGTAGGAACCTACTAACCTATGCTCGGCCTAACAACAGCAGCAGGCAGTTCCGGGTAACTCTCCCTGACCAGAGCCTCAGCCAGCCTCTTGGAGTAGGTGTATGAGTTGGGGTGTTTCTGGCGAATGGACGGAGCCAGCAGCTCCAGCTGTTGTTCAGTCAGCCAGCTGGCTGCCCTCAGGACCTCGTGCGGATCCGCAGGTGGATCATGGACCTGGATAATGAATGTGCAATTCAATAAAATTACAAGTGTTTATTGGAAAGCACGTCAGTACATTTTTGGTCTAAATGTGGAAGTGCCAAACGACATAAATGCTATATCTGAATGGATCATAATGGTCTGAGCATTTGTAACTAAGGCATCAAAGCTTTGAAGCCCTTGGTTTCATTCGAATTCAAAAATCTATATTTACAGATCGATGTTATTTTTTTACGTGATTTGGGGTTGATTCTTATAAGATATTAGCTGCCGTTTGCGACTTCGTCCGCGTGGACTTAAGGTTTGTTTTTTTATGAAAGGTACAAAAATAAATAACGACTAAACATCGGTGGAATTAAACTGCCATTTAAGACCATAATATGGTCCCGGTAGCACAGTGCAGCCGCCCGGAATGCGGAAGACGCTAGGTCGAGTCCCACTTGATCCCAAGACCGAATGTTTTTTCTGGGTTTTTTAGCATACATATAAAATTCCATCAAAATCGGTCATGCCGATTCGGAGGAGTTTGGAACAAACGAGAATTTCATATAGGCATCTGATAAAAATGCGTGTCGTTTCATGCTTTTCTGCACTATACAAACAAAATGACAATTATTATTTTATCATACAGGGTGGAATTTTAGGCTGAGGGATTTGAGGGATTGCCTAGAGGACCACGTAATGAGGGACGGTAAGACACGTTAGTAACCTCAGATAACAAACATAACATTTTCTTAATTTTCTAGTTATTAAGTAGCAGTTATTCTTACCCTTTCAGCCATTCTTTCGTAGTCCGGGTAGCAGAAAGCAGTTGAGAGGTGTATAAACGCCGCCAAGTTCTTGATTCGCTTGGCCACAGTCAAGACCCTCAGCGTGCCTTTGGTGTTCATCTCCAGCCCCTCTTTAAGAGGAGCTTCTAAGCGAAGACTGGCCGCAAAGTGGTATACCACTGACACCTGAAAGGAGACGTAAGTAATCGAATCAGTATTAACTAAATTAAGTGCCTCTCGCCTGTTAAAAAGGGATCATAATTACGGGCGTAGAAACTAGCTAAGTCGCGACCTAAATAAGTGGATTAATGAACTTTAAGCGCGCGATAAAAACAAAATAACTTTACTTATACTCATCATGTTGAAAGGCTAGGCGATTTCATGTTTAAAGTATTTGCCAAGTTCTTACCAGGCTCACGTAAGAATCTCTTCATAATAAAAAGAAGAATGCAGTTTTTTGGTGTCTTAATGATACTGATTGCACTTTGTTCGCGTTAAGAATGTAGTAATTTCCAAGCAACCAAATCGTTCCCCAGGATGCGTTATGTGTTCAACTGGTCACTGTGGACTTGAGTTTCTAATTAGGAACGATTTGATTGTTTAGGGGGCGTGCTAGATCGAATGACAAGTATGAAATTACTGCAGTCTTAATGCGAACGGACTATAGGTATTTCGCTAAGGCGACAAGAATCATGACACGAAATCGCAATGCAGCTCAGTTGAAGTAAGTAAACAGTATTGGTATTGGCGTGTAATTTTAACAGATTCTAGCAAATATGAACTTTATTTTTTCGACATGAACGCATAAAACCACAGGTGCCTTTTAATCCGCATGATATATAATAATGCACCTGACACATTAATCATTTCACCTGTCTGATCTTTGCATCTAGCGATAATCACTCAGCAATTATTCTGCCTATTTCCTTCACCACATATACCTACTGCCCACTTGGAGCGTGTATGATGGTACGGTTAATGCTAGATTATGGAGAAAATCTTGGTTTATCCAGTTTGACTAAAACAATTCAACCTTTTTGGATAAAATCCAGATAGCAGTTCTAATTTTCAATTGGGGACCTACTAAATCACTTGGTTTTTTATTTCACTAATTATTCTAATAATAGCCAGCTAGTGTTGGTTAGACTTAGCAATGAAAGGGTAGATCCTAAAGTCGAATTATCATGCGGCCTGTAACTAAAAAGCTAAGGTGATTTTAAATAAAACCGGGTAAACGTGGTTTATTCTATCTTCTAGAATTATTCGTAACAATTGTATAGCACGTAAATAGTGATTTCACAGTTGTTATGTATTATAATGGCCGTATCCACACATTGAATGTAAGATTAAATAAGGTAAATGGTGTTCATGTCATTTATGGCCTAATTACTGAGAAACCGACTGACCCGTCGGCGCTACGAGTAAAGGTCCTGCCTATTGAAGGTCTCTGGTTCAATCCCCCCCAGGACACACTGAAGTGCCAAACGTTTGGGAATGTATTTAGAAATATATTTGTCAATGTCTCTAGACTCATAGTAAAAGCTCTGCGTATGTGGTCAGCTTAGACCTTTGTTTTCAATTTCAGGAATTCTGCCATGATATTTCAATCTTAGGCAAACTATTCAAACCAGAGGTGACTGAAGTGAGGCGTTTTGCAAGAGCTCGTTAGCAGTGTAAGTAATGAAGTCTCCTTTTCTTATGCCTTTTTATTCAACACTTAAATACCTATTTATCTATGTTGACTAGATTAATGTCATCATTAATCACACTCGTCACACACTTACATTTCACTCTATTGTGTTATGTTTATCCGGAAAGCATTTATTAGATCCACGTATACCTACCTACCTACTTTTTTAAAACCTTGCATATCCTTATCAATGTTAATAGCTGTTCCGAACAGGTTCTCAGTCAATAAAATCCTACAAAGTATGAATCGACATGATAATCTGCTTCGCCTAACGAATGATAATATAATCGACCGTCGAAATCAGTCAGTCGAACGAGTACAACTTGCCTCATCACATATCTGCTTCAGCAGGCTGGGTTCTATGCCAAGGTCGTCATAAAGTATGTCGCCCGATACCGGAATCAGTTTCTTCATGACATGCGGTTTCTCTTCTCTTATTCTTGCGAACAACTGAAAAACAAATTAAAATTTAATTAATTCTGCTGTTTTTGGGGAAAAAATACCGTCCCAACACAAAGCCACACGATAAAATTGCGAGCGCCCAACAATCGCACACGACATTTTTCATCGTCAAGCCCTATTGTTTGGTTTCATCAGTTCTCATCGAGCTGCAATTAGTGGATAGTGGTGTCCCTGCACGCTAAAGTAGGTACTTAGAAGTGTTTTACAGGTACTTAGCAAATACAGAGGCTTTCACGCATGAGCGAAATAAGGACTTGGCATTGGCCAAATAGTTGCAAAACGTCCCAGTTCACGAGTTTCCACATGTCTTCTGTCCGTGAATTCGTCAGTTTCATTATTTGTGTAAAAGTCCCAAACTTGGGTGTTTAGGATGTTATTTAGTGAATACAAAACAATGCGTTTATTTCACTTTAAATACCTATGTAGGTATGTAGGTACCTACTCATAAACATAAAATTAGAAGGTAGTGTTAGGCATTTCCGAACGCAACTTGTCAAGAGCAGTATTCCCCGCCATTATTTGACGTTTGTATAGCTGTCTCGCTCTCTCTTTTTCTTGTACAACTTGCATTTGTTTTAGTTTGTGAATAAATTGTAATTTAAATGGTTTAATGCGTTTTTCTGAGCTTCCCTTTTAGCTCAGAAGCGGGATTAGTGTACCGAGCGCCTACAAAAACGTTTTCCTGACGAAGCAATAAGTGGAAGTAACTTCTGTGTCGTTTTCCAAAATTCACAAAGCGCGGCCGCGCCGACCGGGACGCCTTGCAGAAAACAAAAAACCGGTTCGTACCTGTTTGCTGCACAGGTACTGCGAGTTTTCATCGAGTGTATTGGGGATTGTTGTGAATTTGTGATAAAAGTAACTTTCAAACCAAAAACAATGAGTGGACGTGAATTTTCCCATGATATTGGATTGTCATCTTTGAAATGTGTAGTAGTGACGGACGGTGTACCCATATGATACGTTGCCTCGTGAACTTTTGAATAGTGTCTCAAATCGGCAGCGTTTTGGCGGTCCCGAGCGGAGTCAGCTGGAGCACCGCGGCACCGGACCGTGTGCGCGGTCATTGACCTCTGCCTTAATCGCTCTCTTATTGCGGAGTGTTCATCATGCTCCTGATGGGAGAGTGATTAAGCAGCAGGTTCTTGCGAACCCGAACAAGTTTCATTCGTCAAACTACTCCTAGTTAAAGTGCTAGGTATCTACTATGGCTATTTACTTTGAATAATGGAAACCAGTAGCCACAGTAGTGGTCTGTTTTTACCCCACTTCAGTAGTACCCCACCATTTCATCTGTGCCATTGGCAACCTACAGCTGATTTAGTTCAAGTCTATGCTGGTCTTAATGATACATTTTCTGATTCTGATCCTATCTGATCTGTTAATTATTATTGAGTAAGTATTAATCTGAAAAGATAAAGGTATTTTGTATTCTGTGGATGTATGACTGGTGATGAGAAAACTATTTCTGAAACTTATTAGGACTTTTAAATTAAAAAAAAAAAAGTATGCCGAACATTGATACTAACAACTATCTAAACCTAAACTAATATCTCAACCTTACATAACTCTAATGTTTATTAACTGCCTATCTTTCCAATCAGTAAGTTAGTCAGATGTGTGACTAAGTTAATGCTTATGGTGTAATGTTCTGAATATTATTTATAAATTTTAATGTGACAAGATCTATTTAAGGTTATGCTTGTGGGTTACCCGATGCAGGTTACAGAAGCAATAGCAGGTAGGTACCTTTCGTACCAGAAAGCTGATGCTATTTCTGCTGGTTATCAGGACACGTCCAGCATGTTAAGATATTAATTTTCAACGTTGAAGTAAGTCAAGTGTTACTGATTCAATAATTAAATGATGCAGTTGTAAGCATTGTGGTCACATTGCACCAACATTACAAAATTCATAAAACTTGTGCATTCTGTGGCTGTGTCTGTCATGATGATGAAAACAATTAGGTAGAAAAGGTGGTCATCACACTGTTATCATCGTACAGGCCATGATAAGAATGAATGTCCTGAAGTAAACTGTTACTTCAGACAAACTTATGTCTAATTATTTTCAGATATTACTGTAGCTGCAAATTATTAGTTGTCATTTTTATTGATTTCAGTTGTCATGTCTTGGGTAAAATAATAATAATTACAGAGTTATACAGAGCCCAGAGGTTACAGTTACAGTTGAATATTCAATCCATGCAAGTCTAGTTGTTCAATTAAAAATTTCAATATTTAATTATTTATTTCATCTTCATTGCACATAATAGTACGGTATGGCGGGCTTCATGCTGAGCGCAATATCTGCCAGTCAACCATTGGGCATTTGAGGTATGTCAAAAATTCGAAAATAAATCCTTCAAGGAGGTGGCTGATGAGGCCAAACTGTGCCCAAAACAGAGGTTAATATTAGTCAGCCTGTTACCAACTAAGCGTTTGAGTATTGTCACGGTGATTTGTGTTATTTAAAAAACGTAGTAGATGTTTCGTATTTACAAAATTAATTAATCGAACTGCCAAATGTAAGTGCAGTCGTACAAGGTGTTAAATAATTGCCTGTCGATTAGATTAGAACTTGTTATTTTGATGTTGATATTTCGTTTGTTTTGAGTCGTTGATAACCCGTTTAGCGCAGTGCTTCAACGGTTGAGCATCGAGGGGTCGCGTGTTCGATTTCCGCACAGTGCGGGGTTTGTTGATGAAACAGTGTTTGTGCTGAATCTGGTTGTCTGTGGTACCTTCGTTGTTCCTGGTTTCACAGAGCGAGGCTCATATTTATTATTATGTGTTATTTAGATTCGTGACAACCAAACCGTTGTAAGAAGGACCTTTACGGATATTAGTACACGAATTATACAGACCAACATAATATTGCTGTGACGGGGTGTGTCGTGACAAGACAAAAGAAAGGCTATCAGTTTTGTTCAAATGTGATAATCATATTCACATTGGTGTGTTGTGGCGTTGCGCCACAGCAAGTGCAATTATATTAGGCACACAATCATATATTTCAGGGTTTACAATATAATATATACGGAGTTTCTAGAGCAGTGTGTAATACCTTAACTAATTGACATCCGCACGTTGGTCACATTATCTTAGGATCAGTGAGCGTCGTGCATTGCATGCATCGTTGTCTGAAGACATACTGTGGTTATGAGATCGGCGAAAGCTTACCTGCTGAAATAGTCTTGATGAGTATCAGATGAATTTTCGAATTGTTTTTTCTGTAATTGTAAGATTGATAAATGTTCTACAAAAAGTGCGTAGCTTACAGATTCAAAGCGCTCATATTATAGGTATTGTAGTTTGTCGATGGCCGAGCGGATGAAAGATAGCGGCAGTACCTACATCGTTTTGAGTTGACACGTTTTTACGAATGTTTGGGACTGGTGAATCACTTACAGCCTAGCAGAAGTCAAAGCATTGATTAAGAGACCCTTGCTGTTGTTGTAAGTTTGTTTAAATTTAAGGTCATACACCTTAAATTACAGGTATTAAGTTAAATAGTTACCGATTTTACTAATTGGACTTAGTGGAGACGAGATTTGTCACCATAGCCCGCTGGTAGCTCCAGGTACAAAGTTGAGACTTTGATTAAGGTCGAATACCGTGCTGGTAAGTCAACGGGCCACCTGGATGGGTTTAGCCGAAACCATGTTATTTCCGTTAAGCGAATAAATGATACATGTTTAGTACCTACTTCTATAGAAGCAACGCAACAGGGAGACTATTCAATTGGTTCAACTGTAGACTAATTATTGTAAGGTAAAATTAAAAGTGACTATTTGACAGAACTTGCTTACTTTTATCTAGGTGGTGTATTTAAAAACTGGTTTGGCAATTACGGCGCTGTAGAAACAAAAAATAAATGTACATGGCTGCATCTCTTAACACTATGCGTGAAAAATATACAGGGTGTCAAGCAGTGTTGTTGTATTCTTTATGAAAGATGCCGTTGCCGTTACACATAGTACATATACGTGGGCCACCTTGGTGTTTGATTTACGAAATTTATTCACTCTAGCTCTTGTAGTTAGAAGCTGTTCGTGTTATTATAGTATTACAGATATTTGGAGTTGTATGCGACCGAAACAAAGCTTTCATTTGTAAGTATTTTAAGGATTACTGTGGTCTACAAGAAACAAATAAAATACATTTTGACTGCTGTTGTCAATCCGCGCGTAAATGAGCAAGTCTACTACCTATTTTAATGACAAATCATTTTGGGCGCTTTGGTGATGTTGAATGTGAATGGTAAAGCTTGGTGATCTGACTTGGATGATTTATTTTGTTTTACGATGTTAGACAAAGTTTTTAAGTCGTTCTGCGTTTTATGCTTCACATGTGTTAAGTTAAGATCTTTTGAGGTATGTGACATGGTTATTGGTGAACGTAATATCATGATCAAGGGGTAACGAAGTGACAGGTTTGCACCAAGTTTAGATAGTCAAATTCAGGATTGTAAAAGTGTAAGCCGTAATGTGATTAAGACTATACACATAGTCGCCGTCAAGCATACTGTAATGTGATGGCTCGTGACAAACTGAACCGTTTTAATCATATAGTTCATTATCTGATTATTCTTAATAATAATGAAACATTACTTCTTGCATTCTTAAGATTTATATTGTTTGTTTGTAATATTACTCAGTGAGCTGCCATTAAGAAGGCGATATTTGTTGCTCATTTTGTTACATTATATGATTTATATTGTTTGTTTGTGATTATTTGTAATATTACTCAGTGAGCTGCCATTAAGAAGGCGATATTTGTTCGCTCATTTTGTTGCATTATCTGATTTATATTGTTTGTTTGTGATTGTTTGTAATATTACTCAGTGAGTGAGGAAGAGATTGCTTTTAGCAATAAGACCGCCTAAATTGTACTTTGTCTCTTAAATGTTTCTTTGTTAATTTCTCTGTTGTGTTTGTGTGCAATAAAGTGTTTCTTATCTTATCTTATCTCAGTGAGCTGCCATTAAGAAGGCGATAATTGTTCGCTCATTGTTGTTACTTGACTGTAGGCGATTGAGAACGCTTCAGACTGTAAGTTATTTGACTGGAGGCGATTAAGAACGCTTCATACTTGTTAAATAACTGGAAACGATTAAGAACGTTTCAGACTGTTTGTTACTTGACTGTAGGCGATTGAGAACGCTTCAGACTGTAAGTTATTTGACTGGAGGCGATTAAGAACGCTTCATACTTGTTAAATAACTGGAAACGATTAAGAACGTTTCAGACTGTTTGTTACTTGACTGTAGGCGATTAAGAACGCTTCAGACTGTAAGTTATTTGACTGGAGGCGATTAAGAACGCTTCAGACTTGTTAAATAACTGGAAACGATTAAGAACGTTTCTGACTGTTTGTTGTTTGACTGACTGTTTAAATCTCGAGGTTTGCCTTAAGAGGTGTTGTATAAGTCGCGACTTGGAAGGTGTACTTCCTGAACTGGCATTAAGAAGTCAGTTGTGGTGGCATTAAGAAGTCACCTGAACTAGCATTAAGAAGTTAGTTGTGCTGGCATTAAGAAGTCAGCTGAACTGGCATTAAGAAGTCAGTTGTGGTGGCATTAAGAAGTCACCTGGGTATGTCAATATTACTTAGCTTAGTTTTACTTTTACGTTGCTTTACATGGAGAATACTGCTCGGGGCGAGCAGTGGTACAGGAAGGCCGACTGTTAGGCATTTCCGAACGCAACTTGTCAAGAGCAGTATTCCCCGCCATTATTTGACGTTTGTATAGCTGTCTCGCTCTCTCTTTTTCTTGTACAACTTGCATTTGTTTTAGTTTGTGAATAAATTGTAATTTAAATGGTTTAATGCGTTTTTCTGAGCTTCCCTTTTAGTAGGTAATACCGATTACAAACGAAAATTGAGCGTTGCCTGTTTATGTTTTAATTTGAGCCGTGTAAAAATTGACGAAATTTTAGGCGTGATGTTACTAGTCGACAGTCGACAAAAGTGCTTGACCTTATCGGGATAATAAATCTTGCGTTGTGCGCGTGGTTACGTTACTGATAGGTAAGGTAAAGCTGTATACCAACAAAATTATTTAGCTATTTACACCGTTCCGTATACGTACTTATAATTTTTCTATTATATATCAATAATCATCATTTAAATGTTCTAAATAATGTGAAATCTGTATTGAATGATGTAGATGTTTTGTAGTAACGTGCAATATTATCCAAACGCGGCTATTCAATCAAACTAGAGAAAACTTTAGAACAAACTTAGTTTTAACAATTTAAGAAATATGAACAGACATTATTATTACTCGTAGATAGTAAGCTCAGCTAAAAAGGTAATGTACACACCTTGTTTACTCGATGGTCCAATTTTTTTTATCTTTTTGCAATAACACAGACTTTCTCCGAGGTTTCAAATGTTTTTTGGAAAATTTAAAAAATATTAAACATTCGTTCATTCAATGTTATTGCCATCAGTACACTGTGCAGTTGTGTGTGTAAATAATCAATCATTCACCTCAACTCTCTGAGTGCGGCCTAACCTACGTATTTTAAAACCGGCTGCAGATTTCGCAACCCTAACAAGAATCGAATGCGTATTTCCTATGTCCACATGCCTCTGAAGTACTAATTAAACTGCACGACAGTATACTTTCTGCGGCTGCGTAATACCTGAACCTATGTTTATTTGTAAACACAACACATCTCCGCTCCGCTTCGATGAAAACCAGGCATTATGGATAATAGGTGCAAAATGTGTGTGTGTTTCGCCGCTAGAGGCGCTCGTGGATTGTGAAGTCCAGAGAGGTTTCCAAAATGCCACTTGTCACTGTTTGTGGTCGCGATAGGTATATGGTTTTATTTTTATATTTTACTAGCTGTCCCGCAGACAATGTTCTGTCTAATATTATTGAACTTATGCACCTTTTAAACCTTCCCTGGAGCTTCACAAATATTTCAAAACTAAATTTATTCAAATCGGTCTAGCTATTCTTGAGTTTTAGCGAGACTGCGAGATGTTTTATCTTTTTACATATCCGTACATTTGTCATGGTATAGTTTTAAATCTCGCCGCAATTTTCAGCTATATTTCAGGACCTCGCACAAAAGTGGCGTTACATGGTGGCTCATGAATGATTTACTTTTGTTTTGGCAAGCTTTTGAGTGTTTCGACTCACTACTTATGGCCTCTGGCCTAAGTTCGATATTTACACTTAATTGGTTGAAATATGTCTAAATGATTGACATAACAATATATCACTAATCACTGTTGTCTGCTAAACGTATATTTATTCAAATATTCAACAATAACTCGACCTTTACCTGCAATAGTTAGGTAAAGGTGTTTAACGAATATAGCCCGTTTTACAATCGTCATAATTTTGAAAACCTACTAAATCCTAAATGGAATTTGAATTAATTCAATGATAGAAAAACTCCCCCAGCAATGAAGATACCATAACAATAAGCCATACCCACGTAAACTCTTAATTCTATTAATTTCTAATATTTTAGCTAACAGCCATTGATATAAAATTACTTTGAAATTCTTGCCCTTCTACAGAATGTTCCAAAATTAAATGGCATAGAAAGTGAATGAATCTGAAATAGGTGTTTTCCCTTTTTTCAATCTTCAACGGTTTCGATAAAAACGTACATTAAATGTTTACAAAAATGTCGATATTCATTCGATTTATCGATATTAAACGTAGGGGCGTGAACAAAGGAGGTCGCTCCTAGTCACTCCCGGTTAGAGTCAACTTGGGTACATGAACCCAAATTAGTGCTGGATGTTTCTATGATCGATGTTTTATTTTACGTTAATTTACTCGAAATTCGAATTAAAGGCTACGAGTATAACCCCCTTTAGTTATAAGGGGTATTTTTGTAACATCCTGTATATTTCCTCACAATTTTTAGATTTTTCGTGAGTAGAATTCGAAAATCAGTTTCAGTTTATACTTATCTGTTTGCGTCAGAATTTTAAAGTTTGGGGGTAGGAAGTTAAACCCTAAGTCTACTCACAGGCAGTTTCCACATGTCTTCAATCCTCGCTTCCGGCGACTTGCCCCTCTTGGAGCGGACGAGTGCGTACACGCATCCCACGTCTGGGACGCTGTAGAGCAGCTTCTCTATGAGCACCTTGCCCATCAGGCCCGAGGAGCCGGTCACCAGGACCTTCCGGCCCCGGTACCACTCGTTCACTTGGGACGTCATCTGGAATGCAAGGTTAATTTATTTTATTTATTTAGGTAGTTGGTCCCGAAACAGACGTCAGTCGTTAAGCCTAGTTGGAAGCCTGACGGCGTGCTGATAAATCTGTCAGTAAGGTTTATCAATAATCTTACACCCCTCTCACAATCCACATTGAGTGTTAAGGTATTGCTCGCGCTACCTCATAGTTGAAGTGAGCCCAGCAGTGGGACGTCTAAGAGCTGTTGTTCGTCTGTTAAGGCGGTCTTATTGTTGTAGAAACTCTTCGGTAAATATGTAGCTATCACGCTAACATAGCGAAGCTTCAGAATCAAATATTATGCAGTATTTCATTTAGATTAAGGGCTAACTCCTTTAGAGATTCACG
The DNA here is from genome assembly GCA_950022985.1 of Udea ferrugalis. Lineage (NCBI taxonomy): Eukaryota > Metazoa > Arthropoda > Insecta > Lepidoptera > Crambidae > Udea > Udea ferrugalis. The sequence goes on from OX465520.1 coordinate 6,853,513, forward strand.
CATAGGCTTGCCAGATTGTAATTTAAAAAAGGAGACCTTTTTTTCATCCTATTTAGCTGAGCTGCGAACTTTTTTGCAGGAATATCTTGATTATTCATTGAGTATAATAATACTCGTATTTTGTGAAAAAACTCTTTCCACCTTTGAGTTATTTGCGCTGATAAAAATAAAACTCACAGATCTTCAAACATTCAATGTTTTGGATGACGACACGAAATGTTTAACAACGTTTAACAAAAAGAAGGACTAACAACAGGAAAGGCAGGAAATAATACTACAAAGGACGACATGACATCATTACACATGCATCCTTTTGGATACCAACTGTAAAGCCTGCACCAACCAATTCGAAGTTTAATTAAAGAAAATATTGAAATGTTGAAATAATGTAGTAAAAATGAGTATATCGATGCTATACGTGCATCACTTTTCTCAGGCAACCTGTGCGAGGGTAGTCTATAGAATCTGTAGTTCACTAGTATTTCAACTTTCAAATCCGGAACACGACTTAGGTACCTAGAGATACCTAAAGAGCTTGTGCACATTCTATCGGCTAAGCTAAGCAGGTTCTAAGTCCTACGATAACTTCACTACAGTGCAGTGGTTGGTTAGATACAATATTCATTCGATTTACGCGGGTTAACTTGTTATTTTTAAACTTCGATTTAATTTACCCTTTTTTGGGGTTCCGTGACTCGAAAGGGAAAAAACGGAACCCTTATAGTGTCACTTTATTGTCCGTCCGTCTGTCTGTCAAGACCTTTTTTCTCAAGAACGCGTGGAAGCATAAAGCTGAGATTTATTCCAAATTAAAAACATAAGTTTGCGGTACCTTATAGCTGTGAAAAAGTAAAACTTTTAAACCAACCCAATCAAAAGATACAGCCGTTTATGCCACGTATTTTCGGCAAAAAACAGAAATGGGTAACCTGATGTGACGCTGACTATACCTTTAGGTTTGTACGGAACCCTCGGTGCGTGAGTCCGACTCGCACTTGCCGGTTTTTTTTTGTTGAAATTTGCTTTATTTGACGTATCAAACAAAATTAAAATCTTTTGCAGTAGCAACAACATACTTCGAACATTCTCAAGTGTAACTCCTCTTTCCTTTACATAACCACCAACATCCATTATATTTCTAGTTAAATTCTGAACAGTGTTAAGTGCTATTAACGCTATTTGATGCTATTTATTTAGTGAACAAGTGCGTAAATTGTGTGTTTTGTAACGCCAGTTAGACCGTTACAACACGCGGCTCGTCGCCGTATGGTCTTAGTGTGCAACAGAAATATAATTTGCACGAACCGCAAATATTTCGATGTAGACTTGCATAACTCAGTAGCTGTTGGTTTTAGGTGCAAAATTTTGAATCAGACGGTAAAATTCATCTTTATTTACAAGATAGAAATATTCAAGAGCTTTTGGTATCAATGGAAAAGAATTTGGACGCCTTCAAAAGCTACTTATTGTCAACAATTGACGCACACCTGAAACATTAAAATTAATCTAACGCTGGACCCGAGTCACACAAAATCGCAATAATCGTATCAAGTATAACCTCTGAACCGTCCGGAATTTTGAGGATTCCGAATAGATGTTAAGAAAGTAAAACATTTGAAAAGTTCTAGGCACTATATTGCTTTTTTTTAAATCTTTGATGCACAAAACATGCATCTACGAAAGCCGGTCTTAATTTCAAAAGTTATTTCTACCAGGCAACCATTAGCAACATAAACGCTGCTGGGCGATGCAAAATCAAAGATAATGATTAGGAACGAATAAATTTTGTTAGGGCAATAATGTGAACACACTAAAGTAACGTATTACTGTACAGTAAAGTTGTGATACTGTAGTTAATACCAAACTTATCTAATAAATTTGGATTACAGAGCCTAGAACAGAGGCGTTCACATCAATCTTTACAAAACCGTTGCAAAGTGGTTCTTATATCAGTAGTACAAGATGTCCCTATGTAAAGGTTGATGTGAACGCAGCTGTACATAAGTAGGGTTGTTAGTGGGATTGTGTAAAGCATCTCGCTACCGCTGCCGGAATAGATGGTTAGCTCTCTTGAGATTTGCGTAAATACGCACTTTGGCTAGATCTTACTTATTACACAATACTATTTACTTTAAGTAGGACCACTTGACGAGAAACGGTGGAAAGTGGTATCACTACCTTTATAGTCATAATGCTTTAAACGCAATAGGCGTGCCAAAGGCCGTGGGTTGATTCCTAACTTCTCATTCAGGACAAAATTGTGACATGATATGGTTGTACTCGTTCTGTGTCTGGGTGTTATGGGCCTTCGCGATAGGTGGTACAAGCCCAGCTGAATTGTTAACAAATAACCAATGTAACAAGCATTGATTGTCTGGTTTGACTCGCAGATAAGCTCCGTTAATCCATTCTAACTATACCCAAGATCATCGATCGGTGTGTTGATCATTTAGTTCTGTTTCTGGGTGTGCAGCATTGATATGAACGAAAAGAGGGAGATACGTTACGTTCATACTTTGCAAATTTGAACACTAGCACATGACATTGACATATGAATGACGTGCACGCAAACAAGTCGCTGTCATATTGGCTTGCAAACAGGTCCATTAGACCTGTTTTAGGGTGGTCATTTTTGGTACGAGATCTTCCTCTTTTTGTTTATATCAATGACGTTCAGTCAGTTCTGTCAAAATAAACAGAGATTTAAGAACACATATGACGCCTATTACAAGCTCCACTCAAAGGATGGGATAGCCACGAGCTGAAGAAGAACAAAGACATTTTTTGATTCAATGGTTACTCGTAGAGCTATTAAAAAATGGAGAGCTTAAATATCTACTTCTGAAGGATGGAATTTGGAATGAATTGATTTGGTATTCCGAATCATTCATGGTGGCGCGTTACATAACATTGATAACGCAAGAGTCTAATTCGAAAGTCCGAATAGGTAAATATTTTTCGAATCTATCAAAAAAATACAACACGTAACAAAATCTGCCCAAACGGTTTTGGGGGGCCCCAAGTTATCCACACCTTATATTTACTCCTTACATAATTAATTAAAAATTTACATTGCGCAGATATGATGTACCTTTATGTATGTGACAATTAGTCACATACGTAATACATCAAAATCTACAAATCATCTTCTTAAATCACATGAAGATGCCGAGATGATACTGTAAGTACGCGACATTTCCGACAAGTCGGTTAGCGCCAAATCTCATGTCGGTCGTGGTGAGTTTCTTTGCGATTGTGATCGTTTGAGAAGATAGAATTAAGCCAAATAACATTTTCAAGATACACACATCAAAACTGTCTAGGGATATCATAGGAATATAATTATTCAAATATTTCATAAAGTCAAGTTTGTTTACAGGTTGAGAATTATCTTAGAATAACGCGAGGACAGAGGCATAAGATAAAGGTTAAGAATATTACAAAAAAAACCTTTGATTTTGCTAAAATTTTGACACCTTGTTAAAGAAAAATCTGTCTTTTTTTAACGTCCTTACGATTGTACAATAATGCTACTACAATAGATTTTTTTATACAATCTGAAAGGGCAGATATAGCAGTTTCTGTGTTCTAAAAATTTCTACGTTGGTATCAATATTTACATTTTTACAGCCTCCCAAATAGCTATACTTTGTATAAAAATGCTTGAGATATCCCTAGACACTTTTGAGCAGTGTATTTACATACAAAATGAAGGAATATACTAATTCAAAGTGAAGCGTATTGATGATTGAAGTAAGCAAGTAAGACGTGAGATGATATTAGCCGGAATGCCACCCAAGATACAGGAGAGTAGGCTGCGATAGATAAATGATCACGTAAAGAGAAGGCCCTCTGACTATGTAGGAAATTCAGCTTTCAAACCCTGATGGAGGATCCAGACAAGGAGACCCAAGACAAGATGGGAGAGTGTAGTGAAAGAAGGCATGAGGAAGTGTGAAGTTTCCGATGTCGAGGACAGAGCGGACAAGTAGAACACGAAAGGTCAACCTCACCACCATGTGGAATAGCAGGAAAGAGGAAGATCTTCTTAACACACAGATCACAGAATCACTATCATTCCAGTCCTCTGCTGAACATAGGACTCCCTCACAGAAGTCCTCTTCCGGTTGTGTGAGTAAGAATGTAACCATTAAGTCCTACTTACATCCGGTCAGTAAATCTTGGGAATTGAGATTCAACATTTTCCACCACCATTCAAGTATGTGGGTATGCCCTGTTGCTTCCAATGATGACGGAGATATGAATAGTTAATTCGAGTAGAAAATTCATAGCAGAACTCGTTTCTGCTATGAATTTTCTACTCGAATTAACTTTTGAAATAATCTCAAGAAAATCATGAAAACAAATAAAAATAATACTTTTTAGGTAAGTACTTAGATTGACGATCATCATCTGCATACCAATTAAAAAACACGCAGTCGATTAGGTATATAGCCAACTACAATTATTATTCTTATGGTAGGCAATTAATTATCCATTCTCACGGGTAGATATTGATCCAACACGATCATATGGTTACTACTAGCTAGAGTTTGGTTCAAAACAACTATTATTTTGGTAAGAAAGTTATCTTAAATAAAAAGTTCAATGCATTGGCAAACATCAAGGAAAACTAATAAAGTATAAAATAAACATGTTAATGATTTTCATAGTTTAGACTAGATTTTATCTTGCACGCTACATTTCCTCAAAACACGCGAGGAACTGTTTTTTTTCTCCTCTACAGAATATGGTCGAACAGGTTGAAAAATTACACTTTAACATGGGAGTACTCTACGTAAATGCAATAAGGGTCATTCTCCAACTACCATGTTACACTTGATGTGCTTTACCATTCCATAATACTCGTACGAGTTATTCAAATATTCGCAAATAACATTCGGTGCGCTGTTTTCTCTTTCTTACTTAACAGGACATTACCTCATCTTTTAGCGAAGTTACAGGAAATCTCCATGACCAAAGTGCATATGAGGTTTATTGATGTGTAAATCTATTATTTTTATAAACATTTTTGTTCATTCAGTACAGACCTTCAGATAAAACAAAACTTTACTTGCCAAACATGGAATATAGAGAGGACACGAGATAATTTAAAATACTTAAATGTTTATTTGTCGCACATTTTATACAAAAATTAAGGCAGACTTTAAGATTCGTATAGAGCTATGTTGTGTCAGGGGGAAGTCTGATTAATGAGCAGTTAACCGAACCATTAAAGTAAAGTGAGTAAAAGAGATAACTAATAACGATACATATCAAAAGACTTGATTGACTGCAAGAGTTGCTATTTGGCCACTTTTCGGTCAACATATCCCGCACCATAACAAATCGCAACTTACTTAAAACACTGCCGAAAACAGCTTTGAATAAAAATGACCATCTTGTACATACCTCGGCAATTTTTAATGAAACTAGTCACAAAAAACCCGCGCCCAAACTACTCTCACTTTAGTGAAAACGTGCGCACGAGTTGACGAACGCGAGGTGGCATGCAACCGCGGCTCGCTCCCGCGCAACCGCCGATCGACTGCCGGCCGTTGTATAACGCGAGTACTACGGAGTACCGCAAGGGAGGGCTTGCATGTCGATAAAACATTTCGCACGGGGAACTACAAATTATGCAAGCGCAACTATTAAGACAAATGACGTCACAGTTAATAGAGATTGCGAGAATGACCTTAAAATCATCATGACCGATATACGAGAGCAAGGTAGACATACATTTCGATATCTATTCAACTAAGATCTCGCTGAATTTTAAAACTAATCATAAGAACAAATAATGTAATAGATAAAATATTTGACAACGCCTGATGGCAAAAGTACTTTTACATCTGTAAAAATAAATTAAACTCGAAATTGGATAAAGCAGTGATGAGTGTTTAAAACGCGGGATAAAAACCATGTGTTACACACCACACCAAGTTCCCCCTGGTAAGTGGCCTACGGACACCTATAGGCCACTTCCTAGGAGGAGGCCCCCACGCTTGTTTGCCACATTTATTGTACACAAAAGACATGCAAGCTCAGTTAAAGGATCTGATCAAGACAATGCAGACGGATTATTAGATAATCGGCTGATGCAAGACACTACCTACAATTTTTTGCTCGTTAGTGTAATAGCCATATGGGCTTGTACTGCCATAGAAATGTTTGAGCGTAAGAACAAAGCAGTTTTTTCGTAGACATGTGATGTAATTTAGAATATACCAGCATCGTTATTGTCACTCTAAGTAGTCATAGGTTGATGAACTATGTTATGGTTCGAGTTAGTGATACAGCACAAGCAGGCTTCAAGGTTGTTCTAATTTTTTACCTTATTTGCTATGCTGGTTAAATTGTGATAATATCTATTATCTTATGATACTGCTCGACTTAAGGAAATAAATGCCAAACAATGCCACTGAGAGTATGTTTTTGGACTCGATCTTAAAAAAACAAACATTAGGTGAAATTGGCACGATAAGTGAAATACTTTTGAAAGTTATAATCACAGCTTTTGACAGTAGCAAAAGGAAAATAACTAAGTTGACATGTCAGTTGCGAAGTAGTATCTCTGAGGCGTTGAATGATTGAATGTCGTGTACAGGTAAATGTCACCGGACTTGAAATGACACGTCGTACCAAGCTTTAATAAACTGGCCAAAAATAATAAGAAAGGCTGAAAAGGAGAGCACCTCAAGACTCATCCAAATTGATACAACTACTGGATGATATAAGATTGGTAACTTAAAGTTGAAAATTCGATGGACTTAAGTATTCTGTACAATAACAACCCACCCTCGTAACGCAACCTGGCGCTCTAAGTCTCAGAACAGCTAACCAAGAAAATAAAGTTTAAAAAAATATTCCATGAGATATGGTCAATTGTTGTCAGCAATGATATTACAATTAAAAATACGCAGATAGGTTATGACTGTCACTCAAAAATTGTGCCTTGGCGTACCTACGTACCGAATTATTTGACCGTGTGTACAAGATAGAATAATTAATTACTAGAGCGTAAACGAGACAGATACATGTTGCGCAGTGTCGTCTCAAACTGTCAATGCTTTGCTCAGGTGGTCGCAGTCCTTATTTCGGGTGCCACTTTTCTAGCATAAGTAACCTATCTACGTCTTTTTATTATAATATCTTTGGTTGTCAGCCCTTTTGAGCTGTTCATCGACATGATCCAAGCGCATCCCTCGCCGGTAGCGAAGGCGCCAATCCTGCGCATTCTGCGGCGGCTCGCATCCACCGCAGCGCAATAATGATTTGTAATCGGCCACTCCTGCGCCACTAACCGCAACTGACATTGCGCACGCGTCACGCGTGTCTCATCCAAAATTACAAACCACCAATCTTTTTTTGAATGCTGAATATATCTGGAGTTATAATTTTAACTTTTATCCACAAGCTAAAATCGTAAAAATTATCGATGTATTTACTTTACCGAAAACGAATTATTTTTTGATCCGAGGATTATCTCTCCATTTCTCATTACAATCATCATAGTCTTCACCATAGTGAGCCAAATGTGGTGATACAGCGGCTGGTTGTAGGTGTCAGTTTGTATTAGATCATCCATCCACCTTGCGGCTAAAGTCTTGGCTTCAGCCGTTGCCTCCTTCAAAATTTAAAACAGCTTAAAGCCAATGCAAAAAAGTAAGAGAGTATTAGTTTAACAAAAAATAAGCTCATCCTTTACCTGAGTGTTATTATTTGACCCTTATATCAAGATGAAGGCCACTTGCCACTGAAGCCTAAAGTTACTACTAAGAAAGTTGTACTTATATTTAAATAGTAGAAACAAAGTGGAGTCTAATTGTAACACTGCCATCTTTTGTATTTGTTAACAGTGACTATGTATGAAAGATCAACGAAACGATAGCAAACTTTGCGTTATCGATGATCATGATACGTTTCTAGATGAACACGACAGATGGCGCTTGTCATGTTTAAATTGTTTCATAGCAAAGCAATGTACAGATATAATAGTTGTAAATTAGATTAAAGTGATCTAGAGTATGTACCTATTATTCAAAAATAATTATGTGTTTTTTTTAGCATACTGAAGAAATTCAGCTCGGATCCCGAACAGTGCCGAGTTTCATGCCGGTTAGGTCTTCAAAATATGTGTCTATTATAAAACAGCATGTTAAAATATTATACAGCTGCGAATAGGCATGCGGACTTCCTTATGGATGGTGGAGAAGGTAGTTACGCAGCCTGTGGCTACGTGTAATGCCAGAGAGGGGTAAGCATTACTTACGCGACCCTGTAATCATCAAAAACCCCCTGAAGAACTCCAGGATAGACATGCTTAATTACCTCATCAAGAAAACCACAAATTCCAGACACATTCCAGTATTAAGTAAGTACTTCAAGTATCAGACCATGTTTTTTCTCAGACAGTATCAGTGTAAGATAACGTTACATAAATTGGGCTTGGTTTTATAGAGACTTGTATGTTTTTTTTGTTGCATATGGCGTGTAAGCAATATGTGGGAGGTATGGGATAGTTGGGGTGAGAGGTGGAGAGCAACCGCACATGAAGTGCGTCCTGAGAATAGAAAAAAAATTACGTAATAAATTGTTCGGTCACATTACAAGTCACGTGATTCCATCACATTAACCGACAAGTATGCACGGCTTAGCAACAGCAATGGTTTCGCAATTTGCTGCTGCCACTAACCAACGGTCACTCTTTGTTTTATTCTAAGTTTTATTGACCATTACAGTTCATACATAATATTTTCTATGAAAACATAAGAAAACTGAATAGGAAGTGATTTACCATTTTGAAATCGTGATTAAATGGGTTATTTTTGCCGGCAACTTCTAAAAGAAAATAAGGTATGAAGATAGCTGACATTTAAACCATGACTCAAACGAACTTTATAAAGAGTACAAATTTGATTATTATATTTGGGACTAAAATCGTCTAGTCCCAAAAGCATAGTTTTCTAGGATAACGTAAATAAATACGCCAAAGCCAAACATGAAACAGTGATTCATGGTCAAGGGTGTAGACGTTAAACATTTTCAAAAATCACATTGATATTCCTAAATCAACTGACATAACTTTTTTCTTATTTTTTCCTGAACCCTGAAAGATTTATTTCCTAAATAATTAGTTAAAAATGATCTCAAAGAGTAACGTACAGTAATCACCAAATTGATGTGTGCTAACAGAGTGGTCAAAAAGGTAAGGTTGACAAAAGCCATTTTAATGTACATATCAAAGACCAATCCTCTGCTTCACGACCTGTTGAGCGCAGTGGTGGCAGTGGTTACAATGTAAGTTGAGTTACAAAGAGTCGGGGGTTCCATTCTCACAAACTTCAATTAGTACTTGTTCTGGTTTGTATGGTTCTGGGTGATACCTTCATACTCATACATAACACATTTATTATGATACCATAATATTAAATGTATTATGTATGTCTGTTCTTAAGTATGTTTTGATTGTTTTATTAGATTTGATTTGATTGATTTAAAAGTACTTTGTAACAGGTCTATTTAAATAAAGCTATTTTTGATTCTGATTTCATATGTTCTGTTACCTTTAAGAGAAGGATAATCCTTACTTTGGAACTAGGTCAATGGATATGATGTTGACATACTTTTAACCCTACAAAACTTGTGTAAGTGGCATACCGTTTGCCGCCATTGAAATGTATGCAATCTTATTTCAATTTCATAACTTTAGATCGAGCACGGTATAACTCAAATTCCAATAACAGGCCGTTTGTACGAATGCCGAAAGTCATCGATCACTTGTCTGGTAATGCCTGGTGCTTGCTGGGGAAAGTTGCCGCCTACGTAGCGCGCGCGCAGCTTCTTCGTACTCCGGACCGTAAGCTCACTCGAAACAGTTTACTGCACCGTTGACAACGATACACAAAATATAAAGCAACTTAAATCGTACTCACGTTTTTAATCTAAATTTTTATCAATGGAGTGCATTTACATAACATCTTACTGATTCTTATCACAGCAACATGAGTGGACAGATATCGTTTTCATTTAAATTAAATCAACATAAGTACATTACAATTGTGAAACGTGAACCAAGGATTGTGGTGCGAAGCTTATCGAAGATCTAAGTGTGGGCGAACCTGCTAATCAAATTAATTTGTCATGAGTTGCCCAGTGTATCAGAGCAGTCGGCCGTGTTCACCGTTGCTTACCATATGATATATCAGCCGGCCTTGTCATTCGATAGTGGAATTGGATCTGTTGGAACTGGACACGCATAAAGCACAGGTAAAATTACGTGTGACAGTGTTGCGCTTGCGTCTCTCAGTTCGCCTCTGGAGGCTTCGAGCTGAACACGACAATGCGGCGAAGGGATCCTGCGCCTACGCAGACCACAGGACGCGGCAGGAGTCTTATCTCGATTAGAACCAGCCAGCACCAACAACGGAAGGCACAGTCTAAGAGTCTACTCCCAAGAAGTTATTCTTCACCACCAGCGCAATGCGAACCAGATAGCTCTCACATCAGGCCTATAAAAGGCTATGTAATGAGAAGTTTCTCCACCCCCGAACCGAAGAATGTAGACTACAGGCGGAACTCAGACTCGTTCTACAGGCCGAAAACGCACGGGTCCAGGACAGAGCTGGATTCAGATTTGGAAAATTTCGAGCAATTTGAGGAATGTTTTATAGACATAGATGCTGATCAGGATGACAGAATGATGGGTTCGTACTCGCGGAGTCCTGAGAGGGAGGAGCCGAAGAGAGTGCTGACCTCGCTGCTCCCAGGAAGTGGGATTCAGAGAGTTACTATAAGGCCTATTTCGGCGACACACACTTTGCAAGGCGCTCGTGATGCTATGAAGAAACTGCAGAAGGACGAAAGAGGTATTAACTTTAACTCTATTTACAAATTAAGTGTCAAACTTTCATTTGTCTGTCAATAATCAGCTACGTTTGATTGCCAGATTAAGCAAACACACATAATTAAGATGTTGTAATGAAATGGCCAAAAAGGAAGGCTTGGTATCAACATATTGTTTGCAATTTTTTTTAAATAAAGTTTACTCAAATGAATTGAGCTTACATATTTCCATAACATAAAAAAGCGTTTGACTTTTTATTACAGTTACTAACTCAAATGTCGCAATAAACCAATGATAAACTTTTAGTTTAAGTTTAACTTTTAGTTTCTGAAACAGATTTGTCATTCCGTAATGCTTTATGATTTATCAACTACTTTTGACGGACATGGATTGACCAAAATATTACCTATCTAATAGCGACCCTGACCTGAAAAGTGCTTTGGGTAAGTACAGGCCGCCTGCAACCGGCCGTTCAGGGTAGCTGAATGTGAAAGGAATATTGAAAGATGACAGAAAAAATAAAACCATGGCTCTACATATTCAAACTTTGAAGTTTAGGAATACACCCATACTTGAGAAATCTACAAAATAGTATTTTGTTACATTACCTTTGCAGGAGTACCAACTTGACCGCTTTACAATTTTGTTGGAATTTGATGCCCTTACACTGAAGTGGCATTTATTATAGTTGCTTTACTAATCATTCGCGAGTGTACGTTAAACTGTGTCCATTGGTTTAGACTGCGTAACTTGTTCACATGATTATGCAAATGAACACATAATTGAGATTTGTGTACACACGCACCGTCGAGTGCTTTGGTAGAGGTAAGCAGGAATCCCAATACTGTTTAATACAAACATATTTCATATTTTTAAAGATAGGCATAACAGAGAAAAGCATTTGTGACTAGATTTCAAAGGTATGGAAAGGTATTAAACATCAATGAAATAACCCAGGCTTACGTCAGATATACATCAAAAAGGTTCGACCAGTTTGTAAGGGTCTCGGTAGCTTAGTAGTAAGAGAAGTCAATCATTTTGCGGCATGCGGAAGATCTAGGTTCGATGCTCGCCTGAAACCTAGACTCAATGTTATTTGCTGCTATTTCTATCTTTGATAAAGATACTTGATAAATATATTATTTTTAACAGCATTATGAGCAATATAATATTGTAAGGGATGTTAGAGCTTACCTAAACTGAGTCTTGTTTAATAAAATGACGCCTATTTTTTTAAACTTCATGTATAGACAGTTTATCTTATCAGATGTCACTAAGATTAGTTTATTTCGCGCTTTACTAGAAGAGGACAGCTTAGAATATTGAAATCAAACCTGGATTCACTATCGTCCGCAAGAGGGCCTTAGCATATGAAAATTATAATTTCAACAGTGTTGAGCAAATCACAAATGTCAAAACAGCAATCAAATTATTAACGTGTTGACAGCGAGCAAAATTTTACTTCTATTAATCACACACAAAATTACATACAGGAAAATATCATACGCACACTTTGTCAAAGTATAATAAATACATTAGTGATCACTGCGTTGGTTATAAAGTGGACCTAAGCTGGACCTAAAGCTAGGTTGGAAAAAGGTGGGCTGCTGAATGTTTCATTCACTATGATGGCAAGAATTATTGTGCCTCTGACTACTCCGCTTGGGATATTATATTCGTGAGCGTTGGATGCTAGATTGAGTTCCTTGTACAAGTTATAATGATTTTTTGATTTGTTACAGCGGCACGTCTCAACTTCAGGCCACTGGTAGTGAAGATGCCAGCGCGCCACATCATCCAATCAGACCCTGAGCAAGACTCGGATCCAGGAGTAGAGGAGTTGCAGACCTCGCCGCAGATAGAAGCGGAATCGTCGGAGTTGGATCGCGAGCTTGACAACGCTGAGCAACACCTGGATAGGGAGGTTGCTATTGCTACCGAAGAAAGTGATGCTGACACGGTGAGTAGGTAGATAAGAAGTACACAAAGCAGAACATACATAGTGTGTACACATGTAGTGTGTGTGAACATACGTAGTGACTCCGGAGGCTCTTCACATATGGTAGAAGAGAGGCGTTCATATTAACTTTACAAATACATTGCAAAATAGATCGTAAGTCAGCAGTTTGTGGTGCACCTATCTAAAGGTTCATGTGAATGCTCCTGTATGGGTAGAGGTGCTGCGGTTATAAAAATATCTCTTTAAAAGCAATACGATAAAATCGTAAACTTATAAAAAGTTCAACATGTATTCTTTTCTTTATTTTCATTTAACATGCTTGACCCACTTGCCGGAACTAACAGTACCTTATCGCCTTCATGATTTTAATTTCGAAAAAATAAAATTCAACAAAGGTTTTCGGCATAAAATGTCGTTGATGTCTTTTTGGTACGTATTTTTAGGCCTAGTTAGTTGTCATTTTCTAGTAAAGTTGAAAAGTGTATATGCTTAATAACTAAGGTGAATACCTTAGTTATTACAATGAACTTAAAATTCGCTAAGTACTTATCGGCAATTCCTTTTTCTTTACATCATTTTGAAACTTTGACGCAATTCGCTCTTACAGAGAACGATTCAAGGAAGTAACAGTTAAAAAAAATTTCAAGACATAAGGGACAAATGAAATAATATAATAGGTACTTACCTCTCATTATTATATTTATTATATATTATATTATACATATTATATTTATCCTTAACACTGCCAAATTGTTTGAGGTACTTTGATCGAAGGTGAGGTAAACAAAAGTTTACTGTACCTTCAACGGTTATTTAAAGACATGAGGGACACATGAGATAATACAATAGGTACCTCCCATCATTCTATTTATCCGTAGGCCTGCCAAATTGTTTGAGGTGTTTTGATCGAAGGTGAGGTAAACAAAAGTTAACTGTACCTTTAACAGTATTTGAAAGTTCTTCTCACATCAAATCGTTCACATTTTTCGAATGTTGTTTAATATTACAAACTACACCTTGGCAATACTAATTGCAATCACGGTGATTAAGATGTCCAGAGGCTGATTGGCAGGCGACCCTTGTGCCATAAATTTATCACTGTTGTTTTTAAGTGGGCTCTGGTTGGACAAAATTGCCTTTAGAAGGAATTAATTTCGCTACAGGTAAAGGCAATGACAGACTTTGTACCATCAAAATTTTGCAACTAAGAATTTTATTACGAAAGGTGAGTTAGTAGACATTTACAAGACAGAGCATTTACTTGTATCAGAACAGCTCTTCGAACACGATTATATGGAAATGCTTAGGCTAACTGAGAGAAACGCTCGAAAAAATGCTCAATTTATCCTCACCCAAAAAATTTTGATGTTCAATAATAAACTGTCAAAGCAAAAACACGGAGTTTTAGCTTAATTATGTTGCCTATGTCTGTCATTTTTATTCGGTTGCTTACTTTAGATAAAAATGGATTGCTGTTCGCTGTGAAAATATTTGTGAAGGACCAGGGAAGGTTTAAAAGCTGAGTAATCATGATAAAATGCCAGGAATACAGTAAAAACCACAGTTTAGTTTCCTCTTAGCAACTGTTTCTACCTGTCACGTGGCACTGAATATTTGACAACAGAACGAAGTCTGTCGGGACAGCTAGTGTTGAATAATTTACGCCGGCGCTAGCGTCGACATGTTTTTGGATCTACGCAGACGAAATCACTGGCAAAACCGAGTTTAATACATATAGTAATGTGGACACAGACTAAAACAAATTAAAATATTTGTCTATTCTCAAAACGTAGTTAAAATAACGTAAGAAAGTCAAATGTGTAAATAATTTGAATATACGTCAGAGCCAGTCACACCACGTAGCATTAGGATTGACTCACTGCTAATGTTTAATGTAGAAGATGATCATATCGATATTTATAACTATGACGCGTCTGTCTGTCTACTTAAATACTGGACTGGTTTTACATACTTATCTATGTATTTAAATGATCTTCTGTACCAATGGCCCGCTGATTGCTCATATTTTTTTGTCACCGAAATATTTTTTATAATACGTTATTAGGGCTAATATGCTATCCGTGAGTTCGCTTATGCGTACATTCGTCGTTTAACAGTTAATACTTTATATAGAAACATACAATTGAGATATAAAGTTATTCTTAAAACGACAATAAATCACCTATTTAATAAATTATAGAAGCAACTGTCTTACATAGGTGGTATAAATTAATTTATTTAAAAATGCACTTATGTAACAAGTAATTGGTATTTCATGTTTCACTCAATTTGGTCGATTTGCAAGTACTATGCATTTGAATAAAGATATTTCATTTGAATGACATCGCTACAATGAAATCCCAAGAAAATAAAATACCATTTAAGGCTAACTACAACTAAGTACATCGCATTGTTTACATATTCCAAAAAACGGTTTCATTGCCCGGATGTGTTTACATTCGCCCACCGAAGCTCGGAGCAGGTCTATTTAATCAGGTCGTCAATAAACCACGGCTCATCGATAAACCTCGAATCGCCAATTATCGTAAACAGTGTTTATTTCGGACTCCGGCGCCGACACTTGCTTTATTATGGCGTCCATTAGAAAGTGATGGGAATTTTAAACGGCATTAATTACACCAAATACCTTTTTTTTGGCAAAATAAAGGTTTTTTAATTTTTTTTTCAAGAAATTGAAAAAGTGAGGACGAAATTAATGGGTTTTGTAATCTCTACCAGTAAACAACAAGGTCCGTCAATAAAAATAAGGATCTAGTCTAGATGGTAGCTTGTTCAGGGCTAAATTCGATGCACCGTTCCGTATACCTAATGTAAAATGCACGGAGTGTTACCTTAGGCCCCTAGGAGTGTCTAGATGATATATGTACATTGTTGTATTAAACGCAACACCACATTATGAAGAGAGGGTTTTCCATTTGAACAACTTAACTATTAAACATTCATAAAATTTAAAAAATTACCTACTTTCATCATTCAACATATTTTTGAGAGAATGTCGTGTATTACTTGCGCGTCGCCGAATGATGATTGTACAAAAAACAAAAAATCGAATGATGATGTATTATTGAACTTACTAGCTGCTAGCACAAATTTAGGCTTTAACAGCGTTACCGGACAGTAGGGGTCAGGCGAACCTCTCGGCTTAGGGTGTTACTGAGATTGAGAGATGGCGATCGGGCTATTTGAATGGCGTGTATGGTGTGATAGTCGGTCTAAAAGTAAAGTATGTCACGCGTGTTCGGTCCTGGAGCCGGTGCTCAGATTGCGAAACAGTAGCCGTTCCAGATATTCCCTCGCGTTCCTGTAGTGATTCTGATGAAAACTCGAACTCAATCTCTAATTCACTTGTGTGACAAAGAGCTCACCTGCGCCTGTCGTTTTAACTCACTTCAAAAAAGGAGGTCCACAATTTGGCTGAGCCTTTTATAATGTAAGTTTCCTGATTATTCAAACGCATCTAATGATTAAGATAATTCTGGTTTAGATACGCTTACAAGGACATGAATTCGTGTTTGATTGAAGTTCAAAACGGAGCTCAGAGAATCACCGATTTTTTCTCTGTTTTAAGTTTTGATAAATTAATCGCGTAATCTGAGCCCTTGTTTTGTAAACGGTTAAATATGAAATAATAATAACAATGCTTTGGTTTAATTATGTGGTTTAAACACCTTATCGCCGAGTAGTGTAATGGTTGTATATGTCACCGGAAAATAACAAAAACCGTAAATTTATAAATTTCCTAGGAAATTTATAAACTTTCGTAGGATTCTAAACGAGAGATAAATTGTATTATTTTACGCCCACATTTCCGGAAATTTATAAATTTGCGACGACTCATCGTAAATTTATAAACTTACGGATATCTGTCCGTAAGATTCTAAACGGTTCGACTAATCAGAGAAGAGCTTTTAATTTTACGCTTTTATGAATTACGGAAAATAACACACTGCTCTCTGATTAGTCGATGTTGACAGTAGCAATGCTTGTGTTCGTAGATTATGGTACAATCACACTTGCCAAACTGTACATTTATCAGTTTCGAATACCTACCTGTCTGGACTTTTACTTTAAAACTGGGTAGGTTTAACGGGTTACTTTTTACAATTAATAGGCTGATAACCCCTACTTAATCAAAATAAGACGGCAGAAATCGTGTTTTACGATATCAAAAAGTTTATAAAAAAATGAAATACCTACACTTATAAAATATAACATACAAAACATGCCATACCATCTTGATCATATGCCAAATGGGGTAGTCAGAGTCGCACTGAGTTCCCGTCACGGTGAACGAACGGAACATTTAGAAGCCCACATTTCACCGAGGGAATTTGAACCCATCGTGGTAAGAAGCGAGCATACCGCCGTTATCTGGGTTGCTTAGATTTTTTATCGGTGTTTCTCATCGCCGGAGAGTTAGCCGCAAATTATACAATGAACACGAAGATGAATTGTTCTTACAAAATATAAAACATTAGAACCGGCCTTCTACCAAAATTAAATGGCGGAGGAGAGGAATGACACGTGACTAATTCGACCAATCAGAGCGCACATGGCGTTTGGTTACCGCCCACTTATTATTTTACGGATGCGTTCCGAAAATTTATAAATTTCCGTAAATGTGGGCGTAAAATAATACAATTAATCTCTCGTTTAGAATCCTACGAAAGTTTATAAATTTCCTAGGAAATTTATAAATTTACGGTTCTTGTTATTTTCCGGTGACATATATACATATATGCCAGTTTCCTGTAGGCTATTTTATTGAAGGACTAGCAGCCGCCCGCGACTTCGTCCGCGTGGACTTAGCTGTATGTTAAAAAATATTTTCCCGCTTTTTCGTAATTTTAGTAAGGATGCCTACTTTTTTGAAATTAAAATATAGCCTATGTCACTCAGGAATGATGTAGCTTTCCAACAGTGAAAGAATTTTTCAAATCTGCCAAGTAGTTTCGGAGCCTATTCAATTCATACAAACAAACAAACAAACAAAAAATCAAACCTTTCCTCTTTATAATATTTGTATAGATAATTCTGATTTGTTGTGCTGTTTAAGTAATGTAGACATTCTAGAGATGTATAGAGGTGTACTTTTTTGACACTACTTTCAGATAATAATTTAAAAAAATGAATTATTTTTTCAAGCCATATAATTTTTGCTTAAAATCTGCCTTTTCCAGATACACAATTTTGTAAGTCGATTCTGCGATTTATTTTTCTTGCCTTGCTGAATACAGTCAAAGAATACAGTACAACAAAATCCAAGGCTAGTTAACTTCTCCAGACAGTCAATATTTACACAGCAACCCAACAAAATCTGACTGGTAATCAATCAATAATTAGTTATCTAACGTGTGCCTCCACCGAATTCGCTTCCGCAACGACACTCCAGTCATATCGCGCGTAATGATGAGCTGCCGAATGACGTATTAATTACAACCAATCGTTTTCCTCGACGCTCTCTAGTTTACGAGTTAGTGTTTTATTTACTACGGTTGGAGTGCGACGCCACAACACGTGCTCCAGCCTTCACGCGCACGACAGCACGACAAGCCGATGCCAGCCACTGGCAACGGTTATCGAGTGTTCGATAAACAATTAGTGCAAATTTAGTATATCGTGCAGGGTGCTAAGGACGCGTCACGCTCGAACGCCGTTCCCGTGGTAGCCAACAGTAAACATCGCGTGATCGATAGCTGTAAGCTTCGTAAGTTGTGGTGGCGCCTGTAGTAGCCCCGCATCCGTGGAGCGGTGCGCGTCAAGTAACACTCGGGAACAATGAGCGCGCCTTGACCTTGCGGCGCGGGGGGGACGCGCGATGACGCCACCGCGGCCGGCACGCTCGGCTTTCGGGTGCGATCCTCCGCGGACGGCATCCGCGTAATCAGCGGTCAGCGCGATTCCGGAGTGTCGAAAATACCGGGGCGGTGGGCGGCTCGGGACTCAGGCTCATTCCGCGAGCCGGCGCCGACGCCGACGCGCCTCGAACGAACGACCGACTCCGAGCGTGCACCGCGACATGCGCGCGCACCGACATGGGTAACGTGCAGTGCTGCGCCAGCGGACGCTTCCACGAGGGCAAGCCGCCTAAGAAGCCGAAGATTAAGAAGAAGAAGCTGAAGGGGATCAGCAAAAAGACTAACGGTGTGAGTGCTGGGAAAGGTAACGGGGGTGTGCCTGTTGTGAAGGTGGCGGAGGACGGGTCCGAGCGCGCTGCGCCAGCTGCGCAGGCGCCGCCAGCTGAAGAAGTTCCCGTTGAAGCCGCTCCAGCACAAAACGAGGACACTGACAGTGTGGGCTCCACGGATAGCTCTCGCGCGGAGACTATGGCAGCGGCGAGAGAACGATTCTTTAGTCAGGTACGAGTTGTATTGTAGATAGCAACACAGCTTCTAATATAGCTGCTGTGCGTTACCGTGTAATCCCTTTATCGTAGCGGAACGAATCAGCCCGCGTCGCGGAGTGGTTCTGTTTCACATCACGGGAGAGCTCAAGCAAAATCTGTTTCTGCTCGACGTTATCTCGTATCTTCAATATCATCAATAAAACAGATGTTTGTTTACATGTTTTAAAGCACATAAATGGTAGAGATTAGTAGATAATAAATCAAGGCAGCGATAATGAGCCGGAGGGCTTTGTATAAACTAAGAGCATTTTTTTCGTATCACTGAATATAAATCTATTGCCTTTTATGAATAAAAGACGATAAGATAGTTTGTTGACAATCTTCTATTTTTCATGCTATCTTTCGATCGTGAAGGTTATATGGTTAAATATGCAAGAAGCAAAAACAGAAGTTGTTATGTTATGGAAGTGCGACTGTTGTGATAATGTACCTACCTAGAATAACGCATTCGGGAATTTAGCAAAACAAAAAAATGGTCTTTGTAAATAATGTACCTACTAATAAACTTCATGAACATGATAACTTATTTATACCAAAATTCAAATAGGATTTCAACTAGAAAACTTTACTAGCATACATAATCAAATCATAGAATTTTTCATACTGAAATGAAGATGCTGTTAGTTAGTAACAATTAAATAATATCTACATAAATATTTTGCAATAGTAAGTACGAGTTCATAAAGGTTTTCATGAATTAATTTAAATGAATGGCGTAATTATGCCATCATGATCTAATCAATATCTTGGTGGTTCTTCATTTATAGTACTTCCGCTTGAATATACCTACGTCAGTTGATCAGCATATTTAATAATAATTGTATTATGGACTTTGATTGACTCTACCTGTGATTTTGCCACCTGTAAGAGTAGGCAAACTTTCTTAACTAAATTAAGAAAATAAATATAAATAATAGGTATTCAAAAACCCCATTCAATCTTCTTTTTATAAAGGCGGGTTTATTAAAATGCCTATAGGTAATTCAAGTACTGCTGGGTCTTTTTCCGTGGTTATGGATTTTTTGGTTTTGTCTCCGACTCGAATAGGAGAATAAAATTTATTAAAAATAAACAAAAAAAAAAACTTAAATGTTCCCGGAGTGGGTGTTGTACCTGTCGGAAGAATGGGGTAGACATATCTGTCGGTTCTATTGGGAAAAACACCAATGATTTTCATTAACTCTAAGTGATTTTTATAGTCCTAGGTTTGCACGAAAACGATTGAATATATCTACGTAGTTAGTTATGTAACAGAATCTCATAAGAAGCCACAACAACATACTGGGTATAAATACTTACTTGACAAAGTATTTTTTTGTGTAATACGTGTAAAGAGGCATGTGATACGGCCGTTTGCGTAGGACCCATTGATTTACCGCCACATACATTAATTTGCATACAACATGCCACAAATTACCCACTACAATGTTGGATTACCAATATATTACTTAGTTTACGTGCTTAGTTCACTTTAGGCTTAGGCAGTGGATAAACTGATTTTCTGAAAAAAATGTTTAGTACCTCTGTACAGGCAGGGATAGTGATGCTACCTACAAAGATGCCCCAGGACCAATATTATTCGTTCTTAGGGTGGCTGTTCCTATCTTATATACATTACATTATGGTTTTGCAATAAATGATTGAGTATTGAGTATATAAAATGTAGGATTTAAATGTAGCTGCTACCTACCGTAGGTAGCACCTACGACTACAACAGTGTGTGGACTAAAAGCCGTGCGGTCCCTAGTTTGTTACCCATATTGTAACCCTTATGTAACCAGAATACGTGATGATCTGAACTCCTAGTTTGTATAGCTGAGTTATGGCAACAATTTTACCACGCGACGTTTTGGCACTAGCTAAATTTTCTCACCGACAAATTGTTGATGGTCCGTTCATGACACGTGTCGGTGTTGATCGGTGACGGACCGGTCTAGTGGGTTCAGTGTCACTTTTCAATACAAATAATATTGAATCCTGACACGTTCCTAGCACGGTCGTGGTACGATACGGCATAATGGGCAGACATTATAATCTCTGAAGAGTAGGCATGATACACAGTCCCATTGTTGGAATCCCATGAGGTGGTGTGAGCCGTACTCCACCAACTGGGCTTGGTGGTGATTGTTGGAGGTGTATAAATGTGACAATCCTCACTGTGACTTGGCCTAAGAACTGTCACCGAACAACTTCGATCATACTATGATCGAATCCTAACAAAACAAGCTCATACGAACTGCTTTATGTGCCTACCGGAACACGAAGATGCCCGAAAAACACTGTTAAATTTCACTTTCAAAGCTATTCTTAACCCACTTTTCATTCGTCCTACGAACCATCAGACAGATCGATTCAAGAAATTTCCCACGCCCTCACTTTAATCATACAAAATAGACCGTTTCAACTAAATACGCTAAGAGTGACTAACTCACACGAGTGAGTGTGCATGTCATTGACTCACTGAAGAAAGTGACCGAGTTTGATTCAGCGGCTAAGTTTTGGAGTGAGTCCAGGCGTTTTCCCGAAATAACTCGACGGTTCCGAGATCGTACAATATTCTGCCTTTGCCAGAGCTTTGTTCTGTTTACATCAACTTTATTATTGCAAAAAAATGATTTATTTATGAGACAACCGACCAAACTGCGCATTTAAACGTTTTAAATGGCTTTAAGGTTGCGACATCAAGTCATAAGCTTGAGCAAATTTACCGTAACCGATGATACTCATTTTAATAAAACATATCAGTGGAAATTATTCTACACAGCGCCATCTAGCTATACGTGCTTTGCATAGTTCGGTTCAAAACAGTGCTGTATGGGATATTAGACAATATAATATGAACATACTTAAATCCTTTTTTTGTCATTAAATACTCATACATAGGAAACCAATACCAGTACCCTCCCTCGTCGTTCGTTCCTCGGTGTAGTAGATAACTTATTAAGTAAGCATTACTGACACCAAATCGATCATCAGATCGAACTGTAAACAATCTCGTATCACTTTTTCGAAAGCTAAAACATCATTATCCTACAGCAATGTTACGCTTACTGTACAGAATAAAGAGAGAAGATATAGCGCAAAGCCCACTTCTACTGAGTCAAACTGTTTATGTACGGCTTCTCTTCCCCGCTTCCAAATTAGTCTGTCCTGAGCCTTTTCAGGCCAGTCCTCCACCAAAGCCTCCAGCTCATCGCGCCAACTATGTCGTGGTGGGCCGGATCGTCAGTGAAGCTTAAGTGGGACCCCTCTGTTGCTATCTTCACCCACAGATCATTAAGCAGTCAGCTGACTTGCATAGCACAATCTCAATCTTTAAGCACCGTTGTGTAATTTGTTTTCTTTGTGCAATTAAGTATATCTTATCTTATCTCACTTGAAACCTGGCTGCAGCTTGTCCCACTTCAGCTAATTCTGTTAAGGAGCGAAAACTTAGTATATAACCAAAATAATTCCACTTAAAAGTACGAATGTAACATATTTCGTTGTCTGCCTGCCTGGCACAAAAGTTTCTTATACCCTATTTAATCAAAGTACGTATTTAGAATCAGTCTCTGACACCAATAGAGGAAGGTCTGCTAAGGTTGTAGTCAGATTGTCTTGGTGTAGAGCAGTCACAGTCATATAGTCATAGATCAGGTATGATTGGCAGCTGTTACTTAAAGTCTGAATTCATTCACTATTGCTTCCGTCAAAGAAAGCCGCTACAAGAAATTTGTGGTACAAGTTCTTAAACATTGTTTACCTTTTTGGAAACAACTAAGTACACCATAAATTTTGTTGAGAAAGTACAGTTGCCAGTTTCATTCAGTTTAATGACCGCAGAACTCGGTTTTAAAGGTTACTTAAGATTTCCAAGAGATAACAGCGAGGATGAAGCACGCAGAATAAAAACTTCAGGTATTTTGATTAGTACCTTATACAGAACAGAGTTGTTCGAAGTCGCTTTACTATTAGAAACTACATTTAGATAGAAACATCACACGTGCCGTACCTTATAAAGACATACTATAGTCTATACTATCCCTTAACTCATGTTATTGTATCCAAGTTTAAAATTTCATGCCTGGTTTTCCCATTAGAAACAGAAAATTTAATAACACTTACATTGCTATTCACAAGAAGTGCATAATTACAATTTATCACATAGTAACAATAGGCGATCTGAAATACCTACTCAAGAAATATGAGACAAAATGTACTCAATAACAGATATTAGTCGCAAAATAATCTTGCACGTGAATACGCGATGGTTGCATCTTGTTATACTTAAAAAAGGTTGTTCTGCTATAAGTGAAACAATTACGTTCGATTTGGAAGGCCATTCCCTTCCTTGGGCAATGAAAGGCTGCAATGCACATACATAATCCTCAAAAAATATCGTTAGGGAACCATTAAAATACTTAAAAGCAGTTTTACGAGGGTTGTAAATTGATCTTTGTTTCGACCAATCCCTACTTTCAAAGTGTATTATTACTACTTGAGCTGTGGCTCCTATACGACACAAAACACACGATTTCTCATGGTCTCTTGAGTTGATTTTTTTTTAATTTAAAAATACAATTTTCCTCTGGGTGAACATGTGGGCTGTTCAAAACAACAACAATTACATATTACTAGCCGCTTGCCATATCGTCCGCATGGAATTTAGTTAAAAAAATATTCAGGGGTCCAGGGTGCACCAGGCGTGTTGAAATATTAGCTGCGCCACTAGTGGAGGTTTCTCTTAAGCTCGTGGAATTTTGGCCTCATTGAATAAGAAGTAGCCATCGACACGATTAGAAGTGCATACTTCCTCCTGAGGTGTGCTAAAAGGACAGTAAAGACTAATTTCCATAATGTATGTGTGAATTGTCACTTCTGCCATTCTCATTGCAATTTCTCGAGACACCTTGTACAGGCAGCGTTTATGTTTCATCGTAAAAAGGTACGTGTCGCTATGCTCAAAGTCAAAGTAGGTCTTCAGTTAGTCGATGGGAATCGAAAAGCAGTCTGCTTGTACTGCAAACATTCAGCTCTTATTTCTTTGTACATAGAGCTGTTAATTAAATGAGTGTGTAGTGAAATACTGCGCCATAAAATCGACTATCTAGGTCCGTTGATTTATTGCTACCATGATACAGCGCTTACTAATAGCATGGTAAATGAAAACCACCACTTCGCAACTAGAGAGCTACAAGAAATATAGGTACACCTTTTGTTGTTTACCATGGCAGCATACAAAAATTCATGTTTTTACTCCATATTGCACCAAAGTAGAGAATGGCCGCATTAGCTTGGAGGCATTTTCTACCAATGGTATCATTGTTACATGATGATGCATATATTCAGGGCAATTGAAGGTTTCGTTAATTTAATTTTAACGCAACAACGAATTGGTGCAAATAACGGACTTAATGCCAATAAGGTATTCTCAACCAGTAAACCATAGGGCTAAGCAGAAAAATCCAGTTACGGCGCGACAGCGTTACAACAACGAAAAACTTTTGTAGGTACCGTCAGGAAGCACTGCATTCTCAAACAGCCCAGAAAGCTAAAGTATCTCCGGTAAAAACTGTAGCTAATGAATTGAAGCAAATTACCATAAAACTGCTGAAGGTGTGAAACCGAATCGCTACTTGCGCACGCGCAGGCCGCTCATAATAACTACACTCAAGGATATTTGCTCTGCCGCTTAGCACCGCTGCAACAATGCGGCGGCCTTGGACCAAACCGGAGGATTAGGCTTGTTTAATCTGTAGGTACTGTGTTTTTGCGTAAGTTCTACGACATTGTAAAAATATTAAATAAGCACTTGATAAAGTGTTGGGTATCGGAGTACAGGGCAAGTGCTGGTACAGAGAAGTATGGGGAAAAGATAGCGCGAAGAGCGTCCTCGGCAGTGTGGACTGTTTTGACAACTTCTTATCAACATCCTATTGCTTAGGGACGTTACTCAAATTTAGGGGTTGGAAGCCTAACGCTCACCCTATTACCCTACCGGTAAAACGGTGAAAGTCAAAGCTTAGGCTAACAGTTACGTAGTAAGTTTTAAAAAAACAACACTTAATTACATCCAATTTTACTAACGGCGTTCCAAAAACTCTATCGCTCAATTTCAGATAAAAGCAACTGATACTCTCTGTTGAGCTGTTGCGGTTGACTGGTAGAGAATGCCTCTAGGCATTAACCCATTCGCTGCCAATCAAAAATTACAATAGAAAATTAATTGTTAAAACGCACCGGTGCGTGCTGTGGCATTGAACCAGTTAAGTCCGCCAATTGTACTTTTTTTGTAATTTTGTGCAATAAATAATTAATAAATAAATAAAAAGTTTTCCAGTCCAGACTCCCGACGAGAATTGAAACAGACCGTAAAAGGAAACAGAACAAACAGCATCTTGCTAAAGCGTAATTGTGTCCAGAAACTAGGTACCTAATTGGTGTTGTCAACGGGATGGCGCTCAGGCAATTGAGCCTGCCAGACTTGATGCTTCAGAATTGGTGTAGACAAGGTACAGCATCCGTCTGCTAGTGTCTGTGAAGCGAATTATCTACTAGACACGACCCAATGCCCGGGTCAATGGCGCATGACGTCATATCACAAATAAATCTTGTATTCCTACCGTATCTGCGGCCACAGCCAGAGCGAAATCAGTAACTTTAAAATATGAGAAAGCTTCCGAGCGCAACTCATCTGCTTAAAGATGTCCCTAGTACCCCGTCGATGAATCTGCAAACCCTTCTATTTTGGATATACAATAATCATAAAAGTGAACTTAATAGTCAAAACAACACCTGTAAAACTATGTTCCTGGCAAATAAAGAAAATAGTCAAGTAAAGAAAAGCGTACACAACGACACCATTTTGGTTCCGATTGTTATTTCCCTGTGACATTGAACCATGAAGATATCGGAAAAATAAAAAACCTAAATAACTAGCGTTAAACTTAACGTTGCAGGATTTCGGTGGAATCATATTTTAAGTGCCACGGCAGTTTAAAAAAAGTATAATATGCCTGAGATAAGTTATTTGATTTGTTTGTATTGTGTCTTTGTTTTTGAGCGGTATGCTGCGTTAGTATCGGCCGCGCCCAAAACGTGAATCTCGGACCCGACGTGGTGTTTTAAAATGCACACAATGATTATTAAGAAGCAAATTCCACATAATCTGTGTGATATGATATCATCGTAATAACCTGTTTTTACTAAATATTCTACGATTCCACAATGGCCATTTAAATTGAAAACATCAATAAAAAGGAATAATAAACTAAAAACGATTTGTGGATAGAAACGCCACTTTTCAGAAAAAAAGCCTGGCGAACGAATGAACACAACTATTTCTATATGGAAAGTGTCCGTTTGAGCAGAATTTCAATGAATAACTATTCATTTTCGAAACCTGGCTTACAATTTCTTTTACTTTCCATTTTTTGATCACAATCTCTTGTTCCTAAACTGTTCATACCGGTAATTATGTTGCAATGAATTTTCATATTGAGTACAGTAGGTCAAAAATTACCTTTAAGATGTTGCTTGCTACCGGAAACACCATTGGCAAAATTTATTAAACACTCCTCTTTTGTTGTTAGTAGCCTTATGTATCTTTCGGCCTGGCCCGGCCGCTACGCCCTCGATCCGCGAGGCCCTCCGCCGGGACGCTCATGTTTGCTGCACATTTCTTGACAAAGTACTGTTTGAGATTAAATGATAATATAAAAAGTCCAGGACGTCCCGTCCGAGGGCGTCGCGGATCGAGGACGAAGCGGCCGGACCCCTTTGGCCAGCCATAAGCGATCACCTGCCACTCTCCCATCTGCTGGATGAGATTTGACTATATTTACTGCTGCAATTCATGTTTTATTTGGTTAACAGTGTCAATTTGAAATAAGACAGATTTGAAACAGGTAACTTTCTTATTTGTTCAGATATTATTTTCGAGTATTTTTATGAGCTAGTTAGCTAGAAACCCATATCTACTAATTAACTATATTCACTTGACCTTCATCAGATTCAGAATAAGAGCACATTTGGGTACAAATTATCTTTAACACTGACTGTACACAGTCAACAGCACATCCAGACTACCCATTACCGTTTTTTAGGGTTCCGTACCTCAAAAGGAAAAAACGGAACCCTTATAGGATCACTTTGTTGTCCGTCTGTCCGTCCGTCCGTCCGTCTGTCAAGACCCATTTTCTCAGGAACGCGTGGAGGTATGAAGCTGAAATGTATATCAATTACTCAGGTCTACTGTCCCTTGAAGCTGTGAAAAAATCAAACTTCTAAGCCAACGCAATCAAAAGATACAGCCGTTTATGCCGCAAATTTTCGACACTTGCAAGGGAATCAAAACCTACAGGGTGCTTCCCGTGTACTCAGAATCTTGAAGTTTGGTACTAAGCAACGTCTTATAGCATAGATAAAGGAAAAATTACGAAAACCATAAATTTTTAGTTACATCACATAATATATATTTTTTAATTATGCTCTTCCATGTTTCCCCATTGTAATGTTATGAATTTCATTTTGCAATAAAAATACCATAGTTATGACTCGATTGTCGTAATGAACGAACTTTGTAAACCTTGCAGGTTTGTACGGAACCCTCGGTGCGCGAGTCCGACTCGCACTTGGCCGGTTTTTTTGTCTTGCCCTTGCCAAATGACATTTCTTTGCAAAAGAGCAAGGAGTACTGACCGGCAATAGGTAGCGTGATGTGCGGTTCACCGTACGACTCTGTGCAGAATGTGCTAAGCAAAGTGATTTAAAACCCCTTTATATAAACTCAAAATGCTATTTTAATAAGTATTTGAATAATACTCGTAATTTGTGACTCGAAATTTTTGCTCGCATGTGTAGGTATCTTTAAATCTACCTACAATATATAGCTGACAGAGTTTATATTCGGTTTTCCTGAAAACGCCAGCTTTCTGGCAATCAGCAACAAATCTACAGTTGCCAAGAAAGTGACTGAAACTAATTGAGTATTTCAAAAAGTACCTATGCCTTAGTTAATTCTGAGTAATAAATACATAGACACTATTGTACATAGTGTCTTGAGTAACGATTGGGAATTGTATTAATAAAAATTAATGTTTATTATATTTCTCGTTTTTTAATGCTCTGTGACTACAGGCTATTGATTTAAAAGCTATTGATGATTGAAATTTTCAAAGGTATTGATTTCAAATAATTGGGTAATTATCGAGTTAGATTCAGATCACGAATATTAAAGCGGAAAAAAGACTAAAAAAAGAGCTACCTATTTTAAAATAATGTATGGCATGGAGATCAGACGGTTAAAACACTCTGCATGCAAAATTGATTTTTTCAACCCTGTTTCAAGAAACTGTTTATTGAAATTTGTTTTTAGATCAATACTCACACATTTCGAAATCAAGATCCTGCATTTTTATCAAGATAATGCCCGTGAAAGTAAGAATTACGCCGGCACAAAGTTACTAGAAAAGAAAAACTAAATTCGTTTAAACAACAACTAGGTACCTAGCAATAAATGCAATACACAAAAAATAACCAATTTATGAAATACAATACAAATATTATAGATGCGAAAGTTTGTATGTATGGATGGATGTGTGTTGCTCTTTCACGTTAAAACTGAATGGATTTGAATAAATCTTTACAATAATGTAGCTTAAATACATCAGAATAAGACATACCTTTTTAACTAGACAGCTTCGTCCGCGTGGACGAAAGCGCGGGCCGCCGCTAGTGCGAAATAATACTACCAAACCTTTTATACAGGTTAACTGTACGAACAAATTATACGGGTAATTACATGGACTATTTTTTTCCATGAGTCACCATTAGAGAGGAATGCCCAGTCCAAATAGTTTGTATCTGTAAACTGATTCACCAGCCGCCCACGGGTCTCATACAAAATACAAACATTACTGAAAAACACACGATTTATTTAATGAATTTACTTATAAAATGAATAATCTTTTCTTAATTGCGCTCAGGGATAGTAAATCGGTGAAAGGGAATAGGAAAGGTACTATGAGAGTCCATCACGAGTTAACCCTTACGCAGTCGCTGCTAGCGTTAATCTAATCCGTAATCAATAGACGTTTTTCCTTTCTTTTCTTTCCTTCTTTCTTAAATTTCTATCAAGTAGTAGTACTTGATAGAATGCTGCACCAAATTCTATGTACTGACTGCCCCGAAAGAACAGTACCTACATGTAGTACAGGATACCTCAATTAGATAGACAGATAGAGACATAGATTTCCCGAGCTACCTATAGCAGGGAGTGCTTCATGAGGGGTTTGAAAAAGTTCTTACAGGGTTGTTTGTCCCTACAGTAAATCATTAATAGGTGAAAGGCTTCGCTTAAATCCTACTAATATTATAAAGGCGAAAGTCTGTATGTGTAGATGTGCCGTGTTGCTCTTTCACGAAAAAACTACTGGATGGACTCTAATGAAACTTTACAAAAATGTAGCTTATACATCTGAATCGCACATATGCTACAATTTATTTAAAAAAAACCCTTTTATTGCTCAACTTAAGTCAGCGCGGACGAAGTCGAGGGCGGCCGCTAGTTTACTATATTTAAAAATACTAAAGTCGTACCGGATCTTGCTTTTAGAGGGCCGAATTTTTCGATGGTCTGATAAGCACTTAGTCGTCACCGCTAGGTGGTGTTATGTCCCCACCATGGACGATGAGAGGGAGTAGTAGGGTTTTTAGTCGGTAGAGCCACTGGGGTAGCCCGTGGAGAGTCCGACATAACCCGTCCAACCCCCCGGTTGGCGGGTATGCGTAAGTGCATTTCCCCTACTATAAAAAAAAAAAAAAGGTTTTGTTATGTGGTAATTGATCGCGCTATGTGTTCGGTTAGGTTCGAAATAACACAGAATTCCGTGTTTTGTGTGATTCTCTAAATAGGTATTTTAGAAGTTTTTAAAATGTCTTAAATATATATACATAAGTACTGAGTATTGTAGCGATTTGAAATTGCTTTAGTTGAGCAGTGCGATGTGCCTAACTGCAAGTGATCATATTCTATTTATTTATTTGCATTGTAATAGCGTTTCCTTTCAAAAACATTAAGAGCAACATACATTTTTTCGGCAAATAAATAATACTGAATCAATTGTAATTTAAATGTAAGTATCTAAAATGAAAATACCCTCTTGACGTTGCCTTATTTATATTCCCACAAATGGAATTATAACGAACTTAACCAATCGCGTCCGTTTATAAAATTAAATCGACAAAACGTTGAACGACAATATTTTACGACCGTTAAATGTCCGAGGTTGAATAGATCGTCACTCACGTATTGTATTATTGTGATGGCTATTGGACTTATGATGAATTGTTTGTACATCAGTTTACGCAATTCATTTTGACGAGACCCCGGTCCGATTGGCGTCACTCGGTGTGTTGGTTTCCAACGGACCACGAGAAATACTACTGACGAGCAAGCCGGTAAAATGTCTTCGGAAATGCTTTTGCTATGAAATAGACATATCATATATCGCACATGGGGTAATCAAAGGCACACTAATTGTGAGCCTTCATAATTAACTGAACTTTCAGAAGCCACCATCTCGCCGAGCGAATTTTTGGACCCTTTTTTTTTATTATTCAAAATGGGTTTGCGTTTACCCCACCTGATAGTAAGTGATGACGAAGTCGAAGGTCGAACACGCTTACCCAGAAAATGTCTATTCACTCTTGCCTTGAACACTACAAGGTTGTATGTTTCCGGAATCACAGACGCAGGGAGCGCGTTTCACTCCTTAGCGGTGCGGACAAGAAAGAAAGCAGACCAAACCGCTTAGTCCGGACGGCCGGAAAGTCTACCACATGGGGGTGAAAGCTCTCACGGCGTCTAGTGGTCCAGTGGTAGATAGTAGAGGGTGGTATCAGGTCATGAAGTTCCTGCGCAAACTCTCCAAAATACACCTTATAAAAAAATCTCACGAGGATAGGGGCGTACCTACCGCCATTATATGGGTTCAAACCTAACGAGGTAAGGGGCGATTCTTAAGCAGTTACCCGGGTTGTTTGGGTTTTATTAGTGTTTTCCTCCACCGGAGAGTTAGCCGCAAATTGTACAATGAACACAGAGTCACTTAAGTATTTATTTATGGGAGGAAATAGGTAGTCAAAACTATGAAATTTTGGATTATACATAAAAACTATTTTGTTATTCACAATAGATAGCACAGTTAATTAGTAAACGAAAGCCCTGGCAAACTTTCATTTGAACTGAACAATGTAGCAAGCTATTACTATTTCTAAAACTACGAGTACCTTATGTGATGATGACGAAGGATTTCATGCCAGTATGTACACCGCTTTATTAAAGTTCAAGACTGGTTCTAACCATTGTTAATCTCCTATTATTCGCGCTATTGCTATTTCCAGCCTGTTCTAAAAGGCCAATTACTTTAATAATACGTTTTAATAAGTAGTACACATTTATGGTACTATTTTTAGAAGTCGTGGCGAGTGTATCCTTGGACACAATGTGTCACTGAATGGCGGGGCAGTTGCGGCACAGTATAATCTTACAGTAAGCTATCTACATACAAACGTGCCACTCTCGGTTCGAATGTGTGCGTGCGCGTCGCGCGCCGTGTCGCGATATCACGCACACGCAACTTCACGCACACGCTAGCATAAAATAGGGAGGCATAGGGAGGCGGCAGTACGGACGGGCTGTGCCGCGTGTCTGTGTGCACGCTAGGCTAATAACTCGGCGGGCGGCCTTAGATAGCCTACTGTATGGTTTATACTGTGGTTGCGGCGTTGACTTTTCACCGCGCCCGCGTGTGGTCTCCGATGATCAAGTGTTTCGAGTCAACAGGGTTGCCAGCCTCTGACACTTATCAATGGACGCGAGGTTGAGTAACACGTATTCATTAGGATGTAGAACATTGGTAATTAACTAGTTACACTCTGGGATGTGTGTACGGGTCGGTAGGTAGGTACAGAAGGAACCAAAGTTTTAACACGCACTTGTTTGGAACTCATTAAACTGTGTGAACAGTATTTAGAATGGGATTCGTTTTGTTTTTTGCCGGTGGCAATGCTTTCAGAATGACCATGTTCACACAGATCACAAATCGGGAAAAATCACGATAAGTCTTAATCCTGTATTTTGTTTTGAGGAATCGTCGATGACAGATACCGTGTGAACGAGGCCTAAGGGTGACCCAAGTCCCCTATAGCTTTTAACTAACTTCTGTTTACTTTAACTTACCCAACGTTTCCATACCTTGCTCTCGTGTTTTGGTAGTCGGTTTTTTTATAATAAAGATACATAAACTCACGACTAGGTATATCTCGAACGAGTTAGTCCGAGACAAACTGATTGTTGCCGTTATGGTGAAAGGATCATTCAATTAGAAGCAAAATGATGAATTCTCTTTTTATTTTATATCAATTACTTAAATCTTTTTTCACCTTAACACTTTACCTTCTATTAGTGCAACATTTTAATATTTCTTAAAAATATAAGAGCAACAACATTTTTCCAGGTCAATGAAATGATTTTGGCACTTACCCAGGATCGTCAACGGTAGAGTCGTTGAATTCATTTCTTAGGAATCGTGAGACTTTGAGACTGGTAGGTTTGTAGGTAGGTAGATTTCGAATATGTTTACCTTACCTAAATTACTGCTGGAGAAAGTAATATGACAAGTTCACTTATTTTAATCGTGTACAGGGGCTGACAGGGGGATAACGTTTTGAAATAGACGGTTAGAGAACCTTAGTACCTACTTACGACTAAGTTGGAGACGCCAGTTGAAACGATACATTTTTTTTATTTCGTATCAGGTAACATTTTTATAGATGTGTGCCTCAATCTGAATATGAATCATACTCTAGATCCCAATTAAATGCCTATTTATTTTTATTATCTAATTATGTAGGTGGTCGATTCAGCCATTTTGTAATTTAGCAATGTCTCCCAAATGAGTGAACGACCGCCGGAAGTAAAGATTGTGGAGCCGTTGCTCCTGCGGTCAAGTCTGTGTACTCACATACTTAGTCCGTGGACAATGTGTACCACAGAGCAGCTACATCAAAGTATCCTATATGTACGGAATTGGTTTTGCAAGCTATTTGAAAACGTTAGCATTTTGGTCACTTGCTTCGTTTCAGCGCATTTAGGGATTTAATAGCTAGTCCCTACCAAATTTTTCGGTATGAGCGGCCACACACGGCTTTCTCCGCTTGGACTTCAGTTTTCTGAACAATAGCTTTTTAAGTTGTAGCCTATGTATGATTCTGTGGTATAAGCTATCCGTCCAGTAGTTTTTACGTGAAAGAGTAACAAACATCAATATTTGCAAACTTGCATATTTGTAATATTGACTAGGATATTGTGCCCCTGCTGGCCAAAGCCCGCTGAAAACAAGTGATCGGTACAGTTGACGGCTTAAAAAAATCGGTTGGTGATCAGATTGATTAGGTACGTCGACCTAGGTAGGCTTGAATGCAGAAAAGTTTAATGCTTGAGTACCAGCCATATTCATTTCGATAAAATCTGGGAAATAATCAGGTGGTGTCTCGCGGCTGCTATAACAAAGTACATATTTAAATATCTGGGGTGACAAGGAAGGCCGGTAACAACACCACCCAAGTGTGTTCCCCACAATAGCAAGCGCCGAAAATGTACAGGATGACATTAGAAGTCGCCAAAACGGCGACCAGTCAAAATGACATATTTTTATGTCATATCTGTACTTTCAAAAGTGTTTGTTAAGTAGAAACTTACTGTCGTTTGACTTTGTCTAGAGTTCTAGACAGTTTTTGTTAGTTTTACCCTAATAACTCTAAAAAGGTAACAAACGTACTGTATCTCCTCTACACTGCGCCAACACCGAGCTTACAGAGTCATATTTCTTCTTTACTCAATTTCCAGCGCGCGCAAGAGTGACGTATCCGCTCCGCGAGACGCGTGGGCATTAGGCGAATCAAGGCACGCGCTGATAACGATGATAACCTGTGGCTATAGGGTTTCCACAACATAATCTGCTATATAAAAATAAGTCGGGTTTTCCTTCCTGACGCTATAACTCCAGAACGCACGAACCGATTCCCCCGGTTTTGCATTCGTTGGAAAGGTCTCGGGCTCCGTGAGGTTTATAGCAAAGAAAATTCAGGAAAAATTTCGACAGACAAGCGGGAAAATCTTTTTTCACATACAGCTAAGTCCACGCGGACAAAGTCGCGGGCGGCTGCTAGTTTTTAATAAAGATAGGAAAACCAGTAAAAGACATTCGGTCTTGGCTTCAGGCGGGAATCGAACCGGGCGACTGCACTAATCACTGTGCTACCGTAAAGCTAAATAAAATAACCTATACTCAATTCTTCATTTTGATTAAAATTGGTTTTCTTAACGTAGATATTTGTTTCTGCTTTGAGCAATGTTTGACCAACAAGTCCATCAGTGGTCCACAGTTCTCTGATATCGAAATTAATTGAAAGACGAAACAAAAAACAAATAACTATAATATGTCAAACAAAACTGATTAGCAACTTGACATTAGATCCCCAACAAATACTAAATCCTAAATGTGTTGTTTGTGCAAACGAACATTTTGGTTCATATCTAATTTTAGTGCCATTCACTATTACATGTCTGGCAAAACACAAACGTACGACATTGAATGAAAATATGTAGTAGGCGCTTTTGACGCATGAAAAACGCGGAGATTGAGCATCAGTAATAATAAGTCTAAAGTCCGTTCGCGTTAAGAATGCAGTGATTTCATACTTGTCCTTCAAGTAAAGTAAAGTAAAGTAAAGTAAAGTAAAGTAAAGTAAAAATAGTCTTTATTCATGTAAACTTATTAAAAAGCACTTATGACAAGTCATGACATAAAAATTAAAAAGTAATAATGTGATTCTACCACCGGTTCGGAGGTGTTGATTCTACCGAGAAGAAACCGGCAAGAAACTCGGTAGTTACTCTTTTTTAATCTTGTTTGTTTACAATAATTGCGATAACAGAGTAACAACAGTAAAGTCAAAATACATGATGTGCAGAGGAGCAGACTATTTCTGAGATGACCACAAATCCTTGTCGTTCAAGTAATCTTTTACATTGTAATAACCTCGTTTCATTAACTTTTCTTTAATTTGCGATTTAAACTTGTGAAGGGGTAGTTCAACAAGACTTTGAGGTACTTTATTAAAGAATTTTACACATTGACCCACAAATGATTTTCCTACTTTATGAAGTCTAAGATTAGGATTTACAAGTTTGTTCTTGTTTCTTGTATTGAATTTATGACTATCACAATTCTTCTTGAAAAGGTGCAAATTTTTGCGTACGTACATTATGTTGTCATAAATGTATTGAGAGTGTACAGTTAATATATTTATCTCCTTAAATACTTCTCGGAGCGAGTCGCGTGGTCTAAGGCCGTATATGGAGCGAACGGCTCTTTTTTGAAGTACAAAAATAGTATTTATGTCCGCCGCTGACCCCCACAACATTAGTCCATACGACATTACACTATGAAAATAACTGAAATAAACTAATCTAGCTGTTTTAACATCAGTCAACAGTCTTATTTTTCTTACTGCATAAGCAGCCGAACTAAGTCTTCCTGCCAGGGACGTAATATGCGGACCCCACTGTAATTGGGAATCTAAAGTGACTCCTAAGAATACAGTGGAATTCGCAATTTCTAGTGGTTCATCGTTCATATTAACAACAATTTCAGCCTGTTTAACATTAGGCATGGAAAATTTGATGCATTTAGTTTTCTTGGCATTGAGTAATAAATTATTACTAGTGAACCAACGCACTACATTTGAAAGAGTATTATTTACGTCGTCAAATGCGTTTGTACCTCTGCCGACTTTAAATATCAACGAGGTGTCATCAGCAAATAATACAATCTCACATACTCCTTTTACATAGAAAGGAAGGTCATTTACATAAATTAAGAAAAGCAGGGGTCCTAATATTGATCCCTGGGGCACTCCCATACGTATGGTGGCACCGGAAGAGTTCGTGCCGTTGACACTCACTTTTTGAATCCTGTCTGTGAGATAGGATTTTATCAGGCTAAGTGACATGTTTGACACACCGTAATGTCTCAGCTTAATCAGTAGGATCTCATGGTCTACGCAATCGAAAGCTTTTGATAAATCACAAAAAACCCCTATTGCATCTAGCTTGCCTTCCCACGCATCGAATATATGTTTCATTAGTGCAACTCCTGCATCAGTTGTGCTTCTATTCTTAGTAAATCCAAATTGCTTTTCATGTAATAGCTTATTTAAAGAGAAATGAGAGAGTAACTGATTCATAATAATTTTTTCAAAAATTTTACTTAATGCTGGTAGTATCGAAATAGGTCTATAGTTGGATGGGTCACTTTTTTCACCTGATTTTAAAAGAGGTATAACTTTACTTAATTTCATTAAATTAGGAAATTGACCTTGGTCTACACAGTTGTTAAAAATTGAAGCTAAATTAGGTGCGATCAGATCTATGATAGGTTTAAGAATGTTTGTTGATATACCCCATATATCCTCAGTGTTTTTTATATTAAGTTCTTTAAACGCTTTGAGGATGATATGCGGCGTTATAAAATCAAAACTGAAACTAATGGCGCACTCATCAACACTAGATGCAAGGAGCGACCTAGCTAGTAAGGGACTAGAGTTAAGTTCACTTGTAGTAACAATAGGTATATTCGAGAAAAATGTTTCAAATGTTTTTGCTATGTCAATGTCGGATACTACAATACTGTCTTCAGTTTTAAGTGAGAAAGAATGATCAC
Organism: Udea ferrugalis; assembly: GCA_950022985.1. Taxonomy (NCBI): domain Eukaryota; kingdom Metazoa; phylum Arthropoda; class Insecta; order Lepidoptera; family Crambidae; genus Udea; species Udea ferrugalis. The sequence goes on from OX465520.1 coordinate 6,890,520, forward strand.
GAGGCTTAGTCTTACATGTTTCTTTATTTATTATGTTCCATGTTGCTTTGATTTTATTTTTAGCGTTTTGTATTTTTTCGCGCAAAAAAATGGACTTTGCAATACTACACGACTTTTTGAAGATTTTAGAATAAGATTTAACATAATCTACGATACCGGGGGTACTAAAGTTAGCTTTTAAATCGTATAACTCATATAATTTAATCCTACTTTTATGAATACCAGGAGTAGCCCAGTCACTAAACTTAAATTTGAAATTATTCACTGTTACTTTCTTCTTGGCAAATATATGATTATGTTCATTGAGTAATAAATCAGATAATTGCCTATACTGATCATCTATGTTCAGGTCTTCCTGAGATAAAGAGGGTAGCTTTTTAATCAAGTTATTTTTAAATTTCTCTACTCGCATTTTAGTAACAGGTCTGTAAGTAATATCTACTGATTGAGAGACATGACGGTGTTCGAAACTGGTAAGCAAACCACAGTGGTCTGACTTCAAGCAGTTAATAATGGATTTTTCAATTCCAACATTTTCACAAAAAATATTATCCAAGCAGGTAGCTGATGTTGCAGTAATTCTAGTGGGTTCATTAAAAAGATTAAATAAGTTGAAAGATTTAAACAAATTTAAAAATCTTACTGTTGTCTGGGAAACATCTAAAATATTTATATTAAAATCACCACAAACAACTACCTTCTTGTTTGACTTGCACACTTTTTTTAAGACTTCTTCCATAGTCTCTTCAAACACAGAATAATCAGCCGAGGGGGGCTTGTACACACAAACAATAATAATCTGCTCTAACTCCACACATGAGATTTCAATAGTTCGCTCAATTGATAGTCCTACTACATCTTTACGCTCTTTACATTTCAATTTATTGTGTACTAGAATAAGTGACCCACCACGAATAGCAGTACTTCTCAAGAACGAACTAATGACACTATAATTATCTATGCTTATCATACACTCATTCTTCTTTAGCCAGTGTTCTGTCAAACAAAAGACATGTATGTCCATACAGTCTAAGAATAAACCTATTTCTAATTCTTTGCCAGAGAAGCCCTGTATGTTCTGATGTACAAAGTTAATATAGTGTTTTGGCTTCTTTTTTGTCAAGTATTTGCAAGAGTTAACCTCTTTTGTCTCCATCTCTAATTTAAATGAGTTGGAACGAGTTCCAAAGTCTGAACAATGTTTACAACGTCCTGCTCAATAGGAGCAGATTGTTTAGCCAAATTTTTGGCTGAAATCATAAAAAAGTAAGATAGCGACATAGCTATCTGTCGTTTATAAAAAATTGATAAATTAAATTTATCATTTGTCAGGTACATATTATTATTAATAATAGGATTAATGTCAATCAGATTAAATAAATAATTATTTGAAAATGTCAGAGTATCAAGCATCATATTAATTTTATATCTCTTTTGGTTTTCGGCCTGTGACAAACCCCTACAGTAAGGTAGTGTGAACAATACAATTTTACTAACATTTAAAAGTGAACTTAAAATATCACAACATTTCATAAATTGTCGTTTGTTCATATTACCTCCGTTTCCCATTAAAATAATGAGGGTTGTATTGGGGCTGAAACTATAGTCAGCAATTTTTTTTATAATTTCAGTGTATGAGGCACCCGGCAAACAGCAATTCAAAACTGACTTACCCAGACTTTTATTTAAAAGGTGGCCTATGTTTCTTCCAATATCATCACTAAACATCACCACATCACTGACATGATTTTCTGAAGTGGTTCCAATAGTGCCTAGTTCGTCAGATACCACGATTGTATTCGAAACAACCTGTGGTTTAGTGTAGTTCTCCCTTATTGGGAGAGTATTGTCCAATGTTAGAACTGTCGGTACACTTATTTGTGATGACACTGAATCTACATTATCTAGGTGGTTAGAACACTGATCACATGAATTGTATTTATTTATTAGTGAGTCAAGTCTATCCGCATTGTAAGAGGACATTTTTACTAATTCAGTGTTAGCCAGGATATGCTCACTTATCTCCTTTTGTCCTAAAGCATATCTATTATTCATGTCTTTAAGAGCACCCTCTAACCGTGCAATTTTTTCTTCTAGAACCAAGGTCTCTTCTTCATAAGAGTTTTGCCTGGTTTGCAAAAGTAGATTGTTCTGTGTCAATTCACTAAATAGGTCTATCTTTTCTTTTCTTAAAGCATTACATTTCTTAAATTGACACTGCTTCTTAATAAGTTTATTGGTTTTATTTATATACTTATTAATTTTAACATATTTCTTAATTTTTTTATGACTATTAAAGTTATAGAATTTAGATTTGGTAGCAGAGTCATCACAAGTAAGATCAATAGTAGGGATGACTTTATTACACAGCTCTGGAGCACATACAGCTAGCTCATCAAGCAAACTTTGATTGCCACCCCCAATGGTACATTGTTGGTCGCACTCTAGCTGCTTAATTGTTTTTTGTGACTCATACAAACTTAATTCTAAATCATTTATCCTACTTAAAGCTAATTCATGCGTATTACTGCATGCACTGAAAGAGTTCACTATATCTTGCAGTTGGGTACACTGGACGACAACATCAGAGTACTTCTGGTCGAGTTCCGCTAGTTCACATTTCAGTTTGGTATTGTTGTCAATGATTTTCCTAATCTCCAATTCACTTTCTTCCCCCTCCTGAATCAGCTGTATGTTGTCCCTTCTTAAGGTCTCGTTGTCACGGCATGCTTCCTTCAACAACTCAGCAAGTTTACTGCGGGTCATCATCTTGAAATATTGATGTATTGCAGACCGCACAGTATGTGGTGAGGTAGGATTGCAAACGCCGTGGCAGATTGTAAGGAGTGTAGAATCACACACTGCTACCCTAAAACATACAGGAAGGGGTGTCAGTGTGCTGGCATTGAAGTCAAGACAGTGGTCCAAACTACAACTACAGTGGAATAATTAGGCTACAGTTTAGAGAATTTAGCTGTAAAATAGTTAACCCTAGATTAATAGTGCTATAAATACCATAAATAGATAGTTAAACCAATAAAATAAGTGAAATTACTCAAGGGAAAACAAAACCTGGAAGAAAATATCTAATTTAAGATTGTAGGAGGGTAGGGAGTATATGAGTCACTATGTCTTTGCTAAGAACTATATTTTACGTATCTATTAAGGAAATAACAGTTGTGTTATCTTGTTTAGTGTCAGAGTAATATGTCTGAGGCAAGGAGGTTGTTTAACGTCAACTTCACTTCCACTTGTAGTCAAGCAAAGAGACAAACAACAGTGCCTAATTGTTATGTATATTGACGTATCTCACGTTAATGAGGCATTGTGCAGTGTCTAATGTTATACAGTGTAAGTAAATATGACTAAAACAATATCAAATTTGGTGAAATTTAGGAGTTTAAACATGAAATGTCAAAAACACCTAACCTCACTTTGGTCTTGGAAAGCAAACGGATTTAAATAAGAATAATTTTAGTTACTGAACTGTGTCCCATTTAAACCATTTCACTATTGTTTTAAGACTAAAATAATTAAAAAACAGTACTTCCCTGTAACGGTCGAAAATAATGTAGGTATGACAACCGTCCGGCGCCAGAGTCTTTCTTAGGTGCGAAGTAAATACACACACAGCATCGTAGATTATTTAATTAACAGACTCAATACACCTTTACACTATCGTAAACACTGATAAAACTAGTCAAATACACTTAATTATATTAAAATTAAATTAAATTAGATCAGCTGTACAGCGAAACATCTGACAGCTGGTGTTGCCACCAAAAGAATCCTAGCACACCCCCTTACCAATCAAATCGTTCCTAATTAAAAAGCAAAGACCACAGTGACCAGCTGAACGCATACATTCGAACGCATAGGTTGTGGATCTGAGTTTATGGTGTGCGACAGAATTAAATCTAAAAATCACTGCAATCTTAACGTGAACGGACTATAATACAATAGACTTTATAAATAAAATTGGTTGTATAGCCGATTGAATAGATTCTTGAAGTCAATTGGCATAACTTCACTGTGATGTTAATGCAACAGGAAAACATGTAGGTTAGAGTTACTACATAGTGCTAATCCGACATGATAGTAAGTATTCATTTCTACAAAAGCTTTGATGAGTTAAGATAATTCACAATGGCTGATAAACATTGAAAAAGAAACAGTTTTTTTATGATATAGGGAGTAATAAGGTTTTTATATGATATCACCTCTGCCTATGGACAACTGCAACACCAGAGGTGTCACCAGATGCGTTGCTTGCCTTTCAAAAAGGAATACGCTCTTTTCTTGAAGCCCCCGATGTCATACCTTTCCGGAAACACTGCCGCTGGAAGACCGTTCCATATTTCAGCCGTACGCGGTGAAAAGTGACGCGTGAATCGCACAGTTAAAGAGCGCCAACCATCTAGTTCTAGGCGATGAGCGTGGAACTTCAGCTTATGACTCGTGGTGTGACGACGAGTACTTATAGAGTATACATATAGGGGCAGAGGTAGAAGTCCTGGAACAAGAACGGAACCTGGACGAACTTATCACGTGCAATGAACTCGAATACCGATAGTAGTAAGGTTCAAAGTTGAAGTTAAAATTAAGCTAAGTAGCACACTCTTACGAAAATACATAGCCAGCTAGGTAATATTGTTGCGAAGATCATTTCTTCAAATTGTAAGTCCGGTTTCGTAAGATTTTGGCAAAACATGAGAACTGTATGTCGGTTCTCACCCAAACTATGAATTATTTGGTACATTTTTTACGCTGGGTTTGAGTAGGTATAGGTTAAAATACATTTAGGTAAATTTTATAGCACGATGATCGGTGTTAAGTCAACTCAGTCGCAAACGTCTATGCCTAAGTAGCCTGAGATAAACTAAGATTAGAGCTAGATATAAGGTAGCTATTTCAATTACATCATACATTGTTTACCATTTGCTATGATAATTATAAGATACTTGAAACTTGTGTAGGCGAAACTCGAAGACATAAAGTATGCATCGAAGCACGTAATAATGTATGATTTATTATAAATTCTTGGCTTAACGCCGGTTGATAATTAGCAACAATGTGTTACTATGTGTTTTTGAACTGTGGGTCCTTTGTCCGGGATAATGGTCCGTTTGTAGGGAGGCGCAGGCGCCGCGGGCCGTCGCATACGTGCGCGTGCGACTGGAGTTATCTGTGGCCGCGCACGAGTCGCCGTCAATTATTACATATCATTAGCCAATTATGGAATACTCAGAGACGTATTTAGTTCTTGTTTTAACATCAATACTTTGGACATATCTATTTATATGCGCACTATGGGTATTAAGCCCTCTCTCTGACTGTTTGAGGAAAAGTATACCTATCTATCTTCTATCGTGTGATTGTTGTCCGCTGTTCCCAAAGCAACTATTCAGGTGGCCTACTTTAAGGCAATATTTAATAAAATGTGGAACTTAGCAAACTATAAGAAATCTTTAGATATGTTTTTAACGCCTTTGGATTTACGGACGAACCAGAGTTAGAACCCACTGCCCTCTATATGACATGGCTTGTTCTTACGACTGCTATCTATGAACAACCGTGCTTGCATCATCAAGTCACTGCTACGCTACAGTGATCAAAATGCCGTTATTTAACGAATTTCCGTTTTTCAATTTTATTTAACATGAAAGTAAAGTAAATAATAATTTATTCAGTGGCACTTGGTACAGTTAATTTAAGACAACAACATAGTATTTTTTCTGTAGCATTGTAGCTCATATTTTTGTGCTTCGTGTAATTTAAAATTCCCTTATGAAAGTATGCATAGAATTTCATGTTCTGTATACAAATATAAGTTCAAAGACACTAGGAAGCAAGCTACAACAACAATATTACGGTATGCTCCATTTTCTAATTCAAACGTTCCTTTCAAACGGAACAACAGCTGATTGTGAATTTGACCTAAATACCAAACCCAAAATAAACAAAATGGATATGGACGATTTTGTGTAACGTAACGGCGCGGGCAGGAATTCAGATAAAACGAAATGGTGAAATTTATGACAGCTATAAAAAGGACAAATGGAGACAGATCTATTAGAAACACTTCGCTCTTAAAAATACTGACAGTCACTTGAATTAGACCAAAGTTTGCTACGTTAAAATTCAATTTAACTTTATTCAAGTAGACTATTACATAGTACCTTCTCTCAAAAATACTGACAGTCACTTGAATTAGACCAAAGTTCTCTACGTTCAAAATCAATTTAACTTTATTCAAGTAGACCATTACACAGTACCTTCTCTCAAAAAAAAATTACAGTCACTTGAATTAGATCAAAGCTACTACGCTCACTATAGCTACGTTCAAAATCAATTTAACTAGGTACATTCAAGCGGACCATGATTACACAGTACCTTCGAATCGTCAATTTTTTAAATTTTAACCACATACCTAATGAGCAAACACATTACCATATGAAAAATTAAAAATAAATGTACGTGTGACTCTATCACCGGCGCGGCATGGAAAGGTTGCCGCTTTCCATGAGCTATAAAAAGCACGAATAAAAAAATGTGTAAAGCACAGATATATTGAAATATCGCAATGAATTCGGCTATTGTACCCTGCTTGTGCAATAAAGTTGTAATAAATGAATAATTAACCAAACCATATAATTAACTCTGCGAGCAACTGCCAAATTACTTTAATGAAAGTTTTATCTGCGACCTGTAAGGTACACTACTATCTACTATGTATAAGCTTATTTTATTTATAATGCCGAAGCTCAAGATAAATCCTATTGATGACATGTTGATGTGATTGACTAATGTAACTAACGATTGTTGGTTAAGCACCTTGACTGACAGCGTAATAACATCTATTCAGCCATTCCGAAACATTACAAACTAATAGCCTTTTAATAGTAGATTATGCCACAAGGGCTTAAAGAAGTGTATTATGTCCCGGGCGTCACATTGAACCCCGAGTATGAGGGATTCTACGGTTAACTCCCGAGCGGAGCGAGGGAGTTAAAGTTAGAATCCTGAATACGAGGGGTTCAAGACCGCCCAAGACAAATACACTTTTAAGCCCGCGATGCATACTCTACTTTTTATACTTTCTGCGAGGCAATCGAAATTAATGGCTGAAAAAAATAAGTGCTTAAGTATTTATTTCATGTGAAAATAGGTAGGTAATTAAATATGAGAAATTAGTATTTATCAAAAATTCAAAGTGATGTTAGAAACATAAGACAGTTGTGCGAAGACATTGGAAAGATGAATTACAATCTTTGGTACGTTCATTTTATCAGCACAGGACTCAGGAGCTATTTGAGCCGTTCGCGCCTTTTTTCTTTCTTTGGCATCTATTTTGTTAGTGGCCAGTACGACATTCGAACTCAGGATAAAATCTCATTGCACCTAAACATTTTTGACTACACGGTTGCATTCCAAATTCAAATCACTTTAATCCCCAGGGAATAATGAAATTCAGTACAACATTATGTCCCGGCTAAACCGTAGGGCTATAATGACCTACTTTAGGACAGGTTTACATGACACATAATGTCCCATTGACGAGCAGGTAGTATAAAAAAATAAATAAACGTTTTAAAGGTGTAGAAATCGCTTGTTATGTCAATAAAATAAGCGTTTGAAATGTTTTGTAAGCGGGATTCTAAATCTGAATCTCTGTCTCTGAATTTGAAAACAAAATGACCTATTTAGCAAAGATATAAATAAATAACAGTGTGTGATATTAAAAACTGCATTTCTTTGTTGATAGGTAGCAAAGTTACAAGATAGTTTGTGAAAGTACCCTTTCGCACTTTGTTTGATTTTGTACAAAATCTATGTGATGTAAAAAAACATATGCTCAGATTCATATGGGACAGTATAGTGTAGGTAAACCTGATCATATTATAAAGAATGAAAATACAGTGAAAAGGAAAACAAGAACAAAATCACATTATAGTTAATCAATTGCTGTTACACAAAAAAGACAGTGAAAGCAAGTGACTTTCACAGTTCGTCCTCCTACAGTTTTTTTTTTTTTTTTTTTTTTTATATAGTGGCCTTCAAGATGACCTCACTCCACCTGATGGGAAGCAGTCGTGAGGTCCAGATATGGGGTTGACAAGCACAGTAATTGAAAACTACTTTGCTGGTCAATCTCATTTTGAAGGCCTGCATAAATGCCTTTTCACGCCCCGCTTAAAAAACCCAAAACAGTCTGGCGCAAAATTAATCATCCTGTCTATCTTTAGGAAAGTGTTTAATTTTAAGTGTTTAAGTGGTCCACTATGGACCTACTCATATCAATATGCTAGTGTTTAATATACGACACCAAAATTGTGGGGAATTTCCGTGCTACTCGTAAATCTCTCGTTTACCCGATTTGACAGGAAGAAGTTCACGAAAACCTAATTTCTGTATTTTGAAGCCACGAATCTGTGTCAAGGTGCGTCTGGCTTAAGCCCGCTCTCAAAGATAAGTAAGTAATATCCGACAGGAATGCCTAGCGCCGGAAGTTGCGGCAAGAGTGATGGAAAATGCCATGAATCGGGCTCCGTATCCTAACAAAAAATATTAAAAAAAGGTTTTCTCTATTTAATGAGAAAGAAAAATTTTTTCTACACAATGAGAAAAAAGGTATATTCTTGTAAAAAAAAAATAAGCAAAATTAATGTTTTTCATTCATGGTGACATAAGCGCCTCTTTTAGCTAATTTTCCAACTGCTATGTCACGTTTGACGTCGTCCACGGTACTCCAAGTTTATGTGACACACCCATGTCTCTGTAATAACATTCCCTGAGAGGAGATATCGTAGCAACAATATGACCAAGACTTAATAAATAATTATCCTTTAATCTATGCCAAGGATAAGGTTAAGCAAGATTAACGTTAAGTGTTCGCTTAGAGATTTATTACATCAGTCACAAATCGCTATAGGTAGGTACTTGTTTACGTAATTTGTAATAATAACATTAAAGCACGTTTAAAACATCTCACATCGAAATGTTTTTTTACTTTGAATGATCGCTTGGTTATTTGACTTATAGATGAAGGAATAAAAGGGCAAATCTAACGGTCATTGCACAGTTTTCATCATTTGACAATCACGGTCCAAGAAATTAGTACATTGTAGCGATAACTTGATATTTCGTGTTTAGGAAGTCACTTTAAGCTGTTGGCCCCGGCTATCGCTATATCGCTAGAATCAAAAAATGTTTGAACCTGTGATCTTGAGTTCAAGTCTGGCTGGGACACCTATTTTGTGTTCTGACGAATATGTTTGGGATATAACCGTGAGCGTAGGTACAGTCAACTGCACATCAGACTGTCTATTTCAGTTTCTATCTTGCTCTTGTCGAATGTCACATTTCTATGCAAAATAGCAAGGAGGGCTGACGGTAAATGGGTAGCGTGATGTCCCGTTAACCACATGTTAAGAAGTCTAAATTGTGAATAGTGTTCAATCGCATTTGTCTAGGCTGTGAACTCGGATTCGCATTGAAACAAATGGAAACGTTATCGTGCCTCCAGAGGGAGGCGCCACCTCGAGTGCCAACTGACAGGTCACGCTCACGCGCTCGAATAAACCTCGCACTTGCAAATAAACTCTTGACACCAATTTTATTCGATAACACATGTCGTGCACGTGAATGTAAAGCTGTGTATTGCTTTTCTTTCTATGAAAAAATGCTTTGACACGATCCACAAGTGTAATTGAATAAAACTCACAAATCGTAATACCTTTACTTAGACACAACCGAGACAGAGGTGCCCGTGATGCATTTGTGATAGCGGATCGGTAAGATTGCTGTTCGTAAAGAACACCCGCTAGGTGCACCCACGATCAAAATATTGTGATGTATTTTCCGGGCTTCTTCGTACTTCGGAAGGCACGTTGAGCAGTTGGTCCCGGTTGAGGTTGTTAGATGTCAGTCGTTTAGCCCAGTCGGGGGCCTAAGAGCGACGTCTGACGTTATGGCCGCTTACTATCCTTACACTGCTCCAACAATCAGCACTGCAGAGCCCGCGTGTTGGAGTACGGCTCACGCACACTCATAGTTGAGGTATAGGCCCAGCAGTGAGACGTATATAACAGTTTAAGTTATTTAAAATAGACACATTGGCTTAACAGAATTGTCACCACTTCATATCTATGCGTGGTAGTCTCACTTTATGGATAACCGTGACCTAATAGTGAAAACACGTTTTATTACTGTTACCACGAACTTCCTATAATATTTCTATAGCCTTACTAATACTGAGTAAACATCAGTTTATGGGCTCGACCACTACAAAGTTGAGTAACATGTGAATCAGTGATAGTAATCTAAGAACCAGTGACATGATTGTAACCGACAAATATCTCTTTGGTATTTTAGTATAATATGTACACTTGTTCCGTTCAAATAATTTTGCTATATTTATCAATACGAGTAGATAGAGAAAACAATCGTAATTTACCTATATGGTTCATTGCAAGGTTTTTATTTAAAATAATAAATTGCCAAAACTACATGCAAATGAACAAATACATGACCGTCTCAAACTGTCCATAATGATGAGTCGAGAAGAGCTGAGATAAAATAATGTTTTTTTAAAACAATACTTTTTCTGAAAAATATGGCTTAGTAGATGAGTTACGTTCCACATAAAGAGTGTTTTTACAATGCATCAAAAATATTAATAAAAACATTTAATTCAGGCAACAAATTAGGTTTACAGATCTTAAAAAATGTTTTTTAATCGGCCCATACATAAGTTTTTACAATGCATCAAAAATATAAATAAAACATTTAATTCAGGCAACAAATTAGGTTTACAGATCTTAAAAAACATAATCGGCCCATACATAATAATACCTTATAGACTAACATAAATAAATATTAGAAACAGGGTTTAGTAGTTAGAGTCTTATTATGGATTTTTTAGCAACATACCGTTTTTAAATCAATCTAAAAACTCCAATCTAAAACCCTGAAAAATCTTCCAGGCAAGTATTGGAAAACTACCTATAACCTCGTTGATCGATAAAGAGATTCATTTTGTTCAGTGATTGGTCTGTTCTAGGGTTGTAAAAAAATTGGATTCCTCAACATCATCATTAACGAAACGGACAATTTGATGGGCTCGCCAACTCGAATCCACGCTTCCATTATCAGGTGTTTCCAGGAACGACTAAAAAAATAATCACCTAATTATTATCTCTCTTTTCAGGTAAGTTTCTTATTCCGGATGTGCCTACTTAGGTAAGTATGCCAAACCGGGTGAGTGTGAGCATGACTCAAATACCAAGAACCTGTGGAATTTCTCATAAGGTAAAATGTACCCTGACCTAGACAGTGTGATGCAGAAGCGTCATTGATGCAACGATATGATGATCGTCAGTTTCGTTTTCGGATTAGGCAGTACTTTTGCTGCCGGTGATGTTAGCCAAAAGGTATGTTAGTATTTTTCCAACAATCGGCGATAACATAGCTCAGGCTGTTATTGATAGGTCAAGAATACTGAAAATACTTACAGCCTAATCCTATAGAACATCTATTTTTTATGTTGACAAAAGAATTTGAAGTGTAAAGGCATGATTCCAAACCACGTCAAACGCAGCAGTGCCTACCTAGGAGCTCTCAGTGTTATTTGCCCGAAAACGCCACGTCGTAGGTATACTGATATTAGCTGTTGTCAACTCCATCGAATCTTTATTAGGAATATACTACCTAGTCTTGTATTGTGAAACAATCAATGATTCATTGAAATTTCAAATCCATCTTGGTATCGAATTGTCAGCCAACTTTGTCAGATTACCTGCTTAAGATAAGATACTTCTTTATATAATCTTGAAAATCTTTATTTACATGCAATTAAGGGTCGTATTCTATAGATAGAAAGTTAAGTAGCGTTATCCGAAATGTAGAGATCAGAATGTCATTTTGAAGTTATCAAATCCCTCAAGAACGAGTGGTTTCCGAGTGGTTCGTCCGTTCAAGATTCAACCAGGCGAACACGTAATTTTGTGAAGCCAAAAAGCCAATTGCGAGTTGCAGTTTACAATCTAGTACTTAGTGACTCAACGATGAGCTTTACGATGAAACGGAAATAAAATATTTTAGATAATTATTTGTAATATCACTATTAGAAATTAAACGTTTATTTATATTAAGGTTTCGTTTAATAATGCATTATCAATAATTGAATAATCAACTGAATAGACCCGATTGTAAAATGTGTTAATTTTCGACCCAGCTACTGATAGAGATCATTACGGGTCTAACGAATGAGCTGTAAGGTATGGCGGACAGTCAACTTGTCTCTTATATCCATAAGAATGCTTATTTAGCCCCTTATTAAGACCATGGCTCTCTACCAAGATGGGCATTTTTTTTTACTCCCGGCATAACTACCTTTGTTTGTTTTTTATGTGTGCCAAATAAACCTTTTCCGTTTCATAACTAATCTGTACAGCGATTGAATATGACACCCACAAGATAGACCGATTGAGTGATTCTAGCTGTGAACACAACGGAGACGGCATTTTGCAGTTAGTTCATTCAGGCTGGTTATAACTAAACTTACACTCAAAAATACTTTACTAAGGATAACAAAACAAAACCACGTTCTTCTGGGCTTCAGCATTTCGGTAATTGACTATCCGTACTATAAAATACATGTAGAAGATAGGTAGGCTGTAGAAGCCCGTAAATTGTGCCTTGCCTGGTGTAGTGTGACGCTGTTAGCAAGTCCTCGTTCGGTGGAAGTGGGCAATGAGCAGCGGACAATAAAACCATAATATTGTATGCGAGTGCACGTGGGCAGGCAGTAAACTTAAACAAATAACTTTATGCCCACTCTATTGGGATGTCCTGTTCAGTGCTGTTGGTACTGGCTCACTCCTTAACGCGACAGAATGTACCGATGTACTAGTTAGGGTAGTTGTCTACAGATTTTGTTGGCATGTTCAAGAATTCAAAACCAGTCATTTAAGGCTCGTTTGCCACCATATAGTCTGCCATGAGTTTTCTCCTTCTGGCATCGTCCTCCTCAATGCTGAGGGTCGTGACGCCCCGTGAGTCATGAGTTTCACTCAGCGTATTTGTTATTTCGTAATTCTGTTGACTCCCTTGCTACCCGTAGGTTGAAGGAAACTCTACTCAAAATAATGACAAATTATTTATACAGACGCTAGTGCTGCGTAAGCAAAAACCTCGGCAGTCCCTTAAGCAGAGCGAAGCGAGTTTTTTGACTGGTCGTTAAAAACGCACCTCTACAATTATGTCTGGAGCTGAAAGAATATGTTTTTTAACAGTAGCAAAAGCAATAAGAACAGGTATCTGATTGGCCCCTCATGGGTTCTCGCCTCGGCGTGGCGAGGGGGCCTAGTACCGGTGATAGGGGAACCACCGGGAAGCGAAGAGAACCCAGGCGTGGCAGTGTGGTGGAGTGGGAACCCACCCGCTGCGGCCCGCAAGGGCGACGTGGGGCTGCAAGGCCAGTGGGGCCTGCAGGCGCCTTGAGGCGCGTGGTTGGGGCCGCGGCGCACAACCGGTTGGTGGGGGCCAGTAATCCGGGGCTGATCCCCCCTGTGCATCGCGGCCCGGCGGGGCCGTACCGCCGGTTACGGCAGCGGAGCCGCCCTTTCTTTGGGTGGCTCGTGGTTGCGGGCCCAGTAGGGTCTGCGAACAGTGGGTGCCAGCGGGCTGGAGTGCGGGGGTGCTCTGGCTTGCATTGCACGGCGTCCACCGAGACGGCGAAAGTGCCTGCGTACTCCAGGCGCTTTCGTTCGTTGGGGGGTCGGTTGGAGGGGGCCCCATTAGGGGCTAGCACTGGCGGCGGAGCAGTGCGGCATTACTTACGGTAGGATCCAGCTTCGCCGCCAAGGTGCCACGGTCGAGTGCCGTGGGGTTTTAGTCGGTAGGAGTCCGACATAACCTCGTCGTCCCCCCGGGCAGCGAGGTATCCATGAGGATTTCCCCAGGAAAAAAAAAAAAGGTATCTGATTGGATGATAACTTGTCTTTTAAATCCAAGCTTTCAGAGAGTCAATCAAGGTATGTTTTCCTCGTTTTCACGATATAGAGAACACGTGCTGTGTAGTTGGAAGAAGTATTTTACTTTAGATCAACTGCTGTAGTTGGAAAACAAGCAGCTATGAAAATCTAGATATAACTTAACAGACTTTAAACATAAACACCCACATTTGCATCTGTAGGATTTTATTAACAAACTACAAATGAAAACTTTATGTTAAATAATAAAACATATAATTAGCCAGAAACAAACTATTGTTATGCTAGTTTTAAATACCTATTGATATAAACTTCGCTTCTATCGACTAAGTTTTAGCATTTTGTCGTGACTATTTCATCACAAAGTATAATCGTTTAGGTTCGTACCCCAGAACGTCGTTGGAATTCGTATCCCAAAGAACCTTGTCTTTTCGAGAGTAGTAACAAGTTAAATCCAATTGAAATTAATCAAAGTTGTTTTTTTTATTTTATTAGTCTGAACTAATTCAGTTTAGTCTAAACTAATTCCGTTAAGTCTAAATTCTTGTAGTTTTGTTACATCAGATAAAATAAGAAGCGAACAGACTGTTTTGTCCTAATCTACGTTTTTTCCCTCTAACAGGTTCAACTTGTCTGATACCTTACAGGCTACCTACTACTCGTTTAAAATGCCGAAAGAGAAGTAATTTCTCCAAATTGTCGTAGAATTAAGAAATTAAAATTTTAGTGTTAAAATAACTTGAATTACAAAACAAAGCACTAAAGCAGCTATAAAGGATACAATGATTGACTATAGTACAACTTACTTATGGCTCCATTGGGAGCAGAGCGTGTAACCACCTCTTTGTTTTGGTTTAGATCTCTCTACATTTACTAATAAAGCTAGCCTAGAATGATTGTTTAAGCTTTGTTTTGATACAGCCCTCCTTTCGTCTTGTGTTCATAGAATTAAAATATTTTGACAAATGGCATCGTGGGTGCAATAAAGTGTGTGGCACGCTGCAACGGCTAAGTAACAATAACAAAGCCGAAAATAGCTCTGGAGATAATGCAAATATTTATGAATACGTATACGACGAGAGTATATACATCGAGAGTATATACAACAAGACTTTAGTTGTAGTACTAGCAGCATCGCCTGTCGATTTCGGTCTGGCACAAAAACAATTTAACCATAGTGCATCTATTGATAATGATGATGATATGCTCATGTCCATCTCCGGGGTTCAACACGTTCTATTACTGATTTTTTGAAAATTAGCTAAGTGATTTAACTCACGACTAAGAATATCCGGAAAGGGGTAGTCAGAGCCTAACTTATTGTGAGCGTCATTAGAATGAAACCTGTTGAATCCCAGGTTTCGCGGAACGAATTTCGACCCCAACGTGGTAAGGGGCGAGCCCAAAGTCACTTTCTATCTTCCAGGTTGCTTGGGGTTTTTTTAAAGATTACCCGCAATTTGTACAATTACCACAAAGTAAGTGTTTCGGGCGGATTCAAGCCAGACTGTTGAATCACTATGGTAGAGTATGATATCAGTATGGGTAGAGTTGAGAGCCTTCTTTCTTCTACAGCCCGCTGTAGAGAGAACCTGTCAAACTCAGCAACAGATATTGATATTTTTTTTGTCATTTCTTTAAATTACCCAGTGCCAATTTTCCAGTCATCCAAAGTCAGCATCTGTCGACAAACGGAAATCGACACTGCATGTTGACACAAGAAGCACGTGGTCTTTAGATAACACCACGAGTTGTCAGCAAAACTTGCGCAGCCACCCTAAAAACGCCAATTTTGTCTTTTTATGATGGTTACTATCGTTGACTCTACATTCAGAAGTATAAAGATCATTCTGTATTGAATACCTAATAATATAATTTCAATGGGTCTTCTTTTGTTGCGTGGCAATAATTTAATAACACTTGCAAGTGTCTCTACGAATAAGATGACTAAGCTATTGGTGGAAACCACGTGGCGTCTTATTGTAAACAATATTATGTCCAACGATAAGTATATTAATTTAAAGTAAAAAAAAATTTTACGAAAAAAAAAAAAAACAAATGGCTATATTTGCCAGATTATTTCCAGGGGAAAAACACATTTCCGAAGCAATCTCCGCTGCTGATAACGTAAATAATAATGGTTTATTTAAAATGGATAATTTGGGAGTTAAAATCTCTTTAGATACCTTTACTGTGCATAAGTTGAATATAAGTATGTATTTTTTTACAAAAGTGAAAAATAATCATAACCGAAATAAAGGTAAACTTTACCAAGATTTCCTTCTTACTTTGATTCTTTGCATACCTAACCCCCGAATTCACAAATGTCAATCAAACATCATCAAATCAAGCACGCCCTCAAACTCGTGCTATCCTGTAAAGTATAGAATTTAAAGTGACAGCGATACTTGTAGAGGCTGCTTAACCCTGATTGACATTTTTAAATTAGAGGGGGTTAGTCACCTAACAAATATTTATCAGTAAAAGCAGTGACCAATAATGATAAGGTAGCTGGATCTCAGGAAATACCAATTTGACATTAAGACGAAACGCCTCGGTGAGTACGAGTAGCCTCGGCCATCCTCACGTTTTGTTTTTCTCTACATTTAGTTTCCCACGCGTCCTAAACCTTCGTAAAGTCTCCAATTTCCTGGTGGTAGATATTTGCATGTAATTAGATGTTTAATAAACATACATGTTGTGTTTCAATTCTACACTGTAGAGCAGACTTTTTAATAAATATTATATTAATGCAACTTCCCGTCATATACAGACTACGATTTGAAATAAAGTTTTGAGAAGAATTGGGTCCTTCGCTTTTTGCCGTCGTTCATTTACTTACTAATCATATCATTCATTTCTGTCACATTATTATTATTATTGTAATTTTTGATTAAAATGGATTGTCATATTAAGTACAAGTTTTATAAATCATATCTTATCTGCTCAGCTTTGGGTGTGCGTATTGAACTAGCATATAATAAATTCAGCGTAAGGTTGGGATAGGCTCAACTTCGCCTCCAAAGTACCGGAGTAGTGTAAGTTTCAGTCGAGTAGTCTGACATAACCTTGTCGTCCCCTCGGACGAAGTATCCGAGAGAGGATTTCCTTGCGATAGTCACGGTTCAGAGCCTTAGTACTTTCAGGCGCTTTGCAGATGACGGGGCGGGCAGAGCCGGGCTTTTTGGCCGCGAACGATAGCGCAATGGGAATCCTATTCTACCAACGGTCACTTCGCGGAAAAAGACCTTCCCCGCCCGTCGTCTATGCAGCGCCTTATTGTGCATTGAAGATCGAAACGAAACCGCCCCAACGTTACCGAAACTTATACACAGCTTGTTTTCATAGCGGCCGGTCGAGTGGAGTGGCTATTCCAAACTCGACTAGTATTTTAAATTCATTGAATTGGAAAAATAGAGATTGTACTAAAAAGATATTACGTTTTTACAATCGCTACGCACGGAGCGTTATCAATGTACTAGTGTACCTAATGCATACTGTTATAGGTAATCAGATTCACCGATAATGATCTAGATACGGCTATGTACGCAATTGTATATAAATATTTATTACAGCGCTTTTTACCAGATATTACGAAACCAACATTCAGATTCTAATATTATCTATTTATTAATAGTCAGTGCATAAATTCGTGCACTGTCATAATATTATTCATATTATGACGTTGAAAAAAATACTGGAAACACTCTTACTATCTGCAGGTATTATGTAGCATTGTTTGTAAGTAATAGGTATAGAGGTAAATAAAAATTATTTAAACCTAGGCAAGTGGCAAGAAGAATATTAATATAATGCAATGGCATGATACCTAACCGTTGTAATCAATTTATAATATGAAACAAATTTTAACCATCAAACCACTACATCAGTCAGTGGTGCAGATAGATACTAATTCTTCATTCTTAGCTTTGACTTCTTTCAAAATGAAAATGCTTGTTTAATAATTTTCTTGGAAGTCTTCTTCAGTCCCAACTTCAAGGCTGAACATGCATTTACTGTTCCGGTTTCATTGAAGGCGTAATAATAGTGTCGCAGGTATTTTGCATCTCAAAGGCAACGTGACATCTTGCATAAACAAAGAGGCTTGATGAGGGTACGAGAGTCAGTATTGCGCGACACATGCGTTTACTGGCCGGTTTTATTTAAAATAAGGTAGATACTAAGATGAGTTATATTAAGACAGTTTACAATTCTAAAAAAATACTACCGCTAATCCGGAAAGTTGTTTTATCTCAAAAGGTTTCTTCGAAAACATTTAAAGTATTTAAATGTTTTCGAAGAAACCTTTTGAGATTTAATATACGAGTGGAATTGCTTGACCTGAACGAATTTGATTTGAGTAGGTGAATGAGAAAATAGAGGATAAAATGCTTCCGTGGCGCTACCATTAGAAATAAGGAGAAGGAGGAATTGAATCTAGTAACGATGTGTTAAAGCCATGGCATTCAAATTAAGCTTCGACAAGAATCATTCATATCATAATAATTTTACTATTTAGGATTATAGATACGAACTATAATAACGTGAGACTTGTCATAGTTATAAAAGAAAATGAATTATTTCACATCAATGAAAACGTGTTTGATATTTGTGGTTCAGCGCAAATGCACTTTAAGACGGTGTCAAAATGCGTGAACACAGTACTTTGTAACATAAAAGCGAAACAGTATTGGTGCCGACAGAGCAATGACCGGGCCTGCCGTATTTATACATAGACAGTGCGCTTATTAAATTCAATAACATTAAAAACACATTGGTAAGCTCACGAGTTGTCAAGCAAATCAAAGATTGATGATTCAAATATCAAAGGTCGACTTGAGAATTCTACTTTTTCACATTGCAAATGTCACATCTCTGAACTATTCCTGAATGCAAAGTACTTGTACCGAAGCACGTTTTCTTAAAATATATACGCTCGCGTACTATTATATGTTGCATAACACTGAAGACCAATTTGCAGAGCAGCAAAAAAACTCGGTCGCGCCGAATCGTGCTGATTTTCAATAAAACGTACGTAGGATTGTTTTCTAAGCACTTGGTGACAGAAATAATCGTTGTATCGTTTGATACAGTCGTATGGATGTGTAGTGCGCTATTGAGAACTGAGACATTAGTGTCGTGAATCATGAAGATGAAGAAAACAGTGACTTATTACATGAAAGGGAACTCTTTTAGCATCAAGTACTCGACGAAAATTGGGTCACAGATACAGGTTGGTTGTTTTTATTCATTAATGAATGATAAAAGATTGAAGACGAATTGACGTTGCGTTTAGAGGAAAACCTCACTTAAAGTGTTGAAGGTATTTGTCCTAAAATATTGATAGAATAACGCTATAGATGCAGCTTGAAAAAAAAAATTTTCAGGTCAGTTAGGTTTCGGTAGCTGTATCGGAAAAAGTTAAAATCCCGCGTCATTGGGCATAAAGTATTTTTTCTGATACGTGTTTCTATCTTAAGATAACTATGACGTAAATTAGTGCTAAGAGTCACGAAGTTATGGTCTGAGGTAAATTGGACAGAGTACATATATTTGTTTTTGGTTGCGCTTGCTAAAATCTTGTGTGGGCAAGTAAGCAACGTAACTTTTTCCTAAATAACATTTTGCAGAATACCGTTTTGCGCTTGATAATAAGCGCATTCGGAATTTAAATGTTTATCTTAGCGCACGATCGGTGTAACAAAGTATTGATGAATTGAAAGATTATCTATTTTCCCGCATTATTGAGAAATGTAATGAGAGCGATTTCATATTTACTTGGTACTTGTGTGTGTGTCTAGTTAATTAACCGGGTTAGTTTGGCTTAATTTTACATAAACGTAGCCAAATATATAAGCAAAAACACTATTACCTTCAAGGCAGCCTCCTCGACCGGACAATTAATCTGTAGGGTAAATAAGGATATTAGATACAGTTTCAAATATTGTATCAAAAATTATTGGCCATTTGTTAGGGGTGAGAGAAGGTTATCGATTTGCACAGAAAATTATTAAGTTACCTAAGGTACCTAATATTGACTTACTCAAAGATGAGTGTGACGAAAACGGTACAGTATGTTGCATGGGCCAGTTGGGGATAAGATCATACAAAGATATCGATAAATAAGGCGCCTAAGCAAGGCATCGGGGTGGTGATACTCATAGCTATCAAATATGAGTAATTTAAGATATCACTCTTACCTCACTTTATACTCTCATCATGACAATTCAATTATTAGGCGTCTGGAGAGGCGTGGTCGTGGAGATAATAGGAACTTTAACAGCTGACAAAATTTTCAAATGAGTAATGTACAATGAAAAAACTCTTTAAACCGACCTCAACTTTTCGCGAATAATAGCTTCTACAAAAAAGATTAAAAGAATCAATGAGACAGGCCCGTTGAAGCAATGAGAGATCTTGCCTGTAGCTCGGAAGTACGTAGGTCCTCACTCAGATATACTCGTATTTTCTGATAGAAAAACCCATTTATCTGATTATGTTTGTTCTGCGCCTAGGTGTATGGATAATCTATTTACGTATTTGACATTACGTAAAAGAGGATTCAAATCAAAAGGAGCCAAAAACATACATCAAAGTTAGGAACCCCGCGATTTCATACGCGATGTCACGTACAGTAACAATAGAACTGAAAGTGACAGCTATACTTGTGACAGCTGCTTTTCTTTTAGCTACATAGCATTTTTTGAATCGAAGGACTCTCATAAAGTCCAAGCTCTCCTTAGTTTTCAGTCAGTCTGAGATTTGACAGCGTCAGCGCGTCTTGTTCTCTAACGTTCTAGAATACGGACCTTGGAAACAACTTCAATAATAGAACAAAAGAGTATTAAAACCAAATCTACATGTGTTACGCTTAAGGCATATCGCTGGTGCAAATGATTCGGTAAAAATAACACCAGCTAATTAAATAGATACCACACCTATTGACTCTATTTGCGTCATCCGCTGCGGGCCCTGACGAAATTATGAATGAACCAGATTAGTTAAACGCACTTAACGAAACCACAGTCTCTTAGTTACATAACAGGTGGTATTTTAGCCGCCATCTTCAATTACGTATGTATTTTCTTTTCGTGCGATATTATGGCCAGAGTTTAAGACTAGATGCAAAGCATAGATCTAGAAGAGATGTGTGGAAACGTGCCTGTAAACGGATATCATATTCACTTTATTATTTTTACTAGGT
This sequence comes from Udea ferrugalis, assembly GCA_950022985.1. Taxonomy (NCBI): domain Eukaryota; kingdom Metazoa; phylum Arthropoda; class Insecta; order Lepidoptera; family Crambidae; genus Udea; species Udea ferrugalis. Next base: position 6,911,718 of record OX465520.1, read on the forward strand.
AAAGAGCAGGGCTTTATTCTCGTGCACCTGATATACCTAATATCATATTACATAATATCAGCAAAGTGAATTTGTCAGGTCTTATAATATTTTAACATTGGGATGTTTTATTGGTTGTGCGAAAAACGAGCCCAATTCGCCTGAATCCATCATTCAAAATCTTGATTTTTTGGTTTCCTTATTTATTCTTAGAAATCAATAGATGAGCATTTCGAACGATTTTTACAGGACTCTGAAATTTTCTATAATTCGTTAAATTGAATTGGCGTACTTAAATGCCCTGACGTGTAAACGTGTAAGCTCTTATGCCTGTCTCTATACTCTATCATGAAAACTCGCAGTATTTTTTGGTAATTGTCATTAAATTTTAATAATAGTATTCGTGAAAGTTATAAGGTTTTTGCATTCTTTTACACATCTCTTTGAAACCCAGTACCCACTAGAGATACTTTGTTATCAAATGGTTCAACAAATAAATTCTCAACTCTCCTGACTCAAAATGATGGCGCCACAATCGACGTAGACGCCCCTTGCGCCGGCGCATCTTCAGTTTTGGCGTCGATGTGTCACGCGTCTTTCTATTTCCAAACAGGCGCCAGTCAGCCAGTTACCTACCGAAGAAGACCCTTCATCCTCTTTGAGAAATTTAAAAGAAACTTCTTGTTCTGTTTCACTTGACACTGTAAATAGTGCACTACTGTGTACATTAACTGTGTGTTTATGTATGCTTCAAAAAAACAGTATGTCCTTAGTCGTTACTTTCGTAAGTTACTCGTAGTTTTGATAGTTACAATCAAGTAAGAACTGGATACATGATACGTGTCGCATCGCATACCAGATGGTTTCTTTCGAATTCAGTTAAAATTAAGTGTTAGTAAGTATATTGACTAATGAATAAAATAAAAACAATAAAACTTCTGGAAAAAACAAATTTCAGAAACATTTTTGCATAACCTACACCCGGGACCAACAGTCCATGCACCCAACACCTGTGGCTGTTTCATCAACGTCTGCACATATCGATGTTTACATTTTTTCTATTGCAGACGTTGAAAGTGCCATCGGTAGCCTTCGATCTAGTTGGTCTCCGGGACCTGACGGTGTGCCCGCAGCTCTCTTGATGATGTGTAAGAAGACTATCGCTATCCCTCTCTGCCATCTTATAAATCTGGTTCTATGCCATGGTACTTATCCAGCAGCGTGGAAGGTGACTCGGGTAACGCCTGTCCCCAAGGGCAGCGGCAAGTCACATGTTGAGGAGCATCGACCTATTGCTATTCTGTCCGCGGCAGCAAAGATCTTCGAGATACTCATCCATAGAGTCATTCTCAGGCAAGTTCAGCCATTCATTTGTAACGAGCACCACGGCTTTAGGTCCGGTAGGTCGGTAAATACAAACTTGCTCACTTTGGTTGAGAGTATTTCGGAAGCGATGGACAGAGGTAGGCAGGTAGATGTCGTGTATTTTGATTATCGCAAAGCGTTTGACAGGGTCAATTGTCGAATCCTGTTACCAAAGCTCGATGCTCTGGGTTTTTCAGCAAAGCTTATTCATCTGCTTACTGATTACTTCAGGGGTCGTCAGCAGTACGTTCGACACGGTTGCTATGTGTCTCAAGCTTATCCAACGCCCTCTCGTGTGACCCAGGGATCTGTACTTGGTCCTCTGCTCTTTCTGCTGATGATAAATGACGTTGTTGATGTCCTCAAATATACTAGGTGTCTTCTTTACGCTGACGACTTGAAACTTTATGCAGAGGTCAGCGACGAGGTGAGTTGTGAGTTGATTCAGAAGGATATCGACGCGCTCCTTAGGTGGAGTGCTATGAACGATTTAGAGTTTAACCACAATAAGTGCTCGGTCATGACCTTCAGTCGCCAGCGAAACCCTTTGAGATGTGATTATTTGCTCGGTGGTAATGTTATTCATCGCAAAGACATCATCAAGGACCTAGGTGTGACTTTCGATTCTGCTCTTACTTTTAATGAGCACATTACCTCTCTGACTCGTAGTTGCTTCCGTCGACTGGGGTTTGTACTGCGTAAACTGCGTGATTTTCACAGTCCTGACGTCATTAAGCTACTTTTCATCAGTCTTGTTAGAAGCTCATTGGAATCTGGCGCATGTGTCTGGAATCCTCACGAAGCAAAGTATAGGCTAATGTTGGAGAAGATTCAGAAGGCTTTTCTTCGTTATTTCTATAAGCGAGTGTATGGGTATTATCCCTTCATGTACCCCACGAATTTCTTACTGGGAATGTTGCACATGAACTCTTTGGAAGTGAGAAGAACCCGTTCTGAGATTTCTACTGCTTTAGCAATCTTGCGGGGAAGCATGGACTCGCCTGAGTGTGTGGAGCGGTTGTCTCGATTGTATGTGCCTGATAAGTATTAATGTATACGCTCTGGACGGAGGCATAGGCTGTTGGCTATTCCACCGTGTCGTACAGTAGCACGTGAACAATCCCCACTGTGCCGAATGCAGAGGGCGTTGAATATGTTGTTGGCGTCTAGCCCCGAATTAGATATATTCGCAGACAATCCGCAATCAATATTACACCATGTTGAAAAATTATTGTAAACGTTAGTTTTAAATTTACATAATTATGTTATTGGGTTAAGCCCGTTTAATTGTGTTTAATAAATAAATAAATAAATAACTTTTGATGATACCTACTCCAAGTTTTAGTGCTACTCGTAACGACGCGAAAATAAGTTCCTTCACCTTAACATGCTTGCATTTAAGAAACAACATTATCCACATGCTTCAGGGTTAATTAAAAGTTCTAACAAACATAGAACCAGCTGTGACTAGATTCTTAAGAGTGCGCATAAAGCAAAACTACCAATCTTTTTCTTGATTGTACGTGATAAATACTAGATGAAATTTTATGAATTTTTTAAATGTTACGCTACATGATATTTTCAAGGGTTGTGTTTGATCAAAAACATAAAATAATTAAATTATCTCGATTAAAAAAAATCACGAAGTTACGTCTGATTTTCCCTTTTTTTCGTTTTATACTGGACATGGCAATTACTATGATGACAATTTTTTTATAAATAATTATATTGAACAATAAGTAAGGGCTATGTCTAGTCATTTTTTTTAATTCCTTTTAGTTTTGGATTTATAACGATTAAACACTTTTGGCACTTAATACGTTTTCATTCCGCGGAAAAAGCCATCTCCCGTCGCACGTTTGTGAAGCTTGACACATATTTCTATTTCACAAATCAGTACCGATCGCTCCGTTGAGACGAGAAGACTACGCTCAAATTCTTAGCTGCTCCGAGTTTCAAAATAAATAGTGAAATGGGGAAAAAGAAAAGGACTTTAAAAAGACTTAGTAAACGAGAGCTAAAAAAGTTACAAACTGAAAAGATGGCTAATTGTCGAAGGTATGTTGTATTGTATTTTAAGAGAAATAAATTCATTTGAGTCGATCTAGTAAGATGACGTAAACAGATGGTGTAAAGTATATGCTAAGTAATCACATGACTTTAGTTGGTCTCTTCAAATAATAGGTTGATTTCGAAGGAATTTGTTTCAATCCACCAGGTATTTATTGTAAGTAAATTGTTTTCAAATAATATTTAATTTTCAGAATTGCTGTATCTCAAAATATTTCACAATCTGACAGGTGTGATCAAAATGAAGTTGTGGAGGCATGCGCGTCGTCGACTATGTAGGTTTCCTTAAAAATAGTATCCATACTCGCTTTTCCATCTTGGGTTTTTTTTTTTAGTAAAGTTGAAGCTGGCTGAAACAATAACTAGTTACTACCACATGAGTAAATATACTAAGTACTGTGTTTATTTTACAGAACAACATTGAATTTGGAAAATGTAGACCCTAATAGACAGCCTATATCTACAGACTATTTCATATCTCTCTCATTTGAGAAATAACGTTAGATAATTTCTGATAAAGTTATCACTTTCCAAACCATCCTGAATCGGAAAGATACAACCACTAACCTTAACACATGGGATATTCCTTAAATACTTGGAGAGCTCTCATTTATCCAACACACATCATTTTGTTTGTTTTCAATTCAATTGTTCGGCTTGCGCGCGTAAGTTTTGTCTCTTAGCAGAAAGCGCGGGCTGAGGCGAGTGTCATGGCGGCAATTGCACTAACCAATCAAATCGCTCCATTTGGGTTGTGGCTATAGTACGATTAATAATTGTAGTCAGCGAAATGACAACTTCAACAGTGACTGATACAAAAAAGGGTGACCCGCTACAATAGTGACGTTCGGCAATCACTAGACTAAGACATTTAGTCATGATTTATTTTATGAGGTATCAAAGCCTTTTTTAAATAATTGTAAATATTTAATAGTGTACAAAACGAATTGAATAATTACGATTTAAGAAATATGGGCCCTACCTCCATATTAAAACTTCTCACTAAAAAATTATAACCATAGCTGGAAAAAAAATGTTCAAAGAGGTTCAGGGGAATTAACACTTGAAAGTCAGCAAAATACAAGTAATTATATACGTTTTTATTCGTTACGGTTGCTATTGATTCCGACTCCGATTCTGAATTCATCTCTTCATGATAGTCCATACTATTATTATTTGATTCAAAAATAAGTAAACCGGAATCTACAAAACCTTCATCACTGCCTATATATAAAAATTATAAGGCGTCGTCCTTTGCCGGTTGGGCCCTTTAGGCCTGTAGTCAAACCTTTAGAAAACACTTGTATGGAAGATTCTACTGTTGTATCCTCCCAAACTTTTCCAGTTGTATGACCTGTTAATAAACGAAATTCTTACCTGTAAATAATATAATACAGAAACAAAACATTTTGAAACTGAAAATCTATTTACTACATACAGTTTACCGAAATACCTCTATGTCTCAAAACGAAAGTCTGACCAGTGTGTGTTGCCAGTAATGACATATGGAAGTGGGACGTGGTCATTCACTACGACTTTTTTGCCAGGCTGTAATGTCGACTAACTTTTAATTGTAAAAACTCGATTTACCACATCACTATTTATTTGGGACTGAAAACCTGCCACACTGAAAATGTCATTTCACTGACTACAATTAAAAATCCGAGTATACGTTACGTTTCATGTTACGCAAATCTTTACTAAACATACCCCGCCCCAAAAGGGGGTTACCCTTTTTACCTACTTATCAGATGCTGGTATTATATCATCATAAATAGGTTATCAATGTATGAATATCGTTCGATATAAGTGGACTGTATATAATAATAGATATGAAAGACAATGCTCATTTAAAACTAAGAACTGAAGCATTTAAAACATATGTTTTGACTTAAAGCAAACTCAAAAACGGTTCTTCTTAGAATTAACTTAAAACTAATTACAGATAAACACAGTTACTACTGCGCTACAACTAATCTAAAGAGTCATTACTCGGCAAAGGACAAATTTTAGATAAAGACCTAACTAGTAACCCTTTAGCTGTTTTTACTTCAATCACTCTAATGACAGAGTCCTGTCCAGGAAAAACCTTCACAACGCGTCCTATACACCATTGTAAAGGTGGTAAATTGTCTTCCTTAAGAAGTACTAAATCACCAACTTGTATGTTGCATTTTGAAGAATTCCATTTATTTCGTTGTTGCAGAGTATGGAGGTACTCGTGACTCCATGTCTTCCACACATCTGTTACAATAGATTGTAACAACTGCCAACGAGATACTAAAGTTAAACGTTCATTAGCTGGCATTTCGGGCACTGCTACAAGAGGAGCCCCTGTTATAAAATGACCTGGGGTCAGTACTGAGATGTCACTAGGATCGTTAGACATTGAACATAATGGTCGTGAATTGAGTATTGATTCAACTTGAACCAACAGGGTAGTTAACTCTTCAAAAGTCAAATTTCGTTCTCCTATAACTCTCTTTAAATGTGATTTACATGACTTTACTGCGGCTTCAACCAAGCCATTAAAATGTGGACTAAGAGGGGGTGAAAAGGTCCAATTAATGAAATGTTCAGATAAGTATCGTTGCAAAATAGGATCTTTGTTTATTTCCTTAGCAAACGATTTCAGAATGTTACTTGCACCCTTAAAATTAGTTCCTGAATCTGTACGAATGTCTTTAGGCAAGCCACGTCGGCCTACAAATCTTCTCAAAGCTGCTAGAAACGCGTCTGTAGTTAAATTGCTAACAAGTTCTAAATGAACTGATTTGGTGGTAAAGCAGATGAATACGCACACATATGCTTTAATAATCTTAGCATTCCTGAGCGAGCTGGTCTTTAGGTTAAAATGACCTGTAAAGTCAATAGCAATTGACAAAAATGGTCTATAAGATGGCATCACACGATTAGAAGGTAGATTACCCATCAAAGTTTCAGGTGGTTGGCATTTTAAACGAAAGCAACGTAAACACTTAAAAACCCTCGTGCGTATGACACGACGCGCTGATAAAATCCAGAATTTTTCTCTGATTAATGACATCAAAAGGTTGGGTCCAGCATGTAAATACGTTAAATGATAATAATAGATCAAGAGGTTGGTGAAATGACTAGCATGAGGTAGAACAAGTGGGTACTTAGCGGTATAGCTGAGTGAAGAATGTACAAGCCTACCTCCTACTCGCAACAAACCACGTTCATCTATGAAAGGATGTAAACGTCTTAATCCAGTGCTACATATTTTATTTACGTTAATGCGACGAATTTCTGATTGAAAATGTTCATGTTGGACTATTTTAACGATGGTCGACAAGCTGTTATCTAATTCTGAACTAGACAAGTGGTCAGTACCTTGGGTTTTGTGCCTGCAGTTATTAATCAAGCGTAAACACCATGCCGTAACTCGAATAAGTTTTGTGAACGAACTAAATTTACCGATATACATGTCCTTATCATTAATTGAAATGTTTTCAACAACTGACGCTGTGACCTTTTTTTGTTTTCTTAAACCTGGTAATGGGTCGTAAGTTAGCTGTTCACATGGCTTGGGCCAACTTGATTCATCATGAAGCAACCAAGTTGGACCCCACCACAGATTATGGTGTACTAGCTCCTGCGGTGAGATGCCGCGCGACGCTGAGTCGGCTGGATTAAGCTCAGAAGGCACATACTTCCAGAACTCAGGTGAGAGCGTATTTTGTATCTCGCTAACCCGATGCGACTCAAAAACCTTAAGTGAATGTGGTTCCGTACGCAACCAGCACAAGACAATGGATGAATCACTCCATGCATAAATGTGTCGCATCAGATTAGTGTATGGTTGTAGACTGTCGGAAACTCGCTTTAGCAGGCGAGCTAACAACAGAGCACCCGACAGCTCAAGCTTTGGAATAGTGAGTTTTTGTTTAATTGGGGCAACACGTGTTTTAGATATGAGAAGATGTATGGTCACCCTACCATTCGAATGGACACATCGCAAATAAACGCATGCTGCATACGCTGCATCGGATGCATCGCTAAATCCGTGCAAGTCAAAATGTGTAACATCATTTGCTAATACTTGACGCGGAATAGACAGATTGGCCAAGTAATTCAAATTCTTACAAAATAAATCCCACTCAGAAACAATAGTATCAGGTGGTGTTTCATCCCACTGTATCCCCAGTTTCCATAACTGCTGCTGAGTGACGCGCGCGCACCCCGCAGTGGCGGACGCGTACCTATTATACTGTCGGCAGTGCAAACATTTTTGTGAAAAAATGACGAACGTTATCAAGTGTAACCAGTGCAATATTGTCATCGACGAGATGTTGTCATACATCCAGAATAAAGTGTCGGTGGTGGATGAAGTGACATTAGTGAAAATTTGTATCTCAGCATTTTGTAGTGATGAAATCTAAAAATCGAAATTGCTTCTCTTTGAATCGATCCCAACGAACTTGCGCAGAGTTATACGCAAGAACAAAGGAAAGGAAGAAAGAGATTTGGCCGACATAATAAACCTTTTCAAATCAGCTGATCCGGACGAAGTTCCCATTTTTGTGGCAAGACAACTTGAAAAATTGCCACCTATAACCTTTGACCACCTGGATTGTACGAAACTCCTAAAAGATTTACTACGAGTACAAACTACAGTTGAGGAAATCAAAGCAACGTACGCTACGGCAGATCAGTTACAAGAACTAAAACATGAACTTTGTAAGATTAAGTACGACTCCATTCCGCCTACATCTGCTTTTAAAGTAAACTTAAAGCGGGGGGCATGGATCGACAGTGGACCTGTGGCCCTCTCAGATACCCATAGTTTTGCAATAAGCGATTCAGAGGATAACAACAACGTTACTGAAACAATGCAATATAGAAATATGTCGACGGTAGTGAACACACAATTTGAACGTGAATTATGTGAACAGCAACGGTCAACGGCGGATAGCGAATACGCGGCGAAGAAGCCCGAGCTACGCGACGAAGGAACCGGCTGCGGCCTCGGGGAGACGAGTGCGCAAGCACTAGTCACGACAGAGCGCGCATGTCTGCCGCGACCGGCGCAATGTCTCAAAATCAAAATCAAAAATAGCTTTATTTAAATAGACCTGTTACAAGTACTTTCAAATCGTCAAATCTAATTAACAAACAAAACATACTTAATAATAGACATGAATAGCATAATAATAAATGTAAACAATAAATATACTATACTTAAATAAATGTGATGTTACCACCGGATCGGAAAGTTGTTTCTGAACTGAGAAGAACCGGCAAGAAACTCAGCAGTTACTCTTTTCAACTGTTTTTCTTTTTTACAATAGTTGTTAGTATTTTAACATGAACTTAAAACAAGAAAGCATAATAAAATTCATAATTTATGAAAAGAATAACACTCTCTAAGTTAGTACATCGACGAGAAGCTATATAAAACAAAACAAACATTGTTAGTGTCTTAACCCAAGTATGATTGTAGATATTACAATAGTTAATTAGACTCCGTCGGGAGCAGAGAGCTTATTCCCAAGCATTTCTATCCATGATATAATCTCTAGTGGTATAATATCCCTTTTTTAGCAACGTAGCTTTAATGTGATTTTTAAATCTATGTAATGGCAGCTTACAGATTGCTTCCGGAACAAACCTTGTCTTGACAAGCTTAGTGTTGACGAGGGACGTAAGGAGACATTGCGTAACGAAACCGACCAAAATGCAAACAAAAACAGTCCCAAAAAACATCAACTAAACGAAAATTGGCAACTGGTGTCTAATAATCGTAAAAAGACACACAAGTATCGATACGTTGGTAAATCTGGGATAGCGAGAGATTTAGATAGTAAGTTTAGAGCAGCGGAACGGAAAACTCCCGTGTTCATTACAAATATACACAGTGAGACGTCAGAGGATGACATTAAAAACAAACAAACAAACAAACAAACATACATTTATTGATAGTTATAGGTTTACAATATTGAAGGTCTTATACAATAAAATAGTCCACTATAACTTGCCGTACCGGCGTACAACACAGGATTTTTCCTGAACAGTTACCTAAAGAGGTAAGTTGACGTTAATAATAGGTATAATATATTTACATTTACATGAAGAAAATAAGTGAGTAAAAATACTAATTTAATTAAAGAGTAAAATCTAAACATAAAAAAACTACTTTACAGCAAATTAAATTGTTTTTTAAAATAAAATATTCTTCTCTTCAAAATATTCAGTCAGTGAATAGAAGCACTTTTCTATTAATATTCTGTGTAAAGTTTGCTTAAAACAATTCATATTGAGTTCTTTGAGTGCATCAGGTAAATGATTATACATTTTTGGCAGTATCGCAAAGGTACTGTTGTTGAAAAAAGTAGTTCTAGATGTATGGTGAGGAAGAATGTCGAATTTGTTTTTAGTTTTTCGGGGATATCGTGCTGTTCTGAACTTGAAATACTGTGGATTCATTTTAACAAAGAGGCAAGCTTGGTATATAAACATTGAGGAAAGATTTAATAATTTTAATTGAGGAAATACAGGTCTACAACTATGCATATGATTGACTCCAGTCATAGCTCTAATACATTTCTTCTGTGCGCGAAATACCGGTAGCAAGTTTACGTTAGCAGAATTTCCCCACAGCATAATGCCGTAACGCAAATTTGATGCCACATAACCGTGGTATGCAGTAAGCGCAGCTTTTTGTGATACCGTGGTTGTTAATCTTTTTAATGGAAAAACAAATTTGCTAATTTTATTGGTCAAATGAATTGTATGTGATTTCCAACTCATATGACTATCGATTATAACTCCCAAAAAGCGTATTTCGTCTACTTCCTTTATTTCTTGGTCATTGTATTTAACTGTAATCGCTTTCTTAGGTTTTTGTGGCAAATTGAACTGCATGAACTTTGTTTTGTTGTAATTATTTTTTAAATGATTACTTTCCATCCACAATATTATACTTTTTAGAGCTGCGTTTAAAGAGTTCTCAAATGTGCCTATGTTCATCATTGGTTTACCTTTTACTATAACAGAACAGTCATCTGCGAATAAAAACATCTGATGGTCGACACTTTGTGGAAGGTCGTTTATATAGATTAGGAATAACAGAGGCCCTAGTATACTTCCCTGTGGAATACCATGTTTAATTGATCTAAGGTTTGATTTTGCAGATGTTTCATTTTTATTTAAGTTCATGTACGTGATTTCGGTGTATTGCATTCGATTGGCCAAATATGAAGCTAATAATTTATGAGCTGGTCCCCTTATACCGTAATTATGTAACTTTCTTAGTAATAGTTCATGAGAGACAAAATCAAAGGCTTTAGACATATCCATAAATATAGCTGCAATTGGGACACTATCGTTGAGACATTCAGATACTGGGCGCATAAAATTATAAATAGCTAAATCCGTTGACCTATTTTTTCTAAAACCATACTGCTCATGTGCTAATATGTTGAATTTTTCAAAAAAACTGTTGATGCTATCATAAATAAATCGTTCGAAAATTTTCGAAATAACGGGGATTAAGGCGATTGGGCGATAGTTTGCACTATCATTCTTTTTTCCTTTTTTAAAAAGTGGCTTTATAACAGTAATTTTTAATTTATCTGGAAAAATACCTTTGCAAATGGAAAGATTAATAATGTGACTTAAGGGACCGGCAATTTCACAAGAACAATATTTAAGTACTTTAGTACAAATTTCATCATAACCGACGCTCTTTTTGTTTTTTAAGTTTTTTATTATCTTTTTCACCCCTTCAGGTGTGATAGGATTTAAAAAGATGGTGTTTGTATTTGTACATTTATTCGCTATTTCAATTGGCTTTGACTTTATACGGTCGCTTTTATTTGGATTGTTTCCATAATTAGTATTATCAACTAAATCTATAAAAGAATTATTGAATATTTCAGCTATATCTATTGGATTTGTATAAATTTTGTTTTCGTGTTTCAATTGTATGATGTTTTCTTTTGGTTGCCTTAATTTATTGGCATTTATGATGTTCCATGTTGCTCGAGTGCTATTTTCGGCTTTATTTATGTATTTATTATTCTGTATCCTCTGCGACTTTTCTATTAATGTTTTGAGTAGGTTGGAATAGGTTTTATATCTCATTTTGTCAGCTTTTGTTCTTGAGTTTAGATAAAGACGTCTTTTAGTTTTACAAGATTTTTTAAGTCCTTGCGTAATCCACTGAATTTTATATTTTGAAGAAATTTTAATGAGCTTAAACGGAAAGCAAAGATCATAAAACAATTTAATTGAGTGTATAAACAAATCATAAGCTACATTAACATCATCTGTTTTATAAACATCATCAAAAGAAAGACTATCTAAGCAACTCCTGTATTTTTCAAGATTGTCTAAACAATAATCTCTTTTTTTTAGATACCAGAAGGGCAAGTAACATCTTTTTTTAATAGGATATTTCAAAAGTTGTGCTGAGTGGTCAGAGAGGCCTAAGTGTAATACATCACTTTTGGAACCTCGACTATTGTGAGCAATGTTATCAACACAAGTTCCACTTTCCAATCTAGTTGTATCTTGAATTTCAATTCTAAAATTATAACTTTGTAATAAATTAACAAAAACTCTACTTAAATTTTGTGCTTTCAGTACGTTGATGTTAAAGTCACCACATATTACAGTTTTTTTAGTTTTCAACTTGCTAACTAAAACCAAAAGTTCTTCCAATTTCTCAAAAAAACATTTTACATTTTTTAAGTATGGAGGCCTGTAAATACACACAATAACTAAGTTGTAATGAAGGAGTTCAATACCACAACATTCAAACACATTATTAACAGATAACTTCTTAAGTTCTGGTAAATCTCTATAACTAATATCACTGCGGGTCATTATACATGTTCCACCTCTTTTTTTTGGTCTGGTGAATGCTGCTGCTAGATTATAGTTCTCCAATATCAGATTACTTTCGTGACCATCTTGGACGAAATGTTCGCTGAAACACAGAATGTCTATAGGATCACCTTTCTTAGATAATTCCTCAAGTGTAAGTGTTATAGTTTCAGATTTCTTCAAAAAACTTCTAATGTTCTGGTGCATGATGTTCAGAAAAGTTTGTTTCTTAGCCTCGAAAAAACCGGTCGGTCATCAATTTGGATTCTGAGTGTTCAATACTATTATTTCTATGTTCGACTTCAATCTTGTCATTTAATTCAAAAACGTTCCAGCTGGCAATATCTCTGATCAGATTGTGTACATCATTAAATAGAACTCGCATCCCGTAGTTATTAATTGTACCGGTATGCCGATGAAACATGGTACTATCATATTTTAGATGTAAGTTAGAATCTAGAAGGTATGCATATTCGTGCAATTGTGCGTCTGAATATAATAGCTCATTAAATTTTTCTACTCTTCTGTTAAATACATTAGTATAGCGATTACATTTAAAAGTAGGTGAGCCAATAATAACATTAGTATGTCCAATCCTTTGTAAAGCTTCTCTCAGATACTGAATTACAACAGCATAATCTTTGGTGGTATTGAAGTCTTCGTCACCTATCAGAATTATACAGAAATCTTGCATTGTGAAGTTCTTAACTTTGGCTTCAATGCCTTCTACAAGATTTTTGACATCATTATTTGGCAATAAGTAATGACACAAGTTGTATTCACTCTTCAGGGTATGTTCTGCAATAGCTAGTATTTTGTTGTAATTGTTGGTACTAAGTATGCAGACATTATTTTTTTGTTTATCATTCTTGTCAATTGGTTTCATTGGTTCTGGTGTTTCATGAACATCCTTGTGAATAATTTGTGTCATATTTACCGTTTTTGATTCTGAAAGTTTTGCAACTAGTACTTCTATTTCTTTGCTTGCATTTTTCAATTCAGATTGTAATTGTATAATCTTATCTTTAAGCCTTACAAAGCTTTTACTTGACTCCTCTATAACATTTGCAGACTTATCTTGTTTTTCATCAACAGTGTTGATTATTTTGTCGCCTTTTCCAACTATGTTAGTTTTAGTCTTTTGCAATGTTGTCTTTCTTGTCTCGTTGTTGGAAGAATGTTTTTTCACCGGTGTTAGTGCATAAGTATTTGAGAGTTGTAGCTCGTACTCAGTAATTTGTTTACGTAATTGAATGTTTTCTGCAATTTGGTTTTCCAATGCTTTATCGGTTTTATATAATTTTACTTGCATTTCTGTTAGTTGTTGCTTCATTTTTTCCATGTTATTTTCGGTAGAATGTATTGGAGTATCTAAGTTAAGGCTTTTAGCACAGCGTTTATCTTGTTGCAAGATCGGTGATGGTGACGGGTCATCATCACTATCATCATCATCATTATCCAAACCGATGAATGAATTGTGTACGGGTAAATTAAGCTGATAATTAATTAGAGTTGTTTCCAATAAAGTATTTTCTGTTGAAGAATCAGTTGACGAAAATGACGAACATTCTTCAGTGAATTCATGTGTCTTTAATACAGGCTCTAATCTCTTGACGCTGGAAATATTGGTTTGTTTAAGACAATTTTGACACTGCCATTTCTCTCTGCGCGGTGGACTCATGAGATAATATAGCTTTTCCGATGTATTGGTGCAGATCACATGATATTTCTTTGTGCAAGTTGAGCACACTAAGAACTGCCTATTATTTATCACTTTTTTACATTTCTCGCAAGTTGCCATTTTTAATTATGTCAAATAATCAATGAAATTCAGTTCAAAATAATAAATAAAAATGCAAAAAGTTCAGCGGAGGTGAATTAAGTGACTTGTATGTCACCAGGCTCGAACTCGTGTCGCTAGATCAGACGACGTGCTATCCAACTATTGCGCCACCGTTGCGTTATCCAAGCCGGCGAAATAAGTGTAACCTTGCTGCTTTCAAAAGGACGCTTAGCGGGCGATATCGTTAAAGTTTTGAAATTAGGACGCTGAAGAAAATAAACTTTTAGATTAGGTTATGTCACCACTTCACGAGTAAATGTTCGTATTTTAGTTAATCGAGTGAATTATGTTCGTATATAGAAGGAATTGTTCAGTTTATCACCGATTTACAACGTTTTAATAAAGTTATTGTATTAATAAAGTCACTATTGTAGCACTGTCTATTTTTTGAATAACATTTAACTGTATTGGTATATTCACTCACTAACACTGTCACATCTTATTTATACCTTGAAGTTTATGTTTAGTCTATTTTAATGGTTATTCACACTTATTTTGTATTTTTAAGAATAATTTTACACAGAACTTATGTTTACCGTGGCAGTGGCGCCATCTCTCATCATATGTATAATAAGACTCATGAAACAATATCTTTGGAGAAAATATTTATGAAGAAAGAAAGAGTACACAAAGCATATAAATTTTTTGTATCGGAATCCAAGCTTTCTCTGTACTTAGACGAGAAAATGTGGCCCCAAGGTATCGTATTTAGGCGTTTCATGAATTTCAAAGTTAGACACGCTAATAAATTACGATCTAGTGACGACCCGAATACACCCAATCATGAAAAATAGCCCTTATCGTTTTGCCAGCTTCAACTGTAAGAACGTAAAACGCTCAGTGGACAGTATCAGAGAACTGTGCCGTTCTTGCGACTTGGTAGCTATTCAAGAAACATGGTTATTACCAGAGGAGATACCTTACCTAGGCACAATTGACGCCGGGTTCGGTTACACGGGAACATCAGCGGTGGATACGTCCGCAGGCATACTGCGTGGACGCCCCTACGGTGGCGTTGCGCTGCTGTGGAGACACAACGCGTTCCAGCAAGTGTCAGTGCTGCGTAGTGACAGTGTGCGTATTTGTGCTATTAAAATAGTTACACAAGATCGTCCGGTGATTGTGATGAGCATTTATATGCCTACAAATTCTGTGGAAAACCTGCCGGAATTCACGGATTGCCTAAGCAAGGTTAGTGCGATAGTCGACGAATATGGAATTGATTCAGTGTTTATATTAGGGGATTTTAATGCCGATATACGTGAACTATTTTATAAGGAACTGGTGTGTTATTCTAATGATCAGTGTTGGTCTTGTATTGACGTTGACTTCTTGGGGCAAGGCTCCGGTACATACACGTTCTTAAGCGACGCTCACGGGTCGTGCAGCTGGCTAGACCACTGTGTGGTTTCTCAATCAGGAAAAAATGCAGTTGTTAATGTTTATGTCAGATATGATACTTTGTGGTCTGACCATTTCCCCCTCGTTATTGAATGTAGCCTGAATTTATTAACACCAAAGTTGCCTCTAAAATTTGACGATAGTAATGTTAACATAGCATGGGGTAGTCGAAACGAGGAGCAGACAGCAAGGTATACCACAGAGTGTCATAGCAGATTGAAAGTGATCGATTTTCCTACTGTATGTACAGATTGTGCGGACAATTATTGTAACAACCGAGACCATGGGCTTGTTCTTGATAAGCTGTATTCCGACATTGT
Source organism: Udea ferrugalis (assembly GCA_950022985.1). Classification (NCBI taxonomy): domain Eukaryota; kingdom Metazoa; phylum Arthropoda; class Insecta; order Lepidoptera; family Crambidae; genus Udea; species Udea ferrugalis. The sequence goes on from OX465520.1 coordinate 6,927,546, forward strand.
AGGCGCCCTTCGTGACGCGTCGGAGGCGAGTCGGGAACGCATGAGGGCTGGTGGGAGGGGTCCGCGGCTGGTGGGCTGGAACAAGCACGTCGGCGGGGCGCACCGGGTTGCCAGGTCGAGATTTATGGAATGGGTGGCATGTGGAAAGCCTAGGTCTGGTTTCATGTTTGATGAAATGCGTGAGAGCAGGCGTAGGTTTAAAGCGTGTCTCAAATGGTGCCAAAATAACCAAGAGCAAATAAAGATGGACACGCTTGCTAAAAAACAATCTAATGGTGACTTTCGCGGCTTTTGGAAAAGTACCAACAAAATAAATGTGCGGCCTGGTTTGCCGGTGTGCGTCGGTGGCGTGAGTGACCTGAAGGATATTGCGGACGGCTTTAAAGACCATTTTTCAGTGCAATCGTTGTTGAAACCGTGTGATCGCAGTGTCGTAGTGCCGAGTGGACCAGTGGGGGTTAGGATAACAGCCAAAGATGTCGCTAAAACTATAAACAGTATGACGAAAGGAAAGTCCCCTGGGCACGATGGCCTTAGCATAGAGCACCTTCAGCACGCAGGCCCTCATGTTTCAAGGCTACTGGCTATGTTTTATTCACTATGCGTGGGCCACTCCTACCTACCACCAGACTTAATGAAAACAGTAGTTGTGCCTATAGTAAAAAATAAAACAAACGATTTGACCGACAAAAGTAACTATAGGCCCATTTCCTTAGCCACTATTGTAGCAAAGGTATTTGATGGTCTGCTTAATGCACAGCTAGGTGAATATGTGAACTTGCACGATAACCAGTTTGGGTTTAGACCACACTTATCTACAGACAGTGCAATACTGGCACTCAAGCACACGGTCAGGTACTATGTGGATCGTAAAACGCCCGTATATGCGTGCTTCCTTGACCTGACAAAGGCCTTTGATCTGGTTGTGTACGATATTTTATGGAAAAAACTGGAGGGGATAAATTTACCACATGGACTTATTAATATCTTCAAATATTGGTACACACGCCAGGTCAATAGCGTCAGATGGGCGGGTGCAATGTCGGAGCCGTATCAGTTAGAGTGCGGGGTGAGGCAGGGGGGTCTGACCTCCCCAACGCTGTTCAACCTCTACATGAACGCGCTGCTGGTTGAGCTCAGTAGTATCCATGTCGGGTGCTTCATTGATGACGTAGCTGTCAACAACTTGAGTTACGCGGACGACATGGTGCTGCTGAGTGCGTCGGTTTGTGGCGTGAGGAGGTTGATAGGTGTTTGTGAGGAGTACGTGACAAGTCATGGTCTCAGATATAACGCTGCCAAGAGCAAGCTCATGGTCTTTGGAGCCGCCGGCGCTAGATTTGCCGCAGCTGTCCCTCCTGTTCGTCTTAGTGGTGTGGCACTAGACAGAGTGGAACAGTTTAAATACTTGGGCCACATTGTAACGCCTGGACTAGGCGATCAAGCAGATGTCGAGCGGGAGCGGAGGGCCCTGTCGAGGAGGGCGAATATGTTGGGTCGTAGGTTCGCGCGTTGCTCAGTTGGGGTGAAGATATCGCTCTTTCGTGCGTACTGCACCTCTCTGTATACGTGCGCCCTGTGGGTCGACTATTCGCAGAAGGTCTATAGTTCCCTCCGCGTCCAGTTTAACAATGCGTTTAGGGCTGTGTTGGGGCTGCCTCGCTTTTGCAGCGCCTCGGGAATGTTCGCGGCCGCACGCGTCGATTGTTTTTACGCAAGCATGCGAAAAAGGTGCGCGTCTCTGGTACGCAGGGTGCGGGCCAGCTCCAACATTGTCCTAGCGATGATCGCCGCCAGAGTGGATTGCCCATATATCCGGCACTGCAGTGACAGGCATGTCACTACTGGTGTGGGATAGTATTTTACTGTTATGTTTAATTTGTTATTTTGATTATAATTTTTCTATTTTTAATTTATTTCTTTTTTTAATTATTTTATTTCATATTATTGCTCATTTTAATTTATTCGGCATTAACTTAAATTGTATTTTTTGACATAATATCCATTTGACATTCGTTTTTTCGTTTTTAATCAGTGATGTATTTACTATGTAGTGAATATGGGTGAATAACCTGAAATAAACGCTTTTTATTTTATTTTTTTATTTTTTATTAATATTTTTACAGTAATAACGCATGGTGCTAACCAACCGTTTGGGTCGTAGATACTGCTGATTTTTGATAAAATTTCACGTTTTGTGCATTTATTAGACTCGATAGAGGCCTGATAACTAAAATCGTCTGAAGTAGTGTTGTATTTAAAACCTAATATTTTAAGAGAAGTGTTTGTCTTGTTTTCATCGAATTTAATTTCACAAAATTCTAAGGGCAAGTCTGAGAGCAACTGTGGATGATTGCTCGCCCACTTGCGCAGTTCTAGGCATCCTTTTTGCAATAAATCTATAAGCTCGGCTTTTATCTCACGCGCCTCTTCTAAAGATCTAGCCCCAGTTACTACGTCATCTACGAAAACATCATTCTGTAGTATGCTAGATGCGCGAGGGTGGGTATCTTTACCTAATTCTGCAAGCTCATGTACACACCGCATAGCTAAAAAGGGAGCTGAAGTAACGCCATACGTTACTGTATTGAGTTGATACTCCTGAATGTTATTCGAATCATCCCTCCATAAAATCAATTGATAGTTACGGTCGTCGGGATGAAGTAAAATCTGCCTGTACATCTGACGAATGTCAGCGGAAAATACAACTTCATGTAAACGAAAATGAAGAATAATGTCTACGATATCTCGTTGTAGTTTGGGTCCAGCTAATAAAATATCATTCAGCGATTTCCCCGAGCTACTCTTAAATGACGCATCGAAAACGCACCGAATTTTGGTGGAATCCTTCTTATACACGCCATGATGAGGTATGAAGTACTTAGGGGAACGCTGTGCGGTTGATGGTTCAACCGGCTGCATGTGGCCCAAAGTTTCATAGTCCTGCATAAAATCTTTATACTTTTGCTCCAAAACAGGATCATGTGTAAATTTCTTTTCGAGTGAATGTAATCTATTCACTGCTGAACTTCTTGTTTCGCCTAATAGGTGGTCACCCTGTTTGAAGGGCAAGCGCACAATAAACCTACCATCCCGAGTACGCGAATGCGTCTGCTTAAACTGGTCTTCACAGAAAATATCATCTGGATGTTGTATTTTAGCCTGAGGTATTTCTTCTATTTCCCAAAAACGTTTCAAAGTTTCGTCAACATTTGTAATGCACGTAAACGAGTGAACATTAATTTCATTCAACTTTCTACCATTAACGTCACCCATTAATACCCAGCCAAATAATGTTTCAAAAGCAACAGGTAAATCATCTCCAAGCACTAATTTATTGCCTTGAAAAATGCGAGCACATGCTTCAGCACCTAATAATACGTCGATAGGTGCCTTAACATTACACAACGGGTCAGCAAGTTTCAAATGTTTATACCGCTCTAAAAGGTCATGACCTATGGACACTGTAGGCAAGTCGCAAGTAATACGCGGCAAAACATAAGTTTCAAAACAAAAAGATGGCTCGTTATTATTATTCGAACGCACATACAGCTTCAATTGACCTTTTGCATTGAAACTTGATGCACCACCTATCCCTGTAATAGATATGTTTGACTTATCATATCGCCCGTTCATCCGTTGAACACAACTCATAGAAATAAAATTAGTCATACTACCGGGATCCAGCAACGCGCGTGCGTGTTGAGTACGCCCGTCTTTATCAATTGCAATATTGATAACCGCGGTCGCGAGTAAGGACTGGCGTTGGTCGCTCTGGGTCATTGAACTCGCGCCGTGCGAAACGTATGAGTGTGAAGGAGATGGCTGTATGTTCTGTGCATCAGTAGCAGTTTTAGGCATTTCAACCTCGGAGTGATTTGTTGAATTACTACATTGATAATTTGGATTATCTGAGTTTTGATTACAAGTTAACTGAGCCGTGTTTACGGGTGTTCTTTCTTTGGAAGTATGCAGCAAAGTGTTGTGTTTTTGTTTACATAATTGGCACCTTGACTTTGAAAAACAATCATGAACCCGATGGGGTCGTAAACAATTATAGCATAAGTTTTTTGATGCCACCAAGTTAAACCGAGATGCCGTGTCCATGTTCATAAACTGAGTACATTTAAATAAATAGTGAGAACTATTGCATAATGGACAGCTGCTATTAAAACTTTGTTTCGGTTTGTTATGATTACCAGACTTGAATTGTTGATGATTGTGTGTGGATGTTAATGTAGTTGTATGAACATTACTCTTATTATGGGGAGCTGATTTGTTCCCGCTATTAACTACGTAAAGGCCAGAAGTCTCCAAGGTTTTACAAATCCCGTCTAAGAATGTTGTAAGGTCGTCAAAAGTAGGTATTTTTACGTGTTTATGAGAAAGTTCGAATTTTGACCTTAAATCGTTATCAAGTTTTCGTACAAAGATGTGTAACAGAAGTAAAGACCACTCGCTGACTGGAAAACCAAGACTAGTAAGTCCGCGTGTGTTTTCTTGAATGTTAGCAATAAAATTACGTAGCTGAGAAACATGTTGAATAGACACAGTAGGTAACGACAAGATTGCGCTCAGATGTGAGTCGGCTATCATTCTTTTGTCATCATACCTATTGATCAGTATTGTTCGGGCCTCTTCATAATTCTGCGGAATATTAGTTAAGTGCTTAACTAAGTTTAAAGGCTCGTGTGACAGACAACTGATCAAATAATGTTTCTTCTGAACTGGACTCAGTGATTGGTTGTTGTGAATCAAACTATCAAACAGATTTATAAAGTTAGGAAAATCACAATAATTTCGCGAGAAATGCGGTAGATTAATTCTAGGCAAGTTTACATTGTTGTAGCTGTTACCAAAATTATGGTTTGATTGCATAAATGACTCTAAATTTGAACTACTATCAGACTTATTATTATTTGGAACAAATGATTGATACCTAACTTTCACATCGATAAATTGTTCTTCAAACAAATTGTATTTTTGTTTATACAATTCTACTTGTTCTAAGTTAGAAGAAAACTGATTTAATATTTTGAAGTAGCAGTCCTCGACGCTTTCTTTTGTTTCTTCTAAATTAGCACACCTAAGCTTGAACTTTTCTTGTATGATAGGGTCATCTAAATTACTAGTTAGCAATGAATCATGTAAATTCGCTATTCTTTCAGTATAAAACTCAAACTTTAATACCAGCATCTGATTATTTTTAGTCATTTTGAAGTAATTACTGAAAAATAATTCTCATGAAAACGTAATGGCGTCCGGTTCGGCAAACGCAAAACACACAAATCCGCAAGATGGACCAAAATTTGAATCGGAAAGATACAACCACTAACCTTAACACATGGGATATTCCTTAAATACTTGGAGAGCTCTCATTTATCCAACACACATCATTTTGTTTGTTTTCAATTCAATTGTTCGGCTTGCGCGCGTAAGTTTTGTCTCTTAGCAGAAAGCGCGGGCTGAGGCGAGTGTCATGGCGGCAATTGCACTAACCAATCAAATCGCTCCATTTGGGTTGTGGCTACGTTACGTTTCATGTTACGCAAATCTTTACTAAACACATCCTTTCTTAAATGAAAGTAACTAAGCGCAAACAGACGCCGAAATTAACCATTTTTTGCCTGGCCGCTGCTTTGCACTCTCCTGTAAATATATAATAAATCCGATCAGTTGAACGGCAAAGGGTTGATTTGGGTGGGGGGGTTAGAACTGCAACCACAAAACGCATGAGCCGAGCGATATTTTGACTCAGAACGCCACTTGCTACGAGTACTTTAATGCTTAATTGCAAATGACTTTCCTAATAGTGGGTAATTTGTGCCTTTTTTAAACATAAATTCCGTAAAATATGGCTTCCGCATTATTTTTTTTCTACTGTGTCATTTCTACATGTTTTTTTTTTGAAATAGCTGAACTATTTCATTACAGTTCATTGAAGCGACGACGCACTCTAAGTGGTCGGCCACAAGCTCAGAATGAAGATCAGGCTGAAAATTTGTACGATGCAGCAGAGAGAGTGATAATAGACAAGTTGTACTTTTTTGAAAAAATAAAAATGGTATCGAATCATGCTCCTCAATTCGGTTGCACTCTATCTAACTTAAACATCACAGGAGAAACGTGGGTAAAGTGGGTTTTTATTCTAAACTGAAACTTTCGTGTAATATGTGCAGAGGTGAATTCATACTGAACACGTCAGATCCACAACCAACCCAGAACCTAGACATAAACACAGCCGCTGTCACTGGGATTACTAGTGTAGGCATTGGCTTAGAACCATTTCAAGAATTGAGTGTAGCCATGAATCTTCCCACAATGACGCACCAAATGTAGAAAAAACAAGCAACCAACAACAAGCACAACCGTAGGACCACATCGGAGACGTGTTTGGCGCTGTTTAAGCGGAATCCCGCGGAGTTTTTGCGTCGTTTTGTGACCGTCGATGAAACCTGGATCCACTGGTACACACCAGAGACCGAAAAGCAATCAAAACAAAGGATTCAGACCGGGGAACATGCTGGAAACAAGGCCGGAAAAGTTATGGCCACCGTTTTCTGGGATTCACAAGGTTTGATCTACATCGATTACCTCGAGAAGGGTAAAACTATAACAGGGCTTTACTATGCCGATTTATTGGGCTGATTCGACGCCGAATTGAAGAAAAAACGACCCCACCTGGCGAAGAAAAACGTGCTGTTTCACCACGACAACGCACCGTCTGCCGTTGCCATGGTCAAATTGGTCAAATTGCGCTACAAATTGCTGCCCCATCCACCGTATTCTCCAGAGTTGGCCCCTTGAGACTTCTTTCTGTTTCCTAATCTGAAAAAAACACTCCCCGGGAATAGATATGGATCAAATGAGGAGGTCATTGCCGCCACGGAGGCCTATTTTGCAGAGTTTGACAAAAACTATTTTTCGGACGGGTTATAAAAGTTTGAGCATCGCTGTGCTAAGTGTATCGAACTGAATGGAGACTATATTGAAAAATAAATTGCCATTTTCCAAAATTTTCCTTTACTTTTTGTAGGCTAAGTAAGTATTTATTGAATGACCCTCGTATAATATGTACATACTTGAAATAAAGATGATGTTTTTGGCATTCATTTTCATATTTCATTCACCTTTCAACGCCCTATAAACCAGATACAATTGAAAATCTATTATTATAATCGCTGACAATCGCGCCAGGCGGGATGCGACCCTCTAATTCGTCTTCAGTTGGTGGAGGAGAGTCAACCACCCCCTCATGAGTTCTCACCTTGGCGTTGCGAGGGGGCTTAGTACCGGTGGTAGGGTCCAACCGCCGGGAAGCGAATAGAACTCAGGAGTGGCAGTGTGGTGGACTAGCCACTCACTCGCTGAGGCCCGTAAGGGCGACACGTGGGGTTGCGGGGCCAGTGCGGCCTGCAAGCGCCTTGAGGCGCGTGGTAGCGGCCGCGGGGTTTTAGTCGGTAGGAGTCCAACATAACGTCGTCGTCTCCCCGGGCGGCGAGGTATCCATAAAGATATCCCCACGAAAAAAAAAGGCGGGTCAAATCATGACACCGGGGAGCTTTTATTTATAAATATACAAATGCGTCCACCTATTACCGTCACTAATATAGAACAAAGAACGCAAAAAAAACCCGCGTGTGTATATACTTTAAAATATTTTATTTATATTTCAGGATATAAAATAAGTCGTGTTTTCCTTCCTGACGCTATAACTCCAGAACGCACTAACCGATTTCCACGGTTTTGCGTTCGTTGGAATGGTCTCGGGCTCCGTGAGGTTTATAGCAAAGAAAAATCAGGAAAATTTCTATAGAAAAGCGGGAAAATCTTTTTTCACATACAGCTAAGTCCACGCGGAGGAAGTCGCGGGCGGCTGCTGGTATTTAGTATTTATTATGAAAAAATCAACTGGTGACAGATAGACAGTGTAGTCTATGTAATAGCGTCCTGTTTTTACCTTTTGCATACCGATCCTTAAAAATAATTTAAAAGATGAGACTACTATCTACAACATAACATTCAACTTATATACAAAGTAAAATTACACACATTAAAATGTAGGTAATGTATTCACAAAAATAATGCCCACTGTGTTATCTGATTGTTTTACGTATACTACGGAAGCTACGCGTTGAGCGAGCGAGAGAGATGTATTGTGGTTCGGCGGGCGATAGTGTTCGCAGAGAGGGGGGCGCGGGTGAATTTTAATAATTTGCTGGGTTTATACGCACTCTTAATCACCTGCGATGTCTCGAGTCTAGACGGCTCGATGAGTAGATTGCAGGGTTAAGTCTGAGCCTACCTTCCATCTTTGGATAATGTCTACTTAGATAGCATTTATTTTAAATACTTATCTAACGTACGTCATTATTCTTTTCCCAGAATCTAAAAAAATCTACCCAAATAAAGAACTCTTGGATATTCACGCTGTGTCGTAAAGTGACCGCTATAATTTAAAGAGCTGCTTAACTTTAAGTAACATTCGTGACACATTGTGTGTAATACTTATTGTGTGGGGGACACAGGACTGAAGTCCTTGTTTTTCTAAGTTTAGGGTCAGGAATCAGGATAGCAATTCTCATCGCGGATTTTGAAGGTCTTACTACGGAATTCAAAGGGAAAATTCAAATAAATCAATTACGCGACTGTGATCGTGGAAGTGAAACGAACTAATCCGCATGTCATTCTAACCTAATTTCATTAATAGGCGATAAAAGTGATCGTGGTCACATGGGGAAGATCTAGTATGATATTTGCGAGAATCGCTATACCCATAGAGATTTAAACAACGTCATCGCGTCGGTACAAAAAGACTAGACTTTTAATCACCTATGCGATGTCTAGACGCTGGATGAGTAAATTGCAAGTTAAGTCTGAGGCTACCTTCCTTCTTTGGTTTCTTTTTTGTTCAAAGCAAGTGTGCTGATTCTAAGACTGGCGTCGATACTTATTAAAAAGTTAGCTTGCGATACATGACTCACCGAGGGAAGATATAAGGTGAGTTAGCTTGTTATAAATATTTAGTAAATATTAAATTATTCTCTTTAATTTTGGACATGCGTAAGGAACTTTGAAGAAACCTAGGTTTTCTACACAGTACCCAATTTATTTTTAACTAATGCATACGGATGCATTGGTATCCGTCGAATAATTTGATATACTATTTCATGGAGTAATAGAATAATCAAGTGATCGAAATTCGGATTTCGAGAATTTAGCAGCGCCAACTATGTTTCTGTCCATCCCAGTGATTGAATGGTAGAGAATGTTTTTTGGATTAAGACGATATTTTGTACAGGGGTATATGGTAGTCTCTGTTTTTTAATTACAACAACTATGTCGTGAATTTTGTTTATTTTAGTTCAATATTGATTTTTTTAGTTAAGAATAAATGTGTCTTTACTTTAATTGTATTTAGGTATGTTGGCAGAGTATGGCAAATGCAAAAACGGTAAGGGCGATTTACCCTCGACCGGACTTAAAAAATGACAAAAAGGTTTTTCAGTTTATTTTATGTGCAACCATGTGCATTGCAGGGGGTTAAAAGTTATGATATCACATTCAAAGAAATTTATCGTCAAAAAATGTTCACCTCTTTAATCGAGGCTATAAAAATATGTCATCACAAGTTGTTATAAACTCTTACTTCCTTCCTTTTATTTTACACTCATGAGTTTGCAAGACTTCGAATTGCCCAAATTCTGTTATCAGTAAATGACATAATGCTTTATTTTTCAGTCTATAGGCTCACCGTATGTATGACTGTTCCACAGGTTCTATCATTACCGTAACACCTATCATCTACATACGTAACGTCTGCTACACATGTGCTAGACGCACTCACACAAACATTAACCGCGGTTCAACTGTGTGCGTAACTATGCTCTGTCACTTTCCACGAATATAAGGCGAGAAAGAGACAGCTAGCCCCACGGGGGGAAACAAGTCTGAATTGATAAAAGCAACAGTGTTCGTGACGAAATTCAGTTTGAAAAGAACACGCGAGAGGAGTGCACGACGTCGCGCGCGAGTTCCCGCGGCGAGGTTAAAATGTGACTTCGAGTTCTTTATGAGTGCCACGATCTTTATATTGTCAGTTAAAGTGAACGGACGCGTTTGGAAGCGACTAGGGGCGAGTGCCGGCGCAACAGACGCTGATGACGTGGAAGTCGCTTCCAAGGATCAAAAGTTTATTGCGACGAAAAGCAACCCGAACAAAAAGCCCCATCGCGGTCTCGATACGTGACGAACAATCGTACTAATAGCGTTACTATCAGATCACTCTCACTGTGAAAATTCTCTGTCGAAAAGTCTAGAAAACAAGGAAAACACTTGTTTGTTTTGCATATCGTTCGTTTCGGCTGGTGTTTACTCGTTTTGTATTGAGTGATTCAAATTATGGTTGTAACTAAAGTCGATAACATGGCCTCGTATTCAACATACACGGGAAAACCCAAAATATTCTTCCCAAAGAAGGTAAGATTACATTTTTTTACATAGCAACGCATTGTTTATTTTTACACAGTAATATGTTAATTTTATTATTCGTAGCTGTCCGACGGAAGCGCCATTAAATGTAATGCACATGTACTTAGAACGTGACGTGGACCTGTTATTCATTTGTGTACATTTCATTTAAATAATAAAAGTGGTAATCGCGATCAGGTGACTTTTTATTAGTTATAAATAATGCCAATATTTAGGCTTTTGTTTTTTTTTTTTATTATTCAGATTGCACATTATTGTTTTCTACAATACCTCCTTATTCTACACTCATTTTATTTTAGAATACCTATACCCAGAATCTATCAAGATTGCTTTAAGAAATCTTGATGTAGCGCCCAATTTACACCTTAATTTAAGATATGATGCTCTAGAAGAAGCTACGATAAAGATAATAGAAAAAACGGAAATATTAACAAGTATCACTATCGTATCGAATGCTAAATAAATTCTAGCCATATTTACACTGAGTAGGTATTAAGATAACAGAAATAAATGTAGAGCGCTTCAAACGTAGAGTTCAAGTAAGTTTAACCAAATGTTACTGAAACATTCTTGCTGACCTTGAAGACATTTGCTATATAGCGATACAATACAAAACCTAACCAGTGCAAGTCAAAATACGAACTTACTTTATACAAAAAATAAAATTAATACCACTTGAATTTTACTTATGCATAAATATCTGGCACATTCTAACACTAAGATCATCAGCTGGCCTCAAACCAAGCAGAGCGTGTACTATGGGATGGGAGTCAACTTATAAACATTACTCAAATATTATATTGCAATATTATAGATTTCACATTCCGTTCTAAACCAGAAGACTAGTCTACTAGTATAAGTTTCATTGCGTTTGAATTATCAAAAGACTTCAATGCAGAAGCCTCAGTATTCCAGCAACTTTCATATGACTCGCACCATTTGTGCTTGTTTTGGTCTGCAGTAAATATAACTGCAAAACTCTCTGGCTACCTATCCAATGTGGCTCCGGCCTAAAGAAGCCGGCAAAACCCGTTAAACGTAACACTCATTAGGCGAACCTCAAAAACCCAACAAATAGTCTGAAACCACATCCGAAATTTCGACATCCCGATCAGATCCTGTTACTCTTACTCCCAGCTTTATTATTCACATGCTGCATCCGTGTCGAGCGTTGTTCCACACAAGGTCTTCTCTGCAATATCTGGTGACCTACAAATGCGTGAGCGCAACACAACTTTAAACTTTCAGGTCCGGTCTTAACGACCAGTTTCTTGTATCACCGGCACGGGTTAAAGGGCAGAACACTCCCCACATCTGGACAATATAATGTGTAGAAGAAATCATGCTCTGTTGTTATATGAATAAGAAATAAATCACTCCAAATTGTTATATCCTTTGATATGGCCGCTCCTGATGAGAGTGCACGTTTTATGTGTACGGGTACATACGGCTACGCTGTATGAATGCACATTAGCCTGCAGTGTCGCCATTTGTGGTGCAAAGTATAATTAATGGTCTTCATTCAATATAGGTCATGGTTGTGAGCACAACTAATGAAAGATAGGAATCAAAGGATACGGAATCAAGAATGCGTGACATTAACATTAACGATCATTCAAGAGTTGATGATGTAAAGCCTTGAAGTAATAGCTGCATACATTAACACTTTTAAGATGAAACCGAATTTTGATAAATTATCCTTAAATAAAACAATAATTTCGAAAACCCATGATTAGATAAATTATAAGCCGATACATTTATTTTCAGTAGAAATAACATTTTTCCTGATAACCAATCAACACTGGCGCCGGTGTCAACTAGTGTCAATCGCACCCATTCAGATAAATTGATATTGAATTGGCTAACTAAGTATTATGGACTCTAGACTACGAATATTAGTTTAGTTGGTTAACCATAAAATACGCTGTTAGAAAACACCACGCCACTATATAGCACAACATTAAAAACTGTCCAATATCTGTGTTGTGATTTCGCAAATTAAATCTTAGCTATCAGAAATTCTTGACACGCTTGCACTTTCTTGACATTGCAAAGCTGAATGCAGCAACAGAATATAAGGATTTTGCATTACCGTTACAGTCCTTGCAATTAGGAAGCTCCCCTTTGACAATTCCTCGGAGTCATTACCGTCACAAAAAACTGGAATGCGTCAGAGCTAAATTGCTTTATGCTCATCCATAACAGGGTGTTCCGCTAAACGACGGTGCCGGCATTCTCCGCGAGCCGTAACGGGCGTGGACACAAAGGGCTCTAAGGGCTCAGGAATGCAGCGGGAACGCTGGCTCTCTTCCGTCTGATGCCTTGCGTGATTAGAGATTATCTTCTGAGCTTGCATACGTTATATTTAACTTTTGGTATGGTACTACTTGCTGCGACTACAAAATTACTGCCTTTTGCCTAATTATAAGTAGTCTTGGGTTTTTCATAATGGTGATTTCGATAATTACCTTTCTTTCGAAATTCGTTCATTATTGACCCCTTTTTTTGCTTTCTCTCCACATCGGACAGTATTACACCAGTTCTTTTATAAGGGTTATAGTAACATATTTTACTGTACGGAATAGTACAGTGAAACACCGATAAACAAAACACGATAAACATCATTTACAAAGCAACAGTATTTCATTCAGATGCTACCAGTAACAATCTACACTAGGTATTACTGTCAAGCAGCAAGATTGACATGACGATTGTAAGATTGATGCAGACGTCGGTACTGATGTTAGCAATAATAGCACCGACTTGTTGATGAATATTTTCAAAGCCGTACATTATTTAGTATTATCAAGTATATTCTTTCCGGATTTTCCTTTTCCTATTCAGTCTGTGCCTATTTATGGCTCTGCGCACCATTATCTCTGGGATGATTGGAAAATATTGCATCAACATATACACTTCCATAATTGATTATAAGCAGCTGTTTCCGTCTCACATCCAAAGAGGAGTTGCTATAAATCTGTAACGTAAATAATATTGACCGAGCTTTATTTATAAGGAATTATTAGTGCAAGGAAATGTTCTGTTTGTTTAGAAATGTATAAATATATCCAAACCAACAGTTAAGGTTTGCAAAATAGCAGAATCATTTGCAAAGCAACTAAGCTCTAGGTCATTATTAAATGTGATTGTATCAGAAGAAGTTAGATAAGGTAAATTTCATTCAGACCAGGGAATGAGTGAATCAGAAATCTTACGTACCTTCATTTATGAAATGAAATGAGAATGAACGATTGCCTAAAGAAATTTATGAAACAATACAGCCCAGGATCCATTTATAAACTCTCAGGGAAGAGTTTGAAATTCGAAACGATCCAGTTACCAAGCCAACAGCACACTCAGACAATCAAGATCTCGATAGTCCAGACTTTCCTCGAAGGAAGCGGCTGGGGCACCAAAAATAGCGTTTCCGTTCAGCTCCGGCCGTAAGTAGGAAGTGGACACTACACGACAGTTTTCCGGCCGCCCACACTCGCGACACTTATTGAGTTTACAACGCACTTACTAACTGCATTGCGCCTACGCACCGTCTCTTAAGCTGAATTAAATTGCTCGCTATGATTATATCGAAATCTAGATATGCGATACGCGAGGAATTTCAATCAACTATTAACTTTAATGCTAATATCCCAGACTTGGTGTTGCTTGATTTGTGGGGTCATTGGGTACCAGGATCGGTTTTGTGTTTCTAAAAACACATAAGTTAAAGACTACATAATTTCCAAATGACGGCTCATTTTCTTATATATTAAGTAAATACGAGTAATTATTTCGCCTTGTGTTCAGTAAGGTCTTTTTCTAGAAAGTTACTCGGCCGTAATTCACATTCGTGAGTGACGATTTTGAATGAATTTACGTTGTCAAATATCAATTCAAGAACAGATTAATTCTTGATTTATAATTCGAGACAGACAAAAGAGAAGTATAAGAAAATAATACATAACATTAGACGGAAAAATATTGTTATTAAATATCAAGCGGATCCAGTGAATCAGGCAGGATTAAAAGGACATAGATATTTGAAAAATAAAGATTCCTTGTGTTTTTAACGATGATGTTAGTAGGTATACTTTATTTCAATTTGATTGCAAATAATGAAATATTGCCTACATTGGGAAAATGTTGACGATACCTTCACCAATTTCAATATGAAGTCACGTCAATAGAAATGTGCACTGTCAACCTGTCGCGTAAAAATGCCTAAAAAAAACACATAAAAGCAGAAATTCTTTTTGCCAAATCACAACGCAAACAATCGCAAAGATAATGCCTCTTTCTCAGAATCTACCCACCCACTATGTACCGCCCGTGCATCAACCGAACCAAACATGGGTGCAGTTACATTTTCCTCAAAACTCCCACATTTGTCTTCATTTTCCACGTTGACTTATTAAAATGGATTATTATGGTTATGAGAATGATTCAGTTTATTATTATTATTAACGACAGTTATGTACACAACATTGTTTGTTATTAATAGGAGTTGTATGGGCATAACATTATTTCCAACGATACATGCATAAATAGCATTAGGTCTAAAGTCTCATCTAAACCCATTTGCTGCATTATAAACATACTTTGTTTACTTTATGATAAGTAATTTACAACTGACTAAACGATATTACCTAGTAGTCGTAATTTAATATCATTTAGTCAGTAACCTCTCACTGTATTTTTATCACTTGGATACCAACTTAAGCAACTAGGGTCCACTAGTAGGGCCTCTCTAGATATTTAACAATTATTTATTGCATACCCCTAGCGCATTTGTCCGATCGTATCATATAAAAATGGTTCTTGTCATAACCATTTTCTTTACGTTTTCATGAGATTTAGCTTTCGGGTTGCTATCTCTGTTAATCTTAAGTATTTGAAACTTATCTGAACTTTGGTCGTTGGCCAACCATAACAAAACGCATATTTTGTTCTCGAAACATGCTTTTGTCTGTCAATCTAAAGGTGACACGCCAATTAGCGTTCATAACTATTACATTTAATGAATTTGTTTTTGAACATTCAGTCATGACATTTTAACATGTTTCGTTGTTAATTTTCAAAATGCTAAACTACTTATGTTGTCACAGTGTCACCGAAGTTACGCAGATACGTAAAAATGACGACGGCGGACTATTTCATTTTAAAGATTTATTCTTCCTAGTAGAATTCGACATAGTTAATAAAATATTTGTATCAGTGAATTCCACAATCAAGCTTGTTGTTTGAAACTAAGACCTAGGGAACATTTTCAGATGATTCAATATCAAAATTGAGCAATTGTTTAATCTTAATCTGCTGTCTCAGTGATTCATGATAAGATGACATTAATAACCAATAAGTAATTTTTATTTTAATATTTAAGGGGATTGCTTATGATTGACCATTACTTACAGAATAATTGCCCAACTTCATTAAGTGGCAATACTTAATTTACAAACTTTGTCAGGCAAACGAACCCTGAGTCATCGATTAAGAAACAAGAATGAATCACAATCATGGCATATTAACGTATTAGAATAAATTAGAATGCAGCATCATCATTATAATACTACTAGCGACCCGTCCCGGTTTCACACGGGTGCATTGTTATGTTATTACATATAAACCTTCCCCCTCAATCACTCTATTCTACTAATCCTACCTACTAGTATCATAAAGGCGTAAGTTTGTACGTGTGGATGTGCCGTGTTGCTCTTTCACGTAAAAACTACTGAATGGATTTCAATGAAACTTTACAAAAATGTAGCCTAGACATCTGAATCGCACATAGGTTACAATTTATAAAGAAATATTACTTTTTCTTGCCCAGCTTAAGTCCACGCGGACGAAGTCGCGAGCGGCCGCTAGTCTATTATGAAACCGCAGTAAAATCACTTGCGTAGTTTTCAAGATTTAAGCATAAATATGGATATAGGGAGAAAGAAAGCTTATTTGTTTCATACTATGTAGTGATGGCATGGCTGATTATAATCAGCATGGTATGGACGAACAATGAATTAATGAACTGCAATCACTGAATAACTTTCCTCCAACAACCCGCACTGAGCCAGCGTATTGGAGTATGGCTTGTTTCCACCTCATAGTTGAGGTGAGGCCTGTGCCCAGCAGTGGGACGTATATAGGCCGATTATGTTAAAAATGTTTATGTAAACTGTGGAAATTGGTAATCGTTGTTTCCAATCATAGTTTTAGTTTATATTTGTTTAATTGAGACCTCCTACACAGAGCCAATTAAATAGTTTCCATAAAAAACATTTATTTATTGATACACGGCAATTTTGTCCGCAATTATGAACAAACAGGAGGCTGAGGTTATGGTTTGTTTGAAAAAGAAGTTTAATAGTACATTGTTACCTTGGGGGTGAAAGTAACTTATTTAGTCCCGAGACGGGGTTTGGCGCCCGGAACGAAGTGAGGGCGCCAATAGTTCGAGGGACTAAATAAGTCTTTCACCCGAGGTAAACACTGTGCTTTTCATTACAAATACGAGGAAAGTAAGAATAAAAACATGAATTAGCCAAAGAAAAAATGAGGAAAATAAATGAAGATCGAATTGCCGCTTTCCCGCCTATTTTGTTTGTTTTTTTTTCTGTGGCCGGCCCGCTATTCAGCCATTATTTTTTATTTTCATCATTGGAAAAATGGTAAATATTCTGCTCAAAGCTAAGTTATTTTTAAAAAATTGTTGAAACTAAATTATAATAAAGTTATTAAAAACATATATATTCTCTGATCAATACTTAACTTTAAGTTATTTCAAATTTTACATCGTGGCTGTATAGAAAGTTGGAACATGGTTCAATAGATATTATGTGAAAAAGAACTAGTTTTTAAAAAAAATATTTGACAGCTGTCAGTTGAAAGTGATTCTCCCTAGGGATGAAAAGTGTTACTTTCAGCCCGCTTCTCAGGTCAGTAATGACCTACTTTCAGAGTATGAGTAATGAAAAGTATTATTTTTTACTTAACAAAAAACGTTATGAGCAAAACAATTACTACTACATATTCACATCATATAATAAAATAAATAAAAATAAAAATCGTTTATTTCGGACCGGAATCCATAGTGTTAGTAACAAATAACTTTATCAACTATGTTAGTAACAGAAAAAAATGTTTAATACGTTAATGTTAAAAATGTTTAATATAAAAAGCGACCAATCCATTATTTTGTTTGTTATGTAAGAAACTTTGGAAATAAATAAAATAAATATTTTGTTGTTTTTTTGTATTTATACAAGACGTTGTTTAGTTTACAATACCTGTAAAATTGTGTGTGAAGAAAAAGTGTGGGATTCTGAATGTTCCGTTCATCATGGACGGCAATAAGCAGTGTGTTTCTGACTACCCCATATTGGATATTAGTCGTGAGCGAATAGAGGCGCTCACATCAACTTTTACATAGAGGCACCTTATGCCCCTGACATAAGACCTATTTTGCAACAGTTTTGTAAAGGTTGATATGAGCGCCTCTGTGGCCTCTCACATAAAAAGGTTATTTTCTATAATATGTTTTGAATCAGTAAGTAGTTTAACAGTGAGACTCTGGCCGTGTTTCGAAACGCGATTGATAATTTACTAATTAAATCGTTAGATTATTATAACTTTGTACGTATGACGTCAAATTACGTCTGCCTACATTTATTCGGATCGTCAATAGCGATAATTTCTGACGTCTGTAGGAGATAAGAAGAGAACATACAATATGAAATCTAAATGTCAATCTTTATCACCGGCACTATGCAGAGAGCAAATATTTGTGTGTGCCATTTATGTTTACAATATGCTCAAACTTTCAAACGAGCAAGGGTCATAATTATTAGCCTAAAGATATCGGCCGTTTCTTCATCGAATACGAAACATTTTGAGTTCTGTTTTGACAGCGCAAAAAATAATATCTTCTTTTTAATAAACTTTACATTGGATTCTTTCATTTTTATTTTCCATTCTTCGATAATTATGATCCTTTATTCATTAAGTCGCTTTAGCAGCCATTCGGGCCTAATAAGATATGAAGCATTTAGTGTTAGAATATGTCTTTATGAAACTAATAAAACGTTAATTGTTTCAGGTACGTTCAGAGGAATCTCTGCATGTTCTGGACTCACCACAGAAGAACGCACGATGGGTATGTGGCTTTTAACCTTTTTGGTGGTGGGTAACTTATAATCTACAGTTAGTATTTTAATCTTAGGTAAGGTCTTAGTGAAAACTTAAGCATTAAAATCAAATGTCTACCTACTCGCTTTCATTTTTGCAAATGCTTATGAGAACGACGCCAATGCATGGTTTTGCATGCTTGCCTTTCCCTGATAATGTTTTGTAATATTTCTGGTAAAATAAATAATATTAACATAGGTATTATGCTTTAAAATTATACCATATTCTTACTAGAGGTACTAAGGCATTTGTACAGAAATGCATGCTACTCTCTTCTAGTTTAATAACCTCCTACACACACTAGGTACTTACTTTTAAATCCCACATCTATACCTCTAACGATGTAGGTAGTCAGGAAGAGTTATGCTGAACTGTTGCCGCGGCGAAGGGAACTTTGAGAAGCCCTCCTTTCACTGAGCGTAAACTATATAAGACTATACCAGTACCACCATACCATACCATGATATAGTGATCAAAAGAAATGAACTTGAAATGCATCAAGTGCTACATGAACAAAACGGCAACTTTTGCATCGTTGGCACTGCGAAAGATCTTTGTAATTGAAAAACAAGAATAGAATACGAGTAGGTTACACCGAAATCACATCATAAGTCTAATGGACTGTTTTTACAGTAACAGCTCAAGTTTATAAAACCTTAAATTGTTGGTCAAACGTGATTATTTCGGTCGTGTGAATCATCACGTCACCCAACCACCGGTCTCTGCCACAAGATATTAATTGCTAAACACAGGTCTCCCTTAGATTTTCAGGGTGGATGATAATAGGTGACCAAAATTGGTGGATACCTTAACAACCACTTTACTTTTACAATTTAAATTCAAAGCGAGGGTAATGTTTTTGAATGACAATCATACAACATTATGAGTTATGACGTTCGAGTTATTTATTCTACCTAAGTAGTATGTACATGTCACAAAGGAGACTTGTCATTGTTCTTCGAGCTTCAATATGCAAATCAAATGTATTCGGAATTTCCTTACTATTTAGGCACATTTCTGTTTAATTCAGCAGCTAATAAATACTTACCGTTAAAAATCTAGAATCACGTTAATGATATGCCTTGCCTTCATTATTTATTTCAATGCAATAAATTGGATTTACACTAATTCATTTACTCAATAACTGATTGCATCCTTTTCTTATCGTCGTATCATAAAATTGGTATGATTTATTTATATTTATCAAACAAAAACATCTAGGAAGTGGGTGTGGCGTGTGGATGGTACGGTACCTAAGCTTACTTAGGCACTCGGCTCAAATGATTTAAAGATTTAGGAGTATAAATAACTTGGATTTGAGTCGACTTTACAAAAATGAAACAGTACAATACCTAACAAAGACATGGAATCTCTTGAAAAATGTAACACGTAATCTAATTCTTATCACGGCCAGCGTTAAAACCATACCATGATGTAGAGATAAATATAAAAATGAAACATAACCCACCAACAAACAGTGGCCAAGTGGCCTTCCAAAACTTCACTGGACCTCAAATCCTTTAGCGCCTCTAGCGGCGAAACCCATACGCGATAGCCCCTATTGCACAACTGCTAATACTCGAACTCTATCTGAGCAAACCTATTCGTCTGCACGTCTCTCTTATCTTGAGAAGTTATTCATGGCGGTTTATACATTGCAAACAATTCTAGTAAGGAAGGAAACAAAGGATTTTCTAGCCTATTAAAATCAACATAGCATCAACGGCCCAATTCCTAGTGCAAAACTTTAACAAGATTAGAAAAGACCGGTAATACTAAAGGTACTCTCAATATATTGTAATCTCACTTTGATACTTAATTCAAAAACCTGAAGACAAACGTACGATTATTTTGTAGCCAAAAATGATGCAATATGATCGACATAGCACTTAATCAGACAGTTACAAACATGACTTCATTCACATCATATTTTTTAGTAAAATTCTTGTCATAATCTTTATCGCCGACCGTTCAACTAGTGAGTCACAAATTTAAATAAAGATGATAGTTTATCGCGATCGGAATGCTCTAATCACTTTGTTTAATTGTGTTTATTATTGTTAAATAAATACATGATTCCGGATTCACATTTTCAGAATGCCTAGATAAGGTATCAGATGAACGATACGATAACAAAGGAGTGTAATTGTAAACTGCGCCGGGCAATGTCACTGTTTTGTATGCGCTTTGGAGTCAGTTCTGAAGAAAAGCTTTCCAACGCGTGCTAATATTCGTGAAAGTGGTACAAAGGTAGAACAGGATGTCGTGTGAGTCATGCCGCTGTAATAGAGGCGCACGCGCAGGTAACATCTACAATACGTATAAGTTGCTGGTCTGATAAGCGGCCACGTGAATTAACAGTGAGTCAGCGCCTCGAACTCAATTCAGTTCCATAAACTATCTGTCGAGGAAACTCGGCCATAAAAAAGCAGGTGCCGGCCTTTTTGAACGCACGCATATTTTCTAATGATGACACTCAGTATTGGGACTTGTGGATTGGGGTGATTCATGTATTTTTTTGTCAATTTATCTATTGAAAAAACTAAATTAACGAGAAAAAAAGTTTCAAAAGGGTTACTGGAACGCTCAGTCTTCTGCCCAACACAATAAAAAATAGCCTAACGTCGAATTTGAAATGTATCCCCAAAATCACTGTGTTAAAATCATAACCGTAATATCATGTATACATTAGGTCACTCACAACCTAAGTCGATGTGTAACGAAGAGGCAAAAGACATTGCGTCTTAATGGTTATTAACGTTATCACCAACGATGACACAAAATAAAACGTTACACACATTATAAAATATCAACAGAACCGCTCGACGAATCAACCTAACAAGTTTATGAATGAAAAACTACTCATGCATTTGAGTCATAACTCGGTTGTATTCGTTAGGAGTACGTAGAAATGCACTACGATTTGTCTGACTCAATATAATGCTGTCATCTTACTGAATGTCGGTGAGTGCATTGCTTTCTTCCTTGAATGAGAGTCATTGGGATTTGCTTAAACAGTCGCGACAACTAAGCTTACCGTTCTAATCAACACCTATTTTTCGGACATATCCGAGATTGTGGAAAATTTTGGTCGGGATTGTGGCCACTAATCCTTTCCTTCCTTTTCATTTCTTTTAATCAATTCTTAAGCCACTGAGCCATGAGCTTATACATCTATATTTTTTATTTACTAAATATATTTGTAACATTGGCATCATAACAAGATATTGTTATTTACATATTATCAACACAACATATACTTTAAAAAAACCATGCATGCCTTTTTGATCTTATTTTTCGTTCAAAAGAAGTTCATAGAATGCAGATTAAATAAATTATTTCATTAGCAGGTCATAAAATTGTGAACATCAAAACACAGGTGACCTTAATTCGTCTCAAAACCCATATAGACGTTGCATAATTCTTGACATTCTCACAATTCTTGACATTCTCGCTGATTGGTTTGATCTCCACATGGCTATTAAGTTTAACGTTAAAGTTTTTCATATTATTATTGCCATGCCCAGTCCAAGAAGCGTTCAGGTGTCAGTTTTTTGTGCCAGTTGTAAGACAAGTGCGGCTTATACCTGTATTTGCATAGCAAACAGACGTGCAAGATCATAAAGTCCTTTTTTCTCTGCCGCCGTGTAGTCTGTCTACGTCGACTTTTTAGCCTGTCGAGCCCGTCTGGTCTTGGTGGTAAAATTAAATTATTCTCGATTTAGATTTCGCAGCCTAGCAACTATCGCTTGTGTTTTTGTAACTTTCCATCAGTTAAAGAGGAAAACCCTTCAGTGCGCGTTATATCCGAAAATGTTATGTTATTTCAAACTGCACTAATGTTTGATTTTATTTATCTTTATTTTGGACTCTGGGTGCGGCAGTTAGTATCGTATTCTAGAATGTTCTCCAGTCAGGTGTTGATCAAATTCAAACATTGTCGAATCTCTTTTCAAAATCAGATCAGAGAGCAAAAGTGGAAAGTGGATCGGACTGAGGTCCAACTAAACTTGCTATACGTATAAATACTGAATTATTTGCGACAACATAGATACCAAATGTAAATACCTAATGCGTTGAGATACCAACTGAACAAAGACGAATAAGACACGCTGGCGAATTTAGTAAACATTCAATTTGCTACGTATGTACTAATCGCAGAGCATTCGTTATACCCCGCATAACACTGATTTCTGCCCCGATTATGTTCTGAGTCAGCCTCTTTATTTATGACTTTCGAGAAATTATCGCCAACAAGAACGATTTATACAAGAGTCTTTGTTATAATCCTCAGACTTAGTATTTTTAAAGTGATCTAATACACTTTGAAAACATGTATGTTGTACAGATTAACGCACACCAGGTTACCACAAACTGTCAAAATTTCACAATCTACATTTATGTTAAACCTTGTTTCTCTGTAGTAAAGTTTTTTTACTGAGGAAATTTGTAAGTTGGTGATACCTGAAGCTGCGGTTGTCTGCACCTCACACACTGCAAAAAAGGATATTCAGGGCAACAGGCAACCACACAGGCAAAATGTTTTGGACGTTTCTCAATGTCACAGTCAAAGAACCACTTAAATTATACCCTAATCCACATGCAACTGAGATAATACAACCAATGTGGGAGGTAGGATAATCCAAATATCAACGTCTCGTATTAATATCTATCATATACTGACAGTAATTATCTTCGAACATACTAGACAAAGTCAACAAACCAATGAGAACCTCTTAATTCCTTCTAAGGCAATAGTGATTCAAGCTAACGACTCCGATCGAATAGACGCTGTCATAGTAAATTGTCTGAATAATTAAATAGACCGAATCGGCTGATATAATATTCGTTTAATTATCGATGCTGATGATTCGCTACACGCGGTTGTCGCTGACATTGAAGGGTCGTTGACTCATCTGACACAAACCGTGGGACTCCCTTCTCTTGTATTTTTTTAGCTTATCGTTTAGTATTTCTGAATATGCGAGGATTAAGTTTCTTGAGATCAATTTCATGTCATCACTTTATAAAAGATGTGCTTCTCAATCTACACAAGTTTTCAAAGTTTGGTTTAGTTGGTGATAACTTACAGAAACCTTGATCGGTTCATTATGGCTATAGATAATACATGCCAATGAATTGTGAGTCATTGACACCTCTCGTTAAGTAACAATTCAAAATATTTATAAACACGCCGGGACTAACGTTACATAATGTACCATATCTGACATACATTCTGATGAACCTCACCTGCGAAGAGTACCATCTCTGATTGTTCACACATGTCAATATTGATTTCGGCTGTTTGATAAGATCAGGCAGAGCATCTCATCATAAGTTGTCCATGAAGCGGATGCGAAGGTCCGTGGGTGGAGTTCCCCCTCCTCACCGCGGCCGGCTCGCCATTCTAATTAGCCCATTGTGGTCGCCAGTTAAGTTCGCGATCGGCTTCAGCCGGCAGTCACCGGCAGTCACGCCGCACTCGCCGACGCAGTGACACGCGTTGCAAATACTTTAACATCTACTACACCACGCGGACTGATACGACTGTGATGACGATAAGTGACCCAAAGTGCTCTCAGTTGTCAACAACTAACATTACGCATATCACAAGTTCCAACATGTGGATATTCACGTTAAACAGACATTTGAATCGGTGTTAAAGTTCTAGTTGTTCGCGCAACACAAGGTAAAGCCATTATACTGTACTCGTATACTGTTAAAACTGGCACCATTGTACGACGATCGGGGAATCTGGAAAATCACACGGCAATATTTTATTTACATTTTGTAATGCTCTATAAATCGCAATCATGTTGTAAATGCCAAGGTTATTACATCAGTAAAATATAATTAAGAAGCAAGAAAAATCACAGATGAATAAAAACTGATAAGAGGTTCGGAACCCAATAACCTATCCGTGATAAATGAAATAGAAGAAAGGTTGTGGTCTGTAGTTTGAAGGACGAACGATAAGAATAAATTATGTATTACATTCAGAAGACGAGTTTGTTAGAATCTATCCGCTACGATTGCGAGAACTCGACCGGCTTTATCCGTAGTTATTCAATAAAGTTATTTGTATCGAGTGTCAAGCCTAGAGCGATTGTGCATGCCAAACTAACCTTCGGAAATAGCGTTGCTTGATCGAGCATGCAGCATGGACTGCATTGCATCTACGCTTCTCAACCGCATTATACTTTAATGTCCTCCTTCAAAACCTAGCATGGGAGTTTAGTTTTAGTGCTAGACGAATTTAAGGTTTAAATTCATTAAGGTTCATAGTTACCTAGCAGCAAGAAAATCTAATCAATTTCAAAATGGACGATGAATAGCTAATCGTGAAAGCTGTTCTTAGTAGCAAGCATAGGGAGAAGTGAGGAGAATAGTTATTACCTACTTTACCCAACATTAAGCGGTAGAGGTATCCTTACTTGGCTATTTGTATCACATTCCGAACTATTCTTATTGACCAATCTACTCCTTTTTCAGGGAATAACATACTTGATGAGGAAAAATATACTTATGTAATCAATTTTAAACGTTGCTGTGTTACACTTACAGTAAATGTAAACGAATTTATTAACATAAATTAGAGCAAGTAAATTAAGTTTTCGCTTAGCAAACAGGTACTTACTGGGACCGGGAGTAGTTTTCGTCGAGGCGTATGACAACAAATAAAGTCGATTGCCAGCAGCGTACCTAGTGTGAACTCAGTTTATTAGTCGTAAATATTGATAAAAGCTAATTGCTAACGTAATTATTGGCAACAAAAACTGTTGTACTTAAATCTATATCTTTTGTAGCGTCAAAACAATGGATATATTGAGGTTTCAATGGCAGTTTTAGTTATTCAATCCAGTTATTCAAATATTTTTTCGCACTAACTCTGTTAAGCATAATTCTGCATGTAACTGCAAAAATGTCACTTAACAGTCGCTTAGCACAGTCGGATTACCAGCTGATTTGGGTGTAGAACAGCTGTCTGACTTTATGATTGTAACTTAACTATGGACCGCTGAAGGGTTTTAATTATCCTTTTGTCAAACTTTGCCAACAAGAACTTCTTAAGAAGAAGTCTGCTAATATTTAACTATTGGTTATGAAATTTAATTTTCTTCATACTTCTTTAATTGTCTCCTATTTTGATGTTTAGTGTTCAAATGGCGTTTTCTTTTTCCTCTAACGTATTTTTAGTCACTTACAATTCTTTTGTTAGGTGAGTTTAATATTAGGTATATTTTTAGATTCGTTATCATCAGCGAAACTTATTTTTAGATTGATAAAAAAGTCAATAACATCATATGATCATTGGAAAAAATAGAATTTGTATTTAATTTTAAATAAGTTTTCCTCTTCTAACGTAGAAGTATACCTACCTGTGAACTTAGGATCCTTCATGCAGAGATATCATTCAGATATCGTTCCATGAATTCTAATAAGAAGAGTTCTGTTGCTGCCCAGCCAATTAATACGCAACTTCTTAAGTTCCATCCAATTCTAGTTTCAAAATTCCATGGACTTCTTCAGTATCTCTGTATAGTGTATATTGGTAACTCTTTAGTGACGAGACTGTTTACGATATAACGAAGTTCTGTTTTAGCGGCTGTATGCAGAACTTAGAATAAATAACTCAAATAACACTTATTACATATTATACTGCATAATTTATACTCAACTTACCAATATTTGAAATTTCCTAATATACCTAAATGATCAAGGAAAAATTCGATGTTTTTGGCACGCTAAAAATTACTTTTTCATGATGGATGACTGATGATCAATAAAAACGAGTATTTTAGCTGATATCGGTTTAAAATTATTTAGAATTAGACCCAGCTACCTATGTGATGGTAAATATTAGCAAACATAAATTCGTGTCATAACAGAAAACTAACTAATTTCAGAATAATTGTATTTCAATGTTATTGGAAAACAGATAACTAATATGGGAACATGGCATTTAAAATGATTGATTATTTTTTAGACACTGTACACAGTGTACAAGAAGATGTTTCATCATTACCTAAATCACAGAAAACGTCTAGTTACAATAGGTGCTGTTTCGCAATGGAAAAAATCTGTCCTCATTCAGTCAATTGCATCAATACATAACTCAGCTCATAGTAGTTCTTATGCCTGGAACTGTGACTACATTTCTACGAACTGTGAGTCATGAGTCATGATTCGGAGCACAATCGAGCCTGTTATGTGAGTGGATCTCGCTTTTTGTATCGAAAGTATTACTCATCGCGGCCTGGGATAGCTTGTTTATCAATGAAGTAATACACGTAACCGTTTTCGCGGAACCAACAAGCAACATCTCAAGACATAGTACACTTAAACATATAAATTGCATTATAGTAACGTCTAGTAGTAATACAGATCAACACGCACGGCGCTTTCATCCCAAACGTTTAGAAACGTTTGCCTTGTTTAGTTTTGATGCAAAAGTTTTCATTTTCATTATTTAAGATATGTTTTCGTTAAGATTTGAAAACAGCCAAGTCAAAAATATCGTTATTATAGGCTTAACTAACATGGACATGAATAAAAGTGATACAACACTGGCAAGAAACTCAGCAGTTACCTACTTTTCTCATTTCAACTAGCAAACAACGTACGCTTCAAATTTCTAATTGCTGTTATGATTGTATCTGTAGTTTGTTGACGTAGTAAACGTCCCAGCTTATGAAATTAAAAGAAATTCCTAACATTTTTCGGATGAAATTTGCGTAAACATGAGATGAACAGCCTGAAAAACCTGATTAGAAATCGTAATAATTAACCAAATCAAATATGCATAGCTCGACGTTATCAGCAACACACGCACTCATTGATTCTGGTTGTTTATCGTTTACAATACCAAAGTAGTACCTAATGATAACTGTTGCTTGCCATCCACTCGAGATAATAAAAACCCAAATGTCATAAACTCAGTCCATAGCTGTTAAAATAACTAAAATAAACACCGCAACTAAATATTTCTTGGCGGCCGCAAAGACATCACAGACAACTTCAATATCTTCAACTTTAAAACTAGCTGAAAACATGAATGATCTTTTAAGGCATCTTTCATCACATTGTGTTACTTACATTATTTAAGTTTAAGTGAATTTTATTACTCAATTTTTTCAAGTAAATAATTATAGCATTAGCACAAGCCCAGTGGTCTTTTTGAGTTGAGTGATTCGTCACAAAATACATATCTTTCTTCTTTATTTTTTTTACTCAACCTCTCTTTTTAATTTATTATAGTGTTCTCGTAGAAGAGTATTTCTTTGACTATATCAAAGTGAAAATGCATTTATCGGTGTCATCCGGAAGAGCGTCCGAATGTTATCAGTTGGGTTCCACGTTTTATAAAACTGATTGGTATGAATGTTTTTAATATTTATGATGAATGATGTTTGATTATTTCGTTTTCACGTTATTACAATGTTTAACTTGCAAATATGAATAAATATATCATTTTTTGCCTTCTTTTATCATCGTGGGGAAATCTTCATCACATCGTATGACGACGCAACGGCATCATGTCGGACTTCTAAGTACCGACTAAAACCCCACGAAAACCTTGGTACTTTGGCGGCGAACCTGGGTTCCCTAACAAGCTTTCACAACAATTCTTCGCCGCCAATGTGCCTCTATCTGAGGTGAGTTAGGAAATAGCTCTAAACTCATTCGCGTTCTGACATCAAACGTATCTCCCTTTCTATTATTGACTTTCAGTCAGCATTATTTTTTATATTCATGTGATTTGATATGTGATGCTGAAAAAGATTATGATTCATCATTATATTAACAACAGCGTGATCGCCACCAAACATTTTGAAGGAATTATAATTATGACTTTTAATACGGTCTACTGAAAAATCCAACTTTTTTAGATAACCGCCTACTCTTTGCTGCCATCAATCTCTGCGTCTAAACGCGACGTCGTCGTTGACTAATGACGGTTCATAAATAAGCAATTAATTGGTATCACGCCGTTTCGTATCAAATGATTACGATTGTTGTCGGTGACGCGGTGACGCCACGCCGGCCGGCGGCCGTGACATCAGCGAAGGACGCGTCAGCACGCGTCATACGATGCGAGGTGTCAGGTCTCAGCTCAGATGACTTTACATTTATCATCGGCGCTAGAATAGTTATTCAATACGGATACGACAATACACATCTGATGCACCTAATAGTCTAATGACAGGTACTTACTTAGACGGTTTTTCAGATTTTATTCTGTCTGAAAAAGGCATATTCATTCAGTCTTTTTAGGCTTTTTTAAAAATTTGGAATGTGGTACGGCTACAAAAAGAACTGAGATAAGTAATGTAATAAATCGAGCTAACAATATAATTCAGCAACTGTTATCGCAAAAGCAAAAGTATGTAAATATCGAACAACGTGTTATTTTCTTTAACTGTCTTCTTAAAGAACATGAAATGGTGAGGGTTAAATAGAAGGTTAAGAAAGACTCATGATCGTACGTTACTACATACTCAGAAGGTACTAATACTCAGAATGATAAGGATTCCGTTACAGCGACAAAAACAACGGTGACGTTCTTAATCAAAGTTAATTATTATTTATTATACATGACACATATCACCCACATTATACATTTTCTAACTACCTATGATTATCTAAATCATTTACCTTAAGTTGACTCACTACATACTGCAATAACATAACAACATTAAAAACGGCTACCGGCGAATAAAAATCTGCATTATTAAATTAAAAATAATTGGAACAAGAATGCGGCATTGAAATTAGACAAGAGTTGTTTTTTATGTCCTATTGTCTTGCAACATAAGATGTGAAGTCTATTGATCTATTGACGATGAGTTGACTGGCACTCTTGGCTGAACTTGCGTGTCCAAATACCGACAGAGGCACGGATGTTCCGTAGGCGGGCACATCAATATGCGTCGAACAAGCCTGCGCGTTCGACACAGTGGCGCGTGAGTTGCTTCCCTGATTGATAGCTGCCGGACTCTCCAATGACTCACACTTCGATATTACATTACAATGTCCAATGGCTCTTTTGACCTCATTTAACGAGTTCAATAAGTGCAGCCGCCTGTCCTTGCGCTGAATTCAAAGCAGTTAAACTATTCCCAGAACGGCAATAAGAGCGGCACTGACTTATAATAAAAATACGTCAACCTACATCTCATCGCGGTATCTCTTTTGTCTCATAGCAATTGAGATAAGAGCTAGTGGATGTTCAGCTATAATCGTTTATTAGGCCGTTATCAAACACTTGATAATAACAAATAGCTCTAATCTGAACTCTGCGCAATAGCTACCACCTACATTAAATATGCATATTACTCGTACATAGTACTTTGGTGATAAACATCACTTGTGAGTAATTCATTACATTCCTCACATTTTCATGCAATGTACCAATAGTAGGTAACATGCAAATTAAATTTACTATGTTTGGAAAGTAATTACTTCAGTGAAAAAATATAAAAACAAAAATTAGCTGTAAGTAAATAGGTACACTAGTCACTCATTGAATAAAAAACCAGAGATATAATGTTTATTGACTATAAAGATAGATATTCAAACCATAAAATACAGTTTTACACGCTCCTGAAATACTGCATTGGTTAGTTGTTAGGTATCCAGTACCACAGAAGAATAATCTCCAAGTAAAATGTGTAAGAGAAAGGCAACAGTTTACTGTATTTAAAAATATCTTCAAAGTCCTAATCTCCTAATCGTAACCGCTATAAACGTAATTTTGTTTCTCTAAATTAAGTAAAAATAAGTCACGTGTCTGATATTGCAGTTAAATACATTCAACAGTGAGAACATACGAATGGCAATTTAACTAAATATTGTTTTATTGTTACAGATACCGCTCGATGGCAACAGCAGTTTGAAGCACAACGGCAGCGCCAAGGATCTGGCCTCCGTCATGGAGAACCTCAAGAAGAGCACCCTCGTCACGCGCCAGAACCAAAGCCTCAACACACAAGTTACCAGTTCTGCTCAACAGGTAAACAGCATGAGCAATATTCAAAAATACAAACAAATGAGGGAAACTACAATTAAATTATGCATATACTAAGCAAACATATTACAAACATTCTAGAAATTAAAAAACAAACCCAACCAACCAAGTCCCTTTCTTTAAAGCATAAGGATTAGGAAAGAAGTTTTGAACACCATCTAGTTTAGTTTTTTGGCATTTTAGAGAGATAAAGCAGTCTGATCCATTTGTATATGATCTCATGACCGTGAACGTGTGTAATGAAGGGAGACATCAACAGATGGCGTGACTGAAACCACATAATAGTTCAACGATAAAAACATGGTTTTTTAAACATAAAACAATTCCAAATTGCACAATTTAATTCGATCATTGAATTGTGTATGTAACTGCTGGAATTTTTAATCTCCCTTATGTAGCTATGCATTGGACCGGAAGTTTGCTGGAGTTTATTAATAGATACCGATATATCAAGCACATTACACAAAATCTATTAGACATTGAAAATTTGGCATCGTTACTAGCCAACGAGCCAATAGACTTATATGATTCGCTAACATTACTCAACTTTTTTTTTAAGGAGCCTCTTACTTATCATTCATTATCCTACGTCATACCTAAACGCTCAATTTCCATGAAATCAAACCAATCAACTTTTGTACTTGTATTCTTGTCTGAAGAAAGTTATTTCTTCATTTTACTGTCGACTTCGTGGAGTCTATAAAATTTAAAAGTTTGTTTTGAATTAGCTCAACACGGGTTTCGAGGAAACGTTTAACAATTTAGAATAGCTAGCCTTTTTCCTCACGAAGCAGGGAAAGATAACATTTCAACATAACTTGCTCCGCTTCTTCTACTCTCACTAATCATTTTACATGCTTGTCAGTTAAGGGTGCTTTTGCCCTTTTCTGGCGGCTTTAACTCTTCCAAAGGAAGTTTGTCTAGGCGTTCCTTTTCCAACAGTTACATTAATCCTGGCCTTGTGAATCTGATCTGTTTAATTTATAACTTTTCAACTCTTTCTGTCACATTACCCAATCATAGAAGTGTTCTCAAGAAGAGAACCTAAGTAACATCTTCTTTCACACGATATCGTTTTCTTTTTAGACTCTATCATTCCATCTTACCTACTTCACGGCGTTTTCATATGCCCCCCTTACTCTTTTTATTTCGAATGCAATTTCCTTCATTATTATTATGACATCAACTGGTTCTTCTGCCCTATAATTATATTTCAAATACTATAATTGGGCTATCTATCTCGAATGTTGGCTTGGAACATGTGTATTTTGTCAATATACAATAGAAAAACTAATCTTGTACACGAATGACCGTGAATAGGACATAATATTTTCTTCTCACATTAAATTCAACTGCCAACGATCAAATAACAGCATGTAATTAAAAAGTCGGTTTTGTCGGTAGTCATCACAGACGCGGCGCGGTGGGGAGCCCTATTGGCCAAGCGCCAAAGCACCGTGGCGTAATGAACGTAGGACGGTAGGAGGACAGTTCCATCAGAACATTTTGCCCTTAGAGCCCTTTTGGAAACCTAATTTCGTAACGACCTACTTAAAAACGAGTGAAAATAAATATTCTTACACAATATGATTTAAGTGACCAAATGTATAAAATAACTGAATTTATATTTCAAATGTAGTGAAGAATTAACAAGGTTAGTTGTTAGAGAGGAATATGTATGTGTGTTTCTGAGAATAATATGTAAGAATAAAGTCTAGAATCATAATATTGCAAATGTATTTAAGTTACATTTACATTCATAACGGTTTCACGTGGTATCCATTGCCCATGTTTCTCGTTTACCGGATCCCCCACGCTCGAAATCGCAGACGAATCGTTTGTTCAGTTGGCGAGGGTTCCACTCCAAGTTTTGGCCGAGAGGTTCAAGGACATAATTTGTTGCACCTCGACCACGCTTTATGATTCATACAATTCGTTTCCCAATCACGGCGTTCATGCCAAAACGATCTAAATTATATTTTTCTTTTGTATTGTATGTTTAGACAGGGCCTTCCGTCTTCTTTTCAAACAAGAAGTACGAGTAATACTTACAATTGAATTTATATTTCGTAAAACTCGAATTTAGTTTATTCAAAAGACGATACAAAATCATTGCAGGCTCATAATTAACATTGCATCCCGTGTGAGCAGAAAAAAAACGGATATTTGTTTTCCTGTCACTATTAATCTTAAATGCCTAGTTATCAGCGTATGGGCAGCAAAAAAAAATATTATAAAACTATTAGAAGTACCTATGTAATAACCAAAATCAAAATTTATCGCTACTTTTCATGTTCGCTAGATTGTAAAATATTAAGAAAACAAATTGCCCTGTCAATAATAAATTTTGCGAACAAAATTTCACGCGCTATATTTAAAAAACAAAGTTATTTCTGTAATCCTATTTTGTCTTAGCCCTGGCTTTATTTACTTCAGCCGTAGGTGCGCCAAGACGCGTGACGCCTGCTTTACACGTCTGTCTTCTGTAGCACTGGCACTGAACTCCACACTCTAGTCTAGATAACGATTCCGACCAGGAAAGACGGCATTGTGCAAGTTCCCCGTCTGTGCAAACCACGAAAAGGTTAATTTCATGCTGAACTCATTATCAAAGTGTGCGTTGAACTATAATGTTGCATTATTTATCACTTCGCAACGATTCCTACCATCATGATCACGAATATCATAAATCATATAGTCGATGCAATAATATAAACAACGATTGCAATGTCACACATCCGCGTTGCAGATGGTTTCGAGCACAACATCGAGCAGCGCGGCGACGAGCCAACGGGTGCAGAGCTCGTCGCAGCGGCTTCAACACATGACCACTTCAGAAATGAAGGCCAGCTCCATGAAGTCTGATCTCTCAGAGCTCAAGAGCTCTATATCCGAAATGAAAAATCTAAGCAATACTGCCAGAAATTTTGGACCACGGTGAGTAACCTAGCTGAAATTATTCCATACTATACGTGTTCTCATTTCGAAAATCTTGTACATAAACGTTTTAACGTAACACAGGCTAGTTAAAACAGCTCACCTGAGTGACCTTGGCCATCAGCCAATTCTCACCCGCTCATTCCCCGATATGTTTGCAGTACCACGCCGACAAACAATAGCAACGGGTGTTGGGAGATTTTCTCGAATAAATTAATTTTAAATTAGCGGTTGTGTTAAGACAAAAACATAAATATCCTGCCTTTTTTTGAGTTTCTTCAGATTTAGTTTCAATTGTTCACGTGTTATTTTGGTTTTCGTGGCGTTTACAGACTAAGGAGTTCGATGGAGAACATAGTGGATCAAGATGATTTGGTTGACAGACACTTGGATATTCGGGACCTTAGTGAAATGGGTGATATTGGAGACATGGGAGATATGAGTGAATTGTCTGCCGACGGACCTCTAGTGACCTTTCCTGAATCTGACACACCACCGCCTATCGTAGACAAGCCATCGCTGCTAACAGCCAGTACAGCATCAGTGGGATCAAATGCTGCCAATGAATTGAAATATAGCACAGCGCGCGTAACATCGGCGAGCTCAACGCGAGTTGTTACAGATGGATACAGTGCGTCAAAATCGGCAGCAAATAGTGCTAAAATGCGAAGCCTTCAACATGGCGATATGCATTACGCGGAGCACAGTGCAGCTGGAGCATCACATCGCCTGTTGCAAGCAGAAGGTCTCACCGCAGAACAAAAAGCAGCATATTTACAAGTAAGTACTGGATTGCATACTTGTCAGAACTCTCAATCAGTTAGTTTGACCTCGGCAGGTTCTTTCAATTGTTTGATAGAATCACCTACACTAGAAGTTGCATCGGTTGTAGTTATAGACGAGTGTGTACAGTTAATTTAAATAGTTGTTAGGAATTTCGATAATCTTCTAAACCCAAAAAATCGCTGGCGCAAGTACGTCACAGCATAATTCGAATTCTGAAATTCCACCAAAAAGTTCATGTATACATAACTGAACGAGATAGATACACGTAATTGTAACTATTACCAGAGATTGTAAAAGCGCAGGTTAAATTACCTAGTGAGGTTTTATAAAATCATCCTTGCATGATAGCCCACAGTAAAAAAGATAGCTTTGTTTACAAATTCTAATAGTCAACAAAAAAATAACCTAGACGATAGAACTATAAAGGCGCGCCGAAGGACACGACCTCGCGTGTACTCGACAGATCGATAGTCTAGAGCGGCGCCTCAACCTCGGCACCCCTAAATCGCGCATCGCCAGTACTGTGCGGCTATTTGCCTCGGCAACATCAAAGAGCACGCATCCTTTCCATCAAGCATCACCTCTCATGTAATGGTAAACACAGCATGGCCCGCATAGTCGCTTTCGCGGGCAGGATTCTGCGTCGTGGAGGATCACCGGGGGCGGTGAGCTCATTTATCTACGAGCGCTTATCGCCTTTCTTGCGGCAACACGCTCCTCTCAGTCAGTGCCTGACCGGCGCGCGCGCGAGCACACGCGGAAGTCAATTACTGCGCGTGCGCGCACAAAGTACACGAATAGTCCGTCTTAAATATAGACGCGGAATGTCTGCGGGCGGGGGGTCGGCCCCGTGGCCGGTCCACCGTGGTGTCCTGTCGCGCTTTCCTCCGCAATCACACAACCCTTTGGTGAGAGTTCTACCCACTAAAATACAAAAACATTACATCTGTTACAAACTCTAATAACCCGAAAAGTTTCACGTTTTTTATTCGTAGATATTGGCCTATATCCAATAGAAACGAAAATCAGAGTCGTGTGACGTTAGACGGTTTTTTACTCTATACTTTTTATTCCGGGAGAACTTTTAATTCAGTTGAAGCATATCTTTAATACAACGTTGACTACGTCCTGATTGCGTAGAGCCATCGCTGTAAAATCAAATATTTGTTTAGTGATTCATCGCGTAAAAAGTAGTGTGCCAAACTTGCTAAACATTGTGTTAAGTGATAAGGAGTTCATCTCATTGGAGGTCAAATTATAATTTTCCAGTTATATTTGTTTGCGTAGAGCGATGCGTCAGAACTACATTTATCGGTTAATGCAAAGGGTTATCTGTTGTGCAAGTGGTTGGCGTAAAATCTCACAAAAGTGAAAATTGTGGTTTTAGGAGCAGAGATCACTTAGAGCTGGTGAGGTGACGGCACAAGAAGCAAACAACATGTCAGCGTCGAGTTCACGGCTTCAGACAGAGGCGTTCAGCGCAGAGAAGAAAGCTATGGCCTCGGCACAGGCTCGGCAGACTGTCACATCAAGCGGGATGTTCAGCCACAAGGAGCATTCCAGCATAGCACAGTCCAACATGACAATATCAAGCAAGAATATGTCCACAAAATCCACATTACTGTCCTCACAGGTATGTTTTTCACGATAGCGCTTGACTCAACTAGTAAATTAGCATAACTTATTATTTGAAATACAGCGTTGTTGATCAGAGTAGAATCATTTGAATAATTTATACTCTCGAGAGATAATAGAAACCCAAAAAAAATATGCAATTCAATCGTCAAACAAGCATTTCACCTGAGTTACGAAACAAAAGTTGTACGATAAAATAACAATGAATTTATTCACTTTCAGATGAGCCAAATGTTGAATGGAAACAAACCTGGAGATGAAGATCTCAGCAACCTAACATTTGACGATTTGGACAAGTTAAATGCTCACTCTAACCAAGGAGACGTCGATAGTGCAATCCAGAAGTATTCAACTAAAATGAATGCTTTCATTACTTCAATTAAGAATAAACAAATAGATATGAATAGTGCATCTGTACATTTTAACAAACTAAATGAAATGTTAAGACGAGCTTGGGCTGTACCAACTTATGGACACGAACTTGGATATTCGCTGTGTAATACATTAAGGATATCTGGCGGGCTCGATATACTTATGGCAAATTGCTTAGAATCTAGTAACCCTGATTTACAGTTTTCATCAGCAAAACTCCTTGAACAATGTCTTACAACTGAAAATAGAGCGCACGTTGTAGATAACGGTCTGGAAAAAGTTGTCAACGTAGCCTGTGTTTGCACCAAACATGCAAACTCTGTGGATCATTCAAGAATAGGCACCGGAATTTTAGAGCACCTGTTCAAACATAGCGAAAGCACGTGTAGTGACGTTATCAAACTGGGAGGTTTAGATGCTGTCTTATTTGAGTGCAGAAAGAACGACGTTGAAACCTTGAGGCATTGTGCGACAGCCCTGGCAAACCTTTCGCTTTATGGTGGAGCAGAAAACCAAGAAGCAATGATAAAGAGAAAAGTACCAATGTGGCTGTTCCCACTAGCTTTTCACAACGACGACAATATCAAATACTACGCCTGCTTAGCGATTGCAGTTTTGGTAGCAAATAAAGAAATCGAAGCAGCAGTTTTGAAATCAGGAACACTCGATTTGGTAGAGCCATTTGTAACCTCACATAACCCGTCCGAGTTCGCTAAATCAAACCTCGCACATGCACATGGTCAAAGTAAGAATTGGTTGCAACGACTCGTTCCGGTTTTGAGCTCAAAAAGAGAGGAAGCGAGAAACCTGGCCGCATTCCATTTCTGTATGGAGGCTGGAATAAAGAAGCACCAGGGGAATACCGAAATCTTCAGAGAAATTGGTGCTATAGAATCGTTAAAAAACGTTGCCAGCTGCCCGAACGCAGTGGCATCTAAATACGCGGCGCAAGCTTTGCGATTGATCGGTGAGGAAGTGCCACACAAACTGTCTCAGCAAGTTCCTCTTTGGTCAATAGAAGATGTTCGAGAATGGGTAAAGCAAATAGGATTCATTGAATACGCTACAAACTTTTACGAAAGTAGAGTGGACGGAGATTTATTACTACAGATCACAGAGGAGAATCTGAAAGAAGACATTGGACTGCAAAATGGAATCAGACGTAAAAGGTAATAAATACCATCATTTTAGTGCAAATATAAGGTCCTGAATTAGATTTTTCTACGGATAGTATGAAATTATTCGATACTTAATTCAATACATTTTATTTTCAGATTCACCCGAGAGCTTCAACAGTTAAAGAAAATGGCAGATTACACTTCAAGAGACAGAAGCAGTTTAAATGACTTCCTTCAAGGCATTGGACCAGAGTACACGATCTACACTTACTCCATGCTCAATGCTGGTGTTGACAAAGAATCTATTCGCGGCCTTAGTGATGAACAACTAGAGAACGAATGTCGGATCGGCAACAGTATTCACCGACTGCGGATACTAAATGCTATCAAAGGTATGGAAAAAGTAATTATAGCCCCAATGACTTCCTTCGCTGTTGCGTAAACGAGTCTATTATTGTGAGCAAACATGCTGCTTTATTTACGATAGCAACATAAACCCATTTACCGGTAGCTATAAATATTTCAGTCTTCGGACATAAATCTTAAACCTCGACATTATTTACATCATTTTAATCAAAAGCAGAGATTTCACGTTTTTTTAGTTTTTCAAAGTCTGCTAATTCTGATTTCTCACTTTAGAGCTTTCAAGTTCTTTTGACATAGCTTTTTTTTTAATCCTTACTAGAGGTAAAACATTTTAGCCAAAGTAGATATGATAACGTTAGTTTATGACATTGCAGCATACGAGAGTACTCTCCCAACTAAAGGCGAAGAAAACATGGAAAAGAATCTAGACGTGTTCGTGAGTTATCGCAGATCGAACGGCTCACAGCTGGCC
Source organism: Udea ferrugalis (assembly GCA_950022985.1). Taxonomy (NCBI): domain Eukaryota; kingdom Metazoa; phylum Arthropoda; class Insecta; order Lepidoptera; family Crambidae; genus Udea; species Udea ferrugalis. The sequence continues at coordinate 6,965,926 of OX465520.1, forward strand.
AGTCTCCTCAAGGTCCATCTCCAGCTCCGCGGCTTCACCGTATTCATCGACGTGGAACGGTTGGAGGCCGGGAAGTTTGACAACAACCTCCTGCAGAGTATAAGACAAGCGAAGCACTTCCTTTTGGTCCTGACACCAAACGCGCTGGACAGATGCAAAGCCGACAATGAACAAAAAGACTGGGTCCATCGGGTAAGTACCACTACTAACTTTTATAGCCACTGACACCAGTCTTCCCTTCATACATAGACAAAATAAGCTATCTTTTATGTTAACCATGCCATGAGACAAATACTATCTAAGTCTGTCTGATAAAATAGTAGTCACATAGAAGTAAAAGATCAGTACAAGATTAAAATGCGTGATTTGGTGAATCATTACTCTTCCGTGCAGAAGCGATTCCAATTAAAGCCTTTTTTTTCTATGCAGGAAATAGTAGCAGCTCTAGAATCACAGTGCAACATAGTGCCTATCACGGACAATTTCGAGTGGCCCAAGCCAGAAGACTTGCCGGTGGACATGCGTGCCGTGTGTCACTTCAACGGAGTGCGGTGGATACACGACTATCAAGATGCCTGCGTTGAGAAACTAGAAAGGTATGTTCACAAAGTATAAGTTGAAGGTTTTTCAAATAAGGTAGAAATTAAAAAAAGCCTACTTTTCGTTATGAGATAAATAAGATTGAATGAAGACCTTCACTGCAATTGGGATAGTTTGAATAGTTACGACTACCAAACATAATGACAACATAAGTAACAATATGCAACCTCTCCTTATTTTCAGTTTCCTTCGCGGCAAATCGAACCTGGCCACCCGTCTAGAAGGTCCCCTTCGTGGTCGGGGGGACTCGCAGACCCCAGGCACTGGGGCAATCGGACGAGGACCGCCTAACTACCAACGGATGGCCTCGTGCGAAAGCCGGTGCAGCGATAAAGCAGATTGACTAGAGGCAACCATACACGCACTGCCCCCTGTTAGGTAACTATCCAAATTTAAATCAATATCGTGTAAGGAAATAAAATGGTTCATTGCAGAACCGTACTGTTTGCTACACCACAGCAACCATTCGCTTTAGGGCCTATATTTCGCCTAACATCGTGATAGGAAGGGATCACGGATCATTCTCTCAAGGTCAGGAGTGTGAGGTGGGACCGTTGGAGATGCTTGCTGTTGCTGATTGATGACAATGATTACAACTACTTAAATCGCGATTTCGACAGTAAAACGCTGTTAGGAGTTGAATATTGCATCATCATTGGCTAAGGAGCTCAAAAAGCATGCGACTAACGATCGAGTCGCATTGCCATTTTTTTAGTCACGAGAATCAAGGGCGTGGCAGCTAGATATTAAGAAAGCTAAAAATAAACCACCATGATATTTTTGATTTGAGAATTGACAGACTTGATGTTGTAATCATTTGGCTGGTTATTGAATTGTGCGCCCACCAGCTTTTGGCATAGTAAGTTTACCTACCCATTGTGTGAAGGCTTGCTACATATTGCAATATGCAGAAATTGAATAGACGACGAAATGTTAAATGGATTCCCAATAAGTAATTGACAATTTCTTTTGTTACAGACCACGTCGAAGCCGCCAATCATCATTAGAAAAAGCTTTGCCTGCAATATCACAAAGCTGTGATCAATTATCTAGTAGTAGCACATCCAAAACCGCGTCCCCAGAGAAATCCCTTTACAGCCTTCCCGAAAGACTCTCCGAGAGCAGTGACAACTTAGACTGCACGGAACCGGAGAAAACGTCTCGCAGATGCAGAAGTTGTGAGGGAATTCTGGAGGCGGATGAACAAGCGCACACGCAGCTCTCCTTGCCTACCCCGCTAGACGCTGCAACCCAAACGAAAAGGAAGAAGAACTTCATGGACAGATGTGTGAACAAAGTGAGACTGTGCTGATGGTTGGTTAACCGTGTTCGAGCAATACAATACGAAAGCAGAACGTGCTTCGCAGAGTGTGTATGGTCAATGACTGCCTCAATTGGACTTTTCACATGAGTGAACCTTATTTTAAAGTACAAAAGTGTGCACAATGTGTAAATATTTTGTGTATGCCAGTAAAATTAGATAAGTTAGTTTGAACACAGCAATGAATTGGTAATCTAAAATGATGTAATCTCAATGAGTGCAAGTGAAAGATTTTACCGCAACGTGACAAGATATTGCTACCCTGCCGTGTTTCAAGAACACCGCACGAGGTGGCAATGATGGTTATTTTATTATGCCAGTTTTGCTATTTTTATATTAATGGCAATCCGCTTAGCATTTTTTACACACTGGCAATAATTATCGTTTATCTCTCTATCTCTTCTTTCTCTGTAGAATTTACGTAAAGAATTTATGGATGTATTTTTTTTTGTTTTTAGTTCTTGCCAATGAAGTATTTATGAAAGCAAAAATTATACTAAATTATAATTTGCGAATGTGATAGCATAGATCTTTTATTTTAAGATTATAAAATTTATAGGTAAAACAAATCAAAATCCACTTGAAAATCGAAATATTGCTAGTACCTACTACCTAATTTATTCTGCACTGTGTATTTGAAAAATTTTTAAGTTCAAAAAATTGTACAAAATTTTATCTTAGTTTATATTTAGTTTTTAATTTAGTCATTCATTTTAACATGTTAACCATAATAAGTAACTTTACCTTGTCGAAATTATATATTTATGTACTAGCTCTAACCACGAAATAAATGGTATTAGTAAAACTGATGGTCTATACTTATTTTGACACGGCTCGGCAGTGTTCAATCGATGTATTTTTGAAGATAGACATTACATAATTAAAACAATAAACAAAAAGATTCTTAAATATAAATGATTTGACAACCAATTTGGTGTAATAGTTAACAAGTTAGCTACTACACCACAGGTCGTGGGTTCGATCCCTGTGCAGTACAAACATTTGTATGGATAAGTAGCATACATGTCTGATAAACAATGGTCTGGGTGTTCCTAACATATTTGATGCATGTTTAAGTAAAAAAAACCAAATACGTTTATCTACTGTCCGATAATATCTCATGGTACAAGCCTTGCTTAGTATGGGGCTAGACAGCGCTGTATGGCATAATGTACAATGTTATTTATTTATTATGGCCACACCACAGGGCGAACAGCAGAAATCCTGAAAGTATGCAGGGCAACCTGAAGAAACACTAGCCTTCACAATCTATTGCTGAGCACAGCTCTCATGTCAACTATGAGGTCGTGCGAGGCTTACTCCAACATGAGCACTCTGTGCGGATTGCCAGATGGGGGCAAAGAATGGGCAAAAAATCCTAAAGATTCCTAATAAATAGGTGTTTTTTCTTAAGTCATTCTACCTTTATAAAATAAACTACACTTCACTGAAAAAAAATTAATTACTAGGGTAAACTAGTTTATTTAAAAACCTTAAATGCTTAGAACAAATACTAATAAAATTAATTAACAATTTACACGTTTTAAACATCCCATTATGTATATATTACCTACAACAACTACAATATAGGTAATTAAGTAAATAAATAACAACATCAAAATATTCAAGATCACACAGCACTTGTGTCTTTTAAACAAAAAGAGTTTCTAATGAGCCTGGTTTACTTACTTAACATCTCAAAAATCGAAAATACATATACTTTAATATATTTTAAAAGAATATTTGTTTACTACTACTCCCTTATAAGTGTAATTAAAACAGTGACGTCACTGTCGCTGTCACTTTTGTATGGAGCGTTTTTGGGCAAGTCCAAAAATGTGCATTTCAAATTGTGATATCTCTGGTGGTATTGATCCAGATGAAGTGATTCTTTGAGGATTGTTTACATAAATGTAAGGTCTTTCGATAATAAACAAAAAAAAAATACAGTCATCATGCCTATTAAAGATATGCAGTTCAAACATGCAAGTAATAACAAACCCGCTAGCAAGTCTCCTGCTTTGCACTTGATCGATGTCGCTATTTAATCCTCATGTTAGAAATGCATATACCTACATTTGTTTGCAGCATACTTTTTTTGACAATCTGACAATAATACAAATTGTGTATTTTTCTCAGCCTACAATTTTGGGAGATGTCTTTTTTTTACAATTTATTTTTCTGTCTATTCTACTACTACTTGCTACTACTATCTACATCATAAACTAACTTCTACAGAAAAGGAGCACTCATCACAACCAATTGTCACTTTTTGAGATTTACAATCAACTGTCTCTAACAAATAAGTTCCTCCGCAACGGCAACTATATGAATAAATACCTTCCCCAGCATCATACTCCATGTCCTTTAGAGTTATAGTCTCATATATCAGCAGCTCTGAATGTTCGTGACACGTTAACTCAGCGTCATACTGCTTTCGACGGTGTGGATCTCGGAGCACAGACCATGCTTTTTGTACCAGCAGGAACAATTCATCAGAGTCCTCTTCGCCCCTTTTATCTGGATGAAGCACTAACGCAAGACGTTGATAGCCCTTTTTGATCTCTTCAGTAGAAGCAGTCCTGTCACACTTCAGTATTTGGTAATAATCTGGAAACACGGCTCCGTTTCCCAGTCCTTCCATGGCCATGGTCGTGAGAAACTATAGGTACCTACTACTAGGGCATTTCAAAATTTGTTACTGTTACACGTATTAGCACATAATCTATATTATCATACTAAATTATGATATCAAGACCTATTTTCTGGCCCATGTTCTCAGGATATGGACGAAAATTACGAAAAATCCAATTCTCATGGTAATACTTTTAGGTTGTATGGTTTTGGTTGGATCTTTTCTGTTTTGACGTTTCCGTTTGTTTGATTATTTTTTTTTATATGGATTCACGGCTTCAGTGTCAATCAATGTGTCAATAAACGTAAAAAACATCACCAAAAATCTTGACCAAATCAAAATTAAACAAGAGTATTTCAGATCCTTATCAAAACCGTGCCAACAATTCTCTTCTATTGTTCCTTAACACACAAACCTTGGGAAAAACATATAGCCACTATAGCCTATAGGCTGTTCTTCGTGCTAGGTCGTCGTGGTTGTCTTCGCCTCTAGGGCGGTGCGGGCCTTGGTGGGGCTTTGAACTGTGGTTCTTCTTGCCCGAATGATCAACACGCGGAGGGTCCCCCTGGTACTCTTTTTGGTAATTGAATTGATTACCTTCTTGGTATTAATTACAGGTGGCATTAAAATAAAGGGTGACCTTCTTTGTCCAAAGTCAAAGTGTTTATTTGCAACTAAGTGTAGGTTACAGAGATGTAACCTTCTTTGTCCAAAAACCAACCGGTTGGATTCCCGGCTAAGAGATAAAATCTGGGTTTGCTGCTGTTTTAGTTTTTGCCAAATTTGGCTTCTAAACTCCTTTCAGCATAATGTTTTCTAATATTTACGCGAAAACTATACATCGAAATAAAACAACTTTACGGATTCTACTCGCGGTCTCATATCAGCATTTTTCGATATTCTCCATAGTTTAGGATTTGGCATACCACGCCCCCACTTGGAAAACTCACCCTGTTTATGACGTGTCCCTGTCGATCAGCTTATAGGTTGGCAAAAAAGTCCTGAAAAGGAACTAAAAAATATTATCACTGGCAATAGTCCCGCTGTCACTTGTCAATCACGTCTAGCTAGTACAGCCTGGCAAAAAAGTCGTGAAATTAATAGGGGCGCCACCATCGTCGATGTGGTCACCCCGTATACTACGACACAAACGGTTTTGATAATTGACTTATTCAAATATATTTTTTAGAGAGAATGGCTTTCTAGTTAGTCGTGGTCCATGAACTAAGTTCACGCCAATAGATACCAATTATTTGAGTCGCACCAATGCATCACATGATCCCCTAATCTAGTTCAGTATTTTCTTATTCTTATAGCGTTTTACCAGGAAAACGCATTACATTTCTTTAATTCCACATTATTTAGTCGTTTTCTAGAAGTAGTCATACAGACACTCATATAACGGGTTTGCTTTTCCCTCTGGGCTGATAGGTCAGGTAGGAGTGGTAGTCTGTCCACCGGGATACAACAGGTCAATAAGGGGAACCGTTTGGTGGTAAAAATGGAATGGCGGTGGCACCAATACAGTCGATCCCCACCACATACAACCACATTATCAGGACGTTTTTCTACTACCAAGTAAAGAAATAAAAGAAGAAACTAGCAAAATCATAATATTATAATTTTAATTAAAGTAACAAAAATCTTCATCCATGGCTTGGCTCGACCCTTCTCCAAAATTCTAACATTCACTTTGTTCCCATGAGTCACTCATGCTGCTATTGTACGGTCACTTCATCTTGCAGGTTTATGATTACCTGTCGATTTGCTTATTTGAAGTTTGTCCGCGTTGGTATTATTCCTTCTCTATTTAAATAACGTGTCATCATGATTTTCTCCTATCTTTGGGAGAAATATTCTCAAAAGCTGGCGCAGCCGCTGCCTAAAAAATATAAATTAAATTTTAAAAATAAAATCAATAAAAAAGTATCAAAATCACTTAGATGTGCTAACTTGACAAATTGTTTTTCGTAAACAAACGTCAAAATAGGTATTCACATTTCAACGTAAAATATCACTCGTTTGTTGATAGTTACTTGAAAACTAAGTTAAAACACGCGTGGTTGATTAAATAAAACCACTACATACCAGTGATTTCTGCCGTTCTGGTCTAATCATCGTTTATTTTATGTAAAACTTCCCCAGCGTCGTGCTCGGCTAAACAACGTTTGAATACTTCATTACGACTGTTCTAGTGGCGCTGAGGATTGTTTTTCTCTTTTTCGAAGATTTATCTTGATTTTACACGATTCTTTATTAGTTTAACATAAAGAAAACACCTGAATACACTAATAAACGATCTCCGATAAACAGATTTGACACACCATGTACTAGCTAGACGTGATTGACAAGTGACAGCGGAACTATTGCCAGTGATAATATTTTTTAGTTCTTTTTCAGGACTTTTTTGCCAACCTATACATGGTGTGTCAAATCTGTTTATCGGAGATCGTTTATTAGAGTATTCAGGTGTTTTCTTTATGTTACACTAATAAAGAATCGTGTAAAATCAAGATAAATCTTCGAAAAAGAGAAAAACAATCCTCAGCGCCACTAGAGAAGTCGTAATGAAGTATTCAAACGTTGTTTAGCCGAGCACAAAGCTGGGGCAGTTTTATATAAAATAAACGACAAATATTATAAAGAGGAAAGGTTTGATTTTTTGTTTGTTTGTATGAATTGAATAGGCTCCGAAACTACTTGGCAGATTTGAAAAATTCTTTCACTGTTGGAAAGCTACATCATTCCTGAGTGACATAGGCTATATTTCATTTTCAAAAAAAATGAAATATAGCCGATAACGATAACGTTAGTCCACGCGGACGAAGTCGCGGGCGGCTGCTAGTATAAAATAAACGATGATTAGACCAGAACGGCTGAAATCACTGGTATGTAGAGGTTTTATTTAATCAACCACGCGTGTTTTAACGTAGTTGTCAAGTAACTATCAACAAACGAGTGATATTTTACGTTGAAATGTGAATACCTATTTTGACGTTTGTTTACGAAAAATATTTTGACAAGTTAGCACATCTAAGTGATTTTGATACTTTTTCATTGATTTTATTTTTTAAATTTAATTTCAATTTTTAGGCAGCGGCTGCGCCAGCTTTTGAGAATATTTCTCCCAAAGATAGGAGAAAATCATGATGACACGTTATTTAAATAGAGAAGGAATAATACCAACGCGGACAAACTTCAAATGAGCAAATCGACAGGTAATCATAAACCTTCAAGATGAAGTGACCGTATAATAGCAGCATGAGTGACTCATGGGAACAAAGTGAATGTTAGAATTTTGGAGAAGGGTCGAGCCAAGCCATAGATGAAGTTTTTTTTACTTTAATTAAAATTATAATATTATGATTTTGCTAGTTTCTTCTTTTATTTCTTTACTTGGTAGTAGAAAAAAGTCCTGATAATGTGGTTGTATGTGGTGGAGATCGACTGTATTGGTGCCACCGCCATTCCATTTTTACCACCAAACGGTTCCCCCTATTGACCTGTTGTATCCCGGTGGACAGACTACCACTCCTACCTGACCTATCAGCCCAGAGGGAAAAGCAAACCCGTTATATGAGTGTCTGTATGACTACTTTTAGAAAACGAATAAATAATGTGGAATTAAAGAAATGTAAGGCGTTTTCCTAGTAAAACGCTATAACAATAAGAAAATACTGAACTAGATTAGGGGATCACGTGATGCATTGGCGCGACTCAAATAATTGGTATCTATTGGCGTGAACTTAGTTCATGGACCACGACTAACTAGGTAGCCATTCTCTCTAAAAAAATATTTGAATAAGTCAATTATCAAAACCGTTTGTGTCGTAGTATACGGGGTGACCACATCGACGATGGTGGCGCCCCTATTAATTTCACGACTTTTTTGCCAGGCTGTAACTTAGTATATTTTAGTGTAAGTACATTTGTGTAGCACGCTGTAGCACGTTACAGTAATGTAATAATTTGGGCTCCGAGACGCATTCTCTACCAGACAACCACATGGTCAAACGGAAAAATTAAGGCCAAGCCAATGGCCAATCTTTATGTGTCCAATCTGATCTGCGAGATCTGGAAAAGTGAGATATTAAAGGAAATAGGTAGCCTGCTTATGTAGGTATACCGGTGACTGATCATAATTCCCATTTTCTGTAATAATATCCATTTCTTAGGCAGTAAATAATGATCTAATAACCATTCAACTTGTATACAAAAAAAAAGTGCATGTGAATTGGTGCTGCTATTTTAATTTAACACAGCTCTGCTATTGCTACGGCCTGCACAGGTCAGTAACGGGCAGGGCTAACTAAACGTCGGACTGACATGACGTATAAAAAAAAAGAAGTCAAATTGTTTGTTTGCGTTTAAGCGGTGGAATCTTGTTTTCTGAATAAGCATTGATAAATGAATTAAGTAATAAATATAAGTATAATACTTCCCTACAGTATCACAAAAATTGCATTCGTGCTAAGTGTTTTTGTTTGTAGTTTTTCTTCAATAGATCCTATAACCTTAAAATAAAATGCCTACTTGGAACCAAATACAGTCTCAACTTCGGAACCCAAACAACCCAGTAGTGTTTTTTGATGTAACAGTAGGAACGACGGTGAGTTTTACACGTTATATGTATGACCAGTCTGGTTTGAAGTTTGAAGGCCGCTAAAAACATACCTTCACACCAATAATTACAGGAAATAGGAAGAATGATCTTCGAGCTATTCGCTGACGTCGTACCAAAGACTAGTGAAAACTTCAGAGAATTCTGCACTGGAGAATATAGAAGAGATGGTGTTCCACTTGGATACAAAGGAGCTACATTTCACAGAGTTATCAAGGACTTTATGATACAAGGTGGAGACTTTGTTAATGTAAGTATGCTTCATTACTTTGGAATGTCTGTATTCTGAAAACTTAAATACTAATCTACACCCAATACTGGAACTGATCTAAATATTGGTACATACACGAGAGTTTTACTGTAGTTTTAAGAGACATTCCAAGTAAGGTTAGAAAGTCTGTATCACAAATCAGGTTTTTTTCTAAATTTCAGGGTGATGGTACTGGTGTTATGAGTATATATGGTGGAAGCACATTTGCAGATGAAAATTTTGGACTAAAACATGATTCACCTGGCTTACTATCAATGGCAAATAGCGGCAAAGACACAAATGGATGCCAGTTCTTTATTACCTGTGCTAAGTGCAACTTTTTAGACAATAAGCATGTAGTTTTTGGAAGAGTTATTGATGGTTTATTAGTTATGAGAAAAATTGAAAATGTACCAACTGGACCTAACAATAAACCAAAAATTCCTGTAACGATATCTCAGTGTGGACAAATGTGAATAAAAATCAGTTTTATATTAGGAAAATGGTTTTTATTTTCAAATATTAAAAACAAAAAGCTATGCTTTATTTTAACATAAGTTTCAATAATTTATTATTTACAATGTCATCTCCAGGGTTATCACAATAAATACTTCTTAATGAGGGTATAATTTTTGTGAAGGATCATGGATTTTACTTATTAATTTAGAAAATTGGCAATATATGAAATAAGTTGAATGTTAAAGTTTATAATGCAATGTCTTAAAGTTGCAGCTAGGATATAATATTATCGATCAGTCAGGTTCTACAAAACAGATAGAATAATCGACCACTTATCCATGATCATTAACAAAATTACCTCTCCCTATTATCTCTTAGACTGGGTGTACAAACCACACAGGACTGTGCTTTCACATCCTTATGCAATGCATTTGGCTACAGTTTTATTCTACCTACACATCATCTTTTTGTCAACTTTTTATGGCGTGATTGTTAAGGAGGAGATTTCGTGGTGGCATTTTGGCTGGTCCATATCTCTTGCCTACTTCCCTTATAAAAGCACCTTCCATTTGTCTTGCAACTTGATCAAAAAATAAGTTTGATAAATGGGAATGGAATGCCGACTTAAATTCAAAAGCTATTTGGAAGTCAACAACACAGGACTGTTCTTCTTTTTTCAGCCCTGGACTAAATCTCCAAAGAGTAAGTAAATAATGAAACAGTCGGCCATCTGTGCATTCAGCTTTTACTATGTGTGGTTTTACTAATGTAACATTGGAAGTGTAGCTTTCATTTATTGGGGGAAATCCCACAATCAAGTCTGCTTTTAGGCGGCTTGGTGTTTTTAGTAAAACCACAGATTTCTTGCACCAAGGAACAAACTTGTAGTAATTCTCCACATCAGATACTACTTCGAACATTTGTTCCATTGTGTGACTGAAACAATAAATCTTTGATTAGTTACATATATTTCATAATTTAAAATACATGGTTTTTGACACTAAATCTTGATAAAAAATACATGCAACTAAATTTGTCAGCAAAATATTCCGAGTACAGCAGGTGAAAACAAATACATAGGTATAATGAATAAAACATGAACCTGTCTGTTTTCAGCTCAATGAATAATGTACACATTTGACTTAACATTATGGTAATGAATGTAACAGTTCATAATTCACTTCACAGCAGCAGATAAACACTGCTGGAGATTGTGATTAAGATATGAAAAAGTATGATATTTTTTTACTATGATACTGTCTTCCACCAGTCATTTTGTAACAAATAGGTACTAGATCACATTTGCAGATGGTCTCTATAATCAGACATAATAAAGAAAAAAAAACATTTATGAGTGGCAGGAATTAGCCCAGGAGAACTTACCCCACTAACTGCCTCCCAGAATATTCCCTTGTTCGACTCTGTTGTGGCAAATTGAAGAAATTGCGTCTCTGTTCCGACACATGCCACTGACCGTGAATACTTTCTTGGCTATTTACGTAATGACCCTGAAAACTGATAGGAAGGAAAACAGTTTTTGATAACACGTGATCAATTTTAATAATTTAACTATAGAATGAAGAAGGTATTTACCTCAAAAATCCAGATCTTGTTTGCCATAATTTTAACGAAAGAAAACGAGACCTCGTTAAGACCATCTTTACTCAATGTTGGAATTTCTTACTTAAAAAGAAAATTACAGTACAGCACATGTTTATAGCGCCATAATTATTTTCGCATGATAACTAAGCAATCTCCTCGTTTCAGTTTCACAATTTACACACATATTCACAAACGAACAAAAATCGCGAAATTGCAGATCTCTCTCACCCCACTAGACTAGCCTACTCCTCCTCATTTTTTGCTTTGTCAAATGTCATGTCATTGGCAGGAATGTCAAGTATAGGGTGCGTTCCGAATTGAGTCAAAATCTATTACAGGCGCGCTCACAGAGCGTCCCGAATTGAGATATCGCACTAACGGGCCATCTAACGTCAGACAGCTCTACGTCATAGGTGACGTCACTAACGGCGTTATTGCGTTCACAACGATAATGCTCCGGAGCGTTATCGCCGTGAGCCTTATGTCAGATTCAAAGATGAAACGTCAAACACACGGAACAGAAAAAACAGTGGAAGAGCGAAGTAGGCGTGGCACGAGTGCCACAATTAAGCACTGCTGTGCTTACTTGGTCCCAATCGTGTTCTAACGTCGCATCGAGTTGCTCGTCTCGCGACAACTTCATATTTCCGTAGTTATGTCGTATTGCTCCATTTTGGAGTGCAAAAATGATGGTAGGATAAAAAAACTTGAAAATGTCTTTCCTACCATCGCCACCATACCATACCATTTTATTTGTTTTCTATTAAAATCTTGTTAATTTCAATAGACAGATAGATATCGACCTATAACGCAAATTTCAATCTTAATGCTTATACAATTAAATGTATAATTGCTCCCAATACAGAATAACGCCATCTATGGTCGATCAACGGAGTTAACTCGTCAATCGAAACTAAATTGACATTAGATTAGAAAAAGTCGTAAATACTGTCAGCAGTAAAGCACAACAAATATTATCGGTAGAGTGTGAAGGTTTATTTCCGGATGTACGATCTGTGAATTAAGCTAATTTGGACTAGAATTGAAACGACCAATCAAACGGCTTTTCTCCTTGTAGTGCATTATATGACTTTCAATATGTTTGTGTGAGTTTGGCGACAGCGGTTCCTTCACTAATGCTGTTGCATTGCACTTCCACTGTTTTTTCTGTTCCGTGGTCAAACAGACATTTTCGCGTAAAAATATTTTTGCTAATATTCCTCAGAATAAATCTTTGCTAGGACAATTTTTTTTCTGTGTTAACGAAACCGAAAGTTTTACCACAAGAACCGCAAGTTTAACGTGGGAATGATAGAAATTAAAAGTTTCTTCCGAATTAGTCTTGACGCTGACAGCGCTGTGAGCACTGTTGACGCGATATTTCAATTCGGGACGCCTGTTATCGCCGTGAGCGCTCACAGACCTGTAATCGCATTACGGACCGCACAGATAGTGTCAGCAAATGTCAGTGTCAGTTTTTTAAATTGTTTTTACGGCTTTGGTGTATGGCAGTGACAGAAAACCCACCACAGACTAGATAGTATTAGTGATGTGTTTAGTTGGCTGAATATTCGATTGTCCCCCAAAATAGACTGGCTAGATGATTGTAATTTAGCAATTTTAGTATTCAAGGCATTCATGATGCAGTAGTTACGAGCATCACGAATTCACGAAGTTGATTCCGTGCAGTAACATTGAGTTTCCATTTCAAGCAACACATTAAAATGGGTCAAATAAAGTAGCGGTTTACAAAAAAAATAGCAATAAGCATGCTTTTTGACTGCTACATTTAAAAAAAAAGTAGCAGTTAAAAAGTCAATAGCCCTTTTGTGATTGCACAGTGCCGTGTTAAGTCACCAATGCCACAATGCCAATGAAAATTAAATAAAAACTAAAAATGTCATCTGCGTCAGAATTCTAAACTCGATCGAAACACGTGTGTTGCGGTGCGCGCGGTGTTTCGCCTGTTCTAACTTCCTAACTATAAAACTAAGTTTTAGCTAAGTTATTACATGAAATAAAAAGTAGAAATAAAGAATGGGGCGTAAAGCTAAGTTTGACGAGGGTAAAAAGGTTAAGAAAGGCCCTGGAAGAAAAGCAAGAAAGCAGCCGGACCCTGTTTTCAAAAAGAGTCTGTGTAAGTGGTAAAACGCACGTGTTATATTTATTTGAAAGGAATTTACAGTATTCAATCATCTCTACGTTAGTTAAGTAATGAATTATCGTTCATTAAATCCATTTTGCAAAAGCTTCAGTTCCTACTATTAGAAACATTCTAGTTGTAAGTCCGAGGACATGGTTATTATTACTATTAATTTGATATTTTACCGTGTTAGTCACCGGCACATCAGTCTACCCATTGCCGTTTTTATTTTGGTCTGGCCTTACAACATTTCTTTGCATTAAACCAAGATATACCAGAAACAAGTGGCTTGTTGATCATATACACACAAGTATTACTAAAATAAGCTAGCTTAGCATTTTCGAAAGACTGCCAGCCATAGTGTGTATATTAGCACTATCATGAAAGGTTGATGTTATTGCTCCTTTGTAGGGGTAAAATGTTGATTTGGGGTTAACCTCTAAATTATTGCCTGCTCTTTAATTATGGCCAATAACTGTAAAGACTACCTTCTAACTGGTTATTTTAGCGTCTTTGTGAAATAATAATTATTATCTTGTGTTATACATTCAATCACTGCACTGGTAACTAAGCACTTTACTCACATTTAACATGGTTAAAACCTTAACTCGTACGATAAAGACGTAGTTGAAATTGTCAGAGAAATTAAGAAAAAGTTATTACCACAAAGTACTTATGAGTTTAGTAACCTTTGTTGTAAAATATAAGACCGCGAGTAGAATCCGTAAAGTTGTTTTATTTCGAACCTTTGTTGTATTTATTTGTGATAGTATCAATTTATTTATGGTTATTATTCTTTTAAATGTACACCAACAGTATTTTCATTGTTTAGTATTTCAAGTCAACAATCCAAACCATACTTTACTTTGAAGCAAAAATTTTATTTTCAGTGGAGAGTGATGATGATGAGCCCAAGAAGCTGAGTCACAGACAAAAACAGCGGGCGGCTAGGCGGGTTAAGAAGAAGGCAGAATTAGTAGAGAAAAGAAAAGCCTTGAAAGAAGCCAAGAAGAATGTGGCTAAGAAAACTGAAGTCAAAGTTGTTGAAGCTGATGACAGCTCTGAAGATGAAGAGCAGGTTAAAGGTTGGTTCATTAATTATTTATCCAATAAAATAATATTTTCCCACTCAGATGCAGAACAAGCTTAGGTTAAGTTCAACATACTGGACATTACTTACTACCAAAATGAATGAAGTGATCACAATTATATTGCAGGTGACAATAAAAAACCTAAACTTTAAGGTTAGTTGCACCATAGTAGAAGTTAAAGTTAAAGTTTTTGTCAAATTTGTCAATTTGACGTCATTTTTGCTTACCTGACCGGTACTTTAACTGAAATTTTGAGTTTGTTATTGTTAAAGTCAAATGGTGCAATCCACCCTAAAAGTCTTAGGGTAAGTTGCACCATAGTAGAAGTTAAAGTTAAAGTTTTTGTCAAATTTGTCAATTTGACGTCATTTTTGCTTACCTGACCGGTACTTTAACTGAAATTTTGATGTTTGTTATTGTTAAAGTCAGATGGTGCAACCCAACCTTAGAATTACTTTAGAGATTATTTTAGCTGACTTCTTTGCCTGCTTGAGACTTATATCCAGTAATTTATTTTCTATTGTTATACTTCCTGAACAGGCCTGTTCATAAATAAGTGACTGAAGAGGACCTGTGAGGGCTGTAAAAAGAAAATGTATAATCTCAAAAAAATTACACCTTTGCCTACTATCATTTTTATCTTGAAAGTGCTTAACCTGCACCATGGTAGCGTGCTATATCCTTATGAATTACATTATGTCAAAACTATCTTTCACAGGGTTCACTGATGATAACAAGGAATGGTTGAAGCCAAAACAAAAGGTTAAAGGCAAACAGCTGAAGCCCCAATCAGACAGTGATGGTGGTGATGATGATGGATCAGACATAGAACAGGACAGTGATGAAAATGAAGATGACAGTGATGATGTTGCAGACAGTGATAATGAAGTTGACAGTGATACTGAGGCTGATGTTGGAAAGCCTGAAAATTACAAGGTTTGATTGAAAAAAAATTGCATCATACCCTGTTATTGTGTGTGCGTAATTTTCAATAAACGCAGATCCTAATTTTGTTCATATGAAATAGTATTGCAAAAATAAAACTTAAGGAATTCTATTCAAGAAGCTATTCAAATACAAAAACCTTCAAATGAAATGTTAAAAATGCATCATTGAATAAATGTTAATTTTCTTGGACTTGAGACTTGGAAAGAACCTTAAAACTAACTTGCTATTTAACATTATCTTATAATATCCCAAAACTTTACTTCTAGGTGGGCACCCTGGATGATTTGTTTCAAGATTCTGACAAGGAAAATGGGGATGCTTCATCAGATGAAGAAGATGCTTCTGATAAATTAGTTTATAATTCTGATTCTGATGAAGACAAGAGTGACGATGATGATGATAATGACGACGATGATGATATGTTGCCCATAGAAAAGGCAAACATTAAACTCAAAAAGAAGCAAAAATTAGATAAAAAACTTGCTGATGAAGAAATGCAGCTGAATATTGCAAAGCAAGATGTTTTCGCATTTCCTTCAGAAGAAGAATTGAACAATCCTACTAGTCTCCAAGATGTTCATCAAAGAATCAAAGATGTGGTTTACGTTTTGGGTGATTTTAGTAAACTTAAAGAAGATGGCAGATCTAGGTGTGAATACACTGAGCTCCTTCTAAAAGATATGTGTACATACTACAGTTACAATGAATTTCTCATGGAAGTTTTAATGCAAATATTTCCTGTTCAAGAATTAGTTGAGTTCTTGGAAGCCAGTGAAGTAACAAGACCAGTGACTATTAGAACAAACAGTCTGAAAACCAGAAGGCGAGATTTAGCTCAAGCACTCATCAACAGGGGTGTTAATTTAGATCCAGTAGGCAAATGGAGCAAAGTGGGCCTTGTGGTTTATAGTTCTACAGTGCCAATTGGTGCAACACCAGAATATTTGGCTGGCCATTACATTTTGCAAGGAGCTTCAAGTTTTCTACCTGTAATGGCTTTGGCACCTCAAGAAAATGAGAGGATCTTGGACATGTGTGCTGCCCCAGGAGGCAAAGCGTCACATATTGCTGCTATCATGAAAAACACAGGAGCATTATTCGCAAATGATGCCAATAAGGAAAGGACTAAAGCTGTTGTTGGAAATTTCCATAGGCTAGGTGTAGTTAATGCAATTATATGTAATTATGATGGGCGTCAGTTCCCTGAGGTCATCAAAGGTTTTGACAGGGTTCTACTGGACGCGCCTTGTACTGGTACAGGTGTTATAGCTAAAGATCCAAGTGTGAAGACGACAAAAGATCAAAAAGATATTCAGAGGTGTTTTAACCTTCAGCGGCAGCTTTTATTGGCTGCTATTGACTGCTGTAATGCTAAATCCAGTACTGGTGGTTATATCGTCTACTCCACATGTTCCATATTGCCAGAAGAAAATGAGTGGGTGGTAAACTATGCATTGAAAAGAAGGAATGTAAAACTGGTACCGACAGGACTTGACTTTGGTACTGAAGGTTTTGTAAAATACAGGCATCACAGGTTCCACCCATCGTTGAAGTTGACTAGGAGATTTTATCCACACACTCACAATATGGATGGCTTCTATGTTGCAAAACTCAAGAAATTCTCCAATGTCATTGTAAGTTTTTCAATTGAATTATTTATTTTTGGTAGTATAATCCAAATATCCTGAAATGATAACAACCTAAATGACTGTTTTCTTCCAGCCTGAGCCATTCAAAGATGAAGATGATGAAGAAGCTGAAAATAAAGAGCATGAATCACAAGAAAATGGTGACAGCCAATCAGAAGTAGATTCTCCTAAAAGTAAAAAAAGATCAGCTGAGCCGAAAGAAAATGCCCCACCAGCAAAGAAAAAGAAACCTGCAGAACAAAAAAGGTTTGTAGTCAACCACACACCAAAAACACTTTAAAACATAGGCTTAAGGGTGAACGTTCTGTCGGTGTTATACTTGCTTTGATCACAAACAGTTCATGCGAAAATAAACTTAATTGAAGTGAACTCCTAAGTAATTTATTATCTTGTAGTACATTACATTACTCTTACATTGCACCCTCTGCCATGTCTGTTAGTGCTTAATTTCTTAAATTACAACTAAGTACTACATAAAGTTCCTATTGCATTTGATAATATTGTTGAAAAGATACTTAGGTGATTTTTAATGGCGCCATTTTATTTACAGTGTACCCAATCCTGTAGCAGCTTCACCTAATGGTGAAAAGGCGAAGAAGAAGAAGCCGAAAAATAAGAATAAGAAACAAAATGTAGGTAAGGAACAGAGTAATGAAACAGAACAGAAACCACAAAATACACCTAATGAAAAAAGTGATACACCAGCAGAGAATGGTAACGAAAATCAAAATAAACCTGGTAAGAAAAATAAGAATAAAAAGGGTAAGAATAACGCGAATGACCAAAAGCAAACGGTTCAACCTAAAATTGTAAGTCCGGGAAAATCACCTGATACTACACTCAATACTAGTCAAAGCCCTAATAAAAAAAAGAAAAAGAACAGGAAGAATAAAAAAGCAAAAGACGCAAGTACACAGAACGAACAAAATGTGAATGACCAAAAGCAAAATGCAGTAAACAAAGCCGAATTGAAACCAGTCCAATCTAAAGTTCCAGAAAAATCACCTGATTCCACACTAAATACTAGTCAAAGCCCTAATAAAAAGAAAAAAAATAGAAAGAATAAAAACAAAAAGGCTAATGACGCAAATCCACAGACCCAAAACAATGCTACTAAAAAGGAAACAAATATTTCAGAAAAAGTTCAAGTTGAGGTATCAAAAAAACTGAAAAACCAACTGAAGAAAAAGAAGAAACAAATTGGTCAAATAAATGAAAAATCTAAACAACCTAAACAGGAAAAAAATATAGGCAAAAACAAAAAGTTTAATAAGAATAAATCGAAGTAGATTAATATTGACATACATTGTAAAGTAATATTGTTTTCGTTTATTGTAACAATAAACTTATATTTTTATTTAACTGCATCTTTTTCTATATCCTAACATAATTTAAGTGTCAACACTTATTTTTGGCCTTTTATTCTTAAATTGTATTTTGTTATTAAATATTATTATAATATTAAATATTTAAGTATTAAAAGGCTATTGTATTTGTGGTCACCAGCTCGCCACTAGCGAAATCGAAGGTTTAGTTTGCTAAAATGTAGCGAGGCACTGCGAGTGCTATTCCATGCATTCCGAGACCCCCCCTATAACCAGTACTGGCAGAGTTGCCACCTTATCAACCTTATGTGATTAAAATAGGGAAAAACAAACAAAATGGCAAACTGGCTCATAACACCATAACCAGTACAGCATTGTACTGGTTATGGTGTTATGAGCCAGTTCACCGCCCACTAGCGCCACCAACCATTTCATTAAATCGCACCCTTAGAATGAAAGTGACCGAATCCAAAAAAGTCAATTTGTGGGAAATGAGCATGAAAGTCTTCAAAAAGGTGTAGTCTTGGATACAACTTACTATATATCTTTAGTGTTCCGTCGCATACGATTGATTTCAAGCAGAATTATTCATTGATCTTTTGAGTTAACAGTGGCAGAGTATTTTTTGTAATTATACTATATTTAATATATAATTAGACATATAATATAAAGTAGTTCTAAATTGGGTCACTTTATTACAAAATAACTTTGTATCTAATTATATTTTTTATGAATTAAGTCTGTTTATGACGTATATTGCAAATGAATACTATAACAAAATGTAGTTTAGATACAGACCTATATCGTTTAAGGTCACTTTATGGCAAGAAAACTTGAACTTATCTTTACCGTATTTTTGCAATAAACAGACACAGTTCGAGCTCCGCCAGTGTTTTACATTTCCAATCGCAAGCACCGCCGACGTAAAACTAGTTCTGCCTCTTTCACACGAAATGCATCCACGAAAAGCAGGAAGAGTAAAAGAGACCGAAGTATGCGCTGCCCTGTGCCCGCTAAGAGATAGGTCACTTTTTCTCGACAGGGTTATAGAGCATGCTTTATAAGGTCAGTTTATGGTAAAATCAAGTGTAACAGGAATTTTGAGTTAAGTCACTTTCATTCTAAGGGTGCGAAATGTGGTTTCTAAAAGATGTTTAAACAAAAACTGTCTTATTTAGATCATAAAATAAGATATTTTCTGTATTTTAAGATGTTACAGGATATGTGTAAATAAACCACAATAATAAAAAATCTTTTGGTGGCGTTACTTATTTTTATTATAGAGGGTGAGTTTTTCAAGTGGGCGGGATAGGCCAGATCCTAAACTATGAGGAACATCGAAAAATACTAAAAGGAGTCTCGAGGCCGATTTTGGCATAAACTAACTACTCCGATTTTATAAAAATCTTTTTTCATAGCCGGGAATCGTAACATATTGGTTTTGAAAAAAAAGGATCACCTGCGTTATTATGCCATCTTGTCGTGTCGCTTATAAAGATCAATTTCTGGGAAGTAACATTATATGGTAAACTAAAGGAAAAAACCGCCCTCTTATATAAGTGTCCACCGTTAACATCAACATTTACTGGTGAATCTTTGGCTATTTTGGAAGCAATTCTTTATGCTGACTCTCATAATTTGACTAAAAGCTTAATTTTCACTGACTCTCTAAGTTGCCTTCAATCCATTCTATCCAACCCATTCAAATCAAAGTTAAAATTCCCTTATATTCTTCAGATCAAAGAACATTTACTAAAGTGCAAGAACAAAAATATGGAAATTGTACTTGCTTGGATACCCAGCCACTCTGGTATTCCTGGTAATGAAACTGCCGACTCCTGTGCAAAGAACGCCATATCTACAGGATCATTAGACCATTTTATACTTTTTTCCCACGATCTACTAAACTTGGACCATACTCACCTATTTAGCTCCTGGCGAACCGACTGGCAAAACACCAGAAGACTAGCAGGTAAACACTACTTTGAGATCCAAAAGGAAATCCCTCCCCGTCCATGGTTCTTTAAAAATCTCAATATCTCGAAATCTATCGTCTCTGTAATTAGTCGCCTACGTCTGGGTCATTCTTGTACTCCGATCCACCTCGCGAAAATAAAGGTAAAAGACAGCTCACTATGTGAATGCGGGCTGGACGAGGGTTCAGCTGACCACATTTTCTTCAACTGTCCTAGGGTAGGTGCGTCATTGTATGACCACTTGCCCGAAAATTTCCCCCGTCCGTGTAATCTTAATTGTATCCTGTGTTTGGTTAATTCCCCCCTATTGAAAGTCCTGTCAGAATTTATCAGGCATAATAAAATCAAATTGTAATTATTATTCATTGTATTATTTAGTTTTGCGTTAGACTACTCATCATTATTACTAACACTCTCTTGTCGTTTTTGTTGTCCCTTAGTGTTATATATTTTTTATACATGTTTTAACTGTGTCGTCTTATTTGTGATGTCTCTTTGTTTTAGATTTCGCCTAAGTTTTTAAATAACTTCACTCGGTAAAATAACAATTCCGTACCGTGTAATGGCTAACTACGTGATACTGGCAGAATTGTGGTAAACACAGATATTGCCTAAAGGATTGAACTAAAGGAAAGGTCTCATAAATAAAGCTTCTCTAGTTTCCATACATTTTGTGAATGTATGGAGTATAGAGAAGTTTTATTTTTTCAAAAGAAAAAAATGGTTCGACAGGATTATAATTTGAAATCAATTACTGCAATACACGGCGCGAAACTGCGCTCTCAATCACTGGTGAAAAATTGGCTGGAGAAAATAATTCGAATTTCAAATAATAAGTGCCCTTCGAACAATTTGTATACTTAGTTATTATTATCATGAGCCTGTAGTGTCCCACTGCTGGGCAAAGTCCTCCCTACCGTTTCTCCATTCTGTGCGGTCCAAAGCTGTGATGGACCAATTTTTCAAATGGGAGTCCAACTCATCCCGCCACCGTCTTCTAGGTCTGCCGCGAGGCCGTTTTTTATCTTGGGGTACCCATTCGGTCGCTATTCTAGCCCATAGCTCCGGCGGCATGCGGCAGACGTGACCAGCCCAATCCCATTTCAACTGAGCAGCCTTTTGGGAGACGTCAGTAACTTTTGTCTTTGAGCGTATGATGGTGTTGCGTATGCGGTCTGTCAATTTGACACCGAGAATACTACGCTCCATCACTCTCTGACATACCTCGAGGGCGGACTTCTGACGGTCTGTCAAAGACCAAGTTTGGGCGCCGTATGTGAGGATGGGGAGGATGCACATGTCCAAGGTTTTGCGTTTGAAAGATAAAGATATATCGCCTTTCATTATGTGTTTCAAGAACCAATAGCTCCTCCAGGCGTTTTCAGTGCGGCGTGTTATTTCCTTATCTTGCCGCGCCTGGAAAGAGACTACTTGGCCCAAATACACGTATTCTTGGACAAATTCAACCGCCGCATCACCCACATCAATTCTGCGCTGGACGCTGTTAGTCATTAGCTTGGTCTTTTCCATATTCATCCGAAGTCCGACCTCGAGGCTCCCTTTGCTCAGATCCTCGAGCATTACTTGAAGTTCATTGGCAGATGAGGCGAAGAGAACTATATCATCAGCGAACCTCAGGTTAGTTAACCTTTTTTCGCCGATGAGGACCCCTTTATTCTCCCAATGGGTTGCCAATTTTCTAAAGATCTCTTCCAGAGTGGCGGTAAATAATTTGGGCGACAACGGATCTCCTTGCTTGACTCCTCTTTGTATCGGAAAAATTGGTCCAGTGGTGTGAATTTTTATGGAAGCTGTACCCCCCCTGAACTTGTCTTCATCTTGTCGTGGTAGGGGGGCTCAGTACCCGGAGAACGTTTTGCTCTGGGGAAGCGAAGTAAGACAACCCGCGCGGCGGGGAGTCTAGTATGACTGGCCCTCGTCGGGCGGGACCACGGCACCTTTCGTAGAAGAAAGTTGTGAGAGCCATCCAGGGCTAAAGCAGCCGTTACGGCGGCAAAGGCCTGGATGGAACAGTAGACATCAGTGCAGGATGGCTACTATGAGTTGGCGGCGGAAGAATGTCTTAGCACATCAACGGCGGCACCCACGGACCGAGTTAGCAGGTTCACTGCGCACCCCCAACCCGCACTAGACAAGCGTGGTGGGTTAAAAGTCTAACCCCCTACCCTCATGATACTTAGTTAGTTTGTGAAAATAGAAATGTTTCATTAAAAATGAGACCTGTAATGTAATGTTACTTCTCAGGAATGGGTCCTTAAAAGCGACACGACGAAATGGCATAACAATACAGAGTGACCTCTTTTTTCCAAAACCAACAGGTTCGATTCCTGCTATGCTATTCCGCTTGGTGCCAAAACTCACTTCCCTCGTGGTGAGTTATCTCGAAAATTCAATTTCTTTGTGACTGGTCGTTTGAAAGAAAAGCATTTTTTGAATTATTTACATACAAAATGAGAGATAGCATAGCTGGCACAAGTAAAAGTTTTTTGTAAAATCTGAGTACTCACACGGTATTATTTTTTGTCAAAATTGGGCTTGAGACTCCTTTAAGAATTGTTCGAAATTTCTAAACTTGAACAACTCACCCTACCCTACATTAAATATTTTTTCAACTTCAACAAATCCATGCGGTCGATGATTAGGAGCTACAACGCATTTTTTTTATCCAGCAAAATGTTTTTAATATTTTCAAAAGTTACAATGTGTATCAAAAAGGAAAAGAAATCTTGAAATAACGTAAATCAATCGTCAGGAAAATTTGTCTGGTAGTTATTTAAGTTTGAGTCTATTGAGGATCTTGAAGTTGCTTCGCCGTCTATAACGTAAGATGGCAGCGGGGCACTGTCTGGTTCATGGAATTCGCGTTCAGCAGCCATAGCTTTTTTATCGTCTAACCTTTTTTGCCGTGCTTGCATATTTTCTCTATACTTAACTAAGCAATCCGCCAAGAAGTTGATTGGATCTGCTGGCTGGTGTAACAAGACATCGGCTATACATTTCTTAAGCGCGTCTCCAACTGTATGCTTCAAATATTGGCATTCGTTTACAACCATGGGTTCTCGAGGACAAAGCTCGAATAACGTTTCCTTACTGCGTATACGTACTAAATTCCCAAGGCCATCTGGTTCATACCTTTCCCCTGTCTCAGGATCATCGTAGATGCGCTTTCCAAGTGTGTTGATATAATATCGTCCGTTATTATCAAATCTGTATTCGATACCTCCTACAGTCTCTCTTAGCTTCATCAGATGTCCTGTAGGATATAACTCGTATTCACTGGCATCTTCATGTGCTTTATAAACACGACTCCTACTTTCTGTAATGTAGTATCGTCCGCAGTCGTCGTAATAGTAAACGTGTTTACTGTCATCGCTAACTTCAACTAGTTCGTTATTTTCATTTAGTTGATAAAGCGTGTCACGACTTTCCCGAGTATACAGTTTTCTCCCGTATTTATCTACAGTAAATGTCCCAATATCGTCTGTGAACTCTTCCTGCATATCAGTAGCACTTAATATTGAAATAATAGACTTGCCAGTATCGTCAGACGTTAAGGCGTTATCCCAAAGCTTAACTAATCGCTCTACAAGTCGACAACGATCTTCATGTGGGAGATTATGATTGAAAATATGTAGTTCTGTGCTATCCGGGACGTCGTCTTCGTTCACTACTTTAGACTTTTCGAATCTTAAAGCGTTTAAAGATAATTTTAAATTTTCTAAAGATTCTAGTCTTTCTTCCAAATAGACAACTTTATGTTGGAGTGCTAGTACAGCTGAAGAATCTTTTTCTTTCAATTTTTCAATCCTATCTTCAAGGGCTTTGATTTTTTCAATTACTTTGCAAACTTCTAACTCGTGACTGGCGTTAATGCGAATCATTGAACACAGCAATTTACCTTTACTTTCTATTTTTTCTGCTACTTTCTTAGCTGACACGTCACTTGAAGCTGTTACCTCGTCTATTATTTGCTTTAGAGTTTTGGTAAGGTCATTAGGTAATTTTGGAACATGTAAATGGACTACTTTGCAGAACTGAATCGCCAAGCTGTCGTTTAGTCTGTCTAACCAAAATAGTAGTTCTTCTATTTCGAAGTTTACTTTGATCAGGTATTCAGTTTGATCAGCGTTGTTATTGAAGCATCTCTTCTTATCGTTCAGTACTGCAATAACAGATTCCTTCATGTCTTTCATGATTTCTAAATCTGCTTGCATGATAAGTTTATCTTCTACTGCAAATAGTTGTTTGAGCTGATGAATGAATTTTTTGAAGTTTTCGTACCTGTTGTCGACACATTTGATCGTATAGTCCACGGCGTTCTGAACTACTTCTCGCGGGGTGTCTTTAAGTCTCTTTTTGAATTCCTCGATGTGTGTAACAGCTTGCAGCCACTCTAGGTGGAAGTTGTTGACAATCTCTGCTATTCGTTCAGTGGGGGCGTTGTGCTGTATGGCTGTGCGGATCTCGATCAACGACCGATAAATTCCGTCGGCATAATCCCTCGAAGTGAAGAATATAACAGGACTCTCAAAAGATCTTTTTATTTCTTTAGCTATGTTGAAAAGAAATGTTGTTTCTTGGTATTTGTCCATTTTTGGTAAAATAAAGATCTCAAAAAGAAATAAAATATAATAAAAATGCTTGTTGCGTTTTGTCAATTAAACATTGACGTTTAATTGTCATCAAGTCATAGCAAAATTTAGTTCACAGTTGAATTTGGAGATGGCTGATATGCTACATTTTTAAGTGGTTTTGGTTTACAGTTTAAAAAAAAACCACAGCCTAGGTCCAGAACACGCCAAATCTCATCTCGATCGTGATCAGGGAAAAACGCCAACTTTAATCGTGTATTGTCCTCATCTTTATTTGGTATTCTCCCTCATTTGAATAGAATTAATTTAAAAATATTATTTGGCTTAGTTCTTTTCCTTCACTAAAATCACTCAAAACTCGAATCTTACAATCTCAATTGTATTTTAGCGTTTTGTAAGATTCAAAAGTAAGATGTAAGATTCGAACCTCATATTCATTCGATGTGCAAATGTAGAATGCCACCCCTGTAGTTGAAAAGTAGATATAGACGATTGGAAAGTAATATGTTTATGTGTTCTACAACTTGAATATTTAAAATCAATTTACCCATTTATTGGGTTTACGCTTGTATAGGTGAAAAGTCTACATTATTAATAAGATTTCAGTTAGCAAACAACAATACCTACTGCAGCATTGTTTAAAACACATTAGGGGGAGATGCCTGCTAGTCCCGTCTCACATTATCAAATCTTGAAAGATATTGTGCGTTGCCCCGTCGCAAGCAATGTTTCTACGGATCGAGCAAAGCACAGTGCAACACGCTAATGAGGCATCGCCCTAACACCAAACAGCATCGCTTCAGGAAAAACTACGCTCAGTTGTTTTCCCACGGCGCCCGTTTCGGGGATAAATCAAAGGGCTGAAGCTCACTCGGCCGGGCGGCGACCGGGCTCCGACCGGGCTCCGCACCGCTTAATGAAAACGCGGCTCGCGCAGCCCCGCGCCCCCACTCGAGGAAGCTGCCGGCAGTATCTCGCGGGCCGCGCCGACGACGCCACACGTCGCACCTCGACACCACCAAACCATTGTACGTCCATTACTAGTGCTTAATAAAACAAATAGCCATTTTTAGTGCGAGTTTCATAGATGATATTGTGTTTTTGAGCGGAGATTACGAGATGAAGCGTAGGGCGGGACGCTTTGTCCGGGGCGTAGTACGCGCGGAGGCTGTGCCGCGCAGCATCCGCTTCGCCATTTCATATCCTCCCGACGCTCTGAGCAAAACGGTCCTGCGTCCCGAATTATTTTCTTTCATTTCAGGCTTTGTAAACTAAGCTTAAATATAGGTAGGCTTGAATTAAAACATCGTACGAGATAAAACAGTAGACAGGTAGTACTTTGTAGATTTTCGCGCCAACTGCAATTAATCTTATGATAGCAAGACATAAAAGGTAGATAATTCAGCTACGCCCCACAGATACCTATGATTGCGGTGCTTGTCCTTATAAACTCAAATAGTTTTACTTACTTTTGCAAACTTGAAATTATCTCTACCACAGCGAGGATACAAAGGAAGTTCGAATGGCATTGTGGAGCTATGTTTAAAGGTACCTGAATAGTACCTTTATAACATCTTATACATTTACCAAACCAAAACTTAATATGATTTTGAATAATAAGTTAAGAATATCGTAATTTGATCATATTTAACCTTTGCTAGAGAACGTTGCTTCAAAGAACATATTTTTTTCTAATTATATTTCCAAACACCAGTTTTGAGTCAAGAATAAGTATTCTGTGGAACACATATTTTATCTACTCGTATTGCCTTCCTTGCACAATATGCCTGCGAAAATATTTCTAATTTCATTGTGCGATTTCTAAGTATTATATCCTCCTCTATCTGTACCACTTTGCTTAATCAGTAATATTAAGAGCACATGATTTTAATTTTAAGTATTTCAACTAAGATTCAGAAATTCAGAAATATTTTAACTAAAACCGCTGGGAGTTATCGTGATTGCATTATGTATATTAAGTTCGTTTCTTTCACCAAAAGAAGGAAATTCTCATACCTTCATTTTCATGCCAGTGCCTCCACTAATTATGGCCTGATTTAAGTCATTCTTTAGTTCAAAGGAAAATATCAGTTCTAACCTATTTCATTGA
This sequence comes from Udea ferrugalis, assembly GCA_950022985.1. Lineage (NCBI taxonomy): Eukaryota > Metazoa > Arthropoda > Insecta > Lepidoptera > Crambidae > Udea > Udea ferrugalis. Next base: position 6,993,269 of record OX465520.1, read on the forward strand.
TGAGTAATTAACAAAACATAGGAGACATACCTACATAAGAATTTATGTAGAGATGTCACATCTGATAAAACAGACGACGAACAAGTGAACGACAAGTTTACCTAATATACAAATGCACTATGTATCTGCAAATAAACTAGGTATTCCAGCTCGAAGTTCATACTTAGCATTATTTGTATTTTTTTCTGCGAAATCAATGAGGCTCTCTTTCCCTCTCTTTTGCTTAGATGTTATAATTTTGGGTCGGCTGTTTTAGATAAATGTATGTGATAGATAAATGTATTTGTGTGTCTTCGCCAGCAACGAAGTTCAACTGCTCTTCTTATTTCACTTTCGTCTTTGGCCATACTAGTAGGATTGATCCTTAGAAACGAACCTAATGAGGTTCTTTACTTATGCTGTTCCCCTTCTCTACTCTTCTTGTCTGTCTTTGTTGATTTTCGTTGGTATTCTCCTTACTTTTTTAATTCAGGTTTTGGGTTCAAAAATACTGCACTGAAAGGTCATCAAGTGTGTTGTATCAAGTGAAGGATATTTCATAAGGTTTTTCATTAAAGTCTATGCATTTTTTTCTTTATTTTCTGTAGGTATAAGTAGTAGGTACTCACATTGTAAGACCGGCATGGCACATCCCACTATCCGTGAACATCAAAACCGCTTGTCTAATTAGGCATAACTCGAGTTGGTTACCGCACTCCATACGAGTTATTTCACTTTGTAACCTGTATTTCACTTAGAATGTAGCGAAATTTGATTCAGTCGCGATAATAATAACCTAAACATTTATTACTTATGTACCTACTGTGAAGTGAGTTTTAAGTGTACTATTCAGCAATGATTAATCAAAAGCTTCGACTTTAAAATACAAAGTTTGATAGAATAATGAAAGAAAACTCTTTGTATGTTCCTGAGGTATTAGCTTTATTGCAATAGAAATTGCGTGTTAAAGAGAAAAGCGAAATTGTTGTCTTAAACGCGACTTTAGCTAGTGTGCTGATAAACTAATTAAGCCCTAGTTGTAACTGGAAGGATTAAGTTCCCATGTTAATCCTCATGGCTGATGGCCGAATGGTAGAACCAAGTTATGTCAAAGGCTTAAATTAGTGACAGGTTGACCTTGCTTCTAAACACGAATACGGTGGGTCTGCAGTGGTGGTCCTTTTGCCCGCATTGCACGGTATTCATCAGCGGAAGTGCCTGCGTATTCCAAGTGCTGCCGAGGTCTACCACTCATATAGTAGGAGACCACGATAGAGGGGCCCTTGAATGCACGGGCAGTGTGGCCGTGGCCAGGTAAAATAGTGGCCCATTTGGTTTTAGTAGGTAGTAGTCCTAGCTGTCCACTGCGGTCCACTTTGAAAAAAAAGAGTGACTAACAAAAGAGAAAGCCTAACTTTTTTGCTTCTGTTTAGAGTTTTGCTATTGCACACAGCAACTAGACTACTACTACTACTAGCTAGAGCTATCGATTTCAGAAAGCTAAATTTTAAATTTAAGAATCAATTTCAAAAGAGGGGGAGTGGGAGTTCGTAGTTAGTTAGTAAGTCCATGTTGATGAAGTCGCTGGCAACAGCCAGTAATACCTATTAAGAAAGCTCTTGCATAAAAACATCCAAATTCTGTTAGTCCATTCAAAGTTTTCGGCAAAGGTAAGCTTTGAGTAGGTTGAACCCGTAGGGATTGATTGTGCAGGTTTGGAACAAAGTTTGTTTTCCGCTTAAATCCGAATTATGACTAAGAACTCGAAAATCCACCTTGCTCCTATTTTAATTCGTTTGTACAGCGAACTAAAGTTAAGATTAGAGCTGGCAGTGTTTGCTTAAGTCCTTTTATCACTTTGATAGGGCAATGAACTTTACTTTCTTCAGTGAATAATGAAGTTTTTGCTTTATTCCCCAAATGGAATTTAAATAAGTTTTATGCATTAACGAGGAGTAGGCAGGTACTTAATGCCCGCAGCTGGCTTCGTTTCTCTCGAGATTTCGGAGGATTTTGGCGCTTTGCCATCCTACCCGCAAGTAACGATGATTGTAGACAGTCTGAATTAATTTAGGCTTTAGAGGACTGCTTGGCAATGTTCAGTTATTATTAGTGCTTAAACTCGTTTTGCTCGTTTTCATTTTTTGAGTTCTCTGTTTTAATGGTCAGGTGATTCATTTATTTATAACTAGCGACCCGCCCCCGCTTCGCACGGGTGCACTAGGATGTTATTATACATATAAACCTTCCTCTCGAATCACTCTATCTATTTAAAAGAAACCGCATCAAAATCCGTTGCGTAGTTTCAAAGATTTAAGCATACAAAGGGACATAGGGACAGAGAAAGCGACTTTGGTTTATACAATAAGAGGCAATCTCTACCTGTCAACCACACGTCATAGAGAAATTAATTGGTCAAAGATAAATAAATTAGGTTCATGTTGATTGACTAACTCAGGAAGATGGAAGAGTACGTATAAGTAGTTGTGTTACTACTGTCTGAGAGTAAAATATCTGCAGTTGCATTAACTTATATTCCATGCCTCGCTCAGTGGATTTATACACTACCTATTTGTTTTTTTGCTCTTCCAGTTGACCCCACTCCATCTTATAAGAAGCTCAAATATCAGGTTTAGGAGTAGGTATTAAAATATTTTGAACACTTGCACTGAACTGGTGAAGCCCACCTCGAAGGCCTGCATAAATATCTGTTCACACCATATAACATCTCTACCACCATATAACATTGGGAAGAACCCGGAGGGATTTTCCTCGCGCAAAACAAAGCTCTAGTAGAAAATAGTCACTGATCCTATACGTTCATATGATTATATTTACTTAGTATTTAATATTACAGCTTACATGTAAACTCCCGCTGAATGTGAAATGACCTGAACACCATTATTCGCTTCAGTTGGAAGGCCACAGTGACGCGAAGGGTAGCCTATTATAGTCCCAGGTGATGTCGACCAGCTATAAAGCTATATCCAGCACTATGTGAAGCGTTATTATGACTATTTATAGATCAATAAGTTCTGTTAGAGTGTCCTATAACAAGTTATTGGGGAGTTTTTTCCTTAAATGCTATGCTCTTCTTGCGGCTCTTGTAAAAATGATATACTTTCTAGATTCAGTACTACAGTCGAAAAACTTGTAAAAACATAAAAAAAAATATTTTACGGAAGTATCTGAATTCAAGCTTTGAAGTTTTTTTGCTGAACAGTGAAGTGAACTTACAGTGCCTAAAATTCTTCTTTTATAAAACCGATTCAATTTTAGTGCTTACGTTCTAGCCATTCACAAACGGACTCTACCTAGTCTTAGTTGCTTAGCGGCCCTCTATGATTGCAATATCACCCCTGAAAGCCAAAAAGACACAGTTCAAAGGTGAACCTGGGTACTCGAATCGCCAGTGGGTCGCAAAAAGTGAAGGGTTGAAATTTTGCAATTTCTTAAGTAATCTTTTCCCAAAACGTTTTTGAAGAGTAACATTAAACGATATCGGTTTCCTCTTACACTTCTTCTCAAGAAGGCAGCTACCCTCAGTGTTTGCATGTTATTGATTAGAGTTTGCCGTTATTACCGACATCATTTGGTAATAGGGAGATAGTTCTTAATCGCAAACAGATTTGGTGATGAAAGGGTTGAGATTTTGATAAGTTATCGCAGAAATTGTTGGAGCAGCAACGACTTAGTGGTTTAGTGTGGTTATAAGAATATCTTTCCTAATTAAACTGTCAAGGTAACAAAAGAAAGCCAGTGTTACTATCCTTGTACCCAGTACCCAATGCCGTTCTGTATCTGTATCCAAATTACACAACTGAAGCGCTAGTAACAACTTTGCAGTTCGACAAGCCTTTCGCTCCATCATCCAGCCGTGGCCAACCTGGAAGTCACTTAACCGACTCCGTTCTGGGGTTTGCCGCTGCAGACAAAACCTAGTGATGTGGTTGTTGAGACATGGAGCTCTAGGGCGTGTGACTGCGGCGTGGATCCTCAAACTATAGGGCACTTCCCCGATTGCCCTAAGACCTGCACAGGGGAGGATCTAATGGCTACGGATGACACAGTCGAGGTCACCAAGTTTTGGTCGGGTTTTATTTGATGTTATTGAAACGAAAGAAAAAGATCAGTAGGTTCTTTCCAAGAAACTAAAACGAATATTTTATATGTGACGCTAACTTAGAAGTTATTCTAATACAACCCGATTGAAGGCTTCGGCCAGCGGACTTTCACCTTCTTCCTTCCCGCGTCTACATTGCATAAACGTCGTATATTTATTGATAACTCTTAAACATATCGACATCGCTGCTTATGAGGTTATGAGGAAGTCTAGCAGACTAGCCAGATTGCGATTTGTCTGTCTATTACGATGTATTTGATTTAAATAAAGATCATGTTGCTTTTTGTAAGATTTACAATCGCTTGATGAAATGCAAATGATGTTGTTTCGGGTGTTTGAGGTCTTAAAAACTAAAAATATTTTGTTCCTTGAATAGTTAAAAAAAATGTACCGCAAAAAATCTGCTGAAATAATTCGTCAATTCAGCTCTATAGATATGGTTTGATACGAGGAAGATAGTTAAATAACAATTTTGAATTTACTTCCTTTTACGCATCCAGGTATATTTGTTACGTCTATCGAATATTGTTTTGAATGAACTATCGCAGTCCAACCGTTTTTGAAGGAACTAAGTCGGGACAGCTAGTTTAACCGTATGATTTTTCAGTGTACATTTTATCGAACCTAAATAAGAATACCAAAGATTTTTACTTAACAAGTTCACTTCGTCATCGATAGAGGAGCCCATTAGCCATTAAGGGTCGGTTGACTATCGAATTGTAAGCTCCCTCGGGGACCCCGCAAGGGGCCGGCGCGAGGGCGAGCCTGTTGGGCAACGTGTGTACAGCCTGGCAAAAAAGTCGTGAAATTAATAGGGGCGCCACCATCGTCGATGTGGTCACCCCGTATACTACGACACAAACGGTTTTGATAATTGACTTATTCAAATTTTTTTTTAGAGAGAATGGCTACCTAGTTAGTCGTGGTCCATGAACTAAGTTCACGCCAATAGATACCAATTATTTGAGTCGCGCCAATGCATCACGTGATCCCCTAATCTAGTTCAGTATTTTCTTATTGTTATAGCGTTTTACTAGGAAAACGCCATAATTTCTTTAATTCCACATTATTTAGTCGTTTTCTAAAAGTAGTCATACAGACACACATATAACGGGTTTGCTTTTCCCTCTGGGCTGATAGGTCAGGTAGGAGTGGTAGTCTGTCCACCGGGATACATCAGGTCAATAGGGGGAACCGTTTGGTGGTAAAAATGGAATGGCGGTGGCACCAATACAGTCGATCCCCACCACATACAACCACATTATCAGGACGTTTTTCTACTACCAAGTAAAGAAATAAAAGAAGAAACTAGCAAAATCATAATATTATAATTTTAATTAAAGTAAAAAAAAAACTTCATCCATGGCTGGCTCGACCCTTCTCCAAAATTCTAACATTCACTTTGTTCCCATGAGTCACTCATGCTGCTATTGTACGGTCACTTCATCTTGCAGGTTTATGATTACCTGTCGATTTGCTCATTTGAAGTTTGTCCGCGTTGGTATTATTCCTTCTCTATTTAAATAACGTGTCATCATGATTTTCTCCTATCTTTGGGAGAAATATTCTCAAAAGCTGGCGCAGCGGCTGCCTAAAAAATTGAAATTAAATTTAAAAAATAAAATCAATGAAAAAGTATCAACATCACTTAGATGTGCTAACTTGACAAATTATTTTTCGTAAACAAACGTCAAAATAGGTATTCACATTTCAACGTAAAATATCACTCGTTTGTTGATAGTTACTTGACAACCAAGTTAAAACACGCGTGGTTGATTAAATACAACCTCTACATACCAGTGATTTCTGCCGTTCTGGTCTAATCATCGTTTATTTTATATAAAACTGCCCCAGCTTCGTGCTCGGCTAAACAACGTTTGAATACTTCATTACGACTTCTCTAGTGGCGCTGAGGATTGTTTTTCTCTTTTTCGAAGATTTATCTTGATTTTACACGATTCTCTATTAGTTTAACTTAAAGAAAACACCTGAATACACTAATAAACGATCTCCGATAAACAGATTTGACACACCAAGTACTAGCTAGACGTGATTGACAAGTGACAGCCGGACTATTGCCAGTGATAATATTTTTTAGTTCCCTTTCAGGACTTTTTTGCCAACCTATACATTACCTTCGCGTAAATCTTTATTGGCCATTAGCCGCGGGTGCGAGATCCCACTTCGTTTAGTAGTTTTACGCCAATCTTAGTTTTGTGACCGAAAGTGATTGTATGCAGGGTAGAGTAAAATAATTTCAAATTGGATAATGTTTGAGATAGCAGATTTTGTTCGTCTCTTTTATACACAAAAACAAAAGAGTCATAAAAATTAGTAACCTGAATATTTCTTCAGAGCCTATCTATTGCAATAACAGACCAGTCAAACGTAAAAATAGTATGAAACTTCCAACATCTAAATCCTCACATAGTGTTTATTCATGCATTCACATGATCAGTCCAGTGCTTGTTTATTTCACTGACCCAGCCAAATAAATAAAATCGATAAGGATGCAAGTCGCGTAATACTTTCACATCGCACGCGTCCCCTTCGGCATCGCAATCGCAAGTATGTATCTAAATGTAGACGATTTTTTTGTCGTTCGCTTCCGAATTCGTATTCCGTAGTGCATCAGCCAGTGAGATGCAATTCTGTCGAAATGCAACAGAAGGCACGTATCCTGCACAGGGCTGGATTAAGCCAGCGCGGGACCCGTGGAAAATTTTATTAAGATGGACGAAGCGAATTGAATTGTCCTCTTTTCTTTCTCCGCTAGTACCTACTATTTGAAATTGGTACAAGTGGCTGACTTCATGTCAATAAAGCATTCTCTACAAGTACTTACAGCAGTATAAGTTGATAATAAAAGGGTAGAGACCTAGAGTTGGTTTATTAAGTTGAACGCACTAATCTCAAAAACGGTTGAAAGAAAAAATCGCCTGTAGTCAGAAATACTAGAAAAGTAGTAATGAATGAATAAAAAAAAAAGAAAAACAATGAATAATTACATCATTATTTATGCAACGAAATAATAAATATATGATTGTAGAGCGGGTGACAACAAGTCAAAGATTTGCGTGAAAGTCCCTGTCCCTGTAGTGTATTAGCATTTTCTCTTTACATTAAATAAAAATTGAGATGGTCTAGTCTAGGGCCCCTTAGCGCAGGACCCTGATTGCTACTCATGTAATCCGGCACTGATCCTGCATTTGGTAGCGCGCTGTATCAATATTTGGACCGATTCCAGTTTTCATTGATGTAACTAAGTCACAGAACACATAATAGAATATAACTAAGTTAAACATCGCTTAGCAAACATTGTGTGAATAGAACAGTCGACCGACATATTTAGTGGTTGTTATCTAGTGTAAGTTCTTATCTTTCATTTACTTAGCTTCACCTGTAGCGATGCCTCTAACAACATATTTTATGACTAAATTAAAACTAAATACAAACTATGATTTACAATTCCGAATGACTTCTTTTCATTTATTTTAATTTTACTTACTTTATTAAAATTATCAATGTATTTGCATGTTAGCAACTGAATTAGTACTCGTATCTAACTAAAAATATAGAAATAATCAAGTGTGTAGGTATTAGGTAACGATAACTAAGTCTATGAATAAATGAATACATAGACAATTTTACACTCTTATTAAATGTTTGTGCAGACATTCTTGAGACATGCATAATTCTTCAAATTGATGCCTGAACACAAAACAAACGGGTCATGCATTTATACCAAACCCCTAAGTAGGTATACATTGCCCAGTCCCTTTTTGCTGAAGACTTGCCAATGCAATTGTCACCTGTTAGTGAGGTATATTAGCTGCCATTGATTTATTTTTTTCACAATGTAAAAATTCAGGTGTTATGAATGGATTGCTTTTTTTCAGCAATATGCAATTAGGTACGTAGAAGTACCTAGGTGCACATGGACTTATCAAAATTAATAAAACAATAAAGAACAAAGAGTACGTGTAGAGCACCGCAGATAGTACTATCTTAATTTTTTAATTAATTCTGGATGGAATGGCCTGAATGTTATCTGGCGACTCCCACGCACAGTTCGCTTGCTCAGTATTTTCCTGGTCTGGAGGTATTCGTACATCGCGGATTTTTTACCTTATGTTAATAATAATAGCTGGCAGAGGCTCTTATGAGTTGTTGGTCCATTACACCACGGGTTAGCCCGACGTTACTGCAGGGCAGCTTGTGGCGAGCTGTTGGTGTGTAGCGACACCACCGACCTGAGTTCCCCCGAGAGTCGGCCAGGCCCTTTATACCTGCTTGCCTTCACTGGCCGGCTGGAATGAACCCCAGCTGGGGCCGTAGGACTCTCACCTCTGGCTTGCCTAATACGGCCGTGTTAAAGCTAAAAAAAGCGTGGGCCGAAACTTTCGATTATGAAAGAGGGTCCAAATATTATTTCAACTTTTAATTAAAATTCAGGCTTCTTGGAGTAGGTTGGTCTTGGTTTCTTATCTGCCGCTTTCAAGAGACGACAGTTAAATTAAATGTTTTTTTAGTCCCAAAATTATATATCTACTCCAAGAGAGACTATAACAAACTGATGAACTTCTCAGAATTTAATTGTTTTCATAATTATAATTGTTCTAGAGATCATTTCGAACATCAAAATAGTCGAAGGTGTATCTGCCTTTAACATTGATGGAATCACCCTGGCTCATAGGGTGAATATACCAGAAAGATTCGGCCGGTCTGTTGATGGTTTTGGTAGCTCAATGGTAAGAGCAGTCACCCGGTTTGCGAAGGACGCGGGTTCGATTACCGCCTGAAGCCAAGACCGAATGCCTTTTTCTGGTTTTCGGATCTTTAGTAAAGATAGTGCATGGAAAATGCTAAAAAATAATAATAACATAAAAATACTTTTTGGTCGATGTGACTACTAAACCTTTTTCGTACAGAACCCTGCGACCTGCAAAGAACGCACCCATTACAAGTCGCGTTTCACCCAGTGTTACGCTTACGGTGCACTCATGCGCTGTTTTTGCGTATCATAGTAGTGTCTTTCATAACTGCATACTATTCGTTCCTCATGATAGATTCCGCTGTTACGTCAGCCCACCTTGAAAGTAATGTAGGTTAACGATGTAACCAGTTTGTTTGCTGTTTTTTGAGGTATCAATAATTTTTCAATACAGTTTACAACCAAACAAATGATTTTCAGAGATTCTCTCTGTCTCTCTAGTCGGTCCCTCATTACTGAGGATCGTGGTCACTGGAACTCATCAACCAAACTAACTTCCTCCATTGATTCCGTCGTGTTGGTGACCGGCCTCTCGGTCTTTTCCCTTCGATACTGCCAACAATAACCAGTTTTTCAAGGCTATCATCCCCTCTTCGCATTATATGCCTGAAATAAGAGAGTATGCGTCGCAGACACAAACTCGACAGTCGGGATTTTATGCCAAGTTGGGAGAGAATAGACACATTTGTGCGTTTAGCCGTCCAAGGTATCGGGGCATACGCATCCAGCACCACATTTCGAATGCATCTATTCTCTGTCTTTCTCTCTCTCACTGTCCATGTTTCCACCCCATAAAGACAAATCGGGAATATTATGGCCCTGACTAGCCGTGATTTCGTCCTGAACCTTATTTCACGGTTTTTCCAGATGTTTAGTAATTCAAGTTTGTCTATAATGTTCCTGCTTTCTGTTTCAACGATGTATATTTATTAAGGTTAACATTCCCACTCATCTGAACTTCTCGAATGAAAAACGCAATGAAAGGGCGCTGCTACGCGACGCCCGTAGCAGCTACGAATTCTGTAGCCTCCGTAGTTCCGCTACAAGGCCAGCTGAACGAGATTGTATTAAAGCCTCATTCATCCTTTATTACTCCTTTTGTCGGGCGGCGCTTTGTGCAAAAGTGGGCCGCCTAAATAAGCTAGAACACTCCATGGAATTCCAACAATCTTAGCCAGGTGAATCTTTTATAACTTTTCTGAAATTTCGTTTGATTTTTAAATAAAAAAAATACATCTTGTTCCGTGATATAACATGTTTTTAACTAAGCATTTTAGGTTATTTTTGATGTGAGCAAGAAAACCATCTGAAACGGAGCTTTAAATCGCAGTAAAGTACCATGAAATATTTGTGTATGTCTGCCCATCGGCTCTTTTACTTTCGTTGGTGAATGAATCGCAATTTTTATAAAGGGCTATTTTTACGAAAGAGGAGGAAACCCGTTAAATACGAACTAAGAAAAACGTGCGCTCTTTTTACTCCGAATGTTTCTTCAGTAACTTTCTTTTGAAATGAATCCAGCGTAAAATATGCTTCAAAGATTATACCGAACTCAGTAGGTCAGAAAGGGTAATCTCGAAACGTGGAGTTCTAAATCGAACTTTACCTTGATGTTGATAAAGGCGTTTTTTGCGTGGCATATTTGAGTAGACCACGTTAAGTGCTTACGGTGGAAAATCGAGTGGGCTCGATGGAGTCCCTCAGTTTTAAGGGCCATTTAAAGGCTTCTACCGCACGTTACCTGTGGTAAGTCACACTGATCGTTTTATCAAGCTTTTGGTAGATGAAGCTTGCCAAAAGCTTAAAAAAAAAACAAATACCACAACCTCATCTAATTTTAAGTAATGAAACGGTTTATGGTAGTACAACAAGTCCTACATACATATACCTTTTCATACAAATGTTTTTTTAAAGAACCGCAAATTGTATATGTTCTGGCAACATCTGCCCTCATAGGCAAAGAAAGTGATTTATCGGCAGTATAATAGCTAATTCTACTTCTTTAATTTTAAAATAGGTGTATATTGTATATTCAGTAACATATTCGAAGGTAATGAACCTAAACATTGCTTGAGATAAAATAAATAACATTGACCAGGGACTATTTTTCCGAATCTAACTAACGAAATTATCTGGATAGTGCATACCATCAATCGATTTGTGTGTAGCCAAACGCCAGCCCATGCGTAGTAATTCTCGTTTCATCCATACACTACATAGCGGAGTAAACAGGATAGCGCAAAAATTTTATAATTATTATGCGCTCAGATATTGGTCTCCCTTCCTTTAAAAGGGTACAGTAAATCGTGTTTTCTCTTCATCTATTCATCGACTCTGTCTTTTATTAGGACTGACGCAACCACGACGCAAGATTCCCATCAGATTAACGATTGTATATTGGTGTGCAGGTGTGGTGACATCCTGCAAACAAACATTATTCCAACCCTCAACCAAATGTGGGTTTTATTATCCCGACCTTACCTGCCAAAATTAATTAACAGTTGACAAGGGGGGCTAAAACAGCAACATTTTAGCATTTCATATTATGAATCATCTAACTGACGTTTCATCTAGACCGCGGTCCGTTTCGAGTCAAAAGTGAGTAACAGCGCGCTGACACGCATCCCGAATTGATAAATTGTATGAACGTGAGCGACGTCAGCGCGCTATTACTCACTTTTGACTCGAAACGGACCGCGGCCTAGATGAAACGTCAGTTAGATGTTTCATAATATGAAATGCTAAAATGTTACCGTTTTAGCCCCCAAGGACATTTAATTGATAATTCCTATCAAGCAAGATGACCCGTCACGCTCTGTAGCTTTGTCCCCTCAGCTAACTGTCACGTGATGGTCTCGTTATACCTGTTAATGAGCGGTAATGTCACTTCCGTGGCCTAGATTTTTTACAAGGGAAAGGCCGGAAATTACTTTGTTTATGATAAAAGTGTGGGGTGACAATTTTTTGCTTTGACGCTAACAGCTGCTAAGTAAAAGGTTTTAAGGCTTTGGCAGCAACTACGTTATGGTGTTGAATGTTATGTTGTTTATTTAGGTTAGGTAACATACCTATTGTGTCTCATAAATTGGTATATAAATTACATCATTAACTTCAAATAATTCAGATTAATTTGATTGCCAAGGATTTTCTCTTCAATCAATATTAGGGAGAATAATAATTTTCCAACAAATTTTCTGTTGAATCTTAAGGTTGACTGGTAAATTATTTGTCCTGGTATTAAGGCCTTCAAGTTTAAGTTTTTTTTTTACGAACGTATAAATATTTATTCATCTATTTATTTAAAGGTATTTTTGTAACTACTATTCAATCTATAGTTTGAACGTTTAGTTAGTAATGTGTAGTTAATCCTTATAAATATTAATAGTTGGCAAAGTTCGACATGAAGAAGAGGTCAGATCTCAAATGAATAATTCGTCCAAATTAATACCGTTTCCCGTTGTATTCCCCTGGGATGGATCCCGTTTCCGCGCGGTTTGTAGAAGCTACAGACCGTGTCATTCAATGTCACTTCCACTGTCTCATTTTTGTGTCACGCGAGGAGGAACTTGGTCCGCAATCGGCTTTTGATAATGTTATGGTGTGTTGAAATGTCTCTCTGCTGCAGCGATAAAAGTAATTTAGATAAAGTAAATGAAATACGAGACAACATCTCTATGCAAGTTGCTTCGCTTTCTCTCTAATTAGGCTTTTCCTTTCTGTTTTCTGTTCTAAAAATCAGAAACAACGATACTTACAACAAATATCTGAACACATTACCGGTGGGGGGAATCGACTCCGCGATTTTTTGAGTCAAATCACAACCTGTCCTCGTAGCCACAACGCGAAACTAGTTAATTGTCAAAATATATTTAGGAATGAGTCTTACTTAGCGAGTACACTTCGTACATACACTAACTAAAGTAAGCTTACTTTGTCATGGTTCTGGCGACACAACCCTAGTTTTTACTCGATGACCTTACAAAAAGTGCTGTTATATCACATCCATGCGTTCGCGCACATAGAATGCATTCATTCGCACCGCAACGTTGATGAGTTGCATAAATAAATTGCGAATCACCGAGGTGGGACGGATCTGGTCGCGTAGGATCCTTCCCTCGTGCCTATTTGAGGCCACGTCAAATTGTTCGCTTCCTCGCCCTCCTCGCGAGCGATTGTCCCTCCTATACTCATCAGCATAAACAACGTTATTCCTTGGCAGAGTTCCCCGGGAACGAGAGCGGCAGGATGACGGATTGCGACTACTCCGTTCGTAATAGTACACGCGAGAAAAAATCACAGGTGTAGAATTTGGTCTACATCATTTCTTAACTCCAATAAGGCTAAAATCATGTTTTACTGGTCTCTTTAGTGATCAATCTTATGTAATGTAATGTGTAATGACAGCCTTTTTTAGAAAATTCAACAGTAATAACTCGTTCCCTCGCTCACGACTGAAATTATTGTTGCCGTCACGTTGACCGAAACATACAGAAGCCCACACTTTTCCGAGCGTATTAAACCCAACGTGGCAAGAGGTGAGCCTATCGCCGTTATCCGGGTTGCTTGGGCTTTTTATTTGTGTTTTCCATCCTCGGAGGGTTAGCCGCAAATTGTACAATAAATACCTACAAATTATGTGTTCCGGCCAAATTTTAACTTCGGACCACCTGGGTTCCTAGTCCGAGTGTCTAACCACTCGGCCATAAGGCAGTACTATGTATTAAAAGAATTAGATCGAATTGACCTAATATTTTGATCATCGGGCTTAGATATAATAAGGAAAAAACTCAAGATTTGATTGATGTTTGCGATTGAAGCATCATTAATTTCTGAATATTTTCTGGAAATTGAACTTTTTTGTTGAGTAATAGTAGGCCTTGGAGTTCGTGGAATAGACAGCGAAATTGGTGCGAGGTGGCGATGGACTTAATAAACGGTGTCTCACAAGCACTCGTGTCTATTCGTGTCAAGGATCATGAAATGGGGGCTAGTAAGAAATCAAAAATCAAGTCCTTTCAAAGCCTTTCTTTCTGTAGATGAATTAGCAACTTTCGAGGCTATGATGAAAAATAACTTCTCCTTGAGTGCTCTGTAAAGGAGTTTCAGGAACATTCATGAAATGATAAATTGCCAGACAAAGAAAAATAAGTAACAAGTGAGAGGACAAGCAAAGCGACATAAACCATACATAGACGTTTCTGCTTCACCCGATGTTTAACTGATAGAGAATACGTCTAGGCGGACTTAATCCGCCAATTTCTCTCTTTTTTGAATGCAATAAGTAGAGAAACAAACATTCTAAGCGAAGGTTTGTTTGTGCTAAAGTTAATTCATATTATTAAACACCCGAGCTGTCAGTGTCTGTCATCTCACGAATTTCTAGCTTAGTTTAGGAAATGTCAAACAAACTGTCAGTTTGAGCTTTGCCAAAGTTTGCTGTGTTATTAATAACAGCCGTTCAAAGTTAGATAGGAGGCATTTTATGTGTTTACTACCAATTGAATAACCTAATAAATACTTAAGTTTTATGTAAGTTAACTCGCTGATCCTGCAGTCAAACTATTTTGCAGTTTTGAAAAAAGTGTAAGTCTTGTTGTCTCCTCCTATTAACTCCTTTCCGTTTTTAATAGTGTGCAAAACGCACCTTTTTACTATGTTTTGTAGTTTGTTTTGTTTGTTTGTTATGTCAGAGTGAAAATATAAAGTTCCGTAAGAAAAAGCGCCTATTAATTATAACAAAATTGACGACCGTCTTGGTGTAATTGTTGAGAAGTCGACTACTGCACCAAAGGTCGCGGGTTCGATCCCCGCACAATACAAACATTTGTGTGCATGAACATGTCTGTTTGTATTGGTCTGGGTGTTTCCTATGTATAATAAGTATGTATTTACAAAAGAAAAAGTATTTAAGTATGTTTATCCGTTGTCTAGATCCCATAATAACGAACTATAATTGGCTCACTTGGGGCTAGATGGCGCTGTGTGGAATAATGTCCAGGGATATTTATTTATTTATTTATTTATAACAGCAAAATCCAGTCCACATAAGCTTTAAAAGCACCTGAGTGCCTAACAAATAGTGACTAATACCATAACTTACGCGTGGTTCTCAACCTATTTTAGGCCAACACACTTCATAGTAACAAACACGTACCAAATTCATTGATAGTAAGTACGTGGAGTGCTTCGAATTTCATGAACGACCACGACCTTTCATCAGGTCATTGCCCGTGGCATTTCAATTGTATCAGTAGTTTTATTAATCTTCAGAAAAACCTTGTTCTACTATTACATTAGACACCTGGGTATGCATCGTATATGAGGAAAAACATTATTAATGACTGATTATTGATTGTAACTCGGAAGTTTGCACTGTGGGAAAAGTAACATACCTATAAGTACAGGGTTGGTCGTTGATGACGTGCCAAGTTGTTGGAGTAAATTTTTTATGCCCGACACGGCGTCTACAATACCACTGTGTGCTTAGTGTTAATGCATTCTGCTTGTGTTGACTTTATGTAAGCGAATGGTAGGTAGTCTTGTGTTTAAAAACTCAGGAGAATTAATTTGAAAGTATTTAGTACGGAATTTGGCTTATTTATGAGGAATAGTTTTAGCTGACGTAATAAAAATTTGGTAGCGACTAATTTGAATATTCAATGTAGTATACATTGTGTTAAGTATCACTTAGTTCTTGTAAGTACTACATATTTTTTGTAGCAACAAACAAGATTGCTGTCGATATCAAAATATGAATCGAATTGGGCGTACTAGGTCTAGTAATATTTATTAGTGTTTCTTTTAACATTCATGGGTCTTGGTGAGAAAAATTGAACTGGGCAAGAGTTAAAAATGTGCACAACAGACTGCGCGGATTTCGTAAACTATATAGCGTCGCAGTTAGCTCAAACCGCATGGAGTCTGCAAAGTGCACACGAGCGGGCTCGAGCATGCCTCGAGGATTCCTCGAGGAGGCCTCGAGGAGCGCCTCGAGGAGTGGGGACAGGACTCTCAAGCCTTGCTGCGTTCGCTGGAGATCAACTAACGATGGTTACTAATGCTTAACAAAGCAGCTTAGTTGGAATATTTTTGAAGTTATATAACAACGTATTTTCAAAAAATACTATTTGTTGTTAGCATAAATTCACGTAACTGAATCGTTCGACTAGTCTGAGGGAGTGCTTGATTAAATCTCGCAACCTTTCTACTAACCAAATTAATTTTTGAATATGAGTATCAGTATGTATGTTGTTAAAATTTGACTAAAATCTAACATTTAAGAAAGTCCCTAGCCTAAAACAAAATACCTAAAAGCTGTTTAAATAATAAGCTAAGATTATATCTTAAAACCAGAATCTGTTTTAGTTAAAATTGAACTATAGGTATCTTCTTTCAGAACTGCTCCCTACGCGTGTAATGTACCTATTAAAGCTACATATGAATGAATGTACGTACGACTTGATGCTCCGTATTATGTCCCCAAGAACAGTTTGAATTTATAGGTATTAAAGGTTTACTAAAAACAACTCTTAACGCATGATATATTTTGTGATTTCATCTTGAGACAAGATAAGTAATCCTATAGTTCTTTAAACAAGGATATGTGGAGTGGTGTACTGTAAAAAGTACAAAGTCCGTGCATCGCTAGGGATTAAGCTATAAAATGTCCACAAAGCTAGCGTCGCCCGGTCTTGTAGCTTATCGTGGTGAATGGGAATTTTGCACTCCGGTCAGCAAAGTTCAGGACACTAGTAAAACAATCATACGTATCATTTTGAAACGTAAGAAAACTTGCATTTTATTCGAATATCCTACTCATATTTGAATGCACAAACGCCTGGAGGTATTAACTTTTACACAGTTGAACCATTATGCATTAGTGTTTTGGACTTTGGCAGTCTTCATTTAAATGACTGGTAAGACTTTCACAAGTTACTCAAGTTCCATAATCAGATTATTATTTATCTTCTTAACCTAGCTACTGAAAACGCGAACATTGGATATAAAAATTATTCTAAAACAGATGAATAAATAACGTTTTTTACATATTAATATATATATTTTTTTTTTTAATTGTAACTAGGCAGTCATTTGACCACAATCTCGCCTGATGGAAAGTGATGATGTGGTCGATGGTGGTACATGTCTGCCTAGCAGGTGCCTATTCACTCTTTTCTTGAAGAGACCCAAGTTATATTTTTCCGGAAACACATGCACAGGAAGCGAGTTCCACTCCTTAGCCGTTCGCATCATAAATGTATTAGCAAAACGCTTCGTGCGAATGGCCGGAACATCGACAACGTACGGATGGAGAGCTAACGTGCGTCTAGTGGTCCGGTGGTGGAAAGGTGCTGGCGGAATTTTAAAGCCATGCTTTTACTAACACTTAGATGCATACTCGTACCTATCAAACATTCAACAGACCAATACATGGGCGGAAAGGCAAGATCCTATAGGTACCCATTGCACAAAAAATAACAGTGAAATGAGTGTTATGGTTTTTACAAGGCATGCATTTTCCGTTTCTTCTTGCAAACATACTTAAAACCTCCGCTATTATCTATAGCCACGTCTGTGTCGCCTTTTTAAAAATGCATTCGTGTAACTACCTTCCTCTGCGGTTGCGACGACTCGACTTCGGATGAACTTTGAGATCCCTGCCCTCATTCGCGCTCCTCGAGGGAATCCTCGAGGCATTACTTGTATGTAGAGCACGCCATTCACGCTGTCCTACTTAAAAATAGTCTGTTTCACCAGGACATTACAGTGCATTTTAATTCTGAGGTAAGGTTAAAAACATTTTCATCTTCCTGTCTGTTTTCTCATTCGTCATTATGAAAACACAACTCACTGGGACAGCAGGATTAATGGAGTGGCTTCATCAGTTATAGTCTATAGAACTATCTGCTCTGATATATCTATTTATAACGAAATAATATTTGAGATTGAACGGGAAAACGTGGCCACCAAATATCCATTAGCGAACCCCCATAGTGTTGTCGATTGCAAAATATAGAAACTAAATAGTAATATCGATATGAATTGAAGAAAAAAATGTTTTTGTCTATTTCATTCGTCTTCAATATCTATTTAAAATGTTATTTATTTAAATGTTGTTTATTTTAATTTATTTATTCTTGTAGTGAGCGTTTTAAAAAATCTCTCCCTTCTGATTCGTAAAATTCTACAATTTTCTGAAAATTGCAACAGTTTACATGATTATTTGAAGAAAAACAGCATAAATCCTGTGGACTTCCGGGCGACCTTTTGGAAATATTATGTATTGTTGATACAGATATCAAACGTATAGTATATATAGTTGTAGTGGCTCAATTATCACCACTATTTTCTAGTCAAATAATAAGACGCTGCGTGATTGTTGTTTTTAATATTTCTACACTATTTTTAGGATCTACCTACCTTTAGAACCTACGAACAACACTAGGTCACGGCTTAGTAATTTGTTCTTGCTTACAACCCCCACCCATCAAAGGGGATGGGGAGGGGAAGAAACTATGGAGGCTGTATTGCTGTATCTTTGTACCTGGTGTATAAATTAAAGGAGAGGCTAGGAGATTTCGGGAAATACGGAAATTATTTGAAGGAGAGTTTAATGTTGGTTCTACACTGTGTTTTTTTTCCAGCTGAACTATTTGCGTTAATTAGTTCAGTAAAGACGAAACTATGCAGTTTCTTTAACAGTTATGGCACAACTTATTTCCAAGTCACATTTTCGGTGTAACCCTAGTCAAGTTTTTTTTTTCAAATGACAGTATAACCAAAAGTACAATCAGTGACTTGGGACCAATAATTTATTAAACAGTTGCAGGGTATTCTGGAACCTTTCGGATACCTAGTTATTATTTTTGTGAACTTACTTTTCTTCCTTCTGCAAAGGTTCCCTCAACTCATTTTAAGCAATAAGACTACCAAGTTTAATTTCTACGTAGTATCTCCTTGTATTCAACTTCTTAACCACTACCTACACCAAATCGGTTGTAAAAATAAACCTACATATTTATTTAAATTTGATTTTAACCCTACGGTGTCTATGTTTACTAATTATAGCGCGTTCACAATCATTATAGAACCATCTATAAAGCATACCTTTTCTTACCTAACGAACAAAGCAAAGCTTATAACACCTTTTGACAAACTGCTTTCCGTTTCACATTCACATGAATAAAACAATTAAGGCTGTGTCCACCGCTTTTGCGGGTTCCCACGTAGAAAGCGAAAGTGGCTTTGATTCTACGGTATTAGAATAGATTGGCTATTTTTACAAACAATTATAAAACAATTGGAATAGGGTATCGATTTATTTAAGAAAAACTTACGCATTATCTTATTATGTTTCACTGTCATACTAGTAACGTCATTAATTTTAATTTGATTCAGAGGTTCAGTAAATTCATGTTAATTGCAATATAACATATATAAATTCAAAAAGCTCTTAATTAATTCACATTGTCTCAGTTTACAAACTGCCACTGTTCGGATAGACATGTCTCTTCTAATTTTCATGTTTATTTTATTAAAATTATTGTGTTTATATATTATGTATCTAACGTAGCCTCTGTAGCTATTCGCCTAGTATTATAGTACAAATAGGTACGGTATCATGAAAATCCGGCAAGTAGTTTTCACATGATGCTCGAAAATAGAGAAAAACCTTACGTGCAAATTCTTCTTAGATTCTTTCATCATTCAAGTATGTATCCTACCTAGGTATAGCAAATAATTCAATTGTATTGCAGCGTTAGATCGGTATTGAATTTACTGAATGCAAATAAACAGATATAGAATGTGCTATGGTTCGCATGGATTAGTACTTAAATACTCCAGAAATCACACACTAAGACACACAACAAACACTAAGCACTCGCTCAAGCTCATGCTGTCCCGTAAAACTAATAGAACTAAAGTGACAGCTATACTTCTCAGGGATGGTCAACCTTGATTTGCATTTGTGAATTCGGAAGTTAGATCGGATAATCCGATAGGCTAGTGTAGGTTATCGCACCAATCGCGACAAAACCCGCAATCAGCCGCCCGTACCCCCGAATTCACAAACGTCAATCAACGCTAAGCACGCGCTCACGCTCATGCTGTTCCTTTCTGTTCTATTGACATTTTACCGGACAGCATGAGCGTGAGCGCGTTCTTAGCGTTGATTGTCGTTTGTGAATTCGAGGGCTAGCGTCACGAAAGTGAAGAATTTCTCGCGACAAAACGCCGCGAAATTACCGAGCCTTTGTGCGCTATGCTGATGCTCCCACGCACGATGATGATAAATTATTAAAACTCCACGGGTTTCATTTGTCACGGACTAATCGTTTTCACCCCACAACTTTGGCGATTGCGTGTAGACTGGCGACGAAACGGAAGCTAATGTTCACACATTCGAAAACGTATTTACTGATATAGAATGATATAACTACTATCAAATTACACACAAGAAATGTTAATAAATAATATTAACGCCTATTAACTAAGTGTTCTTTCTTTAGTTAGATTAATAATAAATACTGGCTAAGTATTTTTATGGAATGGAATGCCAATTCCTAATTAGATTCTTTAATTTGGTAATCATAAGTGATTAGCATATGTAACTGTTACCGCTATGACCAACGGCTACCTACCTATTGACCTAATCACCGACCCCATGCCAAAGCCTGGTGGGTAATCACAAACCCAGGCTATACTTAGATATGCTGTAAAAAAAAGTCGAATTTCATGTTGCCCAACGAATAAAATCTAAAACTAATGAACTCAATACCAACTTTTCAAATATTTGATCTATGCTCCCTTTAACTTACTTATTCATATCCCTACTTCCTAATAGAAGTCATCATAATTTTCATTACACTACTCACATCTATCCATAATTTATCTGAAAATAGTTTACCATATGCGGTGCTTATTCGAAGCTCAATTCTAGCGAACCATGAATGGCCGGCTGTAAATGTGTTCACGTCTATTTCGAACTCTCCCTCAAGCCGTGGTCAGCGGCTGTTTATGGTACGGTAAACAAAACAAGTGAACATCATACGTGCTGTCAGTCCCTTCCGTGCGCGTCACGGCGCAAGTTGAATGATAGGTAGGGCGCAGGACAATGTCCTTCCGCGTACGCTACAAAGTACAGTCCTACCAACTTATCTGTGAACTGAAAGAGGACGACACCGTCGATTCAGTGTTGCTAATTAATATAAGGTGCCCAAAATTGAGTAAGTTTTACAAGTGGGTAATTTGTCATAAGAAATAACTATTAAATTAAAATAATGAAATCAAATATTGTAATTTATAAATAAAGTAATATATTTATAGTTAAGTAGGTACGCTAAACAGTTGTACTTCAGGATTAAAAAATGGCTTTATTTAGTAAGTGATCCAGTGAAATGGAAATACTGCAGATTTTAAGGTTTGATAGCTAAAACAGTTAATAGAGAGATAAACTAGAATCTGGAAAACTTATCAATCATACTAAATGCTCCACACTTAAAACTTTCATTCAATGTGATTTTTGTACCCTCCCTGCATCAGGTACCTGGTACTATTTGCTGGTTTTAGTTGAGACCGTACCTAACCCCTAATAAAGATATATTAATAATGATTCGCAGTGGTAAGTACCTAATGGACGTAATAAAAAAAACAAATTGCTTTACAATTATTTATTAAAAACCAGATTTACAGTAATGATCTTTAGATGAACCTGCACTACCGACATCGTCATCGCTGTCCTGTGTAATTTATTTCTGTCTTTAAGACCTCTAGAAGGTTTTTAACAGTAGGCACCTCGTTTTTAGCAGAATCAAATTCATGTACTCTCCTCCGTATAACTCCCATGTCAAAATCATCAACGTGTATGATTCCACTTCTATCCTTCCTTGCCTGGTGTCCAAATTTTTTTTTTTTTTTTTTTTTTTATTTGTTTAAAGGAAACATACAGCATGATATAGTACATTGAATTAAAACTATACAAATCTTGCATAAGCCAAAAAAAGTTTCCACAGCTAAAAACAGCATGCAATTGAGTAAACTACTTCTAACTAAAAAGTAGAACAAACTACTTAAGTATTTATAAATTTCTTAAAAGTTAATCTTACTTAGGTGCAAATATTTTACACGAAAATAATTCTAAATGGAGCCAACTAGTTTTTTAAATTTATACAAATTATAACTAAAAATATCGATCTGTTGATACGATTTATCAAAAGCACTACAAGCTCTTATGGTAAAGCGATTTTTGGCGTAATTTGTGCGACAAAGTGGAGGTGCAAAAGTATTGGCGGACCTGCGGCCACCACCAAATTTTAGAAACATTGCCTTCTGCTGCATGCCCCTCTTTATCCATTTTTGAAATGAGTCCTTGACTCACACCTGAAACATAGGATTATTTTTTTCATCGAAATTTGCAAACCGGCAGGTTAGTTGGCTCACCCACCCATTTAACAGGTAACATATTAGATGTGCGTTACCTACCGTTTCGTTAACCTACAGTAAGAATATATACAAATATTCCGTGGACTTCAATATTTGGTTAATTATATAGGTATTTATGAAAATAAAGTTGACAACACTAACCTGTTGCAGCCGAAATTCGTTTGTATATTTTGGTAAATGGAATAATCGGAGACCCCGCCCGAGCTTCTGCTTTGAAAAAGGTTTCAACCTTAAGAATAATGTTTCGAGCATCACTTTTAATGGCTTTCGGCATATTCAACTTCATAAATTCCGAAATATCACAATAAAACAACCATAGTACCGTAAGATGGGGTTAATTGGTATCTGGGTCTTAATTGGGACAGTACTTTGAAAATGTTTCAAAGCTCGAGAGAAGTGCTGTATTTATTTTATTTTTGGGTGTTTTTGTTTATACCTGTAGTGAATATAAAAACATTCAAGAAATTAAGAAAAATAAAGCTTTGAAACATCTCCAAAGTCATGTCCCAATTTAGACCCAGATACCAATTAACCCCATCTTACCGGTACTCAAAATTAGTTGACACGGACAATCGAATGACATTTCAACATGGCGGTCGTAGTTCCAATTTTCGCCATTTCACAGATAAGTTGGTAGGTCTGTACTGGCCGGCTGCTTTCGTTCTTAATTTGACATGTTCGAAATTCAAAAGCAATAAAAAGCTTGTTACAAAACCTCTTTAATCTCCGCTCAACAACACCAATGCTTATCGTCTCGATGTTATTTTTACAACTGCCATCTACAATTTTATTGGCAATTTTCGCCCGAAGACTCGCAGTAAAAATAAAAACATCGTCGCTTACCATTAGGTTAGTTTACTTTCCGAACAGCAATAAATAACAATTTACCGTTTTCAGGTCCCGAACTTCGAAGTACTCGAGAACTCCGGTTAACTTGTTATATTGGGGAGTGTTGTGAGTTTGAGTCGCGCGACTCGTGTGTGTGTGAGAAGTTGTTGTGAGTTGTCCCTCCGGTGTTCCGGGGGTGTGCGTAGGCCGTCAAAATAGCCAAGGTGTCTCCGATCAAGCTGTCGCCGATGGACAGTAACTCGGTGTCTCCGATGCCGGAACTAGCGCCGATAGCGGAGTTCGATAAGTCGCCGCCCTCGCCGCCCAACGAGGAGGTGCCCATGGACGACTTGCCGCCTCCGCCCGCCACCATCTCCGGGAACGATGTGAAGAAGGTTAAAGTGTAAGTACTTGCATGTTTTTATGTGGCGTTGAAAAAGAGTACAGCCAACGGCACACCAGGCTACCCATTTGCGTGTTTTATATTGCTCTTGCCAAATGTCATTTCTTTGCAATAGACCAAGGAAAACTGACCAGAAATAAATAGCCTCATGTGCCGTTCACCTAGATATTATAATGATTGTACAAAAAAAACTTTAGTACAGAACTTCATTACAGAATAAGAGTAAATACCTAGATTAGTTTTTGTATTTTTAAGGCTTTCTGAATTTCTCGAAAGTTCTGGAAAATTAGTTTTAAACCGTAAGTAGTACTCGTACATACGATACAGGGCTATGTGTGAAATTGTTTTTTTTTTGTTCTTAAGGTATGTTCATCAGGTTTTATGATCATAAAAGCCTAATGTAATTAGAAAACAAACAACTTTGAACAAAGTAAATTAAAAAATACACCGCAGATTACGCCGAAGCAATTACTACAAAAGCAATTGAGCTTCCGGCAAATTCATAATGAAAACGGGCAGGAAGGGAGGACCATAAAATGTTTGGGGTCCATAGTGCAGGCCGGCGTAACTTCTTGTTAGCTACTTAATAATTCACGGCAGCCGCGCCACAGTAAACAGAGAACAGTAAAATGTCACATACAAACGTGCCGCTCTCGGTTTGAATGGGTTGCGCGCCGTTTCGTCACGCGATTTCACGCACACGCTAGCATAAAATATGCGGGAATGATGGCGGCAGTATGTACGGGCTGTGCCGCGTGTCTGTGAGCACGCTAGGCCAATAACTCGGCGGGCGGCCTTAGATAACCTACTGTTATGTTTACTGTGGCCGTGCCCCTGGCGGAACAATGGAGCAACGTTTATTGGTAATGAAAGATTTTTAACGTTGAAGTTTGTAAAATGTATGAAGGATTTGCAAATTTACATTACAGGTATTTTTAATTACATTCATAATTGATAAATAGACATGTTTAAGAGTCTGATTAGTTTGATGTCTTTAGTTTAATTAACCTCAGTCTGTAATGTGATTGGTTGTTCATTATTTTAGTAGACATAATGACGTTTGAAGTTGTGATGGAAGAGGTTTATTAGCAAAATTATTATTCTCGAACAAATTTTTACGTAGTTGTAAACGAAATATATAAAAGTAGTAGAATTCACTACTTTACTTCATTATTACAGGAGAAAAACTGTCCAAGATACGGAACTTTTGATGTTTGACTTCAATTATTCCTACTTACATTTATCTAAAAAAAAATATTGGGAAAAGTTACATCTTGCTGCTTCTTCAAGCTTCATCAAGAGTAGGTACAAAGAAAGAAAGACCAAAAGAAAGAAGAGCAGTTCAGAAGAGTGCAAAGTGAATTGTTTATAACATGTCCCATTGTCCTTTCCCAGTAAAGTTCTAAACACAGAGATCCGTGCTAAATGCGGCGCCTTTGTCAACTTGCTTTAAGTTTGTGGGCTGATAGTCTTAGGAGTTGAGCTTGCTCTAATTAAAGCCTGAGGAGTTTTCTTCCACTTGTATCGAATTTCTAGCGCGTAATAGAAGGAACGAATGGTCACGCTAGAAAAAAACAATCGGTCAAATCATCAGGGCTAAACAACGGAAAACTTCAATAGTAACGCTATTATAGCCATTTGTGGCTTAACAACAATATAAATGCTTACCTGACACATTTGGATAAAAAAAATGTAAAACGTGGTATTCTACACCAGCAGTAGTAGAACAAGATAAGACAAACAAAACCTGTAATTAATGAAACTAGTTGCAACTCACTAGTTTGTTCTGTGCCCTCAATATTAGTACTAGTATGGGTTTAATGGCCACATGTAGAGTTTCAAAGATTTTGATCGCTACAACGATAGGTTTCTGTAAAACGCATTAGTGACGTGGATGTCTCGCGTGTTTCCTGCCTATATAATTACATAGCTACAAGTAAAACTTTTGCTATCTGCATGTATGTCCAGTCATGCCCTCAGAATCATTTTAGAATGGCTAACAGATGCAAATTGTTAAAGGTAAATTTAGACGGGGAGATATTTCGCATTTTCACCTAAAATAAAGTTTGGCTGAAAGAAAAGTGTCAGTTTCAATGAAGTATGGATTTGGCTTACCACGCCCACCTAAACTTGAAACTTCAGCCTAATATAATAACTGATATATAAACTCTATAAGCTCTATAATTCACCAGATGAGCATTTCTACAAGCTACGAGTAGAAAGCTTTTTTTTCTCAATTTGCTGGTTAATTAAATGATTAGTTTTTTAAGTAGATTAAGTAACAAAAAAATAAGATCGGAATATTTATTTCTGGTATTCCTATCTTAATTTTTTGTTGCACAATCTACAAAAAAAAAAAACTAAATCAACCACCGGATTGAGAAAATAAAAGCTCTCATGTAGAAATGCCTAGTGCAGAGTATAGCCAATGAAAGTTATTTGTAAGTACTGCAGCGACCTCTATGGAGCTATGTTCTCAATTCATTGTTATGACTCTACCAAAGAATATCGCTGTTTAACTGCTCGTTCAGTGAGTTGCCGGTAGGTGGCAGGAGCAGTCGACTATTGATCATTTCGATTTATTAAATTGTTTCATCACAAGTTCGCGCAATTACTGTTTGATAAGGTTTAGTGATTATTATGACAAACGTCTATGACAATTTTAAAAAATATTTGAAAAATGTTGAATATTTTTACCGCTAAAACGTGTTATAGTGTTGTCTCTACAGTTCGCGTTGAAATGATGTTATGCCGTCTCTGTTCAGCACAAGCGATTGGCTAGAACGAAGTAGGGCGCTTAACCGCGTCCGGATCGAGTTGAGATCTCGAAGAGTGGCGACACGGACCTCGTAAGAATCGTGCTCATGTGACCGGTTGCCGCCAACTTTTATTTTTTAAGTTTCGAACTTTTTAATTTTCGATCGACTTGTGTTTTGTGGCCAGTGTTTTTCGAGAAAATTGTTTCGGAACTTTTTTAGCTGTGTTTCCATTGATTGTGTTTTGCTGAATCGGAAGAAATGGCGCGAGGAAAGAGTCAAACGTATGTTTACTTTAATTATATTATTCAAACTTGTTTTCCGTCTAGGTGTGCATACAGATACTGCGAGTGAGTTTATAAATTCCTGTTCCTAATTGCAAGTCGGTTAAACAAACTTGTTAGTTAGTTAGTTAAATTGCGGGTGTTTTAAAATAAAATGCTAATTGGTGTGATCGTTACAACTTGCTCACTGTAATTGTAGAGCTATACTTTAGCACATTTTTTCTGCCAACCGCGTACAAACTACGTGTTCCAAATTAACTCTTAGGTACTAAATATGTGTTTTTCGACTTTTTTGATATTAACAGTAGTGCGGTGTAGTAGTCATAAGGCGATTGTAGTTTTTGCCAACGGATTTTTTAAATTCAGAAAGAGAAAAAAAAACTTAGAACAAAAGTTATGCAATTATTTACTGATTTAACAGGTTCACTGTCCACAGCCCACATATGGGCTGCGAACAATGAGTTTTTAATTGTTGTATATTTGTGGACAGTGAACCTGTTAAATAAAACCATAATTTTAAAGTATGAATTGAATATCACCGCTCAATATTAAAGAAATTTGTACACAACTAATGATTGGAATCAAATGCATGAAGCGAACTTTTTTTCATAATATTAAATAATTTTGGGTGGTCTTCCAATTTGTTTGGTATCTCTACAAATAATGAGTACGTACACATACAATGATTACATCGGCTCTATCAAAGAAATCGACGCGTCGAGTGTAGAGTTCTCATGATTTACTACGGGTTGCATGTAGACAGGATAATTGTTGCTCCCACCATGTAGAGTCGTAATGACGCGTAGAGGAAGCTTGTAATTTAGACCCCATGTTCGCTCGCAATGGCGTACAGTTTATTATCCATTTTTTTAGTAGCGCTGCTATTAAATAAGTTTTTTCGTATTTCTTCTATTTTTGGTTCAATGATGGCGTTCATTTTTTGAAGTAGTCTTCAAAACTCAGCGAAGGTAATTTTAAGTGTTTTTATATTTAGAAACACTAATTTCCTTAGTTTAACGACATTGAAATGGTTAGTAAACACAAAACATTTATACCACGCTTAACGCATACCTACAAACGCTCAAATTGCTACAAATAAAGTCTATAGATAACTCTATAATTATATCGAATTGGCAAACAAAATTGCCGTCGTGGATTGGTTGAACTGTAATAATTTCTGCTAACATTTTGATAGTCACAAGATATTTTACATATGATTGATAACAGAAGTTTCAAATTTTGTTTGTTTTTAATCACTATTTTTTCGCTGCTTGCTTACCAGCCGATTCAATCATTTTTTCCTATGCTCTGTAACTTTTCCATATATTATGAACCAAACATTCATATATACATTGCTCTCACAGATACCCTCGGAAGCTTCCATGTTCAATTTCACTCGCAAATAACTTCGAAATGGAAACGTTAAATGATATTACAGAAGGTCACAAAGACAGCCCACATCTTCCCAATCTATCGGATCAGATACGGGCACATTCGGCCTCCAAGTGTTATTTTATTAAGCTCAATAACCGAGTGGGAGGGTCGGGGGCCGGGGGGCAGGCAGACGGGGGGACGCTCAGGAAACGGGATGAAATTGTCGCCGTTTATTATTCTATGATGCGCACACGCAGACGGTCATGGGTGCGCGAGAGCAGGCCCTGTTTCGCAGTTAGGTAACGCGTGTAGGCGGGGAATTTTCATTGCATTCAACTAATTTTATCCTTTTGAACGCTCTTTTTACACAACCTCTCCTGACTATTATATCAAACAGGGTAGTCAAATTTAGAGGCACACTTACTATTGCATCCAGAGGGGACGTAAACATTCAGAGACCACCAGGCCCCTATTCAATAAAGCTGACAATCCGACAATTCGACATATGTCGAGAAGTGACAATTCTACAATTTTTGTGTTCAATAAAACCGACAGGCGACATAATTGTCATGGCGGAAAATTGACAAATATGTCGGATTGTCGCGACAATTCGACATATTTGCGTTCAATAAAACTTTTTACGCGACAGGTGACAGGTGACAATTTGTCGTGAAAAACTTGTCAAATCTGCTTTATTAAACACAAAATTGTCGCGACAATCCGACATATTTGTACAATTGTCAGATTATTCTGACAGGTGCCTTGACCCTCTGTCGCGAAATCTTTTTTGAAGTTGTTAGGTGTAAATGTTGTAAATAAATAAAATAAGAATTCCTGACTGATAGATAAAGTAGTTAAAAAAACTAACCAAAGAGTATATTTTTATTTTGGTAAATGAGTCCTAAAATAGGTATTTTTTGTTCATTTCTATTTTACATACGAGTTGCTCTAGAGATTGATTAATTCTCATTGTGGCAAAACTAAATTACTACTTATCCCTAATTAGCTTCAACAATCAAAATTACCTGTTTGCAAACAGTTCAAAAGTCGACATATTTGTCACGACAATCCGACAATTGTCACTGACAATTGTCACCGACAAATTGTAGTAAATAATTACTGTGGGTTTTTGACATATGTCGAGTTTTATTGAACGCTATTTTTCCTGACAAACTTGTCAGGATTTCACCTGTCGTTTTTCGACATATTTGTCAATTTTATTGAACAGCCTAAGCGCGACAATTCTACAATTATGTCACTTTTTGACATAATTGTCGGATTGTCAGCTTTATTGAATAGGGCCCAGGTGGTAGGATTGATGAGAGGCGAGCCTACCGCAGTTGTCAATGTTGCTTGTATTTTGACGACAGATTTGAGAAGTCGGCTACTACACCAAAGGTCGCGGGTCAATCCCCGCACAGTACTAACATTTGTGTGTAGAACATGTTTGCTTGTATTGGTTTGGTGTTTCCTATGTATATTAAGTATGTATTTACAAAAGTATTTAAGTATGTTTGTCCGTTTTCTAGTATCCCATAAAAGCGGGCTTGAATTAGCGCATCTTGGGGCTAGGTGGCGCTGTGTGGAACAATGTCCAGGGATATTTATTTTATTATTATTTATTTTTAATCATTCCAAACAAGGCCCACCATGTAGGTAATGTTTCTTTGTTTTTTAACACTAGTTTAAAGAAACATGTAGGTAATGTTTCTTTAAACTAGTGTTACAAAACCATATATCTGAATCATAAAAGCACAAAACAAAAGCGATATTTTTTGTTTTTTTTTTGTCAGCATGTCTCATGAATGTCAAAACATGCAAATTAATGTTCCTAATACTGTGTAAAAAAACTGAATAATGTTGCCACTTAAAAGTAAATGTCACTGGACTAATAACCGCATCAAAGCCGTTCAAGATCACGTTGGAACGGTGTCTACGTAACAATCTGCGATTACATTCAAAACGACTAACGAGGACTTAAAGCCGACGTGTAGTTTCCAGTGCGCGAGCACGAGCAGGAAAGTGGAGAGCGCGCCGAATCGGATTTAACGCTCGACTCTACAAGTACTTTGTAGAGCATTGAATTTACGCGAATCTATATGTCTTGTTTACCTGCTGACAACATTGAGTTATTGATTGCATAGCAAATCATTTTATTTTTAAATCTTCATGTCAGATGATTTTCAATAAATTAAGCGATATTGTTTTTTCTTGACTGGCGCAGGCGCAGTGTTTAAATCGTTTTTATTTTGTACTTCTTTTTATATAGCTTAGTTAGGCGCGCATTTGACCACAATCTCACCTGATTGTAAGTGATGATGTGTTGGCCGGTATGTACCACCTTAGGTACATACCGGCCTAACAAATGGCTGTTCACTCTCTTCTTGAAGAGGCCCAAGTTGTATGCCAACACTTCAGCGGGAAGCTCATTGCACTCCTTGCTGTTCGCATTATGAATGTGTAACCAAAACGGTTGGTCTGTTCTGTTTCTTACTAAAGTATCTGTTAGTTACTAAAGCTCTTTCACTCATTTAATGCTCAATCTTATGTCCCAGATTTATGCTTAAAACATAAAGTCAAATTGCAAGTACTAGTGTCTCTACATTGACTCTTCCCGTGATCCCACTCACCGTTCACTCTGATTTATAGCGGAAGCCGCTCTACATGTAGAGCTGAGACTGAGACCTTTCCTACTTAGAACCAGTTTTCTCTGGTAGTTTAGTCAGCGTAGGTTTGTTGCAAAACAGGTGAAATAATTTATCTTTAGCTAAAGTTACGGGTGAAAGTTATTATTTATTAAGGAATATGCAATACAAAGAGTGATTTGGGCAGCAGTTGGTATTTTTATGTTAACTAGGTTTAATATTTGGCTACCTCCTTTTGGCTATCTAGGTTTAATAAAGGAGTACCTTTACGAGTATTTATCATTTCAATGGATTTGAGCATTATGATTATCAGTGTAGATACATTGCTATTTCTCTACCCTTTTTTCAAAAGTAAACAGTATTACCCCCGAATTCACAAACGCAAATCGGCGTAGAGCATCCCTCAGAAGTATAGCTATCCCTTTCAGTTCTATTGAGTTTTTACGGGACAGCATAAGCGTGAGTGACGCTTAGCGTTGATTGACGTTTGTGAATTCGGGGGTTAGTCTAATAAATCATTATCATCATCCGATGCCCAATTCTAAAATCTCTGTAAATTTTTAGGCTGGCAAAAGTTGGTCTGAATCCACTGACATCCTACGGCCTTCGTCAGGTCTGGTGCAAATAAATAACACTTGAATGTATTAAAAAGAATCTTTGTTCAAACTAATACTAATAAGATAGTGATAGTATTGAGGACAACTTTGTTTAAACATCGAAATAGTGTAAATTTGCTTTTATGCGTGGAAAGATAAAATATTAGTGCTACTATTTACTAATCAAATAAGTTAACTAATGATGACTCAGAAAGTCACCTTAATGACTGCTCCATTATGAATGCAAGGTTATTTTGCGAAACCTCTCTAAGTACATGGTTATTCAATCAACACTCTTAGCAGTTTTAGTTAAGTATACAATTATAATTAAAATTGCTGTGAGTGTTGATGACGTCACTAATGTATATTATAGTGCTTTGATGAATGCGCCGAACTTATTTGGAATCAAAAACAACATAATGGTTGTTATAGTTCATGAAGCAAATACTGCCTAGATCGTGAATTTTTTTACTCCGCAAGAACTTTCAATGTTGTTGTTGATGCCAGTGTCCACAGGTCACCGCTTACTATTTGGCAGCCCGCGTGCTTTTTTGTTACTACGTTGCGTAATGCTTAAGGTGCATGTGTAGGTTTTCTTATTCATCTAACCCTCTTATTCATGAAAACAAACGCAACGCTAAAGAATAGATTAAGCGAGTGGCGTGTTTTATTACTGACTCGTAAATGGCGGGAGCAACAAGAATGAAAGGGACAGAGCGATACAAAAGCTAACGTGCTGTTGAAGAGCTGTTTAAGTTTTATGAATAAGGGGGTAAGCACTTAAAGATAGAGTTGAGTTCTTAACACTAAAATAAGCACTTGTATCCTCATTTCACCGCCTAGCTATTTGCTAGATAAAACCTGACCCACATTTCATATTTTTGTTGAGTTTATCAGCATCCGTAATATTCTTATCATGTGAAAGGTGTCGTTTCCGTATCTCCTCGCGCCTCATAATAGATGAGACTGTAAGTAAACGGCTTTCGTGTCTTGAAGGTGAAGTCCTCAGAAGTGGGATCTTTTTAGTATTTATGTTTTGAGAAGTTCAATCCTACCAATAATATAAATGTGAAAGTCTGTATGTGTGGATGTATATGCCGTGTTGCTCTTTCACGTAAAAAATACTGAATGGATTTGAAAGAAACTTGACGATAAAATATACCTTATACATAGGATAGGACATTTTCCTTTCTTTTTTCTAACTTAAGTCCACGCGGACGAAGTCGCGGGCGGCCGCTAGTTATTATACAAATTGTGGTGAAGTTCAATGCCATAGTTGCTTAGTCCGTGGCGGTCGATTGGGTCATGTTTAACTTATTTGTATTACCGCATCGTGGCCGTTGAGTGACAGCTAATTACAATTTTAAATTACAATTTGATGAACTTATAACTTCTTTGTTATAGTAGGACAACAATATTACTCTGTAAAAGGTGAAATCTTGACTGAAATATGAAAAAATACACTATAGAGTAGAATTCGTGAAGTGTACTTTGTTGCCTAAAAATATTTTGTAGTCAAATGAGAACATTAACAAGGCTTATCAATACCTTTGCATCTCGGAACAATTGCACTTGTGAAAGAAAATACAAATAAAATTAAAAGTAAAAAGGATATATAATAAACCGCATTAAAATCCGTTGCGAAGTTGTAAAGGTTTAAGCATACATAGGCACGGAGAAAGCTACTTTGTTTCGAACTATGTACTTAGTGATAAATCTAACATTAGCAGAAGAGCTGGTGAAGCACATACCGGTCAGTTTTAGCACTGTTTTATGATTGATTAAATTATTGTTTTCTTTAATTTGTAAACAACATGAACAACAAACTGAATAGAGACATTGAACACAGACACTGATAAGAGATACTGAACAGAGAATGGGTACAAAACAAAAGTTAGTAACATAAAGCAGCAATAGCTAATATGCCTAACGAGAGCTAAATGTAAAGTCTATTGGAATTTCAGTTAAAAGTCATAAGATTGCCTTTATGGTATAAAGTGCCTGCCTACCCCAAGTTTCATCTCATTCTTAAACATCATCTCCAAAATTGGCAAGCTTATAAAAGCAATTTTCCTAACACATGCCCTATAAAGGCAGATCATAGAGCTTTATTTCAATAGCTTAACAGTCAAATTTGCATGACAATGCTTGTTTGTGGTAGCGGCAGGTGGGTAATTTCCTTGGCAGTATCGTTTTACGTACCCTAGAGCAAATCTGTTATGCCTTCGTGAGAGTCGCTTAGGGTTGCAGGCCAAAACAGGCTTTAAATAAGTATACTTAGACCATGTTTTGACCTAAACAAGCTGAAAAAACAAGTACAGTTTTAGTACCTTATTGTGTAATTCTGTCTATTTACTCTCAAAAATGTATAGTTTGTTGATACCCTACCTACTTAGTCGCGGGACGTGAGAAGAAAACACTTGACTTGTATGGTTTCTGTTTGTTTTGTGTCTGATCTCAAACTATGCAGAGCTTGTGCTATGGGTGTCAGAGACTGAAATAAACACATAGGGATTAACATTTAAAGTACACATTTGTCAAACTGATGTTTGTCCTAAGTGGGGCTTAACCCTACGCTACGTGACTTATCAGACAGGACTACCCAAGGAAGCAACTAAGAGAACGGGCCTTAGTGTTTTCGGTATTCAATCAGCTTGTACAAATGTAAATTTTTAGCACTTATTGAGGCTTTCGCAATTTTTTTCAAAAGTATGCATGACGTGATTTTGCCTTATTAAAAATTAACTTACCCTAGACTACTCGTCACCCTCTTTAAATGCAGGATTGCAGGTATATCTGTATCATTTGGTGTGTACGTATGTACTCGTTAGTAAGTGTCGTGCGCGACAGACAACATCAAACATGGTTTATTACGCGCTGGGTTTTAAAACATTTCCCGTGTTGCAATTTTATTTTATTTTCATTGGAAAAACGAAAGCGCTGCGCCGCCGAGGGGAACGGTCGACATTCGTAGAAAAAGCCAGAGTACAGTCATACACACCTCAAGCTCACAGTCGACTTTCTACAATTCGCGCGTAGTATACAAGTTTGTAGCAACAGAAGCTCAACTTATATTGGTAGAGTTTTGCTTTTGCTATAAGTATGGTTGACTGTTCGTTGCGAAGTAACTTTTGTAGACCTTTTGTTTGTGTTTTCTAGTACTTCTTGATCAATTATATAAAAATTCCTCGTCAGTATAAAGGGAGAACTTTGAAGTTGGCGTTTCAAAGCTTTCCAGAATTTCTCAAGTTTAAAAAGTTATATTTATTATATAACTTTTTCACCAAACATAGGTTCGCATAGAACCTGAACAGCCTATTAGCAACTCGCAAATTTTGTAAAACAATAAAAAATCCCTGCGACTTTGATCTATACTTTCTGTATTGGAGCTTTGTTCGCTTCGTTTCGCTTTTACAAGCGTTTTCTTCAACGAGTTGCTTGGTGATATCTGTCTGAATCGGTAGAAAATGGTGTTAACGAGAGGTTCTGTACCGAAGCTGTGCGTGTATCGATTACACTCGTCGAGCGTACAAACGCTGATTTGCTTCCGTCAACGTGCTACCAGAAGCGCTCCCAGAGTGCCATACAGATTCATGTTTATTCGAATAAAACTAGCACTTACATCTGAGAGTTACAACCATCTTGCTTCTACCGCCTGTTAGACTACCTATGTATTTGCTGAGAAACAATATTCTCGTACTGTACATAACTTTTTCACAGTAGTTTTCGTACACTGCAAGTTCGTAATATTTCAAAAATATCATTTGGTTAAACAAATGGATTTTTTTGGTTGGTGAAAAGGTGTTTATTATAATTATTGTTACTCAGTGAATATTTGTGAACACTTTATTTACTGAGGAACATTAAGACAGACATCTGTCGGTGCACTAGACCTTGCTCTAATACATCGCATCCTCCTTATAAATATTTATTGCAGACGACCGACACCTAAGTACCAACGACGTGTCTGGGAGGTATAATATTATTTATGAGGCCTCAACAGAACTAATAGTTTTGATGAGTGATGATATTTGAAAGGTGAGCAGATTCATATTTGCTGATGCAATGGAATCAAATGAAAGAAAGAAAGAAAAATATTCATCGTACCCAAAAGCTAATGAAAATTGAGAATTTTCTTATTATTATTCCATTGCATCAACAAATATGAATCTGCTCTCCCACGTAAAAACTACTGGATGGATTTTAATGAAACTTTACAATAATACAGCTTATGCATTTGAAGTACACGTGGACGAAGTCGGCGTTACTGAAATTTAGTAAAATTCTTCTATTTTCTAAACTCAATATTGTCCAAGTAAGCAGGAACATTATACTGTACACTCTCCTACATTAAGTTATCACTATGATTTATAAACTTCTCATGCAAGTGAATTTATTGTATTTTAAATTAAGATCTTAAACCAGAAATGGTTCAATGCATTCTGCATGTTTAAAATTTCATACTTTATTTACTTTTTTTGGTTTTATTCTTAGATTTTGCTTGTAGCTAAATGTTAAAAATATGTCAGCTCATTTAATCTGGGTAATCTTTAAAAGCAGCGGTGGAGGGAAACGGTTTTTAAAATCTCCTGCCATAAAACGCATCCATCAACATCAACTTAACTGATTCGACGTTTAAAAACAATAATTTATAGCCTAACATTAATAATATCGGATGTTAAAATTGTCGCCTACAATATTCATGGGTAATTCAGTGCGAATTATATTAATCTCATTAACTTGGGTCACATGATACAATATCTGGGACATCGAGCAAACATCAATCGAGTCCCATACTATCATAGCTTGTGTCATCAGAAATATTAAGGAAGTATATTTTGGGAGTTCTATGTGTGTTAGTCAACAAGTTTTGCTCAGTCAGATAATCTTTGTGCAAGATATGATCAATATACAAAGGTATATGGCTCATTTGCGACCAGAGAAATAATAATAAGTAAAAGTAGATTATGATTAACTATTACAGTAGTTCGCTGGTTGTGGAAAATACATGTTTCCTAAAAGTAACTCTGTACTGTCCGGTTTTGATTGAATTGATTTTGTTGCGTTTATTTCAACATTGTTGGTTCCCTAAGGTTGCCTGAAGAGATCGCTTCTAGCCTATATTGTACATCCTAAATGTCTGTACACTTCTGATTTATTGGTTTTCTTTGTGCAATAAAGTATATCTTATATTATTGTTTTTTTGGAAATCTGTAAAATATTCACAAAGCAAAGTTATAAATATTTAACGAGAAGTCCTATCCCTGATATCTTTTGTTGCGTACTGCCGGTAGGGTGGCATGGCATGCAATTACGGGACATACGAGTGGGACAGAAGCGACTTGTCTCACGTGAAATAAAACCACGTCTGGCGCGCCGGAGCGAAAATTACGATATTCCATATTCAAACTCTTAGCTTAGGAGCAGTTCGGAGTGAAAATGGACTTTCTTTCACAATTTAGGGATGCATTAGACAACCTTTCAAATTCACTTTTGCACAGTGTTTTGAACTCACACGAACGTGTTTTGAAAGAGAACCACCATCATCGTCTTGTTTTACTAACGATAGTAGACGATGTAAGCAGGGATAAAGTAGAATAAATACATGAAAACATTAAGATAATTGACTTGTGCATTATATCCCATTCTAGATAGGCAAAAAACATAGCATATACATAAATAGACTAATTGCAAATAGAGCTCAATTCTCTTCGGTACAACGGACAGAAAACCAAATCCAATCCGCTGGTTTAGACATCATTTGGGTCTAGAAGAACTCATTATAAAGTGTAATTCGGTGAAGGCTGTCCCCTCGAGTACATAGGACGGGACGATGCGATGGAAATGCTCGCCAAGTTTTGTGTTCACGGGCCTGGAGCGGATAACACAGGTTCAGGGTTGCTTCTGTTAGGAAATAGATCACCAATGTGTCACAAATAGGTTGGATTTTGTACCATCAATGCTACTAATATTATAAATGCAAAAGTTTGTATGTGTGGATGAGCCGTGTTGCTCTTTCACGTAAAAACTACTGGATGGATTTTGATGAAACTTTACAATAATATCGCTTATGCATCTGAATACCATATAGGCCACAAATGATAAATATATATCACTTTTTTTAACGTAGTAGAGCGGCCGCTTGTTGAAAATAAAACAATGCTGAAAACGCTAACACCACTATAACATTTGTGGCGTTCTTTCAGCTCCTTATGGATCCTATCATCAGAAATGTATTCTGAGACTGGGCTATCAGCGGATAAAACGTCGTCACCTACATTTTTCTATGTATGTGTATGTACCAATACCAACTTACAAAAAGTAAAACTCGCTTCCAGTCTCAAGTTTATCTCCAAGGAAGTTTACCGTTTCCACAGTGATTGATAGATCAGGTTTAGGGTTGGTTGTGTTGGTAGCGATTAGATGAATTGCTTTCTAAGTGAAGTTCTCAATCAAGTAGGTGTTGAATTAGAGAGAGAGAAAAGACTAGAAGCTCTAACAACTTCAAAGTGAGACAAGGTCTGAACTAAACTATTTAAGCGACTGGAACTTGAGCAAATTTGGTTTTCACAACATAATTGTGGCATGTGGTTACACATATCATCACCATGACTGAGGGCGCTGCTGGACTATGTCAGCCACCAAAGTTCTTCTCAGTACTTGAAGCTACTTACTTACTTGCATTCTGATCTTGTAAAAGAAAAAGAAGAAGTGAAAGAATTAAAATGATTTTTTGTCATAGCTTAGGCCCAGGTGACAAAATTCTACTGCGAGATAGTACCAGCAGTAGTACCATAGCTAGAACTACCTATAGTTGTTTTTTCTATTTGTTGACTTGCATTCAACTTGAGCCCAACTCTCAATAATTGTTAAGTCAAACTTCGCCAATGAGCGTATAATGGTAATGATTACCATTTTATTACTTCCAAGGTGTTTTTACTTTGTGGCAGCCCTACGATTAAATGGGATGCGATTCGATCCAATAGAAGTCCCGGAAACGAGTGTCCGTCGCAGACGCTGAGCTGGGGGAGATACCCTGACATCTATACTCTGAGCGACGGCATTGTCGAGCGGATTATGAAATGCAACTGTTGAAGGACGTTGTTGTGAGGTACATTTTCCTAGAGCTTTTTTGAGAAGCACTATGGTAAAGTGATTTGATGTTTTGATTTTATGAAGTTGTTTCTAGAGTTTTATCGTGCAGAAGTTAGGTACTACCATACCATTTAAAATAATGTTGTAGTTGGTTGGATCTACATAGATCTTACTCTTAAGGGGCAATATAGTTTTTTTAAATCAGTTTTATACAAACTATAAAATGCAAGTTGTGTCAATTCCTCATCGTTGGATCAAAACGGGTAACAAGGCATTTGACAGTTTGAAAATAGATTATGGTATAACTCAGAGAAAATGCTTTAAAGTTGCCAAATAAGACATTAAGCAGGAAATGAAATAGAATGCAGTAAATTGTAGATTTGAGCGAATTCGCAGTGCGAGTGCCGTGCGCCGGAGCCAGCCGGTTGAGTTAATTGAAAGAGCGCATGCGATGCCTTCATTAGCCCGACACTCGACACACTATTTTGAAACTACTAGTAGAGTCACCATTACGTTTGCGAAGATTCGGGATTGTTTTGCACAGTGGAGACTAGATTAAAAGCATTTACTCCTTTAATTCGCACAGACTTATAGAAATGGCTGACTTAATCTATTCTTTAGAATTTAACCTAATGTTTCGGAAGACACGTCAAGCAGTTTGTCCCGGTTGACGTCGCCAGATGTCAGTCGTTAAGCTTAGTCAGAGGCCCTAGGGCGGCTTGATAACATCTGACATTAAGGTTGCTCACTCACCTTACACCCCTCCAACAATACGCACTGAGCCATACTCCAACACGCGGGGTGTTGGAGTATGGCTCATTCCACTTCATACTTAGTTGAGGTGAGGCCTGTGCCCAGCAGTGGGACGAAAATAGGCCGTTTATGTTATGTTATGTAACCTCATGGACAGACGGATAAATATTCAAGGAACATTTGATAAGTAGGTAAAAACTTCTTCTGAAAGATGAAGCAATCGCTTGCCGGTTACCTGATGAAAAGTGATCAACTCTGCCGATAGAGTCGTTGTTGCTTGCTTTGAAAAAGAATGCGCTTTTTTCTCAAGCATAAAGAACGGTGAGATAGTGAGACTTCAGCTTCAAAAACTTAGCTAGACTCAACGGGATTACAAGGATTGTATTCTCCGTTAGAGGTTTATCTTTTTTTGTTTTTCTGCAACAGAGAATTTACTGGCCATAAAGCCCGAGAAAAAGAGGCATTACAATGTAAGTTTTGAACATCAGTATCTTTTTGTTAGAGGTTCAATTTTTCAACCAACCAGTTTAAGTTTTCAATATATCAATATACGGTACGGTAATACAGTAATGAATAATATTGAAGTTCAAAAAAATACGAAAGAACTAAAAATACTT
Organism: Udea ferrugalis; assembly: GCA_950022985.1. Taxonomy (NCBI): domain Eukaryota; kingdom Metazoa; phylum Arthropoda; class Insecta; order Lepidoptera; family Crambidae; genus Udea; species Udea ferrugalis. The sequence continues at coordinate 7,032,939 of OX465520.1, forward strand.
ACGAAATACTAATCCTCGTGATGTAATTACAAAACCACCTTGAGATTTAAAAGTCGTGCACATATATCTGTGCAATTATTTCTCAGCGGAATCAAAATATGTAGTTTAATATTTTTCATTACTCATACTCTGAAAGTAGGTCATTACTGACCTGAGAAGCGGGCTGAAAGTAACACTTTTCATCCCTAGGGAGAATCACTTTCAACTGACAGCTGTCAAATATTTTTTTAAAAAACTAGTTCTTTTTCACATATCTATTGAACCATGTTCCAACTTTCTATACAGCCACGATGTAAAATTTGAAATAACTTAAAGTTAAGTATTGATCAGAGAATATATATGTTTTTAATAACTTTATTATAATTTAGTTTCAACAATTTCTTAAAAATAACTTAGCTTTGAGCAGAATATTTACCATTTTTCCAATGATGAAAATAAAAAATAATGGCTGAATAGCGGGCCGGCCACAGAAAAAAAAAACAAACAAAATAGGCGGGAAAGCGGCAATTCGATCTTCATTTATTTTCCTCATTTTTTCTTTGGCTAATTCATGTTTTTATTCTTACTTTCCTCGTATTTGTAATGAAAAGCACAGTGTTTACCTCCGGTGAAAGACTTATTTAGTCCCTCGAACTATTGGCGCCCTCACTTCGTTCCGGGCGCCAAACCCCGTCTCGGGACTAAATAAGTTACTTTCACCCCAAAGGTAACAATGTACTATTTTATAACAGTTAAGGTAATGTATTTGCAGTCAATTGACTTTGCTAGACTTCCCCTGCGCGGAAGGCATAAACACTCAATGTTTCCCCTTAAGCTGCAAATCTTGAAATCACTAACAGTATTCAGTTAAGCAGGCACAAAACTTATAGTAGGTATAAATAAGTGTATATATGAGAGAGAGAGCTATCTGCTAATAAGCTTTAATGGTGTGACAGACTTTAGATTTGGAGAGAGTTGGGACTTAAGTATCGAGCTAAATTTTGGTTTCATGCCAATCATGTTTCGTTTTTCATCAGGTTTAGGTCCTACCTTGCTCTTAAGTTTTGGCAGCTTCGAAATAAGTGTTTTACTAACAGAACTCTCATAAAGTTAGTCCACAAGACGTCAGTAAAATTCGACAATTCATGATAATTACGTAGATTTGGAATGCCTTTGTCGTTCAGATAATTTACAAATATGACGTATCCGATCTACCGTACCTTATAAACACAAACGTGGCCACAAAATCGATGAATACCAGAGTGCACTCCGATGCACATGCGACGTTCCCAGTAGGTTAAAATGTTCCCGATAATGTTACTGACCTCTTAATTACCCCATAAGCGCCGATAGCGGTCGACTAACAGACGCGTGCGTCGACGGGATACAAAATAACTGCTGTGTCTGTCTATGAACTGCGATCAGTTACGGTTTCCGTTAAAATTTGCACCAGTTGATTGCTGTTTTAATGTTCACGACCAAAACATTCTGACAGTTGCTTTTTTGAACATATACCACCTTATTCATAAAACTTAAACAGCGCTTCAACACACGTTAACTTTTGTACCGCTTTGTCACTTTCGTTCTTGTTGCTGCCGCCATTTTGCTAGTTGCGTTCGTTTTTATGAATAAGGTTGAGAATCTGTATTTTTAGGAAAAATACAGATTCTCACCCTGTGCCTTTCAGCTGCAGCTGGCTAGCTTCAGGTTATCGTAGAAGGCTCCATCTTGAATAGTTTTGATCAAGCTTTAATGACTATGACATCTTTGGAAACCTAATGGTCTCCTGGTCTCTGCTGGACATTAGTCCAGCCCGTGATCACCTCCAAAGAAATAGTAGATTATTAACCGAGGGGATAAAGCAGTGTCTTCTTTCGCGGGTGACGATTCAAATCGCGAGCATAACGAAGGACTCGATGTTTACTCCCGAGCGTAGCGAGGGTGTTAAAAACTTAAATCACGAGCGAAGCGAGGGATTTAAGACGAGTCCTGAGTGCAGCGAGGGATTTAAGTTCACCCAAGACAAAGACAGCTTTATCACCGAGGAAAATACTCTACTTTTCGTACCATTTGCGAAAAAAGTATTTACTATTTATTTATTATAAACAACATACATAAACATACAAACTAAATTATGTCCGGCAAAACTGCAGAACAATTTTGACGGCAGGATCAGTGATTCTTTAATTATACTATTTATCTATCAGGACTAAGAATTTTCAAACACACATTAAATGCCTTCTAATCACACCCTTTTTTCTATTTTATCACATATAATACTGGCAGGTCACAAATAAAGAATTGAAACTTCTAATCCAAATTAGCGCTCGAAAACCTAGGTAAGTATTCCAAATTTAAATCACATTCTCTCCCTAGAGGATGAATGAAATTCAGTACAATTTTCTTTCCCTGTTTTCAACAGATTAAAAATGACTATTGTTATGTTCTCTTTTTGCGGGCTAGAATGCCACTTTTTTGAGCAAGTGGTACGAAAAGTCTATTTTTAGTACTACCTATCCTAATGAATAAGAAGCTTGGCTGTCTTAGGAAGTTTGAGTTTGAAGCGGGATCGTCATGAATAGTGATTAGGTACCTATTCTATGGTGGCATTTTTTATTCCAATGAATATCTGTACCTAGTTAGATAGACAGGCAGAATATCTCGATAATTCACAGAATATAACAAACATGGCGACAAGATACATCAGTACTTAGTACGTCTAACGGAGACTTCATCTTTCAAATGCATGTTAGTATCATGTTACTCAGTAAATGATACATTGCAAATGTTGAATGCGCTTTATGAGGGGAATGACCTTACTTATAAGTCGTTATAATTGTTATTTAAGCTGATGCGTGCTTGAGCTGTTTAAGCTTCAAGGTGCATTACGAAATTGCATCTCCTGATAGCCTGTCTTTAGTCTTTCCAAATCATTATTGTTCACAAATTATGATATTCTAAACATGATACATAGTCCGTTAATTTTAACCATCTAAGGGTAAGTTGCACCATAGTAGAAGTTAAAGTTAAAGTTTTTGTCATATTTGACAATTTGACGTCATTTTTGCTTACCTGACCGGTACTTTAACTGAAATTTTGATGTTTGTTATTGTTAAAGTCAGATGGTGCAACCCAACCTAAGACAGCTTCTCTGTGTATGACCTCAAAAACAAAATCACTTTCGTTGGCACTTGTCATCAACACCTTTCTCTTGTTTCCAATAATAGGCTGTCGTGGTTTTTGTTACCTGTTATTTTTACTGTGTAAGCTATTACTGTGGTTTCGTTTGTTTTGAAATTATTTTTTAATAAAACTTAATTGTGTATGGTTAGAAATATCGTTTCATTTATGTTGTGGAATAATTTGAACTGTGGAATAAAGAACACACAAAGTTTTCGAAGCTGATTGTACATACTGCATCAATGTCGAATTTAGTTTACACTAAATTTTAATACATTCAAAACGCAGGTCTTGTCAATGTCATGAATTAAAAAGCTGATGTCACTATGGATTTTTACCGTTATTCAATATTTTTTCTGAAGTTGTAAGCGTTGCGCCGAGTGAAAGGAAAACCACCATTGCATGATGTTAACTTTTTTTAAAACAAATCTGCTTGCTTTGACGTCATTTAACATGCACGGTTGAACAAAATTATGTTGTCATGACCTTGTTCAAGCATGCTCGAATGGTAGTGACAGGAAATTCATTTGCGTATGTTTCAATGGACAGCGACAAAGCCGAGCCAGGTGGTAGATCTACCGAGCTACTGCTGTTCGTGGGGCTTGATTTAACTCACTACAGTTTCTATCATATAAAACATATGTGATCAAAGTCTATGTGGCTTTGGGGTCTTTTCAAATTAGGCGATGCGAGATCTAAATTTTTTGGTTTTTCTTCTCGTTTATAGCCAATATCTCTAAGCTCATTCATGATAATTGACTGAAAAGGGAAAACAGACAGGATAATGGGAAGAAGCAACCCCTAATCGCAGTTTGATACCCACACTGCTGTTGCATAGTTACAGATAAGCACAAATGGCCTAATTCTAAGCGCTCATAGGCCGAGGCTTATGAGCGCTTAGAATGTATGACGTATTTACACAAATACATACATAATATTATCCCGACACGCGTTGATGTTGACGAACCTAATCCACTCATGCTTCATCCATATTATGCTTTTGTACCTAATTAGCTCATCGTTTGCAAGAACCAGTCAGATGTCGTATACTAACGGTGTTGAAGAGGGTTTACCCTCAGAAATCAGTTCATGTAATTTATTACATGAAACTTAATTCAGAAATCAGTTCATGTAATAAATTACATGAACTGATTTCGAACGCTTAACAATGACACTCTTTTTTTTGAACCTTTGTCATCCCATTGCTAGGAAAAGGTCTCTCCCAATGCTGTCCGGCTCATTGTATAATGATATTTTGATCCTGTAGCTAGTTACTACCTTTCTTCAAAACACGTTCCAGCGTGAGTGACTATTCCGGTGTGCATTTTTTTAAGCTAAATCATCTTATTGCTGGGCAAAGGTCTATCTTCCAATGCTATTGTGCTCACTGTGTCTCAATATTTAGATCCTGTAGCTAGCTTCTCTTCAAATTCAAAACAACTCCCAGCCTAAGTTACTTTTCCAGTTTGACATGGAATATGGAAGTTATAATTTAACTTCGGTACAACTTTATCACATAAATTATTTACTCCTACGTTTTCAAATTGATGCAAGTAATACTTGTTAAACACAATGAACTTGACTAACCTATTCACAATTGCTTTCTAGACAAGTTGAATGTGAATTGAAAGTTGGAGTAAGCACAAATTTCTTCCTGACTTGCGTTTTCTGTATGACTTCCGGATATTTGAGTTCAATGTAAAGCTAGACTGATAATGATTCTCAACGTTGCTTATTATGATGTAATAAACGTTCTTGCAACATTCTAGGATTGACTTAAATATTGATTCAATTGATTTCGTAATGATATTATAAAATATGCCATTTTATAAATAGAATCCAAAAAAACTTTTCATATTAGGAGTATGACACTGTCGTATTCTTTGCACAACCGTACAAGTAACCGCCCTTACAATTTAGAGTAAGATTAAGAAGAGATTTTCTTAGACTAGATTAAAAAAATACATGCCTAATAGGTCTTTAAGACTATCAATTTATTGTCAGCTGACCCTAAGCATAAATATTTTCAATAACATACCTACCTATTTTTTAGATAATAGCTCCAAGATGAGCTATAAAATCCTTATCAGCTAAAATCTTTCAAGACCAACTTGTTGATATTAAACAAAGCCAAAAGCGTCATGTTGGTATGATCTATGGCGCGGAGAAATCCGTGACACTATGTGCATAGTTTGACAAGTGAGTTGGCATTGTTTTTGTACGGATACCAAGGTTATATTAGTAACTCATGCTAAGGCTGCCGAAAACGCGTTGAGATTTTAAAACAAAAATCTATCATAAAAAGTCTTAGTTATGTTGTTGAAAAACAAAAAGTAATACTTCTTTTTAATTTGTAGCCTACATGCGATACAGATGTGAAACTACATTATTGTAAAGTTTAATTAAAATACATTTAGTAGTTTTTACGTGAAAGAGCAACACGGCACATTCACACATCCAAACTTTCGCACTTATAATATTAGTAGGATTATTTTTTTGCATTTTCCATACAATGTCTTAACCAAAAGCCATGACCGAATGTCTTTTTCTGGTTTTCGGATCTTTAGTAATGACTTAGTTCGTTTTCTGAGGGTAAAAAGTTCTGAAATAAGTTTTCATAAAACAAAATTACCAGATATTAGTAACTTTAAAAAAAGATTCTTCAAAATCAATAATATTTTAATTATTTTCTACTACGATACATGGCAACTTGGCATTATTGAAGAACAATTACGTGTTTACGATTATTACTTACTCTTTTCGCAGTGCTTCGTTGACCTTGCTTGAAACAAAGAATTTTATATATCGTTTCAAAATGACTTCGTAAGTAAAAATAATATACAGTGGTAATATTGAAACCAATACAAACGTAAAATTAATTTCCCAGTACCCTAATTATCGCTGTGCCTGCGTAATATTAGATTATGCTAATGTCGAACATATTTGGAAAGCAATCATGCTTGAATTTGCATTCGCGGTATGACACCTGAGCGGCAGGCGGCTTTACATCGTATTATGATCATATCGTTACTAAATAATAACATAAATGCGTAGGTTTCAATGTTATAACTTAGGATTACCGACAAGTTTCGAATTTGGTATCAATTTTGGTTATTGGCTGAAAGTTCAAACTACTAGCTGTTCTACTGTACTACGAGTGAATCATTTGGTTCTAAATTAAGGGAAAATTTATATAAGTAGGTCTAGGTCTCGAATTTTCAAACATGGAAAAAGAAAATATTGGAAAAAGACACCTTATTGCAGATTTTTGACAATTCTTCTCAACAGAATAGTTTCTTTTCCAAATTCACGCGAAAGAAGTCATGGACGAAAGCTAGTACCTTTTAAATTAATGTACAATTATGAATAACATTGTGTCGCCAATTATTAGCGTCATTCGCACTGGGAATATTAAAGCTCTCTGGAATAATTAATTTCAGTTCGAGTTCCGAACAGCATTTTAATTAGAATACGTTAACACATTCTGTTACTGACCTATTAATTATGTTTCGTTTTTAATTATTGGTATTGTTTAAATATGCCTTTGTATTTTACTTCAATTTCAAAGTTGAACCTGTATAAGGGATACATCTTATATGAGATTACCTATTACTTTAATTTGTAGGTAGGTACTAAGTGACGCTAAAGCATTCCAGTGCTTAATTTATAGAAAATACCCGATTGTTTAGTAGAGCTAAGTGCTAAGCCATTTACACACACATTTACACTTTCTCTATTGAACGATAAAATAATTGGGATAGTATATCAAGATCATCTGACCCCAAACTAAGCAGATGTATAATATTGAACTTTGGTTTATTGCAAGTACTCTGTTAACAACTATAGGAAACAAGAAGTGAATACGGAAAAAACGCCAATACCAAAGATCACGCAAAAGTCTTGCAGTTCAAAAATATGGAACTGTTGTTATATCAGTAAATGCTCAATAAAATATGAATGAAGGCAGACCGCGCGTCATGCATGTTCGCAACCATGTGTTGGAGAGGTAAATGAACGGTATTTAGGTAATTACGACGTAGACAATAGTTTCACTATAACCTTCGAAACATACACTTTCTTCTCTTCGCCCTTTCTTCGTACTTTGAGCTCAAACGCGCACCATTCAGAAACATTGGCTTACATAGTGACGAAATGTATTCACCGAAATCAAGACAGTATTTCGAACATAACTTACATTGTGACTTATAAAAAACCGGAAGATAAGTAATTTTGCTAGAAATATGTATTTTTTTTACTAAGATTTCACTAATAACTGTTTTTTTAATAGTACAGCCTGAAGAAATAAGTCGAGTTGTTTTTTTTGAAATGATTTATCATGAAAAGTAGTGGTGTCACAAATTTTATAGGCAGTAAGGTACAGGAAGTTACGGTAGAGACTTACGTGAGACAAAGAATAAGTAGGTACTTCCCTAAATAGGTTTAATGACGGTATAACGTTTACTGCGTTTAGCTTGATAAGATAAGGGTTCACTGCATAATGAATCACCCCCATTTGCTGTCTTGTTGCTCGTCTGGATTTTTTTCCCTGCAGAAATATCATCATCATCATCATCATCATGTCAGCCGAACGACGCCCACTGCTGGGCATAGGCCTCCCCCAAGGGTTGAAGCAGAAATATGGATAACATTATCATCGGTCAAACTATACAGCCCATTTTGGTCAAAACCTGTAAGTTTACAAAACTTCATCAAATGCGTTGAAGCAAAGCGACAGTCCGGTTGCATTGTTCACCTGTCCCCAGCGCGCGCGCAGCTACAAGAACAAGATTTATTTATTTCACTCCTAAAACATGATTACACGACTAGTTACAAACCTACTGCAATATATTTCAGGAAATGTAAACCTGAATAGGTAAATGTTCTAAGCATATTGTGTTGAAACTTGATAATTTAGTATTCCAGATACTTGCCTTCGAACGTTTAGTAAATAGGAATTGGTTTCAAACTACGCGATACTTAGATAGTCGGATCAACTATACGGGCAGTTCCTTGTACTTTGGACCTGACATACGACACAAATAACAGTTATTTGAGACCTAAGTATTGTTTTTAACTAAACAGCGAAGGAAATGTAAAATTTTTGAGGAAGGTGCACTACAATTGGCTGATGGTCGCTAATTTGTCAATAAATAACTATGGTACCTAGAAACAAGTTAAATTTAGCTAAAATGTAGACTCAGAAAAAATGTATTATCTGAATACGGTAATACAATATTCCGAATTCTAATGAAGAGAGCGTTATGGCGAAATGTTGTCTTTTCATTGTTTCCACGGGACATTAATACTTTTAATGGTACCTGCTCCAAAGATGTGATCTAAATCGTACGTGAATCGTCCTTTCATGACAATGCTATTAACTGCCATAAAGATCCTCGCTAAAATTAATACTATAATTGTGCGCTCGGTCCAGTCAATTTGCATGAATTGATCGGGCGGTGTCGCGCGAGGTGCGCCCTGCGCGGGCGCCGCAGTCGCGCGCCCACCCGACCGACTGATACACGTTCCACCGCCATGCTTAATTAGATCCTCGTCTCTCGCAATTGCACGACAATTTAACACTTTTACAAGCCAATTGCTCATTTACCATACCAGTCAATGACGCGCCGCGAACGGACCGACAATCCCGTGCGGTTATCCAGTGAATAACCCATGTTATAGTGATCTCGTGAAACAAGTTCTAGTCAATCGCCGAAATGCGTCAGAGGTATCAGCTGAAACAGAGACCGTACGTATTGTTTTTGAGCTTGATAAGCTTATTGAAAGCAAAGCACGACCAATCTGACACAGACAATGGGTAGAAAGTAAGACGTGCGTTCAAATGTACGTAAACGGTTTAGTTGGTTGAAACAATAGCATTCTTCGAGCGCATCAGGCTCTTGATAACATCTATTTATAGGGAACAAGTCAGAAGCATTCAAAACTGATGTTTTGAGATAAGATATCGGTGCGGCAGAGAAAAAATGACTTCATTTGGCTAGACATAATTTGTTCGACGTATTAAAATTCAAGCGTAGCTAACTTAAAGCGTAAGATGATAAAACTTTATTAGTAATCGAAACTCAATCAGTGGCTAAACTTACTGTTGTTTAATAAATACTGACAACGTTTATTTGTTACTGGATAACACAGAGGCTCCATTAAACATCTTAAATTATTTATGGGATTCAAAAAACTCAAGATGCTGCTGTGATTTCATTGGAAGATAATATGTCTCGTCATGGTATACAGTGGCAGCAAACATAATTTAGACATCTAGACAATTTTTTCACATTTATTAAAACACATAAAATTCAATATACCACCAAGCCACCCACCGCTAACTTAAGGAGTATTTTACCCCTTTAGTAATGTTTTCCAGAATGTTGATAATGTAGCCGCTGTTTCGCTGAAAAAGTATCCTTCACAGCAGTTTAAAAATTTGCAAAACAAATGTTAACAAGCTGTACATTCCAATTTTGGTGCGGAACACAAAAACGGAAACAATGGTACCTACATCATTACGTAACCCATACAAGGTACCTGTCACGGTTATACTGCAGGTTTTGTAGTGAGATGTTCATAGCTGCGAGAAAGTACGAAATGCCCTGATGCCTAAGTGTGGAAGATGATTAAGTAACGATATCATACACACTCAGGCGTCAGGGCATAAAAAGGAACGTGTCAAAGAGCTTAGCCGATATGACTATGCGGCGTGTAAGTCCAAACAAGTTTGCGTATGTTTTGTAATACGAAACATTGTTTGGCGGAAACTCGGTAGCAACGTAAACTGTATTGTCCCAGCGAACGAACTTACCATGTCTCGAGCTCTTACATTTTTGCTGGAATAATTCAATTTTGTAACAAAAGTTTTCTTTTCTTTTCAGGTAAGTCACAGATATCCAGTTGGCTGTTGTAGTAAGATCTCTTTTCCCTACAGGTTTTCCCCATCAAGTCGTTATTTATGTTAACTGATTAAAAACGGTTTAAAATGAATCTGCCTGTAGTTCAACAAAAAATCTTCATAAGTATTTCGTAATTGAGTAACTCTCAAAGTTAAATTGATGCTGTCATGCAAAAGTTAGTGGAACGGAAGGTGACGGCTATTTAAAAACGTTGTTTGGCCTTGACAGACCTTCCGGATTTCAGTGGTTAGTTTAACTAAATTCCACATTTAACAGATGTTGAGTATTAGATATTAATATGATTATTTCTAGTCAAAAAACAAACTAGAATGACGTAAAGAAAAACATTCTGGATCACTGAATCAGAAGCATGAAAAAAATATTTATTAGCGTCATAAAATAAGTTTTATATTGTAACGGTTAAACGGACGACCTAATGTGCCTACTCTGAGTTGGAAATAGTCTGATGTTCACACAAAGTGGCCTTAATTGTTTCACGCGACGTGCATCACCAACGAACAACCAATTGATATGCATATTTATCAAATTATCTGTGGAAATCGCGTTGTTTGCAAATTGTTATTTAGGTTAAAGATAAATTAGGGACACTGATAGGCACATTCTTTGAAAATTATTGAGTCAGTCTTATTTTTTCAACAATGGATAGCCATATATAAACAAGAGGACGTTCAATGACAATAGTGCCTATGCATTTTTGAACCATGTTACATTAACTTTGCTTTAGTTGTCATAGAACTCTTATATGAGCTGTCAGATCAGATTAGCCTCTCTATGACAAAGTTTTAACGTGATCATTTCCTTGACTTAATCTTCATATAACAGTAAATATTCAAGCTGTAGTACTTCTATTGCGGGAGGGTATGGTAGGATATCAGAGGACCTTGATTCGATCAAGTCTCATTGTTAATGTCAATAGGCATCGTCATGTAATGAAATGATTGGGCGTGTATTCCGATGCCCAGATTATTCACGAGTAAGTAGTCAATGTATTTTTAGTGTTGAAATTGTATCTTGAAGAATGTTAAGCATCTATGAGGTCAATTTGCCACGGTGCAGTTGCTTATTTGATTGGTCAATTACTGATGTGTACATATTTGTTTGAAAGCTTTCTCTTCATTCTCATGAAGTTCATATCGACCGGTAGTTTTCTAATTAATTCGTTATTATTACTATCTTGACTGAGTACCTGGTCATTGGCCATGTTGTACAGGTCAACTGTTATACACAGCACCTTAAACCAATGCATTAAATGTCATATTCCAACAACTATATTACACTTGACGTGTCGCTTACTGTACGCTTGATGAAGTAATTGAATATCCTCTCTCGGCTCCCTGTTTCAGTGTTTCCTTGATTACAGGATATTTACTAATTGCTTACTTATTTCTTATTACGTATTTTAATGTTCCTACCTTCAACGTCTTGTATCTTGTTAACATTAACATTACGCCGGTTTTTATTTGAGTTTCCTGACAATAACGTGTTGATTGAATGTTAACATGAGTCATTTACGGTTGCAATAAATCAATCGAAATTGATATGTGAATTGTTCAATAAAGGTGTAAAATATGGTTTCCATATGCTCAGTTATGAGTGCCAATTTAATGTTTGGTGTTATTCAGGTCGGAAAATCACATTTTTGCCTCCGTTACATAATTGCTAAGATAATAGTTGAGTGTATCAGCTAGAATGTTGACTCTTCTTGGCTAAGTATAATAAAAGAACATAATATAATAATCAAATGTCACTTACGAATTCGCTCTCATAAGCCCTTCAAAAAGTAACGGTTTATCACATTTACTACCGAGAGGATGATGGGAACCTGTCGCAACCATCTTTCTAAAAACGTTGTGGTGATCACTCGTCACTTAAAAACCTATTTGGGCTTTCTTTGTTTGCGAGAAAAGGGCAAATGGTATTAGTGCCACTGACAGCTGTAGGGAAGCGTAAAGGTGCTCTTTCATCAGCATTCGCCTATAATGTAACGTTTTACAATGTACGTCACTATACCGACGACTTGCCAGAAATCAGCCAAGACGAGATCGTGCTGGCTCTGAGGCAGCTCAAAAATGGAAAGGCCCCGGGTGAAGACGGAGTTACTTCAGAACTTCTGAAGGCGGGGGGTGTTCCTGTACTGAAGGAACTACAGCGCCTCTTTAACTCTGTCATTCACTCCGGGAGGACTCCAAAGGCGTGGAACAAGAGCATTGTAGTTCTATTTTTCAAAAAAGGAGACAAGACTCTTCTTAAGAACTACCGACCCATATCACTCTTGAGCCACGTCTACAAGCTGTTTTCCAGAGTCATCACGAACCGCCTCGCTAGGAGACTCGACGAATTCCAGCCTCCACAGCAGGCCGGGTTTCGAGGAGGATTCGGCACCATAGACCACATCCACACAGTGAGGCAGATTATACAGAAGTCCGAGGAGTATAATCGTCCTCTGTGTCTAGCCTTTGTGGACTATGAAAAGGCCTTTGACTCCATCGAGACCTGGGCGGTCCTGGAATCCCTGCAGCGATGCCAAGTGGACTATCGATACATCGAAGTGCTGAGATGTCTCAATGAAGCTGCTACTATGAGTGTCCAAGTACAGGACCAGCAGTCTGAACCCATCCAGTTGCTTAGAGGAGTGAGACAGGGGGATGTCATATCCCCGAAACTGTTCACTAATGCACTGGAGGATATGTTCAAGACGCTGGACTGGAAAAGTATGGGCATAAACATAAACGGCCAGTACATCTCACACTTACGATTCGCAGATGACATAGTCCTGATGGCGGAGTCGCTCCAGGATCTGCAGCTGATGTTGAACAGCCTAGACTCCTCTTCGCGGCGAATCGGTCTCGGGATGAATTTGGATAAAACCAAAGTCATGATCAATGACCACATTGATCCGGGACCGGTCACTGTCTTCGGTCACCATCTCGAGGTTGTACAGGAATATACCTACCTTGGGCAGATATTGCAGTTGGGTAGAAACAACTTCGAGAGGGAAGCCAAGAGGAGGATTCAGCTGGGTTGGGCAGCGTTCGGAAAACTTCGTCGAGTCTTTTCGTCGCCTATACCACAATGCCTGAAAACTAAGGTTTTCAACCAGTGCGTCCTACCCGTCATGACATACGGAGCCGAAACGTGGACACTCAAAGTGCGGTTGATGAACCAGTTCAAGGTCGCTCAGCGAGCTATGGAGAGAGCTATGCTCGGAGTTTCTCTGAAGGATAAAATCCGAAATGAGGTTATCCGACAGAGAACCAGGGTCATCGACATAGCTCTCAGAATAAGTAGATAAGCTAAAGTGGCAGTGGGCTGGTCACATTTGCCGTAGGACGGATAACCGTTGGGGTAAGCGCGTTCTAGAGTGGAGACCACGTCTCGGCAAGCGTAGTGTGGGACGCCCTCCGGCTTACTGGAGCGACGATTTGCGAAAGGCTGCTGGCAGGAGATGGATGCGTCTAGCCGAAGACAGGGCGCGATGGCGCGCATTAAGGGAGGCCTACGTCCAGCAGTGGAAAGCATAGGCTGATGATGATGATGATGATGACAATGTACGTTGACTTTATTTCATTTGCGATTTTTCGAAATTTCGTGACGTTTTTTTATCCCCGTACTTCAGAAGCACGTTAAGCAGTTGGTACCCGCTGAAGTCACTAAACATCTGTCGTAAAGCCTAGTTGAAGGGGTTATAAGTTTTTAGCTAACCTTACCTACATCCCTCCGACAATAGGCACCGAGGTGCTAGCTCGCGCTGCCTCAAAGTTGATGATCATTATCACCTTTGCGGATCACCGTAAGATCAGAAATGTTGTACATATAATGATTTCCAATGACACCATTTACATTCCATAAAAAAACATTATTAAATTGATAACAACACTGACAGTCCAATTAATTTTGTGTGAAATAAAAAAAAAACACCCTAAACAAATAATGTTTTTTTAACACGGTATAACATTGCATCAAATTACTGATGCCGTTACAGGCGAGTAGGCCAGATAAAGGAGCACCTTAAAATGTGCGCAAACGCAGCCGCAGTCAGGAATGCGGAACAAGTCGCGCGGATTTGAGCCAATCAGCGAGTAAAAGGCTAGATCTTGTTCAGCCTGTTCCTAGCTCATAATTACTACCTATGCAAATTATATTATGTAAAATCATGGGGTAGTTTTACGAGCGTCCGTGTACGCTTACAACTTACGTTTTATGCTTGTCGTAAACTCATAAAAACCTAAGCGCTGGTCGGCGGACGCATAAGTTGACTTTTCTGTATGAGCTCTTATGTTTTTGCATTAAGTTTATTATAGACAAACATGTTCAGTTTATGGTAAATTGTTTTTTGTTTATCTAAGAACACTGTTCTTTTCATTTAAGCATTTTATATCTCTTTTTTGCTCACCAAATGCAGGCTTTACGACATTTCGTTTTACAACTGTATAAACAAACTTTTAGCATATTTATTAAATGTGAAATTGTGGTCAAGAAATTAAGTCAGTAGTAGTTATTTAAATGAATCCAAAATGTTCATTTCGTGACAAAAACAACTAAGATATGTATTATTTAAGATAAGATACCTACACAAAAGTCAGTTGTTAATTAAACTTATTATCTAATTACAAAGTCATAACTGTAATAACTCATAAATCCAGTTAAAAGACTTTTCAATAAAGCACGTCAGTTACTACTCAATTGTAGTGTATCGATGTATAAAACGTGTTTCACACGAACGCCCCGTTAAAAAGTTTAGTCACAGGTATTATGCGAAGTATAACAGGTTGTGAGCCAAATCCGACATGTGAAATTGCGCGTGAAAGGTGCGCAGCCACAATGCGAACAAGACTGGATACAAGTGTGCTAGTAATTACCAAATATTGGCACAGCTTGCGGCATTGATGGACTGACTTGGACAAATTGACGTCCGCTTGAGACTTAATTGGCATCAATTGAACTGTTAACAGAGCATCTCATGTTACATTTTGCATTTCAGGATTACTCAAAACATGAAATAGGGATTGCCAATCGGTTCTGTTCTATTTTGATTGTGTTTGTTCTTTCTGTATGTTCTTGATACGATTCTGTGTATGATGGAGAATACTCGTTAGAAATTGAGCAAATATAGACGCAGGGAATTCCATTTGGAGTTCCGTTCTGTTTAGAGTACGCGTATAATATCATTGAATCGATTTAATTTCTGATCTCAAATTTACAAAGGATAAAAAACGATATAGACGTTAGAACAAGTCAATCTATCTACAATACTCGTCGCACAAGCGACCTTGCGACAAAGTTGATGTTAATTTCTGCGTTGCAAAAGCAATAAAAAGATCTGAAACTAAAGCAAGTGTAACATTTCGTGTTTGTCTCGCCAGCAGCCACTGTGTAATTTATTCGAGAGCGTTACCTCACAGAGCTATCAGTTTTCCAGACAAGAGATCTGTGTCACTGTAAAACGCGAATTGCTTGGCTTGCCTTAATGTGTTCGCGGACACGAGCAGTGTGTGTTCCTGTTTTTTTCAACAGAATGTAACTTGCATTGTTTTCACAGTTGATTGCAATGGGATTTCCGTTGTTAGTTCCTGTATATTCTGCTTTAGATTTGCCAATGATTAATTTTTGCATGTTTTTAGTTAAAGAATTGTTTGGCTTGGCTCGTTATATTTATTACTTGGGGCTAGACCGGCATTTGACCCTAATCTTATCTAATGGTAAGAGACTATGTGATTAATGATGGTACATCTTCATGGATTCTTATTTTAGTCTTCAAGAAACCCAATTTAGAGCGGGTTGAGAGCAGAAAGGGAGTTCCGCTTTTTCGCTGACTTCAAAAAAGTCAGTGAATCGCTCACTTTTAGTAGTTTTTGAAATGCAGTTTTGCAGAGGTATTGGCCGAAACGACCTTAAAGACACCTAATTAAATAGCGTATGTTTTATTTTCAATATGCCAAACATTTCGTTTTACACTTACTCAAAATTGTAATACCTTCGTCGACGCTCAAGTTGAGAGAAAGGTTGCAAAGAGACAGCTGAGGGACACATTCGCACAAACGCTGTTTACTCTGCCGACTCGACCCTCGGATTCGGCTGCCACCTGAATTGTTAATTAAGCACACACGAGGGGAGCAGCGATCCAAAGTAGGTACTTGTGTAGCACACAATTGGGAACACAGTGACCGAATTACGTTTTATGCTTGACAAACTGTCTCTTAATTCAGCTGACTGAATATTACGGAAATATACTCCAGCCAAGCGTGTGCGAAAATGATTTTGACGTTCAGTATTGTACTGCGTACCTACGGGGTGTTTTTTTCAAATTTTAAACTCACTTAGAGATAAGTAGCCCATGGCTGTCACTCCATTCTACTGTTATTATGCGGAAGAGCATAATTTAGGAAAGTCCTCAATCTTTGAGTTAGGTTCGTATCAAATCTTAGGGATGGATTTTCAAGGAACCTAATCTCAAAATAGATGCCAGAAAAACGACAATTGCGCAAAATTTTTTTTATTGTTTGTTACTTTCTTATGTTTTTTGACCTTTAATAGCTGCCAACTCCATCGATCAATCTTCAGAATAAATAGATTAGTAATTGTTTTCGCAATCTTGTTTTGATCGAAGCTATCAATAACTGTTGCAAATAAATGCTCTCTACAAATCTCATTAACTAAAAATATGACTGACATACTTCTAATAAATTAAATACTGTCGATTTTTCAGTCAAGTTTTATTTACTTTAAAAAGTGTTGGATTGTCAAGATGGTGATATTTATTTACTTGAGATTTTCTCATTGTAACTATGTTACGGTGCCTCCCTCTCTGTCCTTTGCCTATAGAGGGCCAGGGAGGAAAGGTACTAGCCGCATTAGAATATATAATAAAAATCACATTCTTGAGACTTGCAGGGTTGTTTTATTGTAGTTTATCACAATAAATTACAATAAGGTCGGAGAGATGAATAATAAAATAACACAAACTGAGATTCGAAAAATATAGGAATTTAGATGATGATTCAAGTGTTGTTCTAATGTGCAACTCTGATCTAGAACTGAATCAAAAATTAAAGTTCTTCAGACACGCAGAACAAAGTTAAAATTGAAATTTGAAATACAGCAAAAATATATTTTTATGTACAGTTGGAGTTTTCAGCCATCGTGGAGGTTGTACCGTCCTCGAGAATAAAACTTAACGGCATCATTACAACTATACAATATACCTATAAGCTCAATACCTAATACCTATTCTCAAATTCTTCCTTAGTTGTTGGTATTTGGCGATCGGATTCCCTGAATTCTCGTTGATAAACAATCGCGACGCATTCAAGGCGGTCCGGGCGGGGAATGCAGTCGCCGACGCAAGCTCAAGCTTACCTTGTAAGACCTTGTACAAGTACTTAGTCTATAAGTTAGCTTCAAGATTGGCCCGATATAACATCAGAGATGTAGTTTAACCACTTTCGTTTTTATTCTATTGTTATTTTTTCAATAAAAACATGTTTTTCATTTATTTTTGATGATATTTGGTGTTAGTACCTACTAATGACTGTGGGTTGTAAATTCCTATTTTATCCTAATCTCTTGAACCCAAGAAGTTTATTAACATCACTTCAGCTCTTAAAAATGTTGTTTTTCTAGTATTCTTTCTAACTCAGTTTTAATCATCATCATCATCATCATCATCAGCCTGTTGTAGTCCACTGCTGAACATAGGCCTCTCCTTTTGCACGCCACTGTACTCGATCTTCGGCTGCTCGCATCCAGCTCCTGCCAGCCATCCTGCGCAGATCATCACTCCACCTTGCCTGAGGACGTCCTACACTACGCTTGCCGAGACGCGGTCTCCACTCAAGAACACGTTTACTCCAACGGTTGTCGGTTCTACGGCTAACATGGCCAGCCCACTGCCACTTCAGCTTGCTAATCCGGTGGGCTATGTCGATAACCTTGGTTCTCTGCCGTATCACCTCATTTCTGATTTGATCTCGCAGAGAAACGCCGAGCATAGCCCTCTCCATAGCCCGCTGAGTGACTTTAAATTTGTGGACCAGCCGTGCCGTTAGTGTCCACGTTTCGGCTCCGTATGTCATGACGGGTAGGACGCACTGATTGAAGACTTTTGTCTTTAGGCACTGTGGGATCGACGATGTGAAGACTCGACGTAGCTTCCCAAACGCTGCCCAACCCAACTGAATTCTTCTGTTCACCTCGTCCTCGAAGTTGTTTCTACCTAACTGCAATGTCTGCCCGAGGTATACATATTTTTGAACAACTTCGAGAACGGCGCCTTGTATCGCAATCGGTTCCGGTAGTACATGTTCATTGAACATGACCTTGGTTTTGTCCAAGTTCATCCGTAGACCGATGCGCACAGAAGAGTCAGCCAGGTCATTCAGCATCTGTTGTAGGTCCTGCAGCGTTTCTGCCACGATGACGATGTCGTCAGCAAATCGCAAGTGAGAGATGTACTCGCCATTGATGTTGATGCCACGTCCTTTCCAGTTCAACGTCTTGAACATATCCTCCATTGCATTTGAGAACAATTTCGGGGAGATAACATCCCCTTGTCTCACACCTCGATGCAACGGTATAGGACTTGTTTGTTGATTCTGGATTTGGACGGACATAGTGGCTGCTTCGTAAAGGCATCTCATCACTTGGATGTATCGCCAATCTACTTGGCATCGCTGCAGGGACTCCAGAACAGACCAGATTTCAATCGAGTCAAAGGCCTTCTCATAGTCCACAAATGCTAGGCACAGGGGCTGATTATATTCTTCAGTTTTCTGTATAATCTGCCGCACTGTGTGGATGTGGTCTATGGTGCCGTATCCGCTCCGAAACCCAGCCTGTTCCGGTGGTTGGAATTCGTCGAGTCTTCGCGCAAGACGGTTCGTGATCACTCTTGAGAACAGCTTATAGACGTGGCTTAGAAGGGAAATGGGTCGATAGTTCTTCAGTAGGGTTTTGTCTCCCTTTTTGAAGAACAGGACGACCACACTCCTACTCCACGCCTCTGGAGTTCTCCCTTCAAAGAGGACAGCGTTAAAAAGCTTTTGGAGCTCCCTGAGTACGGGTCTGCCTCCTGCTTTTAACAGCTCTGTTGTTACGCCGTCCTCTCCAGGGGCTTTTCCATTTTTAAGCCGCCCAAGAGCGATCTCGATTTCGTCAATGCTGACTTCTGGCAGGTCTTCGGTGTAGTGGCGTGTAAGAGTGGCTCTAGAGTCCTCATTTCCGGGGTCAGGTCGAGATGCATGCGAAGCGTATAACCGGCCATAGAAGTTTTCCACTTCCGAAAGGACTGCCGGCTTCGAGACAACGACTTCTCCACTTTCTATGGTCAACTTCGTCAGGTGGCTTCTTCCAAGAGATTGTACGAACACTTTTGAACCCCGGTTCTGCTCAATCGCTCTCTCAATAGAGAGAGTACTGGAGCAACGGAGATCGCGTCGCACGTGCGTACTAATCTCTCGGTTTAGAGTCCGTTTCCCTGACGAAGTGACGGGTGGGTTTTCCCGTCGTCTCTTCATTAGCCCCAAAGTCTCTTCGGAAAGCTTCGACTTCTTGCCTTTACGCTGCATTTTACAAAATCTCGTACCTTCTTCCCTGAGGACTCGAACCACATCTTCAAGGTTCTGGTTAACGTCAGTTGTGGTTTCCACGGCAGCAAATCGGTTCTCCAGATTTGACTGGAACGCTTCAGATCCCATGATAGTTTGAAGCAGAGTTGGTCGGAGCCTGGCCTTCATCAAGCGGACTCGTTCAGCTCTGAAATCGATATTCAGAGAGCCTCGAACGAGTCGGTGATCGCTACCGGTATTAAACCTATTGATCACGGAGACGTCTCTGAATATGTGCTTTTTGTCCGCCATGATGAAGTCGATCTCATTCTTTGTCATAGTGTCGGGGCTTTGCCACGTCCACTTCCTTTGGGGTTGCTTCTTGAAGAATGAGTTCATCAAGAAGAGCCCCTCCCGTTCGAGGAAATTGACGAGCATTTGCCCCCTATGATTTCTGCTTCCATATCCATGGGATCCTACTACCGATTCACTGCAATTTTGTACTCCCACTTTAGCGTTAAAGTCCCCCATAACAACGGTGAAATGGGTCTTGGTAGTGGAGTGGAGGGCTCTCGATATGTCATCGAACATATCCTCCACCTCATCGTCCGAGTGTGACGAGGTCGGTGCGTACACTTGCACCACCTTGAGGCTATACCTCTCGGTGAGCTTGATGATGAGGTACGCCACCCTGTTCGACACACTGGACATTTCCACAACGTTGTTAGCTAGGGACTTATTAACCAGAAACCCAACGCCACCTTGGGATTTTTGGTCTCCCTCTCGGAAGTACATCAGGTGGCCTGAATTGAGAGTTATGGTGTCCTCTCCCTCTCTTCGGACTTCACATAACCCAAGTATGTGCCACCTGATGTTCCCAAGTTCCACCTCGAGTTGCGCCAGATGCGAGTCAAGCCGCAGCGTGCGTCCGTTGTACGTCGCCAGGGTCAGTTGGTTGTGGTGGCCTCCCGTAGCCCGGAGATTCTTTGCACCCCCCGCCCCACCGTTACCATGGTCGCCACCATAACCAGGAATAGTGGGGCTGCCGGGAACTGGGGGCCGTGGCCTTTGTCGTGCTTCCATAGGAGGTTATGCCCATAATCGCCACGCTGGGCAGGCGGGTTGGCGATCGCAGGGCGAAGCTTCTCGCACCGGTGACGCTGCTGCCCGTCACCGGTCTGTGGTATTTAGCTCGCCTATTCAGGACGGATATACCGCCGTCGGTCGGTCGCCAGAGCCTCGTTCGTTGCTCAGCAGGATGCACCGCGTGCAGGTGAGGTTGACTTGGGGCGATAGATGGAGGTTCGCCCCCTTACACCCCCTTTCAGTTTTAATCATCAGAGTTAAATTGTGAAAAACACATTTTGGCTCTAACATTTGAATCTAATCTAATCTAATTAAAAAGACTGAAGTATGTAAAGAATTTGAATACATTGATGGCCTAATGACAGTACATTAGACCTAAATAGTTAATTACCATATCTCGACTGTTGATTATCCAATTTGGTGTTTATGTTGAACCCCGCTATGTGGTCAGGTGCTAGGTGTGGCCTGAAGCGAGCGGCATCTTAGGCAACTCCTGGACCACGGAAAAGGTCATAGGCCAGTAACCGGCACAATTGAGAACGAGATGATTTGTGGTTAGGGTTAGACCAAAATCAGGTGTATATTCTCAGTTTTTACTTTGATTTCAACATTTTATGTTTTTTCAATGTGTTTTGGGCAAACTTTAGATTTTTAGATATTGATTGACATGAACGGTTTTTCTTTGATACTGCTAGCTCAAGATAACCAAATAAGTACGTACAAAATACTATCAAAACTGCGAGCTTTTTGAAAGCTTCTGTATAATGACAATGGCAAACCAGCCCTCGGTTGTACCCGAGTATTTCTTAGCAGAACACATTTTTGGATAATTTTGAGATACCGCATATTTAAGCGTCTATGGTTAAAGATGCAATTGTTAACCCTGTTGTGGGCAGCCAGTGGCCGATGCGCTTACGCAAGGCTACGTACGCATCTCAGAAGGTAGAGAGATAGGACGATAAGCCTGCAGTGAAATTATTGCAAATTCGCCTGTCAGCAACATGAATAATGGTCTTGTATTATGTTTGCACTATTGAGTCATGATTTCTCTCCAATTTGCCTTGATAATTGATTTGAAACATAGTTCGTTTTTTCAATTGTGAATACATTAGTAATCTTTATGCGGCTACATAAAAAATAGTTAAAGTAGGGGGTAAGCTTGGATTTCAGTTAGTTGCCATGCGGAAGAAGTACGAAAAGCTAGTGCTTTTATAAAGTAATCGGAAGAATAACTAAAAAATTAGGTATACAATAATTTTACTATAATAGCCCCGTATTAAAAGCTTGCCATAATTAAACTTGCTTTCATAATGTGATCGGAAAATCTATAACCGTGTAAGTATCATTCAAGTTTTAAATTTTATAAAATAAATCAGCTCTCAATGCTTTTACTTACGGTATTAGTCACTATATTAGTTAGTTCGACCATGTGAGTCAGCTGTTTATAGTAATATTGAAGAGAAATCGCGTACCTACGTTCAGTAAGTTTAACTATAGATAAGCTCTATGTATGAGTATATAAATATGAAATTGTGAATGAAATCAAGCCATTGAGTATAGATTTTTGGCTGAAATCGGTAGATGTTAGCCTAGTTTATATAATAACTGAGCATAAGCTTTATCACTAACTTTACATTTCTCGAACAAGCTACGTGCTGTGTAGAGTATACCCGCTTGAAGGCCCCGTGGGGAAACGTTGTCCCCAGATTTTTGATTTTGTTTTTTTTGTTTTTGATTTTTTTTCAAAATTGACGAATCGCCCGAAATGTAATAGGACCTGTCAATTTTTCTGTGTCCTATTACATTTCAGGCGATTCGTCAATTTTGAAAAAAAAAACAAAAACAAAAAAATCGAAATCAAAAATCTGGGGACAACGTTCCCCAAGTGCCTTCAAGCGGGTATGGCACGGTCTACCAGACAGTTGAGGTGAGGATGTGGGCTCAATCCCACTCAGGACAAACATTCATGTGACAACTTTTATATGTGTTTGTTCTCTATCTGGGTATTACTATTTGAGTAAGAATTTATCAATATTGAAGTAATATGTTTACGATGTTCCAAATATTTAAATACTTTATTTTTGAATTATGCTTTAAACATATGGAGATACTAAAATCAAATTTCGGTCAAAAATATGTTGAAGATTGTAATTAGCTGATAAGAGCTTAAGCTGAAGTATGGTTATAAATTAGCAAAACCAAAGTAATGACTCGAGAGTTGAGTGTTTTACGGCTCCATTGGAAAAGCTGAATGCGTCGACCGGAGCGTGCCTAATCACGGCATGGGGCAATGGGCACTGTGAGCATATCTAATGCACTCGTAAGGCCATTCGTACACAACACTACACGAGTCTCCGATAGGTATCGCCAGGTGGCGACTTTGGTCTCCAAGCGACTACTGCCATACAAAAGAAATATTCGTTTAAAAATAGGTTCACCGACAGATTACAATCGAACCTTGACTATGGTAATTAATTTGACAATATTAGGCGAGACGGTAAATTGATATAGTTTGTACACATACAAGCGTCGCCTACATAAATCGCGCGCGACATACAGCCAAGATACTCGCGACATAAGTTAACAAATTGGTATTGACGATTTTGGTCTCCACAATACAAAATAATCAATTTCGCGCGGCAAAAGTTCACAATACAAGTGCCAAAGTCGCTTGGAGACCATAGTGGTTGGGTATTGGAGGTTTGCGTAGCGTTGTGTACGAATGGCCTAATGGTGGCGGGCCTGAGATAGTTACTTCGTGAGGTTGGTGTAATTGCATGCCCGAGAAAGGCTCGACAGTATGTTTGGTGCATTTACTCGTAGAATTTTGCCGCGAGTTTCTTGTCTGTGTCCCGAAGCGGTCAAAAAACTTATTAGAGCTGGTCCTGTGGAGCAGTTCTGTTAAATCGAGATCTTGAATCCAAAACAATAAAATTGACTACTTTCGTCATTTTCCGAATGGTGATGTTACATCCTCACTGTTCTTTTGATAACTTGGCAAATTCCGTTGTTCAACATTTAAAGGAAATGTTTGCTTTTGTGAAAAAGAGACGCGTGGTTAAATGTCTGTCAGGGAAATTCGAGTTAGTGATCGAAGTGTGTTCGCAAATCGCTATTCTTAAAAACATAGACAAAAAATTACTAAGGTATGCGTCTTAAACTCACCAGCATTTGGTGTCGATTATTTCAGTTTCCCACCATTGTTAGAAAATAATTTCATTGATAAGAGCCCACAGGCTAACTGTGCGTTTAATGAGCTCCGATTTGCACAAACTGGCCACTTCTAACGACAGTCAAGCAATAACAATAGCAATGCACAAATTGACTAACACTTCGCGTGTGATGGACACATTCGCGTTTTCAAAATAACTTGTTGTTCGCTTACCACATAACACTTTGAACAATCCCGGGCTGCCTCTGTTTCACGCACTTTGTGAACTTTATTGTGAAATGTTCATAATAAATTGTATTTTATTTGAGAAAGAAACAGTAACAATTGCTGTTAAGCTTATTAACCACCGGGAACGACATTAGCAAGTAATTTCATTTTCAAAACTATGCATAACGTTTACTATTTATACACACTACACTTTATTTTAATTCAAAACATTTATTGGCTTAACATTTTTTTGGGCTGAGGCTTTGACCAAAACATAAAGACGTACAAGCGTTAATTTGCTATCTCTACTTCTAAGATAACTGAAGACACGCTCATAAACTCTATATTTTAAATCACTAAGAACTGTTTTAATGTAGCTGGCCCAGGAAGTGATAGCGGGATGAGCTGGACTTTCACCTGAGAGACTGGCCACTACTGGCCACAGATTACTTTGGTTTGCAGAGAGTGCATAATGGGAATTATGACCTTTCTCCTGAAGTAGGAGAATATAAATTGTAAAGACTGATGAATATAAATGAATGTATTATTGGACATTATTCCAGGCAGCATCGTCTTGCCCTAAACTTAGCAAAGCTTGTACTATGGGATACCAGACAAAAGGATAGACATACTCAAACTAGTACATACTAACCTATGTCAATGTACTATGACGAAGTTACATCGATCAAACCTTATGACCAAAAAAAAAGCTTTTCTAAAGATCGGCGTGGTTATTGTATTAATGACTGACAGGTAATCAATTAAAAGCTATTATCTTTGTGACATCGGTGGGTGGGAAGTTAAGGAATTTATCCATTTATAACTGTTGACAATTATATCTACATTTACCCAATAAAATTGCTGCTTGTAGTTAACAACAACTCAATTAGGTCCATACCCAAGTGATTTAAAACGCTTTTTGTCCCGGGTCGGGTCCGGCAGCTCGTGCGAAGTTCCTACAATGTTGAGCTGTTGTTGAAGGATTTTCCCATTAGTAATTTTAGGGTTTACCAAAACATTCTCAGTAACTCTCTCAGTAATACGCATGTACTTATACCATAGTTTTGCACAGTTGTCTGTATTTTTTTTTTTACTTAGCTAATTTACGTAATAAAATTATAATGATACTTCGTTCTAACTTCATAACTTTTTAAATAAAATAGTTAACACTTGAGCTGTTGTTACTTCCTTTCATGTGTGAATAAAGTTTTCTCAATATATTTTTCTATTTTATTATTTAACTTAAATATTCAACGTTTGTGTTACCGATTCGGCATGAAACAATTTTACTTTTTTTGTTTTTTTATGACTATTAATAAAAAAATACAATATTATTCGATCTAAATGTCACGCCAACAAAGTAAGCAGGTGGAGAAATATTGAAGGCCAATAGTTTGAGGTTATTTAATTTTAAAACATACCTACTAATGTTTTAGGTCTAAAATGATAGTAGAGCTTGTCGGGCCTCGTTAGATTAAACTGCTTGTTTAATTATGAATCCATCGATTATTCAACGATTACCATCGGCGGTAAGATTCTCAATCAATATTTAAAGCTTCAGAGACTTATTCATTTTCACAAAGGAGACTGCAAGCCTCATCATAAATTCATGCAATTGTCTAGCTCAAAGCTTTTCTTTGAAAGCTTTTAACACAGCTCAAAGCAGCTTTTTGATAGGTAGAATAAATTTGAAGTTAAAAACACAGAACAAAATAAGAAGACTCCAAATAAACTACAAAACTACTACTAGACGACTAATTAGATCGGCAAATAGAATCTCGTTTAACTATTTGTAGATACATAGTTTTAAAAAAACACCATCTGACTAATATTATTAATGCGAAAGTTTGTATGTATGGATGTGCCTTTTCTCTCTTTCACTTAAAAACTACTTGATTGGTTTTCAATGAAACTTTACAATAATATAGCTTTTGCATCTGAATAACACAAAGGCTACAATTCATAAAGATATATTACCATTTTTTTTAACTACGTCCACGCGGACGAAGTTGCGGGCGGCCGCTAGTTAGGTTAGGTTTTGTTTAAAATATCGAATCAACAACTTTTTTATAATTTTTCTAGCTTTTATGTGTAGAACAATACTAGTTTAAAAAGGTTTTTTTCAAAATTCAGCAGTTAACACATTTATATCAAAATAAGACCTTAAGATCTATCTAATAAAATTTAGACTTAAAGCACAACAGATTTGCACTGCAGTTGGTTAGTACTAAACCAATATTGCAGTACCTATATGTATACAGAATGCCTTGAGAAGTCCATCACGAGTAACTCAATTATGATTGACCCTTGGTCCTTGCATTAACTGGCCATGTCCTGTTCTCCAACATTGATTGCTCTTACATACACATAACATATACAGACCTACACTTTGCAAGTAACAAGTAGGTATGATGTAATAACAACAATAGATAGATCGGTGGTACACTCACACATCACCACTCCACACACATGAGCACTGCAACTACACACATATTACTCTTTCAATTGTAATATGTTAGGGGGGTAAAATTAAATTCCTTGTTACTAAAAGTGTTTTTAAATCGTTGCAATCGGGATTGTTATCATGTAAAGTCAGCCTAAAAATGGATACTAACAGTGGTCAAAAATGTATTGGCGGCTTGACAAAAGCAATTCTAATACTGCAGTGACAGAGTCGTATGTAATTTGAAGCCTTACCGAACTCTATGTGATGATGATATGTATTTAACTCGAAAAGTGCAACACTATTTTAATCCTTAGTGGTGAGGTTGCTTTTCATTGTCAGACATTTTTTTGACCACTCTGTACGCACCCATCATTTTGATGCTGACTGTACCTTATTATAGCAGTTTTTACCGTAGTTTAAATGTTGCAAGAAACCCGGATATTAAGTGTTTATATGTACCTTATTTATCACGAGTTTCCAAAATTTTGGCACAGAGTAACTCCGTGATCATGGCGCTTGCTACTCAAGAATACCAGTGACCATACTGACCACGCGAGTTTAAAAAAAAAGTGGTTTTATCTACAGTACTTACTTCTAATAATTGTTTTTTTTCTTTTACAATCTTTTTTATTGCCATAGTTTTTTCACCACTTGACCACAGTGCACCAATGTGCACAATTACAATAGTGCCCACCTATACAGCCTCAAGCTAGCCCCACTGCGCTAACCATCCATAATCTAGGCATTCAGACGTAGGTACATCCCGACTGTTTCTCACAGCTGGTAGTAATGACCAGCTGTTGCGGCAACACTATAGTACGATTAATAATTGTAGTCAGCGAAATGACAACTTCAACAGTGACTGATACAAAAAAGGGTGACCCGCTACAATAGTGACGTTCGGCAATCATTAGACTTAGACATTTAGTCATGATTTATTTTATGGGGTATCAAAGCAATTATTTAAAAAAGTAATTGTAAATATTTAATAGTGTGCAAAACGAATTAAATAATTACGATTTAAGAAATATGGGCCCCACCTCCATATTAAAACTTCTCACTAAAAAATTATAACCATAGCTGGAAAAAAAATGTTCAAAGAGGTTCAGGGGAATTAACACTTGAAAGTCAGCAAAATACAAGTAATTATATACGTTTTTATTCATCATTTGAATCTGAATTCATCTCTTCATGATAGTCCATACTATTATTTTTTATTCAAAAATAAGTAAACCGGAATCTACAAAACCTTCATCACTGCCTATATATGAAATTATAAGGCGTCGTCCTTTGCCGGTTGGGCCCTTTAAATTAGGCCTGTAGTCAAACCTTTAGAAAACACTTGTATGGAAGATTCTACTGTTGTATCCTCCCAACCTTTCCAGTTGTATGACCTGTTAATAAACGAAATTCTTACCTGTAAATAATATAATACAGAAACAAAACATTTTGAAACTGAAAATCTATTTACTAAATACAGTTTACCGAAATACCTCTATGTCTCAAAACGAAAGTCTGACCAGTGTGTGTTGCCAGTAATGACATATGGAAGTGGGACGTGGTCATTCACTACGACTTTTTTGCCAGGCTGTAATGTCGACTAACTTTTAATTGTAAAAACTCGATTTACCACATCACTATTTATTTGGGACTGAAAACCTGCCACACTGAAAATGTCATTTCACTGACTACAATTAAAAATCCGAGTATAGAGATTATCGCGCAACCAGCCAGTCCTACGTGAGGACGTCACTTCTTGAATCTGAAAAAACACACGGCATTCTTTCTTTTTGACGTCTACGCAACGCAGTCAAAAAATTGCTTTTTCCAATTTAATTTTCATTTTAATTTACTATTTTTTATGTCGGTCTGCGACCGTTAAATAAGTATTCCTGAATAAGTAATCCAACTTTCATTTCCTCACCACCTCGTCCCCTATAAAATGGTGCACGCAGCATCATATTGATCCATCTTCGCCGGATAAGATCAAGAAACCAGCCCAAGACGAGAGACGCAATGTGTGAGATCAGCAGTTGGAAGTAACGTTGCTACGGTGAGGTGATCCAACTGAAATATCCATCCAAACCGCCATATTTCAATTGCGTGATGCTGTGCCTTTCTCAATTCCAGTGTGTCAAATGTGCTTGCTTACCTACTTACGCTTAATCTGGTGAACACCGTTGCCGCTGGAGGAATTGCCATAGTATCAACCTGCTTCATTCAGTAAGTGTTTTCCCTTTATTCATTTATGATGGCTACTGTAGACTTTGAATCAGAGATGAAAGATTTAAAAAAGAAAAGAGGGTTGATCAAACGCAGATTAACGAACTTAAAAAAGTATGTTAATTTATTTAATAATGTAACTTTATCCGAGCAGCAGCGAGCGGAAATAAAGCTACGTATGGTTGGCTCACAGAATTTAGTCAATGATTTTAATGACATTCAAAGTCAGATCGAAAATCTCATTCCTGAGTCTGATATAGAAAGTCAACTGGAATCACGCGAATTGTTTGAGCGAGAATATTACGTTGTTTTGGCATTAGCTGAATGTATGTCCCATTCCAACGAGAGCTCAGATAGCAAATCTGAATTGATAAGGAATAATTCAAATAGTGTAAAATTACCTACAATTACCATTCCTGACTTTGACGGGGCCTATGAGCACTGGCTAGAGTATCGTGATACATTCTCTTCATTGGTCCATAACTGTAAGTCAATACCACAAATTCAAAAATTTCATTATTTAAAATCTTCGCTCACGGGTAGTGCGAAATCCGTTATCGATTCTCTCGAATTTTCGGCAAACAACTATGAGATTGCATGGGAATTATTACTTAATCGATTCGATAACAATAAGCTACTCGTCCGTAATCACGTGAAATCCATATTTGCCATGCAAAACCTGTCTAAAGAGTCACCAACACAGCTGCGAAGACTCATTGATACGGTGTTAAAGAACTTAAGGGCCTTAAAAATGTTAAATGAACCAACCGAGTCTTGGGACACCTTGATTATTTACATAGTTGTGTCTAAGTTGGATTCTGTAACGGAACGCGAGTGGGAACAGCATCTTTGTTCTTTGCCTACTTTTGATAAAAATTCTAAAACTAAACTCAAATTAAATGACTTGATGCAATTTCTAAAAAGTCGAGCAGATATGTTGGAGACCCTAACTGTATCACACAGTAGGACAGGTTTAGTGAGTGTAACGGAGAGTAAAAAACACAATACGTATACGCAAAACACTGGGATTCGATGTAACGTTTCAACTAACAAGACTTTCACGAAGACACCCAACACAACGCGTGGCTACAAGCTCTGCCTCAAGTGTAACGCACAACATCCTTTATATTCCTGTCAAATGTTCTTAGATCTTGATTATCAAAATAAATTGAATTTCATCAAAACTAAAAACTTGTGCATTAACTGCTTGCGGTCGGGTCACTCCGTAGAAACGTGTGTGTTTGGTCCGTGTAGGAAATGTGACAAGAAACACAATACTTTGATTTGTGATGGAAACAAGCAAGAGAACATTCATTCGCGCGCAGTGATGTTCACCGCTACAGGTGAAGCATCGAATGTTCCTGCTGTTTGCACCGACAGTCAAAGCACGTTGCCCACATCTCAAACCCCGCTCCAGGTGAATAATATTCACGCATACACTAATTACGCACACTCGCCTGCGGAGCGGCCGGTTTTGTTATCTACTGCGGTAGTAGATATCATTAGTGATTCGGGTACTAGTCAACGGGCGCGCGCGTTACTTGACAGCGGCAGCGAACGATCTTTTATAACGCAGTCACTTTGTGACAAACTAAACGCGCATATGATACAGTCCACTCAGCAAATTCATGGGGTTGGAAGTTCAGTAACACAGTGTACGCAATCATGTAATATTGAACTACAATCACTAGACGGTAATTTTACTAAACGGTTACAATGTTTGGTGTTACCGCAGATAACGTCTAAATTACCTACTGTTATTTTAAGTAGGAACCAATTTAGCATTCCAAACAATATTAAGCTTGCAGATCCCAACTTCTTTGTCAGTCAGCCTATTGATTTGTTAATAGGGGCCGATCTTTTTTGGGAACTTATAAAGGAAGGTAAAATGCGCTTAACAAACGGGCCTTTCCTTCAAAATACGCATCTAGGATGGGTCATGTCTGGTTCAATTTTATCTTTGAAACAAAATAACACTAAACATGTACTGTGCAACTTCACGCAAATGAATGACGACAATAGCAGTTTGTCCTCATTAGAAAAACTATTACGCAATTTTTGGGAAATCGAAGAGTTGCCGACAAAAGGTAACTCTTTGCTTAGCGACGAGGAACGCGCCTGTGAGGAACATTTTGTTCAAAATACCAAACGCATGGCAGATGGGCGGTTCAGCGTTCGAATCCCGTTCAAGCAATCACC
Organism: Udea ferrugalis; assembly: GCA_950022985.1. Lineage (NCBI taxonomy): Eukaryota > Metazoa > Arthropoda > Insecta > Lepidoptera > Crambidae > Udea > Udea ferrugalis. The sequence continues at coordinate 7,063,896 of OX465520.1, forward strand.
TGAACTGTTAGGTGATACGCGCACGCAGGCAGAGAATCGGTTTTACGCCTTAGAAAGGAAATTACAACGCAATCCTGAATTTAAAAAAATGTATACCGATTTTATTCACGAGTACATTGAGCTAGGGCACATGAGTCTTACACATAACTATAGCAAACCGTACTACTTTTTACCTCACCATGGAGTGCTTAGAGAACATTCTACCACAACTAAATTACGCACGGTATTCGATGCAGGTATGACTTCAAGCTCAGGGTTGTCACTAAATGATCTGCAAATGGTAGGTAGTGCTATACAAGGTGACTTGCTCTCAATTTTGCTTCGTTTTCGCGAAAATAAATATGTTGCCTGTGCAGATATTGAAAAAATGTACCGGCAAGTGTTAGTAAATGAAGATCAGCGCAATCTGCAGCTGATCTTGTGGCGGGATGACCCTTCAGATCCATTGAAGGTATACAAATTAAATACCGTTACGTATGGAACGGCATCAGCACCATTTTTAAGTTGTAGGTGTTTAAAGCAATTGGCGCAAGAATGCGATAATTACGATATTGCACGAGAAATAAATGAAAGTTTTTATGTCGATGACCTGATTTCTTCGTGTAATAAAATGTCAGATTTGATTAATATTTGTGAGGGAATCGACCAAGTTTTAAAATCGGCATGTTTGCCTTTGCGAAAATGGCTTTTTAACTTTGAGCGTGCCAACCCTAGCGATTCACAACATTGTATAAAACAGGTGGCACTTGGTGACAAGCCACAAAGCAAAGTATTGGGCTTGTATTGGAACAACCAGTCAGATTTATTAAGCTACAATACACACATTGAACAAGACACAGAGATAGTTACAAAACGGATTATTTTATCGTACGCTTCACAAATATACGATCCGTTAGGGTTACTCAGTCCGGTAATTACGCTTGCTAAAACTTTATTACAAAAGTGTTGGCTATTGAAATTGGATTGGGACGGGCCTGTTCCTACTGACGTCAGAGCAGTGTGGTATAGGTTCGTGAACGGTTTGTCTTTATTGAGTAGTATCAATATCCCACGCCATGTGATGTGCAGCGATCCTATATCTATAGAACTGCATATATTCACCGACGCGTCGCAGACTGCCTACGGCGCTTGCGCATACATACGCACCGTTGATAACGAGTCAGCTGTTAGCGTGAATCTTTTATGTTCGAAAGGAAAAGTCGCACCTATAAAACCAACAACTATACCGCGTTTAGAATTATGTGGCGCGCTTATAGGTGCAAGGCTATTTGCTAAAGTAAATGAATCATTGCGTTGTCAATTAAATAAAGTCGTATTCTGGACAGACTCGACTATTGTTTTAGGGTGGTTAGGTATGCCTCCTAATTTACTTAAAACATATGTTCAGCACAGAACCGCTGAAATTCATGAACTGTCTAGGGAACATTCTTGGCGACACGTATCTGGAAAAGAAAATCCAGCTGACTTAGTTTCGCGAGGCCAAAGCCTAGATGTAATCGGTGATTCCACTTTATGGTGGAAAGGGCCTGGATTTTTACATGAATTAAATTATGAAACGCCGAGATATGATATGACAACAAATAATGAATTTAGTAATAATTGCAATTTACCCGAATTGAAATCGAATGTTATTGTTAGTAATGTAGTCAGTCAGAACTGTTTAGAGAATTGGTGCGATCTATGGCTTACACAGAAAAAAAAAGTATCTTAAAAGAAGACAATATCGACTTGGTCAAGACAATCGTAGTTTCCCATATGGCGGAAACAATATATTCTTTAACAAAGTAAAATATTGTCTCGGATTTTTTGTCTTCGTCTAAGATTTTAATCTTTGAAATAAGACTTCCAAAGTCTTAAATCAATAATCAAATTAGTATTATAAATAGACAATAATATTCTTAGGAATTATATTCTTGGCCGTATTATTCTTAGCTGCAGATATATTTGTGTCAAGTCAAAATTTCATTATTTTTTGTTGAAGAGATATTTGTGTTGAGATAAGACTTTTATGTTTCCTTTTAAGATAATTTAATCTTAGATGAAGCCTCTGCTATTCTCATTCGAAGAGATACTCGTTTTAGGTCAAGACTTATGTTTCCTGCTAAAATTATATTATCTTAGATGAAGCCCCTCATATTCTTAATCGAAGAGATACTTGTTTTGCGTCAAGACATATGTTTCCAGCTAAAATAATATAATCTCAGATAAAGCTCTTAATATTCTCAATCGAAGAGGTACTTGTTTTACGTCAAAACTTGTAGGTTTCCTGTTAAGATAAATTAAATCTTAGATGAAGTCTCTGCTATCCTCAATCGAAGAGATTCTTGTTTCTTGTCAAGACATATAATGTTTCCTGCTAAAATAATTTAATCTTAGATGAAGCCTCTGCTATTCTCAATCAAAGAGATTGTCGCTTTCTGTCAAGACGTATAATGTCTCCTGCTAAAATATTATGGTCTTCTATGAAGGCCCTGCTATTCTCGATAGTCGAAAAGATACTTGTTTTGCGACAAGACTTATTTGTTTCCTGCTAAAATAAAATATTCTTAGATGAAATTATTGCTATTCTTAACTATATGTATGTTGAATCAGTTGTATGTTTAAGAGGTTTTAAACATATAAAAGATATATTTCAGCTAAGAATAGTAATAATTTCATCAAAGATTATAATATTATTTTAGCAGGAAACATCTAAGTCTTGACACAGGAGAAGTAGTAGGTATCTCAATATATTACATTACGAGTAGACATAAAGATGAAAAAGGAACAAGACTTCTGGTAGCGGCATATAAATGAAAAATATATATTTTTAAAATGTATTTATTCAATCAAATAATTTATATTTTTTTATACAAACTAGTAATTAATAAAGTACCACATGATTACTTAACGAGGTAGTTTCTTCAACGTTACTCAAATCAACTTAAAACTTAAAAATATTTAATTAAACATTTAACATTTTGACGTGTAGGTATTGATTTGACATTTAGACTATGAAAAAAATATACAGGCTGTTGAGTGGTGGGTAAACCGATATATATAAATATTTTTTGGCAACCCTGAGGAATTACCAAAAACTGTTCAAATCAGTTGTAGGTAATCCAATAAATTATCTAGGGTTTTCGGTTGAACCACTCATTATGGAAGATCCTGTATATGCTCATTTACATTTCCTAATATGTGGCAAATCTTGCACTTATTAATCAACTTATACCATTAATATTCAAATTTTTTAAAAATATGATATCTGTCGTTCTTGGCGGTTTCTAAGAGACAACATGAATGCAGAAATATGTGGCAAATATAGCACTTAATAATCAAATAATAACAACCATGACCAAATTCAAAAGATATGAATTCTGACGTTCTTGTAAGTATCTAAGAGACTTCAAATAATAAAATAAATAAGTAGCAAATATAGTACTTAATAATCAACTAATAACATTGATAAAAAAAATTAACAATATGATATCTGACATTCTTACAGCTATCTAAGTGACAACAATAATAAAGAAATACACACATCAAACCTGTCTAGGGATATCATGGGGATATCATTTTTCAAAAATTTCATAAAGTTAAGTTTGTTTACAAGTTGAGCATTATCTTAGAATAACGCGAGGACAGAGGCATAAGATAAAGGTCAAGAATATTACAAAAGAAAACGTTTGATTTTGCTAAAATATTGACACCTTTTAAAAGAAAAATCTGTCTTTTTTTAACGTCCTTTCGATTGTACAATAATGCTACTACAATGAATTTCTTTATACAATCTGAAAGGGCAGATATAGCAGTTTCTGTGTTCTAAAAATTTCCACGTTGGTATCAATATTTTATTTTTACAGCCACCCAAATAGCCATACTTAATCAACTAATAACATTCATTACCACATTCAAAAGTAATGATCTTAAATGTATGGTGACATTACACCGTATTTAGTACTGACATCATGTTTGGAACAATAAATACAGGTGATAACCTGCTTTTGGATACAACACGAAGCGCGTGATAACATTCAAACAGCGTGTCGAAAGCTTTATAGGCCGATTGAAAAACATACCTGACTTTGTCTTTAATTAAATATAATATTCCACCAGTATATTCTTCAGTTGTGCAATGAATGATGTATGGTTGCTCAGTTTTTCTGTTTCCTGACGTATCCGGCGAAATTTCGTCGAATTTCTTTTGTATGAAACTTTGGGTGCACTCAGTGGTGGAAAATTATTGCTGCTTAAAGCGGCCTTTATTAGGAACTAATTTGCAAATCAATTTTATCTAAGAAGGAAGTTTGTGTTCTGAAAAGAAATATGTTATTTGTCAACCTATAGTAAGTATACCTTAATAATGACAGTCCGCAATCAATATTAAATCATGTTGAGGAATTATTGTAAACGTTAGTTGTTAAATTTACATAATTATGTAACTGGGTTAAGCCCGTTTAATTGTGTTTTAATAAATAAATAAATAATCTGAATGGAGAATGCAAAAAATTAATAAAATAATCCATTTATTTGCAAGAAATACGCAAATAAACCATAGTAAATTATTTTGTAATCGGAAAGAAGGACAGATTACTTTGTGTAGCAAATAGTAATCATAGGGTTAATAAAATGGATAAAGAAATATAGTACCAACCATCATCAGCTAATCCAGTCTATGTATTCGATCAACGCTGCTTCATCATTACTGTTTGTTTATTTGATGTTTTTGACCCTTTAAATGAAAGTATTCCACGATATGTTTCATTTGTTTTCTCGATCAGGATATTTAGCACTGAAGTCCAGATGAATCTGATATTACAAAAAAAATGAAATTAGAAGAAGTATGTACAAAAAACAATTATAAAAAAATATATAGTAGTAATAATATAACTTTTATTTTTTGATAACTTACCAAAACATCGCTTCTCGTATCGTTCAATACAGGCCACTTTTCTATAAAATTTTGTACTGAAACATCAGTTCATATGTCTCTTTACATTTTCGTAAAACATCTTCCCAAGTCTCTGAATTGTACTTAAGCCAAATGACATCATCGTTGTGCAGTGCTATAAAAAAAATAACAGGCTATATGTGGTAATCCTCAAAATAGTTTTGTAGTCATTACTAAGCATGCAATATTTCAGAAATTCATTCAAGAAACCCTCGACTAACCGATCATCAGTTTTGTTACATTTTCGATCAAATAAAACAAAAATTACTAACCTCAGCGTAGCTGTTAGATATTCATTGATTATAGGACAGAGCTCTTTTACAAATCATTAGTCAGTTCTTTGAAATTACTTTCTTCAATTCCATTGTCTTGATACTCGTGTTGTATCCTGCAATTAAAAAGAAATAAGGTATTTAACTGGTTAAGCAAGAAGGCAGTTAATTTGTATAACAGCAACTTATTAAGTGGTCACATCTAACAAGCTGACGGAATATTAAAATTTGTTAATTTTCCTAAGATGTTACTTACAGAAAAAGAGTTGCATTCAGTTTTTGATTTTTTGTCAAAGATATTTCTGTAGTTGTGCAAATCATTTAAATATTTTTTTAATTTAATTTAAATATAATCAAAATTATAATAACCAGTAGGTGCAATGAAGAATATTTTTCTTGATACAATAATATTTTACTTTATACCTATTAAGCACATACACTAAAAAAACTTGCATAATATAAAAAGTAGGAGGACTTATTACTTGTAATTATGTTAGATAGAAACTTTTAAAACGAATCAAAAAATAAATGCAAGGCAACTTACTTGTGAAATTTTCGATGGTCTGTTCTTCGATATTCCAAGCTAAACGCAGATCTCTCAGCTTCTCCATTACCACCATACAATCACTTGATAAAAATACAGTGAATAGGGACAGTTACCTTAGTTTTGAAATAAACTGAAATAATCTAAATGAGGTTCTACACTATTACTGACCGCGCAAGTTATTGAATTGACGCCATTGACGGACGCGATCGATCTATATGCGGAAGCCGCGCGCGCCGGTCTTTTAGGGTTGCCGTTTCTCAAACTCAAAACTGCCATAGGTATATTGAGTTATAAGGTAAAAATATACAATGGCCGTAAATTAAAAATGAACAATAGTAACAAAATACAGGTTTTTTAAATATACGTATGTTGTTATACTTCGTTCTCATTACGCTAATATTTATGAACTAACTAGCGGCCACTCGCGACTTCGTCTGCAAGAACTAATGTGAAAAAATATAGCTATGTCGTATTTTTTAAATAAATTATATCCTATGTGCCTTTCAGATGTAAAAGCAACATTATTCCATCGTTTCATTAAAATCCATGAAGTAATTTTGACGTGAAAGAGCAACACGGCACATCCACACATACAAACTTTCCCCTTTATAATATTAGTACGAGTAGGATCGTTGGAAGCTATATGTACATACATAAATATTTTGATTCTGATTCGGGGTGTTCATTTTTTTGATACATACAATAACACATTAAATTCCTTCCATTTTTATTGTAAATAAGTTACTTAAGTAAATATTTAGGTAAATAATAAAACATCCCAGAATGACAATCTGCTAAGTTTTACCTTAAGTTTACCATATAAATAAGTTTCCACAGCGTATTCGAGATACATTTTCGTTCACTAAGCATAGTGATAATAACATTAATAATTTACTAATAAAAGGTTAATTTTATCTTTCTGGCAACTCATATAAAAAAGAGAAGGTGAAATACTTAAGGCAAAAAAAAAGATGTCTTGATTTTCGTCGTGACTTGCCATAAAGATGTCGTAGGCACCTCGTTATAACTACCTACCTCAAGACAGAAATTCTTGAACCAAGAAAATATGTTTTTCATCATGTTGTCCGCATAATTAGATGTAGGTATACAAAGTAAGGTGTCCTTTTAATTTTTTTTTAAAGTGTTATTGGATCACACATACCCTCACGACTATATCCCAGGTGGGGTAGTCAGTGGCATACCTACTGATTGTTGCCATCATGGGGAACAGAACATTCAGCAGCCGACATTTTTCCACACATCCCCGAGGGAATTTGCACCCAACGTGGCAAGGATCAAAAACGTTTTATGTTTAGTTTTAAGATTTGATAACGTTTTGTTGAAATGAGTGTAAGGGCTATGGGAATATTGTCCAAAATCTTTCACGGAAATCAGCCCGAAATCCTATAGTGCTGCAGGTGCTGTTGCAGTCTTGGCAACACCAGTCTAGGAGAGTCATTGTCCTGAGAAACGATTTAAGCACAGCCAAAACTACCGGTTAAATGGGATGACTCGAAACACTATTTGGAGTTTACTAGTATTTTTATCGATTAGTGTTGAATTTCGAAGGTAATACATAGACTAGACAACAAGGATCATTTTAGCTAAGAATAAATCATTTTTTAGATAAAATTGAGTTGTGAGTCATACCTCATCAATCAATAGAAACACTATGAAATCAAAAGAGAACTATATTTTCATTACTATTGTACCATTCTTTGTAAACATAGGTTAGGTTTACACGCTACGCTAATCACTAGCGTGAATTGTCATTTTGTTCGGCAATAATCTTGCTTAGAGCTCCTTGCCAAATATCATTAGATTTTGTAGTTTGAAATTGTTTAATCTACAACAAAACAATAATTTCAAGAACAAAATGTCAAACTCACCTACTTTCAAAAAGGAAAATATTGCACGCATTATTTCGTTCATCGCACCTTTTCATGATAAAGGGTCGAAACGTTGTAATATTTAGCGAGAGGACCGGTAGATGTTCAATCTTTGTAATTTTAATTTCACCTAGCTTATTAAACACACGGTGTTCTTAATTTCCCTGATTTAGAACGAACCTCTCAAGGACTAGTACGTTATCAACCAATGGAGCGATACCTATACGATAGTGAAATTTAAGCGACATTACTTAATTAAGTAAAATAGCTTCTTTGCATAGGAAAATGTATTTTGACCGCAAGTATATTTTTAGTTTTCAGTCTGAATATAGTTATTAATATTCTTGGACGAAAATTGACTGATTGTTGAATTAAGAATACAGGTAAACTTATAATTCTTGAGATAAGTTGATAATAATTATTAGAAACGAGAGTGCTATGTTCTCAAAGAGAGAAAACGTCGTTTACGTCAAGATTATATATTTTGTTCAGCCAATAATAATTAAATTAGGTTAAAAGAAGTAAAATTATTCTTGTACAGAGTAAACATTTTGGTATTAGATCAAGAAATAATATTCTCTTCAGTCAACAATAATAAAATTGTCTTAATTGAATGATAATATCTTCCTACTATAAGATAATATTATCTTGACATTGAACATTTTCAAATTCTTGAGGCAAAACGGATATCTTCCTCAATTAAAACAGTAATATTCTTGAGCCAAAACTTTTCACTTAATGCGAGAATTTATGACAAGACTATATTAGTGTTCACGTAAGAATACACGATTTTTTGGATTAAGAACATTATACGTATGTTAAGAAAATAAACTGTTGGATTAAAACAGTATTTTTGAGAAAAGGTTTGTCTTGGTTAAACAAAGCCTTTTTTGAGTGCTAAGTTCTCGAATAGAGAAAACGTCTTTTAGGTCAAGACAATATATTTTGTTCAGCCGATAAGAATTAAATAGGGTTAAAAGGAGTAAAATTATTCTTGTATAAAGTAAACATTTATTAGATTAAGAAATAATATTATCTTCGGTCAACAAAAATAAAATTGTCTTAAATGAATGATAATATCATCTTACTTTATGACAATATTATCTTGATATCGATTATTTTCAAAGTCTTAAGGCAAAACGGATATCTTCTTCGAATGAAACAGTAATATTCTTGAACTAAAACTTTTTACTTATTGCAAGAATTTATTACAAGACTATATTAGTGTTCACGTAACAATACACGTTTTTTTGGATTGAGAACATATACTTATATTAAGAAAATAAACAATTAGTTTAAATCATTTTTTTTGAGAATTTAATCAGTCTTGGTTATAGCAATCATTTTTTTCCGTGTATGTACTTAGGTTTATACGAAACGCGCGCAACGTAGACAACCGTCAGGCGGGTTTGATTTCAGTAGCTGAACTGAAGACATCCGAATTAACGTTAGCCAGACTATCCCAGCGGGAGTCGTATCCAGATGTTTATAAATCAGTTTTACATAAAAAAGATATCAAAACGGATAAGCATCTTCTAAAGTTAAATTTATTTCTAGATAATGATAACATTATTCGAGTCGGTGGCCGTATTCAATATGCGGACTTCGAGTACGATAAAAAACACCCAGTGTTGATCTCCGCTAAACATGGCTTTTCAGTGTTGCTGTTTCGCTACGAGCACGACCGGACGCTGCACGCGGGCCCGCAGCTCCTGCTGTTCGCGTTGAGGGAAGCGTGGTGGCCGGTCGGCGGGCGGAACTTAGCTAGGCAGGTAGTGCGCGCGTGCGTCACGTGTGCCCGACTGCGTCCAAACGCGGTTAGTCCAATTATGGGAAATTTACCTGTTGTTTATCTGCTTTATTACACGCGCAGTTCATTTGGAACTGGTAACTGATCTCTCATCGGAAGGATATCTTTTGGCACTTAAACGTTTCATTGCGAGACGTGGAAAGCCAAACGAAATATTTTCGGATAACGGAAAGAACTTTGTAGGGCTCAGGAATGACTTTTCGAAATTTTTAATGTCATGTTCAGATGATATTAACGAATACGCTACCTCTATGAACATTAACTTTAAAATGATTCCTAACTACGCTAGCCATTTTGGTGGATATTGGGAGAGTGGTATTAAAAGTTGTAAGCATCATCTTCGTCGCGTTGTAGGCAACGCACATTTGACATACGAGGAGTTTAGTACAGTACTCACGCAAATTGAATCCGTCTTGAACTCCCGACCCTTAACTCCCATGTCTTCCGATCCTCAAGACCTGCTACCCCTGACGCCTGCACATTTTTTGGTTGGTCGTGCACTAACTGCACCTGTTATGCCTGACGTCAGTGAGACACCCACAAATAGACTCACACGGTATCAGAGAGTAGAGCAGCTGCGTCAACATTTCTGGAGACGGTGGGCGAAGGAATACGTCTCCGAACTGCAGATCCGGAAGAAATGGCAAGAACACAAGGATGGCTTAAAAGAAAATACACTTGTGCTCATCAAGGACGACAATTTACCACCACTGAAATGGAGTTTGGGTCGCATTGTGAAGACGTATCCAGGAAAGGATGGCATCGCACGGGTTGCTGATATTCGTACGTCAAGCGGCGTCGTGAGGCGCGCATTCTCGAAGATCTGTCCTCTTCATCATGAACAGATGTAACCCTGCAACTATTGAAAGCTAGCAGCTTCCAAGGCCGGGAGCATGTTGCGGCAACACTAGAGATTATCGCGCAACCAGCCAGTCCTACGTGAGGACGTCACTTCTTGAATCTGAAAAAACACACGGCATTCTTTCTTTTTGACGTCTACGCAACGCAGTCAAAAAATTGCTTTTTCCAATTTAATTTTCATTTTAATTTACTATTTTTTATGTCGGTCTGCGACCGTTAAATAAGTATTCCTGAATAAGTAATCCAACTTTCATTTCCTCACCACCTCGTCCCCTATAAAATGGTGCACGCTGCATCACCAGCTTTGTCGGCTTCGGGCGGTTAAGAGTTCAAATTAAATTTCACAGCGATATCAGCGCCACGGAGCTTATCTAAATTGCATGACTTCAGCTTTTCATAAACCCCTGCAAATAGGGTTTGCGTCAAAGTTACGCTCATCTGAATAGTGTGGAATTTAAAAAGGAAATATGGTTAAGGATTTATGGTAATTGTCTTATGTCATTGCAGCTTTTATTCTGTGGTGTGGGAAGCTAATTTACTCAAAAGGGAAGTTTTCGCTCATATATATACAAACATACGCTTACATCTATATCCCAAACTGTGTATTCAGAGAGTTACTGGTCGTTGTAGTGCCGACTATGCAGAAGCCCACACTTCGCTGTGCGAATTGAAGTTCAACGTGGTTAAGGGTGAGCCTACCGCCATTATACCCGTAGCTTTTTCATATGTGTTTTTAATCACCAGAGAGTCAGCCGTACATTTCACAAAGAACACAATTCCGAGCCACAGTATTTACTTACCTACTGGGTCACGACACTTTCCTTTTCAGTTAACCCAATAAAAATACTCGTGGTACTTAATAATTGGATGGATCTAAGAAAAACCACCTCGATGAGTGCCACGAATAACTCACTGTACCGCTATGTCAAAAAATTGTATGGCAATTTTATTAGATACAATATTGTGTTTACAACTTATTACAAGCTATCGCTTGAGCCGGAGTGATGGTTATGCGCAAAATGGTTAAAATATTTTCCGTTAGTACCGTGTACAAATTCTAGAATTGACCTGCTAGTGTATTAGTGAAAATATCCACGTTTAATAATTTCAGCTGGTTTGATATACTTAAGTACCCGTTAATTTTTTGAGCAGTTGCACCAACATATCAAATGAAACCGAAAGTCTTCTTTTAAACTGTACAACGGCTTAAAAAAAAAACATTTATTTTAGGTATTTTAACCCATAATAATTCATGACGACACATAATAAATAAATTAGCATTGCGAATGTACCTTAATTTTCAATAGAATGCCTACTTAGTAGAGCCTCTAAAGAGTTTTGTTTGATTGCAACGAGACTGGCGAATGAAATGCAGAAACTGTAACAATTCTTAGTCTGCACCAGCAACCAAATGGACTGTGCATCTATTCTTACAAATCTGTCTACTGAGAAATTCTTCTCCAGCTTGCATTCTGTAAGTACATCCTGAAAGCATGCATGAAATTTGCAAGCCTGTATCCACAAGGCTAGGGAAAAATGGACAGGATTCCTTTGGGTCTTAACATTATTGCGCCGGCATTTTCGGCGTATTTGTCATTTTTCCGCATCCTACTGCCTAAATTAGACATTCTTTGGCGATTTCGCATTGTTTTTCGCTTTTTAACTTCTGCTCTCGCATTCATGGTTGAGATTCAAATGTTAATGTTGAGTGACTTTCGCAACATTACGGTTACCAGACCTTCTAATGTTTTTTCTTTGTTACAATACGAGTGAAGCATTAAAACTTAACTCAACTAACTAACAATGATGTAACTCTAGTTTTAAACTTAACTTTAGTCAAGTTAACTAAACCACAGTAACTAAACTTAGAAAGTAGTAAGGTACTTTTATTAAATAAACTTGACTAAAGTCACCAGGGTAAAGAACAGAAATTGGGTAAGATTTGCAACCAAGACTGACATAAGAGAAACACATGTTCGTTTGCTATGCATAGTTGGTTTTGATCTAAGTGTTCTACTTACTTACAAAGTATGGAGATGTGTGATGTATTTCCAAGTGTAGGTCATTGTCCTCAGTTTCACTTTCAAGAGCTTTATCAGAGCGTTGCCATGGCGACAGCCTTTACGGCCACTTCACAACGTAATTACGCAATTATTACGCCGCCATAAGGTGCACCGCACTATTTTCACTTTCCAATAAATAAGGGTCTTCATTCAGAGCTGAATTATGATATGCAGTTACAAAATGAACTGTATCTTCTAAGGCTATAAGAGCAACAATATTTCGATGGATATCGTCTGCGGTTTCTATTGTAATAATGGGGGTCGTGTCATGCTAAAGATGCGTCGGTCGTGTTGTGGATTTACCGCAATGTCATTACATAGGTACTTTATAATATATCTACTGAGGTCTCAAGGCGTCAAGCGTTTTAGACATTTTCTTTCAACAGGCTTTGATGCGCTTCTCAAACGGAGGCTGTGCACGCTAGAAAAACGACCCTGGGGGAGTGGGGCCTATAGTGCCACTACTCATATTTTATGAAAAGAAAGCTTCCAATAAAAGCAAATGCCGTACGATGATTTTAATCATTGTAAAACCTTCATCATAATGAACATGCATTACCAACAATTTTGAAGTTTACAAATGAAATGACAATGAGACATGATTAGAGTAATTCATTCAAGTGGTATTTCCCGTCGTACAGTCATCAGCACACCTGGCTACATTCATTTTCTATCCATTTCTTTCTCAATGACATTTCATTGCAATAGAGCAAGGAGGAATGACCGGAAACGGGGAAGCCAGCCTGTCACCGTTGACCGTACTTTCATGAAGATAATCTACGTATTTAAATTAAAAGTATAATTTAAGTATCGTAGTTACCACCGGCATCTACCAGTCCTAAATTGTTGGCTGAAGTTTGAGATAACCTCTCAGGCTTTTCTTGCGATCTTTTAGATCCTAGTATTTCTTCAATGCTTCTATATCCCACACACTGTCAAGCCTATTTACAAGACAATGTTGTGTGGCGTATGTAGATCAGTGATTCGCGTCAGACGTCCGTGTTCGTGTTACGAAACGCATCGAATGCAAAGGTGCGCGTGAGTGGGCGAGGAACTCCGCTGGCATTGTTCGGATGAAGTGACCTCTAATATTGCTGAGTCAAGTGCACCAACTTTCTATAGTGATAGTGCTATTCAAATGCTCGTACAGCATGTGTCTATTTGTTAACGTTTATTGATTATTTTAAATTCAAGCAGATAAACCCTGGCGCAGATAAACACTTGACTGACCGATGCGCCAAGAGGCTGGTCAGACATCCACAGCATTTTGATCCACGAACAGCACATGCCAAAAATATTAATTTGTGCTATTCGCGGATAGATGTGGTGCTTTTCGCGATTGTGCTATTCAAAACTGTGCTCTAAGTAGATTACGTCAAAATAAATGCAATAAACAGAAATGCTCTTCTGTTTTATTATTACGTGAATATTATGTTTAATTAGTCTAAATATACCAGCTAATCAACTCACACTTACAAGTACATAGTTAACATAAAACTCAAAACCCATGAGTGTATATTTGAAAAACTGCATCCTTTCTTCATTTCATAAAGTTTTCAATAAAGCCAAAGAGCAATGAATCGTCAGACTCAGCACGTCATTGGAGTATTTTCTTAGAAAGCTGTACCCACCTATTATTGGCCGCCAAGGGAACCGGCCGCCGATCAAAGCTCATTAACTTTCCCTATAATCCACAGGACATTGACTTAATTGGTGATTATAGGGACAATTTTATTATTTCTTAAACTGAGTATATTTAAGTCAGGATAACTGGACGGTAAACGAACCATGATATTGTTTTATGAGTTTCTAAGAGTTTAACATTAAGTGTTTAAGTGAGTGAGGAGATGGCTGTGCACCCTAATGGGTCATTTTTACATCTTATGTCTCTATTTCAGCTTTTTTTGCCGGGCGTCCATTAATTCTTCTCGAAAAGTTGCTTTTTTGTAGCTAGTATTAACACGCCATCAATTGTTGTGACAGACTCCCAGACATGGTGTGCCGGATCCCACTATAAGTTATGCTAGTACTATTTTAGAAGTTATAGGTACTACTACTATACTACCACAAGCATTGTTTGCGAGTTCCCGTGTCCTAGAAAGAACCTCAAGCGCGTGTTTCTCGCTGTACAGATAACGACGCAAGAATATCGTCAGCATCTGCGATAAATCTGAACATGCTTGTTCACACTTTCTTGATGTTCAAGCACTAATAGCAATAGCTAGAAAAATGTCACAAGCAATGTAGAGATCGATTCATGCAAGGCTGTTTTTAATATAGAACTTTTGATATGAAAATCGATGAGATACATTGTATTTGTTATCGAAACCATTAACTTACACTTTGCAGTGGAATTAGATTGAATTATTACAGTAATAGAAAAAACGAGTATTTATCTCGATGAAGATAACTTAAATCTCAGTGTAAGTCAGATGCAATGCACAAACTTTATTTTAAAAGAGTATGTTTTTACACAGTTCTTATTTTCCAAAAATGAATCAAATATGGACGCTACAGTGCATATTCATCAATTTGAAATAAATATTCTTGGTCGTTTATTTTACATAAGCATTACAATATTTTCCGATAATTTTTCTATACTTTGATAATTTAAAACACCGTCATTATTTATGATGTAATCCATAAAAACGTTCGCCAATTCTATTGCAACTAATGTACAAGTGACATCGTCGTAGCAAATAATACAAAGGCGGAACGAATAGGAAATGATCAGATTAGGGCGGCGCAAACGCGTTTTTTGCTCACATTCGTACATTCACATTTCACAACAAGCGCACACGTGTTTGCACCCATACTCATGCGCTTATCCGCGATCTATATGATGAAATAATGCGATTATCTCATTGGCTAGGGATGTAGAAGCAGAAGTAAAGAGCTGTAATTGAAAAAGTTAATAAGTAGTTCAAAATGCTAAAGTTTTGCCTGAGAATTCATTTGATTTGGAAAAGTGTAGACCCAAAAAAATACTGAAGGACTCTACATTTATCCATTAAAACAAGTAACATCATTAATTAATTAGAAGTTAAGAAGTAGGTTTTGAAATCCGAATGAACTAATTACGATTCAATGTTATCGCAATTTTGTCATCTATTGTTGTATTTGACGTAAAATACCGTGAACAAGAGTCAAATACGGTAGTAAAGCTATCTAGTTGTCAAGCAAGCGACTAGCAATTTATTTGGATTACGAGTTAGACAATTTAGGGATGGGCTAGTTAGTCGCACATCTCTAGTAGTTACGGACGTAGCGAGATATCACTGTTTCCTGCGCGTGGGCAGCCGACCGGGTGCCGTAATTGGAAGATTTGTTCAGATTAGGCGAGACACGTAATAAGATGTTAAGCTTCGTTATTTACGTTACAGAAATGCTTCTTGAGATATTAAAGGCGTGGAATTGTGAAGTAATGCTTTTAGTTAACTGTCACTGCGTTTATGATATTTCGTTTTTGACTAAGTAATCTTAAAAGAGCACATGCTTTGATTACTGTTACATGAGCCTTAAATAAATGAATAATGTGATTGTTTTCTTATTTTCAGGTAAGTCATCTGCTTTACTGGGTCTTGATGAAATCCTGAAAAAACCTCCGAGATTGGTATAGTACTAAACATTCGCTTTTTCGTCGCACCGTGAATCGTTTTTTATATCAATCATGTTTGTAAGTAGTGACTTATAATCAAAAGGCGTCTAGTTAGACGCCTGTTTCCTTAATGAGGGATATCTATATTTCGCCGGTAACCTAGTTACGTAACAGCCCTGCTGATTGTGTAAACACATAAGATACATGATAATATTTGGCAAATACTTGTACTCAACATGTTAAACTATGATAACTAAATTTTGAACAGACGTAAAACCGTGAAATGCTTACGCACATTCAAGATTATGCTGCAGTATTATTTAGGACTACGTAAACAGCTACCTACATTAATCAGTTATCACCTCGCAAGGCCATCTCTTATCATTGTCATCTCAAATATTTGTTATCAGGCCTTAAAAATCTCAGTTTGTGACAGATTTGTGACCTTGAGCGTCTCCAAAATTTCTGCATCCGCATAATCTTCGGTCTACGCAAGTTCGATCATGTCTCCGAATTTCGCACTAAACTTAATTGGCTCCCAATACGTCGCCATCGTGATCTCCACATTGTTTCATTACTTTACTCCGTGTTGTTTAATCCTCGGTCACCTCCTTATCTCAAAGAATTGTTTCATTTTCAGCAATCTGCCAGGAACGAAGTTATGCGATCGAGTCGGAAACTCCTTTTGTCATTCCCACCTCATTCTTCATGCTACTACACTGACTCTTTCGTTGTCCAATCCATTCGCCTGTGGAACTCCTTACCTTTGCCAATCAGGCAAGCCCAGTCCCTTCCTATTTTCAAATCCCGAGTCAAAGCTTATTTCCTTTCCTTGTAATCACCCAAACCCTTTACTGTGATAGGTCTTCAGTATGCTGCGTGCCCCTTGCCAATGAATATATCGCACCTTCGGTAAGACAAGGGCCGAAGTGCTAAAATTTCGGCAAATGAGTTATATATGCCAAAGTGCCTTAAAAACCCATATCTACCTGTAGGAACAAAGTCATTCACTGGATTCAGTTTATTTTCGCCAGAGGGCGATAGTGCCTTTGTACCATTCGTTCGTTTTATGAATGATATTGGCGCGACAAAATCTCAATGGTCAGTTGCGGCATCGCCCGCGTGAGTTGTGGTTGTCTACTGGAGCATCAAAGTCATTAAGATAAATACGCCCTTTTTTGTTTCATATTTTGGAAAGACATGGTCACATAATGTGTACTTATGCCCAATTTGAGAGCAAATATTTGACAGAACAAAGTCGCTCGGGTAGTTGTGCCTTTTTGAGTCCTGTACGTAAACGTATTACCTAGTCTTTAAACCAAATCTGACTTTGTCATTCCAAATTTTGTCCTAGGCAGTTAACTAAAATAGCAATAAAGACCTCTTTTTCATAAAAAAATTAATTACCGTCTTGTTAAATTGTAGTCTCTTTCATTCTTGTTGCTGGCGCTATTTGCGAGTAAGTGACACAACACGTCAATTGCTCGAACTATGCTTTAGCGTTGCGTTCGTCTTTATGAATGAGGGGGTTTGTCATTCCTACCTACCTTTATTTTTTATGTAAAATTGATAACCTTTCCGTCGTTTTCTTTATAGTATCAAGATACAAAATACGCCTATAGACACAAGTACGTATTTATTGAACTGTAGACAACTCCGATGCCATTAATGAACCTCCAAGGTAAAAAAGGGTGCATAAAGGTATGACGTGTATTTGTTTTTGTTCGCTTGATTAATAAGTCAAAATAAACGTCTGATTATTTGCGCTTTTAGAGAGTAAAAATGGAAACTCGAGTCATCCACGATAACCGTTTCTTCTATGGTGGATACAGTATCAACGATTCCTGAAACTACAAAAGGTATAAATTCATCCTTGACAACCATACTGCTATGAAGAATAATATAAAAGCTAGCTCACTCATTATAAATTCAACCCCGGGTATAAACGATTCCAAGTTTGAAGAAAATGGAGACTTTTCATCATCCAAAGTTTCAGAATACAAGCCAAACGAGAAACAGGCTAGAGACTACACTAAACTATTCAATCAAAAAACCTATCCAGTTATTCTAGTTCTGACAGCAGCTCATCCAGTTCAAGCAGTAGCAGTTCTAGGAGCAGCTCTTCTAGTGGACTTAAAAAGTTATGAAGGTTTGGTAATGAACTGTTAATGTAGAACATGAATCAAAGAAACGGTCTAGGAACCCTCAAAGAAATATGAATGAGTGGAAACAAGTCATATCCAAGCGTTTGAAAAACAGTGCATGCATTTTTTAATTGTCCTATTTTTTGTCTTTTATGAAGAAGAATAAAGAAGTACAAAATAAGTAGTATTTTCATTAATAAATAATTTCAATTTGATGTGTCTCTTTGGTCGCAATTACACAATTATTTAAATGTTGGTAGTAAAAGGGCATTTTTGTATGCCTATGTTAATATTTCATTAAATATAGTATTAATAAATACATAACTCACTCTTTTAAATTACATATTTATATTCTCAAATGTATGAGGTATATTCCTGCTAAAAATAGAATACTAATTTACAATAATATTGGTAAAAAAACACAATATAAATCTATAAAAACCTTAAAACGTCTCTCCTGAACAATTTGAAAATTAGCACTTCGGCCCTTGTCTTACCGAAGGTGCGATATGTATATATGTATGGTGTATGTACGTTTGTTATAAAATGTTATTGTTATGTATGTATATTGAAGTATTTTTTTGTATCTGTGGTGTGTATGCCGTATCTTCTTACGTTATTTTTCGATTATTTTTATTTATCATTTACTCTCTCATCTTACTACTTTACCTTACCCACATTTGTTTTTTTTTTGTTTTCTCACGATCCTCTACCTGAAGGTTGTCTGGAAGAGATCGCTTCCTAGCGATAAGACCGCCTAAATGGTACATTGGTCTTTGTAATTTAATACAACTGTAATGTTTTTGTGCAATAAAGAATATCTATCTATCTATCTTGATATCTTTTTGCACTTGGTAGTAAAATTATCAAACATATCTTGCATTGTATGTTATCTTACGGCAGTGATTTGAAACATATTTGGACACAAATAGCAGAAAAATCAAAATAATAACCTTGGTTCGATAGAATAAAATACAAGGTAATCCAAGATGTTTTAATGTTTGCTCCCGAGTGTAGACAGATATCTTATTTTCTATACACATAAATACCACACAGCTAAAAGATTATGGCTTAAGCAGAATCAATAGTTATTATGGTTGGTGGTCAAACACCCGCAACTGTTCAAAGAATTAGTGATGAACATACATTCTAGTATTAAAAAAATCGGATGCAAACCATAAATTTATATCACGCGTTTATTTCTAAGACAAAATAAGTGCATATTGTGTTAAGAAATTTCAATAGGTAAGAAGCGTACCTACATACTTTTTAAATTACCACCATGAGTTTGTTCACGTGAAAGATTACGTCGCCTTGAGATCAATACTACATCTTTAGTTA
Source organism: Udea ferrugalis (assembly GCA_950022985.1). Classification (NCBI taxonomy): domain Eukaryota; kingdom Metazoa; phylum Arthropoda; class Insecta; order Lepidoptera; family Crambidae; genus Udea; species Udea ferrugalis. The sequence goes on from OX465520.1 coordinate 7,083,354, forward strand.
CGCAAGTTGTCACAAGTTTTTAGTATATTTAAGTACTTTTAACTATATCATTTACGCACATAGATACGTACTACGGGTATTACGTATGGTCTATTTTGAGCTAACATGTTTTGTTTTGTGTATCTTTTTGGTTCACTCAAGTAGGCAATCCCAATACAATTGTATTGGTAATATGAGTATGTGTCGTGTATTGAAACAAAGCCCCTTTATTTAATTTCCTTCACTAAGTAGATATTGTCAGAGACTTCATTCGTGTGGGCTTAGCGCTTTATAACTTTTCTGCTCGAAAACTGCTTTGCAGTTAGTACCTTCACAAAGTTTCAATACGTCGAGCTGTTTGAACGTGACGCTGGAGCAGATAAAATGTATTTTTTGTGGTTTTGAAATGATATCAAACGTACGCTTGATTAGCTCAATAATTTAAAAAATGCTGCATTACACATTTCATATTTACGAACTAATCCTCATAGCACAAATTGACTAACCTTATCACGTACAAACTCTCAAATCACCAATCGAAAGTAGGTAGTAAGGGCACGCCGCGTGTGAATATATTGACTCCATTCGGGAAATAAAAGGTCCCGCTATCTGTGTGGCGAGTACCAATGTGCATACGCATGTAAGTACAGTCAGCATAAAAATCATGTGAAGGTATTGGCAGTTTGACAGAAGCAATTTAAATACTACTATGATAGAGTCGTTTGTCGTTTGAAGCGTCACCAAACTTTATAACAAGTGAAACAGTTGAAGTATCTGCCTTTAACATTAATGGAATCACCCTAGCTCATAGGGTAAATATACCATAAGGATTCGGCCAGTCTGTTAATGGTCTCGGTAGCACAGTGGTGAGCGCAGTCGGTTTGCGAAAGATGCGGGTTCGATTCCCGCCTGATGCCAAGTAGACCAAATGTATTTTTCTGGTTTCCGGATCTTGGGTAAAGACACTGCATGGAAAATGCTAAAATAATAAAAACAAGTGAAATAGTGTTTAAATCCTTTAGTGATATGGTTGCTTTTCATTAAAACTTGTTTCATTAAAACAGATATATTCGATCACTCTGTACGCACCCATCATTTTGATGCTGACTGTACTGTGGCATACTGTTTGAAATGTACTGATTTTCGCTTGCTTGCTAATAGTCGAAGTGCCGTTAGAGATGTAGAAATGGTCACTTTCTTACGTCTGTATAGAATCGAGGAAGGAAAGATAAAAAATATGTTTTGAGAAACCATGTCGTAGAGTTTAATGACAGAGAAAACTTTATTGAGTCTTTAAAAAAACACGATTGATATCAAACCTGGAACTTTTATAACGAGTAAATTTTGCTGAAGGGTCTTCGCGTAAAACAAAATTTCATGTTTAATAGTATTTCATGCAATGTCGCGATACAGGCATTGCCCTGATTCAGAACTTCAGTACTTCGAATTTTCGTAGCGGATGCCACCCATACTATGTTTAAACACTATAACAAGACATTTAGTCATAACTATTAACAAATTTAGTGACTTCAGCTTCAAGTTCTAACTATTTTGCAGTAACTATAAGTCTTAATTAATTTCAGAAGGATTGAAAAAATGCTCACTCAGTCCTGATTACAAAATCTCCAATATTATGCCTGGAGTCTGGTTGGCTGTCCTTTTAGATCTTTTTGTATCTCCGCACAGGCAGACTGAGCTGCGGGCTTTTAATTAGAAACTTTTGTTCCACAAAGCGCTGCTGAAGTTGATAAAGTTTCGGTTAGCTATGCGTTTGAATTTCGAATTAAAACGCCTGTGTATGCAGATACGCACACGGTGAACAGTATCTGGCTTTTAAATTAAACGAACTTTTCGAAATCCGCTTGTGATTTTATAGTTAACATCCTAACTATAAAATCACAAGTGAATTTCGAAAAGTTATAATTTTTATATTTCTAGAGGAATTTTATTGAGTATAAAACAAATTTTCATTAAGCTCAGATTATATTTTGTGTCGGTTAATAAAATGATATCGAAGAAAAACGAAGCCGGAAGCGTCAAAATTGGCCCGTCTAACGACTTCGTTCGCATCTCGTTATGCTCAACCGTTCAGTTCATTGCGATCAGTATGTTGAAAACATACTCCTGAATGCAATCCTACTAGAAGAGCTTTTTTAGGGAAAATAAGGCTAAATTAGAGAATAATTAACTTTATCACTACTCATCAACCAAGACATTCCCAGGTGACATAGGTACTTGTAGATTTTTCAGTTTAGGTTTTGTACTTAGAACCTTAGACTTAGAACCTGCGCAGTGCACTACTTACAATTCCAGATGAATCGCGTAGTAAATATTCTGTGCAGCTGCAACAATAATAATTATGGTCCTTTTATGTGTTTTGACCTTGATTAATATTGAACCTTATGTCATCCACTCATACATTATGCACCGAAGTGTTTTTTAAAAGTGTGTGTGTGTAAAATAAAAAGTATGAATTATTCAACGTTGACGATAGTAAATATATCAAAACGTAGAAAAACCTTAAAAAAACATTTGGTCAGGGTTTCAGGCCAGAATCAAGCCAGCGTGTTCCGCATACCAGGCGGTTGCTCTCCTCAATGATGAGGGTTGAAGGCTTGCTCACTTTATAGTCTGATAAAGCTGCCAAAGCCATAAGCAGCTAGACAAAAGTTGTCATTTAGTAAAAACAGTAATCATATCATATTACTTACCAGTATTTCATAAAGAGCCTGTTCACGTTTTCCATGGAAATTTCGATCAGAACTAGCGTTCTTGCGAAAAGTGAATAGGCTTCTTCTAGGCCATGCTCCATCGTAGACTGCATCGTCGCTTTCCATCAGGTGAGATCGCGGTCAAATGCTGGTCTATCCGATTAAAAAAAAAAAAGCTCTACATTTACTAATTTAAAAAAATAGTCTATTTAAGTTGTAAAATTAGTTCTTAATTACTTCCTGAACAAACCTTTAATATGAATGTAAGTTCTTGTACTACAAAACTTCTGAGTATTTTATGTAAGAATCACTTAGTTATCGTAAAATTGGTATCTTTGTTAGGATAAAAGGCATTCATTACTCGGTTGCTACTCTATAATTATTTATATTGATTCTATTACGGTTCCGGTCTCTATTTTTTGTTACAGAGCTGATAACTTCCAAATGCATTCCTAATGTTAGGATATTAAATAATAATTACACAATTCTTAAGTAACACTTCAGGGTCAGTTATCATGCAATTTTTTGAGTGTTTTTAACACGAAAGCTGCGGCGAGAGCTTTAGCCTTCCTTACTTTAATGTCCGAACGAAAGCTTAGGAGTAGAATTAAAGGACGTTTCCTGTGAAATAGGGTTCAAATTGACAGAATTGAGGTCAGTATGGTTTTTTGTTTTTATAGCCTTAAAACTTAGTTAAGTTACTTTACTTCTTGGTAGGTATTTAACTTTATCTTAGCATTTCTGTGGGTTACCGCCTTACGACGCAGAAACCGTCTCGCTTTAAAGCTTTACTCTAAATTCCTTAGCCATCTTTTGCAAAAGGTAAAAAGGTTTCCTATTCTAGTAAGTAAAAAGCTTATAAACAAGTCAGTATCCTCCTGTGTAAGATCATAGACAGCAAACAGGTTCCGTAGAGCTCCACAAAAACCGATAGTGAAATCCACGATGCGACTGGGTCCCGTTAGATCGGTCAGTGGACCACTTTTTACCACTATTGGGCGCATCTCAGTGTTGCCATCGATGGATTTTTATTTACACTATATTGGTATTCGATGTTATGTTCAGAATAAATCACATGTTATCAATCACCCGCCGAAAAGTAATTTTCTTTTTTAAAAAAGAATGATTATTTGTATATGTAAAAAAATTTTTTTTAAATAACACTCGTATTGACGAGACATGTTAAGGTTAATACGAAACAATGATGTACGAAACATCATTAAGTTAATCAAAATTATTTCTTTACTAAAATAATGCAGACTTCATTATATTTTGCCTTTTCGTCACCGATTAACCGGACCAGCCCTCACGTGAAACTGAAAAAAAGACAGTCAAACTATAATGCCGTGGTACATAATAGTTAATGATCTTAAAAATGACTATCTGAACTAAATCAAATGATTCAGGAGCACGAATTTATTCCAAATTCCACTAGCATTTACCACTCCTTTTAGGGTAAATGAACGACTTACCTGAAGTTGGCATCACTGACAGCTCTACGGGCGGCTCGTTTGGCCTACTGCCAGCATGTGGTTATATTTTTTGATAGGGATAATTACCTTGCAATAAATCGTTTTGTTGGCGTTGAAACATGCAATTAGATGATTGAATACAACATGCTTGGAATTTAGTTGATAAAAATGTAAGTTATACAGGCATTATTTCTTTTCCGAATTTCCGAATTCCGAAAAGTTGCTTAAAGTTAAGCAGCCTCTACAGGAATGTTAAAACGAGGTCCAAGATCATCTACACCTATTTATTGAACATTAACCTAATATTATTTGCTGTACCTATCTATTAGACACAGACCTAGCATTATGTTAGTCGTGGGATATTCTTCAATAAAAAATCTAACGCTTTTATGTTCAATAAAGTGTAATCTGTTCACTGATTACCAGCTATTATACACAGTTAGGAACTTAATTTAGTCAATAGAAATTTCGTTTGCACAGTAAGCGAACTTTAAGGAAAATATTTCAAATCTACAATTTTAATTTCAATGTCTAATTTTATTGAGTTAAAAGTTAAAAGTCCGTTAAATCTAGCAACTGTAAAATAAGATCATTACAGCATTGTCAAGAAACCGATGTTGTTAATACATACAAATACAACACTAGCTGCAATCCTTCGCCTTCAGGCACCGAAGGGAGTTCGCTGTAGAATATTCAACAATAGAATACGTTCCGTCAAATAATCAAGTTTAATCAAAGTTCGCGACAGTATCTCAGCGAGTGTAATACCGTGGGGGACATAATTCGACGAACAATTGCACTTTCGACGTCATCCGAGTGGAGCACATATTGCAATCAGTGGTTTGAACATGACCACCAGAGCGTGGGATGCGGTATTACGCGCAGGTTCTTCTGTAGCCAGTGATGCGACGCGGCATTGGGCATCGATATCGATATTACTTTTAATAAGGTTACATTCGGCTTTTATGAAATGGCAAACATTAAAGAGTAGGAAGCGATAGTAGATTTGGGTTTTAGTAAAACCATTTCTTTCGGCAATATAATATATTACAAAAGCTCATAATAAATTTGTATGCAGTTTCGATTGAAATGTTCAAAATACTAATAACTAGTTACTTAATACTTACATACTTAAAAGTCTGATTAGGCTAGTGCTTTAAAATGCATTATAAGTTTCATGAGAAATATTTAGGTCGTAAAAGAACCAGTAATCCTTACTAAATGTCAAAAATATGAATCTTAGAAGGATTGGGATGTTTAAATAAATACGAGTAGTTGAACATCACTAAGAAGGCAATTTAACGCCAGCCGCCCACGCGACTGAGTCCGCAATTAATATTGTTCATTGACTCATTACACACTAACACCGAATTGAGAGCCTTATTTTGACTTTGCATGTTACGATATTAACACGTAATTCAAGTTTTAATTGAAAGTTAATTAAAATTGACATGTTACAATTAAAATGATATAAAAACTGTCTTTTATCTTTTTGACTGGGTTAGGAAAACTGAATCAAAACCTGTAGTTACAGGTGCAGATAGTATAAATGAAAAAGCAGTACATTTTAGCATTAATGTACCATAGTACCTACCTTTATGAGTAGACCATGTTCGGAAGAAGACCAACCACAAGTCTTTCTAATTATCAATAAAGCCTATATTCAGCCTATATTGTAAAATAGATCAGATTTTGGGCGTAAAATAGATAACCACATCAGGGATTGTTATATAACACTCCAAATAATAATAAAAAAACAAAGGGATGGTCACCCAAGCCCGTCGGGTCTAATTACGCAACGGTCGCGTTTCGTAAACATAATCATGGCGTACTTTTTCTAGAGCACTTCCTCATTAAATAGAACGAACAAGTGAACCTTTGTGCGTCGTTTGTTGAGCTCTAGTACAAAAACGGGAACGCTGGGAAGCGATGTTGTTCTGGGAAACAAAGCCGTAACAGCCTAGCTACGAAGTTTTTGTTTTAAATCATAGCGTAAAATATGGTGGTAAGCCGATGGAATATTTTAGCCCAAATATCTTAAGTTATTTACTACCGGCCAGCTACAGTCTGTCTGTCTGTTAACTGTAGTTACTTTGTGTGTATTAAAGAATTAACTATCTACTATAACCATGTAGTACCTATACGGGTTAGTGTATCGTTAACATAGATGAATTTATAGAGTGTTTTAGAATGTTGTTCGGGTATTTTTTTTTGAATATACGGTCCTGATTTCTTTGGGCTTTTTATCCTTTTTTGCTTGTTTTGAGGCAGGCATGGAGGGAAAGACGGCCCTCTTGCCCAGCAGGAGGCCGTCATTGATTGTCAGACACGAGCACGAGTAATTGAGACACGAGCAATATTTTGAGAAAAATACTGAAATGTTTGAACATTCGTGAATCCAGTCTAACAGCCTTTTTCGTTGTTATTGCACAAAGTGCACTTACAGCTTTATTGAATTGAAAAGAATAAGTACGCCTAGCCTTACTAAAACTGGCTGCCACTTAAAGTATTCGACGGGATTAAGACTCAAACGTAAGTGAAGCATTTAGTACTTTCTATTAGATACATGTCTACATACTTCAGTTTGCGATTTCTCACAGGTGACAGCTTTCTTGCATGCCCGCTACGGAGTGACATCAAATGGATATTTTCATTTGGTTAACCTGCATGTTTATTCAACAGTACAGGTTTATGACGAATGCCAGTTTGAAAGCAGGTATGACGAGCAAGAAAAAAAGTAGAACTTGTAAACCTATACTCGGACTTTTAATCAGGTGCAGTAAAACGAAAAGTAATTTGACAGAAAGTGACAGATTTTTCATGAAAATTTGTCTTCTTGTTAGTTTATTGCACATAGAAGTCAGATCATAATTCGTAAGAAGAATATGAGAATAATCATAAAAATCATAAATCATATTAGATAAATTAAAATGTATCCCTACAAGAGACTCGTAACATTGTTTGCGTTCTTAAATACCAACTAACGTTCACACGTAAAGTTGCGCATAACGACACAACGACCTACAATCGAACAAAAGATATTCTGTAAATCCCTCACGAAGGCATACCGTCACAAGTCCAGCTGAAAGTAGGCCGACGACCACCCGGCAGTCGCTGTTCAAGCAAAAAGCACCGCTCAAAGAAAGTATTCCACTAACAACTTAGCAGGCACACGTAAACTAAACGATTTGTCAATATACAAAATAGAGTATTCTACTAGAACTCACGATAAAATCTTGCCATTGCTTAACCCAAATCTATTTTCTGCTGTTTGATTACGCCTGCAATCATTACGTAATTCACGACGATAATATCGCCGTAAACGCAACAAAGAGTTTTACGAGAGTGGTCTCTCTCGGCAAGTGGCTATTCGTTATGGATTATGATTTTTATGGTCATAGGAATCGCACGTATCTATTGATAAATGGGCTAATAATTAGGAATGTTTACTGTCTCTTTGTTGAGCGTTGTGGAGTGTCGGGTAAGCACTGTGGCTGTATATGGTCCCAAGTGTCGTGGCGTACCGGCTAAGCACTCTAACTCTGTATGGTTCCGAATTCAAATCTATCCAGAACCCCTTCTTTGTGTTCATTGAGAGATGCGTCTAACTCTTCAATGATTGTAAACACCGTTAATTACCACGTTAAAATCAAATTCACTTGGCGAATTATCTGCTTCTGAATGTTACGTTCACCTTGATATCAACAATCAGTGTGCCTCTAACTTCCTCGTTCGAGATATACCTACTTAGTCGTGTTGTGAGTTTGTAAGTACGAGTACTTACTTGCTTTTCTATGATCTCTTTCCCTCAATGTTATCCGAGAAACTTTTCTACTCGCACATGCCTTTTCCTACCAGTCTGTTCCAATTACGTATTTCCTTAATTGATACAGATTAACTTCGCTGCTTCTGCGATCTGATGTAGCCTTTCTCTCAACTTGCATAAAGCTCAAATATTCATGCATCGCATTTAAGGTTAAGCCCTTTTGATGTCTCGAGTAATAATTACTCGGGATGAGGACACTCGACACTGAGTAGCGAAGTTCTAAGAAGTTTCCAAATGAATGTGGTTAATTTAACGGTTCTTTTGAAGATTGTTACGCAATCCGACAAACAATTGTTTTGGGGTGGATTATGAAAACAAACTCGCGAAGATTGTTTGAATAAGCCTGTGATGGCCGTCTGTCGGATTAGACCTTTATTTAGTTACGATTCGTTGCGGTAATTTAGATTTTATTGGAAGGAACTGTATATAATTGAGTGAATTATGAAATGATTTCATAGGTCCACACGCTTGTGGACAAGTATAAATTACGGTAAATAGAAAAGTAAACCAATAAATTGGGTTGGTTTAACTTGGTTAAACGAGCAGTTTATATCACTGATCCCTTAAGAAATGTTGCTGTTGAAATATTCCTTACCTTATCACAAAGTTCCACAACAACAGAGTTCTCTATAGAATTTTGATACCTCTTAGTGAGTACCAAATCAGGTATTCTGTGATAACATCAATAAAATGAAATGAAAGAATGCAGGAGCAACATCGCACACACGATGCATCCGTGACATTCATCCGTAATGGCAACGAAAGCGACTCAGCGTCGTATGTCGATATCGAATCGAGAATATCGATACTTAACTCACAAATAGAGATGCCTACCCTTCTAGTCAATTTACCTCTACCTGTGGGTTGTTTGGAAGAGATCGCTTCTAAGCGATAAAGCCGCCCAAATTGTGTTTCTTTGCTGTTGATCTATCTAGATAAATCATTAAAAAAATACATCGTAATGTTGACTACCAGTCCAGAAGGTGAGGATATTGCAAAATAAACCAATATAATTCCACTTTAAAGTTTTATATTTCCCTTTCCATCCTTTAAATTCACAATTGAATTACAGCAATTCAGTACTTACGTCTATAAACATAAATTATAGAGCAACTACAACACTTTCCTGTTTATTTACTATTCTCAGCCTTTAGTGAAATATAATTTTATTAGAATCCATCTACTTCGCGCGTACGCGTTTTTTCTCCATGACATTTCAACAGTGCTTTTTTAAAAACCATGCTCCGTTCAGAAACGGTAGTAAAGTAATGCTTCGTTTAGGAACGGTATCCATGAAGTGACATTTGCATAATCGATAAATTAAATAATGATCGAATAATCTAATAAATGTTGATATTTACTAATAAAAGCTAACAGCTCGGCCTTCCTGCTCAAAGCGCGTCCTCGCGCTTTTGTTTAAACAATGGCTAGTCATTAATTGATAAAATTTATCATTTTTATACATTTTGAATCTAATAATACAATATTATTTGAAATATCTCAGCCAAGATTAGGATAACAATTCTATTAATTAAGATACACAATCCGTAGTTCATCTATTCCTAAATAACAATCTAGCAGACATACAATTATCCAACGCTAAGTGTAATCTCTACCAGAAACAAAGTATTTCAATGTGTTATTCTAGACACAGTGATATTATAATGCTAACAAATTCATCTATTTCGACCGGCAAGGGATCATAATATTGTTAAGACATTATATACAATAATAATTAACAATTTGATAAACAAAGAAATCATTCATTTCAGAAATCATTAAACATCATTATTATCATTCATTACATCACAAATAACAAACCATTACAAACAATTAGGTTTAAAGAATTTATTCACATAAAAGCATGGCCTACGTAAAATGTGAACAGGTAAATACAATTTAGTTCCAACATTTCAGTGCGAGTGGCTCCGCAAGATACAGACCAAGATAATCTAAATACAATAAGTCACATAGACATCAAAAATATTACCAATTATGTCCAAACTATATCAATTATTAAAATAAATGGTTCATATTATACAATTACTAAACAAATTACTATCAATTACTAATTATACAGTCCATAAATTATTACAATTCCCATCTATCAGTATCAGTTATCAATATTAAATAGTCAATAAATAAACAACAAAATTTTAACAACAGTCGGTACTTAAATCGAAAGATTTTAATCAAGTCAATTGCAAATACAAAACCATCACATCACAAATCTCAGGATCTAACTGGCTGTCAAAACCACATTAACATTGTATTACATCATATTAGTTTCTACTTAATTTGTACAAAGCAAACCAGGCATAAAATATAATGTTTAAAGAACATTAACAGTTCCAATAAAAATTGCTTAAGTCAATTGAAAATACGTGCCTAATATCCATAATACTGACTGAAGCAACTGTCCAAAAATAGATCTACTGACAGTAGAAATCAAAATTTTAAATAAGTCAATCAACAACTTCTCTGTCTCTCTCTAAATCCCTACTAAGTCAAACATAGTTGCATTTTGCCAACCAGCCTTTATTTCTGCCATGTCTGCTGGTTATTTGGGTGTCTTCAATTACATCTTTCATTAGGGAGGGCTAGCCCTTGATAAGACATTACTTGATAAGAACCCTGGAATTTATCTACTAATTTCTGAGATTCGCCATCATGAGGCATCAACTTTCAACACGCACGAAATCCTGAAACTTCCCTCTCATCCCATTGACTATTACTCTAATTCCTTTACCGTCCAATCCGCTCGCTGATGGAACCCCCTACCCTCATCCATGAGGCCATTCAAATCCCTTCCCATTTTTAAGTCCCGTGTCAAAGCACACCCTCCATCACCTTGACCCAATGTCCCTCCCTTAACCACCCAACGCAATAATCCTGTTAATCCATACCATATTGCCTGTATTCAATTTATGTAGGTATATGCAAGTTTATTATTTTGCTCGCAGCACTTGTATGTATGTCTATTTTATAATTAGAAAACCAAATTTTGCCTTTATATATTCATATTATCCCTTAAATAACCGTCTTGCACCACCGCATCTACTTCCTTTTCCAGTTTCTCTACCTGAAGGTTGTCTGGAAGAGATTGCTCTTAGCGATAAGACCGCCTGTGTTGTACATTCCAAATATCTTTAAGCATCGTTACATAATTTATTTTCTTTGTGCAATAAAGTATATTTTATCTTAGCTTAAATCCCTCATTTTATACTTCTTCTACCCTGGTAACCTACCCTTATTGAACTTAACAGTGTCTTTGAGCTTCCTTCATATTTTCACGCGCTATATCTCTCATGCTATCCAGCTCTTTCTGACTACTTACTTTAGCGGTTTCAGAAATGATAGGACTCAAAACCTCTTCCGTTCCACTAGTGATATTAAAGCCAAACAACAGCTCATAGGGACTTCTCTGTGCTGTTTTGTGCACTGCGGCGCTAATGCCAACCCAGACATCAGAAACACGTATACATGCACACACCTACACCTCACCTGCGCACACCAATATCACAGTTAATGTTTGTTTACCTTGCCGTTGCGTTGAGAACGCAAATCTGTCATTTTCCTGTTTCAAGCCTCTATTTTTTTTTTCCTATGTTTATTTAATACAATACATGGTAGATGTCAGCCAGCGTGTACCTTCCAGCTCTCACACAAGAACCCGCAGAGCAGGTCAGGGCCGAAAACCAGCGTCACCCAGAATCCATACTTCCGCGGCAGCATCTGCGAGCCCCTTCACCTCTTGTCCAATTCTGCCCTTTTATCCCTTTAATGTTTTATAGATTTCATAAGAACCCGTATCGGACAACAAATTTATTTTCCCTCCCTCTTTCAAATACAATTGTCCCAAGATCATCTTTATTTTATGTGCCAGTTGAAAGTGCGTCTAAAATAGCAAGATTGAATCTTTCGACTCGCCCGTCTGCTTTCGGTGTTACGACAGCATCAATAACATGCTTCATTCCATAAATTCAGTGAACTCACCAAAGTAAGAAAACAATACCGACCATTACTTTAGCAAATTTTGCAAAGACAACCCCTCACCATCATTCAATGTCTCACCGCAGCTAATCCGATCACCTATACCTCCAAGCACACTTAGATCGGGAACATACCCATACCAAACCCAAGTTCTCGAGCCTTACTAATCCTAAATGCACATGGTTGACCTCATCGCTCAGCCTATCATCCTTACTTACACACACACTCATGCAGCACAAACATGTATGGCGATTCATTTACTGTCCATGCAGTTAAACTCTGGAACAAGCTTCCTATTACCATTCAGGAATGTCGCACTGTAGGATCCTTCAAAAAAACATTTACAAACTGCTTGAGTTGCAACAGAACATTATCCACAGTGCAGTTGCATTCGCACGCACTACATTGTATCAGTAGGAATAATATGTGTTTCACTATTAAAATTATTATGAATTCATAAATGTATATTTATTCTTTTTTTGACTTCTTTAAAGTATAGTTGTCTTTAAGGCTCACTCCTCTGGTGTATACACAATATTCAGATGCCTTAGCAATTAAACTTCTGGCTTGTACGCAGCCGTTTTGTAGTCCCAATTAATTACATATCCTGTCACCTTGGTCCGCCGGAAGAAATCTCTTTTTAGAGATAAGCTCACCTACACTTCTACTGTCCTAAATATTGTCCATTGTAATTGTCCTTTTGTGTACAAACTAATAAATATATAAAATATATGCAACGATCCCAACATTTTTTTATATCAAAATGTATTTGTCATTTCAAGTATTGTTTGTTGTACGTTAAGTTTCCTGTATTTCTACCCTGTCTCCTGTTTGTGTTTCAGCTTTAATGGTATCAGTGCTTACTTTATTTCTATAGCAACTAGAAGCCTCGGGGCTAACATGCACGCCGCGAGCAAATCCGAGAGAGCAAACAGCCAATCACAGGTCGACCCGCCATTTCTCCATTCTCTCTACTGTTGCCAACATGGTCGCCCATGTCAGACCTGAAACATTGTATGGAAAATACGGACCTCTCGACAAGCCCCAACATGGCACCTCCGTTCCATCACGAATACATCGATCCCTGACACCTCCGTTGACCATATCTCTCGTCGATCAGAAGGGCAGACGAGAAGCGACGAGACGAGTGAAATTGTATGCAAAACCACCAAAATACATCGCATGAAGGCCCTTCAAAGAAAGAAATCGATTAAAACACACGCCAATACCAAAACGACACGACACGACACAACCTTTCAGAACCCTGAAGGACACCACAACTCCGAAACCTGCCCACCATCACCAGAGCGAACCATAACGGGGCCGCAACACAATCCCACTCCCATCGGTGGGCAACAGCCATCCACTATTAAAGATAACATTACAAATATTAAATATACAACAACAAAATGACAACACCGTACCACTCCTATACGGATAGTAAGCCTCACAGATGGCGCCACCAAGCCCGAATTAAAAATTCTTTAATTTAAAAAAAACTTTGACAGCCGTTGTCTAAACACCCGATTACGGTTGCTTTTACCATTTATAATTAAAAAGCAACCTTCACACATCAATAAATCCCCTCAACGAACACAAGTTCCACTATGCAAACAAAAAGCATTCGAGAATACAGTGAGCAACTTCACTCGCGCGAGATGGCGAAAGATGGCGCACGCGTGCCGGGTATACGAGTATAGTCGAAACACTTGGAAGATGCTCGTTTCGAACACAAAATCAATGTGAAGACAAAATATCTCTTTTACCCGTCATGATCCATGCAGCAACAAAATATCCTTCCCAACCCAAACTGAGTCCTAGTGTGAAGCAACTTTACAAGCGTCACCAGAAAAATACAGAGTTTACAATCTTTCCCTCCGCAAAATAGCAACTCTGCTATATCGCGCGAGCAACGAAGTTACACCCGCGAAAGACCGCGAGACGGCTAATTTATCGATGTTGCGCATGTTAGGCCCGCTGATGCCCTATTCTATCACATAGAGAACATTTGACTAAAGGTTCGACACACTTAAAACTGGGATGACCAAGTTCATTGCGTTCATTAAATATTATCATTATCTTTAAATGGTTTTGAGCTAAGGGGGCGATTCATCGGGTTATTCTAATAGTCATCCCCATCCATAGTTTTCTCTATTTTGACCCACTTTGATAGTGCGGTCATCAACCCCATACAATCAATCAACGCTTGTCTGCTATGAATTTTGAACCTATTCAACAAATTCAATTTCATATAATAATAGTGTTCCCTAGATTCACCATACTTGGCACGCTTAGCGAATATCCCCGACAAAAATTTGGCGTAATCCTTTCGGCAAGGGAACAATTCTATAAGCTTTTGCTACCATTCAGTCCACGAATGCAAAAGAGTGGGTAAACACGCACCTTGTAAACATGTTTTTGCTACTCCTGATAACTTTGGGAGAGCGTAGTAGGATTACCTTCTCGACCCACCCATATATTACTGAACACTCTTCAATTTTAGTCAACCAGACTACAATAGAATAGTAGTATAGTACTTCCTCATGGGATCAAACTCTGGTATGACATAAAGGTTAAAAGTAAATTTAAGTTTATCCAAACTTTTGACATTCTGCAAATTTGACAAAAACATATCTAAAAATCATTAGTGTCCAAATTACTTCCTTCTCTTCTTCATTCTAGAAACTGACAGAGACTCACCTGTAATTGAACATTCACTCCTGTACCTCCTTTGCTTAGATTTGCGCTCTTTATCCATTCCTCTTTTTGTGTTTGTTCCTTCTGTACTGATCATCGAATGAGCCAGCTGATTCCATTCCTAGACTGTTTCTTCTCCTATTCCTATATGATTGCAATATCCTTCCTCCAGTCCTTGTTGTCAATTTAATACAGTCAGTCTGTTCATCCAAATATATCAATGTAGAACATTTGAAATTATTCCTCTGCCATCTGACCTGGGCATATCCTTGCTCAACCTGAGCATCCGTTGGCACTCTAACCTGGGTATATCCTTGCTCTCTAACCTGAGCATCCGTTGGCCCTCTAACCTGGGCATATCCTTGCTCTCTAACCTGAGCGTCCGTTGGCCCTCAAACATGGGCTCACCTAAACCCTCAAACCTGGGTTCACCTAAGCCCTCTAGCCTGGGCTTTCCATTTTCATCCTCATAACACAACAGTCCTTCTCCTCGACTGCGGTTCTCCTTTTCCATAATCAGGGTATCTGAAAGACTTTAAAAGCTTAGTATGTTTCTATAATTGAAGATTGTCAAGGTTTTTAACTTTTATTCAATATCAAACTCTGACAAAAATTAAAAGTTGTCTTGCTGTTTAAAAAGTCAAAACTTTTATCCACATGTAACAACCAAGTTGTGATTAAATTCTTATTTAAAGTAATTAGCCAAGTATACTAGGGTCTAAAACATTTTACTATAATTATCAGTTTCAAATAAATTAAATAGGCAAATAAGGCATTGAAAGATTCAGACTGAAAATGGTATTCTGATGCAACTTAAGTTGTCTTTACTCTTTGTTCTGTGATGAATTAACCAACAATGGGTAAATGGTTATTATTTTACCCTCTGACCTTATTTTGACATTTATAGAACAACAAAAAAAAAATATAGGTATATGGTCTTCAAACTAAGTCAAGTAAGTCCAATCCAATTTGTTATATATTCATATATCCATATCCATATTCCTGTCAAACTTTGTTTTCTCTCATTCAGGTTTTTGTAGTGTAATCTTTGTAATGCAGTGAAACAAGTTCTGTTTTGTTTACTAGGTACAGCCTCGACATTGGTCGACAAAAAAAAATATTTTACTTAGCTGTGGACGTGAACGTTAAAAGAAAATTGAATTCTTTTACGATCCCACTTCTGAACTGTTGACTACCAGTCCAGAAGGTGAGGATATTGCAAAATAAACCAATATAATTCCACTTTAAAGTTTTATATTTCCCTTTCCATCCTTTAAATTCACAATTGAATTACAGCAATTCAGTACTTACGTCTATAAACATAAATTATAGAGCAACTACAACACTTTCCTGTTTATTTACTATTCTCAGCCTTTAGTGAAATATAATTTTATTAGAATCCATCTACTTCGCGCGTACGCGTTTTTTCTCCATGACATTTCAACAGTGCTTTTTTAAAAACCATGCTCCGTTCAGAAACGGTAGTAAAGTAATGCTTCGTTTAGGAACGGTATCCATGAAGTGACATTTGCATAATCGATAAATTAAATAATGATCGAATAATCTAATAAATGTTGATATTTACTAATAAAAGCTAACAGTAAGTAGACTCTCAAACAAGGAACTTGTAAGTATCGACACCTTAAAATGCTAGCCGTTGTAGAGACCGTCTAAGCTGAAATGACGCGCTCCTCCATCGCATAGATCTACGTTTCGACTATTACAGCAGCCGTGATCAGTAGAATCCGTCATTTTTTGTTATTCGTTTATAGTGTTCGCGTAAACATTTTGTTCAATGTTGCTTCTAAAAACCAAGTGCCTTAGTTGCCAGAAAGTGTCAGCTGTAGTAACTTTAATATCGACTAACAAGTACTTAATCGATGGTTAAAAAAGTACTCGTATCGGTTACCTTACCATGGCCCTACGTGAGGTCCAACCCATGTAGGCCAGGAGTACCACGGCCGGCGAGGTCAACGACCGAGGCACCCGCTAGACCCTGCACTACTACATTTCTCCACTCCTGCGCAGTTATACGGGCGATCGATGATGCGTAGATAAGTTTTTTATTTTAAGACAGACGCTAATGTTTACATACATGCAGGTACTAATAACATTTATTTCAGTATTTTTATCGCTTTTACAATGCTTAAAACGCAAACAGGCATTCATGAGTTACTGTTATTGACATACTTGTGATGTAAAGGGGCTTTACTAAATTATTCTCACAGAGAACGTCTTTCAATTTATTGAGACATAACTAAACAATACGCAATTACTGCATTACTTACTGGCAATGGTAAGGAAAATGCTTCGTTCTGACACCACATATAACAATACTTCTAACTGGAGAAAAATGCAGTGCAAAGTGGACTTTTAATGAATTACAGTGAAATACCTAGGAGAAAATAAAGCATTTTCCTTAAAAAGCCGGATATTGAGGATAAACTGAAACTGGCTAAAAGCTTTATGGATTTAAGATTTCTTATTTGTTTTCTACGAAAATAAGGCTAGCGCCTGAGCCTACTTAACAGAGAAAATGGCATTCGCAAAAAATGTGTTTGTAAAGAAAATAAAAATGTAATGCGCCAGTCATGCGCGAGCCGGCCACGCGGCCTAGCTAGTTTACTCTAACTCGTTTTACAACAATATTGGGACAAAAGAAACTTTTCAAGTATGCAATATTGTGAAACAAATTCAGGCGATATTACTTTTTACAATAATACCGTGGTGGAATGGATAATATTTACAGTTGCAAGACGTAATTCAATTGAACCGTGTAATGACGATCCAGTTAGAATTTTGACATCTTCTTTTAGTTGTGCATTTACATTTTATTTCTGACTTTAGCTGTAGGTACTGCTCTGGTTTCGACCATAACATTTTTAGGACTAGTTTTTCGGTGAAACAGATTTAATAGTACATTGTTATCCTAGGGGTGAAAGTTACTACCCTCGAAGTTACCCTCGAACTATTGGCGCCCTCACTTCGTTCGGGGCGCCAAACCCCGTCTCGGCACTAAATAAGTCTTTCACCCGAGGGAAACACTGTGCTTTTCATTACAAATACGAGGAAAGTAAAAATAAAAACATGAATTAGCTTGAAAAAATGAGGAAAATAAATGAAGATCGAATTGCCGCTTTCCCGCCTATTTTGTTTGTTTTTTTTCTGTGGCCGGCCCGCTATTCAGCCATTATTTTTTATTTTCATCATTAGAAAAATGGTAAATATTTTACTCAAAATTGTTGAAACTAAATTATAATAAAGTTATTTAAAACATATATATTCTCTGATCAATACTTAACTTTAAGTTATTTCAAATTTTACATCGTGGCTGTATAGAAAGTTGGAACATGGTTCAATAGATATGTGAAAAAGAACTAGTTTTTTTAAAAATAATTTGACACCTGTCAGTTGAAAGTGATTCTCCCTAGGGATGAAAAGTGTTACTTTCAGCCCGCTTCTCAGGTCAGTAATGACCTACTTTCAGAGTATGAGTAATGAAAAATATTTATTTGTATTTTACAAACTACCCGATGTTTGTCGCACTTCCGTTGTTTCGGACTATAATAACAGAATGTAATGTTATTGATAAATTCTAAGTTAAATTTATTCGTCTAGGTATTTATCCATGTAACTGTGGCCTATACAGACATAATACACCTACACTTTGTTTTACTTGGTAACAAGGGCGTACCCAGGATTTCAGCTAGGAGGCTATATTAATGCATTTTGAAATACAGGAACATATTTTTTGAACACTGAAAGAAATCCCTGGTCAAAACATTCCAAAACTGAAATATTTGTTTGTATTTTAAATCTACGCCAAATAAAGAAAAGTGTTGATTTCTACTGGGCACTCATTTCCAAACCCCGCAGTGCGTGTTACCACTTTACACATTTTGAATGAAGGTTGAAAAGGCGATTATAATAATTTGATAAATAGACCCAGTTTCGAGATTCATAACAATCATAAAAGTTTCTAGGCTCTCATGACTGCCATTGATATTATATTTTGTATCGTGTTACTCCAAAACTGCTTAATTGCCAAAAATAATGTGTGAACCACTTGTGAATGGCTAGAGAAAGTAAATGCTATGTAGACCATAAGCGACTATTTTCTGGGATAGTTAGGGCTGTCATTAAAATTAGGTATTGTTTGAAGGTAAAACTCACACTATTTTGAACCAAAAAATAGATTTAAAAAACTTGAGCCTAGAATTGACCGTTTGGTACTTTGGACAGTCGACAGACTTAAAATACAAATGAGTCGTTAGGGCAAGCGACGAGGGCAGCTCTCAGGTAGTTCGAACGAGCCAAGTTTCGTAAAAATAAAAAATAAAAAAAAAATAAAAAAAATTAAAATGGGATTAATAGGAAGTTTGAAAACGTTGTAAGCAAAACGCATTTAACAGACAAAGCATGTATTTAGTTTCGTTTTTCATTAGTAACTTGATTTGTAAAATAAACCTTTTCTGTATTGTTTCTTCACAAAATTCCCATAGGCCTAATTAGAGTAGCTATGGGTTTATGTTAATGTTATGAATAAATATTTTGCATCTGATAATTTGGTTCTGATTTCGCGGTCGCTTTCAGTGGCCATCGCTCGTTCGAGTTTCATCGAGTTATCTTTGAGATTGCCTAATGACTGCTTCAGCTACGGTGACCACAAACGCTTACAACTACAGGATTACTTCTAGTTTATTACGTCAAAATTCAGTGTGCATTACCTACTGATGCAAAAATAAGACTAACAGATATACCGGAGCGATCGGAGGCCGAAAGAACGGTTTAGTATAATGGTTAAGATGTTGGCTACTACACCAGAGATCGCAGGTTGGATTCAGTACAAACATTAGTGTGCATGAACATATCTGTTTGTATTGGTCGGGAGGCGGGGGGTTTCCTATTTATGTATGTATTTACAACAAGTACATGTTGAAGTTTACTTATCGGTTGTCTAGTTCCCATACAGTAGTAGTACTACTTATAGTACAAACTTTGCACAGTATTGGGCTGGATGGCACTGTGTAGAATAGTGTACAAAAGTGTTTATTGCTTTTTTAAGCAGATATTAAACAAAGATACTATTTTATAGATTTCGATTTGAATTACCATTCTTTCTGATTGTTATATTATTATGTGAAATAAAGGTAATAGGTGTCTTATAACTGGAATATTTTGTCCGTACATTGTACAAATAATAGTTGGCCACCGTATTGGCCAACGTTACTGGATTATTGCCCATTTCCTTCTAATATAACCCGCTTAGTAGGTTTATTAACTCGTTGAGATATAAAATGGCATTAACTGAGATAGTAGCTCACAGTTCAGACAGTATCGAGAAGCTGTCAGGTGTAGATATGATTATAGACTTTCAAGCTGTCGGCATGTGAAAAACTATTACTTAATGAGTTTTATTAATTGTCACACCACGTGCGTTGCTTGTAATCGGTTGTTTCATACACAGTTAAATGTTTTTCTTCTTATCTTCTCTGTTGTTTTGTTTCTGATGCTCATGTTACAAAATTGACGTAAAACAGCTTTTAGAGTCAACAACAATGGAGATCGCTGAATACTGATATGTTGATCTAGCCGCTTAAAATTAGCTAATCTGAAAACCAATTCAGCAACAGCGAGTTAACTCTCATACATATAATTCAATGAATATACTTTGTTTTACCAATAATGAGCAATTAACGTTTTGAAATTATTTAAAACAGTATACGTAATTTAATTGCCAATCAAACAAAAATTTACGCTGACAATTTGATTAACCGCGTGTTCAAAAATATTAATCAGTTCATTCCGTTTCAATTATTTATCGACAGGCAGCTGAAAATGATTTTCAAATCGTATAAGAGTGTGGTTCTACCAAAGTTGTTTCTCATGTCCAATATTTTATAATGACATACTTATATGAATAATTGTACCATCACAACCAGAGCCTTACAACTGATTGCAACTATGTATCCATTATTTGATTATTCTGCATGAACCTGGCACCAACCAATATCGATTAACTATCTCATTTTTCGGCAACACTAAGGCACGGGACCACACAAAATAAAATGGTGGAATGCCTTCCTGCACCTGCTGCGGACTGTACAGAAAACCTGAGATAGGTAGATTCATTCCTCGCACAATGTTCAAGTATTGCAACACAACGGGGAAATGCGACCAGCAACTTGTGCACCTATCTCGTCACACAGGCAATTGTTTTAGTGCTCTCTGGTTTGCCAAGTACACATAATGTTTATTTAAATGTATGTTGCTCCAGACCCAACTTAAACACTTATTCCATTGCATTATACAACTTCACTGTACACCAACCACCTTTATTTCTACAAAAACTCATGCAAGGTTTAAAGTATACATAATTATATAGCGACATTTAGCCCCGAAATAAGCTAAGCTTGTTTGTGCTTTAGTATACTAGACAACAGATAAATATACTTAAATTCTTTTTTTTTTGTAAAAACAAACATAATATAGTTACATGAGAAACGCCCAGCCCAGTACAAGCCGTCATTTTCAAGCACATGAATCTTTGTACTGTGTGAAGATTGACGAGAAAAGACGTAGATAGGGTACTTGTGCTAAAAAAGTAGCACCCGAAAACAGAACTTCGAACACCTGAGCAAAGCATTGCCAGTTTGAGACGACACTGCGCAACATGTAACTGTCTCGTTTGTAGTAAATAATCATACTATCTTGCACACACGGTAAAATTATAGGTACGTACGCCAGGGGACAATTTTCGACTTCGCATCAGTACTGACATAACGTATCTATCTCTTTTAAATGTCATTGTTTGGTGTAGTAGCCAACTTTTCGACCATAACACCAAACCAGCACTACATTGACTTTATCTAAAGGAAGCCGAGCTTACAGATTAAATCTAAGAGCAAACGATCTGCATGAACGTATCCAGCGCGCGCGCAGGTGGCTGCACTGCCGCGTTGCGCACTTTCTCGCGACCTATCACGACTGTGGTCACTGTTCGGCCGCCGCGAACAGTCGCGAATTACATGCACATTCCGACGAGTGTACGAAGTTACGGCACTGATCACTACAAATAGGTCCTGGGAGACGCCCCGGGTCAGCTTTGTAACTATTGGTAGGAGATTAATATGACTAGGACATTATTATTAGACATGGTCAGGTGAATCTTGTACTTGTATTGTTATTGTGATAGAATGTGGAGTTAAGATAGGCTTTATTCGATAATTCTCAAATAGGTACCTACGTACGTACATACGAACACTGATACAAAACAACAATAAATTATAGATCAGAATCCAATCAGCGCCACGAATATTTTCTAAGTAATGGCATGTATTCTTAATACCTATACGACAACATCAATTGATGAACTTTACCTCGCGTATCGTGAAGGATGCAAATATGAACTTGAATTCATTGGGTTTTCTGAGGGCACGGACGCTATGAAAGTATCTATGTCCGTCACACGAGCTTGATTCGTCTACAAACACGTTGTGGTTTGATATTGAACCTACAACAAGACAAGTGATGTAGCACACAGAAGAACTACCGACAGAGGCAACGCGTCAAAGGTCACCTAATTACATCTATGTTAAACCTGTATTATTTACATTTTTTAAACCTAAAGTGGCTGAAGTTAAATAAGGTGCCTATTAACTAAAACTATTGTCTTGTTATAGGAACCCATGTATTAAAAGAAAGCCTTCAATTTTGATTAGTTCAATAGTACGTTTTAATGTGTTTTAAACAACAAATCATCAATTTATTTATACGTGACGAGATTTTTAAAAGGGCTTGTGATAATGCTTTTCTCCCCTGCCCATGCGCCTAAGCAGTAGACGTCAGAGGTTTTAAACCTGGTCCTAACAATTATGTTAATGAAATATGTTTTTATCATGAATGTGCAATTTACATCTTGCTCTCGCGACCACACATGATAATAAGGTTTTTAACTGTCAACCCTAGGTCTACGTGTGTTTCAACCCGTCATCCGTTATTACCTTCATAGAAATTCACTCGTCGCTTCTGCCGGACTTTCACCAAGTGTCCGCTGTTGACATGCACGAGTATTACTCCATTGTTCATAGCTTTTATTTGCAATCTAAGTTCATTACTAAGAAAGGTTTTTGAAATTATTTTCCTTCCTAGTGAAAGTGGTTAAAATTTCACCGTTCGATTCCCTATATACTTTTGGTAGTATATAACAGTAATAACAACAAACAAATTGTAATGAACTCCATAGCGGTAAACCATACAAGCAAATGAAAAAATAAAACATAAGACAAACGGGAATACGAGCAAAGTGAAACCAAATTATAACACACAGTTTTTAAATAAACAGCTTTATTCAAAAAGTCAAGTAAGTAGGTTCCTTTTTGATAAAATAGGTAGTCGTATATAGATTGAAATACTGCATCACTTCTTTTTCTGGGTAATGGTTTAGGTTACTATCATTCGATTAATTGTCTCTACATTAATCTTCCTGTTCGCTCTTTTTCTTTTTAATTAAAATATGTAAGGTATTTGGTTTAATCAGTGAAGGAACTGCGTTGTCAGTGGCCTTCAGTTCAGTATTTAACCTAATTTTGGTTCAAACCGTGTAAGTTAAACAAACAATGAATATTAATCCACTCATTACCCGATCCCCTTCAAAACGTGGGAGACGACGGATAACTTCACATCGTATAGAAAAAGCAACACCGCCGTTCCGTGACGTGCCTCCGCCGGATGCCTCAATGGGCGCACGCTACCCGACACCCTCACAAGTCACTACTGAGGATACTGTGTGATCCTGGTGTTGCTATAGACTTGTATCTAAGGTCAGTGCTGCTCTACAAGGGTAAACGCTACTTGACAACCGCGAAGAATGTGGACTGGGATACATTAAGCTTATTCGCCGGTGTTTAGAAAGACTATTGCGATTTTTCGTGTTGCAAATCTTTATTTTAGCGTATCTTTTTCTATCTTTTCTGTAGTCGGGATCTCAGGAGAGCATCAGTTTGAAGGTTTGATTGGCGTTTGGGAATTTGGGAGCCCCGGGTTGCCTACTGGGGTTTTGCCAATCCATCCAATATTTCTCTGCTAGAATTTAAAGGTTAAGGTTAATTCAACACGCTTACCAAACGTTGCTCGATCAGAATAGGCTGATCTTAAAATTGAAACAAAAAAAAACATTTATTACACCAGCTATGCTATTCCGGTGGTCGTCAAAACTCACTTCGCTCGTGCGAGGTAACTTTGAAATTCAATTCCTTCGCGACTGTGGTCGTCTGAGAGAAAAGAACTAAGCCAAATAACATTTTTTAATTATTTACATACAAAATGAGAGAAAATACTAATTAAAAGTAAAGCGTATTGATGATTGAGGTAAGCGTGAAGCACCGAGATGTGAAGTGATGTTCGATGTGCACCGCCGGAATAGCACGGCTGAACCACCTGATTACAAATTAAATCTATTTCTCTGTTGCTCTAAACCACAACTTACACCTGCTTACTGTTTCACAACAATGAATTTAGATACTATTTAATATAGAGATAGATAGTATTTAATATCGTTGTTTCACAAGCCTAAAAACAATAAATAAAGGGAGACACCTCGTATCCTGTTAAGTACCTCGTTACATTACGTCTCGGTATGTGAATAACGTCAGTATAAAGGCGAGGTAGAATAGTATCGTATAAGTTACACAGGCGGCTTCAATGGAAGCTGCGGTTGCCTGCCCTGTAGGTAGGTAAGCTTTTGCCTAAGGCTGGTCATACACGGCTGGTACAATTTAGGTCATGTCAGGCGTAAAAAATAAAATTATGCCAGATGTGTTCATAAATTCATTGATTTTCATTCATTCATTCGGTGCAATGCGTGAAGACTACTTTAGCGTAGTGGCGACGATACAAATGTAAGAGGGTCGCGGTACCGTTATCTGTATTAGCACATATTGCTGTTGGTTGTCCATTCAGTCGAGGTATGGTTTCCGTTACACTAATCTTCGGGATAACCTACCATCTTAACCTACGTATTTACCAACTCGTCATTACTGCGGGGCCATGATGTCTATCTTTCATGTCCAATACACAAATCTTTTTCAAATCGATAGCTAACTTTGCGATGTGATTGGAACGCCGTACAATTCTGCACAATAAAAGATACAAGATTGATTGTTACACCACTACTTATACTTTTTATTTTATTTTATACTACGACGGTGGCAAACAAGCATGCGGGCTGCCTGAGCATTACTCGTGCGTTGCCGACCCTGCAAGAAACTATACTACCACCATACATACATATGAATCAACAGGCCTTTTCCTACACGGGTAAGGCAGAGTCCACCACACATCTTGTGCTTATTTCCCTTTCATTATTCCATCCATACATGCTCATCAGCTAAAGATCAACTACTCTTTACCTGGCTGTGACTGAGACTTTGTATAGTATAAAAAGTCTATGCGAAAATGCGAATGATGACACACAATAAGGTCCTAATAATTCTGATGCTATATCCACAAACGATCGTGTCCAACTGGCCTTAAAACCTTTACGCCAGGAGTTCGACGGCTTACGTTCGTTTGGGTTTATCTCCGAGGTAAGCTCAAATAACGAACGCTTTACATCCAATTGAAGTCAATGGAGCCAATTAAAGACTTCGTAATCGGATTCAGTCTGGCCCGTGGTCTGGCTTTGCGAAATATGATTGAGAGTTCTTGACGGGTAATGCACCCACGTTGGTATACCTTTTTCTGTAGCTTTGCCTTTAGAATAAGATATTAAGGTTTTTGAACATAATCATGTCAACCCTGTGAAGTGTGCTCTTCTGCTAGTTACTCTGTGGTCTTTGCAGGTGTAGGTTAATTGTTGAAATAGGCTGGAAAAAGCGTAAGCTGGAACTGCATACCTAAAGCTAGGCATACTTATATAAGTAGTAGCCGTTGAAGGAGTAATTGAGACCATATTTTGATGGTCGCAACGTGATACGCCCACCCACCAGCATTGCTCGAGGTCCTAATCGAAACTAGTAAGCCCACTGCTGCTTGCTTCGATTATTTCAAACACGTAGAGATTTATTAGGGTCCCTAAATCACCAATAATTCACAAAAACATTTCTTATATTAAAAACGAACACTGTAGTTTACATTTTCTTTTCTGAATTGTACTTTGACACCAAAATGTACTCATCTGTAAATTACTTTGTTTTGTTTGCAATCATCATCATGATATCAGCCGTACGACGCCCACTGCTGGGCATAGGCCTCCCCCATAGAGGCTTGAGGCTTGCTTTAAGTTGAATGTCGCCATCATTATGAAATGAAAAAAAGCTAGACCCATTTGAAAGAAAGAAAGAGAAAACGTTTATTGCATCCGGACATCACAACATAAAAGATAAAAAAACAAACAAAACAAAATTGTTACTTACACGAAAAAAATACTAACAGTAAATAAACAAAAAATTCCACCAGACAGCAGTGTCACGATGGCCAAAATTAAATGGATCACACTAGGCATTAGCCATGCCTGGACCGGTAAGGCTCAGGCGTTGTTTTGCGATGCTTTCATGAGAACCATTATTTTCTAATATAGAAAAATACTATATAGAAATTTTGCTTATTTTTTGTATTTTTGTTACAGCCAACGCACCCGCTCGTATGAGTCAGACGAGCACGAGAGAGGGGCGTGCGAGTGGTGCGAGTATGCGCTCGTGGTCACGCTCGCCACCATCCTGCTCATCGGCGTCTCGGCCCTGACGGTCTTCTGGGTCTTCTACTACCGCGATGGCTACGCCTGGGCTGATGGCAGTCCTGCCAAGCAGTTCAACCTGCATCCTACCCTTATGGTCGCTGGATTTATCACCTTCAGTGGATTTTGTGAGTATTCACACGAAATTTTTGCGCTTGAGTAAATGTCCAAAGAGCACATTCATTTCATGGAGTGTTTAGATAAGTTCCTTAAGTCATTATCATTTTTCATCACAGAGCTATTTCTTGTTTTATACTGATGACTCTATAAGATAAAGAGAGCAAAAATAATAAATAAACATTACTTGCTCTAGTACCACGCGGAGATCACGCTATATCAGTTTATTTCACCTACAAAACGCCATGAACAATGTAGAATTATACTAATGTTACAAGTACATCGAGAGTGCGAATTACGGGTCGTGAAATTGTATTCTTCTTGTCTGTCATAAAGATTGAGTGAGAAGTAAATGTTTTACTCATTCACTTCCACGAGGGATCGCTTTTTGTTTTTACGCTAGTAAAACACTAAAGGGTTAGTTGCACCATAGTAGAAGTTAAAGTTAAAGTTTTTGTCAAATTTGACAATTTGACGACCAAAAATGACGTCGAATTGTCAAATTTGACAAAAAATTTAACTTTAACTTCTACTATGGTGCAACTTACCCTAAAATTGCCTGTTTCATGATTGTTACAAGGTTTAATTTCTTTTATATCCCGATCCATTTCCTCTTTTTCCTTTTGGCAATTACCCTCTTGGCAACGAACCGTACCTTCTCCAATAACTTAACCTTTATAGGATTACGAATCCAATACTGTACATGGTTGGATTAACTGTATTTGATTGTCTTCTTTTAGAAAACGGAAACTTCGAGCTTTTGTATCTACAGATATTTTTTCCTTTCTTTGTTACAAAATAAAAATAATGTCATCCTAGAATCTTCTAGTATAAATGAATGGTCCTTCGTAAGTCATTAATAAACAAAACTCAGTTTCTTAAACCTTGTTACTTTAGAAAGCATGCGACACAATGAAAACGAAGCAATAAATTTCTTCTTACGAAGCAGTAAGAGCACCGGAAACCTTATACCTAAATACAATAATAATATATTCTTTGGTCTAGTAAAAATTGGGTAACCAATTATGGATTTTTTTTTAATCTCAATGATTGTTCAATGTTTGGGTAACAATTTTCTTATTCTTTAAGTAACACAAAAATAAGAAAAAGTATATAATTTGAGATACTACATTTGCGATCGATGTACCTATTAGGCAGTGAGTGTTACCTATTCGCGTTCAAGCACGGGATGCTATTGGCACTACGTCACGTTCTGCGAATCAGTCGCGCATTGTTGCATCAAAATAATAAACGTGGTATTCTACGAACATCTCTGACGCACTACAGAATCTCGGCAACCCCAACAATACCCTAACGAAGTGTACGATCCTTAAATTTCATAAATTCTACATTCCAGCGGTCCTCCTGTACCGCATCTGCCGGTGCTTCAGGCGTATATACGTGAAGCTCCTGCACGCCATCTTCCACGCGCTGGCGCTGCCGTGCATCGTGATCGGCTTCCTCGCCGTCTTCGACTACCACAACAAGTCTGGTATCGCCAACTTCTACTCTCTGCACAGCTGGATTGGCCTCGTGGCTATGGGACTGTTTGGATTACAGGTATGATTACTACTAAATAGTCACGCAAATAACTGTAAGCAGCATTTGCTGTACGTCTGGACTGTTCTGAATAAAAAAACAGACAAATGCTTAAAACAAAAGCTGTTACATTCAAGTAAAACTTAAATGATTCCGAATGTCTACGAAGGTGTTAAAACAGAAACTACGATTCATATTTTGATCTCAGCCGTCGTTTCAAGTCGGAACTTAATCTGATCCGGTCGTATTACGAGAATCAAATTAGTATCGTAAGTCTCGTTATAATGGCAGGAAACGCGATAACCTAGACCTTCTGACTAAGATTTGAATGTAACCGATGCGATTGTTGGTGTGTGAAAGTTTTCTTTTTGGGGTACGGTAGATAAAAAGGACCCCTTACAATTTCGCTATGTATGGTCACGGCAATCACGGCATTTCCGGTCAGTCCTCCTTGCTCTATTGCAAAGAAAATGTCCTTTGGCATAAGCAACCTAAAATATGAATATGGGTAACCTGATGAGCCGTTGACTGCGGCTCAGCTCAGGTAATCATGTAACAGCTGCAAGCTGTCAAATGTATCACAATCAGGACTGAACAAGAAAAATATACTGATCGCACCTTAATCTCATTACAGTACGCAGTGGGCTTCTTCAGCTTCCTTCTCCTGCTGATCTGCAACAAAGGCACAGCCGGCTTCCGCGCCTCCCTGGTGCCCGTCCACGCCGCCTTCGGCATCCTGACCTTCGTGCTCGGAGTCGCCGCCTGCCTCACCGGACTCACCGAGAAGGCACTCTTTGAACTGGGGTGAGTGAACTCAGTAAACTTTGTAGACTAGCAAATGTTCACTTCGTTAGAAGTTTTCTGTAGTATTTGCACTGTAAGCTTTTGTTAGTTTTCATTATGTTGTGGTTGGAGAACTTACGAAGTACTGATTTAATTATTAACTTAACGAGCAAGCTAAAGGCGAAAGTTTGAAGCAAAACTAATCAAACAGATGGAAACGTGAAAAGATCTTGGACTATTCTTCTTATTCGTGTTCTAATAAGTAATTATAGTGCCCATGTAGTTTCTATGAAATCAACTGACACTATCTGGCGATATGAGCAACAAATACTGATAGAAGATTACATTGTTGGCCACGTTAGATGATACAATAATCATAATATGTTAGTTTTTGCCACGAGCTAGACAATAATTGAACATTGCCAGATCTTACTCAAGATTCCAACTCGCGTAAATTCTCACTCATACACTTTTTTAAATCCCCAGTTGAGTAGTCTGCGGTCTATTAATGGTATTGGTAGCTCAATGGTAAGAGCAGTCGCCCGGTTTGACGCAGGTTCGATTCCCGCCGAAAGCCAAAACCGAATGTCTGTTTCTGGTTTCCGGCTCTTTAGTAAAGATACTGCATGGAAAATGCTAAGAATAATAATAACTACCCTATGGCGTTGTCAGGGCCACACTGACCTTGGCCGTCATATTGAACTGAACATTCTGAAGCCCACATTTCGTCAAGGGATTAAAGCCCTCGTGTGAGGTGGCGAGCCTACCGCACCGCTTTCCGGGTTCCTTGGCTGGGTACTTGGCTTACCCGTTTTTGTTATAGATGTTTTTTGCACTAGTGCACAAAATAGGTGTTCCGGCCAGGTTCGAAGCCGAAAATCGGAATCACGCGGGCTCTGAACCACAGTGCTAAAACACAACAAAGATTTTTTCTAGCAAAGAAACACAAAAATGTTATGCAAATGTAGGTATTTATGGAATAGTAACACTCAGTCCTTAACCAGTGGTTTAACAAACCCCTGTAAGTTCTCCACCCATATACCATTTGTGATGTAATTTGTTTGTCGCACGTGTGTGCATGCATGAACATTGAACCTTTCGCCTGTTGTCCGTGTCATTGCTTGTACGTCCATATACATCCACAGCGCGGAGAGGTACAGCAGCATGGTCGACGAGGCTGTCATCCTGAACACGATCGGGGTCGCCATCATTGCTATTCTGGCCGTCATCATGTATATCTTGGCCAGAGACAAGTTCCGCGCCGCCGAGTCACGCAACGGCCATATAAGAGCTTCAGTGGATTTGTAGATAGACAAGTTTACGGAAAGCCTCTGATACATACAGTGCCTTAACTTTTTTGGTAAATCATTTATTTTTCTTTATTTTTTTTCTATTTGGATACAATGATTTAATTTGATTTACTACAAACAAAACTACAAAATTTCAGTTTAATATTTTTTTTATAGGTATTATTTTTTAAGACACAAACGTTTATTTTTTTAAACTGAATTAAGTTTATGTATGTAGGTAATTGTGTGTATTTATCATGCATAGAAGTTGTATATAGTAAGTTCATAGATTAAATCCAGAATAAAATTCATTAAAAACACTGAATACCTATAAGATGAGTGCAACAGCTACGAGAAATATGTGCAAATCTACATCTACAAAATATGTTTTTTGATTAGTTAGATTTGTCTCCGCCTCGATTAGGACAATACGAATAAAATAAAAGGATAATTGATACAAAAGATAAATAACATACCTACCCAAGATGTTTCTGGATTTTCTAACGGGGCAAACGGGGCGGGTCAAACTGTCGATTTTTTTTTTGTTGGTCGTCAATTATTATTTTTATCGAACTGTCAAAGTCTAATTAGCATTTGATAGAACGTCGTCTGTCGGGCAGCTACACACATTCGTTTTCTGAGAAATTTTAAAAAACTGTCTGCATGCTATAGATAACAATTTATCCCAAGAAAAGATATGTTGTCTATGAAGAAGCGCGCTTGCCCAGAAAAACCTTATTCACTCGTAACATGAATTCACTCATAACTATTATAGAAGCTGTCCATGTAGTTTAGTTTGTAGTTGGTCGTTTGGATAAAAATACGTTAAAATTGGTAGAACTATCGACTGATAAAGAATTCTATGAAAATGATCTGTATACTGTGTACGTTTGATTGTATTGTACACAATAGTTATTTTATTAGATAAGATAGTTAGTAGGTAGTTTGCTGCTGAGGCTTCTTCGTTTTATTAATATGTGGTCTGTATCAGACCAAAATATATACAAAATATTAATTAGAAATATCCTGTTCATTAGGTTTATTTGTAATAAATAAATCATCTTAGACACTAGTATTAGTTTGTAATTGTAGTGAAACTTACAAATTAGAAGTTTTGGCAATCGAGATTAGGTAAATCAATTTGTTAAATTAAAAATAAATATTTATATTATTTGATCACACAATGGTTTTTATTTATTCATAAGATTTGTAAATTAATTGATTAATCCTCTTTATACGAATTTAAACTTCACTTTATGTGCGCACATTTTAACTCGAACATCCATCACATATGAATGATCTATGTTGCGCTTATTTATGTATTGTATTTTTGCATGATTTTAATATATTATACCTACTTATTATGTGCATGATATTTATTGGAGTAGGTATATTCACACAACTACGTACTTCGCATGTAATACAATCTTCTTTGCTTTTTTTTACTTATATTGTCAGAATCGCATATAATATTTACTAATCTGCATTTGACTGCTATTTAGCTATTTTCAGATTTTTTCTTCGTTACCATAACCATAAAGATGATATTCCTAACAATAAATATGATATTTCTTATATGCACATAAATCTTCAAACAAACGCTGTGGCCGGGGTTTCATAAACTAGCAACTAACTACCTTTTTTATTAAAAAATACTTAACTGTTTTGTCTCTTTCATTTAAAGCACATTATGTAAGAGACATCACACTGTGTTAGCTAAAGTGGTAGACCTAAAACCATTTCATGAACAGTACTTTGTGAATGTTAGGTTGAAGATAGCTGGCACCAACTGAGGCTTTACCAACCAACTCACTTATAACCCCGGTTGCAGTCAAGTGTAAATACAAGAAACCGCAACGATGTTTTATTTATAGACACGTTACCGGCAGCCTCTTAATAATGTAGATACATGAGACCATACTTCAAGGATAAAGAGGTCAATATATAAAAGCAATGTAAGACCCGGTTGCCACCAGAGCAGAGCGGATGTGTTTTAAACAATCAGATGTCTGTATGTCAAAATACCCGATTGGTTATGTAAAACAAGGCTCCACATATTTCCTGTCCGCCAAGCTCTAGTCGAAAGCGAGCTTTACAGTGAGTTATTGTTTGTTGTTGCTCTATACAAGGGCGTAACAACATGCCCGTAACGTGTCTAATAATAAATTCGTTGTCCAACCCTGTGAATACTTCGCAAACTAACCTGGGGCATGCGGTCGCAGGGCCGAGACCTACGCTGCACTGACGCACGAGGCCATCGTGATCAACGCCATCGGCATGTCGGTGGTGGCGGTGGCGGTGCTGGTGCTCTACACCGTGCGCGGCACCGGCGGCTACCGCTTCCGCAAGGTCGCCGCTCAGCATCCCAGTTAAATCACGACACAAACAACTCTACGATCCTCCCGATGGATGTAAGCCAATGAATTCGCACGCGAGTGCACCACCACCTTTATTACTAACTTTTTCAGCCTGCCAGTCACATTCCGTTACCGTTAAATAACTTGTTTTTTCAAAACTAGTTGAACAAGGTTGCTCCTGTTTCCTTGTAGGTACCTACTGCTTCTGCTGTTATAGCTACTCGATATTTATGTACTTTTTCGACTACTTAATCACAGTATAAACTTGAAGAAGTGAAGGTGACTGGTCTTACGCTAAAAAAGCCCTACATCAACATTCCAAAATCAATGTTAAATTGGCTTGCATCCAGACGCGGTGAAACGCCATCAAATATTTTCTACATTATAAGACTTCGATTTTATGCTTACAAGTTCAGAAGACACCATGACTACGAGTAAGTTAACGTTAAGCATAAATTCGGATCTTCCATATTTCTTTTAAGTGAATGCAATGTGTAAAAGGATGTCTGTGTGTACCTACCGAATGATTAAGAACTAGGTAATAATATCGAAGTTAATTGAAATGAATATAGTAAAATTGTAATAACGAAAATTATTTATATTTTTTAGCTCAATTTGTTAACTTTAAGTTATACAAATTCTATATTGGTCACATTATGATTGTTCTGCGGTTGTGCGTTGTTTCATTATAAATTAGATATTATTGTGCGTTAATTCCGTCTTAGGCTGTTTTAAAATGTAATGAGATTTCTTAGGCTACCAAGTCTTCTTAGGAATCTGACTACAAACATAAAAACAAGCATTTAGTCAAAATTTATTCGACTGACTTTTACATTTGAAATTATGTGGTATTTTCTTCTTTCAAAATCAGAATTGTATATGGCATGTTAGAATAAATTCATTAATTAAGCAACTATAATATTCAATTGGTGATGAAAATCGGTGTTTTATGAGTTTAGAGGGCAAACATTTATTTCAATTTCAGCTCCATTGTACTCACTGTTTTGTGGTAATTTAACCATTAGATTTAGAGTTAGATCAGTAATTGCCGTGTAAGTAAGATAAATATGAAGATCACGTGTGTGTCTGTTTATAAGATCAGACGCCACCGACATTTTCAAACGAATATTTCTGAGGCCATACAACATTAGATATCGAATTTTGGTATCAGCCCTGACGTAGACTAGTTAGGTATCTTAGACGTAACTTGTATATATTTTTTAATCTAATTAATGTAACGTGCGAGTGTTCGATAGATGTAGAATGTGATCAAGTTGTAGCGAAAACTTACATTTAATATTTAATGGTCAGTAATATGTACCCAAGTCAAATGCAATAATTGGCAACATAGTGTCGAACCCAATCTTAAAAAAAAAATTTTTCTAAACAGAAACAGTATTCTTCGAAAAGCAACTTTATTGCTTCAAGACGAACAATCAATATTACTATTAAGATGTCCGTTTAATACTTTTGCATAAATTATACTTAGGTAATTTACTATAAGACAAGTGTTCATCAGTTGCCAAATTCGATGTAAAGTGGTCATTCGTTTGTTATAATCGATTATTACTGTGTATTACATACATAAAATACATTTAGCATGTTTATCAATATTACATTAGGATAATGCTCAAGGTATTTAATTTTATACAAGGGGTACCTACATATTCTTTCCTTGTGTAGAGTTGGGTAAAATTTTCTATTAGATTTAAAAATAACGAAAATTTTGTAATATTGCATTCCAAAGAAGCATTCAATGTGAAGACACATTCTTTTTGAAAATATACAATCCATGCAAAGACTGCATAGGTCCTTTTGATAAACTAGAGGATTGGCGGTGTTTCTAGCAGAGTATTTACAAATTTTAAATATTCCAGTTTTTGTGGATCCCTCTGAAATATCGGGGCCAACTTTTTATATTATTATAGAATCCCCAATTTTCGGAAGCTGTGACAGGTTTTATTATGCTGTTTAATTAGGATCAATCACTATTTTCTAATAAAGACTCCGACTATCAGACATACATAAACATACATAGATTTATTTCGAATGCACTAAGAGATTTAATATGGTACCTGCTTATTACTGTAACATTAATATTTGTAAGTAGGTTGTTTTCGATTGTACGAATAATTTGCGAGTTAGTAATATTTGACACGGCTGATCTTCGTGTATTACAAATTATAATTATTTTAATGTTATGTGTAAAGTATCATTGAAATATGATTTCGAGTTGAGTTGACTGCAGTTGTATATTGGTTAGTATGAATTTTATCACTGTTTTACATTTTGAAATATTTATACGGCATTCATAATGGTACATTAAAATACTTGTATTAAATAAATAAGTAGTTTTATTTTGAATTACCTTTTCAATCAACAATAATAATAATTAAAATTATTTAGTTCAGAAAAATAAGTGTCATCTTCGAAGTAAGTAAAGACTAGAGTATTCCCTCGTATCAGAACTTCCAGCATTTGATATTAGGTGAGTATAGACTATAGTATGTTCGCGTTAAGAATACAGTATTTTTTAAATTTAATTCCGTTTACGGAGAATAACTAAGGTACAAAACCGTTGCGTTTGAAAGGATGCATTCTTATGCATCATCTGCATTCTTACCACGAACGGACTACATAGCATTTACTTGTTTCA
The DNA here is from genome assembly GCA_950022985.1 of Udea ferrugalis. Lineage (NCBI taxonomy): Eukaryota > Metazoa > Arthropoda > Insecta > Lepidoptera > Crambidae > Udea > Udea ferrugalis. The sequence goes on from OX465520.1 coordinate 7,118,507, forward strand.
GAACATCGTGGACTCGCCATTTTTAAATTTACTCGAAAAGCTCTTGGAACACGACTCTCAATGTTTTCTTAAAGCCTTCTAATGTTTTTTTAAGTAAATTCTTACGCTAACTGAAGCTTTTGCTTGTTTTGTAACATTCGTAAGAGCGGTGCATTACACCAAACCGCTTGAGTAAATGCCCATTGGCATGTGATGTTAATTGTACATTGATTAATGAATACCCACACGCCTATGTTTTAATTCGATGCTTGAGTGGAGCATTGAAGTTATGGTGCAGGCAACCAAACACTGAAGTACCCAAGATAACGTACAGTCTTTGATATTTTCAAATGATCATTGACTTCCACTGATTTCGGCGAATTCTCGTAGGTATGGTCTAGGAGTCTAATGACTACTTTAGAGAATAACTAATTTGTACTCTTCTATACTCTCGGAGTTGCGGTTTCAAACCCCCTCTTTATAAATTCAAAAAAATCTATGATACTGCATGAATTGGTAATGCAAGCTCCTCAACTGCACGGCACCGATCTAGCAATTATCTTGCCATTCAAATTTGAACCTTAAGTTGTAATGACGCACATTTTCTCATTTTATTATTGCAAAATATATTGTACCGCTCACAACTTAGGGTACAAAGAATGGTAAGCTAATTGGTGGGTCGCTCCGCCCACCAATAACGTACAGTAGCCGTGCTTGCCTAGTGAGCTACGACCTTCAAAGCTCACGCCCGTCCGTTCTGTAAATGGTCCAAACTAAAAGTGTCAGCTTTACTTTAGAATTCAGGGGTCAATTTAAATATTTTCGAATTACATATGTGAGAAGGGTACTAATTGCAAGGAAAATATACTTCAGTTGATTTATTGAAGAAAACAGTTTATTCATGTTTATACTTAACAACCTTTTTCTAACAGACGCTAATTGAGAGCAAATATTTTCGCATAAAGCTACATTTAACATACATTTTATGCAATAAAATGACAAGCTTTTGAAAAAAGTAATACTTATGTAAGTGATGTAAATATAGAATCTCGAGTGTTGTGTTTTTCTTTGAGAACAATGTTAAATATCAACATGGAAACATTTAATAATAATTTTAATTTCTAAGTATTTGAGAGTACACACTTGATTTAATAGACGTGTAATTGATTTAATTAATATCACAAACATCAATACCTATAAAAATTTGGCTTGAAATTTGAGCACCTAAAAAAAAAAAATAATACAAAATCAACACATTGAGACAACTCATATGATTTCTGCAGTCATGCATACAATATTAAATACTAGCAGCCGCTTGCGACTTCGTCCGCGTAGACTTTCACTAAATTATTTACCCACCTTGGGGTTGAAATGATAAAAAAATGTTTCTTAATACGTACATCATTCAAGGAACCCCTGTACCAAATTTCAACTTCCTAGGTACTGTAGTTACGGCTGTGCGTTGATATAGTAAGTCAGATTTGCTTTTTTAGGTGTAGACAAATATTTTACTATGAAAAATAAACATTATTAGTTTTAAGTACGATCGACTAAACTGACTGACACAAGAATGTCGTAAGTATTCTTAATAGCTGTAAAATTGATTAAATACATAATATGATAAATAATTCCATCAATAATCCATTTAAATATTTTTGGTATTAATTACTTAAGTTCAACATCTTTGTAATATATTATCGATAAGTGTATTTACTACCTTCATTTTAGAGTCAGCATCATTTTAAGAGCAGCCGTGCTATTCCGGCGGTGCACATCGCACGTGCGAGCATCGATGTTGAAATGAGATTACCTCAATCATCAATACGCTTGACTTTGAATTAGTATTTTCTCTCATTTTGTATGTAAATAATCAAAAAGTGTTTTTTGGCTTAGTTCTTTTCTCTCAAACGACGACCGTGGCGAAGGAATGGAATTTTAAAGTTACCTCGCACAAGCGAAGTGAGTCTCGGCGACCACCGGAATAGCATAGCAGCTCTGATAAACTACACACACCCTGAGATATTGGTCGACAGTGAAATAATTCAACAATGAGTTAAAATATTTACAATAGTAATATTACAACTTACCAAAAAATCTTTCGCAATATATCCAAATTTTAGAGACAAAGAAGTAAGTAATTTCTTATACAGAATGTCCTGAAACTCCATGTAAAGTCTACCGCCTTGTGCCCACTTGACGTTAAGTTTCGGGACACCGTGTATTAAACGAAGTAATTTCCTTAGCTAATCCAAAATAGATTATTTCAATAAATAGTTCATCGCAAAGAACTTTACATTTCATCCATACAAAGCACACGTAGTATACGTGTTATTATTAAATTAAACCTCAATGTTTAGGAAGTAAGTGAGACTAGGTACTTATTCTCGTCGGTGTATTACTAAGAATTATTTAAAGATCTTTGACAAGTAGTTCACTTTAGTCTTATGAATTAAGTAATAATTATATGCTAATAAATATAATACCACTGATGATATCTGTCATATGAAATATTTTCCATATATTTAAATAATATTTATATGGATATTGATAGTAATGCGTAGGGAATTGTAGATTTTGATAATGTAGAATCAGCTTTGCAAAAATATTATTGTTAATAAACAACATGCAACTTGCTATATTTGTCTATTACATTTTCTTAGTGTAAGATAATTAGGCTCATTTTTTATTACTTTTACATGCTAATACTTCTGTTAATAATCTTAACTATTGTTTACCTTTTAAGTGATAGTTTTACATAGTGTATTTTAATTTGCTTATTTCCAAACAGGTAGAAATGAGATCTAAAATATTGTTACTAATTTAGGCCGAAAAATGCATACTTTGAATTATACTCTAATTTATAACTTGTCATGAGCTGGTATGAAAAATAAGTATGTATCTGGAATGGCCACATTTAAAGCATTTTAATTGACTTACTAAATAGTAAATACATCTAATAACTGGATGGGGGGCATAAGACATGTTTGTAAAATCTTTGGTTTTTAAATGGCACAAATGTCATAGGAATGTGAAATGCTAACATTTATGTCAGTATTCAATAATAAAGAGACGTTATATACTTGTAATTCGAAAAGTTGATAACAAGAAAATACATTTGGAATGTACCTTACAATGACAGATAACGGGCTTATGAAATATAGATGACCAAATAATGAAATATACTATTATATCTGTAAATAGTGCCTATTTTAATTACTCATGCATGCAGATAGTACAGTTTGTGCGATTTCTTATTTAGAACTATGAAAATCATATGAAACGTCAAAATACTTTAGTTACATTATATGAATTTAATCAGAGATCTCTTGAATTTAAGTTTCAGGATGGATACATTAATTTATAATTAACATACGAAATCGTTTCTCTAAACAATCTGAGAGTTCCAATTTTTCACTGGTTTATTTATAGTTATTTAAACAACTGACAATGAAGTGATCAATTGTTGAATGACATGAATCAAGTGTTTTATACGTTTAATAAATAGTCGAATAAAGTTCACAAATAGTTTACTATACTTAGTAGCTTCTCCTTAGAATTTATATTTTTAACATTTTAATAAAAATTACACACACACACACATGCACCAACATTTAGAGCCACGTGCGAACTTTTGGTGACAGATCTAACTAGCGATTTGAATAATATCAAATTTGAGTAATTAATTAAATATAATTATTTTTCCCAAAAGGTACTTTCCTATTCACTGCCGTAAACACTTTGTAATTTAAGCTCAGTGGTTCTCAAACTTTTGATGCTACAGCCCACCTTTTCAAAAGCAGACAAATTCTGTGTAGTATACGAATAGCTATCGGGTTGATAGCACCAACAGACGACTTGAGCATCTTTAGTTTGAAGAGCGATAGCGCTCATCGCGAACGTTAACCATGAAAGGCGTTCAAACCTTAGGCCATGAAGTATTGCGGGAACTCGTTGGATATGGCCCGGACGAGGGCTTGGTCCCCGCGGCTGACGTCGGCCTCCTCGCAGAAGATTCGCGCGAAGCAACGCAGCAAGTCTTGGCGCCGATGCAAGTGGCTCTCGTAGTCTGTGTTGCGGATTATGCCTTGCAGCATCTTGAGGTATTCTTGGCGACGCTGGAAATTTTATGTTTTTTTTTTATGTTTCAGTAATTTGTTTTTAGCCTCCTACGATTCCTTATATTTCACCGCTCCCGAACTTGATAATCTGTGCACGACCCAAAGGTTGACTGGTAGAGAATGCCATATGGCATTAAGTCAAATAAATAAATTTTGAAAGTATTATAATTGGGAGGAATCCAGTTGTTTTATCATACAATTGTAGTAGAGCTTAAAGTCATAGTAATGTTAATAAACAAATAAATTGTCTTTTCCATTTGCGTTGCCATGTGCCAAAAAAAAGTGTGTTTTGCTAAAATTATTCTAAATATACAAAAACGTTTGAATAAGCCATGATGATAGTCTAGCCTAGATAAAGCAGCTAGCTGAAGTTGCAAAACACCACACTCCTTTTAAAATCTTTTTAGTGGACTGACAAACATAGCTTTGCATTTTGCTGGCTTGATTACAGCGGTAAGTAAATGACACACTAAAAGAAAAGGCGCTTGTATTATCAACTTTCTTGTACAAGAATGTTTATTATATCCGCACTTTATAATATGGCTTGCAACTTACAAATCACAGAAATATTAAGGCCATGTTTGTAACAAACAAATTTAGGTTAGGTTGAAGGTGTATCTGCCTTTAACAATGACGGAATCAGCCTTGCTCATAGGGTAAATATACCAGAAAGACTCGGCCGATCTGTTAATGGTCTCGGTAGCACAATGGTTAGTGCAGTCGCTCGGTTTGCGAAAGAAGCGGGTCCGATTCCCGCCTAAGCCAAGGCCGAATGTCTTTTCTGGTTTTCGGATCTTTAGTAAAGATACTGCATGGAAAATGCTAAAAATAATAATCCAGTCAAGTTGGGTAATTTTGAATTTCAGTGTAACATTGAATCCACTCTTTTAGATCAATCTTTTAGTTACTTTTGACAACTACTCCAACTAAAAGATGTTGTTGAGTCTATGAGGGATTGGCTCAAAAACAAACCATAAACAACAGTATGTAGGTACTTTTACTTTTTATAAACAGTGGATTAAATATTACACTGAAATTCAAAGTTACCCAACTTGACCTTAACATAAACAAATTTAGATCTTGTGGTGCCTACCGTGTCTCCAGCTGAGAGGTCAGACAGTTGCCTCACAATGATGTCGATGGCAACCTTTACGTCATTGGTGTAGAAGTACTCGGCGGTCTTCTTGCGACTGAACAGGTCAATCACAAGTTTGAGAACCGAATGCGGGGGCGCGGGCTCGTGCTCGAATATGTGGACTGGATCCTCTGCAACAAAAATAGTTTAACAAACTTTGAAAATGCAAACTTTGAAATGAAGAATTTGTCATAAAGCCTAACTTTGTAACTATTGGGGTGTCATTCTCAATGCACACTTTGATTTCAAGGTTCAATTTGATTTTGCGGAAATGCGGGAGAATGCAAATTTTATGTGAAGCAAATAGACGATGGAAATAAGCGTGCTGCTGCATCGAGATGTAAAATAATGTTAGTGAGAATCTAGCGATCTCAAAGATGTGCATGAAAAAACCGCAATGTCAAGTTATGATTTAATCAAACTAGTGATTGACAAAGGTGGCAAAACTAGTGATATGATAATAAAACAATGGGAACTTTCATGCAAAAAGATAACAAAGAATCATTCCTATAAACGTTTATTTTACCTTCTCTATTGAGCAGCAGAAGTATTTTCTCACAGAAAGTCTTAGCATTGTCCATTTCTTCCAACGCATTCAGAAGCAGGTTGTCCTGGGGCGTCTCAAACTGGAGGTTATACGCGAGAAGTAGGGTCAGGAAGAGGTCTGGGATTTGTTCGTTTTCATCCGTCTCTGGAGGGTTCTCTATCAGCTCTAGGAGAAACTGCGCGAACTCTACCCCGAGTTGTTCTGTAGAAATAAACGGTTTACTTACAATATAACTTTTACATCTCACTCACTCTTATTAGTTTTCACTTTTATAAGTACTTCAAGTATAAATATAGCTCTCCTACTTCAAAATAAGCAAAAGGTTATTTAAAAGGTGTCGTACAAAAGAGCACACTTTAATGTAAACTATACAATCTACATCTGTACACTAGATGTGTCAAATAATTGGTAAATTCAATTCGATCTTTGATTCGGATTAACCTATCATATGCTTACGTATTTTTTTCAAAATAATGTAAAAACTGATTCATCCAAAAACACGAGCATCCATCCAAAACTCGGTATCGAAGGGAGTTGTCAGAATTGCTCTACATACCTACATGTCGGTATTATGTCTCGAATAACAATTTCTTTTCGACGTGAAAGGCAAAAAGCATTTTGAGATGCTTATTCGTTTCTAAAGACAGGAAAACCCGAAAAAGACATACGGTCTAGGGCTTCAGGCGGGAATCGAACACGAAAATATACCAGTAAAATTTGGCCGGTCCGTTAATGGTCTCACACACAATGGTTTGTGCAGTCGCCCGGTTTGCGAAAGTCGCGGGTCCGATTCCTGCCTAAAGCCAGGACCGAATGTGTTTTTCTGGTTTTACCTATTTTTAGTAAGATAATAATGCATTATCCCTAATGCAATTTTTTTTTCTTCTTTGATTAGCTGTTAGTCCAAGGTGTGACTTTCACAGCTTTACTGGGCAATGGGGTGAGCGGACGGCTTACCTCCCCTATTGCTGAAATAAAATGACTAATTAGTTTTTATTACCAAAGTGTGTAACTGGCAGTGTATCTCCCATAGACAAGACCATAGACAGAAGCAGCGCGGAGTGAGAGAGACGGCTGACCGCTCGCGGGTTGTCTCGCATGTCGCGAGCTATCTCTGCGGGTAGCGCGGAAAGCGCCAGTGTTGCTAGGGCGGTGCGCTCTAGACCACACATCACACCGAATGCCTATAACCAAAATAATATATCAATAAATAAATCAACAAGGAATTTGTGAGTTTTTCAGAGGAAAATGAAAATTATTAATATTAATTGTATTTTTGTAATATCTCATTTTAAGTGGAATTGCTAGATTTTCATGAGAAATAAATTTCTTTGAACCTATATGCTGGGTAAATAAAGCCATGAGATACATCAACTAGATCCACTTGTTCTAATCCGTTTATAGCGGCATAAATTCTTGTACTATTTTCGATATCTCATAGTTTTGAATTACATGACATTGAATTAATTCAAGACTGAATTACATAGTGATGTGATGATAAAAACCTAAAAAATAATATCAAAGTTATGAAATTAAAACAATAACAATTAATGAATTAGTAAGTTTTAAAACAATCACAAACCGAAATACGCCGAGCCTACAATTTTAATACGCCAGTTTAATTAGGTTCTACTAGTTTAGAAAAGATTCACGCATTTACTACCCAATTGGGTTAAAATCATAGAAAAGTTTGATATAGTATATAACCTTAATAAAAAAATCTTCAATCTACCACTTAGACCTTCGAATGTTGATTACCTGCAGCAAAAGTTGACGCAGAGGCCACCGCGTCTCCATCTGGTAATACTGGACGAGAGTTGTTACGTACACATATTTATGGCTGCTCAAAACGTGCTGAGAGATGTTCATGTCGGCATTTGACTGTAAAGAGGAAACAAAGTTATTATTTATTCAGAGTTTCTAATCTCATGCTTCAGGGTAAATGTGAACTCCTTTGAAATCTCTGGACACAATAGGTGACCCTTATGAGATGAGTGTTGATGTAGGCGTTACTAAACTAACTTTAGCTAAACCATAGGCAAAGCAGCGATTATGTGTCAGTACGGCATTGCTTTATCGTCCTAAGTGGCTGGGTACAACTTCGCGATAATATTGCAACCTCAAAGCTATCAAAGTCTTATTTAATTTTGAGTACATGGAATATCAGAGCTAAATCCAGCATTTGAGCACATGTGCGTCATCATTATACAAGATTCTGAGCGGCGTCAAGCGCATTGGACGGCGCGTTCGGTGTCGCTATCAGTAAAATGTACGATACCCTATCAAATAGCATTGGACTACCACCAGTGTAACTCCTCCATCAAACGCCTTTACATTCTAGCATACATACCATAACCGAGATAAGTTCCAGTAGTTGAGTCTGTATATCGTGTGCGTCGTCGTGCAAGGCCCAGCCGCGCTGTTGAGCGTCGTTGGCCGCTTTAGACAGCGCGTTGAGAGCCGTCATCATGCGCAGTGCGTCTGGCGCTGCGTCAATGGCATTCTTGGGGCATGTGATGTTGCTGTTGGCTTCCCGGAGGAGGGCGTCGATTATAGAGCGAGCAGCTCCGCCAGGAAGAAATTCCTAGAAAATTACGGAACACCTGATTATATTCATTGTAGAACTCACACCCATTTTTTCGGAAATGCAAAACACTGATAAAAAACCCAAGCAACTTAGATAACTGCGGTAGGGTCGCCATGTTGGCTACAAATTCCCTCAGTGGAATGTGGGTCTCTGAATGTTCTTTTCACCATGACAGCAACAATCACTGTGGTTACTCCATTTAGGATAAGGTTGTGAGTTTATGGTTTGTTATGCATTTCAATTTCTTATTATACATAATAATAACTACTTAATGCTGAAATCATATAGTAAATAATTAAATCTTTAACTTACTCTCAAAGAAATAAGCACAGTTTCAACAGCAACTTTGGACATGTCATGACTAAGCTGAGTCTCCCTACGAACAGCTTGCACTATCTCATAGATAGCATTGGGCTTAATACTTTCACTGCTGTCTTGACTGTCATCCTGGTTGTCTGTGTCTGAAGAAAGTTGGTTGGATGAAGTTTTACTCACAGGCTTCTTTTGTTTAACTTCATCATTCTCTACAAATAAAAGTTGTGATTAATATTGACTTTGACTCAAACCTGGACAGGTTAACTCAATTTCAATAAAAAATATTTTTTACATTATCACTATGGGTTAATGATGTCCTGCTCTGGAAATCTATGGGCACCCCATAGCTAACCAATGTTCACAAGTGGAGGTTATATCACTGTTAACGATGATGATGACATATTAAGTTGGCCAACAAGACACATTACAACAGCTAACAAAGCCCATTAAGAAGTAACCAAAAAAATGTATTCTATTTTAAAGTTAATTTACATACCATTATGACTGTTTACAGACTTTGGTGGAGACTGACACTCTCTCTCTTCACTTATTTGCTGCTGTGATACAACTGGTCGCAAATCAAATGAAGGTGAGACCCCATTTGGTGGCGTCCCATCATCCAGTCTGGGGGGAGGTTTGGGAGCCTGTGGCTTTTTGCTTGGAGGCTTGACAAGCATTTGTATTTGAATTTTCTTCTCAGTCAATCTTGCTACCAGCTCTTGTTTTTGAGTTGTCGTAGAATTCTCTTCATTAAGTGACATCAGGCAGTCATGGAGGAATGATAAAAAGAATTCCGGCTCCACCTATAAGTAGTAACAGAGAATTAGTCACAACTAAGGTCAATTGAAGTTATCAATCTGTTAATTGAGTGACGTAGGATCTTTTACAGACAGCAAGGCTTTTGGTGATGTAATCTGGATTTGTCAGATTACCAGCAGTATATTGTTTTGGTCAACTCATAAGATATTGACATATAATTGAAATAAGGCACCAATTTTAACAATAGCAAATACTTAGCATTTAATCTTTAAATGGGGTTCAAAAAAATTAATAATGAAAAAAACTGTACAAAATGTACACAGCACATAATTACTATATCAATAATTTATTACCTTCACTGAAGCAACATAATTAGATGGAACAAAACCCACTTGGCCTTTTCTATTAACAACATGCCACCAGTTTCTTTGCTTGGTGTTATTTTGCTGTAGGAAGAAGAACTCATTGGCAGTGAAGCCTAGGGTTTTCGCCAATGTAGCGTCGAAATCGTACAACGCTTTAAGCATCTCACATTCATCTGAAATTCAACAAAAATATAGATTTATCACAAAATCCACACCCCGTCCAGAACAAATTACAAGAGCGCAAATAAATAAACACCTGGGCTGTATGGTACATCCCCCATTGTGACCGAAATAACACAAACACTTTCCTGGATGAAACTAGTTAAATGAATATCTGCATAATTCCAAAAGAATTGAAATATACCAAATTTCGTAAACTTAGCGCTCTTCAAGTCCGCAACAAATCAATTCTGATTTGACTGACAGCCAGCAGAAAAGTCAACATAAATGTCATTTTGACTGTAGCTTTTTAAAATTTTGGCTTTGGCGACCGAGCATGATAATGTAGCATGATCATAGCATGCTACATTATAACAGCAACAGAAAGAATAAAAAGTGAAGAACATAAATTAACCTGAAGAAGGGAGCGTCGCAAAAATGAAACGAACTGTTTTGTCATAAATTTGTGTTTATTTCTAAATAAAGCATTATTGGGAACTAAACTAAACGCGTCTTTATTGTATCCGAACGTATTTTGTTTTTTTTTCATTGGTTGGTAAATGTGCGCGCGAAAATAAAAACAAAATTAAACGTCAAATTACTTTTGAGTACGGTATATAGTTTGCTTACGCTTCTTTTACTTTTTTAATTTTTGCTGCACTCAGTGACTGTTTAGTGAATAATTTATAAAAATGCTAAGTAATAATATGTTTGAATTATTAGTTGTCGTAATTAGTAACTAAAATATGAAATTATACTTACACTACTAGTTATTCAACGCCAATATGCGTAAAAACAATATGCGTAAAAGGCCAATTTTATTTATCGGTTATTTTATTTTTAGCATTAGGGATAATGCATTATCATCTTACTAAAGATAGGAAAACCAGAAAAAGGCATTCGGTCCTGGCATCAGGCGGGTTTAAGGTATATGCCTAAACATTGGTGAAACCAACCTGGCTGTCAGGTATAACATACCAGAGAAATTCGTCCGGTCTGTTAATGGTCTCGGTAGCATAATTGGTAGTGCAGTCGCCCGGCTTGCGAAAGACGCGGGTTCGAGTCCCGCCTGATGCCAGGACCGAATGCCTTTTTCTGGTTTTCCTATCTTCAATTTTATTTATCTTTTACCCTAACGTTTTCTGCTTGTTCTGTGATTTTTGCGTCAAAGGGTTAAAGCGTGTACCTTTTTTCTATACTTAAGTATGTAACACTCTCACGACCTGAAGTTTGATATTGCTACTTTAAAATAAAGAATGAAAAAAAAGATAATAAAGCTCTCCGCGGGCAGCGACTTATTTTAAGTAATGTACTTAATAACGGTATTTTTAAATTTTTTACTTGTTAATTACAAGATAGGTGAATGATCGCAACTTACAAGTAAAGCTTAACTTAACTACCTATTCATTTTCGTTAAAAGACCTAATAAGTTACCTAAGTATTTCTACAATGTATTGTTTTGTCTTAGGTTTTAGGAGCTTTGATTGCGCAATGTTTAGCAATAACTATGTTGTTTCTAGTTTTCATAACACAAAGGTAAACCCAACTTTAGGACCGGAGAAAGTGAAGTTTTTCCGATGAAAAAAAGCATTTTTTTCCCTGAAAATCATTTCACACAGCGCCATGTAGCCACAAAGTAAGCTACTTACTTCAAGCTCGTATTATGGGATACTAGACAACGGGTAAACATACTTAAATACTTTTTTTTTGTAAATGTGTAATAATTGCTATATATATATTGACTATGAAACACAATATACGAGTATAGCAAACACCCAGCCCAATACAAACGGAATTGTTCATGCCCAGTTTGTACCGTGCGGGAAAGGAACCTGCGACCTTTGTAGGTAGTAAGTAGTACCCGACTTATTATAACAAATAGGTAGGTACATTGTATATTTTGGAGTATCGCATGCGGTGAGCAATCTCATTAGATTCGTGATGATATTTGCAATATTTATGCTTCATTTGCAAGATATTGCACAATTCATCAAAACGAAGTCACTAGCGAACTTTTACTTTGAAGAACGCTTGCATACCAAGGTGCACCTTGCTCCAGCGATAACGGTCATTCTCTGAGACGCTATTGAGTTGAGAATCAGATGGTTGTGTTAGCTTACCTCGTGAATTATTCATAAGGGTTAAATGGACAAGACTTCCCGCGGGAACCGCAAAATAAACTTCCATGATATTGTTGATAGCAATGAATTTAAACAAGGAACATTTAATTTGCAGTGATATTGCAGTTTTTGCGAGAATGTTATTTAATACCTATTGAGTTCAGTATTTAGTAGATGTCACTACACTAATCATGCACACTGCCTCATACTACAGTCATTTTGTGTCCATGCTGAGAGGGAATAAATGGTAAAGGCCATGCGAGAAAGTAGAGAATTTCCAAAAAAAAACGTTACAATGTCTAACACAACTTTGAGACTGCTTTTTATTTATACAAACTCAAGAAGTATAAGCTTGGACGTTTTTAGAGGTATACCGTACCTACTTTCACTCCTATTATCTTCACATATTTTTCATTATTTCCTCACGGAAGTTCGATGAACCGTCTACGAACTGTAGCCGGGTCAGATTAATGCGGACAAAATTGCCACAATCTTCGACATGGCCGCCTTTGATCCGCGATTCGAAGGCAAAATAGCGGCAAATTAGGTGCCGCCGCATAATGTAGGACCGAAGCATAGGCAAGTTGCTGGAGCTGCCGACGCCAAGCATTTTGTCGCAGCAAAACCACTAACTGCGCTAAAATTTAGCCCCTTTAAACGAACGCTTGCGACTAAACTCGGCAGGAAGCACTTACCGCAACGCCATTTGGGGTAATTGTTTCTTTCTTCATAATAATACATTAGTTACAAGGGATTTTTATTTGGAACAGCAAATTTATTGAAAAACTTAGATGAAGTATTTCAGCCTTTCTTTTGGGCTAAATGGTTCATGTATCTTGTTGAGATCCAAAGGGGATGCTAATATAAATATATTTTGTATTGCACAAAGAAATTATAGAAAAATTGGGGAATAAATGCCAGAAGCCATTCTCTTCAAGTCAACCGCAATCTATATCAAAGAATTCATGAAGATTTGACTGTTTAACTTGCTGTTTTCTTCTAGGAATAAGAACAAAACAACGCCTGAGAATTTAAAGAAGATCCTGATATTGAGTACCTACGTTAATTACGGACTGACTACATACCGATAACAGGTTTAGGTTCTGGCAAGTGGAGAATGCGGTTTTTTTTTGGACTTAAGTGGGCTAAGTTTCAGTTTACGTAACTTCCTAAGTTTTTATAAGACGTCGGTAAAGTTCGCTCACCGCCTGGTATCCTCACCAAGAAAATAATCCTGATATTTCTATTTCTGTAAGTCGTTAGTCAAAGCTATTCAAAATCCTTCTGAGCCCTATATTAATCAACTGTTTCTATTAGGTCTTAAGTCTTCTCCTATGTGTTTTACTCATACACTACTTTTGCTAACGTAATTGGCAAAATGGGCAACACAGGCATAACAGATAAAGGTTGTCAGGTTTCACTTAAAATGTAAGTACGTACTTACATTTATTTCGTGAACAGTTGAACTAAAAGGATCTATTTCAGCACCTTAGTAGAAAAATGTACGTGTCTGAAACGACGTTGCCTGATACTCGTATGTACCCACTTTACAGTGCAACGTTAGAAGCGTGCAATTCCAAACCAGAGCAGATACGAGTATTTGCCCCACATTCAGCAGTTACCCCGCTTCATCTGGGGGGTAACAGGACAGTTGCACCCTGACCTGTTTAAACTAGTTATCTCAGCGAGAGACCTTGGATCGGAATCGATTCAATTGAAAAGAGTGTCTCAAGAATAAGAAAAATATCTGTCTGATTGTAGATTTCACGCCTTGAAGCTACAAGCATCTTGAAGTGAAGTTCAAAATTCAAATCTAGAAGTTTTATCGAATTTGTTATAGAACTAGAGTTCCATGTAGTTAGTTAAATCTGGTCAAATCGAAGATTGAGGAAACAACTCAACAACATTTCTAATTTTACAAACTGACAAGTCCAGTTGTAACACGGTAATTCCTTTACCGTGGTTGTATCTTTAACCGACAAGCCATAAAAGACCAAAAAAGCCATGTAATGTAAGTAATCGACTGATACTTTTTAATTTGTACGACAACTTTGGTAGTTTTAGAAGACAATGTTATATTATTATTGAATTAACTTGCTAAATGTGGGCTAAATAATGATTTGGTCTGATGGTCATAAAAGTAAAGGACGCGGAAGGTGTTTGTCAGGACCGTAGCAAGCGAAAAGAAGTGGTCTCTGCCTACCCCGTTGGGAAAGAGGCGTGACGGTATGTATATATGTTAGTTCAGTTCTACTTTTGTAAGCGTTTCCTTTAAAACAATGGCCATTGTAGGTAACGCTACATAGCTAAACTAGGTATCTAGTTTTGTTCCTTAAAAAATAACCCAAGTTTGGTCAAGCGGAAACCAATTTTTAATTTAGGTATTCAAATAGTCACTTTTTATATCGAACCAGTACCTAACCAAAAACTTTGTCAGTTTACCACAACAGCAAAACATTGCGAAAATGATGATGTAGTTTTCTACCTGTAGATACCTACCAAGGTAGACACTCATGACGTAATACGCAAACCAAGCCGTTGCGTATGTTGAGGTGCAGTCGTTGAATCGGGCCGATCGGGAACTGCCCAGCCAGATATGCCTGTTTTAAGTGACGATCAGCTGACCAGGCCAAATTGATCATATAGTGAGTACCTAAGTGAATGTAAAGAGCAGACGTTTAAACTATTAGAGTCTTAGTGATAATATAGCCACTTATTTCTGAAGGAGGAAAAAGAAATCCGTGGTTTTTCCAGATTGGTATACAGTGGGTAGGTAGTATTTACTTAATATGCGTAAGTCGCACAAAAAGTCTTATAAAACGATTTGTAACTAGCTTGAAAAGCCGAAAAACAGAGCTATGTTATGAAGATGCACCCGGGCAGATCACGATGTGGCCGAACGATTGTTGGTCAAATCGACAAATACGTTCCTCTCATCGAGCTGCCTTACTTAAGATTGGGCATTACATGATATGCCCAGTTTAACAATCGGCCCACAACACGTACAAAGACAATGGTATAAATTAAACGCAGGAGAGTGACAGGCGTATTCTAGCCACGTGTCGACGAGATATCCGCGATGCAATGTTAACGCCCACGCTTGCACGTGACACGATTGCACGCTGAATTCAAGTGCTCCTGCTTGAAAATATAAATGTTTTGTATTATTTTTTGAACGTATTCATGATTTTCGTTTATGAGAAAAAGTCTGAAAAAGTAATTACCGATAACTGACAAAGGTTGCGTTCATTTGTTTTTATTTTCAAGTTCATTCGAAGGAAGCCCTCGCGTTACGCTGAGAGATTTGGGCATCAATTACCTAGCTAAGAATGAATTAAGGACTCTTGAAATGATTCTCCTGGTCCCTTCAATTAAAGAAACTTCAAAGATATTCAGAGCGCCAACGAAATTTCTATAAAAATGTACATAGATATAAACACTAAATAACCGGGTTTTCTGTAACATGTAAACTACGGTAAAAGCAGACTGACCGCTCTGACCACGGCACATGCAATTATGGTCGCCGAAACGTCGGGCAAATACAGGTAAAATAGTGAAAAATGCAACAAGAAAGTTTAAAAACCTATTTTGTACATAGATACAAATACATATAAAGTGGAAGACGGTGGTTTCTTGCAGTGGTAGTCTGGATTTTGATAGAATTCTTAAATTAAAAGTAAAAAAGGGTTTACCATTCCAACGATTCATAATCATAATCTGAAGCTTCCAATTATAGCAACAACTTGGTACTTTCCCAGGACATTAGATAAGTTAAGTTAAAATGACCTCATTCACTCATTAATGATGTCCTATTTCCTTCATTTTGAAAAGCGTAAAATTATGTTGTGTTTTTTGTGCTTGCGTACTACATTTTTGTCTCGGAACATTTTCCTCAATTTATTCGACGCACATAGTAGAAAATATTTTCTTTTCATTACAGAGACAAGAAGGTAAATGTGAGATAATGCCACTTCACCGTTATTCGGAAAACATTTTCTGTTTCTTCATGTGATTAAAAGAAAAGTGGCACAGCTCTCATTCCGAAAGTTGTGCCGAATGCCAGGCACGTATCGAGGTTTGCAGGTGACGTGTCCTGTGATGCAATATAAACTGCAGTCTGCGAATGACAATCTAAAATGACAACCGATTACACCCTTACCTACAACACCAGAGGACGCGGGTTCAATCGGGAATAAGTGTTTGTGTGCGTGATTGTCTGTTTGTATCGGGCTTGGTGCTTCCTGTAAATTTTATTAAAGTACGTATCTATTTACAAACAAAAAGTACTTGAGTAGGTATGTTAATCCGATATGTATAGTACAATGTTTGCTTAATTTGGGGCTAGATGGCGCTATGTGGAGCTAAGGCAGCTATGTTATGGCAGCACGTAGGTGATATGCCATATAGGCGATTAGGTTGTCACTTAATCTGCCGGCCTAGATTGGCTGCTGACAACAATTTAAATATTAAAGTTTTCATCAATCCTGGCCATTCAGACCAGATTTATGCAAGATCATATGGCGAAGGGTTGATTTTTAGCACACTAGTACTTGTTATTCCTACTTACTCTGATTGGTTATTCCATCTCTGTACCTCCTGGAAGATTTAAATTTTTTTAAAAAATAGAGATTGCTTTTTTGAGGTAAGCAGATTTATAGAGTACATTTAGAATATGTTAAACATTGTTAGAAATAGGTATACAGTAAGTTAGTTTGAGACATTGTCAAACTACTACTTAAGGTAAAAACATAGTAAGTTGGCTTCTTGAATGTCTACCTCTTCGAATTCATTGACTAGTTTTCAAAACCATGAGATATTGTGTGGGTTTATTGTGTTTAAGTAGGTAATAGCAAATCGGATTCATTAATATAAGATTGTTCTTTTATTATTTTGTAGCAATAGTTTCGTAGAACCGTAGCAATAACGTTACGCTGTAGCACGTAGCACAGACCAAGTGTTATTAAAAGTAGTATAATATGTACAGTCACATGCATAAATTAAATACTCGTACATTTTTGCGCTCAGATCAAAGGCGTAACGTTAATAACAGCTTGTTTAATTGAGTATAAATATTAATGAAAGTGACTGTATATGAAAGTGCTTATTTATAAGTCTGAATTGTAAATAAAAGAAACTATATTAGAACCCCTGTGGTGCCGAATTCCAATCTCGCTGTAATTAGTACAATTAACACTAAGCTACTTCGTGTTAATTGTACAATTATAATAATAATAAAAAGCTTAATTTCTGTCCACAAAATAGGTAAATAATGTTATAACAAACATTTCAATGGCTTATTCATTTTGTGGGAGACTGATGCCTAAACTAGCCAAGTAGATAGCCTGTACCTATCTTACCTCCGCATTCACTAACGTAAATTAAAGTTGAGTATACTCAACTTTAATTTACGTTACGTTGGTTGGATGAATAAAGTGTAAAGTTATTTGTGTAAGGTTTCTTCTATAAGCATTGTAGTTTATAGCTAGCTATAGCCAGCTATCCCTTTCAGTTCTATTGTCATTTTACTGGACAGCATGAGCGGTATTCGGAGGTTCGATCACCAAGCCTGCCTTACTTAGAATTGTCAGAAGAACACATGTGAAGTTATGTTTTTTTTCCCAATTCGCAGCTAACTGTCCGGTGAAGGAAAACCCAGACAAATACCTAAGGCTATCCGCTATCCGGGGATAGCGCTGGAAGGAACGTCTCTTCCACGTTGGTGTTGAAAATACACTCAGTGAAATGTTGGCTTCTGAATGTGCCATTTACCAGAACGGGATCAATCAAAGTGATTTTGACTTCACCATTTAGGCCCATGAGCGTATGTTTGTGTAAAAATTGTGTTTAGATATTAAGTACTTTAAGGTTGGATGAATAAAGTGTAAAGTTATTTGTGTAAGGTTTCTTCTATAAGCATTGTAGTTTAATACGGTCTGTTGCCCGGTGCCATACTTATTGAGTAGGTAAGTGGCAAAATGTGATTCAAATTCTACTGTGAATTAATAAAAACCACAAGTATTTAAAATTATCACTTCCCACAAAAGAAAACAGGTCTTACAATAAGGATGAAGTATTTTTCACAAGTCGCCAGTTCGTCCTCAAGAGTCATTCAACTTCCAGAATCTTTTGACGAAAATGTAAATGGACGAAATGAAAGAAGGGCAAATTGAAGATTTTGTCGAATCAACTCGTATAAACTTGCAGTGTGCCTTCTTTAAGCTCACTATGTTATTAGGTACCAATAAGGAATTAGTATTTCTCGTAAATTGTCGACAAATGCATGTATGTTGACAGTGTCCGGATGGGACAACTCGAGATATGCTGCGTAATGAACGGGACAATCAGAAGCTGCGCTCTATGAAACGAATTGAAACAAACTATGTTTGTCATATAAGGGACAATGCGTCCGCTGCTGAATATAGCCCCCCTCCCCCTCACAGATTTTCGCGACGCCGGTTGTAGGCAAAACCCTGCGATCTTTATCTGGTCGCCCATCCACCTTATGGGTGGGCGCCCAATCTGCGTTTGGTTTCATATGGCCACCACTCGAGAATTTGTCGCCCCGAACGATCATCAGTTCTTCATCCCCCTTCCAATGCCCTCTATAGAGCGTCACATTAAAACGTTATTACAAAGAGAACAGGTTCCAGGTTCCAGGTTGCATGATCTGATTCCACCAGCTCCTTTTCTTCATCGGACCACTAGGCGCAGACTAGCTTTCCACCCCTTTGTTGTTGACATCCCAGCAATTTGCACCAACCGTTTTGGTAACTCATTGATAATGCGAACAGAATGAGCTTCACCCTGAAGTGTTTCCAGAGCAATACAACTTGAGCCTCTTCAAGAAGAGAGGGAACAGCCATTTGTTACGCCGGCATGCATCATCACTTACGATCAGGTGAGATTGTGGTTAAATGCGCGCCTAACGAAGCTATAAAAAAAGCTCCATCAAAAATTAGAACCCTATATTTAAAGAAAATTTCCACAGAACTCGTTAATAAATGAACACAATGGACGCACTCTTCTTGCACTCAACTAAACTCTTTAATCCCATTACAAACAACCGAAACAAAAAAAATACGCAATTATAAACTTTAACGCTTCAACCTAAGCGCAAGATTATACACCTCCAGCTTTTGTTCTCATTGTACCATTCATCTTTTATGCACGCAAAATGTAAGCTCTTTACTGGGAACGATTTTCGCGTCCAGTATTTGCATGGAAAGGGAAAATTGCACAAAAATTTTACAATATGCTAGTATTGGTGTTGAAAATTCTATAATGTGTTAATATGTTGGGCACAGTGTAAACGATGGCCATCTTTTGTGAAAGAGGGTTGTCACTTCCTTTACATACAAAAGTTAAATTCGGAATTGATACCAGTTTGATTGTAAGAGTAAGTATGTAATCGAACGAACATGTGAACTACGTAATGCAGAAATTTTCACGTAGATTAGCTAATTGTTAATTACCATTTCTTTAGTAAACAGTTTAAAAACAGTATCTAATTACGCGTAGGTCATTATTTATTATGCATAATAATAACAACATGGATTTTATTATCTCTGTAACTAAGTATTACTAATAATTTTCTTCGCCACATTTATTTTATGTCATAAATAAATATCCCTAGACATAATTCCAAACAGCCATCTAGCCCCAAAGTTAGCTACATCGTGTTGGGCACAACGGATAAACGTACCTAAATACTTTTTCTTTTGTAAATAGGTACATTACTTAAAATTATACACAAATATGTTTGTACTGTGCATGGATATATTCCGCGAATCTTTCCGTAGTAGACGACTTCTCAAGCATTGCACTCAATCGGTCGTCTCAAAATTGAATATTTATAATTTGTTGTGCCACTCAACTTGAACAAATATATAGTTTCTGTTAGTTGTCTGCTAATTACCTACGAGACATGTTTGAAAACTAACCAAAATGTTTAAGCACAGCAAATCATAACGCATTCATGAAAAAGAACAATAAGATTTAAAACAAAGTTATGGTTGCATTATTCATATCACATCTTTTCTCTGTGTTAAATAAATTTCATACGCAAACTCACGTTTCTGATAGTTTTCAAACGAAATGGAAACATTTGGCTGTTAGTTTTGAGTTTGAGTTAGCCTGTTTACTACGAGAACAAATATGCATTACTTTAGAAAGATGATTCTCGATTTTCACTGAACATGTTATGTCAAAACTTCATACGGCCATTTCCAATATTCACATAAAAGATTAATGAAGAATATTCCAGACAACCGTACACTTAATAGTTATAAGTATCGTTTTTCTCCGAGTGTAAAAATACATAAGTGACCACTGCGGGCTGTATGGTGTCCCCTTTAATTCGCCATGGCGCCCTACCTTTAACTTGACGTAGTTCAACAATGCTGTGACGTATTAGTGTAGTTAGTTAGCACCTACTTATTGCACTTGAGCACAAATCATGATCCTTGTGCGATGGCAGCCCTAAGCCGACCAATTTAGCTGGTGCCATAAAGGCGGGTGTAGGCTCCTGGCTGTACACTAGGTGCTGAATTTAACTTTAATGAGAGCGCATTGCGACTCCAGCATTGGCAAGCGTCTGAAATCGCCTTTGAATAAACAAATGGCACGTGCTTCTCGAGAGGCTTGGAATTACTTTATTCAATCATCGCAATTAGAGAATAAGGTTTACCCTTGAAAACTAAACTTTGATGTGGTAATCTTTACAGTTTTCGCTTTAAGGCAACTACAGCCAGAGGTCGAAATGGACCTGAAAAGTTCTTACATCGACTAAAAGCCTATTTTCAGTTTACTATTTAAATAAATTATCTGTGGCTGAATTCAGAAAAGGTGTTCTGGTTATCACACCATGTGCAGGAAATTACAAATACCATTATTTTTAAATGTATGTTTTTATTTTATTGTAAAAAAGCTCAAGTGATCATGTATACATTCGTTTACTAAGTACTAATACAGTTGAGAATAACAAAATTATTGTTGTTGGCAGAGTCTTTAAACCTCTTTAAAGGTTATGTGACGTATGTATAAACAATTATAAAAACTGAATGTAAAAGACATTCAGTTTATACATTTTACATTTTTGGCATCTTATAGGTGAAAAAGTCAGCGCGCTTTTTCTTGCTGTTTCTGTGAATCATGTTATAACAACTCGTAAGTATGTACAATGTAATCAGACGGCCATTTTGTAGCGAAGGGGCATGTGACTCCGTCTCAGGTCTTACAGGCTGCCGTTGAGTTTGAAATATTACTTTAATTTTGTGTCTTGTGACAATCTTCGCACTCAGCATGTTGTGATATGAAGCGGAGCTTTACATAATTCTCAATAAATTCGCGACACTTGAGTTGTGCTGTATCAAATGTAGCATCTAGCTAGTTATTTTAATAACCAGGCATAAATAGGAAGGAAAATGTTACAAAAATTAAATGTAAAAGTACTTATGTTCCTCCAGCCGAGTTCCTGATTAGCTGATGTACATTTTGTTTAAGATTTTAACATAACATATGCCCACGATAATGTATCACGAAAACAGGATAATCAGAGGCTTACTTATTGTTGAAGCTAAGAATGTTGAACGGACGTCAAACTTGGCTATGCGAATTCGAAACCAACGTGGCGAGCCTACCGCCATTATACCGGGTTACTTGGGTTTTTTATCGGTGTTTACTGCCGGAGCAAATTGTACAATGAACACAAAGAACTTAGGTGTTTAGGCCTGCTTAAACTCGGGACCATGCGGTTTCCTCGCCAGGGTGTTTAATCACTGGGCCACGACGCTCTCAAAGATAAGTTTAGGATTATATCTATATAAATATTAACTGTACTAGTAAAACTATTATGTAAAGCTATTAGTTTCTAACAAGCAAAGTCTCTCGAAGTTCTTAATTAACTATCCACTGCGGATAACAAAGGAGAAAGATAGGTGACAGAGTAACGACCCAGCATTCGTCATTCGAGACACGTACGTCACTTTGTAGTTGTTTAATTTGGAACTCTTGATAAGAAATCGCTCGACAGCTCACTGCTTTAGAAGTAAAGATTAGATCTAAGATCATCACTCTTAGAGTCTGTGATAGTAGTTTTGGTACACCTCGTTCTAACAAAACGTCATGAGTTATCTGTATTACCTACCAATGTAGAGATTGTCTAAGCTGAAATGACGCGTCCCTCCAGTGCATCTACGGATACAAGCAAACACTCTTATTATATGCGTAGATGCATTGGAGGGACGTGATTTTCTTTTATAGATGATGGTACGGAACCCTTCGTGTACTTCGTCCGACTCGCACTTGACAAGCTTTGTTGTACTTACTATTTGTAAATATATGTCACCGGAAAATAACAAGAACCGTAAATTTATAAATTTCCTAGGAAATTTATAAACTTTCGTAAGATTCTAAACGAGAGATAAATTGTATTATTTTACGCCCACATTTCCGGAAATTTATAAACTTTCGGAACACATCCGTAAAATAATAAGTGGGCAGTTCCAAACGCCATGTGCGCTCTGATTGGTCGAATAAGTCACGTGTTCCTTCTTTCTTCATCTCCTCCGCCATTTCATTTTGGCAGAAGGCCGGTTTTAATGTTTTATATTTTGTAAGAACAATTCATCTTCGTGTTCATTGTATAATTTGCGGCTAACCCTTCGGCGATGAGAAACACCGATAAAAAACCCAAGCAACCCAGATAACGGCGGTATGCTCGCCCCTTACCACGATGGGTTCAAATTCCCTCGGTGAAATGTGGGCTTCTGAATGTTCCGTTTGTTCACCGTGATGGGAACTCTGCGTGCCTCTGTCTACTCCATTTGGGATATTATGATCGTGAGGGTGTGCTACGTTTTGTATGTTATATTTTATAAGTGCCCGTGGCGCAGTTGTGACAGTGATCGGCGACGATCGCTGTTGTAACTTGTAACGCACGTCGGGTCGGAAATGGGATGGGTGACCACTCCAACCAAAAATTTAGTGGTGTGTATTTCGGGCATCTCCGTGCTTCGGAAGGCACGTAAAGCAGTTGGTCCCGGTTGACGTCGATAGATGTCAATCGTTAAGCCTAGTCAGAGGCCCTAGGGCGGCTTGATAACATCTGACATTAAGGTTGCTCACTAACCTTAAAGTGTAATTCATTTATTATAAACTTTTTGATATCGTAAAACAAGATTTCTGCTGTTTTATTTTGATGAAGTAGGGGTTATCAGCCTATTATTATATTGTAAAAAGTAACCCGTTAAACCTACCCAGTTTCAAAGTAAAATTCCAGTCAGTTAAGTAATCGAAACTGATAAATGTACAGTTTGGCAAGTCTGATTGTACCATAATCTATGAACACTAGCATTGCTACTGTCAACATCGACCAATCAGAGAGCAGTGTCTTATTTTACGTAATTTATAAAAGCGTAAAATTAAAAGCTCTTCTGTGATTAGTCGAACCGTTTAGAATCTTACGAATAGATATCCGTTAGTTTATAAATTTCCCTCGAGTCGTCGCAAATTTATAAATTTCCTGAAATGTGGGCGTAAAATAATACAATTTATCTCTCGTTTAGAATCCTACGAAAGTTTATAAATTTCCTAGGAAATTTATAAATTTACGGTTTTTGTTATTTTCCGGTGACATATACATCGATTTAATATGCGTTATTTAATTAGACATGGCTATCGTTCATTATGTTTACGATAATCTTGGCCAAATTAATTGAGTAGATAGGTAAGTATAGATTACATTTTGTGAAGTTTGGTAGTTAGTTATAGATAGTGGTTAGTGCAATAACCTTCTCATAAAAAAACATTCTCGTTAGTACTGCCTATACTTACCAACTACCTACTTCGACAGTTTGTGTGACTTTAGTAGTAACATGGCGTGGTAGGTATTGAATTACCCTAACCTAAACGAAAATCACAAATTAAAAAATCATGGGGCAAAATAAAGGTACGTATGCTTTATTAAACATATCAATCTTCAGTTTTTAAAAAGGTTGGGCCCTCTTTTGACACATCAGATCGCTATCATTTAATCGTATAAACGCGACGAATTTACAAATTAGTAAAACTTTATTAATGAAATTCGTCCCGAAATCCGGAGTAGAACTAGACAGTCAGGTACACTAATTGCGAGGCCTCCGAACAAAGGCCTATTATATTTAATAGCACTTAGAGAAATAAACAACACCGTTATTCGCTAACTCGATTTAAAGCGAGCTCACGCTGAAGGTTTGTTTGTTAAACTAATTCGACTGTTCGCGGACAGTTAAATTAACAAAATAGTTTGACAGTCTATAAAGATAATTAATTTAGTCAATTTATGCAGACCGTGATTGAATGGTCTACTTAACGTTTGATCGATACGTATTATTATTCGGTTTTTTATTTTAATAAATCTTTTATTTTTTCGTCAGCGCAGCAGGCTCAGAAAGAGATGGCGTGATGAGCTCGACCATCACCTTAGCGACTGGCCAAAAGTGGCTTTGCGCCGTAGAGAGTGGAAAGTGGGAAGGGAGGCCTTTGCCCTGCAGTGGGACAGCATAGGCTCTAAATAAATAATAATAAATGTTTTTTTTCGTTTTAAAAAGGTTAAGCACTCTTTGAAAAAAACCAGATCGCTGTTATATAAACGCGTCGAATTTACAAATTAGTAAAACTTTATTAATGAAATTCGTCCCATAATCCAGAGTCGAACTAGACAGTCAGGTACACTAATTGCGAGGCCTCCAAACAAAGGCCAATTATATTTAATAGCACTTAGAGAAATAAACAACACCGTTATTCGCTAACTCGATTTAAAGCGAGCTCACGCTGAAGGTTTGTTTGTTAAACTAATTCGACTGTTCGCGGACAGTTAAATTAACAAAATAGTTTGACAGTCTATAAAGATAATTAATTTAGCCAATTGATGCAGACCGTGATTGAATGGTCTACTTAACATTTGATCGAACTATAGTTCGTCATTCGTTCGTCACAGGAACGTCATTAATCGATACCTATAGTTCGTTCGCGTTAAGAACGCAGTGATTCTCAAATTTAATTTTGTCGCACACAAAACAGTCACATTCACAACCTTCGCTTTCGAAAGTATGTATCAACTGGTCACTGTGGACTTGGCTTTCTTATTAAGAACGATTTGATTGGTGGGGGTTTTTTATTTTAATAAATAATTTTAAGCAAAAAAAATTCGAAGTTCAATATTTCCTAATTCAAGTAGGCCATTCATTACACAGTAGGTACTTACTTTCGAATCCTCAAAAGAACATCTAATTTAGAACCATATGATTTAGATCCATATTACAACAATAAGACTACGATCTACGAACAATAAATGAAATACATGTACAAAATGTGATACCGTCGTCGGAAGATTGTTTTTCCTGAGAAGACTCGGCAAAAAACTCAGCAGTTACATAGGTGTTAGTAGTAGCCAAAGAAAGTTACAGGAACGCACACTGTTTTGTAGAATACAGTTATTTAAATAAATAAATAATCATTTATTTATTTAAGTACAACAAGTACAATGTAAGGTGCATTTTAACCGTCTTCAACAAAAATAAAGTAAGTCATACATTCGTCTTCATCGATCTTTCGCAGATTTAAAG
Organism: Udea ferrugalis; assembly: GCA_950022985.1. Lineage (NCBI taxonomy): Eukaryota > Metazoa > Arthropoda > Insecta > Lepidoptera > Crambidae > Udea > Udea ferrugalis. Next base: position 7,144,195 of record OX465520.1, read on the forward strand.
CAAGTTAATAGTAAATGTAAAAAAAGGTCCAGCCCTCAATTAACAATCAGGATAAAACAATTCAATGTTTTCGCATACGCAATACAAAGCAAGCAGATTGAGTGAATTGACAGATTTGTTCGTAGTCGAACTGATTTGATTGGCCAGTTTAGAATTAATGTGTTTGTGCAATCTCCGATGTTTGCTCACGCATTATGCTCTGTCTCTGTCTAACCCTGGAGGTTTAACTGGCTGGCCCTTTCAGCTCTAACCTTTTGGGCTTTGACACCTGGGTGCATTCCGGTGCAAAATTTGTTGTTGTTGTAATCTATGCAAAAATTCGGAAAATCAGTATCAACCTGAGTTCTTCCCCGTTGTTATTGAATTTTAGCAATCCGGAAGGCAAGCTTCTTAAACACCAAGCTGTGTTGAGTTACTTCTGGTTTGATTTCTTCAATCACATTCGGTTAATACATATTTTGTCATAGACATTAACATTACATTGATTTGTGTTTATGTATTTCGTCTGATAACTTATTTTCAAGGAGCCATTCATAAGAAAAAATACATAATACTTAAATAAAATGTCTCCTCTGAAGTATGCTGGAACCTCAGTGCCTCAAGACAAAGGTCTATAACCAGTGTGTGTTACCAGTGAAGACGCGTACGTCTTCACTGGTAACACACACAGGCCCATAGTGAGTGACCCTGCCTCAGATCCGTAGATGACCCTCAGAGGCAGGGTCACTCCACTCACTATGGTGTAGCGGGGTAGTACCGCTAGAGAGTCGGTGGGGCCAGTGTGGCGGCTCCTCCTGCCGTCTTCAGCCTACTAAGGGCCAGGGACCGGCACTCGTCGTATAAGTTATTTCAATAAAAATCACTTTCCGAGACTTGCTTAATGTTTTATTTAGTTATCCAACACTTAGGTATCACAATAGATATTCACGATAATTTAGAAAGGATGAATGATTAGAAATAAACGGATTTTCAAAATATAAAGAAATCTGTGATGATGTTGATCTTTCGAAGATTTTTGTAAGACTGTCCAAAAAATAAAAGCTCCGCAGACATACGGAACGAAATTTAAATTCAAATTTCAAAAGGAACAGATACTTTATATTTTGATGTAGGGTTAAGCTACTACGAAGTTTTCAGCCATCGTGGAGGTTGTAACGTCCACGAGGCTGAAAAGAAATGGCATCGTTACAATACCGGGGCGGCCGGCGCAAAAAAAAAAAACTTAAAGTTTTTTTTTTGCCTCATAAGAAAGCTCAAAGTCACCCAACGGGCTAAGCTCGGTGGTTCGCTACGAGATCAATCAGAAATGACATCACCGACGTAACCCAGCGTATTAGCAGATTAAAATGGTAGCGGGCAGATCACATAGCACGAAGAGGTGATTGCCGCTGGAGTCAAAAAGTTTTCGAGGGGAGACTATTTGAGGCCAAACGCAGACGCAACGCGTTGGACGCCCACCCGCAAGGTGGACGGATGACATCATAAAGATCACAAGGATGCAAGCCGCCTACAACTGGCTACCGGAAACCGGTCTTTTATAGGGAAGGCCTATTTTCAGCAGTGGACGTCATGAGGCTGTTGATGATGATGATTTAGAAATATTTCAAAGTAAATACCGAAATACCGATTCAGCGTTAGATATAAATCGAATATTCCTGTATCTAACACGAGGAATAATATAGCTTTAATAACACAATTAAAACATAATTACTCAAGAGCCTAGTTTGAGTATCATGTAATTATCTTTGATTGATTGAAGCTCGTCGGGTCTTAATTGATATACTGCGATACAGTTTCATATTAATCAGTGAATTAAAACCTGTCAGTATTATGAAATATGAATAACCGGCCAGATACATTTTATTCTCTATCGTTTAGCACGTTGAACGCCACGCCGGTCACAAACAATAGGAATTCAATTGTTAAAGTGACCGGCGGCGGTGAAAGACTTAGGGTTCGATGTTATTTATAAAACTCGCCAGTAAAATTATATTTCAAAAGTAAGTTGAGGAAAGACTAGTAAGTTGCAAGTGTTCTTTAAGCAACTATGAATGTATTCTATGAAAGATGTACCTATGTGTGACAAGTTATTAGAGTCCTATAAGCAAGCAGATTGTCAGTACTATGTCCGGAGCGGGTTTCCATTTTTAAATATAATATAATAAAAAACAACAAAACGTCGTGGTAATGCTGTACCACCCACGAAATGCTGATTGCGAACCATTTGTACATACCACTATATATTAAGTACCTACTCTGTAATTAAGGCATATTTCAATGTCGACCATATTCCGTTTTTAGGGTTCCGCGCCTAAATGGTAAAAACGGAACCCTATTACTAAGCCTCCGCTGTCTGTCTGTCACCAGGCTGCATCTCATGAACCGTGATAGCTTAAGGCTGAACTTTTCACAAGTTGTGTATTACCGTTGCCACTATAACAAACGAAATCTGAAAAAAAAAGATGACAATTGGGGTCCCTACAACAAACGTAATTTTTAAGCTTTTTTTTACTCGATGATGGTACGGAACCTGTCGTGGGCGAGTTAGAAAGAAACTGCTCGTGGTTAGGCTGGTAAACTACTCTTGTGTTAAGAAAATGCCTCAAGAAAGTCACAGAGTGGTCATGAAAGTTAGAATAAGATAGATACATTTCACAAAACCAACTTTAAATCAGGCAGGGAAGGAAATAACGAGATCCCTACTCGCATTACACATACTGTCAGTTGTAGGTACCAGGGTTGTCAGGTAGATAAGTACTGTAGTACTCCAAGACCTTTACTCGAAGACCTTGATTTTAAAATGGTTCTGAGCCAACAATTTTAGGCTATGTACGGTGAACGGCAGATCACGCTATCCATTTCCAGTCAGTTCTCCTTCCCCTTTTGCAAAGAAATGACATTCGGCAAGAGCAGGGTAAAAAACGAAAATGGGTAGCCTGATGTGCCGTTAACTGTACATAGTTTAAGTGTTCGCAGACAAAGTTATCACAAATTGACAAAGTCTTCATTATCATCACAGCATTTTTCTCTTGTCAGTAGTATTGGTCTTATATCTACTGGTTGTTTAGGTGTGCCTAAGTTAAGTGGAAACTAGCATTAGCCTGAAGCATTTTCTGAGGGTTCACTCATTCAAAGCTTTCGGCCCGAATATTTCTCTAAGCAGGAAGCCTTTATTAGGGCCGGAAGACAACCCTAGTCAATGCGTCCGAGACTTCCTGGCTATTACAGCCTGTGCACACAACAGACTTTATTGTTAGGTTTTAGAACGATTGAAAAACTTTCAATTGCTATTAACTTAGGATACCATTGTCGTGCTTTTTAATCTCCCCGTCAAAAAGTTGAACAAAAGTTAGAACTGTTTAAAAAGTAAACAAACTAAATATTTATAAAATCACCGATTCACTGTTGCATTTGTTATATGTCTGGGTGGTCAAGTAAACTATCACTCAAAGTACTGGCTTTGTTGATAAATAATTGGCTAGCGCATCCAGCGCCGATTGGACCGTTCCAGTCAAATTATAATTCAATATTTCTTCATTCAAGTATACCATCACATAGTATCTCTCCAATTGTCTAAAATTCTTATTTCTAACTCCGGTCAACGGCACTTCACGCATTCCCGATCAGTCCTCCTTACTCTATTGCCAAGATATTTGATTGACAGAGCAAGATAAAAAACGAAAATGGGAAGCCTGTACACAGTGTGGCTGTACCATCGGCGTCGGAAGGGGAACTGAGAAGAACCGGCAAAAGAATCAGCAGTGCCTCTTAAGATGAGACTATTACTACTATCGTACAAAAAATAAGTCTGTAGTGTGTGCAGGCTCTTGCGAGGCTGACATCAACAATAGAACCTCAGAAACACCGGAATGCAAAGTTTTTTGCGGACGCTACCCGAAGACAAATGGAACACTTTGTGTAGACAAAGCGGCCGGGCCTTTTTATTCTGCTAGAATTACGCGGCTGATAAATCAAATGTCAACTTTCTTGAGATTATGATGCGAGATACGAGGAAAGTACTTCATAACACGCACTTGTTTAAAAGTATTCTTTGTATCAACTAAAATGCTATAATGTTTAGTTAGCTTGGCATTTGGTCGTTTAATAATTCTTTATTCAGAGGCTATGTACCTTTGCTCATGGCGCAAGCCTACTGTTTGTGGGCCGTGGATTCACGCTCTGAGTGATTCTCGTGACGCACTCTACATTTTGATTGTTTTTAATGTTAGTCCCTTTATTGCTAATTTGAGTGTTTTTAAGCTACTTATTTTTTAATACTAGTTGTGACCCTCACATAATACTTAGCACAAAATGATGTTGGTGTCTCACAAAAAATAAGAAATAAAATAGAAAAATATTTACTTACCTAGCTGGAGCCTAGTTGACTTCTCGAAAACAGAAGTCAACTAGCAGGTCCGGTTAATCGTGCACCTGATATATAACATTTTTTTCATACTTAAAACTCAATGTTTTCTGTTGATTAGCGTATGAGGGGTCAAGCGGGAATGGCGGAGTTGCCCTACAGTGACTGCGCTAACGAGACGTCGGGGGCTCGTTGCGATGAATCAAGCGACTGCCTCTCACACCGACGCCGAACTAAACTTTCAATACACCCAAAAATATTAAATTCGGCCTGTTTTGTACAACAGAGCGTAGTTTTTCTGTTGCCTAACTAAACTTTTAATACACCCAAAAATATGAATATGTCAAATTCGAACTGTTTCGTACAACAGAGCGTAGTTTTTCCGTTTTTAGTTAATGCTGGAAATACGAAACACAAATATTACACATTATATTACGTACATTGGCTCCTGTTATTCAATAATACCTACTACGTTTTTTCAGCAATAAAGCAAATAGATCCATCTCAAATTGTAGCCTACTTTCAAGTATTCAAGTGAATCATCACAAACATTATAACCTTCCATTATCCGTGTTATAAAGTAAATATTGTTTTTCTTTAAGTCCTAGTTTCTTTGATCTCTATCCTATGCAGTTAATGATGCTAATGATTTCAATAAACTTTGTCATTCAGCTACTTTGAAGAAGAACAAGGAACCATTCAAATATTTGCTACGAAACCCTAAAAGTTAACTGTTAATAAACCAAGCTAACTTTACTGTGGGAGAATGTATGCGCTAAAGAGATAGTATCTTCAAAGCGGGTCCTCCAGCAACGACTTGTAAAGGAGTGTGTGGGTCCCATTCAAACTAGAGACAGAACGGGTTCAAAGTGTTAACAAGTCAGAGGACTTCATTTAGGTTAGAGCTTTCAAGGGGGCTTTCAAGGATTATTGCCACCTTAGGCAAAAAATAATACAATTATTTTTGTGCCAATGTTGTAGATAATAATAGTAATAAAATAATATTAGATAATCTTTATTGCACAAAAATACATTTAACAGAGTTTTGGTAAGAGGACGTTATTAACGTACGTACGGACGTACGGAAGACGTAGAAGATTATAACTTTCCCATAAAAAATATTGAACACTGAGGTGGACGAGGTTACGTTAATTTTATAAATCACATATCGAAATGTGTATGCGCGGATGATCCGTTAGGCCAGATCAGATACGTGAAGTAGTTGTATGGATTGGATGATGTGAATACTTAATTGTTTTAATATTTTAAACTTCATCATAATTTATTTATGTGTTCTTTATTGCACAAAAGTAAAGTACAAAAGGCGGACTTAATGCCAGATGCATTCTCTACCAGTCAACCACACAGTCATCATCATCATTATTAGCAGGCACAAGAAGTCCACTGCTGAACATAGGCCACCCCCATTGATTTCCAGAGCGCCCGGTTGTGTGCGGCCTGTAACCCCCGGAATCCCGCGACCTTTATTAGGTCGTCCGTCCACCTTGCGTCCACTCTGCGTTTGGCGTTTGTAATATTGATTGAAAATACTTATTTCAATTCGCAGCTACACACTTAACTTTTAGTTATTGTACGCCGAACAAAGAGAAGTTCCTGCGTCACGTCTTTTACAAAGGGGACGACGCGTTGTTCGGTGACTTGGCACAACCTAATGCAAATGAAACGGAAATGGGGAGAATAGATGAAATCATTTAAAAGCTTTTTTTTCAAATGGAAATAAAATTGTAGATAATTTTAATAGGATATATAGGATAGGATAATCTCAATGAGATTCTTCTACCGTTTAGCGCTGTCTGAAAATTAGTAATGTTTGTTGATAAAAACCATTTGCGTTGAGTGAGTGTACTGTCCATATTCATTTTAATCTGTGAGTTTTATTTAGATGTTCCTGCCTGATAATCTCACATCTTCGGAATAAACACGTTGCTTGCACTAACATAGTGATGTAGTAATTTTAAATTGATCGCTATTTTATTGACATTAACATACAACGTGTAACAAGCTCACCTTGACATTCACTTTCCTAGTACACCATAATTGCATTCTGATTTAGTTTCGTTTCCCTGAATGTCGTCAGTCGTCACTCGGTTCCTTGTATCCGCTGAAAAAAAGTTTGATATTTCACCTACGTCCGAATTCGAAGAATTAGCCATCTTATTCTGTATATTATTTAGTGATTCAAACTGTATTGTTTTTCAAATAAAATAAAATTATAAATATGGGATTCCAGTGGTCGCACACTCATATTATAGGTACTGAGCGGAGACCACAGCTTAATTATCACAATATTAAACTCTAAATTAGTTTCAGTTTTATTTATTTTGTTGTCATTTTTTTTTTTGTAAATTGTTGATTTCAATGTGTTCGCATAGTAAAAAAAAACCTTTTTCTATTGTATTACCAAAGTAGCAAAAATACTTAAGCTATCCATTTTTTCAGTGTCTCCGCCCGCCCAGAGCGGCCGCCATGTCCGGTCTCTAATTTTCATAATAAAACCATCCGGCTGAATGGTGCCGAGCCTAATCGTGGCCGGGACACGAACCTACGCCCTCCTAATTAGCGAACTCATGTGAGTATGTCTTAATTGAAATAAGTTTAGGTGCCGTAAAATATCTACAGACCTTTTTCTTCTCTTTGTTGAGGACAAAACTATTATTATTGTTTTAGGTAAGTACTACTTATAATGCTTGAACTTTGGACTGGGTTTGACATTCTGACACAATACAATTACCATAACTGATTTTCAGAAATTTCTTATAGTCCTACATGCTTTTCGAAATGAAATCTATCCTAATTAGATAGGTAAAAGCTAGAATAAAAAATGAAGACCTTTACAAATTCGAAAACGAAATGTAGCGGAAATAAAATGAAGACAGCTTTTTACCGATACACGTTAAGTAAACAAAATCTACGCTACTTATTATATTATCTTTGAAAAATCCTCTTTCCCTTTGTATATTATTTCAAGAACACCGCCTTTTATAGTACAGGATATCTTTTAGCAAAGTTACCTGTCAAAAGGAGGATAAAAGAAAGTCTGGCGAGTATTGAGGTCACCGTGGAGCACCCTCAAGTTGAACAAGATTGCCGGTGGCGCGGTGTGGACACCCGTATTCTTAAACCTTATCTTAATATTTATTTTTGTTTTTCGTAATCCTCATAAAACCGTTAAAAGACTTACTATACTACTTTACTACCTTTTGATGTGGTGGACTCATGCCCAAGTTGTGCTTTGGGGCCCTTTCAAGTTTATTGTGCCGCCACTGTGTACTTAATTTGAAAGCTGTTTAGCCTCAAATTCATAAATGTTGACCAATGTTGAGCATGGCTTGAAAGCTATGTTATATTATCACTTTCAGTTCTATGGATACTATATGGGACGGCATAAATTTGACGGTTTAAACTGCTTGACGTTGGTGGATTCGAGGGTAAAAATTATACTTTGGTGGAGATACTCGAGTGTTAATATGTTCTTGAATAGAGCTTTGACAACATCATTTTATAGAAAAACGTTATTCAGACACCACAAACGTGCTTAAGAAGGTACTGAATAAACGTTTTCATCTGTACGTACAGATCTAAGGTCACTGGACTTAGGTGAAAGCATTACCTATGCAACAAAGTTTCTTAATGACTGTAGCAAAATCTTAATGTCGTCGGCGATAGTCTAAGAGTTAATACCTACTTAAAAAGTAGAAACCTAATGCTTCGTTGCTCTTAGGTCCATTGTTGACTACAAGACTACAAATTGTTTATACGTTTGCGAAGCGCAAGCGCTGCGTCGCGTGCAGGCCAACAACAGCTTAGTGGTGGCTTCCGGAGCACAAACACCGTTTGCTTTCGATAGATGTAGAGACGCATTTCCTTCCATTTTTATACATACACATGATGATATACCATCTAAGACTCCATTGGTTTTAAAGAATTGTTATCTTTAAGTTACGTAACATTCTAATATCTGAGAGGTAAGTACACATATTAAAACAAAAACTACGAAAGACCCTTAAAAAAAACATTAAAAATACGTTACAAAAACTGGAACATCAGCATTATCTCTACAACTGACTGTAGCTTTTTAACGTGATGTCCACAATCGAGGCAACAAACACAGCATTGCGCCGCGGCAATCACAATGATGTGTCAATACAATCAACAACGGACATTAAATGTTTCCGATCCAAACACTATTTACAGCACTATGTACACTGACGAGCAAAAATAATACATGAAATAAAAGGCAGAATGCTACTTTCATTAATATACTCGTATAACGAATCTCTTCACTAATCATCTCATTTGATGATTAACTAATCTAAAAGAAATAATACTGTAAAATTTTAAGAGATTTGCCGAATTCTGAATCGCGGCTCCTGAGCAATGTATTGAGGAGTTTACCTATTTGTTAAGTTTTTAATAAGGTAATTTCACTACTTTACACTTTGCGAGCGTAACGGTATGCTATATATGCGAAGCATGCTATTATGGGATACAGGTCCCATTTCATATATTTTGCATTTCAAGATGATATTTTAAGTAGTAATATCATAGGGACGATTTCGCTAATTAGATGGGTCACTTAAATTTTTAGGCGTCGTATGTACATGTAGAAAACATCACGCTTTTTTCCCCACGAAGTAGGCAAAGATGAAACCTTTCCACTTGCTACGATGCTGACACACATCCCGCGCTTCTTCCACTCTCATTAATCCTTTCGTACACGCTTGTCGGTTAAGAGTACTCTTGACCTGACCTTTTCTGAGAACACCTTGAACTTGTTCGTGAAACTGCACAACGTAGGCTTTCACATAGATTTTTAGGTAGGTAGGTAGGTATCTTTGTAAACTCTCCGAATTTGACTAAGGACCCGCGGCTGGTTCTTAATTATTATTTTCACAGCATAGTTGAAAGACGAAGTTTTTTATGAATTTTTAATGTTTTTGTTACCTACTGTGACCTTCGTGTAAATAAAACCTTTTTTCTTTCAAATTAATTACTTTGTAACAATTAATTAAACTTAAAAATTTTAATCCGTGAAAAAACTGCCCAGAAAAAACAATACAGAAATAAAATGGGTTTTTGAGCAAAAATTTGCTTTTTTTTAATCATTCTTTTCAGTAATTGCTAAATTTCTTATTAAAACCTATGCTTTACCTGCATGTTTTTTAATTTTAAATTATTCTAGAGGATTTAAAATCTGGAAAGTAAGTGAAGTTTCGTTAAATATGGCAACTAAAGGAAAAGAACTACTTAGTTATTACTGAGATTGAGTGTTTTTCTATATTCCTCATACAATAGAATTTGGCCCACATCACCCACTTGAAAAATTCCCATTGTATACATCCCTTTTTTCATTTGTTTCGGCTACATTATCTATGCTCGTCAGTGTAGTTTCGCTGGCCGCTCCACAAAGCCGCGCTTTCATGAGCTACGTTCGTCGACAGATTGTCATTTTGAGTGCGGATCTCGGCTATGTATTATTCACGATCCCATGAAGGGTGTATCGCTCGGACATGGAAATAAAAGAACGCAGCGAGCCAGCCCCAGTGTGCCGCTGGAAAAACTAAAAAGTGGCTGCTTGTTAAGAATTTTAGTGCACCGACATTGTTTGCAGTTTGTAGCTTGTCATGTCAAAGTTAGGTTTACTTTAATGCTTTGAATCTTTACTTTGTTGGCTTGGTAATACGAAGAAGATTAACTTTGTGTCGTGGTTTTTTGAAATATGAAATTGAGGCTCGTATTCTAAAATAATAAATAATGCTCAAAACACATTTAAATTGAGGTACAGATTCAAGCCTCTCCCAAGTAACATTTTATTCGGGCCTAGGTTGTAAAAAATGCCTTTTGGTTTTATATTAGTCCTAAAAAGGTTAACGTTATGCTATCTGATCATTTTAAGTACTTGAGAATGATTAGTAAGTTTTAAAACTAATTGTTTATTTTTGCAACCTCGGAGCCACTGACAAGAGTTTACATTAACGTTATGTTGACTTGTGTTTCAAGAGCATATAATCCTAGGGTCTTATAGTTTTCATGAACTCCTGAATAGGTTCTAAAAAGGCTAGCAAAATGCTTAAGTTAGACCTGAAGGTTTAAATTTAAACTTTGATGCAACCATAAAGTTATGAAATGTTGAAATCGCTTATAAGCTATTTCTTAAACCCAATTTTAACCTTTAGGCTTTATGAGAGTTGCCTAAATAAACAAATTAGGAATTCGTAGTGAACAACCAAACCAATAAGCTATTTTCATAATTTAAAGGCATGTTTACAGTTCTACAAGAATATTTTAAAGCTTTAAAGGCATCTCTAAAAATTATCAGTTGTCTCCGTGACTTCTCCATGAACCGATACAGGGTGATATCGAAACAACGGAGCGGAAGTTTTCAACGTAAAGTACGAAAGAATCTCTGAAGCCAATAGATTCATCTAAACTAAATATTTACTGTGTCACTGCATCTACTGTCAATTAAAATAATTTAATGTCTTATGAAACTATCTTCTAATGGGGCCTACAAGTGAAAGCTAATCTTAGATGGCGGCACCATAGCATGAACCCTTGTTCATCTGTGGCAGTGCGATAAACAATAAAAATTGCCCCATTTCTTAATAATTCCCCACCTTTAAACATGTATTCCACTTGTAAAATAAGAAGCAAGTTGAAAGAAGAACTAAGTAAAAGAGGCTCCTCTTTCCGTGGAAGGAAAGCAGCCCTAATTAAATGGAAATTTGTGTTCCATGAATTCCTTCTTATTTTTTCAATTTAAGGTCTTGGAACTTGCTTTTAAGTTTATTAAATGTTAGACTAGCCAGTGTGTAACCATTTTATCATTTTTAGTAGTAATGAAACCACGAAACTTCATACTACCTAGTTTTAAAGAGTTTGAGGTATTATAATAGAAGGCTCGAACTTTACTCTCCTTATTGCTTTGGGCCACATTTTTTTAAGTTGCTCATCACGGGGAAACTAGTGGCTTCTAGTTTCTTTGCAATTTGGAACACATCACCCGGGAATTTGTGTGTTATTCGTCCTCAATTATGAATTCTCTACAAAATTCATACAAAAACGTCTTTGTTATTGGTCTTTGCTCTACTAGCGCCACTTTGACAGTTGCACGAACCATTGTCAGACATAAAATGCAAACTGGTCAGGGTTTAATCTTTTTATTCATAAATATTATCATAATAAAGCTTAAAAATCACTTTAACACAATAAATACAGCCTGTATAAGCTGTTTGTGCTCGGGCGCGGCGGGGAAGTCTTGAACTACTCTTGGGAATAACCTTATAGCTAAATATTATAACGGAAAAAGCTTTGTAATCTTAATTAGCTCCGCACATTTACCTTTAGCTCTTATTTTGGACAAAATTAAGAGCTACCAGCTATTACAGTTCTGGAAAGGTTATTCTTAGGTTAGTCTAATGCTTTCTAATAATTTCTTTACGCCGGCCATATTTTTTTCACTGAAATAAAGAAAAACTAACCAAAAAGCAACATTTTCATTCATTAAGCCAACATTAGGTATCGTGTGCTATACAGTTTAAAATAAATGTTTTTCAAATAAACTAAAGCTTTATTTCTAATGCGATTACTTAATTTCATAATTATTTTTTTCATTGAAAAATCTTCGAAATTCTAAACTTACGAAAAGCCCGTTTCGTATACAGCACTATTAACCTAAAGTTTCACGATGAAGTGCCGGCCGCACGTTTTTTTTCCATTTATCCTTACTTTACTTTTAATTTTTAACACTGCCATTTTGTAATTTGGTATAACGGTAGGATGGCGCCATTAAAAATTTGTTTCAAGTCCACAATGGATGTTTCTGTGTAAAAAAATCTTACGCAGAAACATTTTAAAACCCGAGAGTCCTGGAAAGGTATTTATTCATGTCTATGAAAAACGTTTTAGGTTGTGATAGGGTTAAATCAAGTTACTAATTGAGAGCTTAAAGGCTTCCTCACAAGGTTATATTAACGTTAAATTATAGTTGTGAAGGTTATATTTAGGTTCTGTGCAAATACTTCGAAAGGTTCTGGATTTGAGCTTCAGGTTTGGCTGTAGCTCTCCGAATGGTTCTGAAACGTGGGCCCTTTTTGCACACAGGAGGTTAATATAAGGTTAATTTAACGTTACTGAGCCTAGTAAGACTTACGAGAAAATTTCCATACAAAGGTTTTAGAACCTTTTCAAAACCTTTTTAAAACCCAAATGTTACTTGGGCTTTATGTTACCACAGATTTTTGGAGCTATCTTAGTATGTGTTCAACGCAATAAGTTTTGTATTTTAAAAGCTTGAATGTTTTTTAGTTCATATCAGTGTCAATAAAATGTATTTTTTTCTTTCACTGATATAAAATAATTATCTCAAATTGGAAAAAAGAGCGTTTACCTATGGTCAGTCTTTTGTCAGATATTTATACATATAATCACTGTTTCACGGCTTCTAGTCGGTACTTTCACATTGTTTCAGTGGCTATACAATGAGAATGCTCTGTCCATTGTCTCACTAAGTTATTTAGTATTTTGAATTCTCAGTAGGATGCTTAAGAGTATCCTTATGAGGTAACGAACACATTACATGGAATTAGGTCTAGCCTCAGAATACCCAAATGAATAAGCTTTTACGAGAAACTCTTTCAAATATTTACTTAGTAGCGGTCGCCCGCGACTTCGTCCACGTGGACTAAATTGTAGCCTATGTGCTATTCAGATGCATAAGCTATATTATTGTAAAGTTTCATTAAAATCCATCCAGTAATTTTTACATGATCTACTGCCGTACTCAGAGACGTCAATTAACACGGTACATCCACACATACAAACTTTCGCATATAAAATGTCAATGTGTAAAAACATTATAAATAAATGGTGTCAGGTCGAAAACGTCAATTTGTGATATATCTTTTTTGTAATTTAAATACACTTACTGAAATATGTGTACTGTTACGTAATGTAATTTATTTCAATGTAATTGAGCAAATACCATCTGCTTGTGCGCTCCGGGATTTAACCAGAACATAGGCACTGGCACTGCATTGCATTAATTAATCACAATTTTGTTAATGAATTGGCATGATTTTGCAAATTAATTGATTGACAAACGCAAGTTTTATTGTAAACGCTTTAGGAATCCCATTAAAGGCTTTTTAACTAGGTACAACATTTCATTTAACTAAAATGAAATGGTGCGCTGCCGTTTTTATAGTATCTTCTTCTTAAAATATAAAAATCAATTGCTGTTCGTTAGTCCGGATGAAACTAAAGAACGGCTGGACCGATTTGGTTAATTTTGTAACGTACACGTTGTTATTAGTCTATTTTATAACTTCGTGGCGCAATGTTTAGCAATGATTGTGGCCGCGCAGGTGAGGCGGTCAATCGACGCACTCCATAAACGTGTGCCCTTCACCAACTCCAACAGTATTCGTGATTGAACAGCCGAATTGGGAACCTCCTTCTCCTTCCCCTCTTCCTCCTCCTTTTTTCAAGTCGGTTGAAAAATACGGTGCCGCACCTAAGTAAGCAACGTTTGGCAGTGTGATACGAGTATCAGTCAATCATTTAAATTATCTTAAAGAACTCAAGCCAAGACCTAATAAGTTATCTACTAATAAACAATCACATCAAGTCAATGCGGAGTCGCGCTAATAATCAAAAGCCGCTAAGTTTAATTTCGGTTTGCAGTGCGATTAATGGGACACTATTTATTAACCACGCTTCCGCGCCGAGCCAAGCCAACTCGATGAATGCATAAACAGCTGCAGTTATTTTAAGCTTTTAATTTTGAACAGTTGTTTTTGATATTTACTTTCATAATGAAAGAATACTGCCAAACCTGAGGTGTTTATTGGTGCTAAGGTGCCTAAACACAGAAGTCTACTACCAGCGTGTCTTAACGCTGGTAAATTTATTTTGTAAAATAAAAAAACTTTATTCCTGAATATACCTATTAACCGAAGAGGCTTCGGAAGCAGCAGAGTGCTTCGGAAAGCACGTTAAGCAGTTGGTCCCGGCTGACGTCGTAGATGTCAGTCGTGAAGCCTAGTCGGAGGCCTTAGGGCGGCTTGATATCATCTGACATCAAGGTTGCTCACTAACCTTACACCCCTCCAACAATCCGCACCGAGCCCGAGTATTGGAGTATGGCTCAATCCACCTCATAGTTGAGGTGAGGCATGTGCCTAGCAGTGGGACGTATATAGGCCGTTTATGTATGTTTTGTTATGTATACATATTACCGCTTGTCACTCGTTACATTATTCTTCTCTTCCGTGCTCGTATGTCACTAAAGACATATCATATCAATTACGTTACAGGAAAGATATCCACGTTTTTGTTTTCAGACACAATCGTCAATCACTTTCGACAGCCTACAAATAAATACTTATAACAAATTGTACGTTTCTAGGTACGTCCTTCATATGATTGATGAGAGGTCAGCCATTACAATTTACATCAATGGGCACGTGTCTACTCAATAATGCAACATAGAAGGTCTAGGTACCTTCAAGGTCAGTCAGTCACTATAAAGTACCTACAAAGAATAGGACTGGTTCAGGAGTTATTCAGAGTTGCAGACAATAATCAACCGAAAGAGACATAATAATATCAGAACAAATAAAAAATTGCGATCTCAAGTGGAAATTGAACCCACACAGTTGAACAGTTGTCAATCCGGGTGAAGGTAATGACCGTTAGTCCACTGAGACCTTAGAAGATAACTACGAAATTATTTAATACACACTTTGTTCATAATTGGTACACAAAACGAACAACAGATCTTATACGTGCTACGAGTCTTATGGGGTGCTACGAGCCATACTCCAACACGTGTCCTTTGTAATAGTTGGAGGGGGTGTTAGGTTAGTGATAAACCTTGCTAACAGATGTTATCAAGCCGCCCTAAGGCCGACTAGGCTTAACGACTGAAATATTCCAATGTGTGCAAATTTTTTCGTTACCACCACCGAACACTCAGGTCATGAAACGTTATCATATTCATTGCTTTTCTATTCCGTCAGTAACCAAGAATCTCAAATATTTACTAGTTACGGTGACCTTACAGTTGAAACAAAGGAATCGATTGTAGTCCAATTGCATTCAAAGAACTTATGCATCCATGATGAAGGCAAGCAAGGCCGACTTGCTACCAACTTCAACAGAATTCGATATTACCTACCTACAGCTTTGAACGGAGACTTCGTTGATGAAGGTTACATAAAATGATGACTGTTATATAATTAAAACAGTGACTCGACCCAGCTTCGCAAGGATTTCATTATTTTCTGTAAATATATTATCAATAATTTAATACATTTGTCGTGGACAAAAACGTTTCAAAATCCATTCCGTGATTTAGGCAGAAATTAGCAGATATTCAGACCGGTACGGAAAACTACTGTTTTTACTTTTCAGAGACAACAGTTTTTGTAGGCTCGCCTCGTACCATCTTCAAACAAATCAAATCTCTCATAGAAACTGGACGTATGGTTATAAGATTACTTCATTGATACATACATATCAGTTCAACTCTAACTATTGGTTCAGGTTTAATAAATGAAAGAAAGAAAGATAGATAGATTTTAATGTGTTTTTTAGTGTTTATACATATATACGTAGTGAAAAATGCAACAAGAAAGTTTAAAAACCTAATAACAGAATAATTTGTTCTTAAGTTCACTACAACCATGATTTAAATTTTCATTGTAATATTATTTTATTGCGATCAGATAAGGATTGATAATTACTTACAATTTATTAGGAGGCTTAAATGAGAATGTAAAATGTATTTACAGAGCACTTAATTTTCAGAACTTTTTACGTTTTACGTCTAAATAATTTAGAGGATTCGTGACTAACATTTAAGCATGCAAAAGCTCAGTGACATTTAAAATTCGAGAGAATATTAATGTGATTGGTAGTGTAACTCTGTTAGATAGGTACCTAATGTATTTTCAAATTACTTGTCTCGAGGGCACGCTTAGGTGAAAAAAGTTTTATAAAAGATGGTAAAAATATTCTCGTTAAACTTCAATTCAAATTGAATGATATTACTTTTTACTTTTAGTAGTTTATTGGCTCAAATTAAACTGAGTATCCTAAGTGCTCAATATTGAAGCTGTTCAAGGTTCAGTAGATCAGATTCAGATTATGATTAAGTGAAAAGGCGATAATATCTATAAATAAATTTAATATTTAATTTAAAGTGTGTATCATCTTCATTAATGTTTGCCACTACTATACTATAAAAAGTATCGTATGTTACAGGGAACCACATTCCAATATGTATAGTAAAGTGAAGTCAAAACTATCTATTCATGTAAGCTTATACTAGTCGAATACAGAACTTATTAAATTAACATGAAGTAACTCTACCACAGACTCGGACGTTCATCCTACGAGTACCGAGAAGATTTTTTGAAGAATGGCGATGTATTCTTTTCAATATTAATGGTTTGCAAATTTAAAATTACAGATTACCTATCTAAAGACAATATGCGGAATGTGCAGAGGATCAGATTATATCTATAATGATTGATGACCATAAAATTTTATCATTCGAGTAATCCTCTACAATATAATAAATTCATGTCATTAACTTTGCTCTAACTTGTGAAAAGGCCGTTCAACAAGTGTTCGAAGTATCTTTTTAAAAAAAAAACGCATTGACCAACTAATGATTTCCTTACCATACCACACAATATCCGACACTGGGAGTTCAGTTTTGCTTCTAGTATGGAGTATAGCTACATTTCTGTCTTAATGCTTATTTAAGGGAAATGGTTAAACCGTCGTTGAAGCTAGCAAAGTTATCAAAAAGACATCTGAAACTGAAAATCAATCTCGTAATGCGCTAAAAATCTCTCTCGATTCCTGCATCCATAGGTTGCAAGTTGCTGCAGTAATCGCTCAAACTATATTCACTTTCTACCCTAAAAGACACTCGTTCGCAGCTCAAATTCTGAGTTCAAGTGGCTTATACGAACTCACATTATTAAATTGCATTGACCTTTTGATACTATTGACAAATCCTCAAAATACCCACATTGCTAATCACAAGCTCTAAAAAAATACTATAAGTAGTCACTAAAATAAAATGATTTCAGATTTACTATATCCTTCACGTCTACATCCTACGAATAAGGATTGTGCACACGCTTGCCCGCTGTTTGCTTTACAAAAAGCCCAGTGGGAACGCAAACACGCCGCTATTATCCGATGTCTAATCAGCTGACAGCGTCACAAAGTTGTCACAAGTCATTTTATTTATTTATTTCAAAGCCATTAACTTGTAACTTGTTGTGTGGAAGCCCCCTTAATTATTTAACTATTTTATTATTAAGAAACTTTTTTTTAGGTGTGATACAACTAAATATTATATTCTCTTTCTACTCAAAAAAAATCTAAGCGTATAACTATTACCGTTAATAATATAATACGAAAATACGATAAAAACACGTTTATTAAATGGGGGTTCCCTAAATGTAAATGTATTTTTAATTAGTTAGTTGCAACAGAAATAGCTAATTTGTTAAAAAAACAGCTTTCTAGCTATCACGGTTTATAAGATACATACCGCCTGGTGACAGACAGACACTGGATGCTTAGTAATAGGGCCCCGTTTCTAACTGTCGTGTGAATGCCAAGTTAAAAACACACGTTAAATGACGATGAGAAGGTTCTCATCGTCATTTAACGTGTGTTTTTCCCCTTCTTCCCCCCTTCATCTTTTTTGTGTACCAATTGCCTCATGGACGTGTAGCCCATGACTGTTGTAGTTTTGTATGATCCCTGTGCACACCGCACAGGGATCATACAAAATCGCCCACGGTTCTTTGACGTTAAAACTCGTCTGAAGTTTTTGTAGGAGAATAAACAAAGAAAGAAGTTCCATGATAGTTCTCCATTGAACTACCGGGTTACCAACATGCGACGGATACAGTCTTGATGCAAGCGACAGGCGCTTATAGGCAATCATTTTCCACCGGACGGACAGCACGCCTGATTGCCTCCATATAGCTTTTGCAGTTTCATCCTGATAGGTAATAGGGTGTTTCCTGGTTAAAACTTTAGATGTGACCTCGACTTCTGTGCTGTACTTGTGTCACTTAGTAAAAAACTTGACCTCTCACCTAGAGGTGATGCTGGTTGACACATTGGAGTTGACCTCTAGATGAGGTCAAGTTGTTTTTTGACGAAGAAATTGTTGTGACGAAGCAGGCCTATGCTGTTTAATTTGAAAATGTACTGTAGTTCGTTCGCGTTAAGCATCACTGCGAACGGACTATAGTAAACTTTTAGCAACATTGTACATTTAGAAGTTAACTGCATCAAAATCTCCGTTCTTATGATGAAAAATTCTAAGGGTTGGTTGCACCATAGTAGAAGTTAAAGTTAAAGTTAAAGTTTTTGTCAAATTTGACAATTTGACGACCAAAAATGACGTCGAATTGTCAAATTTAACAAAAAATTTAACTTTAACTTTAACTTCTACTATGGTGCAACTTACCCTAAATGTGTGTCGTGAAATTCTCACGGCAGGAATTCAACCGTTCGCCTTTCATAGTAAACATTTTCACTTTCACATACTCCACTACGTCCTCTGACTCCGTGAAGTGCGTAATGCAGTCAGCACACGTAACGTGGAGCTAGGGGAAGGCTCTTATACCTGGACTGTAACCAAGCCTTCCTTTGGTCTGCATATTATTATTTACTGTTACATGTTTGTTTTATATGGCAAATTGTGCCAAATGTAACCATTTACTTTTCGAATTTATGATTATCTGATATTTGTTTAATTCAAAGTTATACTCGTATCATTACTGTGTATTTTCTTATTATTTAGTATTTATTTATTTAAAGCCATACTCACAGTATTCATAGTATTTTGTATTTTTCTTATTATTTAGTATTTTTATTTTTCATTTTCTGTGTATTTTGTTATTATTTAGTACGTCTAAAATTGTAAAATGGTTTGTATTGATTGACGCACAGCTAGAACTACTGAATCAAGAAATCTGAAATCGGTATGAACAGTTTTTATGTAAATTTCAACTAAGTATAAGGGGAAAAGGACAACATTATACATTTACTAGGTTTGGTAGTTACTTATTTTCGCGTTCTGTTTTACTTAATATGCCTATAAGTATCAACAGTAAAGTGCTTCAATATCAGGTTATTGTGTTGTCATTTCATTAACGTTTTCTAAGACCAAAGGTTAAGCTCATGAATATTGTATAGCAACCGTTCTGCCATATTGTTGGCTTCGAGACAGGTCGCTATGAGAGCTACACGCTACACACGCTAACTTGTTTAATCAATTTGCCCAAGGAATTTGAAATTAGGCGGGTAATTACTATGAAATGAAGTCTCTAATTATAGCGGTTTAGTATTCAAATTATGGTCGTGTACATATTTATCATTAGGCGTGTTTTGGTTCTTATTTTACTGAATTTTGTTCATACTGAGCTGTTACAGAGGTATTATGTACGCTAGGTCGATCGGTTCAAAAAATTGAGAAATCTATCAGATAGTAATTTCATGGTGATGAGTAGGTTAATGGCGGAAATATTCAGCGATACTCAAAAACGATTAACAACTAACATCTAATTCCAATATTAGAAGCACATGCCAAAAATATTGTGTTAATGTTTGTGCTAATCACGGATAGATTTCATGCTATTCAGGATTGGTGTTATTCAAAACTGTGTTCTAAGTGAATTATAACTGATATGACACTTTTTCTTAATGTGTCATATCAGTTATGCTTCATAGATAGTTTTGTTTGATTCGGTAACTTACTGAAACCTATTTTAGCAATTCACGGCAGCAGTCCCATTTTCTACAATTAAAAGATACAAACTTGGAGATGGGAGCTGACCAATGTTAGAATATAAACTTAGATTGAATTTCAAAAAGCAAGAGCAAAAGTAAAATAATGTAGTCGCATGATAAGAATAATTTTCCCAAAAAAGGCATGGCTAAAATAAAACAAAGACAATACGGCAACATTACCGGAACTCAAATACTTTAAATACCATTCCAAGTTCCATACAGCAGTGAAACATGAAAGTGTTTTATAAATGCCAATCCGAAATGTTTGAATGCCTCGTTTGGAAGCAATGCGTGTGCGTGCCCGCTAGACATCTCGAATTAACCTACATAACTTTGCTATGAAAGATAACGTGACGGGTATGTCGGTCAAGGTCGGGGCTTCCGAGTTAGGAAGACCAGACTGCAAAAAAGGATATCACCTGTTCTCTAAGTATAGGGACAAACAATCATATACTATTGACGGGGAAGCTCGAATGAAACCCGATTCAAACTTTATGAATTATCTAATCAAAACAAATTAACACAAGGCGCGGGACAATCTCAGATCACTTGTCAAAGTCTTGTCCAAGACTATGTGACATCTCACATCACAGATTACATACAGAGTAAGTAAAGGTCGTTGTACCCGTCGATTACGAATATCTATCTAACAATACGAGGAGAACCACTGAACTGGAACTGAAATCTGAGTTTGATCAAACATCTGAAAGATCAGAATTTTGTAATTTAACATTCGAAGTAAATTCTACATGATGCATGATTATATTCCCACCTATGTTTACAAATAAATGATATTATGATTATGATTATTAATCAAGGATGCCTAGGGACTAGTCTTATACTATTAGTGGGAATAAGCAGCAATGCAGATCTCCATATTCAATTTAAGATTGATAAGTAATCAAAATATGCAGTGATTCCTTATTCCACTGGTTATGAAGTTTTAACGTTCAGTGACTATTTGGGAACAAGAGTACTTCGCAGCTTAACGAGAACATCGTCGTGTAGATAAAACCATTTAATTGGGAATATTTCTAGCTCTCCAATACATAAAAAGTTTCCTGAAAATTCCCTCAGGGGCTCCTAAACGTGGCAGTTCTTCATCAGGCCAGTAATTATTATAATCATATTATCTATGTATCTCATATCATAAATTATATAAACTATCGTAGTACGTTATGTCACAATTGGAAAAAAGTGTAATCATACAGTCACATTACTCAAGCTGATTTAGTTCTGGGTAGGAAAAACCAAAGCGAAATCCTATCTCTCCTATTTAGGTTCAACACGGTATTGTCACTTTAACATTACCTTGTCACTTTAACATTACCCATTGACACTTTAACATTAGATATTGTGAGTTAAACATTAACTCCTGAATCCAGTCAACTAGATCTGGAACGCTTGGGATTGCGCCAAATTGAAAATCTTATTCCGATTGTGGCGGAATTCCCATGGCGAGGTATGCAGTTGGAAGACAACTTTCTTAAGATCTTTTTATTTGCTTTCTGACGATAAGCAATCATTTATTCCCGTCGCAGTATTAGAATAGCCAATCGTTGAAAACACTTGGTGATAAAATAGTAAAATGTTTTATTTTTTGTGGTTATTGGTAATAGGGTGACCATGTGCAGTATGCGTTCATTATGCTGTGTAATTTAAGAATTTTCATCAGTTGCTCTGGACTAGCAGTTCCACTAGACATTAAATTTAGGGTCGTCAATTGATTTTTAATAATAAATAAATGAGGAAGCGCTTTTTCGAGCTTTCATGGAAAAACTTTGCTTTTTGTAAGGGCTCTATCTTTGACTTTTCAAATTAAGTCTCATTACCATCTGCTGCAACTGTGTCACATAAATGTTAAAATTCAATGCAGCTCCAAAAAACTCTGCTCGAAAAAGACGCTAAATTAATAACGTATTTGGTTTTAACACTATGTTACAACGTGCTTCTTCTGATTGGTTTAATAAGAATTATTTGAAATAATTTTCTTTACAGATAAACGTACCAAATCATCCCAAACTAATTGCAATACTTAAACAACAATGTTTATTATTATGAACTCTTGCCTTGCATGCCGGCTATTAGGTATCAAGGTTTGCAAAGCTAACGTGATTTTTTTCATATACTAAACAAAAAAGGCCTACTTATAACACGTTTTTTTTCTTGCGAAAACCGAATGTCCTTGGCGCGTCAAGGCCTCACTTTCGCGATAACTTCCACGACCTTGTCACAGAGCAGGCATCACCTGAAACCATTAGCCTGAAACTTCGGCACATTAAAGTCAAATCAACTGCTATTTAAACGAAACAGTAAACAAGTTACAAACAACGATTACAGCGAGTCGTAAATACAAAGAATATACAGTTACAGCTGCCGATTTAAATAAATACTGAGTCGCTGTAATAAATATTTGCGTGTTGCTATTCGGCATTTTAATTGCTTGTAATTTTTCCCGAAATTGTTCAGCTTCGTGGAAATGTTATTAATTAGTGTTTCGACTTATTACTGACGCTAACAACATTATCTTAGCACGAGTACCTCTCTTAATTTCAACAGTTTTAAAACAACCGAAGATAGAAATAAAACTTATACTAAAACTAAAAAGAGTTTAATTCACACTGCACGTCAAATATCACACACGGTTTAATGTTTCTTTTTACTATAACGAGCTTTTTGACAAGTTCAGGAAATATCGTTTTTATTTATTCTAAGTAAGTTTGCAGTCGCAGCCCACCCGTAGAGTGCAGTTCGTATGAAATGCCCATAAACCGAATTTTGTTATATGATGCATTCATCGAATGCACTGCGGCACAATTTACTTGATTTTGGGTTAAGTTTCATAGCAAAAACTCTTTTATTGCTCTCGATGATGTTTAGTCGTATATTAAAAGAAGTATCCGTTACGTAAGGGTTAAACACAACGCAAAAAGTAGGTCAAAACGTTGCAATTACCCAAACCATATTGACAGAAAGTTCATACATGATTATTTCCCGGTTTTTGTTGCTCATTAACCTAATCTGCCCATTGAGCAAACAAGCTTGCTTATTAGTTCTTAAGCATCAGTCAAGTAAACATTTACATCAGTGAGAGTATGGAAATATTTGAACAATGCAGTTAAAGTTCAATTAAAGTGTAGTTGATTTGACGAATATTTATCACAAAGACACGTTTCCGTTATTTAAATTCACTAAATCTTCGAACACATGGTTAATCTTTGCGGCAACATAAAAATGTGTGTTTATTACCCGGAATTATTATTAATTATTATTTATTTCCTTATTTTTTTCCGGATTATTGTTTATTTCCTTATTCGCTTACCCCAAAAAAGTGCCAGTATTTTTTGTCTCCGGAGCAAACGATGGCTGTGTTCACTGCACATGGGTCAATTATAAACATTGCTTCAGAGACAGGCTGACTAAACGCCGGCACGTGGGCGGCATCTAGACGCTGCCGTTTAGTATTTGTGTCGTGTTTTGTTCGACCGCTAGTTTAATTTAGATCGTTTTGTGACTAAATTGAACGCTAGCCTAGTTCAATATTGGTACACAACTAAGACGAGGCGTCGAAGAAACAATGTATTGTTAGAAGATTATGCATGTTGCACATAATTTGGTTGACCCGTTTTGACATACCTAATGGGTTCTACAGCCTCTACAGCCTTAGATCGTGAGTGCAAACCCAGGGCAAACATTCACGGAATATGCATTTGTGTTGATTCTAAAGCGTTATAGCCCATGGTTAAGCACACTATCGTGAATCTCATGCCGCTCGAGTTCGAATATTACAAAAAGCTATTCAGGGTTGTTCTATATTAGTTATTGTTAGATGACCCAGATATATTCATCATTTAATATCTGTCGTGTCTTTGTGAAATTTCAACCTAAACTCATCTAAAACCGTTAGCCAGAACCAAACCAACATGTCGATTTATTCTTGTGTTACCAACTGCATTTCAGCAGTAATAGTTTCTAGTTGAAGTATGTCTAAGTGTACAGTACATAAAAAGATAAAAACATCAAACCCGAGATAAAAATAAATTAAAGCAATGACCAAAAATATAACTTTACCAAAGTTATTGCGTACCCTGTTGTTCAAATTGGGTCAATTATAAACATTGGTCTACAGGCAGTTGATTAACTGTCAGCACGTGCGCGGCATCCTGACTCCAGACGCAGGTGTTTATCAGTTCGGCTTCTCAGCGGTCCGCGCCCACGCCGGAAGTCGTTTGGGCGAATGGCCGAATTCATTTGCCTGAGTGGTTCGAGTGTAATTACGACAAGTTGAATTTTACGACTGATAGATAGTTAATCTAATTCACTGTAAACAAGGGTCATGCATGGTGTTTTGAACAAAATACTTACGTATGGCGACAGCTAGCCTTATACAGGGTGTCCTTAAAAATTATGTCCAACGGTAGTCCGAGATAAGGCATCCATGGCTAGCTGAATTATCCCAATCTATTTATCGCATTTTTTTGTAGTTTTGAGATGTGATAGTAGCAATAAGTAATATTGATATTATATTGTTAACAGGTTGTTGTTGTCTCTCAGAAAAAGGTTGTATATCCCGTTTCATTACCAGTATCTACTCACTGACACCCAAATGTTTACACAGAATTTGCATTGTGCATTGCAAGTGAGCATTCTTATGTGGCCTTTAGTAAAATAGCATAACTTATTTCTGGAAAAACATTAAGTACATCATGAGACACTGAGTTATGTTTGATGAAAATTCGCATTTTTCAAAACGCTGCCAAGACGAGTTAGATTAATGAATAATCTAATAATCTCTTTGTCCGCTTCAAAGTTATCTAACCCGCAATCTTTCCTTCTCAATCTCGGTAAAAACTTTCCTCCCAGCACTGCTGTTTAGAATCAAGTTAAATACACCAAGGGGAATGGTTTGACTTCATGCCGCACTTAACTTGTTAGGTATTCAGCCCCACTCTATCCAACATGCGGATCACAGTTAATCAACACTCCACAGAGGAGGTTTACTGCACATCCGTCCGTCTAGTCTCAGTGTATCGTATGTTTTATTCACTGATAAATCGAAAGCAAATTGCTAGCGTTGGCTTCTTATACAATGTTTTAACTGCGCTAGTAGACCTGATATACAGATTTAATCTGATTATCTACGCGTAAGAGGCTATAAGGAATACAGAAAAAGGTTAAAGTAGTCTCATACATTTTACACAACGACATAATTAAAACTACCTAAGTACCTAATTGGATTTATAAAAAACCATTTCCCTACCTGTGAACGTCTTGATAGTTGGTTGGAGTCAACCTTCCCGGCCACCTCCGGTCTAAAAAAGAATATCTCCTTAATAATTATAATCAAAAACAGCTACCGCAAATTACTATGACCTTTAATTTGAGTTAAAAAATGTCCTGTTGAGTGCCAGTATTTTTCCAAAGGTTAAACTACAAAAATAGTCCACATAAAAGGGGAAAGCTTTATATTATTTATACGCGGCTATAAATAATAGAATAAAAGGGAAATGAGAAAAAATCTCCATAGATGTTTAACCTAAGCTTCATTTCAGTGCTTGTGCACAGGTAGTGTGGGGGGTGGGGGGCGGTCTGTGCGCTCTATATTTACTTATCAAGGTAGATCTGAATTCATGAATATGAACACCAACGTAGAGGCAGCGTCGATTTTGAGATATGCATACTATCGCGGCCGGGGTACCCAGGTACCGTGGATGGGAAATTGCATTTCAAATTGTATAGTTGACATTATCAGATGGTAATTTATACTCTGATTTAATTTTAGCCTCTTTCTTAAGAAATTTCAATTCTTTAAACAAATAAGACAAATTCACAACGATCAAGTAAAAAATATGCAGTTTCTAAAAGAAACATTTTTTTCCTAAACTTTCACACTGTGAATATTTTGAAATTCACGGACTAAAACTCAAAAATGATGCCAATTGAAATTAAATCCGTCGTTACAAGTTCGATTGTTCGAAGGGGAAAGATTTTTAGATGATTTCATTTACATATGGAAAAAGTTACAAATTATTTATGAAAGTATCCAAGCTGCGCCTCATAAACCTATCTTACTTGTTCAACTATTTAAAAACATGCAAGTGAAGAAATAATTATGTAAGCATTAAGTTGTATCTTCTAGCATGTATAGGTGTCAGGGTTTATACTTGTTCCTTAAGAGACCGACAGAAAGCTGTGCTGTGCCTATTACCATACAAGAATAGCAAAATAAGTTTTCATGGATAGATCGTGCCTGCTAAAACAGGAAACACAAATATTTATATTATTAGTAACAGTTTACGTCCGTTGCGTGCCCCAAAAACGTCACCAAATTTTATTGATATTTACTTAATTTTGTACTGCTTCACATTTCGTAAATACCAAACATAAAATACGGAGCATAAACTAAAACTAACCTCGACCTTTTCAAAGTTGTCAACATTTACAGACAAACTCATTTTAGATCTTACAATCCAACTTTAAGTTATTGTACCTATTCCAATGTTATATCGCATAAAGATAACTACATAGTTGCAGAGATAGTTCGATGACAAAACTGCGCGACGTTCCTTTCTGACTACAGATAGTCATATTATGTAAATTGTCGTCTCAAACATACAGATAAGTGAAGGTTACACGTAAATTATACACGCTCCACTGTCGAGAATAAGGAGCTGTACCGAATAGCGATTGCATTATAATAAGTGCCGACCGTGCGAATTTCCGATTGCTCCTCATATACGCTCTATGGTATTTCATAACGATGCCTATTTGTGAGTCTAGGGGCGATTCGCATAAGAATTCCCGGGTGGAGGGCGCGAGGATCGAGCTTGAGATACAAGCCGCGGTAAACATCGGATGTAGCAACTCCGGGAGGCAGAGGCTGGCAACACCGCGGGCTTACGGCTATCCTAGTACGGTGTGTTTATTCTGCCGCGAATATCGATCGGGCGGGCGCGCGCCGCGGTTCAGTCCCCGCCGAACCTTCCGCGCAGCCTGCCGCCTGCAGCCCGACTCTTTGACAGCCGCCGAACTAACAACAAATCGCACTCCTAACAATACAATCTGACAACGTCACTTCGTCCACCGAGTGCGCGCCACCACCAAAACATTGTGCCATGTGAAAGTGTCCGTGCTGGCTTGCAGTTTTCAGGCGGCTGTTCAGGTGAGGTTATTATGACAGCATTATGGAGCTGTAACTCAGGCGGGTTTCCCGAAGGTCGGCAGTCAAGGTCTTTCGAGGCCACACATGTAATAAACGCTGTGTTCTGATCTCGATAAGAGTAGGCTTTACCGTAATTACAAAAACGCTTTCAACTTTGCAAGTTGTTTAGGCCTTGTGTTGTTGGTGTGAGTAAGGTTAATAGTATTTTGTTTTTGTGCACCTACTCGTACCTGAAGGAGCATGAGCTCAATAGTATCCTTTAAATGGTATTATATTCATAACTAGACACTAGATAAGTATTATATTGATTGCATAAAGCAACAGAATTGTGTTTGAAGTTGGATACGCACAAAAATTGCGTGTTTATTAATTTTAGAAATTCGTCAAAGTTTCAATAAATTCATCATATTTTATGCTTGATAATGATGGAGGAAATGGCGTTATAATACAAGCAGAGCAAAAAAATTATGAAAATTTAAATGTAGGTTATTTTAAATTACTTTGAATCTGAAGCTTCCTTGCCTCTCGACCTACTTTTACTGCAGAATTTTATTAAACCTGATATTTTGCGCTTACAACATTTCTTGGTTTCTTGCCCTCTTCACGCGTAGTAGTGACCTACTACGTTCTCGTAGAAGACTAGCTACGAACAGACGCATTCGTAGTAGCGCTCTCGTAGCAATTGTTATGGTGTAGTTACTTTATCTCCCGCCATGACGTAAATAGATCTACAATGGTACTTTAGCATTAGGTTGAATCTTGGAGGGACTGCTTGACTGACGAGTATGTTTTTGTTAAATGGTTAATGAACGAAATTACAAGAAAAAAGTACAATCAAGAAAGAGTCTTTCCTACCAGTCAACCATCAAGGCTTGATAGAGAATTCAGGAAGTTTTTTTAACACAATTAGTGCACCACTTCAACACTTTTCATATATGTATTTATAGAAGTCTCAAATCCAGTTTTATGCCTAAATAATTGAATGTTAATTTTGGTCTAACGTACTGGTAGTTCGTAAGTACCACAGAGTTCCGGTAAAATTAAATTTGTAAAAAAACTTCATAATACATGTATTTCAAGCACTTTCTTGAAATGCTGAACACCCTTACTAAACTAATGAAGGGTTATCGGCTGTTAGGTCCAACTGGTTTTTGCATCAGCTCTCTTACTTAAAAAATGTCTGTATCACTTAAATTCTTTCCCGAAAACGATGATTTACATTCCACTTTTTCTGTTTCGCTCATTGGTATCTGCTTTTTTAGTTATCCCGAAACTACAGGCAATTTGTCTCTGAACCAAACGTTTGTGAAATGAAAAAAACATTTTGACTCAGGTTTCAAGAGTTTATTAAAAGAGGACGACAATGCCACCACCATGCTTGGGTGCATCCATTGCAACAAGAAATATGTGAAATGCATTGCTTGCAACCTCATTTTCCATTTTAGTTATTTCAGGTAACTAGTATAGCACGCTTTTCATTGAACATTAGAAAGAAAAGTCCGACAATGCAATGTTGTGACTTAAGTCACTAAGTACCTGCTTCCAAGCGAAGAACTTCCGCACGCACGGATTGATTTATTATGGACATTTGTGAAAGGGTTAATGACCCAGTTGCCTCAGAACACTTCAATAGACGGCTGATTATTATTTCAACGGAGCTTACTTATTCATAATATTGTAGCGATTAGCCTATCTTGTGGTTAACAGTTTATTCGTAGCGTTTACATTCATAGCAGATGGCTACGAACTACGAACTGCCGTAGCAAACCAGAGCTGGGCGCGCATAAAATACAGCAACGTAATCTCAATGACTCAACAGTTGAACTGGTCTAAAACTCAGTCAAACCATATTGTGTTCAATAAAACTCCTTCCGATATAAGTATCGAACTCACTTTCGAACAGCAACAAGGAAAAGGTGTTCACGACGAAAGTCGGCGCAAAGGTCAACGTTTCGTGTCGGCAACTGGTGCCAACTTGGCTCCGTCATTTAGAAAGTAATGGCTACTCAAATAATGATTACGAACTACATTATAACCGCTCTCCCAGAAAAGTGCGTACAATCTAAGTATTCATTTAATTAGATTAGCAGATAAAGTAGGCTAAAGCTTCCTTCTTATAAACTAAGTACCTATCTAACCTTTTGTAATTACAATTCCGAGATTATGAAAGGAATGTAAATAAGCATCCAGAAATATTAGTACAGTTTAGTTCAGTCACTGGTATCCAAATGATATCTGCGTACCGAGTGATCAAATATGTCTGAAGGTGGCTGTCTTCGGTGACCCTCAAGCTCGTTTACTCCTTATCTCATGAAAAAATAAGTATCTAAGAGGAGATGATGCACATGTTTACATCTCTATCACTGCAGGGTTACAAACTTTTAGCAAGCTTATATCAACTGCAAATACCTTCTGAACAATCTAATTTTGATGCTGACTTTGCAGTTGGGAATAATGCTTTTAAAAAACTCACCTAAAATCAATCACTATTTGCAATCAATAGCGTTAAAAATCACTTAAAAACCCCCGTTTTTACTTTTTGAAATAGTATCAGCCTATTTTTCCAACGTGTTGTCTTTGCAAGCAGTCTGTTGACCGATCATAATTTAAAAGATGTCATCTTTTATCTTCTTAATATTTTCGCTTTCGCGCGGCGCTGTAGATAATATTTCAAATTAAGATGACACAAAAAGGTATATACGACGCCGCCGTAAGTATGTTTAAGTACAAATTGGAAACTTTAGCCCGTTTTCTATTCAGAAATTCTTGCTTAAGATGTGAGGCGATTGACAATTCTATTAACTGACGTCAAATCTCATGCACAGTAGATGTTTTATTGAAATTTAACGTTAAAAAGATTTTTTAATTACATTGAAATAGTAATAAAAGCAGAATGGATACAGTGCATGAAACAAATATATTTCTACCAAGAATATCTTTCTACGAATACTTTAAAAGGGCCATTGAGCGGGATATTATAACACAAAGAAATTTCTTTTCATATTAAAATAAGTAAGATAAAATTTCGGGCGCTTTGTTTTCTACTTGTGCTGAGGGCAAAATCCGTGTTGTAAATCTTGAGTTCTGATTTTCATAAATCATACAGAGCCAACCATTCATCTTTTTACTTTTATAGCAAAAGCAATTTAGTGATAAAAATGAAGTTCATTTTATCACACTTGTTGTGTAGATACTATCATTATAAATGCTTTTTAATGACTGTCTTTAGTTATAATTACAACTACGTTGTACATATTTATGTGTTTGAATTAATTGAATAATATCATAATTTAAAGTTATTAGTGCAGCATAGTAGTATAGTTTTAATAATCTTTACTTAATCTACGTCACTAACCATAATTTGAATTGGAAGTATTTATCCTGAAATAATGTGGTTCATAAATAGTGGAGGTCTTACGTAGTTTCCTTTTAACCCTGTAAAAATAAAATTAATTTATCTGATAAAGAAGATTTGTTTAATATATAAAATTTAAAAAAAAACACTGTAGTTACGAGTAGGCAAATGATAATGGCTACCGCACCAGTAGTCGTAGGTTCAAACTTAATCAATGTGGCGGTTCAAACACAGGACTGGCAGGTTGCAAGGCGATAATTTTTCGAAAGTACAGCTATATAAATGTGTTATCATGTACGTCGGAACCATTATTTATTTCTACTTTTTAACACGTAAATTGAAACTAATGGCGGACTAAAAGTCTAGAGGTATTATCTTGAAGTCAACCGCAAGTAATGTTTTATGTAGGCTGTATGTGGTAAGGGACGTGTGAGTGATAAACGTGATGTCATAACGTTTTGTATAATGCCTATCAATATTTTTGAGGTGCCCGTAGCGCAGTTTTGACAGTGATCGGTGACCGCGTGTTGGACTACGGCTTCTTACACCTCATAGTTGAGGTGAGGCCTGTGCCCAGCAGTGGGACGCAAATAGGCCGTTTTATATTTTTTGCCAATGCTGTTCTCACGGCACTCAAGACAGATGAACGTTTGTTCATCTGTCTCTTGAAGTCAAGCTGCCAAATTCTGGGTCGGGTTAAATTTTACATCCAAGTTGGCAGAAACGCCGCCGCAAACCGAGACACGGACGTGCTCGACTTGTTGCGGCTGTCGACACCCGTAGGCCTGTAAGAAAATAAAATACCCTTTTATATTTGCAAGTGAAGGTTCCCTTTCTTGGAATAAGTATTTTTAAGACAATGGCAATGACGAGTCATTTCCAAATTTTGCTACATTCGAAATCATATTTGTGATCGTATAATTCATCAAGATGTTTGTGCTTTCAAAATTTCTGAATAGTACAATCATTTTGCAATCTTTGATCGTGTGATTGTTATGAAACAAAAACAAAAATATAATATGTTGAAACATTTAGGCACAGTTCATTGAAACGAGCACAACAAGGTGTAAAATACCGAATATTGCACGAACAAAATGGAGTAGTGTCGACGCTGCGGTAGAATTGATGTAACAGAATCGACCCCAATGTTACTGGTGTTGTCTTTTATCTTTTTGTATTCCTGTTTTATGAGATAAAGTGGTTTTAATTATTGATGCTGAATAACCGTTGTAAAATTACCAAATACCAGTTGTTCTTTCTATTTTCCTCCACCTGTAGAAAAATATCGCTATTAGCGATAAAGCCGCCTAAATTGTGCATTGCTTTAACTTTATATCTTAACTGAAAGTTTTCAATGTTAATGTGCAATAAAGAAAAATATCTGTAGCTGTAAAATAATATCTATAGAATAATATCTTACAGAAAGAGAGTACTCGTAACTACAGCGAAGAGAAACTAATTTGTATATAATTATCAGGCGGGATACAGCATTGAAAATGCTCAAGAACAGAAGTGTAACTATGATTGTAGATTGGGCCAGAAAAAGTTCACAATGAAATTGATCAGCTAAGTAGTTTTCCATATCTGGACCTCACGGCTGCTTTCCATCAGGTGGAATGAGGTTATCTTGAAGACCAAATAAAAAAAATAAAAAAACAATACTTGTCATCTGATTCAGTTTTTCATTTCCGTTGATTTTGAGATTCTGTGTCTTCAATTATTTTTCCGCTTTATGTCACATAGTTTCTGGAATAAATAAAAAAATAAACTAGCACCGCCACCGTTTTAATAATTCCTGTTTATTTTTGAAGAATTTAAGTTCCGTTCAAATACATTTTAATATAAAACATTAGTTATCCTGTGAAACATACCTAACCAAGCCTATAAAACTAAGTAGTGCTCACTCGGTGAACATGAAAATACCCGGCGGGTAAACTTACCTAAGTAAACACAATAACAAAATTAAGTAAACAATACAACAAAAATACCATTACGTTTGGGAAATCATAACATGCGTGCGTATTTATTACAAAGAATAGAAAGATATTAGGTATTACAATTATTATGGTTTTGTGACAATGTACGCAGGTCGGTCGCCCGGTCGCCATGACCACAATTTAGTAGAGATTGTATAAGCTGAAATGACGCACCCCTCCACCGCATCTACGCATACAAGAGTCCTTGCTTGTATGCGTCTTGCTTGGGGCGCGTCAATTCAGCTTAGACGATCTCTAATGTATTTTTTGATCATTCGGTCAGTTACAATCCGTAAAGTTGTTTTATTTCGAAATATAAATGTATATTTGCCATAAGTCATTCGCGCTAACCCAACCACAACCTTGAATTCCGTTTAGTTCGAAACGGGCTATTTTTAGCGGAAACAAGTTGTCTTTATAAAGCTAGCATGCGAATTGCACATTACCCGCAGGCCAACGTTAATATAGCAAACCCAAGCTATATTTGTGACAAACTCGGCCGTCTAATAGGAGTTCAACACCAGTAAATTTCGCTTGTGCTTTAGCCGTTTGATATAATACTGATGCTAGTCTCGAATCTGAACACATCATCACGAACACAACAACAAGGTGATTCGGGTATATACTGTAACCTGGAACTACTACTTATGTTTGCATAGTATCGAAGTATAACGAAGGAAGGCGTCATTTAAAGCTATTTTTGGCCATTCTAAGCATCATATATTTTATACTTATTAGCTGTGTTTGCGGTTTGCCTGGGTGGAATTCGGTCTGTCACAAAACGTCTCTAAACAATATCTTTTGGGATCATCATAAAAAAGGGATTTGTAGGGCTTCAACAGCTATTTATTATAACTTTCATCCTATATTATTAGAACTTTCAAAGAGGAATGATTCAGTGCAACATATTTTTTGCGTAACTTTAACGCAGCGCACGCAACGGAAGCTCTTGAAATAACTTTCTTCTGTTCTTACGACATTTATCATTGATGCTCCATCCCTAAGACTATCCAACCAAAACAGGATTTTGAACTCAACCAGTATCCTAAGATCAGTGCGTCATCAAACAAACTCTTCAGCTTGTAAATTGTATCAATAAATAATAAATATAAATCACACTCATTTTTATCTATTTGACTTTTTGAACTGGTCAAAGTTTAAAAGATTTAAATATTGCACTGAAGCAATCATGATAATATTTGTCACATTGCTGATACGACTTGCTTGTCAGTCAGTCATTCAAGAACTCAGTATTTAAAGTGGTGCTTAAAATCGAATATCAGATTGTTACGTTACACACGAACGGCGCGGTAAGGGAGCGCCTTAACGCCTCGCCCCAACCTTGAGCTAAGGGTTAACTGGATAAATCATGTGGCGTACGGGACACCCTTATTTAATTAATAAATAGTTAAAACGTGAAAGTGGTATGACCTGTTCTAGTCTACAATCCATCGCAAAATAGCAAGTAAGTGTCTAACTGTTTTCTAATTCAAGCGTGGCCGGTGATTTCTTTCACATAAATTCTAATTCATAAATTAGTATGCCTGTTTTCAAATTAAAATTGCCTCTATGATATTAAAACACATTCGTAAATCCTCTATGAACTTCATTTTTATGCTATGGATGGGCTCGTTACCGCATTAGGTCAATCAGGGTTCCGTGGTGAATTATGTTTCTTTAAGTTCACAGTAAAATATATATTTTTTGAGATATTTTTACATTTTAAAATGTGTGTGTGTGTTCGTATATTCCATCTATTTTATTTGAAAGCCTCTATTGACTGAAATTTCACTTTGTCAATATGACAAGATAAAAAAAGCAAGAATAAATTGGGCTCGAAAGACAACGTTTAACTAAAGTAGGTGTTATTTTCTTACAAAGGTAACACCTGGTGAACAAAATAGCTTTAATTATTGTTGAACGGGTCTGCTCTATAAAGAAAGGTGTTTTGTTTATTTTGGCTTCTGAATACAACATGCACGTGCACGGTCCCATTGGTCTTCGTGTTTAACTAAGTAGTTCAAATTCTAGGATCTTGTTGCGAGCGATAGCAATGTTAGTTAACTGTGTATTTTTCAAGTGGGCCTATTAGGCCAATTCCTAAATTATGAGGAATTTTGACAATTGCTATCGAATATCGAGGTCAATTTTGTCAAAAACTAAAACTGAATTCATAGATTTGGAAAAACACTTTCTTCTTAGTCATTAATCAAACCTGTTATCTAATTCTGAAAAAAATACCAAATAGCATCTAAAGAGCGATGTTGGCAGGTCGGCGTTTTAGTTAAGAGTAGTGTTCCAATGGCGTAATACTCCACTAGAAATTATTATCATTTTCTGTAATTAAAATTAGCGAGTGACAACGCTTAAATTAATTGAATTAAAAAATAAATTTATTGCAGCTCTAAAAAAATAGCTCGAACTAAGTGACTATGTCGCCACTTTAATTTCAAAGGGTCTAAAGGGGAAGCGTGGGCGCCTGTGATCCCTTATTGTTTGCCGCCCGCCGTTGTTACACCCATTCAAGTCTCAAAGCTGTGTCCTTTTGTTTAACCATTCTTAATTACGGACCTTTTTGAATCGCCTTCGCAACTTTGGACCATAGCCTTTGAATAGCATTAATATTTTCGTCTATTTTGTTCAGCAGATCGCGGAATATTATTGCATTGAAAATATTCTAGTTTTATCACTGAGTCAAAACATAAAGCAATTCTATTGTAAATCCTAAATGACATATGACAAACAAACTAATAAGTGGAAAGTAAATTAGACCAACAATTGATAAATACATTCAATGACACACATGACAATCAAAAACTTCATAAATAGAGTAAGTGTCAGAGGTTCCGTATCTTTTATGAAAACATGGCTATTATACTTTTTTAAGATAGATAGATTAGTATCGTATCTTTCAAAAGCGGGGTGATTGCTCAGACTAAGCTCATCTACTCGTAACAATGTTTTTGAGACCGCATTCATGGGTAGCGATAAACTGCAGGTTTAGTAAGCCCACTTAATATCTCTATCAAAATGTATTTCTCTAATATTTCTATTCTCACCTCTATTTACTTTTGTTTTGACGATTGACATTAGATCCAACATTTATTATTCCACACATCCAACACGCAAGCGGCCTGTTTCTTTAGAACGTTTCGTGCGGGCGTCGAGAAGGGAATCCGAGAATCATTTTTTAATGTTTAATGGAATGTTTAATGGTCTGATGTCCATCAATCCATTTGTTTAGGCATTTCTGAATATTGAATTGCGCCTAAGACACGATCGGAATAAACAGCCGCGTTCTATCAAAGAAATACTAATGATGCTCCTCATTTTGTGACAAACCTGAGACGGTCGTTAGCATCATCAGTGAATGTTGACTTATTTTTGGACAAAATTGTTTTTTGTTTTCTTTCTACTCTGCTGGTAAAGATATGGTTTACATCATTGAAAGTAAATTTTCGCTACGATTTAATGGTATTGGATTATTGTCCCTGCCAGAAATCAAAATGACAGGTTCACACTTCGCCAGATGGCATTGTACCCAGGGCCCTAATTGGGCCGAGCGGCCACCGAAGCGTTAGGAGCTTCTTACAGTATGTCCACTTTTTTGAGTTGATATCACTAAAACAATACCTGTCTACACAAGTATTGTTTACTGCCACAAACTCAAAAAATACTTGGCAGGTATTTGCTTATCTTCTTGGGTCCTGGTTTTCAAGTGCACATAATATTAGTTTTACTTACCAGTAAATCAGTGTAATTCTTTAGTGAAAACTACAAATCTCAACTCTTATTTTGATAGTTGAATAAATCACTTAGTTATGAGGTATCCAAAAGCGAGTAATATTATATCGTGTAATATTTTATCGCTAACGACAAAAGCCCGATTCTATATTACAAAAAAGAAATATAGGCAATACACCCGTATTCCATAATTTAGTTTTATCGCTATAAAAACCTTGGGTCCGTCGTTATCTCGGCACATCGTTAACTTTGGGACGCTCGCACTTGACCATATTTCCGTAAAATAATTACAAAGGGGTCAAATACACTAAAGAGCACAAGTAAAATTATTACATGAAGTAGTTAAGAAAGATTCTTTAAATTAAAAGTACAAGCACAAGACACCTTTTGACACACAGGAATTATAATATACCTAACGTTTTGAAGGGTTCCAAATTAACAGCTGAAGGTTCTATTCATTTGTAAGTATTCCTAGGTATAACAAACGATAAGGTAGATGGATAGAAATATGAAAGAGAACATTTAATTCAGGGTGACAAATAAAATAACAATTAAATAATAAGACTTTTATGTGTAAAAGCTGTTAAATAAACAGTTCAATTCCTAGCTAACGAGACAATAAGGTTTTCATAGTTATTCACAAAAATTCACGTTACTTTCAGTACTTTTTACTGCCAAAATTCAATTTAATATGCATAGGATCAACCCAATCCAGTGTACTGTACTTACCTATGATATCATTGGTGCTAAAATAAAACAATAAATGACTATGAAATTAGGTCATTAAAGATGCCTTTATGTAGCTAATTACAAAGAAAATAGGCAGCTCTATTTCACCTTGTCTAATAAAGCCTAGAAAAACAAATGGCTTCGCTACCAATATTGACGCTTTATCGTAAGAACCTAAGTTTGACTTTCACAGTTAGGATAATTGCCTAAAATCGAAGTAAGGCAGCGCGGCCGAGTGAAAATTTTGAATATTTTTTTCCTTCGAAAATAATTGCTTGAATTCGGCGCCATTCCAAAGGGAATGTGTTATCTCAGCCATTTCAAGTAATGCCTCGAATCGTGCCTCCAACAAGATAACCAACTTTATAATCTTGATCTGAACTTTCAGGGAGAAACTAAAAGTTAGCAACTAAGGTTCGTGTTTTTCTTTAAGCAAATACAAATATTCACTTCAATTTTTTCGTGATAACAAGTCCTGGTAAAAGCGTTTTAATTTTAAAATAGCTGTAAGGATACTTGTCTTTGTTTTATTTGAATTGGCGAGAATATTTTTCTCGCTGAACACTTGCTGTTAGTTACGTAAAAGTGCTTTCTTTCCGTTATAAAAGCAAAAGAGCGGTTTGCATTCTTCTTGCTCCATTGTAATTCTCTTGTTAGACGGCGACGGCTCCGAAGAATGAATAAAGCTAAACCCTTTATTAGCGTTTTCAGTCGGGAACTATGCTCTTTCACATGTGTTGTTCGATCAAAATTGAGTACTTTTAGTGCTACTCAGAATCGAACTTTTCATCCAAATGCTGGGTACAGGCTTCATCCTAACTATAAAGTGGTGCAAGCCATACCTTCTCGAACGTATTCCTAGAAAGTCGTATGAAAACCCAGCGTCAATTCATACTGTTTTATTTAGTATGCTATCACCAAGCTGCTCTGAGGTTTCCGGCTAGGTTTACTGACAGACGCTGACGAAGTCAACAGAGACTAACCAAGTACTTCCGGTGCTTTTTCATGTTTCTACACGGATACTGGAATAAATAGATGACTCATCTTACTCCCCAACCAGAAGTGCGCAGCTTTACATTGAGCACCACCTGGTAATACAGCTAAACCTTTTGCTGGTCAAAGCTTTTGTATGTTTCATGGGTCTAGCTAGTTACTACTAGCTACTCTAGTTTCAGTCAGCCTAGACGAAAAAGAATAATGTAGTTACAAGACATTATACCTTAAAAATCGTGTATGCTGCATTCACTGTGAAAAACGTTTTTACTAACAGAAAAGAATTTGTCTAGTATTGACGATAACAAATATTTGCGTTTCAAATTGGCTTTCTGCACCACTCAATTTGATAGAATAAGTTTTCTCAAATCGCTAAGGTCGACGATCGAAAACAATCTCATACTTAGGTACATGTAGGTATTCAGAATTACCAAGATACTTTTTAAATCATGCGCAGAGGAGTCCAATTAGAACCGAGTACCTTTAGAGCAAAATAAAAATACCGCAAAAACCTTTTGTATCAGCGTAATTTATTCAAAAGTGAGATAAACTCGTGTGCATTTTAAAGCAAATGAAAAAATCACTCCTAATTCGCCTCTGAAATTAAGTTGGTTGTTGGAAGGATGCAAATGAAGTCAAATGCAGTCCCAGGGCAGCGTGGAGGCGGACTGGGGCAACTCTCCCGGGACTCAAGTTTTAGGGAAATTGGTTTTTTAAAATAGTTACCTACCAGTCAATTTTAGTTAGTTAATGTTGGTGGATCAGTTTTTTCGTGCAATGTTAACGTTATAGCTTTCAGATGGGGTCATAATCATGTTCCTTCATTATGCATTCTTTAAAATTCAACAAAATTAATTTAAAAACTCTACATTTTGATGGCCAAGTGAAGTTTTCCTTTATATTATTCGACTAGCGGCCGCCTGTGACTTCTCCTCTGATTA
Organism: Udea ferrugalis; assembly: GCA_950022985.1. Taxonomy (NCBI): domain Eukaryota; kingdom Metazoa; phylum Arthropoda; class Insecta; order Lepidoptera; family Crambidae; genus Udea; species Udea ferrugalis. The sequence continues at coordinate 7,183,313 of OX465520.1, forward strand.
AGCGTGATGTTTTATAACTTTTTTAATAAATGGACTATTCAACACAAAATGAAATTGTATGAAAACATTAGGTACAGTGAAATGAAATTACGGAGAAAAATGTGCAATTTAGAGTATTTTTTGTAAGCTTTTTCAGACAGCCTTCAGGAAGAGTAGCGTGAGAAAGCCAAAATTCAAATAGTGTGTGTGTATTGAGTTTCCCCTGCATTCCTCGAAACAACGCCTCCCTTATTTTCCATCTCCTTCGCTCATCTCGCCAGATCTTGTGTTTCCTCGAAAGACATAGGAAAACCATTACAACTTGAGATGTTTCCCCTTTCTCTTGAATATGTATGAAAATGTTCACTTCTTATGTGATTACGCTGAGGCAATATGGAGACTTGAACAATTTTACATAATAACCCTCGTGGCTTTGAATTTTTAACATTGTGGTATAAATTTGCTTTCGTTTTATGCTATGTTATGCTCGTACACGTCAAACCACCAATATTACTTTTCATCAAAATAGCATTGTTAGCGCAATTTTTCGTAAAAGTGTTATGGGTTGCCAAACTATACGATCAAGTCAGTTAACTACTTCTTCGGCAATCTGTTTCATTATAGTACCTATATGGTGAAATATCAATGGTTACGTTGCTTGAGGTTTAAAGTTTGAGTCTGGGTGTTTGTCTCCGTTGTTCCATGTTTGCATAAGACAAGGGTGGAACACTAATTTGTTTTTGTTGTAGTATGATGAATGATGATGAAATTCATTTAATTATACTTTAGAACAGATTAGTTCTTAAATAACATTTTAGAATATTGCCTAATCAACAAGATAATGATATAAATAAAGAAGAACGACTTAAATAAATACACATATTCTTATGAAAACTAAACAAGACTCACCCGTATCTATACTTTTTGCTAAAGAGACCGGGCTCTCAATTATAGGCTAGTAGACATGTGGATGACAATACTATACAATACTATACAATAACAATGAGTTAGGATACTTTGAATCCAAGAACATAATTTTTGAAATGTAATGTGTTCTATGTATCTAATACATAAATCCACATTTGTCTACTAGCCTATAATTGAGAGCCCGGTCTCTTTAGCAAAAAGTATAGATTCATGATCAAAGCAGGCCTATGACAGGTCGGCTTAACCGTCCATTTCCAATTTGTATCCGTTGACAAATAGTGACTAATGTAAAAGATAAAACAAACCTTTTTAGTATTGCGGCGCCACAAATCCCATGTTTTATTAAATCCTTTGTCCAAACACGTAGCGTATTCCATTTGATCGCATACAATATAAATGAGCCGCGAAAGCTAGAAGATGTTTTAAAAACATCAGTTATGTAAGCTCGGGCTCGAGCGGGTCAAGGCTGCCGAAAATATTGTGAGCCAGATGGCTGGCGAGATAATCATGCAGAGCCATGTGTCCACTTTGCTAGTTGCTCAATTCTGACGGCATATTTTGGGGACAAAATAGATTGAATTACTTGACTTTTTCAATTATAATTAAAGCACAAACTAATTAACATGTGAAGAATGACTCCCGTTGAGCAGTTGTTACATTGGATCGGCAACGATCGCTTTTGTGAAACAACACGCGCTGGGTCGGAAATGGCATGGGTGACCACCCAGACGCATCTCCGTGATTCGCAGGCAAGCAGGATGACGTCTGTCGTTAAGCTTAGTCGGAGTCCTTAGGGCGGCTTGATAACATCTGACTTTGAGGTTTTACCTATTGGCGTTGGCTCGTACCTATGTGAGTGGTACGTATCTAGATGTTTATGTCTGTTTTAATGGTGCTTAAGCGAAACAAATAAAAATGTCATTGAAATGTAACCATGTTTAGAAGGCTTATTAACTAAATTAATAAACGATAAACATACAATACGTATAGATAGCAAGTGCAGGTAGAAAACAGTAATGTTGTCAGGTTGTTCAAACACAGGTGAAAAGTTCCACACCCAATTGTATGACATGCACACGACTTTAGGTCTTAAACGGTGAAATGCAAACAGAAATGACAGGTCGTAATTTCTGGACTGCCACAGTGTTTCCTCAGCCCCCAACCATCTGGAAAGGCAACTGTAAGCAACAAGGTTTCATTCGGTCGAGAACATCGGAAGGTATTTCTCAACCACTGTAGCAAGAATCAATCCCAATGCTTGCAAATGCTGTTTCCATCTTATGCTGCTCCTTTTAATAAAATGAAAAGATAATGGCCTTATGAGTATGAAATCTGTATAAAAAAAATATCTGTATCTGTATCCACCGTTAAGATTGTAGTTCTGTAGTAAGTGTCGGAGTCATACGAGCTGAAAAGCGCGGCATCGCCGAATCTTACTAAAATGACGGTAGATCGTTGCGCGTCATTATTTGGCACCAGAACGGCCCAAATGCCAAAAAATGACAAAATGACAAAATGCCAATGGCCAAAATGGTTAATTTTTTAGCGCAAAAGTCATAATTATACTAGGCTTAAATTTGCCCCTTGAAACTGCTTCAATTTCCTGAAGAGCTCAACCAGCTCCTCCGACACTCCAGGGGGTATAAGAATAATCTCAGTTCAATCCTACTTCGGAGATTAAGTATGTTTACCTTAAGTATGTTGCTAAATTCTTTTAATAGATGATACCTAATACTTGTGACTTTTAGATTGATAAACAAAAATCAATTCAAAAATTATTGTTCTTTCGTAAAACTGTTGATTAGAACTAAAGACATAGCAGTTTTTTGGTCAGTTGACAAGAGCTGTCCATCAATTTACGAGTATTATTCACACTAGCACCAAATCAATACTAAAATACTCATCATTCTTTGTTCACTACACACGTCCACATTCACCTTTACAAAACCTTTGCAGAATGGTTCTTATTTCAGCAGCATAAGGTGCCCCTGTGTATAGGTTGATGTGAACTGTCTTTTGAGAGCAGGGCAGAGACTGCATCTTTCAATAAATAAACTTCTCTTTTGCTGTTACAGCCTGTTTCGTTATGCACTAAGTACACTAATCTTCCGGCAGATGAGCCTATTTAAAAAAGAAGGTAGCAAGTAGTTTTTAATTCCAAAAACTAAAATAAGCCCTATTCGACCCATGACAGGGCAAATATGCCTGCACTATTAAGGTGTCTGCAAAGTTAGTAAAGTCTACAAGGATTAAAGTTTAATCAACTAACTACCATCCAGTCTACACGCTATCACAGTAATCTGTTGAAAATAAGCACATTTTCATAAGATTTCACAATATTCACATCTTTGCATTCTGTTAATAATCACATCACATTTTGTTTTTAAATTACATTTCAACACTAATCCGATTAAGGTAACAAGAACAAAGACAATATTGTAAAGCAAATTGGATTCTTCACAAAGGATCAAGTGTGGCAATCATAATATCATTTGCGCAGTTGAAAACAAAAAAGATTTAATTCTGCAGCCACGAGTGGCTTGTCTTGATCTAACGTGAACTGTCCTAGAAGTAGATACATATTTATTTTTGTTCGACAGTAGTAGGTTAATAATTAAACAATTTGATTTTGTAACAGACTAAACAGTTAGTTACCTACATATATAAATCAATTTCCAAAATATGTATTGTTTAAAACTTATGGTTTAAGTTGAATATAGCCTTTAGTTAAATAATTACTCAATTTTGCTGATCGTAATTGTTGTGAATAAAAAATATTTGCAAGTTTAAAACGCTACTCAAATCCATTGAAACATATGGTAACCTTCAAAGTATGATCAACCAAACGAAAAAACACATCAAATTCCATTCATGATAATTGGCGTACTTGTAAAACAAAACCTACAGTCGAAATTAAAAAAGGTAAGACGTTCTTAACTAAAGTGTATGTTCTTTGTGAACATTTTAAACAATAAAACAATGTCTCTAACGAGTTGTGTGGTTCATTAGAAATGAACAAAACCTATAGGGTTTTCAAAATGATGAACACCACCGGCTTCTTGCAAGTTTAGTTCGCTTTCCCTTGTTCCCCGTTACCAAGGTGATAAAGCAAGTCGATAGGGTCCGCGTTTAGGCCGATGAAAAGTATTACATTACCGTCCCAATACCGGGGTTAATGACCGCCGAAATAAGATCCGATTATTTGGGACGAGCGTAGTCTCACTGAGTGAATCGCCAGCTTTGAGCCCAACGCTACGAGCATTATTTTATATCTGGATCTTAATTTAAAGAAAAAGGTTCCTGGTTAAAGTTTCAAAGGTGCCTTTTTCATAAGTTAGAGTTGACTTATACCTATTTAGGCTCACATTGACAAGAGAAAATCATGAGTCATGCATGATCCTCAGAAGAACAAGATACTGTTTGCATGGCTGTTTTTCATCGTCACACCATCAACAGCGTCAGAAAGTAAAAGCTTTAGAACAGTCGTGGTTCCATACAATTTTCTTTTTAGTATTTTTTTCTTCCCAGGGTATCTAAATAGAGAAATAAGCTTCCAAAAGTCGGATTCCTCTGATCGCCTGCAAAGGGTTACAGCACACCGCTAGGCTTGTCACAGATTCAGTATTAAAGAATATTTTGTGAAAATGAACTATTCACACTGAGTGAAACTGACAAACTCACACAGGTGTACCTATCACAGATGCGACATATCATTGTGATTTCTCATTCCTACAAAACAAACCATTCGTGCAGGTTCATCGTACCTGTTCCCGCATATGTGATCAGAGCTCGAGTTTAGTTCTACAGCTGTGCGACTAGATTGGATGTATGCTTCATTTCACATTTATTCACGTGAATTGAAGAGTATTATTAGGTTGTACGGCGAGATTCGCGCTATTGTCTTTTATCAGTTGAATTGGTTTCTTCGGAGTAGTATAGTAGTTTAACAGCTTTTACTCGCATAACCAATCTTATTTTACAACTTTTGTAACTAGATTTGGTAAATGCATTTTGTTTGTTTTGAACCGCATATGTTGTTTTCTTCTTTATCATTTTAAAGCAAGCATAAGCAGCCAAGCTTTTGCTTGGTCATGGTCATGGTCATTAAAAGTCATGGCTTTTGCCATGACTGTTAATTTTTACACAAATATTCATATTTAAATTCATCTAAAGTACCTTTAAGGATGCAAGAAACCCAGAATATTTTTAACCCAGGTCTACAAAGTGTCACAATTTTGGTGTAACTGAAAGATACGAGATTTAACGTCTTCCTCAGCTATCAAAGTCTCGCATTCAAACAAGGCTCAAAATTCAATTTGTCCAATCTCCCCGTCTGTGGACACAAGTCATAAATAACCCAAAGCAGTTAAAATTCAGCACGGAAAACGGGAACCAAGTTAGAAAATGGACGGAGCACAAGGGAAGTAGTGTTCGCCTGAACCCAGATTTTCATCCACAACGATACTACAGACAAATTCGGTTTCAGAGTCAGCTTTGGGATGGAAACTAAAATATATTTGTATAATGTTGTAACAAGTCCATGTATATAGTTTCACATCATAGTTTGAAAACATAGTCAGGTTCTCGTAAAAACTCGTGTTCTAAATTGTCGTTGTTTGATAAATAATAATAGTTAGATAACTAACCTTCCTAGAAAACAATATTGTAACTTACAAAATTAGAATGTTCTGTTTTTGTTTAAAGAATTCTCACAATTTAAATGGTTTACATTAGTTTTGTTTTTATAAGAACTGCGCAGGAAAATGTGAATAATACAGTTGATATTATCATCAAATTATATCTGCATGGTAGTTTACATGTAAAAAGATAGGTACCACGCAATCTTGCCTTTAATTTGATCACGTATTCATATCTTTTGGTCGAGCTGTTTAGGAAACCTCTGAACCAGATATAACTAGAATACAACTAACATACAACCCTGATGTTGGCATTTCCGGCATTTTTCTGTTAGATGATACATAAAGAGGCATGAAAACTAATTAAAAAAAATGCATACAAGTGATTTTCGTTCTTTTAAACAGATAACTTTGAAACCATAATGAATGAGAATTGCATGTTTTTTGTTTATTTATTTAATATTTTTTGTAAATATTATCTCTAGCGCATCGTTACCGGCCCTCAAAATAAGCTAAAAGTGAAATTAGATTTAGAAACATACAAACATAATTTATTTCAAACTATCTTGACTATTCATAAAGCAAAATAGTGAAATGTTCTATGATTTTCATTATTTTGTTCCTCTATCGCTTTTTTCTTCTCTTACGCTTTGTTTTCAGGTAGTAATTTCGAAAAAGTTATGAGCTCCTAAAGCTAATTCATTAGAACCAAAGTTCCGAGCAATTCCAAATTTATCGGCTATAACTTCTATCGATTTGTAACCGCCTCAAGATCAATCAAGGTCGCATTACATGAAGTTTATGAGGGTAGTTTAATTAACTCCCCAAAGTTTACTGGCCCAACAAAATATCTCGTTACAAAGTAAATGTTGCTCAAAGCTCTCAGCGAAGACTTATGGAATGCGAAGCATTAGAGGTAATAGGACATACTCGTAATATGACTGCGGAAACCAGTCTAAGCGGAAACGACGTCACGTTGAACGACGGATATAAATGTGCCATTTCAAAGTAAAGAAATTACTTCCACCCACCTATCTTGCCGGATACTGGTTTCTAAGGAAAGCTCTTCTTATAAAGCATTAGGGAAGGTGGGTAACGTAGTGCAGTGCATTAGAAAAAGCGTTTGGATATATCTAATTTCACTTTTTATTACTGACTAACGGACGCGCGCGACTTCGTCCGCGTGGACTATAGTATGAAAAAAAAAACCTCATTTTTTAAAAAGTAGCCTATGTGCTATTCGGATATATGTTTAAGCTATATTATTGTAAAGTTTCATTAAAATCCGTTCAGTAGTTTTTACGTGAAAGAGCAACACGGCACATCCACACATTCAAACTTTCACATTTATAATAGGTATGAGGAGGATCACACAGAAAAAACGTAACTTGAGAACTGGGTTGTTACTGTTACCGTGCAACCGCCAGAACCTTATTGTTTTAACAAAATATGGTTTTAAAAATATATCTTCTTCGAATTTACAAAGTTGCGAAGCAAACATATTCCAGATGTCCGTTTTTATGTGTATTTATTTGTACTATAGTGTATTTGTTTTGTATTGCGTATTTGTATTCATTTTTGTAAAGAGGTTGTTAGCTTTAACATATCTAATAATGTAATTCGAATACGAAATAAAGTAATCTCATAATTCAAAACACATAAAAATATATCAAAGAAGAAATCGAACATAGTACGTACTTAGTAATAAGTCCCTGCCGAGTTTGAACTAACCGACAACTGTTTTCAACCTACGTCATAAATAGTAATTACATTTGTTAATAATATAACAAAGCTATGTTAAACAAACAACCAAAAAAGCCGTGAATTTACGGGACATTAAAAAACGTGTGATTTGTTCACGTAATCACACCATATTCATTCATCTTACGCTTGGTCGGGCAGCCTCATTGTCATACAAATTCATATTCATAAATCTACCTTTATGTTTATCGAGAGATAAACACATACCTACATACAGTTATTAGGCGAGTGTATTTGTAAATATTCAGCACATGAGAACATTGTCACATTAATAAGAGTTGCAAAAGATACTTCTCACATTTGAAAAAAGCAAAGTTACTTTTTGCTTCACTGTGAAAAAATATCGAAGATGGTTCCTAATTCATATTTTATTGATGATTACACAAAAACAGTGTCTTTTGCACACAAAACATAATGTCCACTTAACCAAGTTTGTTTAAAACATCAAGCTTAACCAAAGAAGAAACAACTAAGTATAGTTCAGTTGATATTTTTTTTAGAAAGAAATATTTTTTCAGCTATGTCTGTGGTTCATATAAACATAATCTATCGCATTACAAGTATCAACATGGTGTTTTCTCCATGTTTAAAATTGGCAAAAGTAGGCCATTTTTCATACGACAGAAACCCGTCATCCATATTTATGTAAATACCGAAAAACGTACTGTGTTAAATTAATGTATTCACAATTTACATGCCTATACGTAGGTGGTTTTGTTCGTTTTCATATTTACCGTTATAATAGTATCGACGTTAAGCCCGAACCAAATTTTGTGGAGCTCTTTATTGCTTCCGTATTTTATGGTAATGGGAACCTCTGGGGCGGGCGGGTCGGCTGCGCGCTAAGATTGCCCATACTTCTAAGGTTTTTTTATGAATGAAAAACAGTATTAAGGCTTTTGTTAACTCGTAGGACGTTGACATTGGTTTGGACAAGATTTACATAAAGTAACAACGTTGAACCTTATTTTAAGTAGTTTCTATAGTTAGGTATCGGAACACTGAAAAAGGACTGCTGAACTATTTTTGTTACTTCAACAACACGTTTGTAGCAAGGTGTTGTATATCAATTAGTTTAGAAAACCACTTTCTAAGTGTACTCAGTTGCAACAATTCAAATTAATATCCACCAAACATTCTTTCAGTGAACATTTCTTATATTCTTAAGAACATACTGCGGACCTTTATAGTTATTGAAACGAAAATACAAATCCGTGGACCAAAATAAACCCGACACTTAACAGGCACGATCACTAACTATTACGACAGATATCATACTATACAAAAGAATGCAAAACGGTTTTTCATTTTCAAAAGCCACAACAAGGAATTTCTACTGCCTTCCTGGCTTACCTGTACTTCCTGATAATTGGTGTTTCTTCTCACAAGTCACACTCAGCCTCCACCTAAACCTCAAATAAAGCTTCCGGTACTCATCTACAGGAGAGGTTGCCCTCAAGCGTCATAATTATAGCGTTTTCCACTCACGCATGAAATCCTTTAGATCTTATTTTTTATGGTTATAGACCTCTCAAGCGAGAATTATGATTACTGCCTGAAGCTCGCTGCGATGACGAAGTTTACTGAAGGAAGTCGCAAGGCGATGTATGACAAAAGCAATCTTAACAAACAGTAAAGTCAAGTAGTTACTGGAGTATGAATAGAAAGAAAGTTAGGGCAATACTTGTGTGCTTGAGTGTGACCTCTTAAAGGATAACGAGCGTTTGAGAACTCTTAATGGTCGTGTGATGTTATCTTGATTTTATTGAAACTTGAGTAAGTTCTAGGATTTAATTAATATTGTATCATAACGCGACGGTGTTATTTTGATCTCTTACATCTATCTAGGCAACTTTATTTTTTAATTTATCATAACATCTGTCAGGAATGGATCCTTTTTGGTATCATTTTACTTTCATAGGTATTTTTGTATTATTATTGAGTTCTGGTTGTATGTCATATTTGACGTTATTGATAAAATAACTTTGAGATAAGCAACTCCACGTTTCCCGAATAGGAATAATTAGCAAGGAATCCCGGATAGGAACCCCATAGGAGTTGAAAACAACATCTATAAATACAATACCTAGGTACACTGTGGTCGCAGTTTTTGAACAACGACCACACTAAATACTAGTCGAAAACTCGCATTCAAATGAATCATTAACCATTGAACCGCGACGAATAGTCAATTAAAACGCCCTACAGTGTTTAAACAACTCAATTTTATGTCCTTTTCCACGCAACATAAGCTCGAAAGCTTATTTAAAGCGCGGTTCGAATTCGAAACAACAATAAAACTCTTTTTATCTGGAAACTATTTCCGTAACAAGTAAAAAAGGCAGAGGGTTCCCATTGTGGAGGTGTCGGGGCCCTCAATAGAGATACAACGTGGAGCTGAGGGGACCTTTCCACTTGGCCACTGAATAACTTGCCCTTTGGCCAACAATGGAGGCGGGTGTGCGACGAGAGGCTTCGGAGTTATTAGCGGCATTACTTTGTTGTTAACTTGCGTCGGGGCAATAAGGGCACAATTTCCGACAGGAATTATGTTCAATGTGACAGTACTGGCACGAGGTGTGGATACAAATGGGAAATTACATCTTGATTGAGAAATTTGGCTGCTTTTACCACACGGGATTGTTACCGGTTTTAGATTTTCCGAATTCATTCACTCTTTTTATGACTGTTACAACTAATTTCTAACGATAAGTATTGTTTTTTACTAGTCTAGGGATACTTGCAACATCTGGTGTTGCTCGAGCGTTTAAATAACTTTATGCTGATTATACACGAACCATAGGGTAAAAAAACTTGACAGTGCATCATCTGCTAAACTATGGCGTTTATGGAGGTTGAAGATGAGCCTATACCGTAGGCATTTGAAGGTACTTTTGATATCAGTTAATATGAATGTGACATAAATGTAGTAATGTCGGCATTGTACGATATAGTAAATTTCATATTATTTTGAAACATCGATTTAATAAGCAGCTTAGAAAACACCCGCAAAGGAACCATCTAACGAAAATAATGTCTAATAGACACTTACCAGCTCTCAGATTAAATCAGTTGCCTTGTGTTAGTAACCCTGCATTAACGGAACTCGGCCTTACAAGAAAATTGCATAGAACGCCGATGGCGTGATATTGCATTTTACATGCACCATGCACGCTAAAACTATCTTAGTGAAAATTATGTTTAAAATTTAAAGTCCCCATACCAATTCATTATTACCAGTTTCTCTTTTTAGTGATTTTTGTTAGTTTTTAGTGATTGAATCAAAATATCTAAATATAGCTTCAGCCCTTCCTTGTACAATTTGAACTTAGCAGTTATAAGCTAAGAGATAAGATAGTATATTTTTTAGCAATCCCAACTTGTAAAAGCTCATTTAAGATTCTTAAACATAACATAAAACAACATAAAAGTTAGGAGTTTTACTTGAAACTCCTAACTTTTATGTTGTATAATATGATAAAACGGTTGATTACCCGACCATCAAATAGACGGTCTAAATTGGAAGATCGTTTAGATAAAAGGTCATGACTACTCCTATTCTGTTGAAAAATTGAATTAGTTGGAACGCGGACTGTGACAAAAATACCGGGTTTCCTACAAATTACACGGTACTTCTTTAAGGGGGTTCCGCCATTTGTCACCACGGAGCAATCTAACAAATTGACCAATAGGAGGTTATCTTTAACGCACGCTACTTTGTTAGTTAAGTCTTATTAAGTGGTTTGCAAGAGATAAAGTGTCGAAATGCTTTTTTAGAATTAACCTTTTCTGTAAAAAAAAAAGATTTTTAATTTTCAAAAAATAAAAGAATTTGTGAACGAAATATTGGCAAAAATGCTTTTCTCATTTGAAAACATGTCTTACGACACTTTGGATCCTTTTCAATCATGTGTTTTATTTTTGGAAAGTACTAGAAGCATTTCTCAGTCATGTCATACCTGTTAGCATTTTAAGCGGTAACTTTAAAGTGTAAGTTACCTATGTCATAAACGTAAAATATAACTGAGTCAAAATATAGCTGGTGGAAATATAGCTGAGTCAAAGTCACAGCATTTACTTATTTGCATAAGCACACACATACAGGTTTATGATTTGCGTAAAATGTTCCTCAAGTTAGGCTACGTGATTCCGAAATGCCCTAAATTGTGTATGCCATTCAAATTGCGTTAATATTAGTACGTTTGTTATTAAGATACTTTCGTCGGAGTCGTAAAATTTAGGCAATGTATTTTCAAAAACAGGCATGTTAAATCCGCGGGCACCAAGCGAATTTAATTTCGAAATAAAACGCCTGACTCGCATAAAAATTCTAGGTACGTAACTTTATGTTAAAGGCAGTTTTATGATTGGCCGTAAAAAGCCTCCGAGAGCCAATTTTATTCTTTAATTAGCAGGCGTTTCTGTTTTACACGAATTGTTTTGGTACAAAGTTGACAAAATGACGTCATACATATTAATGACGTGGCTAGTGGGCAGCGAGTGGGCATTGTGTGGACGTGGCTGCGTTACCCTAGTTTAGGTTTGTTTAGTTACGAACTTTTACTGTGTCAAAGTCAAAGTGCCGTGGCATGTATTATAAATTGTGGTATGCGTCGGCGCCTCGTCATTAGTCTTGTAACAGTACTTAATGCTGTTTTCAGTTTTAATCCTTTTTTATATGTGATACTGATCTAGCTGCTAGCTGCTCCGTCAAACGATTGACAGAATATTGCAGAACTGTCAACGCGAAGTAAGACACCCACAGTTGAAAATAGAATTCCCCCATAGATTTTGAGAGAAACCGGCTATTTTAACAGAGTGTGCCAGCAAATGGTTTTTCAAATCCAGAACTTTTTTGCCCCAACTGTCATCAGTAACTACCACTTCATTCATTTTTTTCAGTGTAGAGAATACCAATGATTGCCTTCTGTAAGGATTGAAAGGTTTAGAACTTACTGAAAAGGTCAATTTTACTACATTTTTTGGGGGGGATAGAATCATTATTATTAGAAACAAAGACTTCCTTAAACCAACATTTTGTAACGAATAGGTGTTTGTATTAAGGCTCGATACCAGGAAAACGGCTCTCGGGAAAACTAAAGTTTTATATAGAAAATATGAAGTATGAGGCACGAAAAAAATCGTCATAGTAGTCAAAGAGTTGCACAATCAGCTCAAACTTCCAGTATATGGATCAACTTACTAGATTAATGTGAAAAAAAAAAACAGAATATCGCTAAAAACGTGCAAAACGCACTCCCGTATTTCAAAAGTTTAGGCATCATATAAACTAACAACTTACGTGTTTTAAATAACGTGTAAAGATCAGATATCAAAGAAGCATTGCCAATCAGTTGTTTTTCATTGCTTTATTTCAGTTTTGTGAAAAAAATTCCCAAACATTCCGAATTTTTCGCTTGAAATCTCCATACAAATTACTATGGAGTGAGTGAAGTTTCTTTGATAGCTGTCCGCGCACCGTCGCAGCTCACTCCCCCCCATGTCCCCAAGGTGAGCGCACGTCGCTTTTGACGAAAATGACATTTATAATTACGCGGATAATTTACACGAAATAGGCGCACATAGGGTCTTTTGTTGAAAATAGTACAACTTTATTTTTTTTCCTCCGTACTGTTTGTTCATATGCATTATGCATAATTTATCAAACGTATGATTTTATCATGATTCACCATGAGAGTTATATGGCAGGTTTATATTTATAAGTACATTTGATTAAAAGCTCTCTTGGGTTTGACAATTTCGTACTAGTTGCCATTTTATTTTCCTATTCTTTACGCAGTGACGTGCACTCACCCGGCGTCATGTGGAAGACTGACTTGCGGGACTGCGCAGACGGCTGTCAAAGAAACTTCACTCGTTCCATAGTAATTAGGATGGAGATCTCGAGCAAAAAAATTAAAGTTTGCGTTTGCTTATACGAAACAGAAATAGTTATTGCAATAGAACATAATGACAAGTTATTCGAAATGGAAACACACTTCACACCGGAACAGCTTTTACAATTGTACCAAGCCCAAATTCGGTTGTGTATGGAGTACTTCTGCCACCTCTGGGATGGCTCTGCCAAGTATCAGCTGGATGCACTGGACTCAGTAGACCGAAGAGCCAGGAGACTGATAGGTGACGAGACGCTCGTTGGAACCAAACTCGAGTTTGGAGCATCGGCGTAGAGTTGCCTGTCTATCGGTTTTTTATAAGGTGTATTTCGGAGAGTGTGAGCAAGAACTTCATGACCTGATACCACCCTCTACTTTCTACTACCGGACCACAAGACGCCGCGAGGGCTTTCATCTCCATGTGGTCGACTTTCCAGCGGTCCGAACTAAGCGGTTTGGTGCTTCCTTTCTGGTCCGCACCGCTAAGGAGTGGAACGCCCTCCCTGCGTCTGTGTTTCCGGATACATACAACCTTGGTGTCTTCAAGGCAAGAGTGAATAGGCATTTTTTGGGTAAGCGTGGCTGGCAAGACTGAGGTCAAACGCAAACCCATTTTAAATTTTAAAAAAATGGATCAGTTAGAACTTTGATATAAATATGAATTATCATATTTACGTCAGCCATGGAATAATGGCAGTGCTGCTTGCTTTTTATCTCTAACTGGCTATTTGCACACAGCTTTTTCCTGTAGTAATTTGAATGAACTATACAGACAAACGTTCTAGAAAATATAATTAGCATCAACTATCATTTAGATAGTGAAAGCTTATGTAAAAACAGACAGAAAAACGCGGAGGGTGACTTCCTTTCATACTATGCTCTACTCGTAGATCAATTCCAGTAAGATGAAGATCACGGTGGATTCTGTATTAAATTCAGCGTAAAAAGCCTGAAATACGATGGCCTCTACAGGAGACTAAAGGTATTATACTCAAGTGTTATTATCTAAAATAAATTATCCACTAAAAGTGTCTCAACTGTTGACAACTGTTAAATTCCTCGTTTTAGTTAGTAACAAGATAGCTCCGTTTAATGCTTCTTGCAGCTTTTCATTACAAGTAAGACCAATTAATTAGTGGGTTCTTCTGCATGTTACTAGAAATGGCTCCGTGTATTGCTATATCATATGCATTGGATGTAAGAAATATTTTGTGTTGATGATGATCGAACGGATAAACCAAGTTACAACTAAATCTCGATGAAATCGTCAAGTACCAGATATATAACATTATGCAAATAACGTAGTCACGAGAATAGATTGCAAATAATAGTGTAAAAAAATAATTGGCAAAACCGCTTGTTAGTATGTTTAATAAAATAAAACTTTTGGTTAGTTTCTTTTGTTTGCCCTATATCCTGAAATATATTGGGTGGCGAAATAAAAATATCTTTGGTGAACGCATCAAATGATTATCATGCCGCGATTTATAATAATAATAAATAAATAAATATCCCTGGACATTATTCAACACAGCGCCATCTAGCCCCAAGTGAGTTAATTATACTCCGTTTTTATGGGATACTAGACAACGGATAAACATACTCAAATACTTTTTCTTTTGTAAATACATACTTATTATACATCGGAAACACCCAGACCAATACAAACAGACATGTTCATGCACACAAATGTTTGTACTGTGCGGGGATCGAACCCGCGACCTTTGGTGTAGTAGCCGACTTCTAAACAATTACACCAAGACGGTCGTCCGGATTTATGCATTGCATTTATGCACGGATTGCACGGCCCAACCACTGTGTGACCATAGCTGTCACGATCGCTTTCAAATTTGACAGATTTTCTCTCCGGCCGACCCTAGTAGCGAACCTTAACTAATTAATCATTATTTTGAATTCTTACTTACAAACCAATTATCGGGCTAATTAAACTGGAATGTTGCTAGTTAATTTGATCGTATTTAACATCCATATTCCATAATACAACCAACAATATTTAAACTAGCAGCGATTTACAACCCAGTAGTAAATCGATAGGCGTGCCTCGTATTCCTCCTCTTCATCATCAAAGCGTCTGTGAGGTGCCCGTGGCTTAGTTGTGACAGTTGATCGGCAGAGATCACTGCTCTAAAGCAACACACGCTGGGTCGGAAATGGGATGGGTGACCATTCCGACCGTAATTTAGTGATGTATTTTTCAGGCATCTCCGTGCTTCCTGGAGGCTTGCTTCCGTGCTTTGGTCCCGGTTGACGTCGCTTGATTTCAGTCGTTAAGCCTAGTCGGTGGCCTTAGGGTGGCTTGATAACATCCGACATTAAGGTTACTTACTGACCTTACACTGTCCAACAATCCACATTGAGCCCGCGTGAGTATGGCTCGCGCCACCTCATAGTTGAGGTGAGGCCTGTGCCCAGCAGTGGAACGTCTTAAGGCTGTTTATGTTATGCTAACATCCATATTCCATAACACAACCAACAATACTTAAACTACCCGCGATTTACAACCCAGTAGTAGTAAATCGATATTCGTGCTCTTTATATAGTTAGAGGTTCTGTAGCCTCCGAGAATAGGGGCCACGTGACAGCGGCCTCACATGCATCCATTAGTACGAGCCGGTGCATAGGCCTTGACCTGGCCTTCACCGCCCTGGGAGCTCGTATTATAAACCTGTCAGGCCCGAGATTGGAGATATAGGGGGGAGATATATTAAAGTATGTAAAGTAAGTATAGGTTGCATTGACGATAAATAGCATATGACAGGGACAGATGAAGCTTTATCTAAGTAATGCTAACAAGGGGTTGTAACTATAACACTTTGGCTTATGCTTACCACTACTGAGCACAGGTGAGGCGAGGACTAGGTGCTGGTACGAACCAAACTTAGTTGAGTTTTTTCCTAGTAACTTAGGTAGGATTTTTTCTTTTGACACAAATTGAAGTCTTTGAAGTCAAATTGAAGTCAGTCAAGTATTTCGAAATATATAAAAATGGACGTTTTATAAAATGAAGTCACTTTTCGTGTCCATTTGTCTGTCTGTCGGTTCAACTGCTAACTCCCCACACAAGGGTTTGAGTGCGTCACTATCATTCAAAAAAATCTTCTGTCGTGGTGTGGTGTGGTTTATAGGCATTAATTATATGCATGTTACATGTATTTACAGGAGATATTATTTTCTGTCGTGCAAAGCCGGAACGAGTTGCTAGTCGTATTGAAATGAACTCATAACTAAATTACCTACTAAACCTTCAAAACCTTATTTCCTATGACTCGAAACAATGCTCTACTTAGTATTTTATTTTCTTCGGAGGTTAAATTATTCAGTCCCAGTGGCAATTGTAAGTTCATTCTATTACTGTGCCGCTCGGGCAAGGTCACATCGGCTGAAAAAGCGCAGTGTTTCTTTCAAATTACTACTCTAAAACGCTTGCATTATGGATGCAGTTCAGCCGGGGGGATTCAATTTTATG